>JAPCWY010000010.1:24635000-27103750 GCA_028455895.1 Rhodomyrtus tomentosa
CGTAGTAGACCTAGGCCAATTATTTATAGCTTCGATCTTCGTAAGATCCACTGGATTCCTTCTCCAGATACCACATGACCAAGAAATGCTACCTTATTCGACCAAGAAATGCTACCTTATTCAACCAGAACTCGCATTTGCTCAACTTAGCATATATCGAGTGTTCGCTCAAGGTCTGCAAGACAATTCTTAGGTGCTCCTCGTGTTATGCGTCACTCCTTAAGTAAATCAGGATATCGTCAATAAAGACTATGACGAATCTATCTAGGAGTTCGTTAAATACTCGACGCATCAAATCCATGAATGCGGCTGGAGCATTGGTCAATCCAAAAGGCATCACTGTAAACTCAAAATGACCATACCTCATTCTAAAAGCAGTCTTAGGCATGTATTCCTTCTTGATCCTCAATTGGTGATGCCCGGTCCTCAAATCAATCTTTGAAAATACTGTCACTCCTTGCAACTGATCAAACAAGTCGTTGATTCTCGGCAGTGGGTATTTATTCTTCATTGTTACCTGGTTCAACTGCCTATAGTCGATGCATAAATGCAAAGACCCATCCTTCTTCCTAAGGAATAATACCGGCACTCCCCATGGTAAAGCACTCAGTTGGATAAATCCTTTATCCAGCAGTTCCTGCATCTGCGCCTTTAACTCTTTCAGTTCTACCAGGGACATTCTATAAGGTGCCTTTGAGATCGGCTCCGTTCCAAGAGCTAAATCGATCACGAATTCTATCTCTCGCTCTGGTGGCAATCCTAGTAACTCTTGGGAAAAAACGTCAGGAAACTCACGCACTACCGGGATACTCTCTAGTTTTAACTCCAAGGTAGTCTTATCCATCACCGCAACTGAGTACACCTGACACCTTTCAAACACCATCTTTGTCACTTCAAGAGATGAGACTAAGGGAATCAAGATTCCTCCTCGACTTCCCACAAATTCAAAACTAGGGCGGCCTTTTGGGTAGAAACAAATTATCCTACTACCACAGTCTGCCACTGCCCCCTGCTTACCCAACCAATCCATCCCTATGATCACATCAAAATCATACATAGGTAATACCGCTAGATCAATACTCTCCTTAGTCCCTCCAATCACAATTTAACAATCAGCATAGCCCAATGAAACCAATATCTTATCTTTCAATGGGGTGACAACATGCAGAATTATACTCAACGGTTTAAGCTTCATACTCAGCAAATCAGCAAATTGAGCAGACACAAACGAATGCATGGCACCAAGGTCAAACAATGCATATGCAGCTTGGTCACATAAGTAAACCGTACCTATGACCACGTCGGGCGCTTTCTCCGCCTCTCTGCGGGCTACTGCATACACTCTACCCTAAGCTGGGGGTCGATTCTGCTCGATATGGGGAGTGGCAGCCGATGGTCCAGCCTGCGGTCTCTGTTCTTGAGTCGACTCGTCGGAGCTTGGTTCGGGCACGTCCTCATCTAGTGGCACATCTGACCACACTTAAAACAAGCTACAGTCCTTACTGGGCATGGCCCATTTCCATGTCTTCTGCCACAAAGACGATAGCTCCAGTTCGTGGGTTCGGCGGCTTCACAATGTTTTTCTTTACAAGAGGTACAAAACGCCTATGGCCCGCCATCGATCTCTTGCCCATCTGGCGGTTGTCTCGGAAAGAGGTAAACTGCGATCCAGATGCGGCATTCCTTTACTTCAAGTCCCTTTTAATCATCTGGCCCCGCTCATATATTCCTTATAAGTTCTCAGGTTTAGGGCTATCATTGACTGTGGAGCTTAAGCCTCAATCCGTCCCAAAATCTCTTTTCTTTCTCCTAGAGATCCTCTACAGATTGAGGTGCGTGCCTTGATAGTCTGGAGAACTCGGCCTCATACTGGTCCACCGTCAGCTGATTCTAGCGTAACTGTAGAAATTCTACTTGCTTCCTTTCCCTGGCCGTCTTCGAAAAGTATTTGTCATTGAACGCCGTCTTAAAGGCATCCCAGGTCATGGCCGTTCCTTCAAGGAAAACTCCATTCTTGATGGCAGCCCACCAATCGTTCGCGGTACCTTCCAACTGGTACACCGCCAACAGTACCTTCTCTTCGTCTGTGCACCTCAGCACTTCAAAGGCTTTTTTCAATTTCTCAATCTACCTGGGTACTAGCTCGGGATCTCCAGTCCCGTCGAATTGGGTCGGCTTCAACTTTATAAATTGTTCCACAAGCCGACCCATCTATCTAGCCACAACAATCTCCTCTAGAGCATTCACTGCCTCATTACCCTGGTTGTGATCATCGGGATTTCTGTTGCCCCCGTTGTTGCCGTTGTTGGCGTTGACGGCAGTTATAACAGCTCCTACCGCTTGGGTTATAGCAGCACCCCAATCCTAGGTCTACTTGTCAATGAGGTCGCCAATCCTCTTTAGCGCCCTCAGTACGCCATCCATCCTTGGATCCTCTGCTACAAGCGGCCTCGAGCTAGAGGCTCCGCCTCTGGGCCTTCTAGATCTCCTAGATGGGTTGCTCATCTTTATATTCTTTTACTAAGCCTGATCCACCACAAGTTCATCAAGGAGTACTCACTCATTCATCCAAGTTCAGGGCTACTAACTACTCCTTAACAGAAACAGTCATAATACAACAGTCTCCACACAACAATTTCTAGAAACATTTCAGCAAACAGCACATGGTCATTCCTCAGTTCCGTTCACCCCAACCGTCCACTGAAACAAGCCCTACTCATTCACTTATCAGGCCAAAGTCTAGAAATGACTTTCAACTCTAAGCGGGGAACTTAATCTTCATGCATTACCACGATCCTACCAAGACTAAATGACAACCATAAGTGCAAAGTCACATGCTATGCACCCCATACCTTATCCTAGCTAGTCTTCTAAGGTCTCGCTACTCAACTTAATCTTCCTTATTACTCCAGTCCTCAATCAACTTTGAATCGAGCTGACCTTGCTCTGATACCAAATCAAACGGGGATGTCACGCCCCGCGCCTCAGGCACGAGCACGTGACTCCCTACAAACATACCGAATATCTCTCAATGTCCCAAGATCCACACAAGAGTCGAGAGACGTATAATATACATAGCACACGAAAGCGACAACGTAATAACTCCTCCGTATAAATAGTAAAATGGGACTGGGATAGCAAGAAGACTACAATACATAATATCCAAAAGTCCATATAGATGCATGGCAACTACATCCGTTAACAAGGGGTGACAGGGTAAGTACACAAAAGGATCCATCAATAACATCCAACAAAAAGCAGGGTCAGGGTCGCCATCAATAGATCGACCTAGCAAGCCGGGAGCTCCTAAGACGAGCTGCTAGAGTCCTCGGTCTCCTCTACCTCTTCCATGGGCTCGTACTCTGAGAAGGTCTCCGAGCAAACCTCTATGGTATCCTCCATGGTCTCCTCAGCAGACGGCTCCACTAGATCTTCCTCAGTCGCCTCGACCACTATGACCTCCTCCTCCGTGTCCTCCAAGGTCGGGGTCCTCTCCGGTTCATTCCTCAAACCTGCAACTGACCCCTTAGCATGCTCTAAGTCCCGGGCAAGGTGGCACCATCTAGGGATCACTCCCTAGGGCACCTCAATGGGCTTTAGCGGCTCTGTGGACACGTCCCCAACCTTACGGAATCAGGCCTCATACTTATGAGGCTTCCAACTAGTACTACCCTCGTCTACCCAAACCATAGTACACTTCCTGACATAAATAGTTTCATGCCCGTTAGGAAACTCCTCAAAATAGACTATCATCTCCTTGGGATCGCCAAAACGGATAGGCCACATCTTCAAAACCTAAGATCTGTAAAAAGGAGGACCCCAACGGGGTGAGATTTATATCTCAGTATAGGGAGTCCTAACCCTAGGTTAGGCCAACAGTCCACTAAAGTAGTCATAAAAACCAGTGTTTCATGCAAACAAACAAATGAGTCATTCAATTATCAACAATCATGCAGATATCAGACAAGTAGTCAATGCATCACAACACATCACTAAGATCATACACACACCGCTATGTCACACCACCACTTTCACTCTTCAGACCTGTCTCATTCTCATACCCACGTTTAGAACGCATTAGACCATCATTGACAACCCGCGTAAACGCATCAGGTTTCAATGTTACTCCAGACCAGTGTCGACACATCACAATTCTGTCCCACGTTTCAACACATCAGGACTATGGCCTTCTCAACCTCGCGTCTCATACGCATTAGGGTGTCATACCACTCCAACCCCACGCCTCAGCGTCTCAGGGTATCCATCACACCACTCCGCGTCTCATACGCCTCAATGTGTCGCCATGCCTTAATCATGCCATAGTTTCAATTCAATGCACATACATAATGCCATGTGCAACTCAAGCACAAATCATACACTCATGACATGCAAGACAATCAATTTACATTCATACATGGTAGTCATTTCAAGCATAGGCATGGACACACATTCAAACCCTCTATATCGTTCTATGACACACAATGAACAATCACATTGAAATCTCTCAAGAATCAATCAAATTCTCACCTGACTCACCCAATTGAGTCCAATCTTCCTATCATAGTTTTAGGATTCCCTTACCTCAAGTTTAATACCACAAAATTCTCTCCTCAAGCACAACCACAATTCGGCCCAAATGGTCCAAGATCAAGTCCACCGCGCAACCTATGAAATTTCAACCAATCGTTAATTTTCTCTTACTCACCAATCCATGGATCACAAACCTCATTAACACATTCCTCAACATCCTAACATGTCTCATTGATGAATTTGAGACTCAAAATCAACAACCAATAGCCTCCACGGAACCGATTTGCATAGAATCGAACCGGGCTATTTTCGGTTCTGTGTATACCGAAATCAACCAGCCCTTAAACTACCTCAAATCCATCATTTATTCACTAACATACTTGCTAACATGTATATCTAAGGGTTTTGGAAGCTCACCGAAGATTTGGGGCCAAGTCGTCACCGAAAACCCTTTGAAAGTCGCTGGTTTCTCTTAGTCCTCCAACCGGCAATTCTGGCCCTTCAAACACAAGATCCATTTGGGGTCAAAACTCTATCAAATTAACCTTAACTTTTTACCACAGATCACTCTATGAGTTTCCTATATCTCCACAAAATTGGCTGCAAAACTCCAAAATTTCGAGATCCTAAGAGGTCAGAAACGTTGCCTACCTCACGTTGTGACGGTTTCCGTCGACTTGGGGGAGATCGGCTGACCGGAGCTCTTCGATGGGTGAAACGACTCGCTTCCACTTCAAGGATGTCAGCAAGAGGTCGGGCTACGTGTGGATGGTTGGCTCGCCGACTAGAGGTCGCCGGAGGGGGCCGAAGGCGGCAGTAAACGGGAGGAGCAGAACCGGTCGGGCGAGCAGTTGGAGAAGAGGAAGAAGATGATGGTGCTCTCGGTGAAGATGAGAAGTGACCGGCCAAATGAGGGGTGAGAGAGAGAGAGAGAGAGAAGTGTATATGCAAGTCTCAAGGTCAAAGGGTTGAATGGTAGTTGGGAAAAAGTAGACAGACCACTCAAAGGCTAATCTAGTAACACATATCCAATGTGTCATTCAAGCTAAATCAATGGCCAAGGTCTCTCTCCATTTTCGGCAACCTTGTGGGTGAATAAAAGATCAAAATGTCATTGTCCCATTATATAAGCAAGGCTAAAGCTTGAGGGGCAAAATGGTAATTTTACATCCGACGTCTAGAACGTCGTTTTTCTCATTCTAATATTCTTCGATAAGGCGACGGCCAATCTAAACATGACGTTAGAATTCTTGATTCTCCATTTCAATTTTCAAGACTCATTTCTGATTGTTTTCTCTATCAAACGTGGTTCCAGCCTACTTCGAACCGACGAGCGGCTTTTGCAGACGTTACGCATATCGACCCTGTGATTCATATCACATTTAGGGCTCGTCAATTCATGGTGACTTTGGTTGTCATGTAATTGTGAGGATCTATCACTAGTTCCTATGACCTCGATCGTCACTGTCCGATTTAGGAAAATTTGCAAATTATACATTGGTTAAGCGATACCGCCCGCGCTCCAATCGTATAACACTAGCAATGTATTCCTTAATCGCTCTTAGATCGGCCATTTACGGTCTTAAATGTCCCCTTAACAATCCTTATGGTCAAAGCGTCATTTCCTATTCGAGTTCCCTAGGTCCACGTGCCTTATCTCGCGTTAGCCTTTCCCTTTTGGTTAGTCAACTCAAATTGATCTAATTCGAGCAAGATATCACTGAGACACATCGCTAGGCATACTTCTCATTAATGAGTCTGAAAATGACGGAAAAATTAGAATGTCACATGTATGATAATCTTGAGTAGCATAAAACTTGTGATTTAGAATTACTGTACAATAGCTCAGAATTTGTAGTTTAAACACATGCTTAGATTATAACGATTGTAACATGCTTGAGTTAACCTGTTTTTGACAAATATGTTACCGAACATACAAATTAATGAAATGTTCAAAGTAAAAAACTTGTTCACCTGTTTGGCTTAAGAAAGAAATGATATTTCTTTTGAGATCTTGTTTCTGTTGAACATGAAGAACTTGTTCATCTGTTCGGCTTAGGAAAAGAAATGATATTTATTTTTAGATCTTGTTTCTGCTAAACATGGAAACTTGTGTTCTCATATTTTCAATTTGACAATCTGTGAACCTGTTTATACTTCTTAATATGCATATCTTGCTTGTACTCACAAAGCATGGTTTTCACAGCATAATACATTCACTTCTGCACATAATGTAATCACAAAGCGTGGTACTCACAGGTTTCAATTCTACTTTCGTAACTTTTGTAACTTCTCTCTCTTTTTGTCATCAGCACAAAAGAAATGAATGACCTATAAGGTCAAGCATAACCAATAAAGAATGGAGAAATATTGTTACTCCCCCTGAATTTAATATTCATCCACTAAAGCACAGAAAGATGAAGCATATCATTTAATATAGATGTTTACTTCCCTTGAACCTATAACAGCTAATATGACGGTAACAATAGCTAACAATTACGCATGCGTTGGTCATAAAGAAGTTACCTAAATATTCAAATAAAGATCAATATCTAGATTGATAAATATCCAACAACAACAACAAAATTAATCTTCAGAACAATCAGTGCCAAACACCAAAAAAATGAAAAAATATTTAAAAACATGAAAAATCTTTTCAGTCTTTTTGGCTGGTTGTGAAATGGATGGGGCTGAAGTTAATTGACTTTCGAATAACACCATTAGAAACCAAATATCAAGTAGAATAAATGTAAGTGAAGATATAGCCAAATCCTTGACATAATCAAGTGTGAAAAGATAATATTTGCCTAAGCAAATTTTATTTGAAAGTAGGATGTGAATTTAGGATTTAGCTTGAGAGTTTGTTGGAAGATTCATAATAAAGCTTAAGTGTAGCACATTTGGACATTTGAGCTATTTCAGATCGATTTCTTCTTCCACGTCGTTCATCTTTTTTTCAGTTTGCTCAAGCTCAAGACAAGTGAGATGACATTTCTTCCTTATGTCATCACATAGACTTTGGCTTTTCAAACTTATTTCTTCTTTGAAATGAGTTATAGTGATGTTTAAATCTCTTCTGAACTTTCTCATGATATCCTTGCATTATCCTTGTTTGAACAGGATGTCCCATAACTTATCTGTTATCTGACGTTTCTTCCTTTTTTGTTTTTCTCCCAGCAGTCACAAGTCTGTTCCTATCTCCTGTCACATTCTTTCTGCTTGATCTCTTCATTTTTCTCTTCATTCATCTATACTAATAATTTCTCGAGAGCATACATTCTAGGTAAGATGTGACTAGGATCAAGCCGATTTTCTTGAACAATGAATCTTGCATATTCTGCTTTGACCATTTCTTGCTAATGTTCTTTGTGAAATTTTATAAGATTTGAAATATTGAAGTCTCTAAGGAGTGGTTCAATACTGCGCTGAGCTTCTATTCCCTTGGATGAGGCATCATTTCTTTTTCAGTTGCTCTGGATGCGTATTCAATAACATCCTCCTCCACGACAAAGCCATTATTCACTATCAAATCTTTCATAGATCTTTTGTTGGTTATTTGTTCTTTGGCCTTTATAACAACTTCTCTAACAGTCCTGACAAGTATGACTTTTCTATCAAAATAAAAAGTAGCTTTTTTAGCAGTAAGAGATTATACCAAAATAGTAATTATACCAGAAGAGTAAGCTATTTAGATTCATGCTTCACTTTATTGGAGTCTTCATGGACTGGTTTGAACAATGTAAAGTCTTGAAGTCTTGAGGGAATTTCTTCAAGACCAATCTGGAAAATTCTTCCAGTTCATTATTGATGACATTCTTTGATCCGTCCATTCTTTTCTCCGTGTGATCCATTTTGAGAAGAATTAAGACAGCCTTTTCAGATATGTTATTCATTAACCTTTTGAATTTCACTACTAGCTTCTCTCGTAATTTCCCTATTTCCTGCAAGAGTACCTTATATAGTTCATGAGTTTGATATTTCAACTCACTCTGAAAGTACAAAATATACTTCAGTGATTCAGAGTTTGTGTTAAGGCTCATTTCTTCCTCTTCATCTTCTTCAGATTCATTTCCATATATCCCTCTTGAGAAATAGCTCCTTCAATTTCATTCAGTTGAATATCATCCTCTCTATTTTCTTGCATAAAAGCATGATACTTGTTGATCATTTCCTTGTAATAGACGTCTTCTTCTACAATTCTGACTTTTGATTCATCATCGCTTTTCTTTCAACCTTTCACCGTGAACTTTTCTGAAGTAAGATGATTTTCATCTTCAAGATCACTCAGAGTGATTTTTAGGTCGTCAAAGTATTTTTTTTTTTTTTTGAAGCAGCTGAATTGTCGAAAGCCATGAGAGATGGCAAAGTAGGTTTTACTGAAAAGAGTATTGCTTCTTGAGAATTTTAGAAGACATAAGTGCTTATACTCTTTTGAGAAGAATGTTTAAATAGTAGAGTTACTAGAATTTGTTTGGAAATGATGAAGATATGATTGATGGAAAGAATATATTCATTCAATCAAATTAGATCAATCAATTGAATCAATCATGGCATTCAGCACAATCACAATATTTGCAAAATATTTAGAAAGATTGTGATGATGCGTACCTTATTTGTTGCTAGAAATATTACTTCTTACGCACCGTAAATTTGAATGATCAAACATTTAGTCGTTTTCACTCAGAAGTTGTCATCCTCAGATGATGATTGAGTTTCTTCAGATGAAGCTTGGCATCCTTTGCTTCTTCCATATATTCCTTTAAGCTCATAAGCAAAATCTTCATGTCTAAATAACAGCTCAAATAGGAATCATAATAATACATAATTCTTGTCTGATATATTCAAATGTATTCTTATCAAATGGCTTGGTGAATATGTTAGCTAATTGGTGCTTTGAATCAACAAATTGAATACTAATATTATCATTATGCACATGATCACGAATAAAATGATGCTTTATTTCAATATGCTTGGCTCGTGAGTGTAGAATCGGATTCTTGATTAGATTGATGGCACTTGTATTGTCACATTTGATTTTCACGTTGTGAGTTTGAACAACAAAGTTCTTCAGTTGTTGTTTCATTCATAGGATTTGTACACATCAACTTCCTAAGGCAACATACTTAGCTTTTGCAGTTGATAGAGTTACGGTGTTTTGCTTCTTAGAAAACCAAAACACGAGCATTGATCCCAAAAGTTGACATGTTCCTGAAGTACTTTTCCTATCTAACTTATAACCAACAATGTCAGCATTTGAATATCCATGTAATATAAGATCTGAAGTCTTAGGATACTACAGTCCTAAATTAGGATAGGTTCCTATGTATTTGATAATTCTTTTGGCAACAGTAAGGTGTGATTCCTTAGGACCTGACTAAAATCTAGCACACATGCATATACTAAATATATTGTCAAGTCTAGAAGTAATAAGATATAGTAATGAACCAATCATGCTTCTATAAAGCTTCTAATCAATTTGTTTGCCCTATTCATCCTTGTCTAATTTGGATGAAGAAGACATTGGTGATTCAGTTTCTTACAATTTTATGGACCGAACTTCTTTATCAGTTCAAGAGCATATTTCTCTTGATGTATGAAATTGTTTTGATTAGTCTGATTGACTTGTAGTCCTAGGAAGAACATAATTTATCCCATCATACTCATCTCAAATTTATTATGCATGATCTGAGAGAATTTCTTGCAAAGATTTTCGTTAGATGATCCAAATATAATATTATCTACATATATAGGAATAAGTAAGATTTTGTTACCTTCCCTTTTGATAAATAAAGTTGTATCAACTTTACCTTTCTCGAAACCTTTGTTGGTAAGGAAATTACTTAACATTTCATGTCAAACTCGTTGTGACATTCTGATTTTTCATGTCATTTCAAGACTCAGTAATGAGGAATAGTCTAACGATGTATTTCAGTCGTATTTCGCTCGGATTTAATCAATCTCAAGTTGACTGACCAAAAGAGAAAGGCTAACGCGAGACGAGATACGTGGACCTAGGAAATACGAATAGAAAATGGCACTTCGACCATAAGGATTGTCGAGGGGACATTTAGAACCACAAAAGGACGATCTAAGAACGATTAAGGAATGCATTGCTAGCATTATATGATTGGAGCGCGGGTGATGCCACTTAACTAATATATAATTTGCAAAATTTTCCTAAATCGAACAGCAACGATCGAGCCCATCGGAACTAGTAATAGATCCTCACAATTACATGACAACCAAAGTCGCCATAAATTGACGAACCCTAATTGTGATATGAATCACAAGGTCGATACGCGTAACGTCTGTAAAAGCCGTCCGTCAGTTCGGGATAGGCTAGAATCGCATTGGATAGAGAAATGATTCAGAAACAAGTCTTGAAATTCGAAAATTGAGAATCATGAATTCCAACATTACAATTGGATTGGTCGTCACCTTAACGAAGAAATTTGAAATCAGAAAAACGACGTTCCGGACGTCGGGGGTAAAATTACCATTTTACCCCTCAAGCCTTAGCTTTGCTTTGATGATTGGACAAGGCATTTTGGTCATAAACCACACCCCATAGCTACCGAAAATTTGAAGAAACCATTGCCATTGGATGAGCTTTGATTGACACCATGGACAAGTGTCAATGGATGAACTCTTGAGTTGATGTGTTTACTTTTAACCTACCATTTAACTAATGTTGACTAAGCCAATTAAAGTATAAACCCTCTCTCTCTCTTGTGGCCGAACACAACCCCCCTCCATCTGCCATTTCTTCTTCTGCTTCTTCCTTCTTGCCGACCGCTTGCCGCCAACCGGTTCTGACCACCGACTTCGCCACTTCCGGCGATCCCTAGCCGCCAAGCCGATCACCTACTCCTTCCTCATCCTCTTGCCGATGTTCTCAAAATAGAAGCAAGTCGTTTGACCCACCGAGGAGCTCCGGCCGGCCAATCTCCCGAAAGTCGACGAAAATCGTCGCAACCAAAGGTAAATCACGTTTCAGAACCCCGAAATCTTGGAATTTTTCAACCAAATTTTGTAGACATTTAGAAGACACATAGAGTGAGCTGTGGTAAAAAATTTGGATGAATTTGATGAAATTTTGACTCCAAATGGGTCTTGTGTTTGAAGGGCCAGTACTGATCGTCGGAGGAATCGAAGGAGTCGACGCCGTTCAAGGACTTTCTGGCGTCGGCTTAGCTCTAAATTTTCGGTAAGACTCCCCAACCCTTAGAACTATATGTTAGCAAATAGATTAGTGATTAAATAGAGGATTTAAGATAGTTTAAGGGCTGTTAGGTTGGGATATACACAGAACCGAGTATGCCCGATTTGGTTCTGTGCATACCGGTTTTGTGGGGGCTGTTGGTGGTTGTAATTAAGCTCCAAATTCATCGTTGAGAAGTGTTAGAATGTTAATTGATTGGCCCATGAGATATATGATTAAAGGGGTGGTGATTTGAGTGAGGAAATTAACGATTGGATGAAATTTATTTAGGTTGCGCGGTTGAGTTGCTCTTGGGCTAGTAGGGCCGAACCCTTGAAATGCTTGAAAGAGGAATTGCATTGCATTAAGCTTGACGTAAGGGGATTCTAAACCTTTGATAGGAATATTGGACTCAATTGGGCGAATTGAGTGTGAGTTTGATTGATTCTTGGAAGATTATCAAATGCTTGTTCATTGTACGTCCTAGAAAGATATGGATGACTCGAATGCTTGGCCATGCTTATGCCTTGAGTTGATTATCACATTTGAGTATTGAACTTAATTGCCTCACATGCCATAAGTGTGTTGTTCATGAGTTGCACTTGATTGTATGTGTTATACATTAAAATGAACTTATGGCTTATTTAAGAGGTTGTGACACCCTGAGGCGTATGAGATGCGGGGTTGTGCGGATGAATGCCCTGAGGCGCTAAGGCGTGGGATTTGAATTGAATGGCACCTCGAGGCGTATGAGACGCGGGGTTGAGAAGGCCATAGTCCTGATGCGTTGAAACGCGGGACGGAATTGAGATGTGTCAACACAGGCCTGGAGTGGCATTGAAAACCTGATGCGTTTACGCGGGTTTGCCAATGAGACGATCTGATGCGTTTACACGGATCGAGCTTGAGGCATTATAAACACGGGCATGAAAGTGAGGCAGATTGGAAATGGGTGGAAGGTGTAATCTGAATTGGCATAAAGTGTTTGATTCTAATGACATTGTATTATACCATAATTGCATGCTTGTCATCCGTGTGTTAATTCGTGCAAGTTTAATGCCTCTTGTATTTTTATACGAATTGTCTGTGATTGCAACTGTCTGAGTGAACGGTCAGCCTAACCTAGGGTTAGGACCTACCTTACTAAGATGTATATCTCACCCCGTTGTAGGACCCCTTTCTTTTCAGATCCTAAACCTTGAGGATGTGGCCAATCCGCTTTGGAGATCCTAAAGAGATGTCAGCGTATTTTAATGAGTTCCCCGACGGACAGGGGACCGTTTATGTTAGAAAGTGTACAGTCGTTTAGGTAGATGAAGTAGCTGGAAGCCTCATAGACATGAGGCCTAATTCAGGAAGCTAGAAGATGTTTCCACAAGGCCACTGAAGCCCACTGAGATACCCCGTGGGGTGATACCCTATTGGTGCCATCCCGCTCGGGATTTAGTGAAGGGCGAGGGGTCTGTTGCTAGCTCGAGGATTGGTCCTGAGAAGACTCCGACCCTGGATGACACCGAGGAAGTTATAATGGTCGAGGCTACCGAGGACGATCTGGTGGAGCCGTCAGCAGACGAGACGCTCAAGGAAACGGTGGAGATTTACTTTGAGACTTTCTCAAAGTATGAGCCTACTGAGGAAACGGAGAAGACTGATGACTCCAGTAGCACGAACTGGTGTCCTGCTTTCCTCGTCTGATATTTTGAGGGTGACCCCGATGCCTATTCCTTTTGAGATGATGATGGACCTCTTTTGCACTCACCCTATTACCCCTACTGACTTGCACATCTGGTTTAATGCGTTCTTGCATGAACATTTGGATCTTATGTATTAATGGTATTCTCGTTACCCAAGTTCCATTTATATCTGTACGGAAGAGTTTTATATTGTCGCTTCCATGTGCTTTTTATTGATGATATATCTCTCGACCTATACGTGCATCTTGGGACCTCAAGAGATAGTTTTGTGCTTGCAGGGAATCGCGCGCTCATACCCGAGGCGGGGGTCGTGACACTTGTAGTGCTTGCTTGAGTCCATAGAGAGATTTTTGAAGTCTGAATACATGATCTAAACTTTTTTGGATCTTCAAAACCTGAAGGTTGATCAACGTAGACTTCATCCTTGATATATCCATTCAGGAATGCACGTTTGACATCCATTTGATATCATTTGAAGTCATGATAGCAAGCATAGGTGAGCAAGAGCCTGATAGATTCCAGTAGTACTATTGGAGCATAAGTTTCATCATAGTCAATTCCCTCTTCTTAAGAGTAGCCCCTAGATATAAGTCTTGTCTTGTCTTGTTTCTTGTTACCTTGCCCTTATCATCCAATTTGATTATGAATACCCATTTGGTTCCAATAATAAGATGATTATTTGATCTGGGCACCAGTTCCCAAACTTCATTAAGTTTGAATTGATGTAACTCTTTTTGCATAAATTTAATTCAGCTTTCATCTTCAAGAGTTTCTTTAAATTCTTTTGGGTTCAAACTCAAAAATCAGAGCAAATGCATTTATTGCATTCCTCAATTTAGATATGGTTTTGATTCCTTCATTAATGTTTCTAATGACTTGATCTGTGGGATGACTGGATTTGTATTTCTAATTCTTCTTTGACTTTTCAAGCTCATTTTCAATTGATTCTTCAGCATTTGAATCTCCAAAAGTCGCAGTTGGTTGAGTATTTTTCATGTTCTGAGAAGACTCATTTGCTTCGTCAGTCTTAGATGATAAGTTCTACTTCTCAAATGATTGGTTCTGATCATCTGACATTTCACTTTCAGTAGTGATCTTCTGAGAAGTGTACTTATCTTCGAACTTCACGTTCATGGATTCTTCAACCGTCTGAGATTTCTTGTTGAAGACTTGATAAGTTTTGCTTGAAATAAAATACCTCAAAAATACACATTCGTCTGATTTTTCATCAAGCTTACTTAGCCAATCGCTTGAGTTTTTAAGAATGTAGCATTTACAACCAAATATATGAAAATATGAAATATTTGGCTTCTTTCCTTTGTAAAGCTCATAGGGGTTTTCTCAAGTAATAATTTAAGAAAAACAAGATTTATAATATAACAAGCAGTAGAAATATCTTTAGTCCAAAAATAGGATAGAGCTTTGCTTTTAAATAAAAAAGTTTGTGCTATTTCTTGTAAAGATCTATTCTTTATTTCAACAAGTCTATTTTGTTGTAGAGTGTATGGAGCTGAAAAATTAGGTTGAAAATCATTTTGAGCACTCACTATCGAGGTACCATTTATTTTTCCTTTTTATCGGTACTAGCAATGATCAATAAAACTCAAGTTTTCTTTGGTACCCAAATTTTGGGTCCTTTGGGGTTAGCAACATCTGCATATATAAGAATGTCTCGAGTTGACTATTTGATTTTGGAACAATAACTTTTTAAAAGTCTTGAATCACCACAGTTTGAACATACATACAGATCTTGATCTTTAAACTTTAGAAACTATTTTTTAAAATGGCTCTTATTAGAGTTCTTTGGAGGTGTTTCCTTAAGTATTTCCTTAACATTAGGAAAATAATTTTCCACATTACTTTCCTTTTGAAAATCAAATCCCAATTTGTTATAATAAGCAACTTGTATCGAAAGTATGTATTGTAAAGTTTTGGATCCCGTAGAGAATTTTTTTGTGAATATTTAAAATTTCCTTTCTTAAAGAAACATTTTCTCTTTCAAAAAGATCATTTTCCTTTTTCTAAGAATTCTTCTCTTCATCATAAAGATTTCTTTCCTTTTTCAAGATTTCAGTTTCTATCAATAATTTCCAATTTAGACTTCAAATGAATATTCTCATTAGTGATATACCTTGAGACGCAGTATTCCATACCTAACGCTCAACACTCTGAGAATTATGAGCATTTTTCCCTTTTAACGTCAATCTTATTTCTCTTCGGATTTGAGATGTCTTTTATAATCATTCGCCTCCAACCTTATCATCGCAAGGCATCCAGAAGAAATCTCTCTAAAACTTCCCATTTGGACAAGACAATTATCAAAAGAAAATCTCGTAGCTGTTGAGGATTGCCAAAGGAAATTCTTTCCCGTTTGGATCAAATCGCTCGTACAATTATGATCCTAGATTTTCATATATGGATTCCTTCTATAGGCAAGTTTCTTTCGTCTCCTAAGATCCGCTTCCTTGATTGATCTATATCCCCAAAAATCTTTAAGAACAATTCAACTCGATTGTGTCCGTTGTACTATATCACTTAAGTATATTTTGGAGTTCTCTCCAAATTCTGATTACCGCTCATGAATACTCCTCTCAAATCTTGAGTATCATTCCAACGTCTGAGTTACATTGAAGCTCGACACAATATATGAGTCCCTTACAAATAACATTTGAGCTAAATCTTTTCCCAGATTCAATCCTGTGCATCCCATTACCAAAAGGACAATCTGCAAAACAAGTATTACGGCATTATTTCGAAATTTAAAAGTGTTTGGATTGTTTTATCAACTTCAAAATCATCTAAGATTTTTCTCAACAAATGTCACCGGCAAAAGCCTGCCTATACAAACTACCCGCCACATAGCTCCAAATGCATCCATCACCCCACTCCATGGTTGCCGTATATGTCATCATCAGATGGAATGAACGGCAATAACCCAAACGAGTGACTAAACAAGTCCAACAAGAGCAGAGATACAAAGCGGAGTGGAATCAACAATTCCAACAAACCCACATCTATCCATAGCACTGAAACCAAAACGCAAAACTGCTCTACGGAGAACTCAAGGTCCTGATATTGTTTCCACATATATGCAAAGTTAACAATGCACCGTAATGAAGAGTGGGGATGGCAGGAGGAATCGTCACACCTACTTATCTAAAAAATGTTTTAACCATAAGAGTGAGCAGCTCAGTAATGAAACAAACAACTCAACAACTGACAAGCGATTAACAAGACTCCATATTCAGACATGCAGTCGTGAAACTCGAGAAGAAACCACACATCTCATGCAACAGGAACTCACATGCGTGACTCCAGGTTCATCCTTTAGTTATCACTTCATTTCTGAGTACATGAGGAAGACATGCCTCATTTTTGTTCTGAGGGACACATGCCTCGATTCTGAGTTTTACATCAAATTTTTGTCCATGGGGCACCAGCAATGCGAATCATGAGGACCACAGGCCTCATTTTCTCACAAGGGATACAAGCCTCAATTTTCCCTACTCCGGGGTTCCATTCCAATGGGACATAGTCCGTGGACTTCCCCATTTCCGCTCGCGCTCACACAAAGTAATTATCCAAACACATGCAAATATAAGACATCCTTGTTAGGACACAATCCGATAGGATTCTCAGGTTACATATTCAATTCATATGTAGCCATACCACTCGGGACTCATCCCACACAAGCTTAAATACACTTTTTCACACCAGAACACAATTCATGCCTTGATTCTTTAGATGCAATGCAATTCGACACTGCAACAGAACAATCCGACGACACTCTGACACCTTACACTCCACACTTGACCGACAACAAAGTCCAGAACTCGCAACTGCACATCTCATACTCATACCACATGCATGGGGGAACCTCCCGGGTCAGTTGACGCCAATTCAATTTCATCAGACAGAAATTCACACAATCAGACTACATGACTCACAGCCAACAATTCAAGCAATGGATTGTCAAATCGATCTCATTTCCTAAGATGATCTTCAGTTTTAGACACCCATTTTCAAAATACCGTATCGTGGCCAATCGAACGATAAATGGATGTAACCGAAAAATTTAGAAGTTTTACTTGCCTCAAGATCAAAATCGAGGAAAGACTAAGCTGATCCGCGACCAAACGGAGCTCGGGTCTTCTCGCCGCGCGGCTATCAACAGCCAAACGAAAGACGGTGAACGGAGGGGATGAGGACTAAACAAGGTCGAGGTCGAGGAAGTGGTGCCGCTGATGTCGTCGTCTGTGGTTCGACGTGGCGCGACACGGACGTGGGTCGGGCATCACCAGTGTTAGGTGTGACGGTATAAATAAGGAAGAGAGTGGGAGGGGTGTCGCGCACGGCAAGGGAGAAAATGAGGGTAGAAAGAGAGAGAGAGGGTATTTATACGGGGGTTTAAGTCGATTCGATCGCGTCGTCGATTTCACATTCAATGGCGTTCAATTTTCGAAACAAACTCAATCGGATCAAAGCTTAAATTCATGCCATCCAAGGCTCATACCACAACACGAAATCTCAAAACCATGTATGATTTAATTTCGTATAATCCCTCATATTCCCCACATAAATTGTCATTACATAACTCGTTTTACTCACAAATTAAACAGAATAAAATTCGGACCTTTACAGCTGGCAAGGGCTCAACCTCACACATCTGACAAGGTCAAGCCTCGCCACGATTGGGCGAGACCAGGCTTGCCGCGATTGGGCAAGGGAAGGTTGGTTTCGCCTAGTCGCAGCTAAGCTAGCCTTGCCAGTCATCGATGGGGGTCGCCTATGATTGGCAGGGGCTCAACAACCTAGCTAGCGTAGTTGATGGTGCAGCGACAACCATGAAGGTTGAACAAGCTCTCGCCGCTGCAACTTCTTCTTCTTCTTTTTTTTTTTTTGAATTTTTAGCTTATTTTTATTTTTTAAATATTATGTGGAATTATTTATTAATTTTAGCTATTTTTATTGATGATTGGGATTCTCCAGCGAGCCACATAGATGCCACGTAAGATTTTCAGTGATGATCATTGTAGTTGGCACTCAAATAATTATTTTTTGAAAAAAAAAATTGACTCTTAAGTGATCTAAAAAACATATCTTTGCACCAAAATGAATGTTGTATACAAATATTAACATTTGAGGTGTCCTTTTTTCGATTCTTATGAAAAACTTATCTTTCTTTATTATGAAATTTTCACCATAAATCAACGAATTGATCAGAGCTTCTCTCTATACAACCTCTGATATTTTAGGGCACGCATGGTAACACTTCTCAACTAGAAATCAACTTCAGATCAAAAGTTGATTTTTCTACTTCTCCTTAAAATCAAAGTTTGATTTTTCTACTTCTACTTCAAATTGACTTCTATTAGAGAAATTCATTTGATAACAGTTAAAATGTTTTACTTTTGAAACATTATTAACAAAATATTCGATATTGGCGCCCAGCGGCGACAGTGGTCAGCGGCGGGTGACGGACGACGGTCAGCGGTAGGTGGCAACGATTGGCGGCCGGCAGTAAGTGGTGGCCACAGTGGCGGTGGGAGGTTGGTGCTCGGCAGAGACCGGTGTAGTCAAAAAAGTCGAGAAGTAAAAGTTTTTTACTTCTTAAAATCCTACCATAAATTAAAAATCATACCATAAGTTAATTTTTTCACTAGACAATTTCTACTTCGACAGGGTTTATATCACCGGGTTTCTTTGCCAAATGACTTCTGTCAAAGAAATAGAGAAAGAGAAGTGTTATCATGCATCCCCATAATGAGATGTGCTGCCTTCCAACCAATTTTTCTTTTTCCTTAGCATCATAATTTTGAATTCTATTGATCTTCTTTTGAAACGTTTCAATATATTGTTCTTAGGTCCCTCTTTAATTTTTTTCAGGCAGAGGCTGGAGAATGAGTTGTGGTTTTCAGTTCTGGATCTCTTTGAATATGTATCTAGAGTTACTATGAAGATTATTAGAGATGAATAGAGTGCATATTTTGCAAGAATCTTCTTCGATAATGGTACGGAATAATAGTCTTGCTTGATTACCATTATCATTCTTTTTCCAATTTTCTCTATATTAATTATTTTCATGGGAGTCTTAGTTAAAATAAAAATTACCAAAAAATTCCTAAACATATTGCAATTGTGTCAATTTAATCCTAAATATTTTTTTGTCAATTGAGTGCTAAAACTTTTACAATTGTGTTAATTCAGTCTATTTAACCGGCCAATACTAAAGTTGATAATTTTTAATATTTTTTAATTTGTAATAATTCTTTTGTCTTTTTTTTTCTCTTTTGTTTGGTTAGGGCTGGAAGAGGTCGCCACTATCGAGGGTCGCAAGCCCTTGCTTGTAGCTGGACAAAGGCCACGACCCTCCCCTAGTCAGCCAGGGCTCTTAAGCCCTAGCGGCCTCCTTCTGGCCCTAAACAGAAGATCAAAAGGCATAATTTTTTTAAAAAAAATAAAATGCTTTCAAAATTTGAAAGATAGTATAATTTATCAAAAATAGTCCACATCAGCATAGGCGGTCGACGAAATGGATTCAATTGGCATAATTGCAAAAGGTATAGGACTCAATGATTTCTTATGGAGGCAAAACCCACTTTTCCCTAAGGAGCACCGACACGCAACATGTCACGACACGTTGACACGTCATTTTTTAATAAATAGAAAATTTCGACACGTTAGGACAAGTTTTATGTTAAAAGCATATTTTTATATATACATGATAATTTTTTCGTATATTTATAACAATATCATCGGTGAGCTGCTCCTGCCACCGCTTATTAGAAATTTACGATTAGGTTTTTGTGGAGTTGTCTAACTATATTAATTTGGGATGGATAAGTATATGACATTGACCCTGTGTATGTCGGAAGGCTAGATTCGCGTGTCGTTGGTGTGTCTAAAGCGCTTATCACGTGTCGATCATGTGTCAAAGAATGTTGGACGCGCGTCGAACACGAAGGCCCTTGGGTGAAAACGCTTCAAGAGTGGATCTCATTTGGTTTCACTTTAAAGTTCATTAGGTGTTTTTGTTTCGCAAAACATGAGAGATTTTTTAAAATTATTGTTCGCATCGTTTACAAAAATAAACGAACCAAAAGTAACTTTACCGTCCACAAAAAAAAAAAAATTAAGTACAACTTGTTGTCGACAACGAAAATACTTTTCGATGACTAATCATTTCAAGAGATATTAACAATCATTTTAAGAAAAATATTTATCGAATAATTTAATTTTCACGAAATAAAAAGAACCTATACAAGGCCATTCTATGAAGGCTCTTAAAGCTTTGGTTTTCTTTCGCTTAGTATTCTATTGAAGCTCAGTGGAGCTTTCAAAATGAGAGGCAAGAATGAGAAATTTCATTCTCTCGACGTGAGTTTAGTTTACTGTGGAGACCCTTCGCGTGGACATAAAAGTTATAGAATACCGGTTCCACACTAGGGATTGGTAGGCTAGATGCGTTTTTCATAAACGACACCGTTGTAGGTAGGGGATCTCGTCGTGACATTTCATTAGAAAAATTGGTTTTTATGCTCCGAAAGAGGAAAAAAGAGCAGCATAGGGTGTGGAGATCAGGTAAGAGGAGAGGAACTTGAAATTTTGAAGTTACAAAGAAGAAAAATTTGCTGTAAAGAAGGAAACCAACAGCATCCAAGTTTTCGTTTATATTTCGGCATTCATTAGGCGCATTTGACGAAGCCGCCGAGGCAACGGTGGATATGTGCAAATCATAAAAGTCGTGATTCGTGTCTGGATGGGAAAATTCGGTCCCCCACAATCTAAACCAGTTGTTTTCGGTCCATGAAAAAATTTTCCGATATGGATGCCATCCGGAAAGTCAGAAAGCAATTTTTCTTTCAAACAAACGAACGCTAAAATCGAGTAAATTTGGCAGTTTACAACTACTATGGTCAGTTAACAACAAAACGAGCGCCTTCGGTCAAAGAAGGGGTGGAAACAGTCCCTACGGGCTTTTGATACCCATTCACAATTTTTAAAGCATTAATTTTTCTTATTGGTGACGATCAAGAGGTATACGTATAAGGAAATCCTCCCGCGTCGTGGACGTAAATGTAAAATAAACAATCTCTTAAAAAATTAAGACAATGCTCTAAACAAGTTAAGGAAAATAAACATTTGTTACCATGCCGCATTCTACTTTGCATGTATTGTTTAGTGTACTAATAAATATATGTTTATTCGAAATCATGCAAATTTTCATAATAGGTCTAAACAAACGCCTAGTGAAAAGACTAAATATGGAAATATCTCAAACCAATCCTTCCGGATCATAGAGATACAAATAGAAGTCCAAATGCTACACCCTAAGTTGTAAATAAGCCTAGTCGGTAAATTTAGTGTTATACCAAAATTCCGCCGCTCTTCCGGAGCTTTACTCGCGCCATTACCTCTGTACTCGAAAAAACAGGACAGTCCTACCCGATCTCACCTTCCTCAACTGACTGCAACTTGGGCGGACAGGAAGCTGGGATGTAAGGAGTCCTGGCCGGAGGATTTGGTCTTTGAGAGCTTGAGAACCTCTACAGCTTCTTCCACTTTGGAAGTGAGTGACTCGGGAGACTCCAGAAGCAGAAGCAGCTCTGAGTTGTCCATCTCCAAAAGCATCCCGGTAATTTTCGCGACAAAATCGGGCTGCAAGTAGACACAAAACACTATTTAAGTTACCAGCGCTGTAATGTTTAAGTGGACACAGTTCAGTTCTAAACTGACGGCAGATTGCGGGGCAATCCATTTGAAGTTTTGGTTCCTGTGAAATCTATGTCATTAACTGACTGCAGCAAATCATCCTCCAGCGACACAGAGGTCATATAATAAATTGGAAGTCAATAGTTGTTTCAGGCAACGCAAACCTGTCGAACTATTACTTGATTAAACTTTTACCTTGTGTTTCTGGACTAGGGGGTACAAACGCTCCCCCAGTATCTGTTTCTGCTGCTCAGGGGATGCAGCAGAAAGCATGCTGCTTAGCATTTCAGTTCCTTGTTGACCAGATCCAGCAGCAGAATCAGTAACAGAAGAGGTGACCCCTGCTCCATTATTTGTCTCGCGAGAGTGACCATTTGGCACATATCTGGCATTCCTTCCACGCTGCAGCTCATAAGAAGGCAGAATTTACGATATGCATGGCATAAAACAACCAGTGAAGCAAGTCCAAGTCTACTGATATGATGAAGTCCTTGGACAACATCTCCTAAAACATTTTTAATGGTACAAAAACATTTTTAATGTGGCTCCGATGTTAATATCTCTAAAAAACTCTTTATCTATATATGCAATAAAGTCATTAAACTCAGAGAGTCAACTCAAGGGATGTGAAAAATCAATCAAGAACATTCACATCGAGAAGAGCCAAATCTCTGGCGAAATAAATCTGCTTTGAACCTCTATGATTTCACCTACTGCTTGGCAGTTGCAAGGATATCGTATTTCATTTAAGTGATGTGATAGAAGGAGAACTGAAAATTAGCAAAACCGGATCATCCACATTATGTTGTTAGATATTAATGGAGAGCACCTGGTTATTGTTTGAATCTTTTGCAGAGGCTACATATTGAGTGGACTGCTGCAAGGGTGGCATGTGTGGCGCACACTGAGCAATGCCACCATTCATCCTTCCTCTGTTGTTTCTGTTCTCTCTTGGAGTGCTAGGAATCTGAAAGTAGAAACCGCAATCAATCAGCAGATAAACAGTAACTCAGGTTTTCTCTGCTGGCACAAACAAATCAATTAAACAGTTTGAAAGAAAAAGAAAATATTCTGTCCAACATTCGCTACACAAAATTTGCAACGTCGCTATGAGGCTCTTGTTCTTACAACTGGAAAAGAAGGTTGAAAGCCTGGTCTAGCTGTGTGGGGAAATCCAGGACTCCTCCAGCCTGGCCTTAGTCCTATCGGCTGATACATCAAACCCGGGCGTGAAGGTCCTTGAGAAATAAGACTAGAGGGAGCTGTGTAGTAAAAAGGAGGATATCCACCGGGAATAACAGCGGTTGAAGCTCCTGCTAGTCCAGGCATTTGATGCGTATAATGAATCTGCAAATGAGTTTGCCTTTCCTCTTTCCTTTGAGCAATAGCCAAGTATAATGGCTTTCCATAAAACATACAACCTGCAAAAACATCCAAGAAGAGAGAATTCAAAGATTTGGATAATAAAGCAAATAAACCAGATCAACAGCAACAGTTGGTTATTATGCAAACTATTAATTATCTGGCACGTCCAAGTCCCTCACAAAGAACTAAAACTAAAAATGACGAGCCCTAAGGTTTTTTATGAGGCAAAACCTTGGTTATACAACCCTTATTTCAAGAAAGAGAGAAAAAAAAATTACTCAGTGACAGAGAGTGTTCTCTAATTATAGTATTCGCAGGAATCTTAATATTCTGTCCAAACCTAATATTTTATATGGCATTACTCATAACTAACAAAAAGAACACCAACAATCGGCTCCTCAGTTTTCCCAGGAAGCTTAAATTGTTAATATCGAACAGAAGAATCACCAACTGGCCTATATATCTTCCTCCTATAAAAAAAAATTCATACTTTTGAATTTCCATCATATATAGATCGTAGCTGCATATGGTAGAGACTATCCATCATGCAGACTGGTATTCGGGATAACAAGGTCAAACTTGGTGTTAAAGAATTATCAATTTGGAACTATGACCCTAGATGGTCTCCGATCATCAAAATCAATTCATGTTGCATGAAGAGGAAAAAAGAATTCTTCAAGCTCAAAATATAACTTGCTAATGTAAGATGGAATCCTTCATTAGTGATCGTGAAAGAGGATGGCATATTCAAATTTTTCACTCACAACATAAACAAGTTAGACTTACCATAAAAACTATTTACGGCTTTATTGGCCTCCTCTGGAGTGGAGAAGCAAACAAACCCAAAACCCTTGCTTATTCCTTTGTCATCTCGCATCACTTTTGCAGAGATAATCGTGCCACACTGACTGAAGTGTTCTCGAAGTTGCTCATCAGCGACATCATCATCAATATTCTTGATATAGACATTTGAATCCTAAAATATGAAGCGAAACAATCATAAGTAAATAAAAATGCTGACATACTAGCGAAGTAACTGCTGCAAATTCTACCTTGTACTTGAGAATTCGCTCTTTGCGTCTCTCCTCAAACTGCCGACGTAGTATCTCATTGCGTTCAGATCTTTTCTGTGCCCTGGCTACGTACAGAACTTTCGAGCCTGTTTTGATGAGAGCATATAATTTAGAAAGGCAGATTGTGCATAATCCTCCACTAAGCTTCTTTGAGAACTGTGGCTTACCAAGCTGTGTCCCATCCAGAGTCTCTGTAGCTTTTTTGGCATCGTCTGGGTTTTCAAAATTCACGAATCCGAAACCTCTTGAGGTTCCATCATCGTTCTTTGCAATGACCCAACTAGTGACTTTTCCAAACTCAGAAAATTTCTCCTGCAAACCCTCTTCTGTGACCTCTGGATCAAGATTCTTCACATACAGATTTGTATATTTTGCATCAGCAGTTAGCAGACCACGATCGCTCTTCCTGACAAATTTTGCCACATAGCTGTGCAACAAAATTACCATTACCAGTTGAGAATTAAGAGCGGATTAGCTTCAAACAATGCTAGCTTCCACCAAAATGAGAAATTGTAAGCACGAATGAAGAGAGGAACTACATACATCTTCTTGCCTTCGACATTCAAGCCATTTAGATTTTCTATAGCAGCATTTGCAGATTCCTCGCCATCAAATTGCACAAAGCCATGCCCTCTACTCTTCCCATCATCAGACATGGCTACTTTGCAAGACAAGATATCGCCAAATTTCTTGAACATATCTTTCAGTCCAATGTTGTCAACTGAATCAGCTAAGTTCTGACCACAAATATGCCAAGTCATTAGAAAAAGGTCTATTCAATGTATGCACATTATAATATGCACAATAGTCTACAAACAGAAATTGAAAGCACATACCTTTACAAAAATATTTGCTTTTCCATTTTTCCTTGCATCGGGATCGCGACATGACCAGGCAACCCTTATAACTTTCCCATGCAGCAAAGTGTGGTTCTTGGTCTCAATAGCACGTGTTGCTGTCAAATGAGAGCGTGGTCATTGCAAAAACATTGTAACAATACTGGTCCTTTCAAACGATCACAATAAGATGAGCACAAGTAGCACATCAGAAGTAACGAATGTATAGAACACTTCTTCAGTTAGAGTTATTACAAAAACATTGTAACAACACTGGTACTTTCAAACACTCACAATAAGATAAGCACAAGCAGAACATCAGAAGTAACAAATGTATAGAACACTTCTTCAGTTAGATTCATCAAATAAAATGTGATACATTAGTTGGTGGACATAGGCACTTCTCCTCCCATGGGTTCCAAAAGCAGGAGGAGGACGAAGAGAGCTGGATGTTGCAGTTGGTTTAGAATAGAGTGCAGGAAAAGATATTGAAGGAGACCAGTAGAAGGAAGTGTCATTCTGATGATTGCTGTGTAAACTTATTTGGCTGAAACAGTCTGTACAACTTATAATAAGTTCTATCCTTCCTCACAAATCTTAATTTTATTTTATCAATGCGTTGCAGCTTTTTCTTATAATCAACCAACCAAAAAGAGGGAAACAAGAAGGCAGATTTTTAGGAATGGATGTTTATAAATTCACGCTCTGTGCAGATGTACTTCAAAAAGGAACTTATTATGGGAAAACAGTATGTAGCAGTCGAGCTTGATAACTACATTATAATTCTGAATGTTTAAATATCAATAAAGGCCTTCAACTGTCCCCGCAGAGTCTCTGTTAAAATTTCAGATATATACATTTCATTGGTGCTTGATGAATCTTCTGAAACATCCTGTCACTTGCAAATGTAAGAAACTTCCATGACACGTGTATATGTATATAGCCAGATTAACATCACAACGCCATCAAGCGCATCAACTCCTTTTCTGGGCATTGCTCTGTATACATGGTGAGATCGCACTCAACAAAAATACATCAACACAGATCCCAACCCCCGGCACTCAAAGAAATTAACATATGATAATAATACACATAGGCCGAGTCAACCGAGAATGCAAATCCAACATGGTCCTGTCAAATTCACACTAAGCCAGACAAACAAAACAGCATATGCTGGTAATGGTAAATCAGAAAAGCTAGAAACTTTATCCAACGACACTCTCAACTCGACAGCCAAGTGCACCGATCATCTTTAGTTTATCATTAAAAGAAAACTGAGAAACAGCCAATTGCACTGACAGAAATATGCCCATTGTCTCGTGCAAATCAATCAGTCGGAGAGCACCACTTGCCACCAATTTGCTCTCTTTTCTCGAAATTTTTTTCTTTAAATTCCTCACATTGCCAGGCTTACCAAATAATCAAGAGAAAGCAACCTCGCAAACGGCAAAAAGACGAATTTTGGGAGCACAGAGGTAATCGAATCGGACATCGAGGACGCGCGGACGATGATTTACCATCGACGGGGGAGACGAAGTTGACGTATCCGTAACAGAGCGACCTGCCAGAGGACGAGTCCCTGCAGACGCGGACGGACGTGAGGCTCTTGAACTCGGTGAACGCCTCGAAGAGGAGGCCGTCGGAGACGTCCGGGTGGAGGTCGCCGACGTAGAGCGACGCCGGCGCGGCGGCGGCGACCGTCGCTGGAACCGCCATTCAGCAAATCACGAATCACAAATCGGCAAATCGGGGATGAGGAATCCGAACACGACGGAAGAGGAGGGGGAGGCGCGTTTCCGTTTCGTTTCGCTTCGGTTTCAGAGGAACTGGCTGAATGGCATTGAATGAGAGAGAGTGATTAATTTGTGAGTTGAGTGGATTGAATGGAGTTAGAGAGATGGTGAGAAACGTGTAGAGAGAGAGAGAGAGAGTGAGAGAGAGTGCGTGTGTGTGTGTGTGTTTTTTTGCATGGACGCAGGAGGTTGAGCCGTTGGCTATAAGGACGCCGGAACGAGACGACGTTCTGAAGCAGCGCGTGAGGGCCCCACCTCGCGCCCCATCCCCCCAAGAAGGAAAAAAAAAACAAAAAGTGCAAAAAGAAAAAAGAAAATTCGACCAAAAAGAAAAAGAAACAAAAGATGGATTTTAGGAAACTATGGATTTCGCTTTTATTCTTTTTTCCCCCCCTTCGAAAAGGCACGATGAAATTGTTGGCATATTTGGAGCAGGATGATTTCTTTCTGTCCCCTCTTCTGATGCTTGAATGAGCGATTTTCAAATATATATATATATATATATATATATGAAAAATCGATCACTCCAATAAAAAAGATGGACGAGAAAATATCTGCACCGCGTGCAGAGCTAGCTAGACCACAGTTGCATAAAAATGGTTATAATTGGCGCCGGTGATTACTAGTTTATATAGAGATGAAAATTTGCACGGTGCCAATATCGTGTTTGCATTTAGTCGGAACAAAAATACGTCGTCACGTACAAATCTTCAATTCCAAGCATGGCATTTTTCGATCTTGACCCTTTTCGTACGGGAAATGCAATAAGTGACTTTCATATTTATCACCTTATTTGATGTATATAAAGCGCATTCAAAATATATAAATCTTGAACCTAAAATGTTTATGTGAAAAGTTTCATAAAAGCCCTCATTGATTGTCTACGTACTTCTTCAAGAGGAGGGTGGGGGGAGGGAGGAATGGGATTTGACAATTATTTAGTATTTATGACCGCAATCTCATTTGGTTGAAAAATTCGTTCTTATCTACTCAAAATTTGGAAGTGATGCATATTGAATTCAAACTTAAAAATAGATATTTTACTTATCGAACTTGCATTTTAATATGACCGTACATCTTTGTCCTTAGTTCCAATAAGTGAGTTACAAAGCACAGGAAAAAGGCTCATCGTTAACATTAAATTACTCATTTTTTTACCCAGAAAAACATTATATTGCTCATTTTAGTCAACTAAATCCAGAAGATATATTAAACATAAAAAGAATGAGTGACAAGATACTGCTTTTATAACTTGGTCAGAAAATTTTTTCCAGCCTAAAAAATGCCATGATGGCCCATATAAATTGTCAAGATGTGACTCCTTTTTTCCGTTCACTACTATAAAAGAGACAAAATAGTGAATTTTGAAAGGAAAAATCCCTACTTTTAGAAGTACTTGAGATTCTTACATGGTGATCCATTAAACTCTTCAGACATTCTAAAACTGAGAATGTCAAGATCCTAGAACGATTTACATCAATTTTTCAAAGTCAAATCAAAATTTCAAGCATTCTATACTTATCAAAAGCATTTTAAAAAAATATTCTTTTTCTGTCACACATAACCAGTGAGCAAATCTACATCTTTTATGAAGCAATCTGGCAAAATTATAGAGCATCCTTCAGCGTAATCTCATAAAAAAAATTATATTGGGATATGTCGAAAAGTGTCCTCAAGGAATTTGATAAGGGTTACTTATGTTATTTTGGGAAGATAAATAGCTACAACTATTTTATGTTTATACGTTGACATAAATATTTTTGCTTTACCTCCTTGAATTTTCAAAAGACGGACAATTGTGGACTAATATATATTGTTACCTCTTGAACTTGCATTTTGTTTCAATCACTAAGCTAGTCACCACTAAGGTGGCTAGCCTGATGGTAAACGGGTCACTGGTCTTTCATGATCTCGCAAATTCAATTCACATTATGAGTAAACTTTCACAATTTTACTCAACTGTAGAATTAAATGCTAGTTAAATTTTGAGCTGGCATATGTAATTATTGCGACTCCCAAGAAGTGAAGTGCAATTTCTTCTTAATTATTGTTCCTATAATTCCTTTTTGTTCTCAGTAGAAATCGGCAATAAATCAAATACTAAAAAAAGGAGAAAATTCTGTCGCGAGCCTAAATTTATTATTCAAATCATTTCAACATCAAAATTATAAAATTCTAACTACGCATGAAAGATTAAGAAAATCAAGAAAACTTGTTTTTTCATCTAAATAACTTCACTATCTCTTCAAGTTGTTCTAATTTTAATTGTTTTTCCTTGAGTAGTTACACTAAATAATAGGTACAGCAAAAGGATATCTAGTACAAACCTTAAGTAGAAATTGCACTTTTATTACCAGCCCGAGTCTTATACACGGCAAATGCTAACGAAATTAATTAGTAAAATTTAAATGGTTAATGTCTATAGCAAAATGTTAATGTCTATAGCAAAATGCAAGTTTGGGGACGGATACAATGTTCTTTTTTTTTTTACGGCTGAAATGCAAAATTCGTTAAAGTTGTTTTATTTAAATGAAAAAACACTTTACGTTCGACATTTTATATTGAGAGCACCAGAATGAGATATCCAAAAAAAAGAAGAAGAATAACTATGATTAGCTGCCAAGTAGTTAGCAATTAACTGAGAAATAAATATTTCAGTCAATGGATAGATCAGTAATTATATTAAAATTCATAAAATTTATGTGGATCATGCGATTGTACTCGCAGGTCCTCCATTACGACCATAAAAATGAATTTGTTTACTAGCTGTAATTGTTGCGGTTATATTCGATGATGACGAAAGACACGGCAGCCAAATAAAAAACGAACAGGCGACGAATTGACCACCTGATGGCGAAGGATTGGATCGGATCGCACGTGCAGGAAAAAGGAGAAGCCGTTGACTTTTTCGCTCCGAGAGGGAAGGGAAGCTGGGTAAACGAGGGGCCCACGGAGTCGAAGACCGGTTCAGGATCAGAATGAGAAAAGAGAGCAGAAGCGACGCACGTTGCGCCACAGCCATAGATTCGCATCACCGCCAGGAGCGACGCATCTCTCGTATGGCGACGGACGTCCATGTTTCTTTCCTCCCTCCCTCTTGGTTTCTTTGTCACTTTTTCAAAGTGGTTATTAAAGTGCATTTTCGTATGGGAAAAAATGGAAAGAAACTAAAATAATGCGTTAGCTAGGAGTGATGTTCTATGTATAATCTGGAACCAGTACCACTTATCTAAGCTCCTATATTCGTTTTTTTTTTAATTTGAGATTTCTCACGTGCAATGAACTATTCCTCGAGATGATGAAGGTATGAGTGCCAATGACATCGGTTAAGTCCCCAAAGACGCAATCAGGGAGATTTGAACCTGAGACCTCATCAGTTTAACTATTTAAGACCCAAGAATTTCACCAACTCAGCTAACGTCCTATTGGCAAATGATTAAATCCCCAAATACTGGATATTATTCGTGTGTCTAAATATGAATTATGATCAGTGGATTAAAGCAGCAAATGACGGTCATTAGAAGTGATGATTATTGCAACCGTCCAATTAAGAATACAAATAAAACCTAGTTTGACCCCAACACTGATAATTAAACTAGCGACAGGGTGGGTTTCAGGGATAGATTTCAGGTTCCAAAAATCGAATAATCGATTCTAACTGATAGATTTCAGGTTTCGAGGGAAGCATGGACCGACCATGAAACCGCTCACTCATAATGCCAATCAACGCATGTTTGATTCAAGTTATACTGCGTTGTGTCGGGTTTATGTTTATTTTTTAGAAAATTTTGTGGTGTATCGTGTTTGGATCGTGTGTTCTCATATCATGTCGAGAATTGCCGCCCCTAGTTTAGATAAGTTTTAAGATAACAAACCCACGGCACCTTTAATTTTCACGTTCAGTGCTAAAATCAAACCGTTCGGCACTTAATGAAATTAAACGCACTTGGCTAAACTAGTAAGTTTTGACTTGATTAACTACAATTAATTGAAACCCCGGTTACTAGATTAAGGGAACGAGTTACTATTGTCTGCCAATTTTATTAAGCGCCGAAACGTTCGACATTCAATAAGACCAATAAAATTTAACTTTGACTTGAAAGAGTGAGGGATAATGATATAAATTGTCTATGAACTTTGCCTTGTATACAATATAGTCTATGAACTTTAAATTTGTTCAACGGGGTCCTTGAATTTTAGCCCAACATGCGGTATCTCCTCCGAAATTTTAATTTCTTCACTATGGTCTTTAGACTTTTGGTACATATTCAATTTAGTTCCTAAATCGTTTGAAATTATTCAATATTATCCTTCTATTAATTCAAGTTCAGAGACATCATCGCAAATTTCATATGGTCCTGGGATTGAAGTGAATGTATACAAAAAGTTCAAAGCACTCTTTAAACAAATTTAAGGTTCGGGAATTACATTGCACATTTGACCGAAGTTCAAAGATCATTAGCGTGGTTTACTCAAACATTCAATTTAAGAAAGTTCACTTAATGGTCTGAGTAACCAATTGGAAACACCCTTGAATGGCCTGGTCTCGTTACAGGGTTTCCCAAAGCCGAACGAGTTAGATCGCTTTCAGTTTCGCACACCTAATCGATTAAACACTTGGACGATTTCCTCAAGGCTATCATCTCCTTTTTAAGTAATAGTAAAATGTCATCACTTCATGTTGTTTAAAGGAAAAATTCCTCCTCCTTTTCGTTTCATCTGCCTGAACATTGGGAGACTTGAATCCCAGGGGAGAACATAAAATCACAACGGGGAAGAAAGAAAAAAGATTGGTTGTGATTTGTGAATTGGGAGGACATTTATAGATGCACATATATATAGAATTAAACATTACAGTAAAAGATACTTCTAAATAATAAATGAAAAAAAAAGTAGAATTTTAAATGAAAAGATCTGGTGAAATCCATTCCGGAAAAAAAAAACATATTTCGTTAAAATTATACCTATATATAAGAAGAGGCCATGCAAATATGATAGAAATAAACAATTTTGATTATCTAAGTCTATCATGATTCTTAGTGACTGCATAATAACACTTCTCATTCTGAACTTTTCTGCCATAAGTCAATCTGGTAAAGAAATTCGTTTAGTAAAATTACTATCGAAGTAGAAAGGTGTTGGTAAAAAAATGGACTTGTGGTAGTATTTTCTACGTCTTGGTTAGATTTTCTATTTATGGTTGAATTTTTACTAACTTTAAGAAGTAAAATATTTTTACCTCTCGACTCCAAAATCATTTCTTCGACCACACGGGCCGCCACCGTCATCCGTTGGTCACGAGGCTGCCATTGCCGCCAGTCGCGCCGTCGTTGCCATTCGAGGGCCAACGTTAAAGATTTTGTTAATAATGTTTCAGAAATAGAAATTTTCAACTGTTATCAAACGAATTTCTCTAATCAGAAGTCAACTTGGAGCAGAAGTAAAAAAATCAACTTTTGATTTTGAGGAGAAGTTTGATTTCTTGGTGAGAAGTGTTGGCATGCACGCCCTTAATGTGTCTATCTATACTGTTAATAAAATAACCTTTAATATTATTTCATTTTTTTAAGTGCTCTCTACCCTCAAATTAGTAGCATGTCCATTCTATGATATTTTTTGGAAGTGTGTATTTACTTTACTAAAAAAATCACCGTAGAATTCAAAACTTCCAAGCTCAATTTACACTCAATTAGTATCTCGCGAAAGCAGTGGATCATGATTTGATCTAAATCCCCGCTCCACCCCTCCCCAGATCTCTCCTCTTTTGACCAAAAGCAAAAAACAAAAACAAAAAAGGATCTTCCCTGTTCAGGCTGTTCCTTCTTCTTTTGGTTGGAATAAGGAATTTGGAATTCCTAAAACTTATTAGAAAAAAATGTGATTTAGTTTTAAAATTTTTAAAAATGTGCAATTAGACCCTAAAACTTGTGGCAGTAATGTAATCGAGGCCTAAAACTTTCAAATAGTGAGATCAAGTCCTAAAATTTGTCTAATTGATCCAATTAAGTACTTCCGTTGATTGCACACTTTAAAAATTTTAAGATTCGATTGCACTTTCGTTATACGTTTTTAAAATTTTTGGATTTGATTGAACTTTTGTGATAAATTTTAGGACTTGATTATAATTTTTAAAAATTTTAGGATTTTAATTGCACTTTATTAAGAAATTTTAAGATTTTTGGTGCAAGTGTTTTTTTTAATAACAACACTGAAATTGTTGATGCATCTGGCGAAAGAGAATCTAGGTAGCATATGATAATACTTTTGACTAATAATTTCCCTACCAGAACTCAATTCGATAGGGAAATTCATTTAGTAAAATCAGTTTCAAAGTAGAAATGCGTTTAGTAAAAAAATTGACTTCTGATAAGATTTTTTACTTTTGGTTGGATTTTTGGCTAATTTTGAGAAATTAAAAATTTTTATTTCTCGATTCTAGAATCAATTTTTCGATCACATAAGCCTCAATTAACTATCGTTGCCACCTGTGGTCGATCTGCGGTCGCGCAATCAAGATTTTGTTAATGATTTTTCAAAAATAAGAATTTTCAACCGTTACTAAACATATGTCTTTGGTTAGAAGTCAATTTAGAGCATAAATAGAAAAGTTAATTTATGATTTTAAGGAGAATTAAATAAATTAATTTGTGATCAAAATTTAAGAAGCTAGCTTGGAGTGTTATCATATGCCACGTATACCCCAGTCAAATGATTATAAGGACGGCACTAGTCGCCGACAGTGTAAATACTACTGCCGAAAAGTCAACATCATGGCTACAGTTCTTTGTACTTTCGAAAGCGATCACGGGGACTTTAACGCTATTAAACGTTTCTCACTCTCTCCGGCATGGTGAAGGCCGTTCGAAGGTAAATAATAATTTATCAACGACTCATCATTGTCTTCTCCATGACGTGGCGTTTCAGGATGTCACCATGGTCTTAAAGCACCGCCGCCGTCTTCGGCGGTGGGTCAAGTTCGTCCAGTGATATTTCTTCGTTCGATGTGTGTTTTGATCTGCTCGTATCAAAATTATCAGCTCAAAAGAGCGCTTAGACCAGCATCTCGTCTGAATCCTTTTGCCCGGACAATTACTCATTCCCTTCATCCGATCGAGTGTGAACTGATTTTGTCCGAGTACTAGAGGGGATCCTATTTGGGTATATGTTTGGAATAACTCGTCTTGACTCGCATAAGCCAAGTTTCAAATGGAGTGCTTAATACCCCTTATAAGGGTAATCATTCCTCTTAAATAACCGTCATCCTCTTCAGCAGCGATTCAGATCATCCGATACCGACGATGCTCTAGCTCTAATACCATAATAGATTTAGAAAAGTAGATAATAGAATGCTTAATTGCAATTAGATACAAGTCCGATATAAATATACATGTAAGGAATGGTATAAATATAAATACATATAATAAAGAGAAAAACCTAATTCTAATATATACAATATATCTAGCATGTCCAATGACTGATTTGGTTCGCTCATAGCAAAACTATCATTTCAAAAGCCTACTTAGACCGGCATTTCGGCCGAGTCCTCTAGCCCAACAATTAATTCATGCCCCTTGTCGGATTGAGTATGAACCTAGATCGTCCACGTACTAGAGGAGTTCATCTTAAAGAACCTTCGTCCTCTTCAGCAACGAGCAAGCCGTCCGACAATACTCCCATATTCAATGCGTGATTTGATCCGTTCATACCAACACTGTCATCTCCAAAGCCTGCTTGGACCAGCATAGCATCTCGTCCGAGTCCTTTTGCATCAGCAATTATTCCGTACCCTTTTGTCGGATCACTATAAACCTAGCTCATCCACACGTAATGGAGGGGATGCTACTCAGAAATCTGTCTCTGATGACGTGACTTGACCCACATAAGCGAATCCCCAAACAGAGCTATTAAGTAACCATGCACGGGTAACCATTCGCTATTTGGAGGTTAGAGTGAATCAATTAACAAGTCACTCCTATGCAGGACGATTCTCTCTCTCTGTTAACAAATCACTGATATTGTTGATATAGAGCCTATTAATGAATTATATTAACGTCACACGTGCGTTTGGTCATCTAAATTTTTAGTCAAGATAAAATTGCATATCATAAATGAAAAATTTCGAAATTTTGTCATATCATATCAATTATTCGATAAAGTGCTGAGTTAATATCGAATATCCTATATCTTTATCATATTTATTATTTAGAAAAAACTGAATATCAATATAAAAGACATATATGTCCCTACGCCGTGGCCATGAAATAATATTGATAGCATCGTCATGAAAATATCTTTGCACTTCACCAAACGCAAATGAAAATAACGACGAGGCCGAAAGGGCGAACTCTCCTTCTCCATCTTCTTCTGGTTGTCACCCATGTCAAATCAGTCTCTCCCTCAATCCACACCTCCAAGAATCCTACTTAGATTTTGATTTATGATTTCTTTTTTCTTTCGTCGATCCAATCGAAAAGCTGCAAAATTTGTAGAGATTTATCTCTAGACCCTCAATCCGACCATTAAGCTCAACAAATGATTGTACCCTGAAAGTAATGCAAATCAAGGAATGAACTCAAGAACTTTGCAAAGCGTGCAAACATCCACGCGCAGAGAGAGAGAGAGAGAGAGAGAGAGAAAACCTCATGAGGAAGCATCGGGTCATTTGCCGGAGATAGAGCTTGAATTCGTCGGATTATTGCTACGAAGACGACGTTTCGACTCTCGCTGCTTCTGTGAAGCGTTCTCGTGAAACTTCAACATGAGAGGAGTCACGTGTGAACGAACGAGAAGTTAATGGAGGGCATAGAGTTTTATGAAAAAAATAATTGGACAAAAAGTAAAAATCTTATCTGAATCTATCCGAGCCCCTTTTTCAGGTTTTTGTTTTTATTTAATCTAGTCTATGGCTCCGTTTGGTTCATCATTTGCAAAGAATTTTTGGGGAAATGCAAAGATTTTAGGCCGAAAGACTTTGGTGAAACGCAAATACTATTTGATAAACTAAAATTTAAAAGTTCCTTGAAATGCAACTTTGAGAAAAAGGTTGTTTGGTAAATATATATTTGCAAAGTCCGTTGCTGTGACCAACTTAAAATTGTTAATTTTAGTTTGTTTAAAATTGAAAAAAAAATCAATAACTTTAACTTTTGTATTTTCCCATTGAGCGCAATGTAAAAAAGACATATTGACAAATTTATAAATTGTTAAAAAAATCACATCAAAATGGATATTGTCAATTAAAAAAGGAGTAATTTAAGTACAGTAAACATTTTCACACAAGTCCAAGGAAAGTAATACATTATCCTTAACTATTACAAACCTCATCAAATATTTCTTAAACTTTTGACTATATCATTACGTAAACATGCCAAGTCATGAGATGTATTATTATTTGAAGCACTCGCCTCCTCATTTATGACATCACGGTCAATTGAATATCCATGTTCGTGATCCAAATCTGATGTTTCAAAATTTGTATTAATCACAGCATTTCTTCGTATATAATTGTGCAAAGCCATTGTCGCTATTATAATACGCACTTGCTTTTCATACGGATAGCTTGGCATATTAGTCCGAATTTTCCACTTGTTTTTTAATACGCCAAATGCTCGCTCAATTTCTGAGCATAGCAAAGAATGGGCACGATTGAACACCTCTCGATAACCCGTAGGTGCAAGGCCTTGTCCAAGCTCTGGCAAATGATATCTAACTTCTCTATATAATTTCAAACAACTCGTGAAATTTGGATATCCAACATCTACTAAATAATATTTACCTACACAAATATAATGCAAATGTAATTAACACGTTCCACATAGATACACATGGATGTACATAAACCATTAATTAGCCAACCTAGAGGAGGTTGGGGAAACTCCTACACCACCTTTTCATGTGGTTTCATAGAAAATGCGAGCATCATGAGCTTGTCCCTCCCAATCAGCACAAACATAAATAAATTACATGATAATATCATACACGGCCAATACGTTTTGAGTTGCCGTTCCTTTTTGACCATTGAAACAAATTTGATCATAAATTGGTACCACCGCTGGGATAATGCACCATCCATACCTCCAATAGAATGCTAAAACCAATAATGCAAATATTACTGTACAATTGTAATTTATCTTAAAATGTGGGTAAATCGTATATCTTTCTTGATCTTCTCTGGAATTTCCTGAAATTGTCAATCGGATCTTTTCCCATATTATATACTATATCTAAAACTAAGCTAAAGTACCTACTTATGATTTCCCCGTAGCTCTGAAAGTGATCTTGCGCTATCTTATTATTTATACTATGCCCCAACATAAAAAAGAACATTCCAACCATTTTTGCAACATCAGTATTCGTAGATCCTTTAAGACCATATCGTGTTACTAACTCATGCGTTAAATTACTAAATACATCCCTATGCATTCTAAACATATTATAGCTCCTCATTGGATTAGCATTATTGGCCATCAATTCGCTTAACCATGCATTTCCTATATAGGACGAGGACGTGCGTAGAGAATAAGATAAAACACATATTATCCTGAGATTTATTCGATCATCAAACGCAACCTTAGAGAATATACTCAGTTTGTACAAACAAGCATTTTGACGTCTAACCCAACTCTTGAAAGCAACGTGAACTCTCTATCCTTCACGTTGTTCCGTCATGCTTCTGATCTAGACCGTTGATTCGTAGAGGCACGAGCGAGAGAGCCCGTGCGAAGCAAAGAATCTTTACCCTCGAGATTTGCCGGCAACAGCATTTCCAAGAGCTCAAATCTTCGTCAAAACCCTTTCCAGGATATCCATTGATTCAATGCCGAAGACAATACAGGTTAAGAGTTTAAGAGATCGGGAAAAACATCAGAATACAGCTGAAGTGGTAAATACAAACTAAAGAAAAAGAGTACGCCCATCAATTACACAAGAGAAATCGAACCAAACTGAACGGGCCGAATTTGTTAACCCCACATTAAGATCAATATGCGAGTAACAAATACCATTCATTTGAATTTGCCAAGCCAACTCTAGAGTTACTATACTCATCTTCTTCCTCCACTGGCACGAATTCATGGTACAATGCGTCATTTACAGTTCTAGCAATGCTCTAGGAAGACTCTTTACACCGAGAAAGCCGAATATGTTTCTAAGCAGGACAAGCAAAATACAACCCCCTTCCCCCCCTTCTTCTTTTGCGCACCTTAGATCCGAGGAAACTATTTATAACACCACAAGCTATCCTCGCAGCCCAAATAATAGCACAAGGACCCGCCGAGCACCTTAAATAAAACCATCGGCCAGGCCAATACACATTGAAAAAGAATCAAATGACGAAAGACCAAGCAAGTATCACAATAAATGGAACCCCATGGCTCTCGAGACGTGCATTAGAAGTATTATCAATCCTATTGGCAAAAGTTCAAGAAGCATGTCTCTTGACGAGCTGCTCATGCTCAGCTGTCCCGCATTGATGAACTCATCCTTGCCAGATGTTACAGAGACATTTACAGACAGCGAACCTGGGACAAGATGTTCAGTATGAAACAGAAAGGAAGAGTTCACTTTCTCAAAATATTAATTTCAATAAGCATAGAACTTACAATCATAGGGAGCCCACCCAATCCGTTCACGAGCCAAATCATACACAAAGATCTTATCTTTCAGGACAAGATCTGCATCATCAACAGAACAAAATATTCAGTCTACAATAGAAAGGTTTTTTGGTGATGTTGTAACAAGCAAATACTACAAAAACTATTAATGATGCAGATTCAGTTGACCAGCCGATAGAGAATAAGACTGCAAGACCATAATTTCCCAACTGGATGGTGATAGGTAACTAAATTGTCACAAGACTAAACGGAAATATCAGTTTGTTTTATCTAGCATCTCTTGATATATGTTACCAAGCGTGAAATGCCAATGAATTAAAACTACGTTTCTTCCTTTTATCATTCATGCCATCAATAACTAGAAGACGGCATGAATAAATCCAAGGGAGGAAAGCATTCCCCTCTGTGGAAAAGTTCAGCCACGATTTTCTGATGACTTTTGTTACTTTCATTAGAAATATGGAAACAAAAAACAGAAACAACTGTTGTTCCATGTGATGTAGCATTATTAAAAGCATGAGATCCTGAGAATGCAGATGCAAGACACCATATTTGCATTTAGAAGAAGTCATTATTTCCTCACCTCCTAAAATCGAGACCCCCTCTTGTGCTTTCTCAAAACCAATGCACCATAGAGCAGCTCCTTCCTGTCACGTTAAAAATCAAAATATGATATCGGAGTCAAGTCATAGTTGGTCCCTATTGGCCAAAAACTCACAATCTCCCCTATCGATTTCTTGAATCTTAATGACATTCCACAAGGTGCAAGAAACTTACGTAAAAGGCAAGAATGAGAACTTACAGTGAAACCTACATGTATAAGATACTCTTCAGGCTTCAGCAACATAGTTGCGCCGCCCAAAAAGTTGAAACTAACCAGAGGAAAAGTCTCGGATAAACTGAAGGAGAGAGATTCAGAACGCATTCTTTACCAATGGATAAAGGACCAAACTTCTGCCATGGATAGTACAGACTTACAAAGGTTTGGAAACTAAAGATAGAGAACCAACCTGGAAGAGACTAGAAAACACTGTCGTCCTTTGGATATTATGGGAGTAACAGTTTGCGAAACTGTGGCAGTTAACTGCATTTAAAGTGGAAAAAGAAAATTCAACTTGCATAGAGTTTATTGCAATGAGACATTTCGCCAACAGAACTTTACCAAGTTGAAACCATACACTATCATCCACAGATGATGTTACTGCAGAAATAAAGTATTCTCGTGTCTAGGACACTACAAACAAAGCAGGGTCGTTGGAGCTAACGACTCCCATAAAGCGGAGATGGGCAGCCCAAAGATTGAAGATTGGGGTGACAGCAATCAATGTGGGATCTTGGGGAACTTTGGTATGGTACTTGAGGTTCGAACACACCAAAGCCACTGGTAGTTCAAATGACTTAAAAGTGTGATGTATGAACAGTTTTACCCCAGGTTCTAACAACCCCAATACCAGTAGTCAGTGCCCAATTCACAAATCCATTCATCTATCTCTTATGCTAATTGTTACACCACTTGACTTAATTATGGAAAAAGACACCATCAGAATCATTTTATTGATGCTTTTCATTAATATTAAAAAAAAAAAAAAATCAACATTAACTCAACCAGCACAGAAAATTGGCAAACAACTGCAAGATACCCTTCGCAAAATAAAGTAATAAGATGGTGGGAACCTAGAAATGAACAGACTAAATGACTAAAGGAAAACGCAGGTACTAAAACAACAGCATTTCCCAAATGAAAAGCACTTCCAAACAAGTCTGACCTTACAAACTGGTTCACATCAAGTTCCCAATCCAAGACTTTTATGAGATTAAGAAGATGGGTTAATGGTGCTATGGGTCTTTGTGATCCATTTAGGTTTCAAGAATTACTAGGAAGAAAGCAACATTAACTTGACTCACTATAGCACATTCATAGAATAGCACAAACGAGACCACAAGTAAATTTTCAATCAAAATTGCACTCCCTTTTGCTCTCTTACTCCCTTCTTTCAATCCCTTGTACGTCATCTACGAAAAATCAAGCCTCCTCAAACTAATTCATTACATAGCTTCTAATGATTGAAAGTCAACATTCCGTACGATTCTCTTTTGACCAGCCAACATTACATATGATTTACTTTTAACTGAGAAATAAACATAGAGCTGGACTCACAGCGTTGACAAAAGGATCAAAAGCATCTTCGACAAGGTACGTCAAGGTAGTTCCCGAATCAATAATAGTTCCCCGGTTGTTTGTCGTTGCAAACACTGCCGGATCAATTGGCAATGGTTGCCCATTGACGGCAATGCTCTGCAGATTCAAATTATAATGAGGCCTGAAATAGCACGTTTGCATGGTTAGATTTCACACTCCCGCTGAAAGAGAGAAACTAATCTTCACAGGCCGGAAATCACCATCTTGCTGAGTAAAGGCACATTAGAAAAAGGAATTGAGTTCCATAGGTAATACACCCGGATTGCAATTTTGGACAACCAAACAAGACATCTCCTAAGCAAAAGGTAGAACAGTCAATTTTAAGAAACAAATATAAAATAGTTCGCTCCAACCCTCAGACAGTTTCCGACCCCAAAAAAAAAAAAAACTCAAGACGGTATCATCAGATATTATTTTAAGTTAGCCAACAATTAAGACTCATCAGGTGAGAGCTGGAGCCAAAGAAAAGATCAAGTGATACTAGGAAGACACTTCGAATTCTTTGCCACTGATTCGAAGCAGAAATTCTCACCAGTAAGGAACTTTTATTGGCATCTTAACCACATTCTTCTTCCAAATTGCAAACGTCCAATGGTTTCATGTTTGCCAATTGCAACACATATGAAAGTGGAAGCAATTCAAAAAGCTCAGGATCATACCATACCATTGTAGATCATCTTCTATAACGTGAAAAGTCATAAAGGAACAATAATGGCAGAATGTGCATAATGGTTTAGAGACATATATTACTCAATCCTGTACACATTTCTCTGTGATGTGACAGGGTCATAATAGCCTTCGCACAAGTACATTGGAATCCGTGTAACTTCACACTAGGCTTAGATATCACAAACTAGGCAAGAAGACTCTACAAAACATAAGCAATATGGGGGTCCTAATGCAGATGATTCTTGAATTAAGAGTAGCATAAGTAAGTATATTTACAACACATATCTCTAGCTTTTAATCAATCACCCCATTTAGTTAACAGAAACACAATGTCACAAAAAAGGGAGCTGTTTCAAATTGAGAAATGGTGTTAAGTTAACATACTGGAAAGGGACAAGCGGACTGTATACGATGCTTGGCTCCAAAATCTCACCAAGAACCATGATGCCCCCTCCATTGCCATCCCCTCTCAAGCAATGAGAGAATACTTTTGGTGTTATCCCTCGCGATGACAACTGCGATATAACAGATAAATCTCCCCCTCCGAAACCAAAAATCCCATCAATCGCTTTGTCTGATTTAGTCAAGTCACCAGACTGGTAGGTACTACACCTGTTTCTCATAAATCCGAATAAGGCAGTTAGGACCCAAGCAACAAACACAAGATGCACTACCCACACGAGTGGGAATACTCAGAGGTCCAGTTTTGTCCTGAGTCATGCTATTATGGATTAGAATCTAATGGCAGTAAATTTCCTTGTAGATTATGGTCATAAATCTTGCAGGATCTCTTGTGCATTTACCTGAAAGGACCTTATACGAGTTTGCCATGTTAGCACAGAAACTAAGGAAATGCCAATATAAGTAAATGACTTTTTAGCTCGATCATTTAAGGAAACAGATTTGAATTAAATCACTTGTCGGTACATGCCAGCCTAGCCAGTCCTTGAAATAGTAGTTTGCTGAAATCATACTCTTAAGTCACATAAAACAACAATACATTATAAGTTCCTATATCATCTTCTTGAATTCGATGATCATGTTTAAATCTGAAGTACAGAACATAGAATACCGTAGAAGTCATGTCAACTCACCCAAAAACAATGGGAGCCGAAGAGTTGGCAATCAACGAATCCCCCATAACCATGTCAAAATACAGCACATCAGATACGTAATGACCTGTTGTCCCGCTCCCATCTCCATATTGGAAGGAGTAACTGCACTGATTACTTTGAGGAGGGCATTCAGTTGACATGGTTTGAATTTGAGAAGTGCACAAAGGATCTGAACAGGAAACCAAATAAGATGTGGAAGAGCTGGACGAATCAAAGAAACTGAGCTCAATCTGTACAATGCAAGTAGAGTCAGAACATCAGAATGTTGCTTTTGGTCTTTATAGACACCAAAGTTCAAGGAACATGAAAAAGAGGGATATATAAATTACTCCAAGTCCACTAGTTTGGGGGCAGTCGCTGCAGGAACTGCAGGTAACCCACAATACGTCGCTTCCAGTATCAATCTGCACATTGAAAACCTTTGGAGGAGAGCCCAGCTTCACCTTTGTAAAATAAAGCCTGACAACAAAGTCCACATTGACAAGGAAGATGGTCAATCCCAATTTTCGAACTTTGTATACCTATTAACAGCATTCACCAGACGGCGCACAAGTACATTTCAATTCGTGAAACCAAGAACACCATCACACTATCACCATTCCAAAAACAGAGATTCGAAAAGCTCAACTTTCCATAATTTAAAGTCAAAATAAGAGTCAGAGGAAAGTACATCAAAGTCCATTCATGTCCAAACAGAGATTTTGCATAAACATGACACTATCTCAATAATTCGAAGCCCTCATACATTTGAGCTAGTAAGAGCCACTAAAGACACCAAGAATTGATCCCGCAAGCAGAGTCTCTCCTTCTTAAAGATGTCTCATCGTTCTCCCTCATGTAACGAATGGCTTTTTTCCATCAGGAAATTAAAAAAAAAAATGAAAGAACTCCCCCAGTTAGTTATCACACCACTTTAATCCCACCTCCTTCAGCATCCAATAGAAACCCACTAGAAAAAATTCGACATGCCCAATTACCAAAGAGGCCAAATTTCAAAAGTCACAACTGCTTCTACTTGGAGCACAGACACAAAGCAGAGCCACCTGGAAAACAAGAACAACAACACAGACAAGAAAGTCACCCGATGAGAAGTGGATCAGAGGAGCCTTCGACCGAGAAGTCGACGACGCCGCCGGCCACGCTCTGCAAGATTCGGGCGTGCCTGACCCGGTCCCGAGCCCGGAGCAAGTCGGGGTCGACCCGGCGGTCGAGCGCGAAGGCCCGTTGCAGAGGTAGGACGGCGGTTCTCGGGGCGGCGGGGGCAGCGCCGCAGCGCACCACCACCGACACCGGCAGTGTGAAGGAGGCCAAGAGCAAGAAGATCAAGAACTCCGCCGGAGCTGGTGAAGCTCGCATTTCTTTATTGCTTTTTCAGTCTTCCCTTTGGTGGGTTCGTGGAATTTGAGTCTGCGGAGAGGGAAGTTCCTTCCTTTATCAGAAGCAGAGATCGAGCAAGTGTTGCCTTTCCTGCATTTCAAGAGGAGGGGGAGGGAGAGAGAAAGGGAGGAGTTACAGGGACCAGAAGAGACGCTGATTAAGTAAAGGGTTTTGTACGTCGAAAGTGAAAAATGGAAATAGGTTGTGGATCATATACAGAAATATTTTAGTGAAGAAAGCGAATCTGGGGAACTTTTTCAGGTTGGCGACGATGGTGACGATGGTGATGAGAAACGGCCTAATATATATATATATATATATATATATATATATATATATATATATATATAGAGAGAGAGAGAGAGAGAGATTTTTATTATTATAATTATTATATTTTTTTGTCCTTCCTTGTCTCTCAAGTGAGTTGGAGTTGAATTGTTTCTCTATCCATTTATTTATTTATATTATTTGTTTTATTATTATAATTATTATATTTTTTGGGGGGTTAGGCTGGCGGCAAAAGGCTTCTTTCTTTGTATATTTCTACACACGAATTTGACGATGGGAAATCCATGATTTATTAGCCCAAATTGCGACTACATAACCCACCATGACTGTGACGTCCAAAGTTGGATCCTTGCCTTTTGGGGTTTGGCTGTAATGGATTGGATTGGATGGGATTGTTCAAGAACGAGGGGCACGCTCAGCTTCATCTCTTTTGGAAGATAAAATCAAGAGTACACAAAAGTTAAAACTGCGTTCCTTTGAGTTCACAAGTTTAAGTTCCGATGCGCACAAGCCGTTCCAATGCATCTTGTATCTAAAAGGAGAAGCACGATGAATGTCGTTTTGTTTCTGTGGCTAGTGCTCGGCATAAGAAATGTCTTTCTTTTTTTTTTTTTTATGTCTGCTGATGTATATCTTGAGTGGATTCCATTCTATACGAGGTCAAATATAGTTGTCTTGTATGATTTCTCATGCCTAAGTTAATTTGTTTAATTTTTTTTTTTGAAAAAATTATCAGAAAAAGTTATAAACACATTGAACTTCGACTGAAACTTTCCCATATAAGGGGGGATCCCATTACTACCTCTTTGCAATATAAGCTATTTGTGTAACCTTTGCCTTGATAGCTTTCCAACTTAGACTCGTTTAGTGAAGTGTGCCAGTTTGCTAACTTATTACTTTGACCTTTCAATTTGACCAATTTTTCGTCAACCATTTAAGGCCGAAAAATTAATGATGTGGACCTTGATCATCTTTCGTGGCATAGCCGACGCTAACATGATTTTTTTATAAAAAAAAAATCATTTTCTTTCTTATATTATCTTCATTTACTTATTGTTAAGGGTCGGCGGCTCAGCAACCCTTGCCGACTAGTGGGTGAGGATCGCAAACCTCACAATTGTCGACTAGGGTCATTACCCTTGTTGGCCCCTGGCCAAAGGTTGGTAGTCCTTGCTCACTGCTAAGAGAGGGCAATGATGCGGAGTCTATAAGTAGTGCGTTTTTGGATCGATTGGACCGACAGAAATCCAATCGAAATTTGAATCGATGATGCGCCTAGGACTGGCGAACCGAATCGATGACATCGAAACGGGCTCAAATTCGGTCGGTTGAAGTGAAATGGCGTGCTGATCCATACTCATCCCCTTTTGACAGTAAACTGTAATGGATTTTGGCGATCCAGGATCTTTTAGATGGATGTTTCAATTTTTTTAGTATTTTTCGAATTAAATTTTATTATTAGTGGTAATTTTATAATTTTAGGTTTTGTTGTTTAAAAACCTGATAGAGTTAGCCTTACACCTCATATAAAAGGTGTTTTATGATGTTTGAACAGACAGAATATACTTTGATATTGAATTTCAAGGATTTTCCTCTCTAAGCAAGATTTGCTTGTTCTTCCTCGCTATACGTGCGTTTGGTGGTATCAGAGCCTATGGTGATTGGCGGTGGTCTTCATGACGATGCTCAGGAGACAGGAGCCCCAATCCTTAGGACAGCATACTGCAATGCTTAGAGCAGCGTTTAATGGAATGCATAAATCGCATCGAAGTGCGATTTGACGAATTGGTAGATCGATTCGACGGCCTTGGTGTTGATGTGAATCAAAATCAACGAAATGACAAAAGGCCGGGGTACAGATGTTGCTTGTGGTGACCCTGTCGATAGATCTATTCTGGTCCACATGCAAAATAATCTAGTATTTTCAGAGAGTTCAGAAGAAGAGGAAGATGAGTTTCCTGACGAAGAACGTGTTGATTATGGAGGTAGACAACTTTATGGAGGATTTCGAAGGGTATATCATAGAAGAGATGGAAGACGACGTTACGAAGATCGCAAAGTTAACGACTTTAAATTAAAAATCGATATCTCTTATTTTAATGAAGATCTGGGGAAAGAAGAATTTCTAGATTTGATTACTGATATTGATAAGTTCTTCGACTATATGGAGACCCTTTGTGAGAAACGGGTGCGATTAGTAGCCTGTAGATTAAAGGGAGTGTATCTGCATGGTGAGAGAGGTTGCAGAATAGGAGGGAGCGAGAATGAAAAGAGAGAGTTCGAACCTGGCATAGGATGAGGAGGTTGTTGAAATAGGAATTCATTCCGCCTGATTATGAGCAGATTATGTTCTAGCGGTACCAACATTGCCAACAGGACAATTGAACCATGCATGAGTATACATCAGAATTCATGAGGCTGGCTGAGCAAAATAATCTGTCAAAAATAGAGGGACAACAAGTGGCCAGATATCATTCGAGATAAAATTGGAGTGCAGTTTTTACGGAATCTATCTGAAGCGAAGAACATGGCGATGAAGTCAAAATTGATGCAGTAAGACCAGGGTAAAAGAGGTTACAAAAATTATAGAAATAGTAGCTCAGGCAGTTCCATGAAGAAGAGAAGTTTTAATAATCGATTTAGAGCATAGCGGAATCAGACAAATAATGCAGTAGAAAAGCACTTTATGAACAAGGCGAGGGACAAGGGGTTGCAATCACATAAAACTGCGAACCCAAATCTTTATGCTAAACCAGCGACGATGAAGTGCTACAGGTGTAATCAGTCTGGGCACCGTTCTAATGAATGCTTTCAGAGGAAGACAGTAAATGTGGTTACTAGAGAAGAGGAGGAAGACAGATATTACTACGAACCAGAACGCGAGGAAGGAGATTTTGAAGACGAGAAAGTAAATTGTATAGTGCGCGGGATGATGTTAGCCCCAAAACAAGATGATGACTCTCAGCACCATCAGTTGTTCCTAATCAAATGCACCATTCTGGGGAAGATTTTTGTTGTGATCATTGATAGTAGTAGCGTGAAGAATATTTTCGGTAAAGAGGCAATTAAAAAGCTGGGAATACCTGTGGAGAAACATCCTAACCCCCTATACATTATGATGGATTAAATTTGCGGCGGAAAACATTCAGGTGACCGAACGATGAAAATCTCATTCTCCATCGGTAAGTATCATGATGAGCTATATTGTGATACAGTAGATGTGGGTGTATGCCACGTATTGTTTGGTAGGCCGTGACAGTTTGATGTAGATGTACAACATTTAGGAAGGAGCAATCAATATAATCTAGTGAAGGATGGAGTGAAGTATAAGTTGTTGCCCTTGAAAAACAAATGAAAATGGATTTCTGAGAAAAATTTCCTTATACTTACAAGGAAATTTGAAGCTGAAGTTAAGGAGACTCGGCAGATTCATGCGCTAATAGTGAAACTGACATTCACATTGGAGGCCAAAACATAAGTGGAGGAGCAGCTCGAATTGGTTAAGCCTTTGTTGAAGGAGTTCAGTGAACTAATGCTAGAGGAGGTTCCAGATGGGTTGTCGCCTAAGCGTGATATTTAGCACCATATAGATTTAATTCTCGGTGCTAGTCTGCCTAATCTACCGTACTACAGAATGAGCCCTAAGGAAAATGAGATTCTATAAGAGAAGGTAGAAGAGTTGCTACGAAAGGGACACATTCAGGATAGCGTGAACCCATGTATTGTCCTGCCTTGTTAACTCCTAAGAAAGATAGGAGCTGGAGGATATGTATAGACAACAGAGCCATTAACAATGTAACTATGGGCTATAAGTTTCCAATTTCAAGGTTGGATGACATGTTGGATAGGTTGCATGGGGTTAGGTGGTTTTCAAAGCTGGATTTAAAGAATGACTATCATCATATTCGTATTCGGCCTAAAGGTGAGTGGAAAACACCTTTCAAGATAAATGAGGGGCTATACGAGTGGTTGGTAATGCCGTTCGGGTTTTTTAATGCTCCGAGCACCTTCATGAGACTTATAAATCAGGTTCTAAAATCTTTTATTTGCAGATTTGTCGTAGTTTATTTTGATGATATCCTAATTTATAATAAAATTGAGGATGACCATTTGATGCACTTGAGGAAGATATTGACAGCTTTACAGACTAATAAGCTGTATATAAATCTTAAGAAGCGTAATTTTCTAACCAATAAGTTATTTTTCTTGGGATTTATTACCACTGCTGAAGGAATAGAGGTGGATGAGGTGAAGGCGAAAGTAATTAGACAGTGGCCGATCCCTAAAATAATTTTTGAAGTTAGGAGTTTTCATGGGTTCGCTACCTTTTTATAGGCAATTTATTAAGAATTTTAGTACTATTGCAGTCCCAATTACAGAATGTATGAAGAAAGAAAAATTTTTGTGGGGAGAAAAAGTCTAAAATAGTTTTGATATTTCGAAGGAGAAGTTGTGTACGCGCGCCTATTCTTCCCTTACGTAGCTTTGATAAACTGTTTGAGGTAGATTGCGATGCCAGTGGAATGGGTATAGGAGCTGTATTGCTTCAGGAACGTAGAACAATTTATTATTTCAATGAGAAGTCAACGAGGTGAGGCAGAAATGGAACACTTATGATAAAAAATTTTATTCTATTGTAAGGACTTTGAAGATGTTCTAATTGGGAAAGAAATCGCGTTATAGTTTGATCATGAAGCATTGAAATATCTGAACAGTCAGAAGATCATTAGCAAAGATATGCATGCACGATGGTGTCAATTTTTATAAAAGTTTCCTTTCACATTACAACACAAATCAGATGTGCATAATGTTGTAGCAGATGCGTTAAACATGAAGGCTGATTTGTTGGTTACATTAAGCCAAGCCATTCTGGGGTTCGAGCAGCTGAAAGACTATTATGCCGGTGATAATGACTTTGGGCAGATTTGGGAGTTGTGTGCTGCTGGTCAATCAGTGCAAGAATTTTATATGCAGGATGGTTATTTAATGCGTGGCGATCAGCTTTGCCTTCCTCGAACATCATTACGAGAGAAGGTAATTTGTGATTTACATGATGGTGGATTAGATGCACACTTGGGTCTTGATAAAACCATTGTAGTAGTCCGAGAGCGATTTTACTGGCCCCAATTGCGCAGAAATGTAGCAGATATGTACAAAAGTGTTATGCTTGCCAGACTACTAAGGGGCAGTCTAAAAATATAAGTTTGTATATGCCTTTACCTATTCCGGAAAATATATGGAAGGATCTGTATATGGATTTTGTGCTAGGTTTGCCATAGACCCAAAGAGACGCGAACTCTGTTTTTGTTGTGGTTGACAGATTTTTTAAAAAGGCATACTTCATTCCTTGTAGGAAGACTTCTGATGTAGTAAGTGTGGCAAGATTATTTTTCAAGAAGGTGGTTCGTTTGTATGGAGTGTCTAGAGATAGTAAATTTATGGGGCATTTTTTTCGGATGTTGTCAAAGTTATTTGATTCGTCTTTGAGTTTTAGTAGCACAGCTCACTCGCAGACTGATGGTCAAACAGAGGTGGTGAATAGAATTCTAGACAACTTGATTCGAAGCATCTGTAAAGATAAACCGAAGCAGCGAGATATTGCTTTATCACAGACAGAGTCTGCTTATAATAATGCAATTCATAGTTCTACGGGCAGGTCACCTTTTTCTGTTGTTTATACAAAAGCGCCTTAGCATACTCTAAATTTGATTCAGTTGCTCAAGCAAGTAGACAAGAGTGTTGTTGCGGATCATATGGCTAAGCAAATTGTAGAGGTGCATCAGGAAGTCAAACATAAGTTGGAAGCAGCTAATCAGAAGTATAAGGCTGCAACAGATAAACACAGGTGAAACAAGTGTTTGCGATAGGTGTCAAGCTGTGGTATTTCTTCGTAAAGAGCGGTTACCAGCTGGCTCTTATAGCAAGTTGCAACAAAATAAGTACATGCCTTACACTTTCAAGAAGAAGATCAACGATAATGCCTATGCTATCGACCTTCCACAAAATATAGGCATATCCAACACTTTCAATGTTGCTGATTTGTCACTGTTTCATGAGTCTACTGAACCTTTGTATTCAGATTCCGATTCTAACTCGAGGGCAAGTTCTTCTTAAGTGGAGGAGAATGATACTGAGTTTATTAGTAGTGCATTTCTAGATCAATTGGACCGGCAAAAATCTAATAAAAAATCAAAGCGTTAATGCGTCTAGAACCAGCGAACCGGATTGACGACATCGAAACGGGCTCAAATTCTATTAGTTGAAGCGAAACGACATGCTAATCTATATTCAATGCCTCTTGGCAGTGAACTGTGATAGATTTCGGTAATCCAGGATCATTTAGCTGGATTTTTTTAATTTTTTAGTATTTTTCAAGTTAAATTTTATTATTAGTGGTAATTTTGAGTTTTGTTGTTTAAAACCCTAGTAGGGTTAGCTTTACACCTCATATAAATGGTGTTTTATAATGTTTAAACAGACAAAATATACTTTGATATTGAATTTCGTGGATTTTCTCGTCTAAGCAAGATTTGCTTGTTCTTCTTCGTCATACACTGCGTCAGAGGGTCGCGACTCTCACCACCATCCCTAGTGGCCACTGGCTCTTAACAACAAGAAAAAACTAAAAAAAAAAGGTTCAAAAATAGAATTAAAAAAATTGATCGTCAACATCGACTGTGCCATATAGACGGTCAACGCCCATGTTATATGAAGATTAGCCAAATGGACTACGTTAACGAGTTACTAATAGGTTTAAAAATGATTAAAAAATTGAAAATATGATTGAATTGTCACATTTGTGATAGGTTTATGACATTTTCGATAATTTTTCCTACCTCTTATTAAGCTTTAATGAAAGGACACACGGGTTGCTTTCGCAAGAGATGAAACAAAGAAAAGAGAGCGTGTCGGCATCGTGAAGCCTGTTACACCAAATTAAGTCAAAAAGAAAGTCAAATAAGAATATATAAAGGGTAATTAGCATGCCGTGTGAGTCAGTAGAGCTGGCAATATGGGTCACAAACCCATATTTGACCAATATTTGTATAAAATGGGTTAAATATTGTCATTAACTTATAAAAAGTTCACTAAAAATGGGTCAATAATGGGTCACACTTAAATCCATATTGACCCATTTTTGATCCATATTTGACCCATTTTCGACTTGTAAAGACAACATCCTTTCACCAGTTACAAATGGTCCCGAGACCGGGATCGGGGTCGGCGGTAGAGGTTGAGATCGGGACTCGACCCAGGCTTAGGGTGAGCGACCTGGGCCGGGAACGGGACCAGTGCCCGGGTCAGGGCCCGAGCCGGGGGCCGAGAATCGAGGACTGGGGTCGGCACCGGTGCCGGGGGCCGAAGCCAATGTCGGGACCTAGGCCGGGTTCCGGGCCCTGAGGCATGGGCCGGGGACGTGATCAGGAACGGGGTTGGGTCCAAGGACTGGGACCGCAACTGGGGCCAGGATCATGATTGGTGCCGGGGATGGGGACAGGACCCGGGTCGGGCACTGGGACATAGACTTGAGGCGGGTGCCAGGGTCGGGACAGGGGCCAGGGCCGGAATCGGGGTCGGGGTCAGGTCCTTGGGCCGGGACTGGGCTCGGGGCCAGGTCTCGAGGCTGGGGTCGAGTCTTTCGAGGCCGGGGTCTGGTCTCTCGAGGCCTGCGCCGGGTCTCAGGACCTGGTCCCGAGACTCGATTCAGGCACCAGGATAGGGACTCAGGGCAGGTGCCGACTCGAGGCCTAGGCGGGTGCCAAGATAGGGACTGGGCTCGGGTCTCGAGACCCATGACTAAGGCCGAGGCTGAGGCTGGGGCCAGGTCTCCCGAGGCGGGCACCGAGTTCGGGACTCGAGGCTGGTGTCGAGGCCGGGTATAGTGACGGGATCGGGGCCTGGACCGGGACCGGGGCTAGGGTCTCGGGACGAGGGCCGGGGCCGGGGTCCCTAGGGGGGCTGGCATCGGGGCTGGGGCCGAGCCTAGGTTGGGTCTCGGGACGGGGGCTGGGCCTAGGCTGGGTCTCTAGACGGGGGCCGGGGCCGAGTCCTTGGAGGGGCTGGCATCTAGGCCGGGTCCCGGGTCTGGGTCTCGGGGCCGAGACCGAGGAAGTGGCGGGGGACATGTCCCGGGGCTGAGTCCCTAGTCGGGGGCCGGGACCGAGTCCCGGGATTAAGACTAGGGCTGGAGGCCGTGGTAGTGACGTAGGCCAGGTCTTAGGATCGAGATCGGGGCTGGGGGCCGTGGCCATGACGTGGGCTGTGATCGTGACCGAGGCCAAGACCCAGGTCAGGCACCAGGGCCAGGACTCGAGGGGGGTGTAGGGGCCAGGTGCCGGGTGTTGGGGTCGGAGCTGGGATTGAGGCTCGATCCAGGGCCAGCGTTGAGACTTGAAACCGGGGACCAAGGACGGGGTTAGGGCAAGGACCAGAGACAAGACCAGTACAGGGACCAAGGACAGGTCCGGGACAAGGGCTAGGAGCAGAGCCGATGCAGGGACCGGAGCTGAGTCCCTAGTCAAGGGCCGGGGCCGGTACCGGGCCTAGTCCCGGGGCTAGGTCCTGAGACCGGGGGTGGGGGCCGTGACCGTGACCGGGGCCTTGGCCGTGATCGAGACTGGGGACGGCATCAGGACCCTGGTCGGGCACCGGGTCTAAGACTCAAGGAGGATGTAGGGGCCTGGTGCCGGGTCCGGGGCCGGAGTCGAGACTTGGGTCCGGGGGCCAAGGACAGGGCCGGGGCAAGGGCCAAGGGCAGAGCCGGTGCAGGGACCGGAGCCGGGGCCGATACTGAAAAGTATTTTATTAATGTTATTTTCTTTAAATATTATTGTGTTTTGATAATATGAGTCAAAACGGGTCGGGTCGGGCATAGGCCAGTCACGGATCGGGTCGGGTATGGGTAATTAAATATGGGTCAGATGGTATGAGTTGAACCATATTCGACCCGACCCAAGCCCGACTCGACCCATCGATTTACCACCTCTACGTGTGACCCAAATCACACACATTTCTAAGAATTTGCAACAGTAAAGCCCGCTCAGATTATCGAAAATACATGTTTAAATTATCCAGAAAAGAAAGAAAAGGAAAAATGAATATCCCTGAATTCTTTCCTATGGTTACAATCATCGAAAATCCTAAAACGCCACATCCAAAATCATTTATCCCGATTTAAAATTTCCTCATTGCGCAAAATCCTAAAAATTGTCATAATTTTTCCTAAGTAGGTTGATTTGAATAAATAGAGCCAAAAAAAAATGGAGAAATGAATATCCCTGAATTCTTTTCTATTGTTAACATCATGGAAAATCCTAAACCGCCACATCCGAAATCATTTACCCCGATTAAATTTTCTCATCACGGAAAATCTAAATTATCGTAAGAGCCATCTCGTGTTGGGAAAATCCGCTAAAATCCCTAGCTCCATCCCATTTCGACCTAAGATTTTGATACGAAAAATTGTTTGGTGTAAATGCCATACGGGGCATGCCAAGTTGAGATTTTTTTTGGTGATACGAAAATTTATTTGATTCCACTTGTGACCTTCTTCGACCACTTTCACACATTAATATCAAGGAACTCTCCCCTTTTCTCTCCTCTTCGTATATGTGGGCTGCATGCCCCATCCTAAATAGACGAGAAGGATCAAGCTGAAGAAGGGGCACGAGAGAGAGTTGAGTATCCCCTCACGATTCTTTCACAAAATGCTCTCAAGTTGAGCAATTTTTTTGTGGCATTAACCTTTTTTTTTTTTTTTCCGAACAAACACCGACACAAAATGAAGTCTTATGTACGGTCGCCCTAAAAGAAGTAAAGCCAAACGAGGACTAAGAGCGACGACGTTCCCACCTTGTCGATCCTGAGGACGACCCGGTTGACCAGTGAGCCAAGTCGACGAGCAGCGCATTCACACCGCTCGTTCACACGTGCCCCTTTTACCATCCATTGACCTCATTTAGAGCCCTCAAGATGAGAATCCAAAGCACAACGATAGAATCTCTCTCGCGCAATCGCACAAAGGTTTACGATTCGCATTGGTAATTAAGGTTAAGGGGAAGTGGTCGGCAATCATGTTTGATCGATCAAAAGCCAGGATTAAAGAGTAATTTTGAAGCCATTATAGTTCGCCAAACAACGGTTAATCTGAAGTCCCTAGCTATTATAGTTCGCCAAACAATCCTCCGATCTAATCGTGTCATGACGAGCCGAAAGACAAATAATTTCGAAGCCATTATGATTCCCTCTTTCAATCTTTAGCCTTTTATTATATTTTTAAGTGTTTCCTCCGATCTAATCGTGTCACGGCGAGCTGAAAGACAAGATAGAGATAGGACATGTCGATATTCTATAATGGTCCATCGATTAAGTACACAGATTTCTTATTCGGCCCATCTTGTACTTTAAAGAACTTAAAGCTGTTAAACATTACTTGAAAGTCACTGAAATCGATTTCTAAATCAAGACTCTTCAATTTCTCCTAGCCTTGCCAATTGGAGAAACTTGCGTACCCTTCAATTTACTCCCTGTCTTCTTCTTTTTTCTGTCAATAATTGCAAAGAGTGAAGGCTCCAGCTTGTTGAATTACGCACAGCTCAAAAGCAAACTTGCCTTCGTCTTCCCCACGACAGAAGATGAAAACGTTAACCAACGAATTGCTGGGTCGGTGTGGTGGAGATAGTGGCCACCGGGATGCTGCATTTCTTGGATTTCAGGCGATGAGGTTATTATACAAGTACATCCATGTGGAGAGGCCACGGACAAACTTATTAAACCTAAAAATAAAGAAAGTATCGTAAATTCACATATCATCATAACATGATTTGTATGAAATACTCATTAATTGAAAAATCGCGGGGTCATAAGTAATGACAGTACTGTCGAGTAGCAGCTCTCTAAAGTAAATTATCTTTCAGCTTACCCGAAAAAAAAGAGGTAATAATGTCTCGATACTTTGTATATTGGGAAGTTGCCTAGGTAGTTTCTAGGGATTATTTTAGCTTGCGTAGGTCCCGGGTCTCCAATCTTTCCAAATTGAAAATTGACTCTAAGCTTTTCATTTTTGCTTTTGGCGTCGTGATTTATGCAGGTTTGGGCGAAGGAAAGTGCTCCAGGATCCAACCATACGTCCGACCAATTTCCTCTCCCGTCAAATTCTGAGTCATTATTCTTGAAAGTCATTGAACCGAATCACAAGGACGGGATTCTACAATACCGGCTCCAATTTTATAAAACGTGAAACTAAACTTGGAACTATCTTGGAACCTGTCGCTTCCACTGATTCCGAGGTACTATGCACTACTCCAAATTATTTTCAAATTGCTTATTGAAGAAAATATTGTTCTGGACCTCTGGTACCAATTTTCAACAAAATGAACATTCGGCGCAAAGCATAAATGGTACCTCTATGCACGCCCGAGAGCGCGTGAGTCATCGCACGATTATTAAGCGTACTTAGCGCTTCACGCGATTACGGTTAATAATTGGCAATAATTAATAATAATATTATTATTATTTTCAAATTTAAATTTATAATTAAATTATAATGTCTTGGCGAAATAGTGTGACTGTTAACGTATGAGTTGCGGTTATTATTTTTTATATTAATTTCGAATTTTAATGGATTAATTTTGTCCAATGATGGCAACTCTCAGACTTGACAGTTTTGGACATGAAGAGCTGTGTTCGTTCAAGATAGCAGTTTTTGATACTAAAAGTTACATTTTTCTTTCAGCCGTGAAAATGTGAGATATTTTCGGAATGACATGTCTATTTGCACTATATATTATGATTCTACTTATAATTCATCGCTTCAACTTTTACAACTTTCATTTTCGTTTTTTCTCAAAAGAAATAGCCTTGTTCTTCTATTATTTCCGTTAAAAGATTCAGAAGAAATACCAGAATTGTTATCTGTTATTCTTATCAGAACTTTGTCGTATCCTTGAAGATATTTGCCGGAAACGATTAATAACGTCGTGGGGCAAATAAATCTTTAAAGAGAGTGTTATCACGTGTCAACGTCTAAGTCTCTCATTCATCCCATTCGACCATATTTTTGAAATATCCAACATAGAGCAAATTGTGTAACCCACCCTGTACTCATCAATTGCAAGATCTCAGAACCCTGAAGGCTAGAACTAACCGGAACTCTGTTACCCACAATTTGCCCTTCTGGGAACATGCCTTACCATAATTCTTCTATTAATCAAACCCTATTTTAAAAAAATATTTTTATGATTTTACCTTGGATATTTTTATTTTCAATCTTACCACACGTGTCTTTGAATATTTTCAATTATAAGCACTTGAAATTTTCATAATATATAAATGCCGAAAGGAATATGTGCCTTATAGTATTTCGCGCTTATAGGGACCACAAGCACAAGTGTTTACTTGGTATTTTAAAGACAAAACAATGATAAACGTTTTTCTCTAGTTCATAAACAAAGACATGATTCACTGTCATTGTTTTGCTGGAATTTCTTCCACAACGAAGTATTTTTCACCAAGATTCGTTATTCAACTTTTAATTAAAAACAAATCAAGATTCTCCGCCAACTACGCACGTGAAATATCACAGTCCAATAGAAGACAGCCAATCCAGTTAGAACATTAGTGTACATAGGCAAACCGTGCCAAAATTTAATCGACGTCATTTGGTGATACAAATTCAATAAAAGTAACTTAGTATTAACAAGTTATGTCGAAATTTAATCGACAAAACAGCATCCCGCACAAATATACATGTTGAGATTTAATCAATGACGCAAACATGAAAGTTACATCTAAGGAAAAAAAAATGCAATCCATAAAAGTAATGATAAAGATGGTAAATTGTTTGATTTGTGAGGGGTGGGGAGAGGGAGGGTTTCCTTCGAAGAGTATGATGTGGCAATTTAAAGTCCACAATCAACCATTATTGAGCCAAGTCTAAAGAGGGGGTTACAAACAAAGGTTAGAAAAGGAAGTTGCAAACATAGGTTACATCAACAGTTTCTTGGACTTCTCAAAGTTGACGGTTGCTTTATCCCACTATGTTAACAGCTACTTCTCCACAGTTTCTTAGACTCCACAAACTGGACAGTTTCATCAAGTTGTTGATAATTTTGTTCATAAATGACTAAACTCTACTCTTATCGACAAAGGCTATCATGGGTAATAACTGAAAGTCGGTCATATTTTGTGCAAAGAGTCAAACTTAATACGCGGGTTTTATTTTGTACTTATTGGCACATACTTCACATGTATATTATTCTTGGGAAATACAGCAATTTAACTCAAGCGTAATTGAGTCAAAACTAAATCAACCAAAATCAAATGGAATAAGCTGGGATTGCAGTAGTAGTCACGGCAATTATGTTTACATGTCAAATTCGGAAAAAGTAAAAAAAAAAAAAGTACTACATCTATTGTATCGATACCAATTCAGTCCTAAATTTTTAATTGTACCAATTTAGCCCTAAATCATTTTGCCTTGATATCGGTTGAGTCCATCCAGCTAAGTTTGACTAAAAATCGTGGACGTTGATTGTGGGCATCCTACATGGCACGCCTGGCGTTGATGTTTTTCTAATAATATTTTAATAATTTGGATAATATTTTCATAATTTTGAATATACTTTATAATATTTTTGGTTTGTTTTTCATTTTGTTTTTCATTTTTGTATATTTTGTTCTTCTTCATGTTGTCAACAAGTTGGGACTACCAGCCAACCCTCACTGGCCGTAAGCGAGGGCCGAGACATCCCCGACCGGGGTGAGGGACTTAAAACCCTTGCCCACGATCTGACCAAGGCCACCTAATCTGGACGTCGCGACCTCGCCCAAGGCAACCAGCTCCACGGTGCCCTCGCCTGGCCCAGATTTGGCGAGGGCATTACGACCACTGTCAAGTCTGGGCGAGTGTCAACTAGCAACCAAAAAAGAAAGAAAGCTATAAAGCACGGAAAAGCTCATAAAAAAAGGACAGAAAAATGAAACAAGAACCGAAAAATTATAAAGTATTAAAAATTGCTAAACGTGTTAACATTAGTGCCGATCTTGCCACGTGAAACAGCCGGTATTCACATCAGTGATTTTTGACTAAAATTGGCTAAATGGACTTAATTGATACCATTGAATTGATTCAATCAAATGGTGTAGAACTAAGTTGGTACCAATGTGATAGAGGTTTGGGACCTTTTTTCTTAATACTTTTCACCGTTGAATTCGGGCTTTGGGTATCATGTTTTAATAGTTTGTGTCATTGTAAAATCTAATATTGCTCATCGTGCTAAATTCTTCGTGCCAATTTGTATTATCTCTGCATTTAACGGTTAATTTATACTAAAAACAAGAGCGTATCAAGCCATGGGCATCATCTACATGCAAATTCAATGGAATATAGTTTACATAACCCGTCAAAAAGGGTGGTGGGGTGGTGGTGGGGGAAGTTCTGGCATTTGAGAAAAAGGACGCATCTTTGACTCTCTTCTGTCACATCCCGCCCTATAATATGAAGCCTGCAAACATTGCGCCATTTAGCCTTTCTTGTCCGGAGCACTTGCCGTGAGTGAACTCAATCAACTTTTCTGCCGAGCCAGTTGGAGGAGGGTTTGGTACACAAAAAGCTGCGTTTACATTGCAACTTGGACCCCGAAAGATTGCCCTGCAAGATGAACTTCTGACCAAAATGAGATTGCTTTTCTTGTTGAGAACCGATGGAATCGTTGTCCGGATAATTGGTACGACGTCATTCGATTGTTCCAAACAACAGGATCCATGCTTTCAAAATTGGGGGTGGAGAGAATAAGCTTCCGATGCATATATTAATCGATAAAGATAGGCTATTGGTGATCGTGATAGGTACATTTCACCGCGGCAACAAAAAGCATCATCTAGCAAGAAATGCGTGCGAAATTGCGTGAGTGTTTAGAAGAAAGTAACAGCCAACGCCATGTATTAAATGCTACGGACCTCAACTTGCATTCCATGGACCTTGTTCTTTCTTCCTTTTATTTTACTTTAGAAAATTTGGAGCGTGGTTAGGGTCGGTGATCTCGAACTTCTTCTTATTTGTACAATTTTGATTTTGAAATTTTTCTTTTTCGACCTAGTCCTAGACCATTCAAAAATAGGTTCGCTGCAGTCATTCTACTAAACGTAGCACCAATACCATCTCTACTAAACGTAGCACCAATATCATGTGCTACTAGATGGCATGACAACGGTGGTCATTCTACATTCTCTATTGACCTCAATACGGAGAGCAAAATTGAGAATCATTTTAGTAAATCGTCCCGGAATATGCACGAGGTTTTCTTGAGATTTTTCAGTACTGAAGCAGACCATGAAATTGGTGCGCTGCTGCTTTACTCTTTTTCGATTCTTGTTCCTCTTTGACCGGAGAGAAAGCAAAAATATTTGATGACTAAAAACTAGCCTCTGATTTGATATTTAGGCCTGCAATCACATAATCTGGGCAGATTAGATGTGATGTTAATGATAACAGAGTTAGAGCTGCGTGAAAGCACAATCGCATCGGGGCGGGCCTGGGCTATAAATCTTTCGGTTAGGCGAAGCCCCGTTACCACTTGGGTTCGGCCCGGCCTGCCCAGTGCTCAGGTCAGGTCTAGCCGAGAGTGATAAGGACATTTCTTACGTCAAGCTCCATAAAATAAAATAGAGTTAGGACATCTAACGAGCCGCACAGCCGGGACACTGATCGAACAACTAACTCTCCGAATCGTTTTAAAGAGATGGGGAAATACTTGGGATCATGCCATCCACAAAGCCACAATGAATCCAATACGCACATGATGCGGCTAAATCCCTACACATGTAGCAATTACAAGCATCAATCTCTTGGCACGAGTCCACTTACAGAGATGAAGAAGACAATTGTAAGAGGCTTAAAGCCAACAATATGGAGACGATTTACACAATGGAGGTGTCACGCAGAGAGGACTAGAATACTTTGACGAAAAGGGCAAAAAAAAAAGAGAGCAAATTGCATTGCACTCACGTGGATGCAATTCTCCATTTGAAAACTAGAGCTGCGCCGAACAGACATAACTGACTGTAGACAGAATCTTTGGTCTTCATCAATTACGGGAGACACAATAGGCAAGTGCCAATTGTAAGAGGTGAGGTGAGGTGAGGTGAGGTGAGGACGACATTTTTGGAAAGAAAAAATGTTTACATACATGGATATAGTCTTGTGCACAGCAAAATCAAATATAAGATGAGTTTAACACACTGTAATACAAGGAAATCTTCATCGCCCCATTCATGAAGGATGCTTGCCACGCATTGGTCATCCGGTTGCAGATGTTTTCGCTGCAAGTTGGATAAGTGCTCGCTTGTGATAAGTGGTCCGCAGCTTCTTATATTTCTGCACAAACGTCCCAAAGTCTACTTCCCTATCAAGAAGCTTTTCGTGCAAAGCTTCAGATTCCTCCTCCGTCTTGCGCATTGCTTCTAAAAAATGTCAAACAGGTTGTCATAATAATAAAAGGGCCAAGCTCAAATTCCTGATGGAAGCCGCATGCCATAGAGTGAAGATCCAGATTTAGTTAAAGACGCGGAAACTATTAAGTACAATTTTCTGATTGTATGGATTACCTTGAAGCTTCTGGATAAGAGAGGAAGAAGAGAAGAGCTTCATAATTTCTTCTTTCTGTCTCTCTAGTTCACTGAGCTTCTCCTGTGCAGCAGCCAACTCTGTCGTCCGTATGATCCTACACTGCAAAAAGAAATGGAACAGCTTTAACTGATGCCATCATGGGGTGCTTGCCCCGAAATGACCCATACAGAAGCCTTATGATATACCTGGTTTCTCAGCTCCATTATTTGAGGTTCCTTTTCCAAATTCATCCCTATAGTTATTGACGAAAATAATGAGACTCATCTGCAATATAACATATAATCCAAGCTAAAACTTCAGCTCCAGTCAGGGAAAGAGGACTCACTGGCAAGCTGCAGAGTTTCTTTCCGGAGTTCATCTCGTATCTGCCAACCATCAGTCAAACAGTTAAAGAGCAAAAAAAATCAATTTTAAAAGAGATGAAAATCAAAGTTGATGTTTCCCCCTAGTAACTGGTTCACCGATGAACCAATCTTGGCACTGCGATGCCAATGTTGGTTCATGGCTTTTTTTGTGACCAGTTTTCACTTGTACTTAGCTATTTGAAAAGTATATAAAATCTTACTTTACCAAAAAAAAAAAAAAAAATCAAAGTTGATGTAGTAGTGAATGCTGCATTTTCCATTCCAGCAATTCTAATAAGTCAACAACCCAGACCAAATTATTGCATTCAAACCAAGAATCAAGCACGTGATAATGCTGTTAATATAGCAGACATCTGGCCAACGCCAGTTAAGATATTTGATGAATCTGGGCATGCAATTGAGACTTGAAAGTGGTCTGTACTCATTCGATCAAATGTAACCAAAGGAACAGCATGGGTGCTTCAGCATGCACATAAGAGACTTTTCTCTTGCAGTGGGTATTCGAAGGCCACAATACAGAACAGCATTTCATCCTCTCTGGTTTTGAGAGGTAAAAGCACCCGAAACAATGCTAACTAAAAACAAAAGAACAACCATAAAACTGAAAAAAAATACTGCTCGAGAGTGACAGTTTGAGTAGCAAAAACCAAAATCTACATGCATAGAACTGTATCACTCACATTATTTTGGATCTTCACTTGATCAAGTGAAAGTATGAACTGATGGTATGCTTCCTTGTCAGATAAAAGCTTCCGCAACTCATCAACGCTGAACAGGTTTACAAAGAATAGGAACTTAAATAGATACGGGAATGACTAATGAAGTATGATCACACCAGCAGAAATAAAGAGAACAGAAAATTGTAACCCAAGAGAAGTCCTTTGCTCAATCTAAGATAAACAACTGAGATATTGCAGATTGGGTAAAAGAAAAAAGGATTTACATTGCAGAATCATCTTCTAGCACTTAAAGACTAGTTAGTTTAATCTTCTAGCATTTATGAATTCATGCTAGCACTACAACCTTCCAACTTTTGCACACATATCATAAAACTAATTAGACTGGCAGTCCATTTTACTATTTAAATCAATGTCATGTTGCACCAAGGATTGTGTTTTCTCTTAATATACATTTCTTTAATGGATAAAAACTTAAACTATGAGGCACCAAGGGGGTGTGCCCAAAAATCTAAAGCCACATAGCAAACAGCTATCAAAACCAAAAGGGAGCTTAAAAAAAGATAAATTAACCGTCATATCAACCAAACATTTACATCCATATGCAAGTTTTCACTATACCAAAAGTGAATAACTCAAGCCAGGTTTCTCTAAACATTATTTTGCGGCTGTCTAGTATCATGTTCAAGTTAAGTCCAGCTCTGCCTGCCAGCAACAGAAATCTGGCTCAGATGCACTATTTTCTTGACCAAAATAATGCAGCAAAACCGCAATTTCATCAAGGTGCTCTCAGCAAACATTCCACCTGGAAATTTTTAATTGCTGCTTGTGCGCTGAGGACTATCAGATGCTTCTGGAAAAATTAGGTCTGTGCTAATTAAGAAGATTCAGCAGAAATGACTAGCTGGTGTTTCTAGATTTTCTCTGTGTTGGCATGACCACTAATCTTAAATGTCATCTCATAAGATGTGATGAATCTTCTAGGGTCCACATGAGCACTTGGAACTAATGTCTCTTCGTAAGATGAAATAACCAAAACCACACACAAGTACCAGGGGCCAGTTAGCTTCCCAAATTGCCACTAAGATTTGATCCAGACTTCAACGTTTCATCTATTCCAAATCAACAATTCCATATACATACAAAGGGAAAAGGGAAGACAAACATATCTCAAAGATGCTTGAAACAAGAAGTACCTCTTGTCTTTCAAATGATTTATGATGCTCGAAGCCTCAGTGGGAGAAACATGGGGTGTGGACTGTGAAAAATAATTGAAACTGCCAGAAGAGCTACTGCTTGGTGTAGACGGACGGGAAGAACCAGGAGAGCTAACTACAGAAGGCGGATACCATGACTGTGAAGTACTATCCTGTGGGCGTGGCTGAGCTGGTTGCTCTTGATTTCCCCTGCAAGAAATGCAAGAAAGCAAAATAAAACTCCAACCCGACCACCACCGCCGGGCACTTAACAATGGAAGACTTCATTAGTTGCGGCATATCCAAGCTTCATTAAATCGAGCATAACTCCTAATTGGCAAATAGCTCAAAGAAAAGATGACCGCTTTCACTTCTTAAGCGGGCAGAAAGTAACATCGTCGAGTTCCAGCCAAATTTATTCCAAAAAGGAATTCCTCTTTGGAACTACCAATGTGGAAATTCACAGGTCTACTTTACGATTATAATCGGTTAAAATCCTATTCCAATGCTCCCAACGTTAAGTGTGCTTGCCACTGCGAGCGCCTTCCATTTTATCTCTAGGATCTTCAAGTTCACCCCTCGTTTCACCGCTAAAAGAGGCAAAACCATGACAGTGACCCGTGAAACACAGAACAACCACCACACTTGACCACAAAAGCAAAACAGCCCCCACAAACACGTAAAAATCCCTAAATTCAAGCGTCATCAACCTCGTTCCATAACTAAAATTCAAGCGCTCGGCGCAGAACAGGAGATGATGCGATTAAACATAAAGAACCGATCAGAATACCAAATGAGAGCCAAAATCATCGAACAAGCACCAATAAACACGGCAGGATTGGCCGTACCAGAACTTGAACATGGCGAACAGAATCTCCTCCGGCGATCAGCCGATTGACGAACCGATCGATCAACCGAAGAAGTCAATCGTCGACCGACACGCGAAGAAGGCGAAGAAGGAAGTCGGGAGAGCGTCAAGGCGCGATTACGTCGAAGGATATCCTCTCTCAATCGCTCTCTCTATCCGGAACCCTTTCCCCGTGTTGCTTTCTCGCTCTAGAAGACTTACCGTGTCACAGAGGAATGACGCATCTACGGAGACGAAGACAATTCTACTTCTAATCTATTTTAAATACTCTGACCCCCAAAAAAAAAAAATCTATCTTAAATATTCGGACCCAAATAAATTCGTAAATGAAGCGTTTAACGCGGCATGCATATTGCCAAAACGCTATAATTTGAAGAGAATTATCAAAACAAGCCCTAAATCTATTATAACCGTATCGATTCAGTCCTAAACTTTTTTTTTTCAATTGACTCATAAACCTATTGTATTAATGATAGTACATCCGATCAATTTTAATTTAAAATTATCAATGTGTCTCTCCGAAGCTGACATGTACAATTTTAAATAATATTTCTTTTTCTTTTTTCTCTTCTTTCACCATATAGCTAAATAGCATCGACACGACACGACATAACACACGGACAAGTCATTTATCCAAAACTATAGAAATTCAACACTTTGGGGCACGTTCTATAGTAAACGTAAATTATTACATATACCTGACAAATTATCACATATAAAGTAAATGTAAGCATTCAATTTTTCTTCTTATTCTTATTCTTCTTCTTTTGTTAAAGATTCATGACTATATTTTTTTTAGCACTAGCTAGGTATATTAATTTTGGGGTGGTTGGGTATGTGATTTAAGTAAATATATTTTGATAGATTTACACTTTGGCCCTAATTTTTTGAAAATATTTAAAATGGATCATGTGCATGGCCAAATGATGTGTCGGAATGCTGCTTTCATGCGTTGCTAATGTGTCCGAAGAGCTGACCACATATCGGATGTCTGACCCACATTGATCACATGTTGATTGTATGTCAGAGACACGTTGATGTCCCTTGAAAAGTGTCCATGCTTCTTAGCCAGTTGGTTAGTGGACCTTGGCTACCACCCTGCTAGAGGAAAAACGAAGGGAAGAAAAATAAAAGAAAATAGAAAAATTAAAAAATTAAAATGTTATTTAACATTCGTCTAGGTCAATGTTGATTGCACTATGTAAGAAGGTTGGCATCCTAGTTAGCGATTTTTGGAAAAAATTGACAAGATGAACTGAAATTCAAAATGCCTGGGGCACAATTCTAAAAAAGGATTTGATGATTGAATATGTACAATTACAATAATTTTATGATTTTTTTGGTAACTTTCTCCTAAAATCTGCGCAGTGTGATTTTTGTGATCGATTGGTCCGATCTTGGAGCAAAGTACAATACTAGTGCTAAAATTTATATACAACACTCACTTCAGTATCACAAACTTTCAAAACAATCACTTAAATGTCAATTTTTTTAAGAACGCTTACTTCAATGCTAACTCCGATTTGAGGTGATGTGACTCATTAAAAATCTGATGTGGCCATTTTTTATTAATATTTGAGCTGACTTAGCTTGCCGGAGTTGGCACTGAAGTAAGTTTTTTTTTTTTCAAAAAATTTGGCACTTACGTGATCATTTTGAAAGTTTTGGCACTGAAGTTATCGTTTTAAAAAAAAATTAGCATCTAATGATCGTTCTGAAAGTTTTGACATTTAAATGAGTGTCATACATAAGTTTTAGTACTTATAGTGTACCTAAGCGATCCGATCTTACTAATTTTGACCAATTGAAATTAGGCCATTTTTCTCTTTTTCTTTCTTTTAGAAAAAGAATATCGTTGGAATGGACGCTCCTCTTGCCTTCTATTTTCCTTTTGGTGTTCATATTTACTTATACAATATTGTTCATTTTTCTTTCGTTCTTTTTTCGATAAAGAACATAAGGCTATCCACTATCTTCTTTTACATTTCGTTATGTCCACTTTCCTCTTTGTGTCATCATTTTATAAATTCCCCAAGGAACAATGACATAAATGGTCTCTGAACTTTAACAGAATATGCAATGTGATCTCTGAACTTTTAATTTGTTCAATTTGATCCTTGAACTTTAGTCTAATGTTCAATATGATCCATGAACTTTTAGTTTGTTCAATGTGGTCCCTAGACTTTTGTTACATATTTAATATAGTCCTTGAACTATAGAGAAATGTTCAATATAGTCTTTTTATTAATTTAAGTTTATGGATAATAATGAACATTTTCGTATGATCCGGGGATTAAATTGAACATGTACTAAAAGTTCAAAGACTAAATTTAACAAGTCAAAAGTTTAGAGATCAAATTGCACACTGGGCTAAAGTTTAGGGACTATATTGAATAAATTAAAAGTTCAGGGACCACATTGCACATTCTGCCAAAGTTCAAGAACTATTTGTGTCATTTTCCCATTCCCTAACTTATCTTTTGAGCATGTTGTGCTTTTCTCTTTTCTCTTACCTTAGATTAAGAAAGTTCACTAATTGGATATTATTATCAAACAGGGTAAACTTTTTCATAGTCGATCATTAGTTTAGGTCTAATGAAAGCTGAAAAAAGGGCATCATTTGTGTTGTTTTGTAATTTTTTGTTGGCTGAAATAAGTCATAATATTGCCAACCTTGCTCCGTATGCAAACAAAACATATATATATATATATATATATATAAATAATACTATTGAAAAGAAATTAAAACTACAACACGAGATGAAATGCGTTTTGTCCATTTTCAAGCCTTGATTTTGCCATTACAAAAAAAAAAAAAAAGCCAAGAGCTTGCTTTCCTTATTTTCTTAAGTTTCCTAAAAAAAAAGAATCCTAAGTTTCCTATTTGATAAATTATTATTTAATAACTCTTTTCTACGTTTAACTTTACCACATTAAACCGATGAATTAGCTACATCAGCCCTGTTCTTACTTCTTACATCTATCGACTATCTTCGATTCTGGAAAGAGCGATGACCATTTTTTTTTTCCTGCAAAATTTCCCCCAATTTCAACTTGAGTAGCCCTCAGAAATGACGTCATCGCAAGCCGCATTGTACATGTCAGTAACGTCCCGTGAATGCACAGCACGCGAAGACGGACATGGATCTTTTGCATTACCTTTGGTAAGGCAGGGAATCCGGATGCCGCAAACATATATGATGAGCGGGGTTGTTGTATTGACTGGTCATAATTATTCAATGACTCATAAGTCAATTTAAATATAAAGAGTGTTAAATGGATCATTCATGAGTTATAAATTGATTCACAACTTATGATGCACATGATGACACTTTTGAAAGTGAATTTTTGCTCTAGAAAATGGAACTTTTGAAATAGAAATATGTTTGGCAAAAAAATTTATTTCTGAAAGAAATTTCCACTTATGAAGTTATTTTTTTCCCAATTTGAGAAGTTAAAAACAATAGCTTCTTCAACTCAAGAATTACTTCTCCGACAAAAAAAAAATCGCAAGTAGTACTTCTCGCCTCACTCTCTTTTGATTACGCCTTCACCTCTTTTCGATTATATCCATCTCCGCCAACCATCACTGGCCACTGCCCATCGCCGATCTCCACTGGCCGCCACCTCCAGTAGCCAACTGCTGCCCACAGTTGACCTCCGTCGGTCATCGCCCATCGCTACCCTTGATCACTGCCAACCACCGGTCTGCAGCCAATCATCAAACACCGTCATTGCCAACCTTCGCCACCAACCATCGACCATCGCGCCAATCGTCGCCGTCGAGTTGCTGTATACCGCATAAATAAAAAATATTTTTTAAAAGAAATTTAAAAAGTTTAAAAATGAAGTAGAGTTTTTTCAGCCGCTGATAATAATTTTTCATAGTAGATTTTATGTTAATAATGTTTCAGAAGTAGAAATTTTTAACCGTTACCAAATGAATTTCTCTCATCAGAAATAACTTCTAGAGCATAAGTGAAAAAATCACTCTACTTCTAAGAAGAAGTGTCACCATGCGCGCCCATAGTAAGCCCAGTCCGTATATATGATTCTCTTTACATTTTCTTTCATCCTCACTCAATCTCGCACTCACTCGCTTCGCACTATTACATCAATTTATGTATGAGTTTTCTTAGATGGGTTTAAACATGGAAGTGATTTATCAATATGTCGAGTTGGGCATAGCTTGGATATGAGTAACTTAAATTTGTATTAAATGGAAATGTATGAAAACTGATAAAATGGGTCTATTTGGGTCTCATTTCACATCTAACCCAACTCACCCGTTTGACGAGTCTAATCACAAGTAAGATGCATGTAGGATTTTTAATGGCACAAGTAAACGACGACTTTTAGCTTTCGACTAACTTTGTGTTTGTTTAATGGTAAATTCCATGAAAAAGAAAATTGATCTTGCAAAGAGTTTGTTTTTCTTTTTTGGTGATATATGACTGAAAACATTGTTTGGTTTTTATTTAAAAAATAATTTCAATCTCATGGCTTTGTCTTATACCCAAAGAAAAATTGAACTTCCAAATACATTTTTGTTTTAATATTTTATGATTTTTATTTTATTTTTATATAATTTTATTAATTTTTTTTTCTTTTCCTTCTTCCTCATTGCAACATCCTCCACCGTGACCGGCCGATGGCGAACATGGGTGAGCTCGATGCTTGCCAGCCAACGACCGTTGATGAGGCCCAGCAAGCGGCAAAGGTAGAAGAAAAAAGAAAAGGGAAGAAAAGAAAAGAAAAGAAAAGAAAAAGAAAGTAAAAAATAAAATAAAAAATATAAGTATAAAAATAAATATCAATTATAATATTAAATATTAAATATTAAATATTAAAAATTTTGGGATGAACAATTCAAAAAAGTGTTTTCACATCTTTAGATTTAGGAATTCACTTTTCTATCTTTATGCATGAATTTTTCGATGATTCTATTTTTTTTTTTAATTTACTAAGTCATTTTCGACAAACCAAATGGATAAAAGTAAAAAAAAAAAAATTCCAAAAAACACTTTCATTCTAACAAACCCATCTTAATAGGCCTAATCCCCAAAAAAACCTCAAACTTTGGATTTTATTGCAAAATATCCACAATTTTTTTTATTGCCTAAAAAACCTCAAATTTTTGATTTTGTCCCAAGTCTACCAATCCAATCCCAAAAAAACCTCAAACTTTGGCGTTTGTCTAAAAAATATCCACAACTTTTTTTTTGCCTCCCAAAAAACTTTCAACTTTTGAATTTGTCCAAAATCTACCAGTCTAATCACAAAAAAACCCCCAAAACCCAAAACCCTTCTCGTAGAATTCCTGACGACCTTGACGATGGCTGTTCAGTTTCTGTCGAAACTTCAAGTGATTCTTAACCGTCGCCCGATGGTGTGGTCTTATCTCGAGACAATATCAACTCTCATCATCGGCTTCTTACCCGTTGATAGTCCTCGATGTCAATCGAGCCTCCCACCGAGGACCATCGTGTCGACCCTGCATCTGTGACAACAAGCTGTTGCCGACCTTGTCTCTGTGACGACAAGCTGCTGCCCCTAACGCTTGCTTGTGATCATCATTTCGATAAATATTTGAATTGTAAAAAGAAGATTCGTTAATATATTGTTCCCACTGAAATTTGTATGTGAATCTCGGGTAAATCAATTATGTCTTGAAATGAATGAATGAGTCTATAATTTGTCAAACATTCTCCCTTGAAACAATTGGAAGTACATTTTGATCTTTGTCGAACAATCATAGGTTCTGTTCAACTGGTTATGAAACACTTTTTTTTAATAACTGTGGTAAATTTGGTACAAATTCAAAAGTTAGAGGTTTTTTAGAAGATAAAAAAAAATTGTGGATATTTTTGGAACAAAGACCAAAGTTTGAAGTTTTTTTTTTTGGACAAAGTCAAAAGTTGAAGGTTTTTTAGGAAACAAAAAAAAAGTTATGGATATTTTTAGGACAAACGTCAAAGTTTGAGGTTTTTTTTTTTGGAATTAGTCCCATATTAATAGGAAGTTTGTTTTCTTTTACAAATTTTACAAGTTGCCGAATCTGGGTCAAATCCAGAAGTAGGTGCTTTTCTTTTGAGGATGTCGCCATCATTTTTTGTTTTATGAAAACAGGATATAGAAACTTATAAGATTTAATAGGTTGGTGATAGCTGATGGCCAATTAAAGTTCCCTTGCCCATATTGATTTCCTTTCAAGCCCCTTCAACAACAAAGTTTTGTCTTTGGAATTTCCATATATTTAGTTTTTACCATGTTACGTAGGATGACCGACGTTTACGTAATTTTCGGCCAAAATTGATTGGAATGATTATATTTGTAAACCGTCAAAAAAATATTATTAAATTAATCAAATTAAAAATTTTAAAATTGAATTGGCATGATTATAATATGCCCTGATATTTGCACTGGAATTTTATAGAGCAGAACGTGAATAAACAGTCCATAATATAGCTCTTAGAAGGAGATCTCTCAAAACATCATTTGCCGAGAAAGACATTCATGCACATGGAAAACGAGAAACATGTCTACAGATGAAGAGAGGATGTTGAAATTGAATTTTATAAAGAGATGAAATTAAGAGGTTTCAAACGGGCGGATCGAATAGAGTCGAGTATGATCCGATCTATATTAAACCATTTAAACCGTTTTGACCTTTTTTCATGCAGTACAAATTTAGTGACCCATAGTAGACTCGACCCTTGTTGTTAGACATTTATATATTAACTAATTTATACACTGCTTGTGTCCTTACAATTTGCTAAAAAAATGATATTACAAAAGAAATACAAATTTAGTGAATTTTATATTTTTATTTTATTTTATCTTTTCTTTTTTCCCTTTTTGCCTCCTTCCTTCTCCCTCCTCTGTATGCTGGTTGCATGCTGGTTGCAGGGCTTCGACGACGTCCAGCAACAGGCCGCATCTCGGAGCGGGGCTCGCTAGATCCCAACGAGCCTCGAGCACTAGCTCGCCCAAGGACGGTGAGCTCATGGTTTCCCAGATCTTGAGGACCTCGAGCTTGCATGAGCTCTCCAGATCCCTACTAGCGAGCTAGAGGCCATATTGTGACAAGCTCCAATCTCGCCTTGCTTGAGACTAGCGAGCTCAAGGCTCGCCAATGGCCATGGTGGCGAAGATAGGTGAAGGTAGCAGAGGTAGGAGGAGGAAAGAAGGAAAAAGAAAGAAAGAAAGAAAAGAAACAAAATAAAAAAAACATAAAATAATATATTTTTAAAATATTTAGAAAAATTATTTATGTCTCAATTAAAATAGTTACCATAGCTAACCTATTTATAACATATTTAAAATCTATTTAGGACTCATAGAGTTTCTATGCAACACACTTATGATCCACTTTTAAAACTTAAGACACCCATTTCTGACTCACCACCATTAAATATGGGTGAAACACGCATTCTTGACCCATTTCGTCACCTTTAGGTTAAAAATGCCGATTTAATTTCGAATCAAATCTCTAATGAGGACAACAACCAATGATTAGGCCCTTAAATTAGACGAACTCCAAAAGAACAGACAAACGAAGCATCGTGATCGTAGGAAGATTCAAGGTCAATTTCATTTCAGGTTTTTTTTTTTTGTCTCTTTGTGAATTTTAAAGATGGTGTGGGGGACACTCTCCTAGGAGAGGAACAGGCCATGTAAAAAGAGAGAAGATGCATTACAACAAAATGAGGTATACGGAGGAAAGTGGCGATATTGATTGTCTTGACCATGATATATGGCTGGAGATCATTCAGTATAACTTCAACCTAAGCTCAAAGATTCCCATATTACTATTTTTTAACTCTTAGAATCTCTATTTGTCAGTTCAAGAGTATTCTTTGTTCGAGGAACCCTAGATGCTACCAGAGTACAAAATCGTCAACAATGATGTTCTAGTCTTCTTAAGATTCTTATCCAAGTGATAAAACATGGTCGTATGAACTGATATCGTTAATAAAGTCTATGGTCTCTTGTGTTTGTGGTAAACAGTCGCCAGGGTCGTGTAAAAGATTGTTTTTTTTTTTTTTTATCTTGAATTTCGCACTTTTTTTATATCGGAATTTATATTGAATTGTTACTTTTAATATTGTTAATTCAAGAAGTTTGTTATTGAAGAAAACTAGTCTGATACACCCATAATTTTGCACTAAACCCTCTGATACTAAGTACGATAAGTATGAGATATGATTATAGATTTAACATCTGGTTGGGTTGATTAATCTAACTATTTTGGGCTAATTTTTGCTTGCATTAATAAAGCCACATTAATTGTTCAGAAGTCAATTTTACATAATGTATTTCGATTACTTCTAGATTGATTAGGCTAAAACTCGTATTTAATGTAACACAGTCATAGATACATGAAGTTCTAATGAACGTCTCTAAATGTAAGTATTCAGTGGAAAGCTTTCTTATTGTCCTGTAAACTCTTAGAGATTGAAATAGTATTTGTGAGAGCAATCATGGTCGACACTAAATAAAATATATATTGAAAACTCAATTTAGTGATTGCAGAAAAATATGTTTATTTCAACTGAAAGATGCAAATAACAAATTAAGGGTCTATTTGTTTCGCGAAAAATGAATCGTTTCTAGAAAATGTTTTCTGAGAAGTCAATTTCTAGTAAAATGACTATTTTTTGGTGTTTGATTGAAATATGAAAAAGAACAAAAAATATTTTTCGTCGTTTGGCATGTAAAATCGGATTTGATTTTCCTCCATGCACTCTTTTTAATAATTTCTTGTTTTTTCTTTTCAATTTTTTTATGTTTTAAAATTTTAATTATTATTAATATTTATCTTTAATCTTTTTTCTCCTTTCTCCTTTTCCTTTTGTTATGGCAGGTCCTAGAGATCTTAGGCTTGCCGGATGGGCCAGCTTTGAGCTCGTCAGGATCGGTCAAGCCTGGAGTTTGCATGTCCATTTCATGGCCGGTTGTCAGCTTGTTGGCCGTCGTTGAGGTCCTCTATGGTAGAGGAAGAAGGAGGAAGGAGCCATGGGAGGAGGAAGAAGGAGAAAAGAAAAAAAAAATAAAAAAATAGTATGAAAGAAAATGAATTAAAGGATTGAATGAGTAAAGATAAGAGAAATAGGAAAAAGGAAATTTCCCCACTTTGAAGGACCTTTTCTTTTTGGATGGAAGATGTTTTTCTAAACTAGTTTATTTTCCGCGAATCAAATGTCGAAAAATCCAGAAAACAGTTTTTGAAAGTAATTTTTCGAGAAATAAACGAAACCTAACGGTGTGTTTATTTCAAGGAAAACAATTTTTGGGAACTCGTTTTCTTAGAAGGTGATTTTCTGAAAATCATTTTCTCAAAAAACGATTTGTTTTCCTTTATATGGTAATATGTTACCGAAAATATTTTTCGGTGTTTGGTTCTCGTTTGAAAAATGATTTCAATCTCATCAATAGGAATGCCCTTGATAATGAGGAGAGGCAGAGGGTCGAGAGAGCTGATGTGAATTGACCTCAGTCATTGGTCCTGGCCCTAGTCAAGATCTTCGTCCCCGGTCTTGGTCTCGGCCCCGATCCCCGGTCCCCAGCCTCGACTCGGTTGTCGGCCCCAGCCCCAACCCCCGGTCTCGATCCTTGGTCCCCGACCCCGGTCCTGGCCCGATTCTAATCCCCGACCCCGGCCCCAGTCCCATTCCAATCCCTGGCCCGGCCCCGACCGCCGGTCCCTAGTCCCTGATCCCGACCCCAGTCGCTGATCCCCCCGGCTCGATCGCCTGCCCCGGCCTCAACGGTGGTCCCCGGCCTCGACACCGGCCCTGACTTCGTCCATAACCCCGGTCCCGGTCTTGATCCCCAGCCCCGGCCCCGGTCTCAGGCCTCGACACCAGCCCTGGTCCTCGGTCCCTGACCTCGACCCCGATCTCCAGCCCCGGTTGTGACATTCTGAATTTTCGACCATTTCGAAATATATGAATGAGAAGATATCTATCGATGTATTTCAGTTTTATCTCGCTTGAACCTAATCAATTCGAGTTAATTAACCAGAAAGGGAAAGACTAACGCATGACAAGTACATGGACCTAGGAACTCGAATAAGGAATGGCAATTTGACCATAAGGATTGTCGATGGAATATTTAGAGCCAATAAGGAGTGATCTAGGAACGATTAAGGAATTCATTGCTAGCGTTATACGATTGGAATGCGGGTGATTTCGCTTAACCGACGTATGGTTTGGAAACCTTTTCTAAATCGAATTCTTACGATCGTAACCGTTAGAACTAGCGACAAACCCTCGCAATTACATGACAACCAAAGTCGTTGTGACTTAAGTCATCCTAAGTGTGATGAGAATCATTGAGTCGATACGCGTGAACGTTTGCCAAAAGCCGCCCGTCAGTTTGAGATAGGCTGGAATTACGATTGACGGAAAACGGACCATGAATTGGATCTCGAATTTGATATCGGATAAAGAAGAATTCCAATAATTCAAAAGGAATTGGACGTCACCTCATCGAGGGTAATTAAACTTGGAAAAGTGAAATTTTGACTGAAGTTCTAAAATTACCGTTTTGCCCTAAAGGACATTCTTTTTCTTAAGAATAATCAAGGGCAAAATAGTTATTTGCTCTCTCCTTATAGTGGCCGAAAATTTGAGGGTATTATAGTCAATTTGTGCTCTAGATTTTTATGAAGAAAAGTCAATGAGAGTCAAGGCATTGATTAGATGAAGACATGCGGCACATTAGGATAGGTTGACAATAAATGGTTGTCTAATCTCCCTCACCTACCATTCTCTCTCTCATTGACTTTGGGACTAAGGAAAAATTAAGAAGACCACTCTCTCTTCATTTTTTGTTCAGCCACTTTCCCTCTCTCTCTCAATCTCACGATCTCTCTCTTCCTTTCTTCCACCTGACCAGCTTCTGTCCTCGCTGTTCGTCCACCACGATGCTGGCTTCCGGCCACCATTCGACTCAACTCCGACTATCACAACACTCCTTAATGTCTTGCCTACAACCGTCAAGTGACCGTTCGTCGATTCGTTACCCCATTTGACCCGTGGAGCCACCGGAACCCGCCTAGGTCAGAATCAGAGTGAACTAGGCCATGAGCTCCTTTAGATCGATTTAGAGGGCTTATCTTGCTTTCAAATCAAGGTGAGACCTCCTTAAGAAATAATATTAAGGTTTAATGAGATTGATTTGAAGTTTGGTTGAGGTTTGAATGGATTTTGGTAGTTGAATGTCCATGAACTTCTCTTGGACAGAATCCATCCTCTTCGATGGGTTTAGGAACCGAGGACCTTTGAAGGCCGAGGAAGCGTCGTCTTGCCCCAAAAATTATTGGTAAGATATCCTAAGACATAGTACTACATGTTAGAAAAGGATAGGTGAGTTAGATTGAAGTTTTGATGGCCGGTTTGCATGGTATTTTCTAGGAACAAAATTTGTCTTGCGCCGGACAGATTAGGAACCGAGGATTGTTGCAGTTCTTAAAGGAGTTTCTTGGCTTAATTATCTCGATAAGAAGACTTCTAACCCTTAGTTAGGATGTTGGCTTACTAAAGGGTAGATTTTTATTGGAATTGAAAGGGTTTAAAGGGCTGCTTTGGCGAGAAAAATGTGAGAGACCCGAAACCGCCCAAATCCCGTTTTCAGCGTGCGCCGATTTTAAAATGGCCCGTTCTAAGTCATCCGATATTCAAATTGAGCCCAATTTTCGCCCACATGTCCGTAAGATCTTGAAGTTTAAGACTCTAGAATTTATTTTTTGAAAAAGTCAGTAGAAAAATGTCATGTTTTGAGAGACTGAACCTGGTCGTGGGGTCTTGAATTGGGCGATTTTGATGGATTGAGGTTTTGGATGATTTGCCTTAATTGAATGACCCTTTGGCATGCCTAAAAATGTTGAATTAAAGCTATGCATGCTTGATGATGAGGTTTCATGAGTGAATTTTGATGTGCATTGACTCAATTGATTCAATCAAGTGCCTTGATGCTTGTTGTTGCATTCGATGGTTCAATTGCTTGATGTGGGATGACATGTGCTGCTAGCGGCCAAATGACATATTTTAATTGATAAACCTAATGTGCTTGAATGGTGTGCCTTGAGAATGTGAACATGAGATTAATGAGAAGGTTCAAAACTATATTTTATGGCCAATGCATTGAGCTGGGGAGGGAGTTACTCCCATTGACCTGACGAGGTCGTGTGGCTAGAGAGTCCTACCTTGATCGATTCATCTCGAAGGCTGTAAGAATTGAGAGTCAGGTAGTGATCGAATCATCTCTAGGTCCGGACGCGAGAGTCTTATAGTCGACCGAATCATCTCGGTGGTGCGGAATGTCGAGAGTCGCTATAGAGATCGAATCATCTCGCAGCAAGAGTCATGATGACCGAATCATCTCGATAAGATCTGGAGAGTCATGTGATTGACTGAATCATCTCGCGGTCTAAGGAAGGAGGCCCTTGATGAGCGTAAAGAAGATAAAAGACTGAAACATGATCGTGATATGTTTCCGAGTCTATATGATTGAAATGCTTGAATTGGCTGAAGTGCCTGGTATGCCTGGAGTGCATGAAATGTCTATTATGCCTATATGGCTTGGAAATTCGGATTGAAAAAATGAAAGTGGTGAAAGACATGAACTTGACTGTCTGATATGCCTAAGGTGCTTTATCATGCCAATTGCTTGAATGTCATGTATGAAAAGTATCTTTTTTTTTCAAAAGCTGCATATTTTCAAACGATTTTAGAGGTATCAATAGTCTAGGTTAGAGTTAGGGTTAACTTACTGAGATTATTATCTCACCCCAGCGTGGGATCAACTTTTTCAGACCAAAAGCCTTGACGGTGCTCTAAAGAAGAAGAAGAGGAAGAGGAGGAAGATGAAGACGAGCCCGTTTAGTTATGGATTTCTTTTTGGGAATTCTCTTTTTGTGTTCCTATAGTGCCTTCCTTTGCACCCTACTCCCTTTTGTTGTAATAGACCATTTTATTTTGTAAAGCGATGTGTGTTGTTTTTAAATCCTATGTCGCTTTGTGCTTATATTATGTATGGAGTTTTGTTTTTGCTTCCACATGTGCTTACCATATCACACTCCACGAGTTTAGCCGTGGAATCCTGGGTTATCTTATTTGTATTGACGACTGTATGGGATGTTGGCGGGCCCGTCGGGGTCGAGTCGTGACATCCCCACTTATTTGGTATCAGAGCTTGGTGAGCTCGATCTAATCTTTTCGATGTCTGGAGTGATAAGGAGTGGTGACTATAGAATGGTTAGGTAGTGAGACTCTAGGGGGATTCGCTAGAGTTAGGCACGGATTACATGACATATGAATTGGCGCTTGTGATTGGCATCGGCTAGTTATTTCAAAATCAGGCATGGTTGATTGCTATCTATTTGATATGCTTGAAGGCTGGTTGCGATTTTACTAATGCGCAGATGCGTCTGGACCTGAGGTATGAGTGAAATCTCCCTGTTGTGATGCCTCTGATTGTTTGAGTTGTGATAAATGGCTAGTTGTGATTGTTGATGTGATAAGTAACCTGGATTTGTTAGACTTAAGTGAGTGGCTTAGGTCTCTAATTCCTGAATGAAATTATAGTGGTCCAAGTATTGGGGAAGCTAGCGAGATGAGCAATCGAGGTAGAAACACTAGATGAGCGTCTAGTTTAAGAGCACTAGTGGCTGAGAATCCAAGAGTTGATGGAGTCTTAAGGGCGTTGGAGCAAATTGGAGAATTGTTGGGAAGGGAAGCTTAGGAAAGAGCTGCAACAGCTATCCGACAGGCTGAGGAAAGAGCTGATGTCCTCGCCTAAGCTGCTGAAGCTGCAGTAGTTGGTGTGAACTTGGCGAATGGGAATAATGGCCAAGGAATTGACGGATGCAATGTACAAGGCCTTGAAAATAGGCAAATGGGTCAGTTGATGGAATAATTTCTAAAGCTGAAGCCATCAAAGTTTGATGGCAAAGGAGATCCTAAGTTAGCCTCCAGATGGATTGAGGAGCTAGAAAAAACATTAACAGTTTTAGGGTGTATTGAAGCTGAGAAGGTGACCCTAGAACCTTACCAGCTCCAAGGCACTGTGGATGATTGGTGGAAGGCCACCAAGGGAATGGTTATCCCTGAAGGGACTGAACCGATGTGGGCATTGTTCGCTAAAACTTTTAATGCAAAGTATTTCTCTGAAACTGCCCAGGAGCAGAAGCTGGCTGAGCTCCAGAACCTTCGCCAGAATCATATGACTGTGGATCAGTATGAGGCTGAATTCGCAAGGATATCTAAGTACGCACCTAGAATGGTGGCAAATCCATTAGATTGGGCAAGAAGATTTCGAGATAGATTGATGCCCGAAATTCGATGCCCGAAATTTGCAATCAGATGATCTCAATGAACCTGACGGATTATAATGAGATTTATAGCAAGAGCCAGATGATCGAAAGGGATATGAGGAATAGAGGCATTTCCTCTGGACAACGGTTTAATTTCGTTAGAGACAATCGAAAATTTGGCAAAGGACCTATGGTGAATAATAGATGATTTGTTCCCCCAATTAAGAGGAATATTGCAAAGCCGGCTCACTAGAACAATTGGAATTGTCGCCTTTGTGGGCGAAGGCATGGAAATGGATCTTATCCAAGGTAGACAAGATGATGCTTTAAGTGTGGCAAGATGGGCCACAGGGCAAGGGAGTGTGGACTACAAGATGCTGGTCCACAATATCAACCACCACGGGCCCAACAAGGACCACAAGCTGGAGCTGTCCAGCAGGTCAACAAAAACGGGCCGCCAGCTCAAGGAAAGGTGTACACCGTAGCTCGCAAGGAGGCGGAGGAGACGCCTGGTGTAGTCACGGGTAAAATCTCTCTCTGTGATTATGCTGCTTATGCATTGTTTGACCATGGAGCGTCGCATTCGTTTGTGTCTGCCCAGTTTGCTGATTTGACTGAAATGAAATTACAACCACTGGATGTTATGTTGCATGTGACAACGCCTTTACTGGATAAAGTGCTTGTTTCGTTAGGATGCCAGAATTGTAAGATAGTTATTGGAGGTAGCGAAGAGCGAATAGACTTGGCTGTGTTGCCCATGTTGATTTTGATGTCATTATTGGAATGGACTGGTTGAGTAAACAAGGGGCCGTAATGGATTGTGGTAGTAGGGTAATTTGATTTCATCCTGTTGATCGCCTTAGTTTTGAGTTTGTGGGAAGCCGAGGAGGAATTTCAATTCCTTTGGTTTCGTCACTAGAGGTGACTAAGCTATTGAATGAAGGGCGTGAGACTTATTTAGCCATTGTGATGGATACGACGATTGAAGAGCTTAAGTTGGAGGAAATAGCCGTAGTAGGTGAATTTTCGGATGTATTTCCTCAATAGTTTCCAGGTTTACCACCCGAAAGGGAAGTGAAGTTTTCAATTGAATTAGCCCCTAGGACGAAGCTGATTTCGAAGGCATCTTATAGGATGTCTTTATCGGAGTTAACGGAACTAAGGTGCATATGCAAGAGTTACTGGACAAAGGATTTCTTTGTTCAAGTGCATCGCCTTGGGGAGCACCTATGTTGTTTGTAAAGAAAAAGGATGGGTCATTGCGTTTATGTATTGACTATAGGCAACTGAATCAAATTAATATTAAGAACAAGTATGCTTTTCCTAGCATAGATGACTTGTTTGATCAGTTACAAGGGGCGTCCATATTCTCTAAGATTGACTTAAGGACAAGTTATCAGCAGTTGAGGATCAGGAAGGAGGATATCCTGAAAACGGCTTTTAGGACAAGGTATGGACATTATGAGTTTACTGTCATACCGTTTGGATTGACTAATGCCCCAGTCGCATTCATGGACTTAATGCATCGAGTATTAAAGGAATATCTGGATCAGTTTGTGATCGTCTTTATCGATGATATTTTGATTTACTCAAGGTGTAGTGATGATCATGAACGACATTTACAGATTGTCTTACAGACTTTAAGGGAACACTCGCTCTATGCCAAGTTTAGTAAGTGCGAGTTCTGATTGAATAAAGTGGCATTTCTTGGTCATGTAATATCTGGAGAAGGAATCTCCGTGGATCATTCGAAGATTGAGGCAGTTATGAATTGGCCTAGACCCACAACGGTTACCGAAGTTCGAAGTTTCCTAAGATTGGCAGGTTACTATAGGTGATTTGTGGAAAAGTTCTCTTCCATAGCCACTCCGTTGACGAGGTTAACTAAGAAGGATACGAGATTCGAATGGACGAACAAATGTGAAAGGAGTTTTCAGGAACTTAAGCAAAGGTTGACGACTGCACCAATTTTGACGATTCCGTCTGGTCTTAAAGGATATGAGATTTATAGTGATGCATCATTGAAAGGACTAGGATGTGTCCTAATGCAACATGGGAAAGTAGTGGCGTATGCGTCGCATCAGTTAAGACCTTACAAGATGAATTATCCGACGCGCGATTTGGAATTATCCGCCATTGTTTTTGCATTAGAGATTTGGAGACATTATCTATGTGGTGAGAAGTTCCACATCTATACGGATCACCAGAGCCTCGAGTATTTATTTTCTCAAAAGGAATTGAATATGAGGCAACGTAGGTGGATGGAGTTGCTTAAGGATTACGACTGTGATATCTATATTACCCTGGAAAGGCTAACAGGGTAGCAGATGCCCTTAGTCAAAAGTCGAGTATTACGCACTTGTTGGTCAGAGGATGGTTTTTGCTTGAGGAACTAAGAGACTCAGAGTTTAAGTTGGAAGTTTGCCAATTGTCAAGTTTGATGGCAACTTTGAGAGTCGAACCAGAAATATAGGATATGATTAAGGCATTGCAATCCACAGACCCTGACATACAGAAGATCCTGGAAATGGACGCCGATCAGAGAAAATCTGACTTCTTAGTATTTGAAGATGGAATTTTGAAATTTCGAGGACGATTGTGCATACCCAATGATGAGGAGCTTAAGAAAAAGATTTTGTCTGAAGCTCACAGAAGTAATTATAGTATTCATCCGGGTAGTGCAAAGATTTATAAGAACTTACGTTAGTATTATTGGTGGAATGTGATGAAAATGGACGTGGCTAATCACGTGGCTAAGTGTCTGACGTACCAGCAAGTGAAAGCGCAGCATTGTAAGCCTAGTGGTATGCTGCAACCTTTGGAGATTCTCGAATGGAAGTGGGAATATATCACCATAGATTTTGTCATGAGCTTGCCGAGGAGTCAAAGAGGTAACGATTCGATTTGGGTAATAGTGGACAGATTGACCAAGTCTGCTCATTTCTTACCGTGCGAAAGGATTTCACGATTGATAGATATGCTGATTTGTATATGCGACATGTGGTACGACTTCATGGGGTGCATGTGACAATAACGTCAGATAGAGATCCAAAGTTTACTGCGAATTTCTGGAAGAGTCTGCAGGACGCCATGGGAACGAAATTATAGTTTAGTAGGGCGTACCATCCACAGACTGATGGACAGTCTGAGAGGATGATTCATACGTTAGATGATATGCTGCGATGATGTGTCATTGATTTTAAAAGCGAATGGGAAGAAAAGTTCCATTTAGTGGAGTTTGCGTACAATAATAGATATCAACAGAGCATCGGAATGGCACCATTTGAAGCGCTATATGGCAGAGCGTGCAGGACTTTGATCTATTGGAATGAAGTGGGCGAGAGGAGCATGACAGGCCCAGAATTGGTGGAGTAATTAGTTGAGGTAGTTAAGGTTATACAAGAAAGACTTAAGACGGCTCAAAGTCACCAAAAAAGCTATGCAGATAAGCGACGAAGACCTTTGGAGTTCCAAGTGGGTGATCACGTTTTTCTCAAAGTGTCACCTATGCGAGGATTATCCCGATTTGGGAAGAAAGGGAAGCTAAGCCTAAGGTACGTAGGTCCATTTGAAATATTAGAAATGATTGGAACTTTAGCTTATTGTCTTGCCTTGCCACCAAGTTTGTCCCAAGTTCATAATGTGTTCCATGTGTCAATGTTGAGGAAATATGAACCGGACCTGACTCATGTACTAGACTACGAAGTCATTGAAGTGGATAACAAGATATCGTACGTGGAAAAGCCAATACGAATCAAAGATCGGAAGGAGCAAGTTCTGAGGAATAAGACGATTCCACTCGCCAAGGTGATCTAAGAACACCATGGCACGGAAGGCGCTACCTGGGAAAGTGAAGAAGCGATGAGGCGCCAATACCCCCATTTGTTTGAGTAGATTTGGGTTATTGCAAATTTCGAAAATGAAATTTTTGTAAGGGGGAAGAGTTGTGACATTTTAAATTTTCGACCATTTCAAGATGTATGAATGAGAAGATATTTATCGATGTATTTCAGTTTTATCTCGCTTGAACCTGATTAATTCGAGTTAACTGACCAGAAAGAAAAAGACTAACGCATGATAAGTACGTGGACCTAGGAACTCGAATAAGGAACGATACTTTGACCATAAAGATTATCGAGGAAATATTTAGAGCCAATAAGGAACGATCTAGGAACGATTAAGGGATTCATTGCTAGCGTTATGCGATTGAAACGCGGGTGATTCCACTTAACCGACGTATGGTTTGCAAACCTTTCATAAATAAAATTCTTACGATCGCGACCGTTGGAACTAGCGATAAACCCTCGCAATTATATGACAACCAAAGTCGCTATGACTTGAGTCATCTTAAGTGTGATGAGAATCACTAAGTCGATACGCGTGAATGTCTGCCAAAAGGCGCCTGTCAGTTTGAGATATACTGAAATTACGATTGACGGAAAATGGACCATGAATTGGATATTGAATTTGATATCGGACAAAGAAGAATTCCAACAATTCAAAAGGAATTGGACGTCGCCTCATCGAGGGTAATTAAACTTGGAAAAATGAAATTTGGATTGAAGTTGTAAAATTACCGTTTTGCCCTAAAGGATATTCTTTCTCTTAAGAATAATCAAGGGCAAAATAGTCACTTGCTCTCTCCCTATAGTGGCCGAAAATTTGGGGGTATTATAATCAATTTGTGTTCTAGATTTTTATGAAGAAAAGTCAATGAGAGTGAAGGCATTGATTAGATGAAGACAAGTGGCACATTAGGATAGGTTGGCATTAAATGATTGTCTAATCTCCCTCACCTACCATTCTCTCTCTCCCCTTGACTTGGGGACCAAGGAAAAATTAAGAAGACCTCTCTCTCTTCATTTTTTTTCAGCCGCTTTCTCTCTCTCTCCCAATCTCACGCTCTCTCTCTTCCTCTCTTCCTTTCTTCCACCCGACCAGCTTCTGTCCTCGCTGTTCTTCCACCACGACGCTAGCTTCCGGCCACCATTCGACTCAACTCCGACTACCACAACACTTCTTAATGTCTTGCCTATAACCTCCAAGTGACCATTTGTCGATTCATTACTTCGTTTGACCCGTGGAGCTGCCGGAACTCACCTAGGTCAGAATTGGAGCGAATCACGCCACGAGCTCCTTTAGACCAGTTTAGAGGGCTTATCTTGCTTCCAAATCAAGGCGAGACCTCCTTAAGACATAGTATTAACTTTATTAAGATTTATTTGAAGTTTGGTTGAGGTTTGAACGGATTTTGGTGGTTGAATGTCCATGAACTTCTCTGCGACAGAATCTGTACTCTTCGACGGGTTTAGGAACAGAGGACCTTTGAAGGCCGAGGAAGCGTCGTCTTGCCTCAAAACTTGTTGGTAAGATATCCTAAAACATAATACTACATGTTAGAAAAGGATAGGCAAGTTAGATTGAAGTTTTGATGGCCGGTTTGCATGGTATTTCCTAGGAACAGAATCTGTCTTGCGTCGGACATATTAGGAACCGAGGATTGTTACGGTTCTTAAAGGAGTTTGTTGGCTTAATTATCTCGGTAAGAAGACTTCTAACCCTTAGGTGAGGTTGTTGGCTTATTAAAAGGTGGATTTTTATTGGAATTGAAAGGGTTTAAAGGGTTGCTTTGGTGAGAAACATGTGAGAGACTCGAAACCGCCCAAATCCCGTTTTCAGCGCGCGCCGATTTTAAAATGGCCCGTTCTAAGTCATCTGATATTCAAATTGAGCCCCGTTTTCACCCACATGTCCATAAGATCTTGAAGTTTAAGATTCCGGAATTTTTTTCTGAGAAATTCAGTAAAAAATTGTCAGATTTTGAGAGACTCAACCTGGTCGTGGGGTCTTGAATTGGGCGGTTTTGATGGATTGAGGTTTTAGATGATTTGCCTTGATTGAATGACTCTTTGGCATGCCCAAAAATATTGAATTAAAGCTGTGCATGCTTGATGATGAGGTTCCATGAGTGAATTTTGGTGTACATCAATTCATTTGATTCAATCAAGTGCCTTGATGCTTGTTGTTGCATTCGATGGTTCAATTGCTTGATGTGGGATGACATGTGCCGCTAGTGGCCAAATGACATGTTTGAATTGATGAACCTAATGTGCTTGAATGGTGTGCCTTGAATGGCGACGGAATGAATCTGCTTGAGAATGTGAAAATGAGATTAATTAGAAGGTTGACAACTATGTTTTATGGCCAATGCATTGAGCCGGGGAGGGAGTTACTCCCATTGACTTGACAAGGTCGTGCGGCTAGAGAAACCTACCTTGACTGAATCATCTCGAAGGCTGTAAGAATCGAGAGTTAGGTACTGACCGAATCATCTCTAGGTTTGGACGCGAGAGTCCTATAGTTGACCGAATCATCTTGATGGTGCGGAGTGTTGAGAGTCGCTATAGAGATCGAATCATCTCGCAGCGAGAGTCATGATAGCCGAATCATCTCGATAAGACGTCGAGAGTTATGTGATTGATTGAATCATCTCGCAGCCCAAGGAGAGCGGCCCTTGATGGGCGTAAAGAAGATAAAAGACTGAAACATGATTGTGATATGTTTCTGAGCCTGTATGATTGAAATGCTTGAATTGGCTGGAGTACCTGGTATGCTTGAAGTGCATGCAATGTCTATTATGCCTGTATGGCTTGGGAATTTGGATTGGAAAATGAAAGTGGTGAAAGACATGAACTTTGTTTGATATGCCTAAGTTGCCTTATCATGGCAATTGCTTGAATGTCATGTATGAAAAGTGTTTTTTTTTTCAAAGGCTGCATATTTTCAAACGAGCTTGGAGGTATCAATAGTCTAGCTTAGGGTTAGGGTTAACTTACTGAGATTATTATCTCACCCCGTCGTGAGACCAACTTTTTTAGACCCACAACCTTGACGGTGCTCCAAAGAAAAAGAAGAGGAAGAGGAGGAAGATGAAAACGAGTCCATTTAGCTATGGATTTCTTTTTGGGAATTCTCTTTTTATGTTCCTATAGTGTCTTCCTTTGCATCCTACCCCCTTTTGTTGTAATAAACCATTTTATTTTGTAAAGCGATGTGTGTTGTTTTTAAATCCTATGTCGCCTTGTGCTTATATTATGTCTGGAGTTTTGTTTTCGCTTCCGCATGTGCTTACCATATCACGCTCCACAAGTTTAGCCGTTGGATCTTGGGTTATCTTTTTGTATTGACGGTTGTGTGGGATGTTGGCGGGCCCATCGGGGTCGGATCGTGACACCGGTCTTGGGCCCCTACCCCGGCCCTGGTCCTAGTCCCGATTGTCGGCCCCAACCCCGGTCCCCGAGATCAGTCCCCGGGATTGGCCCCAACCCCTTTTTCAAAGAAAGTAAAAGATTCAAATTTAGGAAAAAAATTTCGCCTTTTTATTATGGGGTATTCGCTTTCCTATTTTAATGAATAAAATATTTGTTGACTAGAAAGTACTTTTCATTGACCAAATCATTTTTCTTGAACCAAACATACGAAAGTCCAGAAAATAATTTTCTTGAAAATACTTTCCCCAAACCAAGCACACCCTAGTGAAATTACAGTTGTTGCATCTCAGTCAAGAAATAATACTTTAGTATTATATCCGCGTAAAAGTTGACTTAATAATTATATCATTGTCTATGACTCCATTTATATGTTTTCCTTCAATTTGTCTCTTAGTAAGAAGTTTTTATTGACGATGTATAACTCCATGATACATATCGAATCTATATTATTTAGTTGGATTTTAATACTTGGAAAATTATTTTTAAAATAAGGAGAAAGTTATCATTAACTACATAAGGGGGAAATTGTCAGAAAATTCTAAACTTATTGTACAGTTGCCAATTTGATCTTAAATTTTTCAATTTGATCAATGTAGTCTTAAACCTTCTAATCATTTTTTTCATTTATTCATCTCGTCAATTTAGATTGGAAACCACTGACCTCGTGATCATGTGTCGGCCATGATTTGATGTTTCCAACTCCACTCAAAACAATGTTGTTATGAGAAATTGTATAAATTTTTAGATTTTTTTCTTTTTATTTTCCTTATTGTTCACATTGCCCTCCCCTTCCCCCTCTCCCTCATCATAAATGGTCGACACCCTTTGATCTTCGGCCAATTCGGCGATTGGTACTCGGATGACTCGACATTCTAATCAATCGCCATTGCAATTCAAATCTCTCTAGCAACGCCCCTCCTTCCTCTTGCATTCATGAGGCATTTCGATTGGAGGAGGAGATATACAAATACATCTGATGACTCGACATTACAATCAATTGCTAATGCTGATCTGTCGTGTCTTCGCATTGGGAGGAGAATCACTGGCTCAATTGTCACGGATTTTAGGTCTTTGTGGTTTGGTAATAGCTTAGGATTTGCGATGAATGGAGATGTTAAATGAGATAATCAAGGGCGGGAACAAGAATCCCTCGAAATTGGATCCCAACGATATTGGTTTATATAGTTGACCAGTAGGGATGTCAAATAGGTGGACTGGGTCGGGTCATAAATGGTCCAACCCAAATTGACTCATTAACCCGTTTATAACCCATTTATGCATGACACAAATTTCTTAATCAATACCCAACCCAACTCATTCAAGAAAACACTTATATATTTTATTTAATCTATGAAAATTTATTTCTTTAATAAAATTATATTGTTAAAATATTTTCATGAAATACAAATCGGCATTTTTATTAGATATGGGCCACCCCATACCTGGCCCTGGCCCCGATCCCTGCTATCGGTCCCAGCCCCGGCCCTTGGTGCCGGACCAGGCCCCTATTTCGATCCCGGCCCCGGCTTCTGGCCTTGGTTCCGGCCCCAGTCCTTGGCCCTGGTCTTGAACCCAGCCTTGTACTCAGTCGTCGATCGCGGCCCCGGGCCTAGACTCGGCCTCGGTCCTAGGTCCCGGCCTCAGCCTCGGACTCGACCCCCGGTCCTCGGTCCCGGGCCCAGATCAGTCTCGGTCCCAAGTCCCGACCTCGGCCCCAGCCCTAGACTCCACCTCGGTCCCGGCCACGGTCACGACCTCGGGCCCGGACCCGGCCTTGGTTCCCTGCCCTGGCCCCAGTCGTAGACCCGGCCCCAATCCTTAGCCTCTGCCCCAGTCTCGAACCCGGCCTATGGTCCCAGACCCGGCCTCGGCCCCGATCCCCAGCCCTTGCCCCGGTCTCAATCCCCGACCTCGGCCCCGATCCCCGGCCTCGGCCTCGACGTCCCCGGCCTCGTTCCCCTGCCCCGATCCTCGGCCTCATTCCGGTCCCGGTCCTGGTCCTCCACCCCTGTCCCAGCCCTGATCCTTGATCTAGTTCCCCGATCTCGGCCCCTGTCGCGGTCCCCGGTCCTGGTCTCGATCTCCGTTCTTAGCTCAGGTCTCGACCCCAGTCCCCTGCCCCGGCCTCGGCTCAAGTCTCAACCTCGTTTCCTAGTTCCAGCCCCGGTCCCCAGTCCCGACCTTGGTCCTCGGCCCCAGCCTTGGCCCAAGTTTCAGCCTCGTTCCCTAGTCCCAGCCCCTGGTCCACAGTCCCGGGCTCGGACTAGACCTCGGTCCTCGGTCCCAGCCCAAATTCCAGACCCGACCTCGGTTCTCGATCCCGGCCTCGGTCCCGGTCCCGGCCCTAGTCCCTAGCTATTGAGTGAAGAAGAATAGATTGAATTAAATGGGTCATAAATGAGTTTAGACCAAACCCATGAAGACCACCCATCTATTTTTGTCTTCTTATTGTAAAACTCATTTATGGTTCACAAGATAAACAAGAGTGATCCATTAATGACTCATTTAAAGATTAATGAGTTTATAAATGGGTTTTAGACCCATTTTGACAGGTCTATTGACCGATAGCTCTTGTCAGCTACTATCGAGGCCCAGGTGATCCGGTGCCTCTTTTCGGGAAGAGAACAATAAGGAAAAGGGAAAACAAAAAAGAAAAGAACAGAGAGACAAACTATTAAAAATAAAGTAAATAAAAACATTGAAAATATATCGAAACGTGATTTGAGTGTAGTAGAACACGTGAGATTGGCGACCATGCCACGACGTAGAATGATTGATGCTAACTAACCGCCATGTCAGCATTTTCTCAAATGGTTTACGTTAAAAATTATCAAAATGTTTAGGATTACATCGACCTAATTAGAAATTCCATGATTGAATTAGCAGTCAACATATTTAAGATTTTTTGGATAATTTTTCCATTAAATAACTCGGTGAAAGAAGTTCTTGATGATCTATTGGAGACCAAAAGACATCAAGAAAAAGGAGAAAGGAAACATTAACTGAATAATTTAGTAAAAAGAGCTAGTGATAAAACACTAACCTTTAAGTGATCAGTCGACATCATGAAGTTATTTCTCTCACAGAAACAATTAATTAGCTTTACACATAATCGATTAATAACAAATTTCGTAATATTATATTGATCTTTCTATTCTCTATGCATTAATAATGACTAGCATACATTTTGCTAGTTGCAATTGTATTATCACGTAATATAATAATTTTGTGAACCGATTTTAGCGAGTCTAAGATTGCTCCTTTTTTAGAGAATCGAATTCAAAGATGCAGACGACTGATCCAGACTCTGGGAAAGGCAAAAACAAGGAGATAATTACGTTGTGAGTGCCATAATTTGTGTTTGTCGTTCAATTTAGTGCCATAATTTTTTTTTCATTCATTTGAGTGTCATAATTTGAAAAAATCGATTATTGAAGTGTCATTGCTTACGTGAACGCCGGAAAAGCTGACGTGGATGTCAGAAAAATTGATGTGGCACCGGCATAATGATTTTCTTGAATACTTTAATGTCCACATGAATTTTTTTTATAATTTTTTTTTTATTTTGCAATTTCTCCCTCTGTCTTGCTTACCTAGGATGAATCCCACCAATTTCTCTCTTACTGCCAGAACTTGAACCAAACACCATGGATGAATCCCTCGATGGATGGAGAACCTGTGCTCGAGCCAGCCTAGCCGCGGCCTCCGTCGTCACGAATGTCTCCGCTCGAGCTGTGAGGAGGAGAAGAGTCGTTCTCCACCTCCAGATCTCCGATTCCTTGAATTTTCACCTCCAGATCCACGAAATTGATCTTCTCCTTCTCAACTTCACTCGATCCATTGGTCGAGCAATACGAGATAGAGGTGAAATCGTAGGAACTAAGGCTCAAACAGCAGCCCCCCGTTGCTGGAGCCTGATGTATCGAATTCTCCGACGTCGTTGTGCGGCTATGTCGCTCCCAGCCGCCTGTCCGAACGAGCACACGATCGCATGGCAGTGAGCCGCATGAGGACTTCAGCTCCTCCTCCTCATCGCGCGCTCCGACTCTCCTCCTCCTCGCAGCTCGAGCAGAGACATTTACGATGGCGGGAATAGAAGCGGCTGTGGCTAGGCTGGCTCGAGCTCAGATCCTCCCTCCCATCTAGGGATTCATCCATGGTGGTTGGTTCAAGTTGTGGCAGTAAGAGAAAAATTGGTAGAATTCATCCGTGGTAAACAAGACACAGGGAGAAATTGCAAAATAAAAAAAATTATAAAAAAATCCATGTAGACATTAAAATATTCAAGAAAATCATTATAGCGGTGCCATATCAGTACACATAAGCTTTCCCAGTGTCCATATAAGCGATGACATTTCGATGATCAATTTTTTAAAGTTATGACACTCAAGTGAATGAAAAAAAAAGTTATGGCGCTCAAGTGAATGCCGTACACAAGTTATGGCACTCACAGTATACTTATTTCCTAAAACAAGTATGTCGGAATCACACAATGCGTATAAAATAAGAGTGGCTTCCTAATTTGATTAATACATGTTTGCAAAAAGTTTGATAATATGATTAAATATCAAATTATACTTTTATTTAACGGTTTAAACTTTTAAAATAGTTGGAATTGATTCAAAAAATTCTCATATGATTTCAAAACAAGAAATTCAAATATACCCTACTTTTACCTAATAATTTAAATTTTTAGAATAATTGAAATCTCACGAACCAAATGGGAAATCTCATAATCCTTCGCATTGAAGCCAACAGCGTCAACGCACACGTCGAGGTGAAATCAAAGGAACCGTGGGTCATCAAAAACGTCAATCGCGAAGTAGACGGGCGAGATCGTTCCACGTCGGAGACTACACGTGGCAGAATCTAGGTGGGGAAAGGCTCAACTTTAGGGGGAAAAAGGCTAGTCTTTTGTTCATAAACGTTACCTAGGCTTGGGGCTGACCCTTTGTCTACGTAAGAGACGCAAAGAAAGCCCCCCAAAAGCAGCGCAAATGCCAAACCCACCTAAACCCAATCTCTCTCCGCGCCATCCAACGGCTGAGGATCGATCCCAGCCACCCCGCCTAATCTGATCCGTCGGATTCGGCAGTGCTGCCCCATTTGCTTTATCAGCCTCATCTCTTGTATGCATCAAGCTAATTCTTGTATTAAGCGCTGAAGGTCGTCTTCTTCATCTCTCTCTCTCTCTCTCTCTCTTTCTGATGAGTTTCGGATGTGAAAATGGTGATCATCTCTTCTAGATTGGCAATGTTGCTCCTGCGGGGCTAGCTACAGAATTAGCACATCAATCTCTCTCTCTCTCTCTCTCTCTATACACACACACACACACAGACAAACCCACAAACCAGCACACTTTTCCTTGGAGTTCCACTTAGAGAGATCGGCCTCGGCCTCGGCCTCGGCTTTGTCAAATGTCGGTGCCGCAATGGGTGGAGCCATTGCTCAGCACTACGTTCTTCACCACCTGCTCGATGCACAGGGACGCGGCGAGGAGCGAGTGCAACATGTACTGCTTGGACTGCAATGGCGGAGACGCGATCTGCTTCTATTGCCACTCGTCGCGCCACAAGGACCATCAAGTCCTTCAGGTTCTCCCCGCTTCAGTGCCATTTCGAACCCTAAAAAAAAATACAATTTTATTCTGAAAGGCCGGCCATATAGCTTGCATTATGAATGTTCTTCTGTGCTTTTTCTTCTGGGAGGATTATGCAGATAAGGAGATCTTCATACCACGACGTGGTGAGGGCTTCGGAGATTCAGAAGGTGCTGGACATAAGCGGAGTCCAGACGTATGTGATCAACAGCGCGAGGGTGATCTTCTTGAACGAGAGGCCTCAGCCGAAATCTGGGAACAGAATAGCTCATGCCTGTGAGGTCTGCAGAAGGAGCCTCTTGGACCTTTTTAGGTTCTGCTCATTGGGCTGTAAGGTAAAATTAGATCAGCATTTCGATTTGATTCGAACCATCCAAACTAGCATCTCCTCACCTAGTTTCTCTTCCGATTTTTTTTTTTTTGGGCTTTCCTCTCACAGTTTGATGATGTTGTCAACATCCTTCGCAAACTCTCCATCATATGGTGGTTATCTTATTCCATCATCATGACCCCCACACTCCCAAACCATCACCATCACCTAACCCACCACAGCCATTCTCTTTATCTTTCATTACAATATCATCATCTCATGCAACACAAAGGCATCTTTCTAACTTTTTTAGGTCCTTTTTTTCTCATCAATCAATCATAGATCCCATGGCTTCACTTCCATCACAATGCTTAATTCATTTGCAACTCATGAGAGTTTGATTCTTGGGTCACCTCTCAGGTTGCAGGAATGAAGGGCAATGCGGATGATCCAAGAAGCTTTGCCATGGAGGTCAAGAATGATGAGCAGACAATTAGGAAGGTTAGAGAAGGCAAAAGCTCGAGGAGGGTCTTGATGAGGGAGAGGGAAGAAACGCACGAGAGCTCAAGAAGAGACAAGTACCCAACAAAGTCCCTTCCGCTCATTCCTTCAAGTGCAAGGAGGAGGAAAGGCATCCCTCGCAGAGCACCATTTGGGTCCTAACCAAAAAGTTTAGGTCATTTTCAGCTCCAAAAGCCAGACTCTATGCCAAAATGAACCTAACTTAGCTCATATAAGCTAAAAGAATAGAGAGGGATTCCTCTGTTTTTTTTTTTCTTCTCTTGAAGGAGGAGATGAACATGGTGTGTCCGAAGAGCAAAAGGGCATGTAATAAGTCCTGCCTTTTTGAGTTCTTGGGGGCGGGTCCCCCAATTGACAAACAAATTGCAACCCCACCCCCCTCCCCCTTCAATAATGCCACGATTTGCTGTGTGTTTGGAATTGCAAGGTGTACACGCCATTAACATATTGGGAGAAAATCTCCTTTGTAAAAGTCTTATATATACAAAGAAGACATTTCGTGTGGCCCCGTCGAGCACATGGGCGGTTCACAAAAGAGAGGCTCAACCTACTTTGTGTTTCTTTAAATGTGCATGTTATAGCGTGGGGAAAATCGACTTCCGATGATTGTTCCGAAAGTTTTGATGGCTCAACGAACCGCGGGGGGATTCCCTTTGGTTTACTCTAAATTTTCCCACTTGTTTCGGTGTTTTCTCAAGGAAAAAAGAGGAGGGAGTTTGTCCCGTGAGTGCGAAAGAGAGGCACACATGAATATGCTCCCACCAGTAACAGTTACCTGGTCATATTCGGTACAGATGGATTTGAGAAGCAAGCTATTCTGCAAACTATTCATTTGGAAGGATCTATCTTCTGAGGGGAAGGGACGAGAATTAGGAAGAATGATTTGTTTCCTGGATAAACAAAACTGGCAAATTTTGGACTGTCCCAATATGTGGGATTACTTAGGGTCTCTCTCGTTTTTTATTTCCTATTTACGGAAAACTGTTTTCGGGAAATTGTTTTCCAACTTTGTGGGTTTGGATGATGAAAAAATAATCAATTATCGTAAAATATTTTTCATGAAATGAAAAATAAAAAAATTAAATTGTGGGAAAACAATTTCCCTTCTGACAAAAAGGAAACCGCTTTTCATTACCATCAAATAAATGTAAACTGGCCAATTTCCTTGAAAATAATTTTCACGAAAAAGTATTTTCATGTATCATGTAATTTTCAATAAAATAACGTTTTTTTTTTGGGGAAAAACCTTCATGTTAAAGAAAAATCATTTACAAAAAATCATTTTTTAGGAAGACAGTTAGTTTTCCTGTGTTTAGTGATGTTGACCGAAAATATTTTCTGATGCTTAAATCTCATTTGGAAAATGATTTTCATCTCATTACTTTATTTTAGGCAAAAAAAAATTCAAATTTGTAAATAATTTTATTATTATTTTATTTTCCTTCTTCCTTCTCTAGTCATTGGGCCTCGGTGACGGCCGATGAACGACAATAGACGCAGGCTGGCCAGCTCGAGATTGCCCATGGCCGAGAATGTTTTCGTTTAACATGAAGTTCTCCCCCCAAATGCACCAGTTTGAGTGAAATTATTTTTCGAGAATTAGTTTTCTAAACTTTCACTCGTTCGCCAAAAATGCTTCGTGGTATTTGGATCTCATTTAAAAAATGGTTTAACCTCATGATTTTATATCATGCAAAAAAAAATTAATCATTTAATTTGATTATTTATTTTTCTTTCTTTTTTTTTCATTTTTCTTTTCCTTTCTTCCTCCACTGCGATGGGCCATGGGCGAGCTCGAGGCTCACCAAATTCAATGGCCTCTGGTGAGCCTCGATTCGACCATGCTTGAGGTCACTGTCGGCTGATTGAAAAAAGGAAAAAAGATAAAAGATAAAAGATAAAAGATAAAAAAAGATCAAATAAATATAAAATATAATATCTTAAAAACAAAAAAAATTGAGAGGAACAACTCAGAAAAATGTTTTCACCTCTTTAGATTTAACTCAGTTTTTTAATTTTATGCATACATTTTTCATTGACCAAAAATCATTTTCTGGTGACTAAGTCATTTTCGGAGAATCAAACGGGTGAAAGTATAGATAACTAATTTTCAAAGAACACTTCCACTCAAGCAAATGCAGCCTAAAGGCTTCGTTCATTTTAGAGAAAATGAAGTGTTTTTAAAAAATATGTCCCAGGAAGTTCCTTTTAAGCTTGAAAATAAATTGCAAAATATTTTTTTCCTTTCTATACTAAAATTCTATTTTCAATTTTCCTTCATGCACTCCTTTAAATTCTTTTATTTTATTTTCTATTTTTTTAAATCAAAATTTTTATTATTTTTTATTCTTCTCTTTTAAAAAAATATCATTTCCTTTTTTCCTCCTTCCTCCGCCGCAATTGGCTAGTGAAGCCATAGGTAAGCTCGTTGACAAGTTCGCTAGCCTGTTACAACCTTGCCTAGATCCAGTCGTCAACGTGGTCAACACCCAGCTGAGGAAGAAGGAAAACAAAAATAATTAAAATGAAAAGGAAGAAATAAAAATAAATAAAATTGATTTAAAAAAATAAAAGAAAAGAAAAGATGAATAAGTGGAGAGAGGAAAGATGAGGGAAAATGATTTCCCCACTTATGGTAGTGTTTTTTTTCCAATTGACAAAATATATTTTCTTTGACTCATTTATTTTTGGTGAATCAAAAGTCGGAAAATTTGAATTTTTTTTTCCTGAATGCTGTTTTCCATGAAACAAACAAAGTCTTACTAACATTTTGATTTCGGTTAGCTAATCATTTATTGAATATTTTCCCTCTTCCTCATGTCTATCTTTATAGCCGAGAGAGGCATCCATTATGAGCATACCCCCATCTGCCACACAATTTGGTACCATGGAAGTCGATCTTTCGTTCTATCTAGGAATTGGCAGAATAATTAGGTGACTCGTCCTGCTATATCTAATCAAGAGACTCTAGATTGCATCCTTTTTTCTCCGGTAAATAGCACTATGCATGACCAGGGCAAGCTTTTAATGAAGTTGCCAAATGACTGCACATCCAAAGACGTTGAGTAGATTTGATTTAGACGAAAAGATAGAGGACTGACTTTGCGTCGAGTTATACGAACCTCGATCGAGCCGAAATGGACGAACCGAACCAGGGTAGTCTGTTGATCATTAAGGAGACCTGGTTTTTTATCATTTAAATACAGATTGATTAGACGCCTACAATCCAATTTTGGAAAAAAAGTTGGATTCACCTAAGTGTATGTGTGAATATAATTGCTCTATTTGGAAAAAATTATCAAAAAAGTTTTAAATCTTTTGCATTTTGACTAATTTAGTCTTAACCCTTTCAATTTTGTCAATTGAGTCCTAAATCTTTTGACACTTTATTAATTGAATCCATTTGATCAATTCAAATTGAAAGTTGCTAACTTAAACGACAGTGATGCCACGTAGGACGGCCGATGCTGACGTGGATAATTTTTTTTTTTATAATTTTTAAAAATATTTTGAACTTTGGATTTGTTACTATTTTGTACTTATTTTTTTTTTATTCTTTTCCCTTTTTTCGGTGCAATAATGAATTAATTTCCTTAAAAATTGATATTTTAGACAAGCAAGATAAGGACCATTTTCATAAAGAATCTCGATTTTATATTTTATGTATAACAATTATATCACGAAGAAATCTATCACGGACAAGAATAAAAGGATGCTTTATTAGGGGTGATCGGTTCTCGGTGCGGTCCGGTTTCCCTAAAGAACAGAGAACCGGACCGGTGGTCTCGATTCTCAATTTTTCAAAATCGAAAACCGAATCACTGATTCGGTCCGGTTCTCGGGCGGTTCCATTGGACCGGACACATGCCAAAAATATATATACACACCATTCCAGACACATGGAATTTTTTTTTTATCATGGCTGATTGTGGAGACATGAGTTACTTCGTTGTTGGAGATTTGTTTGAATTAGATTTTATTCATGTATGATACGAGAATCCCTTACTACTCCATAGGTATTATTCTTTCAGCTGTCTTAGTGCCTCAAACATGGCACAAACTTGTGAAATCAGCGGACCATCTCCATTTATGTTTTCTTTACATTTTGTTGGTTTGTTTATTTCCCTTGATGTTATGCATCGAACTTAAAATAATAAATAAATCAATAAATCAATAAATCGATCAGTCCGGTCTAGTCGGTTTGGTCCTAGAAGACCCTAGAACCGGGAGCCGGACCGCTCCCTCTGAAACTGGGAACCAGATCCAGATGGTTCGATTTATTCACTCATATTCTCTATAGCTATTGTAGCCCCCTCCTTCGTTCAAGGTGATGATTGAAGGAGGAGAGTTTTCGGATTGTAGTGAATCCATGTGGTGTATAACACGCAAAACGATTCAATCAGCTTATGTCATAATCAAATATAATTACTAATTAACGTTTTGTTTAAAACATCTCATACAGTTTAACGTTATAATGGTAGTAGCTACAGAAATAAGTTAGCTACATATCTAAAATCATTTTACTTTTGAAATCTTTAACGAAAAAACATTACCACAAAGTCAAGATGACTTATCGTTTGGTTCACGAAACATTTTTGTCTATGGATATAGAGCGGGGGATTTTGTGGAATGGTAAGCTTACGCAGGCCTTCTTGCCATCCAGGAGAATACATCAAGATGATCCTCTCTCTCCCTATATCTTTGTGTTGTGTATGGAGTGTTTGTCTCACCTATCCATGCCGTAGTGAAGTCAAAATGGTGGAAGCCTTTTTATTTTTATCACACCCCAATTTCTACAAGAACAGGGTAATGACACGACCTTCCTTTCTCTCAAAGGATGCGGACTCAAAATGTAACCCTGCTCAACCTGATATCAATATGTAATTCACACACACATGATAAAAAGTCATTCGGTTACGGTAACAAAGCTTTTTATAAACTATCAAAAAGATATATACATAACAATCAACAAATCTGATTTAGAAGCTCATCAGCTATATACAACCTATACCAAAAAAACTCTATCAAGAGTCCTCCTGCTAATGAAACGCTCAGGTCCTACTTGAGTGTCACTAGTAAGATAAAAAAAAAATGGGATAGCAGGGCTAAGAGAGCAAAACATTTATCCTAATAGGATCGAACAATTATTATGCACACTTATAAAATGATATCACCACTTATCAAATTCAAATCCAATATACGATATATGTAAAGTATCATAAATAAAAGATATCTTTCCGGCGAACTTTTTTATGTGTAGAATCAACAACAATAATAACTTTTAATCATAAGCCAACTATCAAAGGTCAATCTATTGATTAATCTCAAACTAACTATCAATAGTCAATCCATTAATTAATCTCAATTAAGGCAACTATCAATTGTCCATTCCATTGACTACTAAAATGCTCAACATCAGACTCCATGACGAAGGCGACAAGTTTATCCCCTTGGCTAGGTCTATCACCTATATCAACTGATGTTTCAGCTCAGAAGGACGTCTTGATGGTATGCATGCTTTCCTCCTCAATGGGTTTCTTAACATAGTGATATAAGCCTAGTACATAAACCACAATCTCCAATAACCCAACAAAATCAGCACCATCTTATAACAAGTCACATAAACTCCACAATTGCATTTATCAATAAAATGCATTTCATAAACCATACATATAGCTTTTCGATATTCACCTTGCAGAGCATTTATTTAAGGCATTTAGAAGCGATATTTCTTTTCAAGTAATATCTTCCAAAACTTTGCTAATGAACTATAAAAAATAGTAAAAGTTTGTTCCAATTTATGCAAGAAATATGCTCTTTTCTTACCTCATAACGTATCTAATATTTTTCATTTTGGAAACATGAGTATACAATCTCACAGAAGAAAAGTACTACTCATCCGATAAAGCCAAGATCCAACTACAAAGGTTACTCGAGCCGACGCATATGAGTTTCTATAAAATAGATAGAAAAGCGGATCAAAATTGAATGACACACCATCTTAATGTACAAATTAACTAGATATACTTATTTAATGATATAAGGATAACTACAAACCAACGGAGGCTTGCCCATAATAGATACCCATTGTTGTCCACTATGGATAGCTTGCGTGCCGAATTTGTTAGTGCCATAACTCCCTTAATCGAGATCCGTTTTAAGCCATTTTTATAGTCCAAACGAAACTTACTCGACGTACTACAAAAGTCTTAGTATGGACAACCCTATAACAATCGAAAACCAAAGAAGTCAGCCATTGAAGTGTATTGTTCACGGAGTACAGCCGTGTACCAGATTTAAAATGCTAATTCTGGGCAAACTGTAGTATCAATTCAACATCCATCAAATCCCACGGCTTCATGATATACTAAAGTTTATCCTTATTTATAAACGCCGCCAATTGACTTCTGAATCAACTCAACAAACTCAGAATCTACCAAATTTCTAATTCTGCCATAACTGTTAAACACAAGCTCAAAAAGATTGAACGAGGTATCGAGTGCTTACCCATCATTGCAAAAAGACGTTGCATCAGCTGCGAATTGAGGACGTAACAAGGATCTCTCTCTCTTCTCTCAAACGATCGTCGTCTTCTTTCTCTTCTTGTTTCTAACAACACTCTACATGCAAATCTGCCGAAGAAAGAAGTGAAATGGGTTGGGCTTTTCTCTATTTATTTTTAATGGGCTTAGTTGACGATAAAAGACTTGAACTTCTTGGGTCACATATTACAGTTTTGATAGGGGAGGAATGTGAATATCTCATTTAATGTTCGCAGATGATCTACTATTGTTGGCAGAAGCCTCAACAGAATAGATGAATGTCATATTGGAGTGCTTGGATGATTTTTGTCAAAGATCAGGCCAGATTATGAGTAAGGCTAATACTAAACTTTTTTGCTCAAAGAAACTTCTTTAGGGCTGAAACAAATATTAAGCGATATTTTCGGCTTTTAAATATGTTCAGATTTAGGAATTTTTTTGGTTTTTCCTTTGATTCATGAAAGAACATCTTTAAGGCATTTTCAACCGTTACTAGAGAAGACAACAAATAGACTTAGTGGTTGGAAGTCTGATAGCCGAGCAAGCCACATCACGTTAGCTCAATCTGTAATGATGTCTATCCCTACCTATCATGTGCAATTTTCTAAACTCTTATCTCATGTTTGTCAGTAGATTGAGAAAGTTTATTTGCTCGCATACATCTTTTGAATTGGAAATCTGTTTGTAAGCCTAAAAATGTGGTGCTCTTGGTCTCAGACCTCTTGAAGTTACTAACCAAGATTTCTCGATGAAACTAGCATGGGCCTTCAAGATACAACCCAACTCTTTGTGGACACGGATTTTGCATGCTAAATAGTGTTCCCAACAGAGAAATATTATTCAAGCTCAATCTAGGGATTCGACATTATGACCGACTCTAGAAGAAGGAATGGCATGGAGCTTGAGAAATAGAGAACATGTAAGATTTTGGAAAGACAAGTGGATTTCAGGGTTGGAGCCACTACGTAACCTAGTTACTTCCCACCTACCCTCCATCTAAGACAGACAAAACAGTTTGTGATCATGTGCGGAATGGGACTTTGAACTTTTTCGGTTTTCGAAGGAATCTTAACTAACAATGTAATCATCAGAATCCGGGCTATCAAACCTCGGACCAATTCTAATGGAAGGTAATAACAATGGGTCTTTTGCTGTTAAGTCAACATGTGAACTTATCGGTGGGACTGATAATCAAGAAATTGAAAAGATATGGTCCCTTATATGGAAGCAGAAGTACATCAAAAGTGCAAATATTTGTGTATGGAGTTTACTTTAGTGTTAATATTATTTTTTGGATTACTTAAATACCAAAACGAAAAAAAAAATGATCGCTTAAGTGCCAATTCCGATGACTTGACACTTAAGTGATCAAAAAAAAATATTGATACTAAAATGATTTTATAAATATTGACATTTCTGCAGTAATTTTGCCTTTGTATGGAAGTAGAGGGGACCTCAACGTGTTAGAACTTTCCATTGGCTAGCGGCACATAAGCTCTTATTATTCAACGAACTGAGGACGTCTCGCGATCATGGAGGCCACCCTTATTGTTCGCGATGTGAGTCTTCAGTGGAAATAACTTGCTTGTTTTGAGGGATTGGCCAGTTATTCAGAACATTTGGGTCGATCTTGTCCCACAATATTATTTGGAAGAGTTGATCTTCTCAATGAATTTATATCAATGGTTGAAATTCAACCTGGCTGATAAAGGGAGATTCAATTGTTCACTGTGGTTGGAGTATTATCTTTGGTGTGAGTATGGCGAAACAAGTCGCTTTTTCAAGAAATTTTTGTTTTTCCTTCCCACCCTACACATGTAATTCAATCACATATGAAAGAAATCATAACTTTCTCGACGATCAACTTGGCAAAAAGTGGATCAGGTGCTTCTCCCATTGTGGTCACCTGGAATGCTCCACCATCGGGATGGATTAAATTGAATACGGATGAAGTGTCCAAAGGTAATCCTAAACATGTAGGAACTGGAGGATTATTCTGAAATGGAAGGGATGATTGGCCTGACAGTTTCTACCTCATTTCTTGAAATATGTTAATTTTCACAAATTGAATTATGGGCGCTATGGTTGGGATTTACCATAGCAAAAGAACATATTTTTCATAAACTTGTCGTCAAAATGGACTTCAAAGCTATCACCGAACTTGTTGATTAGGAGAGTATAGCGGATACCACAGGACCAGCAGTACCTAAAGATATTATTTTACTACTACTGGGCTCTCTTTTTTGGGAAGATAATTGAACTGTGGATATGCTTGCCAATATTGGTACAACAAAGCGTTTGGATACTACGTTCTACTTGTAATCTCCTAGAGAGATATCTAATGTTTTGTTTAATAATAAAGTTGGGATTGTAGATTTTATACCGTAGTTTATTCAGTTTGTATCTTCTATTTACCAAACAAAAAAAAAAAAAAGAGTTTGAGATCTTGAATAAACGCAATTTCTTTTAGGAGTTCCGATCTCCATTTGCGAGCTCGACTTGGTGACTCTACCTTACGGATGGGCAGACGATCCCGCTATTTGGGGCAGTCAATCCCCTTTTTATAGAGGAGAAAAAGTTGGGAGGGAGATCGACGAGAGGGCAGGGGATCCCATTCCCTTCCTTACAAGGTGTCATGTGCACCAGTCATGTCACGGCCCACGGGGCAGAAGCGGGTCAATAAAATGTGGGGGATTTCTAAAAACCGGGAGACGAGGGTTGGGATTTATGTTAGGGCTAGGCCCAAGCTTGCCGCTATTTCTAAGCAAGCCTGAAAACAGAGCCCACCATAGAGGTTGGTCCTTCCCAAACGCGAAAAGATCGTACAAAGGAAAATCTAGATCAATGTTAGGGATACCAACCAAATGAAAATGGTATGCAAATCTTGACAATGTACAAATGGCTGTTTTGCAAAACGCATGGCTAGTTTGGTGTTCGCCTAGCGAAATCGGGCCCACCCGCATGCTCGTTGAAAAAGAAAAAGAAAAACGATGAAAAAACTTAACTAGAGAAATTAGGCACAGTCAATTCGCAAGTAGTTTTTGAGCGCTCTCTCTCTCTCTCGAGATTTTCTATCCGAGAGTCTTTCTCTCCCTTCGTGGGAGCTTTCCCTCTCGATTTATATCTGAGAGTTTTTCTACCTCATCTTTTTAAATCTCCAGTGGTAATCTCCATCTCCATCTCCATCTCCCCACGAACCTGACTTTCCACTCTTATCTAAGTATGCCACAATAACTTTTATCCGCACTGCTGTCTTGTTGAGGTCTCCTCCTCCACTTGACAAGTGCTCATTTGCCATTGCGCCTCCAGTCTCATATAGCTTCGACGACACATATTTACACCGCTTGTCTTGTCTTTGTTCCTTCTCTATTGCTAGTTTGGAATTTCCTTCCTGGTGCTGTCCAATTGTTTGACAAAATGACTGTTAGAGAAAAAAGCCACGATTAATCTTTTTAGCAATAGAATGAACTTTTTGTGTTGGAATTGTTAAGGTTTGGGCACACCACTGGCAATTCAAGCCATCCAAGCCCTAGTGGCTGAGGAGAGGCCCAGTTTGCTGTTCTTAATGGAAACAAAAAATCAAGAAAAAGTGGTGTGTCCGTTAAAACGACGTCTACAGCTTCAGAAGTCGTTTGTGGTGAATCCTGTAGGGATTGCAGGAGGATTGGCTCTTCTTTGGGATGACAAGATCTCGGTTACAGTAGAATCACACTCTTCACATTTTGTGAATGTGGTCGGGGAATGTGTAGAAAGCGGGCGGAGAATGCGCATCACCTTTGTTTACGCACCAAACGAATTTCAAGCAAGACTTCTCCTTTGAAGAGAATTGTTCCAGATAAGTTCCTTGAATTACCTTCCATGGGTTTGTGCTGGGGATTTCAACGAAGTTCTTTATCTGTGGGAAAAAATTGGCTGGCGTATAGCTGCAAATTACCGAATGAAAGCATTCCAGGACTTCTTAGATTCTTGCTGCCTCATGGACATAGAAAGCAAAGGATGTGCATTTACATGGGCAAATAATAGGGAAGGGGATGCGTATGTGAAGAAGAGACTAGATCGAGCGGTATGTTCAATGGATTGGAGAGTTACTTTCCCGGATGCAGAAGTTTATGCTTTACTGGCTATTGGCTCTGACCACAGCCCGTTATTGATTTCTCTTTCCCCAAGACCAGCAAGAAGAAAAAGGGAATTCAAGTTTGAAGCTTTTTGGCTGGAAGAGGCAGAATGTGGGCAAATTGTAAGGGATTCTTGGATGAAAACAGATGTTCTTAATCAGACCTTATTAGCAAAGCTTAATCAGAAGTTTATGCTTTACTGGCTATTGGCTCTGACCACAGCCCGTTATTGATTTCTCTTTCCCCAAGACCAGCAAGAAGAAAAAGGGAATTCAAGTTTGAAGCTTTTTGGCTGTAAGAGGCAGAATGTGGGCAAATTGTAAGGGATTCTTGGATGAAAACAGATGTTCTTAATCAGACCTTATTAGCAAAGCTGAAGAGTGTTTCTAGAGAACTAGAAGTTTGGGATAAAAGAAAGTTCTCAAATGCCCGTAAAAGAATCAATAGCCTCAAGAAGGAAATTCAGATACTAACCAACTATTCGCATGGAGGGCAGGACCGAGAAAAAAATCCAATTGATGAAGGAAGAAATAGAAAAATTCTGAAGGCGAGAAGAAATGTACTGGGCTTTAAGATCGTGAATAAATTGGTTGAAGTGGGGAGACAAAAATACAAAGTATTTTCATGCCACCACCATCCAAAGGCGGCAGACGAACAAAATTATGATGCTGAAATCTGCAAGTGAGGAATGGACACGGAATGTTAACCAGTTAAAGCAATCTACCGTGGATTTTTTTCGAAAACTTTATACCTCGGAGGGTCCTCGCAACTTTCAACCAGTGTTAGAAAACTGTCACAGTTTGGTTGGAGAAGAGATGAACCGTAGGTTAACAGCTGAGATAACTTTAGAGGAAGTAAAGGCAGCAGCTTTCCAGTTAGGTTCCACTAAGGCACCGGGGCCAGATGGACTAAATGGACAATTCTATCAACACTTTTGGGAAGAGGTTCAGCTGGATGTTTTCAAGGAGGTGCAGAAGTTCTTTATCTCTGGATCGTTAAATCCAGATTTTAACAAGACTCATATCTCTCTTATTCCCAAAATACCCAACCCGGAGAGACTGGATCAATATCGCCCCATAAGTTTGTGCAATTTCGTCTATAAGATCATCTCAAAAGTCTTGGCGAATAGACTCAAGCCTTGGCCCCCAGATTTGATTTGCGAAGAGCAAAGCGCTTTCGTTGGTGGATGACAAATCCAAGATAATATTCTAATTGTCCAAGAGTTGCTTCACCAGCTAAGACTGAGAAAGAGGAAGAGAAAGTTCCAAGCGGTGTTGAAACTAGACATGAAAAAAGCGTATGATTGAATTGAGTGGGATTTCTTGGAAGAGTGCTTACTGAAATTGGGATTCTGCACAAAGTGCGTAAACTGGATAATGCAATGTGTTTCCACGGTGTCTTTCAGTGTTAAATTTAATGGAGGACCCTTGCCTTACTTTCAACCTTCAAGGGGTATTCGTCAAGTTGATCCATTATCCCCCTATCTATTTATTTTGGTTGCAAATGTGCTCTCCTTTTTGATGAAAAAAGCTGTGGGAGATGGAAACATCAGAGGAATCCGTTTTAACAGTTATTGCCCCACTTTATCCCACTGTTTGTCCGCGGACGATTCGATATTCTTTCTTGGTGGGACAATCACTGAATGTCAAAACATAGCATCAGTTTTGAATCAATATTGCTATGCTTCTGGCCAAGCAGTCAATTTGAATAAGTTGGGAATCTTTTTCAGTAAGGAGTGCCCACAGAATCTGAGGAGAAATATGGCAGCAGAACTGAGGGTCCCGGAGATAGGAAATATGGGCAAATATTTAGGGATTCCATCTAATTGGGGGGAAACGAAAAAACAGATGTTTTCTTGGATTATTGCGAGAGTCAAGAAGAAGCTCGAAGGTTGGAAGGAAAATTTAATATCGAAAGCAGGAAGGAAGTCCTTATTAAATCAGTTGTACAAGCGTTACCTCGATATGCAATGTCTATTTTTAAAATACCAATCTCCATTTGCCGAGCTATTGAGAAAAAAATTGCCGCGTTCTGGTGGAGAAACAACGAAAAGCAAACTGGTTTGCATTGGAAAAAGTGGGAAACTTTGAAGTACAGAAAAGATGATGGAGGACTGGGGTTTCGCGATCTAATAACTTTCAACAAGGCTATGTTGGGCAAACAAGCTTGGAGGATCTCACAAGATTCTTTGAATTTGTGGAGTCGTCTTCTGAAAGGACTATATTTCCCCAAAGAAAATTTTTGGCGCGCCGGGAAAGGAAGCAAGACCCTCTTGGGGTTGGCAAAGCCTCATTATGGGTAGAGACACCATATATCCGTCAGTCAGATGGGTAGTTGATAATGGGAAAATGATCGACATTAGAGAAGATAGATGGCTTAAACGGGGAGTGATGGGGGGACCTGCGCATAGAAGTGAACCAAGGATGGTGTCCGATCTGATTATAAAGGAAGAGGGACGCTGGAATGAGCAACTGGTACAGGAACTTTTTGATCCAGAAACCAGCAATGAAGTATTAGCTATCGCATTGGAAAGTCAGGAAATGGAAGATAGAATGGTGTGGACACCTTCTAAATCGGGAGATTTCACAGTTAAAAGTGCATATAATAGGAGCAGAGAGGAATTAACCAACCAAGTTTCAGAAAAGGCGTCGTCCTCTTATCAAACCCCAAAATCTCCGTGGACTAAGATATGGCAATCTCACATCTACCCCAAAATGAAAATTTTCCTATGGAGCGCTTGTAAAAATGCCTTAGCTACCAAGGACAACTTATTCAGGAGGCAAATCTTACCTCATCCCCTTTGCAGCCCCTGTAATAAAAGTCCTGAAACAGTGGAGCATGTTTTTCTTCTTTGCCCGTGGACGAGGAGAATCTGGAAAGACACGACTCTGAACATCACTATCTCCCCTCAAGGTCTAACGCGATTTGAGGAATGGTTAGCAGATTTTAAACATGTTAGATATATTGTATATACTACTAGATGGTATTTTTGTATATTTACTTTATTGCCCTTCTTTGTATGTATATTTATATTGGCTTTGTGCCTAATTGTAATATAGAATTTCATTATTCAATTCTCAAATCTAACATCTTATCAGAGCTAGGGTTTCTCACTATTTTCTTATGGGCATCGTTCGTTCGTTTTGCAAGTTGAATCGTGCTCGAGGCTTCGTTCGTGCTCAAGGATACAAAACAGGAGGACGATTTGGTGGCTTGCTGTGTTCTTTGTCAGGTTTCGGGTCTTGTCTTGATCCTTGAGTTTCTCTTCTCTCAAGTCCTCAGCCACCCGTTTTTTTTTTTTGTTGACGAGTTTAATTGGGTGGGTTAAGGATTCACCGAACATGCCCGGATCTCGAGTCGCTTCGGATTGAATCAGCTTCTATCGCTGCCCGTTGCTTGTGAATTTGTTTTTATTGGAGAAGCTGCCCCAAATTTGGCGTCTTCTGTTTGGTGCTTGTGCTTTATAAATTTGGGATCTTTCACCCAAATTTGGCCTCTTCTGCAGTTGCTAATTTGCCCAGTTTTTCGGTGGATTTTGGCGTTTTCTACTGGTGGCCTTGCGTGGACTGCCGTTGCCTTCATCTTGTCAAAGCCCTTGTTGATCGAAAATTGTGTCAATTGGGGTTTGCTCATTCAGTCGAGGTGCATTCTCTCTGCCTCCTTGATTCTTTTCCTCGGACGGAGCCGCTTCAAAAAATAAAAATAAAAATCAGTGGGTGTTCTTCGGTGCTCTTCTCACTGGGGTTGGTCAATTCCATCCTAACTTAGAGTGCAATTTTGTTCTCGTGATTGATATCAAGTTTTGCTTTCTTGACTTTGCATTCATTTTTGATTTATTGATATCAGAATTATGGCGGATAATGATCGGATTGATCGTATTGATGTTAGGTTGGAGGTCTCTAATTATGTTCTTTGGAAACCCTCAGTGATGGCTGCTCTTGTTTATCGTCAGTTGTATGAACATGTGGATGATACTCGTTCTTGTCTTGCATCCTTATCCGATACTGCAGATCCTAAACCTAAGGCTGATTAGATTTCACGACGCCAATATGATATTAGGGATTGGCATGTTGCTGATAGAAAAGCTTGGGCAACATTATTTGGTTCTATAAGTCTTAATCTTCGCCCTCAATTTACTGAGATTATTGGTGCGAAACAGTTATGTGATTAAATTGCTGAGATGTTTATATAAACAGGTTTTGTTTGTGTTTATCAGCTTATGCAGGAGCTTCGTTGTGCCACTCAAGGTACACGAACAATTCATGAATTTTATAATTATATGACATCTCTTTGGTCCCAGCTTGATGTGTTGGCTCGTCCACCATGTTTCACGTGTGCTGGTTGTGCTGGTTGTGCTGCATCTAGACTTGAAGATTAGAACAAAAATCGTCTATATGAATTCTTGATGCAACTCTCACCAGAATTTGAGGGAGTTCGAAGTCAGATTCTATATTGTTATCCTGCACCATCTCTTTCTGATGCAGTCAAGGAACTTCAGGCTGATGAAACTAGACGAGGAATTCTTAGTGCTCCTCCATCTTTAGATTCTTCTGCAGTAATGGCCACTCCACAGTCTGATTTTCGGCCATGCTCCTCTCAACGTGATCTCCAATCTGGCTCTTCTCAACGTGTTTTTCAGTCTAGTTATTCATAGCGTGGTTCTCATCGTGGTTCTCAGCGTGGTTTTGAGCGTGGTTCCCAACGTGCTTCTTTTCAGCAAGGTTCACGTTTTTATTGTAACTTCTGTAAGCAAAATGGGCATACTGAAGATCTATGTTTTCAGAAAATGCGTGATCTTCCTGATGCATCCTTGCGTTCGGTTGCACCTATTTCTTCATCATCCATAGATTGTGTCACTCCAACCTTATCTTCATATGGTCGTCTTGCTAATATTGAGACTCAATTTTCTTGTTTAGCACAGCTTCATCTTGGTTCTTCTGGCGTATCCTCCACTGTTGCTACAACAATTGCTGCACAATTTTCAGGTGATAGTTCTTCCTGAATTTTTGACTCTAGGGATGCTCATCACATGACTATCTCTACTCATCATCTCACTCAATAGACTGCACTCAAAAATCCAGAAGGGTTCTTTACAGCCGATGGATCCTTTATTACTATTACTATGCAAGACCAACTTACTATCCTTGACAGTTTTAATGTGCCTAATGTGTTGCATATGTCGAACTTAGCCTTGAATCTTTTATTTGTTGGGCAACTTGCCGATATGGGTTATGTGGTGACATTTACTGTTGATTCTTGCGTTGTACAGGATCGTACGAGTGGTCGGACGATTGACAGGGGTAGTAGACATGGAGGATTGTATTTGATGCAGCATCTCCAGCTTCCTTCACCTCAACCTGTTCTTGCCATCTTCAATCTTGACTGTTGGCACCAGTGCCTAGGTCATATATCTACTTCCCGTTTGTCTTTTATGCGTCATCAGGGTGCACTTGGACATGTTTCATGTACTGTTATGCATCCTTGTACTAGTTGTTCTTTACCTAAACAATCTGCACCTCCTTTTCCTATTAGTTCTTCTGTTTTCAATTTTTGTTTTGACTTTAGTACATTCAGATGTTTGAGATCCTGCTTCCCAAATTTCTAAAAGTGGATTCAAGTATTATGTATCGTTCATTGATGATTATTCTCGTTATGCATGGATTTATTTCATGTGCTCTCGTGATGAATTTCTCTCTATCTATAAGAACTTTACAGCCATGATATCTACTCAATTCTCTAAAATTATTAAAGTTTTTCGTTCTGATTCTGGTGGAGAGTATCTTTCTGCAACTTTTCGTTCTTTCTTAACTTCTCAGGGAACCTTACCTCAGTTTTTCTTATTCGGATGTTCCTGCTCAAAATGATCTTGCTGAATGAACACATCATCATATTTTGGATACTACTTGCGCTCTCCTGTTATCCAATTCGGTTCTTACTGAATTTTGGGCTGAAGCACTATCTACTGCTGTCTATCTCATAAATCGACTTCCTTCTCTTGTCCTCTTCAAAGCCATCCCTCACCAACATCTTTTCTCAAAACTACCAACTTATCATCAACTTTGTATTTTTGGCTGTACGTGTTATGTGCTTCTTCCACTCCACGGGCGTACCAAACTCTCTACAAAGTCAGTTCGATGTGCCTTCTTTGGTTACAATTTTCAGTACAAAGTCTATAGGTGCTATAATATTTCTTCACGATGTATTCGTATCTCTCAAAGTGTTCAGTTCTTTGAGCACCTACCCTTCTTTTTCGCTGCCTCTACTTTTTCATAGTATTCTCCATCTGTATTTATGGATTTTCCTTTTGATTCATCTCCTCTTCCTCCTCTTATATCTTCTCTGTCAGATCCAATATCACCACCTTTTCCTAATATGCCTCCTCCTTCGTCTACTTCGCTCGCTACTTCGACGCCTCTTGACGATTCTCGTCCATCATCCCCTCGGCAGAATTCTTCGTGAGATAGTCGTCCTCCAGCTAGGTACGTGGCGGCCACAAGTTATTCTAATGAGTTTGGTTCCTTTATGGCTGCTGTCCACACTTTGCAAGAACCATCAAATTATCGTATGGCCGTACAACATGCTGAATGACGTGATGCTATGTTTGAGGAATTATCTGCTTTGGAGCGCACTGGTACGTGGGATCTTGTGTCTCTTCCACTAGGAAAATTCTTAATATATTGTCGTTAGATATATAAAATTAAGACCTACTCTGATGGAAGCATTGAGTGATACAAAGTGCGTCTTGTTGCACGAGGTTTTGATCAGGAGTATGGGATAGATTGTAAGGAGACATTTGCTCTTATTGCCAAAATGGCTTCTATTCGTACTCTTCTTGCAGTAGTCTCTATTCGTCATTGTCCTCTTTTTCAGCTTTATGTGAAGAATGCTTTTCTTCACGGGGTTCTTCAGGAGGAACTCTATATGCAGCCACCTCCAAGTTTGCCTCATTCGCCCGGCCAGGTATGTCGTCTTCATCGGGCTCTTTATGGTCTCAAACAAGCTCCTCGAGCTTGGTTTGAACGGTTTGCAGATGTCATTCGGTCAGCTGGCTTTGTTCAGAGTGAGAATGATCATGTTATGTTTACTCATACTTCTTTAGCTGGTTGTACTATTTTGCTACTATATGTAGATGATATGTTTATTACTAGGGATGACTCTATTCATATTGCTTATACTAAGCAACATCTTCACTGTCAGTTTGCTATGAAAGATATGGGTTTATTACGTTATTTTCTTGGTATTGAGGTTGCTCGCAGTCAACGTGGTATTCTTCTCTCCCAGCAGAAGTACATTGTTGACATTTTAGCTCGTGCTGAGTTATCTGATACTCGTATTGCAGCTACTCCTATTGAATTTCATTTACAGCTTCATCTGAATGATGGTGAGGCTCTGTCTGAAGTCACTCGCTACCGGGCTTTTGTTGGTAGTCTTGTCTATCTTATGATCACTCGTCCTGATATTGCATATGCTGCTCATCTTGTCAATCAGTTTATCGCGGCTCCTCGTACAATCCATTATGCTGCTGTATTCCGAATTCTGCGATATCTTCGTGGTACTCTGACACGTTCAGTTTTTCTTCCATCGACTTCCTCACTTACTCTTCGTGCTTACTCTGATGCTGACTAAGCTTCGGATGTTATTGATCGTAAGTCCATTACAAGATTTTGTATCTTTCTAGGCGATTCTCTAATTTCTTGGCATGCCAAGAATCAACCTGTTGTGTCTCGCTTTTCCACTAAGTTTGAGTATCGTGTTATGGCTGACATTACTGTTGAGATTAATTGGCTTCGTTGTCTTCTTGCTGATCTTGGTGTTGACTCCTCTGCTCCCATTCCTCTTCATTGTGACAACAAGAGTGCTATTCATATTGCTACAAATCCGGTGTTTCATGAGCGTACCAAGCACATTAACATTGATTGTAATATTACGCACCATCAACTCCATGAGCATATCATTTCTCTTCCCTTTGTGACTTCTGCAGCCCAGTTTGCCGACTTATTCACTAAATCTCTTACATCACAACGCTTTGCTGCTCTTATTTCCAAACTCTCGTTGGTTGACCTACTTTGAGTTTGAGGGGAGTGTTAGATAAACTGTATATACTACTAGTAGGTCTTTTTGTATATTTACTTTATTGTCCTTCTTTGTATGTATCTTTATATTGGTAATGTGCTTAATTGTAATATATAATTCTGTTATTTAATTCTCAAATCTATCAAAACACACCACAGTCTCCTTCGAGCTCTTAGTTTTTCGAGCGCAAAAGCTAGATCCAGAACAGGTAGTGGATGAAGCCTTTGCGATGCAGCGAAATCTCGATCGATGGCTACCTACAAATAAGAAAACTCGAGACGTAGCAAGCTTGCACCTCCATCAATGGTGGCTACCAGAGCTGGGAAAGCTCAAAATAAACATGGATGGACCTTACTTGGTTGGAACAAATGAAGGCGTGGTGGCTGTTGTCTGCCGTGATAAATCCGGGAAACTAATTGAGGGATTCGCGAGGTCGATCAAGGCGTCTTCAGCAGTTCAGGCGGAGGTGCAAGCCATGGTGGAAACCCTAAAGTACTTCTCCACGCGAACTGAAGTCCCGCTTGAACTAGAATCAGATCATTATGATATGATAAGTGCACTCGTGGAGCACAGATCAACTGGGAAGTACAGGGCCTTATGACACAAGCCCATTCCCTCCTCAAGGCTTTCAAGGATATGAAGCTGGTTCATATAAACAGAGAATCCAATAGAGTTGCTGATTAGATTGTGAAAACGCAGTGTAAAAACCGGCTGCCTAGAAATTGGCTGTTTAACCCCACCCCCACCAACCCCCCCCCCCCCCCCCCCCCCCCCCCCCCCCCCCCCCCCCCCCCGACAGCCCTTTTGGGAGCTTCTTTGTTCAGAGCAAATCAAGTGTATCCACAAACTTATTTCTAGTAATGAAAGACTCGGTTTTTTTCGACCAAAAAAAAAAAAAAAAACTTATCCTAGAAAATGAACTTAAATATCGAGAAAGCACAGATTCGATTTAATTTTAGAATTCGCGAGAGGCTCCTATGATTAAATGGTTGTTATGCGAAGTTTCTTCCCTATTTTGATGCAATCTCGTTTCACGAGCCAAGTTAAAAATAACTTGATTTTTTTTTACTGTTTTAAATTAGTCTCGTCTCTTGTCTTTGACTTGGTCTTGGAGCCAATCACAAGACGATGGAGAATCATTTATTTTGTGAAAAATATGACATTTTTTGTAAAGTGTTTTCTGAGAAATTATTTTGCAAAAAAACGCCAATATTTTTCGGTATTTTGATTGAGATTTGATAATGAACTGGACATATTATTCCTTGGTTTGATAATGATCTGGGAACGCTAACAGTCGAGCTGTCTCGTTCATGTTACGTCCTAAAATCTCCAACCCCACGGTAGCGACGTCGCGGCTCCCGACGTTCAATTTGGGTAGAAGATGCTGGCGCGTAACTCCTCGTTGCGTAGCATTCGTTCGCAGCAGCCGATCTAAATGGCTGCTCTGTGCATTTTGAAGGACGTCTTTGCGCAGCACAATACATCAATGTATGTACATGTCGTCCATTTCGAATGGATAAGTGTAAAAAAAAAAAGTCTTAAATTTTTTACGTTTCTACCAATTTGGTCTATCTGACCGATTTTGGTTAGAAATTGATGACATAAACGATGTCCTTCATGCATGACACGACATTATTGTTGTCAAATTTTATAAATTTGTAATATTTTCCCTAAATTTAGTAATATATTTTATTTCCCATTTTGGCTAGCAAGATTCGCGCTTGCACAGGTTGTGAGGGAGGCCTTCGACCACGGCTGGCGATGATGGCCTCCGCATGGGCCGCAACCTAGCAAGCCAAAACATGAAAAAAAGGAAAAAACAAAGAAAAAAAAGGAAAAATTCGTAAAATTTATCAAGGTCAACATCTGGTATGCTACGTAAGATGGCTTATTTTCATGTCAGCGATTTTTCTGCTAATACTGGCCGGATGAACTAAATTGACACAAATACAAAAGGTTTTTGGCTACATTGGTCGAATTGAGAGGTTTACGACTGCATTTGATATCAATGTAATAGGTTTAAGATTATTTTTTTGTGTACTTTCCCACATTTCGACTAACTTATATCAATCAATCTTTAAACACATGCTACGTGTGCGATTAAAAGTTCCCTTATTTAAAATCGGCCTTACTATTTAATACACTTTCTCTTTCTTAATTAGAATTCCCAGAAAATTATCCGAAAAGTCTTAAACCTATTATACTTTGGTCAATTCAATCATAAACCTTTCAATTTTGTCAATTGATTTCATTGATTGATTGCATTCAGAAACCGTTAATATGAATGTCGGACGTCCTATGTTACATGACTGGTATCGACGTTGATAATTTTTTTTTAAAAAATTTTTTCTTTTCTTTTTTTTAATCAATTGGGCGAGGTCCATGGAATGCTTGCAGACTGTGAGCAAGGATTGGGTAGCATTTGCATGTGACCATGGAGGGGTGGCTCGCGATACTCATTCTATATGGCATGATCGCCGTCAATATTTCCCTCTAAATTGACGGGATGGACTTCATTGGCAAAATGTCAAAAGATTTATAACTCAATTAGCAAAATTAAAAAGTTTAAGATTGAATTCATTAATTGAAATAAGTTTAAGTTTCTTTGAACAATTTCGGTTCAGAATCTCTGTCATGGGATTGTGGGAATTTCATGTGAAGGAGGATCAATTGAAAGAAGTTAGCGTAGTCGTATCACTTTCTCCTGGAAAACCGTGTCGGCTACATGGCTGAGATCAGGGAATCAACATAAGAGTAAAGAAAATTGAACCCCATGATTTTGTCCGATAGCTCAAGATCCGAGGCTTAGAAGTCACCGAAACCCACCTCGTTTGACTTTCCGATGAATAATACAACTTTGACTCTTTGAGAGTATAACCCGTCAAGATTTCCAGCCACACATACACATCATCCATCCCGCAGATTCCCCGGAGGATCAGACACCACAAGCCTCGTCTGAATCTCTCTCTCTGTGAAATCATGGTCTCCAGTTGTTTCTGTCTTCATCACCATCTTCATCAGCGCACCCACCTCAATCCCAAGATTCCTCTCAGACTCTCTCATGTCTCCGCCACTTCTTCCCTGGTACAGTTCGCCTCTAGATCGAGCTTCACACATCTCATCCACTGCCGCAAATGCTCCGGCTCAGCACCCATGTGGCGCGCGGGGCAGTCCTGCCCTAGTCCGAAGCCTTCGGATCCCGATGGCTTTGAGCCGGACCCGACCCTCACCAATGATGACCTCCGCCCCACCACGGCCTCGGAACGGACCTTCTCCGGGTGGGAGATGGCAAGCCTGTGGATCGGGCTTGTGGTCGGGGTCCCCACCTACTACCTAGCGGGCAGCCTCGTGGACCTCGGCATGGCCTGGTGGCAGGGGATCGCGACTGTGGTGGCTGCCAACGCGATCCTGCTCGTGCCCCTCGTCCTGACGGGCCACCCCGGCGCGCGCTACGGCGTTCCATTCCCCGTGCTCGCCCGCTCCTCCTTCGGGGTTCGCGGGGCCCATGTCCCGACCCTCCTGAGAGCTCTGGTTGGGTGTGGTTGGTACGGCATCGAGACGTGGATCGGCGGCGAGGCCATCTTCCTCCTCCTGCCGAGCTCGCTGAAGCAGTCCCCCCTGTCGCAGCCTTGGCCTTGGCTGGGCACATCCCCGCTAGAGTTCGCTTGCTTCATTGCTTTTTGGTTGGCCCAGTTGACCATAGTTTGGAAGGGCATGGAGGGAATCAGGCAGCTTGAGAAGTACTCCGCTCCGATCCTAATAGCCCTCACTTCGTGTCTCTTCGCCTGGGCCTATGTTAAGGCCGGCGGCCTCGGCCACATGCTCGCCCTGTCGTCGAAACTTTCCTCATCCCAATTCTGGGCACTGTTTTTCCCTTCTCTGACGGCGAACATAAGCTTCTGGGCGACGCTCGCCCTCAACATCCCGGACTTTACCAGGTACGCCAAGAGCCAGAGGGACCAGGTCGTCGGTCAGGCCGGGCTACCGCTCTTCATGGGCTTGTTCACTTTCGTCGGCCTGGCCGCGACCTCCTCGACGGAGGTGATCTTCGGCCGCGTTATCTCTAACCCTATCCAGCTTCTAGGCCAGATCGGGGGCCTCGCGACCACGATATTGGCCATCCTGGGAATCAGCCTGGCCACCATCACCACGAACATAGCTGCCAACGTGGTGGCGCCGGCGAACGCGCTGGTCAACCTCAGCCCTTCGTGGTTCACCTTCAGGAAAGGAGCCCTGATTACAGCGCTCATGGGCATCGCCTTCCAGCCGTGGCGGCTCCTCCAGTCGAGTGAGAGCTTCGTGTATACGTGGTTGGTGGGTTACTCTGCTCTGTTGGGCCCGATCGGAGGCATCGTTTTGGCCGATTACTATCTTGTCCGAAGCACCGAGTTAAGCATCGAGGACTTGTACACATTGAGTCCTCACGGGGCTTATTACTACTCTGGAGGCTACAATTTGGCGGCGATGGCTTCGTTGGCTGCGGGGATTCTCCCAGCGATCCCGGGTTTCTTGCAGAAAGTCGGGGCTTTGTCCGCGATTCCGGATCCGCTTGTGGTCATCTACAACAATGCTTGGTTCTTCAGCTTCTTTCTGGCTGGATTTCTTTACTGGGTTCTGTCAAGTTTTCCTGGGAAATCCAGGAAGTCTCTACCTTATGACCCACTTTTGCCTACTCAAAGTTGATATCTGTTCACACATTTGCACAGAGCTTGTAAAGAAAATTCAAAGGGCCTATGGGGTTATACATCATGTAAACTTCTTAGGAGCTGTTTGTTTCTTCATATGTTTTTTTCCCTCATTGCTTTACACACACAAAAAAAAAAAAAGCGAGCTATCTGAGTGCAATTTGGAAATGGAAATACTCTTTCGTTTCTAGACGATAAGTCAGAGCAAGTTGATAAGATCAACTTTTTGACTTTGGTTGGAATAGCTAATTACCTCACTGGTATCCGAAAAAGTCTGTTTGATGGCACATGAGATGTGAAAGGGATTTCCAACTTAAAGAATACTAGTTTACTAAGAACTAGAGCTAATTATACTATCCGTGTTATTGATTTAAAAGATTCATTTTCAAGAAAAAAGAAAAGAAAAGAAAATGCAAGTTGTATGTTGAAGCATTAATGTAAGTGATTTGTCATTCACGTTTCAATAAGTGATATGTGCAAATGATCCATGTGAATCATGTACGTCTAGGGGTGTCAATGGGCCGGGTTGAGCTAGGTCTCGGCCCAGCTCGAATTGGCCCGAATGGAGCACTACCGCGCTAGGGCCGGATTCTTTTTTTTTTTTTTTTTTTATTTTTTTTGGAATTAAAATCAATTAATAAATCAATAAAATGAAATAATATACAAAGAAAATATAAAAATAAATTAAATTTAAAATAAAAAATGAGTACTAAATAAAGTCGGGCGACGGGTCGGGCTGGGCGGGCTTGCCCAACGCGGGTACATTTGACACCCATGTGTACGTCCATGTGTAGCTTAAGACTTGGGCCTTTCAGAAGCATATAGTGAGTTACGTTGATGTTTGGTTTGCTCTGGATAAATTATTAATATATAGAGTGAATGGTTGGCCTCATCTCAAATTGATCAACTTCCATCCAGTGTCCACGTAAAGTTGCTGATGTGGAAACACTTGCGGTAAGCAACTCACATAGACCTGACATGGAAATTCAACATAAATGGCGCTTTAAACAACGCTGTTATGGGGAACCAGGTCTGGAAAACAAAAGAACTGAGTTTGGGAGTTAAGGCAAAATTGAATCTGTCCATATTCTCTCTCCCCCAAAATCACCAAAATGTTAGGGTAAAGTATGAGCAAAATTGGGGATTTTAACAGATTTCCAAAAACGTTAGAAGCTCTTGTCTTGAAGGGAAGCTGCTAAAGAAGGCAAGCACAGATGAATTATTATACGCAGCCATCGGGAAAGTGCTTGATGAAGATAAGGTGAGGGAAAACCTGCGAGACTTTATAGATTCTTTGCTTAAGAACAAGTATCCTTTGGATTTGGTATTGACAAGGGAAAAGCTTAGGCAGAGTCACGTTGCCCACGGTCAAAGGTGACTTTGGTCGTTGGGATAAAAACTAGAATAAAATCCTATGTCGTGTTTACTAGAAGTCCATGATAGGATAAATGGGATATAGAGGGACTACAGCCTGGATAAAAATATCCTAGGATAGGGAGTGAGATAGATCTTGAGGCTGCGTTTGGTAGTCAGGATAAAAATCATGATATGATATGTTATATCTTATCTGGTGTTTGGTGGCCGTGTAGGATATGATAGAGTTGGATATAGAGGGAATATAGTCCATATAAAAAAATCCCAGGTAGGGGGGTGGGATAAAGCCAGATAGGATATCTAACATAAAAAAAATTGAGGAAAAAATTAAATAGGGCAAAAATTTGTGAATTTGTTTCCCGTTCATTGTTGTCGTTGTCCCTCTTTGGTTTCCATCTCTCTTCTCGCCGTTGGCTCACTGCCTCTATTCTCAACCTCTACTCCCATCACCTTACACGATCGCGTGGGAGGCTTCGCCGATGACGGCGAAGACGATTGCCGCGGTTTTTCGTTCGCGGCCATAGTTGGCGAACAAAGACAAGAAAAGGGAGAAAATCCAAACGCTGGTTCGGACATCACCCAATCGAACCTCTATTCATGGAATCGATCCTCTTCTTTGGTGTCGGTTCCTCGAATTAGGGTTTCTTTTTGGCTGCTTACAGAGGAAATCGACTCAGGTTCGCTGGTGCTTAGACCAAAGTCTTGATCTTTACGATCGTTGGGGTTGGGTTTTTGCTCCTTGGATCTGCAGGAGGAAGTGGGTTCAAGGTTCGATCTTCTTCAAGACTGGTCAGGGAGAGATAGCGACTATGGCCGAACCTTATCCCATCCAGACATCACCAAACGATGTATAGGATATTTCAAATCCTATCCTATCCAACCTTATCCTATCCGGTAAAAAAATCCGGACGGCCAAAGGCAGCCTAATAGGATTTCTCAAGAGAGCAGACATGAGAAGAATAATTTTTTTTCACAACCACCACCTTTCCTTCGCGTGTAGGACCGCCTTCCCATTGTGTCGAGCTGCCTCTCTAGCGATGGCAACCGTCAAGTGTGGCCGCTCTCCAGTGATGATAACTGTCAAGTGTGGCCGCCTGTCTGGTGGCGCAAGCTAGAGTCTCCAGCATCAAAGCCGAGTATTCCAATGACCTTGTTTTTTAATCAAAAGCTTGGCACGATATGAGATCATGTCCATCGTTCTTTAATCGATTAAATCTTCCAAACATTCTAAATGAGTCTCGACATGTTATGAAGAACTCAAGGTTGATCATTGTCACGCCTCGCGTTCCTTTGCGAGCTCGTTGCATTCACCAGACCATAATGAATCAAATCTCAGGAACCAGACCGCCTAACGAATGAAATGAAATGCGCATGCGAAAGGAAAATAACAACCTAGACCTTAAATACAAGGGAGATTCGAGATAACATAAAAGCATATATATATTTACATACATACATACATACATAACATCAGCATCCAGTTACAATCGATGGTAGGGAAAGGACATAAAGTAAGCACACATAAGGTTGGGTCAGAGGAACTAAGGGCTACCCCAAAAGACCACACCAAAGCCCTAATATCAGAAGCCTATCTCAAAAAACTTACACCCCAGAAGCTTTCCTTGACAACCCAGGCTACTCAGAGGAGCTGCTTGTCTTGTCATCAGCTTCAGCTTTATCTTCCTCAGGGTCATAATCAGAAAATGTCTCAGATCGTAATTCCCCAGTGTCCTCCTTTGGGTCGTACTCGTCAGCAGAGATCTCGATCACATCAAGGTATTCTTCTTTTGTAGGGGACTTGGACTGCTCATGGATGTTCCTTGAAACTACAACTGATGTTTCGACATCGGGATCGATACAGGCAAGATGACACTAGGGCGGCACTACCCTCAAAGGAACATCACTAGGATTCATCGGATCAAAAGTGCTACTGTTCCCAACACGACCATACCATGCCTCGTAGTGGTGAGGCTCCAAACTCTCTGCCCCTCTATCAACCCAAACTGTGGTGCATTTATTAACATACACTGCTCCCTTGCCGTCAGGAAACTTATCAAAAGTGGCGGTCATCTCTTTTGGATCCCGAGCCTCCCTGAATCATCTCCGCCTGCATAATTCCCTTTTGCCTGCGTCTCTGTCTTAAAATCCAATATAAAATGTATCAATTTCTTTTGACCTATATACAAACCCGACCTTTTCTTTTTCTCGGCGCTTTTATCCCCCATCCCAAATACAAGTAGCAGGCATCTTCAATTTCTCGGCATCTCAAGCATTGTTCGAATCGAGTTTCCAGCGTTTAAATGTAAGTGCTCACCAAACTGTGCATCTGCGTGTGTGGAAATAGAAGGAGATAGTGAACAGGAAATGCACATGGCTGCGTTTAGCAGAAGATTAAGACATCTCTGGCCTAGAAGGTAAACGACAGTTGTAGATGATATTATTATTGAGGAAAGTCTTTTGGAAGGTGAGAAAATTGCTTTCGATAAACTACACATTAGTCCTGAAGTGAACTTCCAGGCTTTCCAATTAACAATGAAGAAAGCACGGAAATGTGAGATTGTGATATGTTGAGCATTTACAACTTGGGCTATTCCAATTTGTGTTCCAACTACAGAAGAAAAGATCAGGATTCTAGAATCTGGACCCTGGTGTTTTTTCCCGTTATGTGCTTGTTCTGAATCTCGAGAATCTGGAATTCTGCCACATTGCATAAAGCTTGGCACCCGCGCCTTCTGGATGCACATTCCCAGGCTATCTGTTGAAGGAAAAAAGGAGGAAGTTAATGGGAACATAGCTGAGAGTGTAAGTGAAGTGATCGTTGTGAAATTTGAGGCTAAAGGCTATGATGCATTATCTGTGGGAAAAGCTAAAGACGTGTTAAACCTGTCCTACCCTCTTTAAATCTGGGATGATTTATAGCTTTAAAGGTAAAGAACATCGACGTGATTTTTGATACGAAAGACTTCTTATCTATTGCTACTCTTGTGTCAAGTTGGGACATAATGCCCAAAAATGCACTAAAATAGTTTATGATAAAGAATTTTTTTTTTTCAAAGGACGATAACTTACTGTATGGCTCCTGGCTAAAAACTTAGTTCAATGTACACAGTCCTTTTTGGAAGTCTTTCTATGAACTCTCTCTGGAGGAACATATCGAGGAAGAAAGCGTCCTAGATTACAAGAGAAGGATAATTATTCCCAAGAGGAGAGGGGAAGGAGGAAAATGTATGAGAATGTAGCTATGAATGGGAAGAAGTCCCAGCAGTTCGAGGAAATGGACGATGTTAGAGCTCCCTTCATTTCAGCAAGAAAACGAACCCCTGCAGAGAACCAAAAGAAATAATTATGGGAGAGGAGTTAAAAACCCAGAAGGTACAACCCTTGTAAGAAGCAGGATCAAGGAGACAGCTCTTGGATGAGTCAGAGTTGTTAGAGACCAGTTGCGATGCTCTCTCAAAGACAAGAGTTAATGGGTCATCCCATCTAGTCGGATGCGGGCCTCTCCTAAGGCCCTACCCAAGTCGTAAAGGAGAATATCGTAGTCGATCTTCAGTGTGGTCTAGTGACATGTGTTACGTGTGCATACTAAGGAGTCATCCCAAATTATTTTGTGGAGGGTATGAATGAAAACCCTCAAAAAATTGGGAGCCTCTATTTGATTCTGCGAGAACTAGATAAGTGGGATCGAGGACTTAGTAACACCAACTGTATTGATTGACGCCTTTTCGGTACCTAAGTTTACTAAATTTTCTGATCTAAGATTTCATGCAAATGAGTGGAGCATGAACCATAACTTTAAGAGTTCATGCAAACCGAAGTGACTATCATAATACTCACAACTAATAAAAGTAAACGCATAAATCAAGGAATTAAGACATGCGGATTAATGTTGACACCTGATTTTTAATCATATTTTATCTCAATTTTATTTCTAAAATTAATTAAAATAAGCAAAAAGAGTCATAAAATTACAAAATCAATTTGGGAAGCTTTGGCCTAGCCTTGGGTTTCAATTTTGAACAAGCAATATTTTTCGTAATTTTTAATATTTTTTTTCGAATTTATTTAAATATAATATAAGCAAAAAATAAAAAAAAATACCATTCGTGGTCAGAAAAATGCTAAAAAATAGTCAATAATTTTATTTTAATTCTCTCTTCAAGTTGGTCTTTTTAAATCTCGAAAATTCGACTTGGGCCACTATTCTCCTTCATAAATATAAACCCGAATCGAGCATAAAAATTCATTTCTGAGTCTTTTAATTTCCAATATTTGCTCTCAATAAGCCATGACATTGATATCAAGAACTTTGAAGTGAAATTGTGTCGATTTACCCTTTAATTTGATCAATTTTAACTAAAATGGCTTTATTGCACAATTTTCTTTCAATTTAGTCCTCGGTTTCATGAATCTCAAAATTAAATTATCTCCGGGGACATTCATGAAAATCAAACACCTCTAACCTATAGTTTTCATCTTCCCGAACTCATTGATGGCCTCAATTTAGACTGATTTGATCATTTGAGCCCTCAATTAAGTAAAAATTATTTGTGGATCCTAGGCACAATTTGGGGTTTTCACTAAATTACAATTCAATTGTTCACAAATATACTCATTCTAGATGGAAAACATGTTGAGGAGTCCGATTTTGAAATAAACTTCGAGAAAAAAAATCGATTTGAGGCTCAATTGCAGGTCGGATCGGTCGGTCGAACCCGACCCGACCAGGCCGAACCGGGTCTGCAACAATGTTGCATACTTGGTACAAAGAGGCAAGGAATCAACAAAAAATGACAGAGATGGAGAGTAGCGACTGGGCGACAAAAACAGGAGGAGCACGTGTTACGTCCTGAACCTGGCGGGCACGCAAACATCCCATCAGGGCCGTCTTGTTTCGATGATATCTAGAATCTGTCGGCCAATAACAATAAAACTTCTAAATGATACGAACATATGAAAACGATGATACTTCTCAATACAATTAAAACTTAAGATGACTCAGGACATATGGTAAGTCTTCTTATAAACACCAATTACAGATTCAGAGGATACAACTCTAACTTCAAGGTAACATGAAATCTCTAAAGTCACAAAAGTGTAAATCCATAAACAAGACGGACTCGTCTTCAACTTCCTCCTCTTCCTCTTCTTCTTCTTCAGGGCACCTTCAAGGCTTTGGGTCTGAAAATATTGGTCCCACGACGGAGTGAGATAACAATCTCAGTAAGTTAACCCTAACTCTAAACTAGACTATTGGTACCTCCGACATGTTTGAAACTATGCAAGTTTTGGAAAACGCTTTTCATACATGACATTCAAGCAATTGGTATAACAAGGCAGCTCAGGCAATCAGGTTCATGTCTTTCATACTTTCACTTTATCCGAATTTCTCAAGCCATACAGGCATAATAAACATTCCATGCACTCTCAGCATTCCAGGCATTCCAGCCAATTCAATATTTTCAATCATACATATTCGAAAACACATCGCGATCATGTTTCAGTCTTTTATCTTCATTATGCCCATCAAGTGCTGCCCTACTTGGGCCGCGAGATGATTTGGTCAATCACATGACTCTCAATGTCTTATCGAGATGATTCGGTCATCATGACTCTTGCTGCGAGATGATTCGATCTCTATAGTGACTTTCGACACTTCGCGCCATCGAGATGATTCGGTCGACTATAGGACTCTCGCGTCCGGACCTAGAGATGATTCGATCGCTATCTGACTCTCGATTCTTACAACCTTCGAGATGATTCGGTCAAGGTAGGATTCTCTAACCGCAAGACCTTGTCAGGTCAATCGGGATCAAACACCTGCGACGCAATGCATTGGCCGAAGTAACCTCATTTGTGATCCTTCTTATTAGTCCCACTTTCACATCCACAAACAAATTCATCCCATTGCCATTCAAGACACATCATTCAAGCACATCAAGATCACAAATTCAAGCGTGCCATTCGGTTATCATGCACATGTTCATCATCACACTAAGCATCATTCGACAACCGATCATTAAAGCCCTCAATTGAACCCCAATAATTATCACATGCCCAAATTCGCACATGGTATAACATCACAAGCATTCATAGCTTTGATTCATTGTTCCCTAAGCATGAAAACATGGTACTCAATCAAGGACAAATCATGAAAACCTCAATTCACAAATCTGCCCACTCATGATTAGGTTTAGTCTCACAAAAATTACAATTTTTCTACTCATTTTTTGAGGAAACAAATTCTATATTCTTGTCCTTCAAGATCTTACGGACGTGTGGGCGAAAAAATGGCTCAATTTGGATATCAGATGACTTAGAACAACTCGTTTTAAAAATGGTGCATGCTGAAAAACGGGTTTAGGCGGGTTCGGGTCTCTCACATGTTTCTCACCAAAGCAGCCTTTAAAACCACTTCAATTCCACAAAAAATCCACCCTTTAGTAACCCAACATCCTAGGAAAGGGTTAGAATCAACTTACCAAGCTAATTAAGCCAACAAACTCATTCAAGAACCGCAACAATCTTCGGGTCCTAATCTGTCTGGTGTAGGGTAGATTTTGTTCCTGGGGAAATCCATGCAAACAGGCCTTCAAAACTCTAATTTAACTCACCTATCCATTGCTAACATGTAATATCATGTCTTAAGGTGTCTCACCAACAAGTTTTGAAGCAAGGCGGCACCTCCAAGAGCCTCTTAACGGCTAGGTTCCACCCGAACAGCAAGTAGGTAATTTTTGCCCTTGCAAGATCAAGCTATTTACTCCATCAAAATCTATTTTAACTTCAATAAATATTAAACCTCAGCTTACTAAACTCTTATACTATGAGTTGAGAATGACTCACTGAAAATTTGGAACCATTTGAAGTCTTGAAGCCCCCCAAAACGAACTATCTCCAAAATTGGGTCAAAATTTAACTTTTGCCCACTCAAATCAATCCACGGGACAAATGGCTAGGCCAAATTGAGCTTATAATACCTTGTTAGAACGGCAAGACGATAAAATTTTAAATGACGATGGTTTTACCTCAATTTAATGTCAAACGAAAAAGTTATGACCGAAACAGTGAAGTAGTTTTGGTCTATTCGCAAGAGACCTTTTCGTCTGAGGGAAAAAAAGAAGAAAATGAAGACGAAAAGAGAGAGGGAAGGGATGCACGGCTGAAAAGGGTTGATATGAAACTCCCCTAAAATAATTAAGGGTTTAATTTTGGACAAGATTGATTTTATGGGTAATTAATGCTTGGCATCTCCTTGGTTGACATTTGGCAAGTTTCAAGAAGGTCTTTGGTCCACCATTGACTTTCTTTGACCTCATCCACATAGATTTTCGGCATCATATAGAGGGTCTAAAATGTGACATTCTGATTATCCTGTCATTCGAGACTAATCAATGAGAAAATATCTAATGATATATTTCAGTCATATCTCGCTCGGATCTGATCAATCTCGAGTTAACTAACCAAACGAGAAACGCTAACGCGATATAAGGTATGTGGACCTAAAGAACTCGAATAGGAAATGACACTTTGACCATAAGGATTGTCGATGGGACATTTAGAGCCATAAAAGGCCGATTTAAGAACGATTAAGGAATACATTGCTAGCGTTATATAATTGGAACGCGGGTGATGCCGCTTAACCAATGTATAATTTATAAAATTTTCCTAAATTGAACGATGACGATCGAGACCGTCGGAACTAGTAATAGACGCTCGCAATTACATGACAACCAAAGTCGCCATGAACTGACAAGCCCTAAGTGTGATATAAATCACAGAGTCGATACGCGTAACATCTATAAAAGCCGTCCGTCAATTCGGGATAGGTTGAAATCACATTTGATAGAGAAATGATTCAGAGACGAGTCTCAAAATTAGGAGATGAGAAATCGAGAATTTCAACATTATGATTGGATTGGATGTCACCTTATCGAAGAAAATTTGAATTAGAAAAACGACATTCCTGACGTCGAGGGTGAATTTACCATTTTGCCCCTCAAATTTTAACCTTGCCTTAATAAATGGATGAGGGAATTTTGGTCTTTGATACACCCTCTAGGATGCTGAAAAGTTGGAGTTATATTGGCCATTGGATGAGTTAATTATGAGCAAAGTGACAAGTGTCATAATATGAGGCTATGGCATTTATTGGACAACTTTTAACCTACTGAGCAAGCCTAATTGGTGTATACTCCCCCTCATTCTTCATGCTCAGCCGAACCCCCTGCATAGCTATCTCCTTCTTCATCTTCATCGTTCTTCATCTTCAGCCGAGAACACCTCCAGCCGACCAGATTATGTCCGCCACTTCGCCACCATCAAGCTCTACTTCCGGCCGTCGTCTAGACTCGAGCCAACCACCCTTACCTTCCTCAGCCTCTTGTCGACCAGCTCTAACTCGAAGCACGGTATTTGGCCACCGGTAGAGCTCCGGCCAGCTGTTTCCCCGCAAGTTGACGGAATCTGTTGCAGCTGGAGGTAAGTCGCTTTTTGAGCTCCGTAGGACCCCGAATCGTCTCACATTTCCGACCAATTTTTGTATACGTCTAGGAAACATGTATATTGAGTTGTGATAAAAAGTTTGGGTGAATTTGATAGAGTTTTGATGCTGAAATTATGCTGTGTTTGAAGGATAAATTCTGACCCGGCGAGGACCCTGAGAAACCGAACCTGTTTGTGGAACATTTGGCGTCCCCTTGGCTTCAAATTTTCGGTGAGGCTTCCCAACATCTAGAACTATATTTTAACAAGTAGATTATTGGATAATTTGAGGTTGAAGGGTAGTTTATGGGCTGATTGGGTGCGCACTAAACAGAAACGAAAATACCCTGTTTCGGTTCTATTCTTGCCAAGACTTTAGGGGTTGTTTATGGAGGAATCGAGCTCTAAATTTTTCGTTGAGGTGTATTAGAATTTCAATGGATATGTTATTGAGGTTTATGCTTGGTAGTTTGATAATTAGGCGAAGAAAAATGATGAAACGGATGGAATTCTATTAGGTATACAACTACCCTATTTTGGACTCTTTGGGGCTGAATTGTGGAAGTGCTTGGAAGGGGATTTTTGTTGATTTGAGCTTAAGGTAAGGGGTTTCTAAACTTTTGCTAGGAATATTGGACTCGACTGGATGATTTGAGTGCGAATTGAGTTAGTTATTGTAGGTCACGACGTGATTTTCCAATGTTCGTCATGGTGGATTGATGATTTCTTGAATGCTTGCCAAATGTGTACGACATGAATTTGATTGCCTCTTGTGAGAGATGAAATTGACTATCTCGCATGCCGTAGATATTTAGCTTGTTGCATGAGCTTGTACTTGATCATGAAGTCTCGAATTGAAATGAATGTTTGACATGTTTGAGAAACTTGTGGTACCCTGAAGCGTTGGGGCGCGGGGTTGGGTTGAATTGTACCCTGATGCATTAAGACGTGGGGTTGAAATGGCCAATGTCCTGATGCGTTGAGATGCGGGATGAGATTTGATTTGTGTCGACACAGGCTTGAATGAAATTGAAAACCTGATGCGTTTACGAGGGTTTGTCAATTGGATGGTCTAAGGCGTAATTACGCGGACCGAGCCTGAGGCATTTTAAATGCGGGCGTGATTCATGAGATAGTTCCGAAGGGTAGAATTGTGGCTTGACTTAGTATCTCCTGCCTAGCTTGATTATAAATTTATGAGGCCATGATTGCTTGAGTGACAGTAGCCTGTATCCTGTGGTATCTTTATGACTGATGAGTGTCGTATGTTTGTTTATGTATTTTTGTTCATGATTGCATTCATCTAGGTGTACTGTCAACCTGACCTAAGATTAGGACCTATCTTACTGAGATGTCAATCTCACCCCGTCGTGAGACTATATTTTTCAGATCTTAAGTCTTGAGGATGTTGCCGGCTCGATTAGACGACCCGAAGGAAATGAAAGCTTATGTTGATGAATTCCCATACGGTAGGGGGACTGTGTATGTTAGGAAGTGTACAGTGGTCTAGGTCGACGAGGGAGGTAAAGACTGGAAACCGCATAGGTTTAAAGATTGGTTCTGTAAGGTAGGCGACGTCACCACTGGTCCGTTGAAGGCCACGAAGGTGCCTCGTTAGGCTATCCTTAATTGGTGTCATCCCATTCGGGATTCTATAGAGGTAGAGGTGTCTGTTGCTGGTTCGAGGAATATGCCTGAGAGGACCCCTACTTTGGAGGACACGGTTGAGATGATTGAGATCGATGTCTTAGAGGACGAGCTGGAGGACGACACGATGGAGGACACCGCAGATGTACGTTCCGAGACCTTTTTTAACTACGAGCCTACTGAGGATGCCGAGGAGACTGATGACTCAGCAGCTTGACCTAGGGGTTTCCTCCTTTTACTTGCTCGCTTTTGATGACCTCGTCAGTTGGTGTCTTTTGGGTACCCTGTTGTAGTTGTCTTTTGATTGGTCCCGACTCCCGACCTAATTTCAGGATTAGTTCACCTACACTTTTGTACGAACCCATGAGATGTTTATTTATATGTGATATTCTCGTTACCAAGGTTCCCTTTTATTATTGTACGGAGTTGTCATACGGGTTACGTTTCTGCATGCTTGATTACAATACGCATCTCTCGGTAAGTAAATCCTGGGACACGAGAGTTTACTTGCAAGGAGTTTCGCGCCCGTGCAAGGGGTGCGGGGCGTGACATAAAATGGCCAAAATGAACTCTATTAGTTCTTAAGGCAAGGCCATAGGTCGAGGAGCAAAATGGTCATTTTACACTTTCCGTTAAAAATTTCATTTTTCTAATATAAATTACCCTCGATGAGGCGACGTCAAATTCAATTCAAATGTTAGAATTCCTCAATATCCAATACCCAAATCTCGAGATCGAATTTCATGTCGAACTCTCGTCGACTGTAATTCTAATTTATTTCTAACTGATGGGTGACTCTTGCAGGCGTTAAGCGTATCGACCTTGGGATTTTTCAAGCCGTGGCGACTTTGGTTGTTATGTAATTGTAAGGGTTTATCGCTAGCTCCTGCGGTCCTGATAATCGAAATTCGATTTAGGAAATTCTCACAAATTACACATTAGTTAAGCGAAATCACCCGCGTTCCAATGTATAACGCTAGCAAAACATTCCATGATCGTTTCTAGATCAATCTCTGCAGAGCCAAAATATTCCATCGACAATCCTTATGGTCAAAGTGCTATTTGTCATTCAAATTCCCCAGATCTACGTATCCGACTCTGCATCAGTCTTTCCTTTTTGGTGAGTTAACTCGAGAGTGGCCAACTCTGAGCGAGTTATAATTAGAATACACCGATCGATATCATTTCATTCAATAGACTCGAGAGGGTCGAAATTCGGAATGTCACAACTCTCCCCCTTAAAGAATTTTCATCCTCGAAATTTGCAATCCCCTCGATTATTTAGTCTCACAGGTTAGAGACGTCTCATTGCATTCTCATTCTCCAAAATAACTTTGTTCCTTACTAAACCATCGCAATAATACGTTTTTGGCACTCATGCCAATTAATGTATCAGTCCCTTCAAATGTTCTCTCGTACCATCAGAGATTCAAGGGCTTTATCAACTTGCCCTTTATTATCCCAATCGAGTTATGGCCTTTTCGATTCTACTTGAAGATCTTTAATGATCGTAGTGATTCATCAACTTTGTGGCCATGTCTCTTCCTTTGGTCGGCAAGTCTAATGCTCGAGTACACGTTAGACTAATTCAACCTTCAATCTATATCATCGATAGTATTAAGGCAATCTTGGCATACCTTTGTGCCATCCTAAGGAACACCTTAATTCTCTATTCAAATTTTCGATAAGTTCATTTCTTTAAGTTCCTCTTCAATATTGAACTCATATATTCGTCCATAGGACTTCAAGATTTCTATCCTCAACTTCAAGGTTTCTTTCCCAAGCTCCCAGAAGTCTGGGTTTCCTCCATGTTCTATTCATTCTCATAACCCTTAGATATAGGAGTCTGATCATGGCAATATCTCAATTCCTTTCTGACCTGCAGGCTTGATGTTTTAGGTAGTCATCAAACTAGCCACATGGCGAACTTCCAATTTAAAAGTTGAATCTCTTATTTCTCAATAGAAGATTTGTCCTTCCATCACCAATTACACATTGCCCCATTCTCAATCATAAGCATCCACCAATTAATCAACCCTTCTTTAACGATATGAATATCGCTATAATAATACTTGGGTGATCTCTTCGTTCCACGTGATTCACCTTCAATTCCCTTTAGGCAATCCATGCTCTCAACCTTTTATAGTTCACATAATTGCAAGGTCTTTCTTTACAATAACTACACTTTCATATTCATACGCAAGTTCATACATCAGTGTTGCCTCTTGTTCAATTCCTCTCATGAAACTACTACTCGGTATTTTTGGAGTAGATATAGAATTGAAATCTTCTTCCACCTAAACAATGTTTTCCAAACTTTGTCATGAGGACATTCGCAAACCAACTCTAATCATGCTCTAAGCATTCCAACTCATATGGCCCTATCATCACAACGTATACGCAATGCCCACTTCTGATTGCCTTGTTACACCTTAAGTTTCATTTTGCGTCGCGTCATTACGACCTTCATAAGCCTTTCAATTTCCAACCGGAATCGCCATTAACAGCATAGTCATTAACTTGACGTAAGTTCTCGAAAACTCTTTTCACGTTTATTCATCAATTCGTGTTACATCTCATCTTTAGTCCATTTCATCAATAGAACAACTCTTGTGGGGAATCTTCCCATGATCCGTCTGTAACAATTCACCAATCTCAAGACATTTCAACTTCCAGCAACTCACATCAACTCTAGTCGATTCATCACTTATTCCAATCCTCAAAGGCTCCACAGGGATTTCATTTCTTAGAAATTTCACGACTGATGAATCTTATCTCATCAGGTCTACAGCTAGTATTCTTCACATTCAGCATATAACGAGCATCTCCTTTAAGTCCATAGGATACTCTCAAAGGTTATTCATGTTTCTCATGACTCTTTAAATGAGTCCAATCATCGCCTCTCAAGACGGTAACAATCCATCCAATTGTTCCTCGGATGTTCATTCCGACTATTATCAGTTTCTTTCTTCCAAATGTCGAATCTTTCAAATTTTTCTTCATACTTTTCACTTGAGAGCTCAAATCTTGGCCCTCTGCTTTCATAAGTTCCCACTTGGACTACACAATATTTTGTTCATTTTTGTCACTCTTTCCTTAGGAAGCATTAGTGTCTTAGCCTCTAGGTTCCACTACTCGCTAATGCGACCTTATCTCAATTTCTTCCATTCAAGTGAACATCGACATCATCCTATAATTCAACATTGCCTACAAGACAACCTCTCGAACTTAACTTCCGAAAATCATCGAAACTTTGCATCTTCCTTGTTAGTCCAAACATTCAGTATAAACACCAAGACAATAAGAAGTCTCATCTTCCTTACCTGCTAGGGTCTCTTACCCTACGAAGAAAGCGATATACTTTAGTGACATTCTCTTACTTGAACCCACCTTGTCCTGCCTGTTTCATAGGATGTTAGTCTTGAAGTTTGCACCAAAACGGTGTTTTTACTCCAAAATTTCCAAATGTCACAATACTTGACATTCTTCTTCCAATGACTCAGTCACTTCAAGTGACAATATCCGTTCGTCATTGGTCCCCGCTAATTCACGTATCGAATACTCAATTCGATTACCTTAAATCACCCTGCAATCGTACTCTAAGTGCTCTTTTCGTTTACTCACCCATTCATTAGAATTACAAACAGTCAGGACTATCAAGTCCATTCATTTTCCTTTCCCTCAACGACTATGTCATGGTCCAATCGCCCTTTAAGAACAATGCCCTATTCTTTAGGAAACAACTCATGATTCCATTTCTAATGGTTCCAGTTCAATCAACTAATCTCAGGAAATCATTAAATCCAAGCAAACTAGCATGTCGATTTTCCTCAACTCCTTTCATAATAGAAGAGACAGACTACCCATTTTCCACCATGGGTCTTACGCCCAGGTAATCAACCAATCTTTGGAGACACTTTCCGTGTTTCACAAATGACGTTCTCTTTATTCGTATTTCTTCCAATCATTCACTCCTCTTATTAAAATCCATTATAGTTCCTCAAAATCTAGAATAGCAATTAGCCAAAAGGCTTTCAAATTCCAATCCATTCAGGGAATTCACGTCTCATTCAAAGGGTCCTTGACCACCCTTAGTACACTTAGACGAGCCTGAGGACTCCGCCTCATATTGGTCGACCATCTTTAGATTCTCATAGGATTATCAGAATTCGATCAACCTCCCAAGAAAGTACTTCCATTAAACAATTCAATGAAGGCGATCTAGACAAATATCATGCCGTCAAGGAAAACTCTTCCTTTGGTGACATTTCACCTATCATCAACAGCCTCTTAAGGCTAAAAACTGTCAAGGTTGCTTTCTTTCTTCAGTATACCCAAAACTTCTAAGGTTCTCTCACAAAACTCTCAATTTATAAGAAGACAGTTTCAAAATCATTTTCTCTGTTGAACCTTATTCAACCTCACCTCGTGATCCATCTCACAAGCTATTCGAACTCTCGTGGTTCTTTTTCACATTCCCACTTTGAAAATGAGTAATCGCAAAGTCACCTTTCTTGTGACTTTCATCACTTTAACTCATCGGTACTAACATTTGTCACCATATGACTTAGGCAATCATGGCAGTTTCTCCTCGAGCTTGCCTACCTAACAAATTTTCTCATTTCCGTTTAAAGTTCTCACGACCCCTTAGCTCTTAGGTCTCACATGATTAATAAAATCGAGCCATACGCTCTTCTAGTACTAATATTCCAATTGTTCTCTTTGCTCAATTCTCGTGATCCCTATCAGTTCTCGAATTTTCCATACCATGTATACTCGAGCCCAATGCTCTTCTACGATCATACTTTGGTCGTTCAACCTTATTAGATTCTCATGTCACTTGAACCACTATGATTCCCTTCAGGAATCAAAGATGTAAGTCTAGCAGTTTTAGGCTGCTCATTTTATCATCTATCATCAGCAAACAATCCTATAATGGTTCTTAGGCAATTCTCAACTAATTTCTAATTATTCAAGGATCCCAAATCATCCTTGATCAGCAATCATTCATCAAGCTAGCCTCAACGAGGTAATTTCTCAATCATCAGCCAATTACTAGGCAAGCCACAATTAGACCAAAACTCAACTAGATCAACACTCAGCAAATACTCAAGGTGTTACTTCTATAAGTCAATCGCCTATACTTTAAGCATAAGGCATCTGCCACTCTATCACAAATACGACAAGCTTTCTCATTCTCAACAGGCATCGGTTCAATGGAGTATAAACTCCCCACACACCGTCTAATCTCTCAGTTAGACCTTGGCTAATCCAAACACATGATGTCAATCATAAAACACACATAACAAGTCAATTACAATGTAACTTTTCTTTTTCAAACGGCATCCACTGTCAAGCACGAAACTTTCAATCATGTTAATCATAGGCGTCATTACACATACCATGCCACTTTCAAACATACACTTTGAGAATCACTTCGTGCCATACATCTCTTAACCACAATTGGACTCAACTTGATACCTAAACTTTTCCTTTCAAGTTATGACTTGGGTCATTCCTGCCTCTTGCCATCTTAGAAGCTTTCCAGGAGTCGCTCCTTGTCCGTACCTCTCTGTGCTGGCGATCACTACCCCCCCTCATTAGACTTGGTTATTGCATGTTGTCCCAAATCATACATTTACGGAGAAAGCTTCGATCCACACGTCCCATAATATGCTTCATTACGATTTATAGGTATCCCATCAACTTATCCCATACCAAGCGATAATTTATTAAGTCCAATAATGATAAGCTCATGTATACATCCTCATCAACTTTCATTTTGATGCCACAAACACATACACGACATGTTTATTCTCGCTACTCGTCATAACATGATCGCCTTCAAAGCAATTCTTATCCATCGAAGATTTCTAATTCCATCAATGATCGTCACATCTCATAAATTAATTGCCTATGTTCAACCATATACCTCAAGTCTAGTCGCTATTCAAGTCAAATCTATATGCATTCGATTACAACTAGCCTTTAATGAAAATATTCCTTGTCCGCATCCTTGTATATAGCTCGTCTCATACCATCCAAGGTTGTCAATAGCAATCGATAGCTAAAAGTCATCAAGATATAACGCAATTCAAGCCTGAATCCACTAAGACTAGTCGTCTCTTTATAACTCATACTCCTCAAGTTGAGTCATTGACAAACCACAGTCACAATCATATGATCTAATCGATCCCTTACTCATAAGCAATTCTTTACTAACCTCAAGCTCAATTGCTACCTCAAAATCCATGCCTATGTCTCCTTAATTTCTATTTGCTTCCACTTGAACCTCAATCACAACATCCCTCAAGATCATCCATTAAATCGACACTAGGATCATTAGAACACCACATAAGTTTAAGCCTATAATCTTCAAGATTTAGTGATTAATGCTTAATCCTAAAGGTCTCACTATCTAATTGTCTTCAAGTCATCTCTCCTTATCACTCTAAACCTCAATCACAATGGATCGAGCTAACTTTGCTCTGATACCACTTATAACAACCTAGGCCCACCACACATCGCTGCGCCACTTGCAAGAGATTATCCGCTTTGGACATACAGTCCTCATGGTTTTGTTCCTCCGAGCGCCGCCCATACAACGCCCGAAAAACGCGTCTTGCAAGTCTAAGGGGACCCAAGACTTATAAGCCAATCCCAGGCTCCCCTCCTAGGAGATGTGGGACAACGATGTCACATTATGAATGTGGAAAGATTATAGAAAAAAGAAAGTACAGGTTGAGGACGAAGGGAAATAAGTCTTGGAGGAGGATGACTTTTGTTGGACAAGGCAAATGAGAACGCCAAGTAATGGAATGAGTTATCTTGGAAAGTGAGGTAGCGATGAGGCGTTTGTACCCCATGAGATTGGATAATTTGAAGATTGTAAATTTCAAAGACAGAATTTCTTTAAGGGGGAAGAGTTGTGACATTCCGAATTTCAGCCCCTCTCGAGTCTATGGAATGAAAATATATCAATTAGTGTATTTCAATTATAACTCGTTTGGAGTTGGCCACTCTCAAGTTAATTGACCGAAAGGGAAAGACTATCGTGGAGTGGAGTACGTGGACCTGGGGAATTTGAATGAGAACTGACACTTTGACCATCAGGATTGTCGATGAGATATTTTGGGACAATAGAGATCAATTTAGGAACGATCAAGGGATGCCTTACTAGCGTTATACGTTGGGACGCGGGTGATTCTGCCAAATCAATGTGTAATTTGCGAGAACTTCCTAAATTGGATTTCGATGATCAGGACGCAGGGACTAATAATAAACCCTTGCAATCACATGACAGCTAAAGTCGCTACGGCTTGAGAAAATCTCAAGGGAAATACGCGTAGTACCTGCAAGAGTTGCCCATCAATTTGAGATAAATTGAAATTATAGTTGACGAGAAGTCGACATGAAATTGGACCTCGAAATTGGGTATCGGACAACGAGAAATTCCGACATTTGAAAGGAATTTGACGTCACCTCATCGATGGTAATTTATATTGAAAAAGTGAAATTTTGGACGGAAAGCATAAAATTATCATTTTGCCCCTGAAAGACTACCATTACCTTAAGAATTAAACAATGGCATTTTGATCAATTGCCCTTCCCCTTGATGGCTGAAAATGATGAGAGCAAAACAGTTATTAAGCTACTAGATATTAAGTGAGATAATGCCAAGTGTCATTGCAAGAGAGAGCTTATCCATTTGGCATTAAATGTGGTCTCATCCAACTACCATTCAACCTTGACCAAATGGGAGATTAATGAAAGATTTCTCTCTCTCTCTCTCTCCTTACATTTTCAGAAGACTCTCTCTTCCCTCTCTTCCTCTTAGTTTTCTTCTTCTTTGGTCGAGAGAAACCATGACCGACCAGCCCCAGCTCTGTCCGACGTCGTCACTTTTTCGACCATAATTCCGTCGTCCGATATTGAATTGAGGTAAAATCACCTCCATTTGAAAGCTTATTACCTTTTGGTTCCAGAGATATATTATAAGCTCAATTTGGTTCAGTCATTTTTTCTGTAGGTAAATTTGAATGGACAAAGGTCAGGTTGGTCAGATTTTGACCCGGTATTGGAGAGGGTCTATTTTTGGGGGTTTCACGGCTTCATTTGCCTCCAAATATTCAGTGAGACTCTTTTGGCTTGTAGTATTAGATTTGACTGAGTTAGTGTTGTAATTTTATTATAGATTGGATGAGTTTCCATGGATGAAATGGAATGATTTTGTGGAACATAATCTGCCTCTGCACGGGCCGTGTGATGCCGAGTGGTTTAAGGACACTTCGAGGTGTTATTTTGTTTCGAAACTCACGGTGAGCCTTCTAAACTTATAGATTGATGTATTGGCAAGTTGGTTTTATAATAAATTGAATCTTAGAGGTTGATTTGTGGGCTATTATGTGAAAATCTCCTAGGATTGGTTTTGTCCCTACACCATTTGAGTGAATCGAGTATTTTGAGGGTTTTTGGGGTTGTCGCCGTGCCTTAAAATTATCAATAAGGCATCTTAAGATATCAATTGATATGTGGAGAAGATGTATGCACATTGGAATTTATTTTAGAGGAGGATTCACGATCGGTTTGAGCGAAATTTTTAGAAACCGATTTTGCCCTGTCTTGGTCAGTGTGGTTTGAAGACTTCAAGCGGCTGATGGTAGGATTTTGCTTGCTTGATCCTAAGGTAAGAAGACTTCTAACCGTTCGTTAGGATATTGAGTTACTAATGGGTAAACTTTTGGGTAAATTGAAAATGCTTGAAGAGTTGAATTGAAGTGAAACATGCTGGATACCCGAGATGCCGACCAATCAGTTTTTAGCTTGCATTATTTGTAAAATGAAATTGAGCTTCATTTTTGCCCACACGTCCGTCAGATCTTAAGGGACAACAATATGAAATTGGATTTCTAAAAAAAGTAGCTGCAAAATGTCAGTTTTCTTGTAATTAAACCTAGTCGCGGAGGTTGAGAAAGGCCAGTTTTTGGTGAATTGAAATATGAAGAGTTTTAATGGGTGAATTGTGTGATTTCCTTAGGATGTGCGCTGCTTTGTTTTAGCCGAGGAAGGACTGAGCATTATGGTTGACTTTGGTTGAAATTGTTAGCTTGATTGGTGAGGTAAGCGATCTTTAAACCTCTACTTAGACTTTAGGACACTACCGGACGATTTTGATTGATGAAATGATGGATTGGTGGATTGATTGTGCTTTGATTAGCGTTGATTGAATGTGTGTGTTGTGCATCGAGTTTGGTGCGTTCATTTCGATGTGGAATTTGCATTTGTTTGATGTGTGACCATGAATGGTCGTGTGATATATAAGCTTCGAGTGGTGAATGTATGATATTGACGCTTGAATTGGCTATTGAGCCTTTGTGGTACGATTGGCTAGAGAGCCCTTGTGATTTTAAATGGCTAGAGTGCCCTGTTGTGAAATGAAATGGCTATAGTGCCCTTTGAGAATGAAATGGTTATAATGCCCTACGAGATTAAAATGGCCATAGTACCTTATAAGATTGAAATGGCCATAGTGGCCTAATGTGATTGCATAGCTATTGTGCACTTATGTAAAGGAATTGGCCAAAGAGCCCTTGAGAATACATCCCGGCTAGTGTGCCCTTGGCGATGAGAGAATGAGATGCCATTGTGATAATTCTAAAGTTATGTGCACATTTTGTGCTAGTGCGTGAAGCTTGGTCTCATGAGGTTGAATATTTTTTACCATAATTCTTGTGCATGCCAATCATGTTATAGAGTTCGATATTTGAATGCCATGTGTTAATCGTCTTAGTAGATTTATGCTTGTTGTTTTAATGCATTGTCTGGGAAGACTAATGGCCTGGTCTAAAGTTAGGACTAGCTTATTGAGATTTATATCTCATCATATCGTGGGACCAATATTTTCAGGTCTCAGACAATGAAAACCCGAGCTTGCCATGGATTGATGTTGGAAGACAACTTTGGAAGAGATTAAATATTAACCCTTTTGTGGCTTTAGGGATTGTACTTTGTTTTGTGGATTTAGAATTGAACCTTTGGTAGTTGACCGCTGTAATTTCTAAGGTGTATTATATGGATTCGATAAGTGTACTCATGTTCCATCCTAAGTCATTTAATTTGTATTGATGAATGGAGATACTCGTCGCTTTCACATGTATATGGACTTTGAATGAGTTGTGGGCCGAAAGATCCTAGGAGACTATCGAAAAAGAGAAACGGTCTCGTGGGATGTTCGAGTGCTCGTCGGGTTTGGGGCGTGACAATGACACTAGCCGGGTCACTGGGTCGGACCCGGTTCAATCCGGCAGACTTGGTCGATCCAATTTCTAGAAATTAACCCACAATTTCTTGCAATTTAACAAATTAAATCACAAAATTAAAATCAGGGGTATCAAATCTATTTGGAAAAGCCATTTCCCCCAAAATTTTACAAGGAATTGCATGAAAAACCCAAATTTCCCTCAAGATCCGATTATATGAATCTTCAAATCGATGTCCTAGATGGCCAAATCAAACCAAACTACCTATGCCAATCGATTCAAAATATTGAAAAACATAAGGAAGGGATCTCACCTTTGCGTGGTAGTTCTTGAATTAAAAGTAATTTCACTTTTGGCAAAATCTAGGAACTAAATTGCAATAAAGATATGCAATTTTACCCAATTTGTGCAATCATGCAATTTCGGTGAATAATTGGACTAAATGGAAAAGCAGAGCAATCAAATTGAATGTCAAGATTCTAAAAATACAAAATTGCAAATCAAAAGACTCAAATGATATTTTTTGACTAAGTTCAACTCTATATGTAATAAAGGAACACCTAAAACTGAATTTGAATTTTGACTTCTCACGAGGTAAAAATAAAAATGAAATTAGAAGAAAAATATTGAATATTTTTCTGTATTTTTGTGACCTCGAATGCTATTTTTCTTGATTTTTTATGCATTTTTTTATTTTTCAAAAATATTAAAAAATACGAAAATACAAAAATATTTTTTTGCTAAAAAATGGTTCCTTGGGCTTGGGCAAGGCTACCAAAATTTATTTTGTAAATTTTTGAATTTTTACGGATTTTTATGAATTTTTTAAAGAAAAATTGGAAAAAAATAATCAGAAATTAGGTGTGAACAACTTCCAATTGACAAAGAAGACTTCCAGGTTTTCTCGAGGATCTTGTCCACAAATGTGCCATAAAGATGCTCTTAAAATCGTTTATCCTAGATGCATGTTTGAGATGTAATGAAGGGGGTACTCTCTGTTTTGTCATTTGAAAACATTATTTCTTGGGTGTCTTGCCTCTGTTCATCACCTGAGAGGAAAACGATGGGAAACGTTATTCCCACATCAAAACGGATGCTTGGCATCATTCTCCTTTTTAGTTGGAAGCATTGTTGTGATGGCTAAGCACATCTTGTATTCAACGGATGGACTCCATTCCATTACGTTCTGTGGGCGATAATTATCACTTCGGGGACTTGCCTCATGTATCACCTTGGGCTAGCTGATTTAGGCATATGCAGCTCCATCATATCACACTAATGCACTCCCTCTTGGCTGAGTCAATCACTTTCATGTCAAGTGATTTTGGCGTTTCACGCCCTTTAATCTATTTTGACACTTGTTTTAAACTAACATTTTCTGTACATGAAAGAGAAACATCTCAATTATTCATATGGAATGAAATCAAAATAAGGGAGAATTTACTCCCTTTTGTGACATCAGATGATGGAGCTCCATCATGATTATCCGAAGATCTTGGCATTTGATGCTCCATGATATTCAACACTACTTAGTTTTCATTGTGCTTCCTTCGGAGGTTACGTGATCTTTTATCACCTTTGTTCTATCGATGCATTTCAATCTTGAAGTGTTGCTTTGTGAACAAACATTCAGTTTTCTTGATTCCTACATATAGAAAAGGAGAGAGTCATTTCATATCTTGAAGAGGATTGAAATGAGGAATGAGACACATCTTTTTATGGTTAAATGATGATCCGTCTTCTAGCGAGAAACATGAGTATTTGTACTTCTCAAGATGTGCGTCAATTGACGATCGTGCCATGTCGCATTAATTTTGAGGTGAATGCACTTGAATCTTTTTAAAAGAAATGAATGTTAATCTCAAACAATCCTTTTATTTTACCTACTTGTCTGAAGGGATGAACAAGTCAATTGTTGTACAAAGCTCTAATTGAAACGATCACAGATTTACTATGCCCAAATTATGTTTTCTCAGCTCCCATCAATTTGAGAATCCAAGATGGAGGAATGTTTCTCGGTGATCCTATTCATTGTTGTCATAACCTGCAAGTATGGATAGCCATATTAGTTCATAAACAAATCAATTTAATTTGGAACGAATACATCCTTTTCAATCTAGAGAAAGTTGATCCAAGTTAGGTTTCCCCCCCTTTTTTTTATGTTGTCTATTTAGGACTTATCTCAGTTGATTCATATTGTCTTTGCAAACCCAATGAACGGCATCTGATGAGGACGCACTAAACGGTTAAATCGAGCTAAACCACACCCACCGAATAAACGTTTAATTTTATTTTTAGCGAAACCGGACACTAAATTAAAAAAAAATTGTGCAACTAAGCCCTTTTGATCAAAATTGAATAAATTGGTGAGAAAATGTACCCAATTACAATTCAAGGCTCTAGATACCAATGTAATAGATTAAAAAAGTGGAAATTGAAAATTACAAAACTTGAAATGGAATTTTTTTGGCTCGATTTGGGTTTATGTTTGTCAAGGAACATAGTGATCTAAATTGAATTTTTAAATTTATGATGCCAAAATGAAGAGAGAATTTAAAAAAACTACTTACTATTTTTAAATATATTTCTGACAATGAATGCCATTTTTGTAATTTTTTTTTTTACTTTTTTATAATAAATAAATTCAAAAAAAAATATTAAAAATTATGAATTTTTTTTAAAGAATTGGTTCACGAGAGGTCAAGGCTTTCAAAGTTAATCTTGTAATTTGTATAAATTTTTAGCTATCTTTAATTAATTTTTTAAAAATAAAAATAACCAAAAATCATGTGTCAACACATATCCACTTCATCTTTCCTCATTTTGAGGACATCCCATCTTTTCTAGTGAAACTCTATCATTGCTTCACATTTCTTCCACCAAAAGGAGGCTATTCTCTTTTCAATGGATATACATACCGATATGGGGATCTTGAAAATGGACATAGCATATCGGGGGAGGGCTTGGACCACTGATTTAATCAGAATTTCCTTTCTAGCTTTCAAAATTAAGCTCTCCTTCCGTCTCTCTAATTTCATATTTACTCTTGCCAACAACCAGGTGAACATATGTTTCTTGAAACTCCCTAGTCATAAGGGATTCCTAAGTATTTCCTAGTTTTATCCATTATTGGGACCCTCAACTCTTCACATTTGTTTGTCTTCAGATCTGGTGGGCTTGGACCGCTGGCTCGTTTAGATTTATGGCTTGCCCAGAGGCATAATAATATTGGTTCAATATAAGCACAAGCTTTTGACATTCCAGCACCTTTCCATCCAGGAAAAATATCGAGCCATCTGTATATAAAAAATGAGATAGGGTTGGATAGTAGTTGTCAAGCTTTATCCCTTTTAAAGTGCCCTCATCAATTGCTTTTCTCATCGGAGCCGAAAGGGTATTTGCCATTATAATAAAGAGATAGGGAGAGATGGGGTCCCCTTGGAGAATTCCTCTCGAAGGTTTAAAATAAGGTAATGGTTCCCATTGTGTTTAATGCTCACAAGGTTGTAATCACACACGCATAACCCTGTTCAACCATAAATCACAGAAACACATTTTTCTCATACAAGTCTCCAAGAAATTCCATTCAATATTGTCATATGCTTTTTTCATATCAAGCTTTAAGATAGCCTGAATTTTTTCTTTCTTTTCCGCACTCTTAATTGATGGAGCACTTCTTGAACAACTAGGAGATTTTCCTGGGTTTATCTTCCCCTCACAAAAGCACTTTGTTCCTCTTCAATTAGAACATTGAGCCATGGTTTAAGCCTATTAGCAAGGACTTTAGATATAATATTGTAGGAAAAATTGCAAAGACTGATGGGCCGAAATTGATCCAGCTTTTGAAATTTTTACCTTCGAGATAATGGTAATGTGATTTCTGTTAAGCTCGAAATTCAAAACTCTGGTGTTAAAGAAATGTTGTACCTCCTCCAAGACTCCCGTTTTGATTTCCTCTCAGTTCTATTGATAGAAAAGACCATTCAACCCGTCCGGTCTAGGAGCTTTCAGGAATCCTGTCTAGAAAACAGCAGATTGAACTTCTTGTAGAGAAACTTCAGCTGATAATGCCTCATTCATCTCTGTAGTGACAAGTGTGGGACACTACTGCAACACTGGATCAACATCCCGAGGGACTTTCGAGTTGTATAAATTCCTTAAAAAGGTAGTGGTCATTTCCTTCAAGGCTATTGGTTCATGAATCCATATTCCATTCTCACCTTTCAGCATGGATACTCTATTTCTCTATGTTCTTTGAATGGTCGTGTCGTGAAAATATTTCGTGTTTTTTGTTTTACCATCTAAGCCAGTTAATTCTAGACCTTAAGCCCTGGTACATCTCTTCCCTTCTCCATAATTTTTCAATTTCCCTAGTAATTTCACATTGTTTTCCTCTATTTGTGGTAAGGGCCTAATTATTCGTGATCTCTTGAAGCTCGACTTGTAGGAAACAAATCTGATTTTGGCTGTTAGGAAAGGTCTTTTTACTCCATTTTACCAAAGTTGCAGCAACAGCTTTAATTGTATGTACTATATCGCATTTGCTAGGCTAGGTGAGCTCCACTTCTCCTTTATGATCCCCCCACATTCCTCTTGTTGCCAAAACGCCTCAAATCCAAACATCTTCTTTCTCCTTGCTAGTTCGGAGGAAAGTGACATTAAGATAGGACAATGGTCCATGCCAATAGCTGGAAGGGCAAATACTTCAGCTTTGGAGAACTCCACCTTCCATTCGATATTGCACTCGGTCTAGTCTTTTCTTTACAAGCTCCTCCCTTTCTTAGTTATTTGTCCATGTAAACACACATCTCTTGCTATATATATCCATCAAACCGCAATCATTAAGGACTCCCTAAAAAACATTCATCTGATATCGCTCCGAGTCTCTTTTTCCTGCTTTCTCTCAAAAATATAATATTTCATTAAAGTCCCCTATACAAACCCATGGAAGGCTGTTTAAAGCTTTTAAATGTAGTAAGTACCCCCAAGTTTCAAGCCTCTTCTGAAAATTAGTTGGGGCATGAATGAAAGTCACTCTGAAGGGTCTCTTGTACTTTGTATCCTCTTATTGGATATCAGTGAAATCATATATGGCATGGAATACTTTAATCGAGGCCTCCTCCGTCCGTAAAAGAGCTAAACCATCCCCAACTCCAATCGGGTTTACAGTATACTGATAATGGAACTTCAGTCTTTTGCTTATATGCAAAAAAAAAAAAAAAAAAAAAGTCTCTCGATTCTTTGTCTTACTCATGAAAACCAGTTTGGGCATATCGCGAGCCACTATGGCTCTGGGACTTTGAATTGTCAAGGTGTGCCCAATCCTTGACAGTTCCAACATAAAAGTGTCATTTGTAACTTTCGATTCTTTGTCTTACTCAAGAAAACTAGTTTGTGCATATTGTGAGACACTATGGCTCGAGACCTTGAATTGTCAAGGTATGACAGTTCCAACATAAAAGTGTCATTTGTAACCCGGTGGCTTATTAGGGCTAGCCACCATAGCGCGTAAGGTTTTGTCTCCAACTTCAATAACTTGGGACTTGTTGACACCTGATTTTTTATCAGTTTTTTTCTAGTTTGTTTTAAAAAATTGATAAACTAAATTCACAAAAAGTTAAAAAATTACAAAATCAATTTTGTAGCCTTGGCCAAGCCTAAGGAACCATTTTTTTTTTACCAAAAATAATTTTCCATTGCATTTTTTTAGTATTTTTGAAAAATAAAAATGCATGAAAAATAAAAAAAAAATAGCATTTGAGGTCATAAAAATATATATAAAAAATAATCAATATTTTTCTTTCAATTCCCTCTTCGTTTTGAACTCATAAATAGTTAAAATTTAGGTCCAATTTTATGTGTTCCTTCGATTCACATAAGGTTGAATTTGACTAAAAATAGTTATTTGAGTCTTTTAATTTGTAATTTTTGCATTTTTAAAGTCTTGACATTCAATTTGATTGCCTTGCATTGCAATTTAGTCCAGTTGTTCACTAAAATTGCATGATTGCATCAATTGGGCAAAATTGCATACTTTTATTACAATTTAGTACTTGGATTTGGGTAAAAGTGAAATTACTTTAAAATTAGAGATTGCCATGACAAATTGAGACTACTACCCTATGATTTTTACCTCTCTGAATCGATTGGTAGGGTTGGTTTGGTTTGATTTGGCCAATTAGGGCTTGAATTTGACAATTTCAATCTTCGGATCTTAGAATCAATTTAGGGTTTTTAAATCGATGATAAAATTTTGGAAAAAATCACACTTTTAGACATCATTGACACCCCTGATTTCAAATTCAAGTTTTAATTTGACAAATTTTGAGGATTTCCAGATCAATTTGAAGAAATCTGATCGACCGGGTTTGCCAGGTCACACCGGGTTCGACCCAGCAACTCGGTCGAAACCCAAGTTCTTGAACTGCATTTCCGCACATTTGGCAGGTTTGCAAGTTGACTTTCAATCGTGAAATCAACAAACCAATTAGCCTTAATCAAGGAAATTGATTGAGGGCTTTTGTTGGCCATGGCGTTCTGCGGCTGTGACATTCTGATTTTCCCTGTCATTTCGAGACTTATTAGTGAGAATGTATCTGATGATGTATTTTAGTCATATCTCGCTCGGATCTGATCAATCTCGCTTTAACTGACTTAAAGGGAAAGGCTAACGCAAGACAAGATACGTGGACCTAGGGAACTCAAATAGGAAATGACATTTTGACTATAAGGATTGTCAAGGGGACATTTAGAGCCATAAAAGACCGATCTAAAAATGATTAAGGAATGCATTACTAGCGTTATACGATTGGAGGGCGGGTGATGCCGCTTAACTAGTGTATAATTTGTAAAATTTTCCTAAATTGAACGATGATGATCGATACCGTCAAAACTAGTAATAAGCCATCGCAATTGCATGACAATCAAAGTCGCCATGAACTGACGAGCCCTAAGTGTGATATGAATTACAGAGTTGATACTCGTAATGCCTGTAAAAGCCGTCCGTTAGTTCGAGATAGGATGAAATTGCATTTGACAGAGAAATGATTTAGAGACGAGTCTTGAAATTAGAAAATGAAAAATCAAGAATTCCAACATTATGATGGGATTGGATGTCACCTTATCGAAGAAAATTTGAATTAGAAAAATGACGTTTCGGACGTCGAGAGTGAAATTACCATTTTACCCCTCAAGTCTTGACTTTGCATTTAGAAGTGGATAAGGGCATTTTGGTGTTTGATCACACACCCCTAGCTGCCCTAAAATGAGGAGGAATGCCAGCCCTTGGATGAATATTGATTGACATGTGGACAAGTGTCAAAGGATGCACAATTGACATTTATTAATCCACTTTTAATCTATCATTCTTGCAAGTTTGACTCTTCAAAATGGTGTATACACCCCCATTCTCCCTCATTCTACCGAAAATCCCATCCTCCATAGCCATCTTCACTCCTTTCTTCCTCTTCTTCTTCAAGCCGTGGACGCCACCGCCGACTAGGTTCTGCAGTTGATTTCGCACCGCTCGACCACTTCTATCGGCAACTTCCAGCCGTCGAGGCAACCACCCTCACCTTCTTCGTCCTCTTGCCGACCACCTCCAAGTGGTAGCTCGGCGTTTGACCCACTGAGGAGTTCCGACCAGTCATTTCCTTGAAAGTCAACGGATTTCATCACAACTGGAGATAAGTCACCGTTTGAGCTCCGTAGGACTTCGATTTGCTTCAATCTTCCAGTCAGTTTTTGTAAACATCTAGGGTACATGTCTAATGAGTTGTGGTGAAAAATTTGACTGAGTTTAATGGAGTTTTGATGACGAAACAACGTTGTGTTTGAAGGGTAGAATCTGATCGGTAGAGGGCTTGGAGAACTCGGCGCCGTTCGTGGACCATTTGGCGTCGCCTTGACTTCAGACTTTCCATGAGGCTTTCCAACTCCTGGAGCTATATGTTAGCGAGTAGATTAATGGATAAATTGAGGTTTAAGAGTAGTTTATGGACTGATTAGTTGGGCACTACATAGAACCAAAAATGCCATGTTTCGGTTCTGTGCATGCCGTGACTGTAGGGGCTGTTCATGGTGTCGTCGGGCTCTAAATTATTCGTTGAGGTGTATTAGAATGTCAATGGATATGCTATTGAGGTTTACGCTTGGTGGTTTGAGGATTTGAAAAGGAAAATTGATGAAATGGATTGAATTATCTTAGGTGGACAGCTGCCCTGTTTTGGATTGCTTAGGTCGAATTTTGGAAGTGCTTGTGTGACATTCTGATTTTCAGTCAATTTCAAGCTCATTAATGAGAAGTGTATATCTAAAGATGTATTTCAGTCGTATTCCGCTCGAATCTGATCAATTCGAGTAGACTAACCAAAAGGGAAAGGCTAACGCGAGACGAGCTACGTGGACCCAGGGAACTCGGATAGGAAACAATGTTTTGGCCATAAGGATTGTAGAGGGAACTAGCGATAGACCCTCACAATTACATGACAACCAAAGCTTCCACGAATTGACGAGCCCTAAATATGATATGAATCTCAAGGTCGATATGCGTAATGTCTGCAAAAGCCATATGTCGGTTCGGGATAGGCTGGAACCACGTCTAGCATAGAAAACTATTAGAAATAAAATTAAAAATGGAGAATCAAGAATTCCAACATTACAATTGGATTGGCCGTCGCCCTATCGAAGAATTCTGGAACGAGAAAAACGACGTTCTAAACGTTGGGGCTAAAATGATCGTTTTGCTCCTCAAGCTTAGAACCTTGCCCAAGCATTTGAAGAAGGGAATTTTGGTCTTTTAATCCTTCCCATAGCTGCCAAAAAAGAGGAGTAAGGATGGCCATTGGATCATCTTGGGAAGGCAAGAAGACAAGTGTCACAAGATCAAGCATTGGATGGTCATATCCAACTTTTCCCAGTTACCATTCAAAGCATTGACCAAGAGCCTTGAATATAGCAATTTCACTCTCTCTCCTCTTCATTTTGACCGGCCATAAACCCCTCACCACCGAAAATCTCCATCTTCTTCTCCCTCCTCATTCTGCCCCCAGCGACCAATTCTGGTCTCTCTGTTCAGTGCCGTCGGCAACCATTTTCGGCCATCAATTGGATGCCGGCCGGCCATACCAGTCTAGATCTATGTCTTTCCGACCTCCTCAAAGTGGAAGCACGTCATTTCGACCACCTAGGAGCTCTGGCCAAGAGTTTTCCCGGAAGTCGATGGAAACTGACCCAACCTGAGGTAGGTCTGATTTTTGACCCTTTTAAAGGCCGAATTGTTGAATTTTTGAGGTCAAATTTTGTGGAGACCTAGTAGACATGTGTAGAAATCTGTGATAAAAATTGGGGCTCAATTTGATGAATTTTTTTACCATGAACCGGTCTTGTAAACCTTGCACAGAAATTGCTAGATTCTGACTTGGGAAGAACCGGCGACATTCAACGGGATTCTGGCGATCGATTGACTTCAAACTCACGGTGAGCCTCCCAAACCCTTAGGTAGACAAGTTCAAAGGTAGGATGAGGATTAAATGTTGGATTTGGAGTAGATTTAGGACAGGATGTGCCTGATTTCACGAAACCGAGAAGGGCCGGTTCAGTGCCGGGCCAAATCGAATCTGTTGAGAGCTGGTAATGGATGATTTGAGTCACAAATTAGGGATTAAGGCACGTTAAAGTGATGAGGATTATGTCATGGAGGGTTGTGATTCGTGGGTGGTTGATTTGGATATGGAAATTGACGGATTGGTTGAATTTTATTAAGTTGCGCGATGAGTTCGGTCTTGGATCATTGGGGGCCGAAACTTTGAGGACCAAAGAAGAGAAAATTGTGGTATCAAACACAAGGTAAGGGAATTCTTAACCTTATGCTAGGAAGATTGGACTCGATTGGGTGAGTCAAGGTTTAATTTGATCGATTTATGAGGATATTCCAAAGGGGTAGCTTTTAAAATGCCCTAAGTAGAAAGTCGTGTGTGATATTGTTGTGTTTAAATTGTGTATCATGTCGAAAGTCATTGATTGTCTTACATGCCATGGATTTTCAAATTGTGCAGGAGATGCACTTGTTGTTTTGTTTGTGCGTTGGATAGTGAATCATGGCATGAGCATGACATGGCGAGACTCTGAGGCTTATGAGACACGGGGCGGGAGATGGATACCTTGATGCGACGAGATCGCGGGGTGGAGTTGATATTATGTGGCGCCCTAATGCGATGAAATCGTGGGATTGGGATAGCCACGGTCCTGATGTGAATTATTTGCGGGACGGAGAGGCCCTGAGGCGTATGAGATGCGGGGCAGGAGATGTATACCCTGATACGACGAGATCGCGAGGTGGAGTTGATGATGTGTGGCGCCCTGATGCGACGATATCGCAGGGTTGAGATAGTCACGATCCTGATGTGAACTATTCGCGGGACGGAGTTATGAGATAGTGATATTGGTCTGGAGATTCATTGAACCTGATGCGTTTACGCGGGTTGCCGATGACGGTTTGATGCGTTTACGTGAACCGAGCCTGATGCGATTTAAATCGCGGGCTAGAGATTGAGGCATGCGGAGATTGGTGGATGTGGTGAAGTGGCAGGCCGAGTGTGCATGATCATCCGAGCGTGACGTGTGGTCATCATTGCATGCTTGTCATTTGCATGTTGTTATTTTATTGATTTGCGCTTGATGCGCCTGTATGATTATGAGTGTGGAATTTCAGGATAGATGACTGCCTGAGTGGACGGTTGGCCTAACCTATGGTTAGGACCCACCTTATTGAGATTTATATCTCACCCTAGTGGGGGCTTATTTTTTTTTCAAGTCCAAGGCGAAGGAAGCGCGAGCTTGCCAAGGATTGGCATTTGAAGAGATAGTTGACCCATTTGGATTTAGAATGGATTTGCCTTTTGTGATATTAGGGATTGAACTTCTGATTGGTGAATTAGGAATTGATCTTTTAGTAACTGATTAATGTAACTTGATGTACCCTTGTGTCCTAAGTCATCGAGTGTTGTTGTATTAATATGATTGGAGTTGGCATCGCTTCCGCATGCGTGTTTCTTTCAGTGCTTAGAATATTGGCCGTTGGATCTTGGAGTTTTTGATTAAGTATGGCTCGGTGGGATGTTCGCGTGCTCGCCGGATTTGGGGCGTGACAGCTTGGAAGAGGAATATTGTTAATTTTAACACAAGGTAAGGGGTTTCTAAACCTTGGCTAGGAAGATTAGACTCGACTGGGTGAATTGGAGTTGAATTTGATGGATTTTCATGAGATTATTGTGCGTTTGTCCAATGTTTATCTTTGTGGATGTGATTGCTTGAATACTTGCTAGATGCATATGCCACGAGTTGATTGCCACTTTTGAATGAGGAATTTGACTGTCTCGCGTTTCGTAGAAATTTAGCTCGTTGCATGAGCTTGTACTTGATCATGAAGTTTGAAATTGAAATGAATGTTGGCATGTTTGAGAAACTCGTGATACCTTGAGGCGTTGAGATGCGGGGTTGTGTTGAATTATACCATGATGCATTAAGACATGGGGTTGTGTTGAATTGTACCATGATGCGTTGAGATGCGGGGTTGAAATGGCCAACATCCTGATGCGTTGAGACATGGGACGAAACTTAATATGTGTCGACACAGGCTTGGAATGAAATTGAAAGCCTGATGTGTTTACGCGGGTTTGTCAACTGAATGGTCTGAGGCGTAATTATGCGGACCGAGCCTGAGGCGTTTTAAACGCGGGCGTGAACTTTGAGGAAGTTGGAAGGGTGAAATCTGTGGCTTGATTTAGTATCGCCATGCCTGACTTGATTGACATGATGATGCTATTACTATGTGATTAACGAACGCTTGTATCTCTGGGGCATATTGACTGATGAGTACATTATATTACTGAGTGCATATTCTTGTTCATTATTTGCCTTCATCTGGGTGTACTGTCAGCCTGACCTAGGGTTAGTACCCGTCTTACTGGGATGTGAATCTCACCCCGTTGTGAAAAATATTTTCAGACTCTAAGCCTTGAGAATGCTGTCAACTCGACTAAGTGACCCCAAGGAGATGACAATATATTTTGATGAGTTCCCGGGCGGTCGGGGAACTGTGCATGTTAGAAAATGTACAATAGTCTGGGTCAACGAGGGCGGTAAGGACTGGGTACTGTATAGGTTCGAAGCGTGATTCCGTAGAGTAGGTGATGTCACCACTGGTCCGCTGAAGGCCACAGAGGTACCTCGCAGGGTTATTCCTAGTTGGTGCCATCCCACTCGGGATTTAGTAGAGGTTGAGAGGTCTGTTGTTGGCTCGAGGAATATGTCTGAGAGCACCCCGACCCTAGAAGACACCGTTGAAGTAATTGAGATCGATGCTTCAGAGGTTGGGCTGGAAGAGCATGTGAAGGACGAGATGATGGAGGACACGGTAGAGGTACGCTTCGAGACTTTCTCGAAATACGAGCCTACTGAAGATGCTGAGCAGACAGATGATTCCAGCAGCTCGACCTAGGGATTTTTTGACTTACTATGTAGCCTTTTAATGATGACCTCATCGGTCAGTTTCTTTTGAGGGTTTGTTTTAGATATCTTTTGGCTTGGCCCCGTTACCCCGAACGAACAACATGATTAGCTCATCTACTCTTTTGTATAAACTCATGGGATGTTATATTTATTTGTTATGTCTTCGCTACCTAGGTTTCCATTTGACGAGTATATGGAGGAGTGTGTGTTATCGCTTCTGCATGCTACTGTTATAATGCATTTCTCGTTATATGAATCCTAGGACGCTCGAGAGCTTACTCGCAGGGAATCACGTGCATGTGCCCGAGGCGTGGGGCGTGATAGTGGCAATCGAAATCGGTCCAATGAATTGGGTCTACTGGAGCAGCTCCGACAAGGTTGAGATATGCCACATGTATGTTTGAGTAAACACAGACCAAATGCAAGCCAAATTGCTCATAATTCATGACCATCGAATCCTCTGAACACTTGGTCAGACCTCGCCCAATGCCGATTTGCCAAATGGCAAGTGAAGACTAAGTCGGCGAGCACCCCTCTTTTGTGGAAAATTTTCAGGATGGATGTATCAATCGCCATGTGAATTCTTGAAAGGAGAAATAACATTCTATTCTAGAGGGTAACAGAAAGAGAGAGAAAGTGAGAGCGAGGCAATCGCTAGCTTGTGAGAACCATCATTGTCGCTCAACCTCATCGAACCAGTCGGGACTTCCCTAGAGCAATCTAGATGAAATCGAAGTCGAAGGCCAGCCGTTATAGCCTCCTTTAGTCATAATGAAGTCGTCGCACCCGCTAGATAGAGTTGTCATCCCGAAAAAGGTATGGTTGAGCTTCGAGTAGCCGACAGGGGCTCACATGGCATATTAGATTCTAGGTGATCATTATACATACTATTAGTTGCGATTTGTTCTCTACACCCTACTGATCATCCTCGCTTTGATTTTGTGCATTATCTTTGCTTGAACTGTCAAGCCAACCTCTAACTATCCTCGATTGGTTCCGAGATCAATAGCTCGTTTTAGACTAGATCGAAACTTTTCGACAGCCAGGTAAGTCTCCTAGACCTGCATCCTGATTGATTGTTTAGTTTGGATCACACTTAGAATGGCTAGGGTGGGCTCTCGCCAGAGACTAGCTCCGATCCAGTTAGGCGAGCTAGTTGTTAGCTGATATGCTGTGTTGTGCTTCCAGCAGGTTGTAAAGGGGATCCATACGAGTCAAGTGGCATTGGTTTCGTGCGGTTTGGCCATGCATAGGTGTCGCGATTGCCTTTTGAGGAGGTGCCGACATTCGCCTTCTTCAGTGAATGTTGACGTGGTACTACGAGGCCTCTAATGGCCTGCTGACTTGGCGCCACGTGGCATGACACGTGGCTCTATGTCAGCAGGCTGTTATATTGGATTTTATTTTGGTTAGATGATCAGACAATCTATGATTGGCCAGGTGGAGGCGTCTATATTGTCCAATTAGTAAATAGATTTTTCGAATTTTCGTTTTGAGTAGAAAATGAATTTTCGAAATAAAAAAATTAATCGGAATGACGTCGTTTTAGCTCTTGGACTGGCCTTGTGTTTTCTTTTAGAACGGCCCTGGTCTAAGGAGATCAAACCAGGTCGTTTGTCTCAGACCTGCTAGCCTATAGGGACTTGAGGGGCCGGTCGCGCAAGCCCTGGCCAGGTTTACATACCTGTCCTAGCCTCGTTTCCTTAAAAAAAAAAGGACTTTCAAAATAATATTAAATTAGAAAATTTTCAAAAAAATTACAACAATTTGCAGAAAATTCTTAGATAATCTAGAAATTCTAAAAAATCAAGGAATGACCATAAACATCTGGCAAATCCTATTTTTGAGATTTCTTATACGTTCTATCCACAATTGATGATTTTACAGTTTAGGGGTAAATCGCCTCTGCCCTATATCTGAGATCTACGAAAATGTCAGAATCAGGGTTTGGGCTAGTTAGGTGGCCGATCCTTCTGTTTGGGTTTTCGAATATCGTCTTTTGTTGAAATGAGAATTTTTCTCCCTTATGGTAAATCACCTTTGATATGCCAATGTGTTGCGAAAATTGCTAGAATTAGGGTTTGGGTCAGTAAGGTGGTCAATCATTATGTTTGAGATTTTTATGTCTCGGTCCTTTTGGAAAAGTGACGATTTCACCTCTCAAAAGGTTAATCACCTTCTAAATTTCAGAAAATTCTGAAAATCGTCGAAAAATGGGAAAAGAGTTAGTTGGGTGGCCAATCTTATCTTCGACGCTTTTTGATCCCAAATTTATTTTGAAATAATGATGTCGCCCTTCTTGACAAATCGTCCACAGATTTCTTTGAAATTACGATTTTGCCCCTCAATAGCAAATCATGTCTAAATCACTCATAAGTTGTGATTGATATTTCTCTAGGCTAATAGGGCCTTATTAGAAATACCATGCTGATTTGATGCGTTTTATCCGCATGTCTTGATTCCTTGATTTGTGTTATTACCTTTATTGATTGTAACTGTTAGGGTTGTCACTATTGTCTGCGTGAACTCTTAGAATTAGTGTTCGCACCCAACTCATTTGTATAAAATCTTAGGTTAGAAAATTCAATCAACTTAGATATCAAAAGAACGTCTGTCAAGACGATTAGCGTAACTAAATCTCCAATGCCACTTCTCTAGTTCTCGCAAAATCGAATAGAGTCTCCTAACCATTCGATATGACTTCTCTAGTTTCTCGCAAAATCGAATAGAGGCTCTCAACTATTCAATATGGTTTCCAATTATGCCCTCCATGAAATAATTAGTGGAGACTCCCTGGCATGCACATGTCATACATGTCACTAGACAACACTGAAGGTCGACCACGATATCCTCCATTGCGACTTGGGTAATGGATCTTAGGAGAGGCCCGCGTCCGACCAGATGAGACGACCCACTCTTGTCTTTGAGCGAGGGTCGTGATAGACTGGCAACTTTGCTGGGGACTGGTTAAGCCATTAGAGGACTTGAGTCGATTAAAAAGTTAATTGATTTTCTAACCTGTTTTATGTAGATGCTCTTGAAGGGAGGTACGTACCCTAACCACCATGTTAGATTTTTTTTACAGATTGGAGTAACAAGGGTTGGAGTGTATGCTAACATTATTTCCTACAAGTTAGAGTTGGGAATATATGTTTATTTTTATGCACATATTGAAGCGGCGTTTTGATACAAAATGTTGTGCATGACCTTGTATTGTGATGATCACGACACATCGCACACATTGGCAATCAAACCCCGACTACAACCAACTCTACATTACCTTAGATTGGAAAAAATGCGCGAAAGGATCTCGTGTTTGATGGTACTTTCGTATTCATTCCCACTCATGATCTCGATTGTTGATCTCTAGCCCTCTTGGTGGGTACTTTTAAGGAGAAATCTGTCATATTTAGAACTTGAGAGCTTTAGCCATAGGTCCGTCACCCAATTTTTCGATATTTAGCATATACCATCACTTATCTCATGCGCATGTCTACAAACAATTGGTATACCTAAAATAACACCTAAAAAATCCGTCAATCACTATGAGTATAATTTTTTCCTTTATTTGACTTCTTTGCATCGAAATTTCGTTGTTAGAAATTCACGAGCATCAATCGAATGCTTTGGGTGAATTTTTTTTTTTGGCAATGATGTTTGACAATAAATTTTGGATATATAGTTGAAATACTTCTAATTTGTCCCTATGAATAGATGGTTTGTCTAGATTTTCAATCATGGGTTAATATGGAGTTTTTGACGTCTAAAATTCTTCTGATTCAAGATTTTGGGGTACAAAGTTAAAACTCTATTTTCAATCACATTTTCTATAGTGATTTCTTAAATAAGAATCACATGGTTTTTACGATAAAAATCTCACAAAGTAATCTTTCAAGATTAATGCCTCCATTTACATATAAAACCTTTGAAATTAAATAAGGATTCGATTAATGACCTTGGATCGATCTCTTAATGATGTCTCTCCTTATTTTGAAATCTCGGCGAAGATCAAAAGCCCACGAATATGGATTATGAGATATGTATTGTAGTATTGCTTTCATTATAAGAGGCAGCCTCATTGAGAGATATCTTTCCTATTTAAATGCTAAGTTTGTCTCCTTTTGACAGGTTGTGCATGACGTACATTAATTGAAAATCGCTTTATCTGACCACATGCAAGATGATGACGGAACGATAGTAAAACTGTAATCGTTTCAATAAAAACTTCGGAGGTTATACTTGACTTTCTAAAAACACCTCTTTTAGATGTAAAACATGTTGTAGAACCCAATTCAAACTTTAATTAGCAAAAAAAAAAAAAACAATTTGGGGGTCAATTGGGTGAGATTTGTGAAATCGAGTCAGCCGGATTGGGCAGATCTAGCCTGGCCGACCGTACTGTTCATCATCTTCTTTCTCAAGCCTCGTCTTGTGCGCAGTGACCCCCTTGCGAAGATCGATCAAATTGCCCACCAAATTAGACTCGATCGATGACAAAACCATTCGGGCGTTGAAGGCCACTTATCCTAGGTTCCAATAAACCAATTTACACGGTGTTTCATCGCCAGAGCCCAGAGACTCAAGTCCATCTCCGCCGTTGCCCGAATCTCGCGATCCAACTCTCCAACCAGAAGATTGCTGCCAAATTCATGCCCGATTCGCACGACCTACGCCATGTACCCCTCCCTACCTCATCCTAGAATGTTCCTATCATCTTTTGTCGTTTTATGGGTGTGCCATTCGCATGAAAATTGTACAAGAATGAGTGAGTTACTTGAGTACACTAAAAAAAGAAAAAAAAAAAGGACGTCGGGAGGGAATTCGTGAGCTGTCTACTCGTACCAGAGGACGAGGGTGCTTGCACGAGGCCGGACGACATCTATAAGAGGTGAGTGTCGTCACAAAACGCAAAAAACTGAGAGAAAACGCGACCTCCATGGTTGGTTTTCGGATGTCCTGGGATTGGTGATGAAGGTTTTTTCGAGGCTGATACAAAGAGAATGAGCTCTGAGAGAGACCGAGCACACACACATCCTCATCAACACCTTGGCGTTGCAATGAGCTTTCCCTGACCTCCTGTAGTTGCGGAGCTGCCGAAAAGGTAGTGCGAATACTCTTTTGCGGCTAGCCCTTGTCTAATTTTGGGTTTTCTACCCGGTTTAGTCCCATTCGACTTTCGAGTCAAACGTGGCCAAACCGACCTCCCATCGCATTTGAGTGATTATGTGCTTTGGCTTGGCTCAAAATGCCCCAGATATGTCATTTTTGCATTTGCACATAGCATGCTCAACGAAATGCCCGTTGTCATTTAAGTACCTAAATTTGAGCTCATATTTTGTTGCCTTACAATGCTTGTTTTTGGGTGTTCTTTAGCTCGTTGTATTCTACTTTTTAGTACTTTGCAATAGTCTTTGGTTTTGTAATTTGTAATGCGTGGATGTCGAGATATGGAGGCCCGAACATGCCTTACCGATCTGTTTTTGTGCTATGTTGTGTTTGAAACAGTCTGTCTCCCTGAATTTCAGGGTTCGTTTCTTTCTGGTCTTACATGCTTCTTGGGTGATTCTTGATTCGTGTTACTTCTTGTTTTTTGCTCGTTCTATTGGTATATTTCTTGCCCATTGATTGCAATATAGGTGTGAATTTTGCTCCTAGAAACTCACCCCAATGAGCTGAGTTTTCCCAGACTTGAAATTTTTCTTAAATGTTGGGAGCTTTTGGTCAGTGTGAACCCTGATTTTTTAGATCATTTTCTCTCTGGTATTACGTTCTATTGGGATGATACTTGTTTCATTTTACTCCTTGTTTGTATCTCTTTCCATTGGTATGTTGCTTGACCATTAATTGAAATTGAGGTGTCAGTTGTGCTCCTTGAAAGTCACCCCACGAATTGAACTTTCCCACACCTGAAATTTTTCTTAGTGTTGAAGTTTTGGGTCAGTGTGACCCTTGATTTTTGGAGTGATTTTCTCTCAGGTTTTACATGCTATTGGGGTAATTCTTGTTTCATTTTATCGTAGGTTGTACCTCTTCCCATCCATATTTTGTTTGCCCATTGGTTATATCCAATGTGTAAGTCATGGTCCTCTAAAGTTGTTATTATGACTGTAACATTCTAGTTTTCTAATATTTCGAGACTTATCAATAAAAATATATTTATCAATGTATTTTAGTCTTATCTCGCTCGGATCTAATCAAACTCGAGTTAACTGATCAAAAAGAAAATGCTAACGCAAGACAAGGTACGTGGACATATGAAACTCGGATAGGAAATGGCACTTTGACCACAAGAATTACTAAGGGAACATTTAGAACTATTAAAGGCCGATTGAAGAACGATTAAGGAATTCATTACTAACGTTATACGATTGGAGTGCGGGTGATGTTGCTTAACCAATGTATAATTTGCAAAACCTTCCCAAACTAAACGATGACGATTAAGACCGTTGGAGCTAGTAATAGACCATCGCAATTGAATGACAACCAAAATTGCCATGAACTGACGAGCCCTTAGTGTGATGACAATTACAGAGTCAATACGCAACATCTGTAAAAGCCGCCCGTTAGTTCGTGATAAATTGAAAATTACATTTGACAGAGAATTGACTAAGAGATGAATCTTGAAATTGAATATATTGAAATAAAGAATTTCAACATTCGAATTGAATTGGACGTCGCCTCAGTGAATGTAATTTGAATTGGAAAAGCGACGTTTCGGACGACGAGTGTAAAATTATTGTTTTGCCCCTCAAGGATTGGTTGTGTCTTAAAAATTAGAGAAGGTCAATTTGATCAATTTCAAACCCCCATGGCTGCCGAAAACGTGAAGGTGAATTGATCAATGGAAGTCAAGATATTATTTAGATGAAGACAAATGACATTATTTGATTGATTAGCAATTAATATCCACTTTTAACCTACCATTCCACTACTTTGACCAATATGAATTATTGTGGAAAGCTTTCATCTTCTTCCCTTCAGCCGAACCCTCTCTCTCTCTCCCTCTTCCTCTCATTTTCTTCCTTCTTTCTTCCTCACCCGTGCTGCCTTGCTCGACTGGATGCCACCACCGCTTCGCCACCTTCGACGGCCACCTCCGGCGACCTTCTCGCTCGTGCCAGCACCAACATCACCCTCGACCTTTCTCCTACAAGCTCCCATTGACCGTTCGTCGATTGGAGGTCTTGTTTTACCCGACCAGCCTCAAATCCAAAATCGAACAAAATCTGACTCAACCAGGAGTAAGCCTTCGTTTGGCCACTTTGAAGCTTCGATTTGCTTCAAATTTTAGGTGAAAACTTCTTAACCCATAGTACTTGTGTTGGCTGAGTTGAAATGGTGAATTTGATTGAGTTTAGATGGGTAATCATGGCTAATTTGTGATGATTTTTTCGGGATAGTTCTGACCTCCGGTGAACCGAATAGGACCAAGGATGTTTGCGGCCCTTTGTGACTTCAACTTGCTTCCAAAACTCTTGATAAGACTCCTATAGATGTAGTATGACATGCTAGTACGTTGATTTCGTGACAAATCAAAGTTTAGAGAGGAGTTGTGGACCGATTAAGAAGTTGGAAGGCAGAACCGGTTCTGCCCTGGTTCGATTTGATAAAACTGAACACTTTGAAGTCTGTGGGAGGTATCTCCATGCTTTAAATACGTCGTTAAGACATACTAGAATGTCAATTGAGGTGTTAGCGAGGTGTGTACTTCATGGAATGGTGAATGGAAGAGAAAAATTGATCAATTGATGAACTTTTGTTAGGTTGCGTTGTTGCCCTATTTTGGACCAAGGAGAACCGAATACATAAAGGAGTTTTTGGAGGGATTTTGCTGATTAAATTGAAAGGTAAGTGGTTATAAGCTTTTGCTAGGATGTTAGGACACTAATGGATTGATTGGGTTAGATTGGATGAATTTTAGTGGATTTATTGCATTGATTGTTCATTGTCGACTGCGATAACCGAGGAACGAGTCGTGTGTGTCCCTTATGATGAGAAATTATCATTCTCATGGTTAAGTTGTTGCTGTGTGCATTCGTTTGATATGAATATTGTTATGTTTGTGCGAAATTTGGCCTTGAATGGCGATTGCTTGAGAGATATGAATGAGCTGGCAAGAGAATTAATCGTTTGATTGACTGTCTTGCTGTGTATTTGATGTCACATTGTGGGTGATTAGTCTTGTTATCTGACATGATAAAGATTCATTTCTTGTTGATAAAATGGTACTCAATCATGAAGTCTTTAAGAGGGAAATTAGACTTGTGAGCTTAAGGGCCTACGACACCTTGATACGTCAGAACGCGGGGTTGCGATGAGTTATATCTTGATGCGTCGGAATGCGGGATAAGTTTTGCATATGTCGACACGAGCCTGATTATGGCAAATGAAATCTAAGGCGTTTTAACGCGAATTTATGAATCTTAAAGTCTGAGGCGTTTTAACGCGGGCCAAACCTAAGGCGTATTGATGCGGGTAGAGACGATGAAATGAACTGCTTTGCTAGTATGCTAAGCTAGGTCTTATATTTTCATGCATGCCTTGAGTTATGGATTATATGCCAATTTGATAGTGTGTCTTGATGATTGTTTATTATATGCTTTCCTTGATGTACTTTTGCTTATTATTTGAAATTGTATCTAGGAGTACTAACAGCCTGGTCTAGGTTTAGGGCTAGCTTATTAAGATATAAATCTCACCCCGTCGTGTGACTTGTTTTTCAAACCCCTAGTCCTGAAGATGATGCCAGTACGTTTAGGCGATCCTAAGGAGATGATCACCTATTTTGACGAGTTTTCCAATGGCCAGGGTACTGTGTATGTTAGGAAACATACTACCGTTTGGGTTAATGAGGGAGGAGAGGAGTGGAAGCCACACAGATTTGAGGCGTGGTATCGTAGGGTTGGAGAAGTTTCCACTGGTCCTTTGAAGTCTACTGAAATCCCTAGGGGTGTGGTACCATTGTGGTGTCATTCGTTACGTGATGAGATCGAAGTAGTGGCTTCGACGGCAGGATCGAGAGATGTGCCAGAGAAGACCCTGATTGTTGAGGAGGATATTGAGGTAATCGAGGTATTGGCTTCTAAGGATGACATGAAGGATGATTCCATCGACGTGCGCATAGAGACCTTTTCCGACTATGATCTAGCCAAAGATGAGGACGAGGACGAAGAGGAAGCTAGTAGCTCTACCTAGTGGTTCTAGTCTTCCTAGGACTTTTTGAGTTGTACTTTGAAGTTGTGTTAGCTTTTAGGGACCTAGATAATCGTTGTTTTTTGACTAGTCCTTGAACTCTCCCTGATCCTACTCTGTACATGTGGTCGGACCTTGTTTTTGTTTTTGTTTTTTTTTTTTGTATGAACTCATGTTTATGTTTTGTATATATTCTTGTTATTCCAGGTTTTCCATCTACTTATGTACGGAGGCGTCTGTTTATTTCGTTTCCGCATGCGTATTTCATTTCACGTGTACCGCATGTGCCGTATCCTGGGTTTAACAACGGTACAGTAGGATGTAGCGTGCTCGCCTCAGGACGCGGGGCGTGACAATGACTGATACTTGATTTCCAAAAAAATTTCTAGGTGTTGAACAGTGCGAACCTGTCACTTTGGGGTCGTCTTTCTTGGTGATTTCTCAAGCTTTTGTGGTGGTTCTTTGGTTGATTGTGCTCTCTATGGGTAGCACTTCATGTCAATATCTTGAGTTCGATTTAATTCTCTCAGTGGATCAAGATATCCGCTAATAAAATGCTCCGTTAGTTGAGCAAAATTCCAAAAAATATGCATTAAAAAAGTGTTTTCTTAAAATGGCGTTGTTTTTTTACCAAAAAAATGGCATTGTTTAGACCAACCCGGAACCCTTATGGTTCGGGCCAAGCGCCCTTGAGGCGCAAGTCAGGTTGGCCCAGTCCTTATAACTTTCGAATGAAAAAATAATAAAAAATTTCAAAAATTAGAAATTTCATAAAATAATCATAAACAAATTGGAAATAAATAAAAAAAATTCCAAAAATTCCGAAAACAAATCTCAAAATTAGGAAATAGCCACAATCAACTGGCCAAACCTGTTTTGAGTATTTTGACCCTCGATCCTCCCAAAAATTGACGGTTTCAATTTTTGGCAAATTGTCTTCAAAAATAGGAAAAAATCATAAAAAAATCCAAAAAGTTTCAAAAAAGGGAACATGGCCAGCAATCAACTGGTCAAGGTATATTTTAGGTTTTTTGACCCTTGACATTTTCAAAAATGTTGATTTTTCCCCTGAGACAAATCATCTCCAAAATTTTCCAAATTATACCTAGCCCTTTGGTCACTCTTTTGCATAGAGATGCCTTGACTTATCTCGTTGTGTATCTTTGGATACTTGATTGTGCATTTACTTGACCAATTACCATTGATAGGTTTAGTCTTCCCATTCTACATGACACCTAGATTTAGACTTATCTCACCCAAAAGCTTGCTGGCATGAAATCATAATTAGGACAATCACTCGATGTTAGATACTGAAAGGGCATTGAAAGGGCGTGGGTAGAAATACTGACGTAATTAAGTCCCCGAACCCAAAACTTTGGTTTCGTATAACTGAACGATCTCTCCCAATCATTTGGTGAGATATCTGGCCAACCTTCCAAAAATGGCTAGTGACGATTCCTTTTTGCATGCGTTACACATGCAACATGACCACACTAAGGTCAAACTCGATGGACTCTTAACGTTGAATTTTCTAAAAAAAAAATCTACTCCCGCCGTGATTTGGTATGAGCTTGGGAGGGCCTAGGTCAAGAAATCCCAACTACATTTCTAAGTGGGGCCCATTGGCAATCCATTAGCCCGATGTCGAGTCGCGATAGTATGGGGTTTAGAGAATGGACATCTTTTAATAAAGTTATGTTGGGAAAACAGGCCTGGCGGTTACCTCATAACCAAACTTCTTTATGGGGTAGTTTGCTTAAATGATTATATTTTCCCACAAAAAGATTTTGCCAAGAAGAAAAAGAGACTCGCCCATGATGGAGATGATAAAGCATCTTCATTGGCAGAGACATTATATCATAAGATATTAAGTGGTCTGTGGGAACTAGTGAGGCAATTAATATCCAAGTGGTTGAAGATGGGAATTATCGAAGGACCAACCAGAAGATGGGAACCCACGATGGTGGCAGAGCTGATTACACAAGGGGATCCAAAGTGGGGGCGAGATAATTCTCAGAGAAATTTCCGAAGTCCAAATAGTTAACGAGATCATAGCAACACCTATAAACTCTCACATACAGAGAAGCGAACTTGAAAAATAATTTCAAAGAATACTTAAATTTGATTGAATGATAATCTTCAGGTTACAAAGAGCGAACGCCCTTTATATAGATAGGACTCCTAAAGTAAATAAAATTACTCAAAGATAACATAAAACAAATCTAATATAATCTAATCAAACAGAATTAAAATCAAATATCGCGATTATCTATATCGCTAAAATTTTTAAAATAAAAAATACCTAAAACTCTATCTAAAATATATGTCAGTTGTCCTGCATCACGCCACCAAAGAAAAATTAGTGTGGACATCAACTAGATCAGGAGATTTCTCAGTTAAAAGTGATCATAAATTTATTCACGAAAAGGAGAGTAAACAGCTCACCATCTAACCTTTGTCATCTTTCAAATCATCCCGTACACTGAGCACCAAATATTGCATCTTTGAGCTCCCCAAAAGTGAGAATTTTTCTCTAGAATTTATGCCAAAATGCTATCCTCACCATAGAGAACCTATTTAAGAGGAAAGTCATTGATGGGCCCTTTTGCCCTTGGGCAAGGATTTAGTGACATAAATATAAATGTGATATTAAATCTGAGCCGTTTGATTCAAAATGAACGGTCCGGATCAATCAATAGTTTTTTTAGTATAAAATGATGTGAATTGATCTGGACCGTTTATTTTGAATTGGACGGCCCAGATCGATCATGGTAGGAAATGGTAGAAAATTTTCAATGGTATTAAATCCAGATTACCCTTTTTGCAACTGTTATGTAAAAATAGTGGAACATCTCTTTCTGCTCTACTCATGGACAGAATTGGCTTGGGGCCACCCTGCATTCAACATGCAAATACCAGCTTTAGCGGTTTCGAGATTTGACAAATGGTTGAAAGAGCAATTAAAAAGGCCATACAGCTCCCCACTCTTCGAGGAAATTGCTTTTGTGCTTTGGGAAATTTGGAAGGCACGCAACAACAAGGTTTTCAGACAAAGAAGCCCCAACCTAGAATCTCTAATTGAATCAGTTGAAGCCTTGCCTTGTAGTTACAGAAGATGGAATAAAGCTGCATAATTTGCAAGAAATTGCTCTCACCTGTAGTCAATTTGGATTCCGCCGAAGACCCGAGCCTAAAGATAGACATCCACGGATCTAGAGTTGTTGGGAACGCAAAAGCGACGATAGCTGGGGTCCTCCAATACAATGTAGGCATGTTACTCGAAGTATTCACCGTAAAAATCCAAGCTTTATCCCCGTTGCAAGCTAAAGAGAAGGCTCTCGTGGTTGCGTTTGAGATTTTCGGATCTAGAAGTGATTTTGAGTTGTACTTGGAGTCTGACAACAAAGTAGTGGCGGATGCTCTTCCTGAAAGAGATATAACCCCTTGGGAGATTGAAACTCTGATTCTGGAGGCCGGAGCCCATCTTCGTGCTTATAAAGACTTGTCCATGGCCCACTTTGGAAGAACCGCAAAGCAGGTTGCCGATTGGGTTTCTAAAGCCCTTCATTTAGATTTCCTTCCTAGTTTTTGGCTGTCTAATCCCTCCAACTCTTTGGGAGTTTCCTTGTTTTGATGCCCTGCTATGGGTACGGGCGTCAATGGGCCGGGTCGGGCCCAGTCTTGGCTTGACTGAAAGTAGCAGTACCACGCTCAAGCTGGCCCGAATTAGCCGGGCCAGGCCAAGTCAGGCCGAATTTCAGCTGAATTCTTTTTTTATATTTTTTTGAATTAAAATCAATTAATAAAGCCATAAAATGAAAGAATATAAAAAAAATATAAAAATAAATTAAATTAAAAATAAATGGGTATTAAATAAAGTCGGGCCCGAGTGCCAAACTAGACTCGAAAAGGCCTGAAAATGCAAGAAAATTTCGGGCGGGGCCGGGCTGCCGGCCCGCCTAGTGTGGGTACATTTGACACTCTTGACTATCGGCTTATCTTATTCAAACTCTTGCGGATAAATAAAGGCAGTTTGTTTTCTGACCCAAAAAAAGAAACCTTTTCTATTCTATAGCTTTTCTTATCACTTACTAGTGTTTAGTTGTCTTTCTTTACACCATATCAAATTTATCAACTATTCTGACCAATTTAAATTAGAGCAACTTATCAATTTTTCTTCGATAGAATTACCAAGTATATTTTGGTTAACAACTTTCATTTGTGTTACTTATCAAGTTTGTTTGTTTTTTTTTTGTCCTTTTAATGTCTCTCTATTTTTATTGTTTTGCAGTCAAGTGGTGTTCAACCTCCTTCTGCAGAGCGCATTTAATCTACTTTCCTAAGCGAATATAAAGGTGCACTTCGCCACTTCCCACGTCAGCTTGGTGCATTTGCGATTTTGCTCTTAGTATTCCCAAAGAGGCTTGAACCCAAGACCATAAGAAGAGGGATAAGCTCTCTTGCATCTAAAGCCAACATATCCTCGGTTAATTTACCTTCCTGATTACTACTAGTAAGATTTACCACCTCAAGCATTAAATCAGTAACTAATATCAACTCTCAACTGAAGTGGTTATCAATGTTTATTCATTTCTCTGTTAGTAACATTAAAAAGTTCAATTTGATACATCCGTGTGCCACGTTTACTCAAAATTAATTTTGTGTCAATTTTTTTTTTTATAATTGGACCTCATTTACCCCAAAATGATTTTTGTGTTATATCCCAAATCACCAAATTCTTAACTTGGGAAACTCCAAACTCATTATTTGTTAGAATTTAAGATTTTTTTGTGATACGAAAGTTAGTTTGGGATAAATGTGGCAAATGTTTTTCAATTTGAAATTTTTTGTGGTGTAAAAGTTAGTTTGGGGTAAATGTGGCATGGGTAAACCATTTTGAGATTTGTTGTGACATGAAAACCCTTACGAAACCTATTCATGGGTAGCTCAGTTGGTTAGGGCGCACTTGCGATTATGTGGTTAGGCGCACTGGTCTCAGGTTTGATTTCCCGAATGACCACCTGTAATTTAAGTGGGGGACCATGGCGGTGGGTTACCGTGCTAGTCTCCCTCGAGGAATAGTCGAGGTGCGCGCAAGCTGGCTCAGACATCTTGGTTATCAAAAAAAAAAAAACTCTTACGAAAGAAGTCTTACCCTCAGTCTTTGCTATCTTATTCTTATAAAAGAGATGCGGTAAATGTGATTGGGGTACACTAGCTTGGGATTTTATGTGATCTTAACACTGATTTTTTAATTTTCCAATTTAACCTTGGGGGGCACCATCGAGAAAAAAAATGGGCAAGTCACTCAAATAAAGGTTGACAATTGTATATTAGTTAGCATATTTAGGGTGTAACAAGAAAGGGTTACAAAATTTGGTTAAATATGGTTTTTTTCAGAGATAAAAGAAGTAGGTAGTTAAAAAACAAATAAAAGTTTCTAAAAGGGGAAAAAGTGCATCACAAGTACTAAATTAATGTGTCTATTGCAATCAAGTCTAGAATCTTTGAATTGGTTCAATCAAGTCCCAAACTATTTACCACATAGTGCAATTTAGCCCTAAAGTTTTCACAATCAAGTCCTAAGCTTCTACTAAAAGTGTAATTTAATTTTAAAACTTATGTTGAAAGTTCCATTTTAAAGATGCCATATACATTATGTTTGAGTGATAAGTAGGCAATCATATGCAGTGTTCATCAAGAGGACCTGATTGCACTTTTGGATAAAAGGTTTAGGACTTTATTGGACTAATTAAAGAGTTTGAGATTTGATTGCATTGAGTACACATGCTTTAGGACTTTCGATGCACTTTTCCCTTCAAGTAAGAATTGGTAACACAAAACTAGTTGATAGAAAATGGTCGATAAGTAAGGGAAATGAAAATGGTAACTCAATGGAGAAGTTGGCAAATAAAAAAAAATACAGGTTAGTCGACAATTTTAAATTGGAGTTGGTAAACACCATACAATTGTAACTCAATCGGAAGAAAGTTAGCAAGTGACGGAAAGAATACCGCTAATTCCGTATAATACTCAGTAAAAGTAAGGCCTTGATGAGAAAGATAAATAAAAGTGGGTCAAAGAGAAGAGAGTTTCTGTTGGAAAATATGATGCGTTTTGATGGGTGAGTGAATGAGAAAATGTTTCTCAAAGAACATCCTTAAATTGGAAGTGGGAAGTGAAAATATGCTAGTCCCACGTTCGAAAGGAGGAAGGCCTTGAAGTGTTTTATATGTGGTTATACTTCTTTTGAGCGGTAACTATTATAATATAAGTACTATGCCTTGCGCACGCCCATGGAAGTGCAAATCCCAGACCTCGATGAAGGCCTGATAAGTTGAAACTTGGGCGCGAGCGCACGACCTGCGTACGCGAATGCAAGACCGAAAAGTGGGCCACACAACAAGCTTATTTTTCCTTCTACTTTAATTTTTTCCAACTCAAGCCGTTACAATGTAATGTTCGTAAGTTAATTACCGGCATGTTAATGGTATTAACTAAGTAATGACTATTATAGTTGTGACATTCCGAATTTCCGCCCCCTCGAACCTTAAGATATGAAATGAAATCTCAAAATTGGAAAATAAAAAATAAAGATTCCAAAGTTATTATTGGATTGGACGTTGCCTCATCGAAAAAGATTGAAATCAGAAAAACGGAGTTTCGGACGTCTAGGGTAAAATTATCATTTTGCCCCTTAAGCCTTAGACATGCCTTAATAAATGGAATGAGGGCATTTTGGTCATTGACCACACCCTATAGGCTGCCAAAAATCAACAAAAATGACAGCCCTTGGATAAGCCTTGATTGACATATGGACAAGTGTCAATGATGGTGGATGGGCATTTAGTGAGCAACTTTTAACCGACCATTCAAGCTTGTTGACCAAGAAGGATTAAAGACCAAACTCTCTCTCTCTTCCTCTCATTTTTGGTTGGCACTTTCTCTCTCTTTCCTCTCTTCCTTTTTGTTTTCTTCATCTTGGTTGAGAAGACCCATCGCCAGCTCACTGCTCTGTCCCAACTGATTCACTGTTTCGACCATATCTTTGTCGTCCGATATCGGATTGAGGTAAAACTACTTCCATCTGAAAGCTTATTATCTTGTGGTTCTAGGGACATATTATAAACTCCATTTGGCCCAGCCGTTTATCTCGTAGGTCTATTTGAGTAGGTAAAGGTCAGACGAGGTCAAATTCTGACCGGTTTTGAGGAAAGACTTGTTCCGGGGTTTTTCGGACTTCAAACGGCTTCAAATTTTCTGTGAAGACTTCTTAACTCATAGTAATTGTGTTGGTTGAGCTGAAATTGTGAGTTTGATTGGGTTTAGATGGGTTTTCATGATTGATTTGTGAGGGTTTTTGTGGAGCAGAATTTGTCGTCGATGGACCGAGTAGAACCGAGGCCGTTTGCGGTACTTCGATGCTTCGACTTGCTCCAAAAATTTTGGTAAAACTCCTATAGATGTAGTAGGACATATTAGCAAGTTGATTTTGTGGTAAATCAAGGTTCAGAGTTGAATTATGGGCTGATTAAATAGGTAGAGGGCAGAATCGAATTCTGCCCTGTTTCGGTTTGGATGAAACGAGCCCTTTGAGGGCTGTGGGAGGTATTGTCATACTTTAAATTCATCGTTAAGACATAATAGAATGTTAATTGAGATGTTAATGAGGTGTATGCTCCGTGAATTGGCTATTGAAATAGAAAAATTGATTGTTTGACGAACTTTGGACTAGGTCGCACAGCTGTCCTGTTTTGGAATCAAGGGAACCAAATCTTTGGAGGAGTCTTGGAGGGAATTTTACTGATTTAATTGAAAAGCAAGTGACTCCTAAACCTTTGCTAAGAAGTTAGGACACTACTGGATGCATTTGGATGATATATTGATGAATTTGGGAGTCTATTGCATTGATTGTTCATGATCGACTAAGATAATAGAGGTGTGAGTCGTGTGTACTCCTGATAATGAGAAATTATAACTCTCATGGCTAAATTATTGTTGTGTGCATTCGATTAACATGGATGCTGGTATGGCTATGTGACATATGGCCTTGACGTCTCTCATGACAATGATTCGTTACTTGGCTGATAAAAATTGTACTCGATTATGAAGTTTCTTAAGAGGTGAGTTTGCTTTGTGAGCCTAAGAGTTTGTGGCACCCTGATGGGTTGAGATGCGGGGTTGTGATGGCTGGTACCCTGATGCATTAAGACGCGAGGTTGTGGTGGCTAATGTCCTGATGCGTTGAGACGCAGGACGAGATTGATTATGTGTCGACATAGGCCGAAATGGCATTGAAAACATAATGCGTTTAATGCGGGTTTGTCAATTTGATCGTCTGAGGCGTATTGACGCGGACCGAGCCTAAAGCGTATTGACGCGAACATAGCTATTGAAAAAGAGAATTGATATCCTAATGCGTCAAAACGCGGGATAGTCTTGATACGTGTCAATACAAGTATCGAAATGGCCTTTGGAACCTGATGTGTCAGAACGCGGTTGGCAATCGAGATCTTGATTAGCCTGATGCGTATTGATGCGGGCGAAGGCCATTGGGATTAAATTTGTAATTAGCCTGATGTGTATTGACGCGGGCTTGGCCATTGGGATTAAATTTATGATTAGCTTGATGCGTTTTGACGCGGGCTTGGCCATTAGAATTGAAAATTGTGATGATATGATTGTCCTTGAATCGTGTTTGCGTTATGCCAGACGTTTCGTGGTGCCTTGATGTTTTATTGCCATATGTTGTTTTATCAATGAATCCTTGTCTATTATTTTATTGCATAATCTGAGAGGACTAATGGCCTGGTCTAGGTTTGGGGTGAACTTGCCGAGATTCATATCTCACCCCGTCGTGGGATTAACTTTTTCAAGTCCCAAGCGATGGAAATTTGAGCTTGTCAATGACCGATGTTTGAAGAATTAATTATAGGAAATGAATTTACACTTTTGTGACTTTAGGGATTTCATGTTATCTTGAAGTTTGAGTTGTATCTTTTAAACCTGTAGTCGACATTTATAAGAAGACATACCCTATGTCCTGAGTTATCTTAAGATTGAATTGAATGGAGAAGTTTCATCGATTCCGTATGTTTGTATCATTTAAAAGTTATAAATTGTTGGCCGACGGATCTTGGGTACTATCGAGACGAGACAGCCCTGGTGAGATTTTGCGTGCCTGACAGGTTCGGGGTGTGACAATAATTTTATGGTTACATAATTAAATACATAACGACTCTAAACGGCAGAGTTATTTAGCCGTAATTCTTTATTTCCGTAGTGCCCCATTGAGCTTATAATTAGGTGTCTTCCCATTCTGTTTGTAAGATCAAAAAAACTTTCAACCTCAAAGAAAAACTCCTCTTCCTCTTTTCAATCGTCTGCATCTGCATTGTTTTCGATAGTGTTCGCGTTGGTTTCAAGTTCGTCGAAAGTTTTGAAGTGTTGTTCTTGCCTCTATTGCTGCTTAATCATTGTATCTTGGGAGACAGACGTTCACGAAATCTCAAAGCACATACTGTAGGGGACGAATTTATTTTAAGGAAACTGTGTCGAACACATGCCTCGATATTTTTATCAATTCCAGTTATTTTAATACTGTTGTGTTTCTGATCAGATTTTGTTTTTCTGAAGGTGCTTTTGATGGATTCAGATTCATTGCTTCTGAAGGCGCTTCTGGCGGGTTTAGATTCACTCCTTCTGACGGGTTTAAATTCACTACTTCTGACGGATTTAGATTCACTACTTTTGATGAGTTCAGATTAAGTGCTTCTGAATGTGCTTCTAACGAGTTCATATTCAGTCCTTCTGATAGATTCGGATTTAATGCTTCTGAAGGTGCTAATGACGGGTTCAGATTCACTCCTCTTGACGGGTTCAGATTCACTGCTCCTGACGGGTTCAAATTCACTAATTATGACAAGTTCATATTTAGTGTTTCTGAAGGTGCTTCTGACGGGTTCAGATTCAGTCCTTTTGACGAGTTCAGATCCACTGCTTCTGAGCTGCCTATGAAGGTTCAGATTTTGTGCTTTTGACCTATTTTTGAGCTGCTTCTAAAGGCTCATATTTTGTGCTTCTGACCTGCTTCTGAATGTTTAGATTTTGTGCTTCTGACCTGCTTCTGAGCTGCTTCTAAAGGCTCAGATTTTGTGCTTTTGACTTGCTTCTGAACTACTTCTGAAGGCACAAATTTTGTGCTTCTGCCAACTTAGTGTTTTTATTTTTAAAGCAGTTTGCTCACATTTACTATTATTATTTGAATTTTAAGTATCCTCCAATTTTATAAAATAGAATTGTTAATTTTAACACTGTTTGCCCAACATTCTTAAAATAGATTCGATATGGATTCGATATTTACAATTCGAATGGCTAATGGAAAAGAAGTTGTTGATGTGTCTACCGATGACATCACCAAAAGGTCTACCTCTGTTGTCCAAGAACCTGGATGATCCTCTACTTCTACTGTGGCTTCTTTCCACCATGGTGAGAAACCAGAAAAGTTCAACGAATCGAACTTTAAAAGGTGGCGGCAAAAGATATTGTTTTATTTAACAACTTTGAATCTTGCGAGATTCTTGACTGAGGAATCTCCTAAGGTATCCAATGTAGAAACAGATAAGCCAGCCTTCAATGTGGTTGAGGCTTGGAAACATTCTGACTTCCTATGTAGGAATTATGTCATGAATGGATTACATGACTCATTATATAATGTTTATTGTGCAATAAAGATGGCAAAGGAGTTATGGAAATCCTTAGACTGCAAATATAAAATAGAGGATGTCGGAGCAAAGAAATTTATTGTCGGTCGATTCCTTAATTATAAGATGGTGGATCTAGGCTGTGATCAGTCAAGTGCAAGAAATTCAAGTGATCCTGCATGAGATTTTGCCTGAAGGAATGAATTTGAGTGAAACCTTCCAAGTAGCTGCGATTATTACGAAGCTACCTCTTAGGTGGAAGGATTTCAAGAACTACCTCAAGCACAAACGAAAAGAAATGAACTTGGAGGAGTTGATTGTTAGACTTCGAATCGAAGAAGACAACAGAAGCTCTGAACGCAAAGGGTTCAATCCTACTATAGTTAAGGCAAATGTTTTGGAGCACAAGCGTGACCACAAGAACAAGAAGGTCGCCAAGCCAAAGTTGGGAACAAAAGGAGGAGTTTCTAAGAATATGTTTCAACTGTGGTAGGTTAGGCCATAGATCTGCAAACTGCAGACTTCCAAAGAAGAGGAATTTTGAGACAAATATGGTGAATGACATGACTAAAGATGTGTCAAATATAAACCTATTTGCAATGGTTTCTAAAGTGCACTTAGTTGGGTCCAATTCGAAGGAATGGTGGATTGACACTGGAGCAACTAGGCACGTATGCTCCAATAAGGACCTGTTCATAACTTTTTAACCAAATAATGGGGAGAAAATGTTCATGGGAAACTCTGCATCTCCTGTTGTTGAAGGCCAAGGGAAGATACTTTTGAAGATGACTTCTGGGAAAGAGTTGACTTCGAATAATGTCTTATATGTGCCAGAAATCCGAAAGAACCTGGTCTCCGGATCTCTGTTGAACAAGCATGGATTTCGCATGGTGTTCGAGTTAGATAAAGTTATTCTATCTCAATTTGAAATGTATGTGAGGAAGGGATATGTATCTTATGGGATTTTTAAGCTCAATGTCATGACAATTATTAATAAAGATAATAAGTCTTCCTTTTATTTGCTTGAGTCTTCAAATTTATGGCATGGTATACTCGGACATGTTAATTATGATACATTACATAGATTAATTAACTTGGAACATATACCCTCATTCCAAATTGATTCAAAATACAAATGTGGAATTTGTGTTGAGACGAAATTAACGAAATCATCGTTTTAATCGATTGATAAAAGCACCGTACCCCTTGAATTGATTCGTAGTGATGTTTGTGATTTGAAATTCATACAAACAAGAGGTGGTAATAAATATTTTATTACATTTATCGATGATAACACTAAATGCTGTTATGAGTATTTGCTTAAAAGTAAAGATGAAGCCTTAGAGAAATTTGTTCTCTATAAGAATGAAGTTTGAAAATCAACTTGATAAGAAAATCAAAAGAGTGAGAAGTGATAGAGGTGGTGAGTATGAAGTACCATTTGGTGAATTCTATGCTCAGTACATAATTATACATGAAGTAACTATGCCCTATTCATCTCAATCAAATGGTGTTGTTGAACGTAAAAATCGCACATTGAAAGAAATGATGAATGCGATGTTACTAAGTTCAGGCTTACCTCAAAATATGTAGGGTGGAGATATTTTGTCAAGAAATTACCTTTTAAATAAGATACCTCGAAAGAAAGAGAATTAAACCCTTTATGAGCTATGGAAAGGTAGGCAATCATCCTACAAATGCTTGCGCGTGTAGGGGTGTCTTGTAAAAGTGATTGTTCCAACACCAAAGAAAATTAAGATAGGTCTTAAAACGGTGGATTGTATCTTTATAGGCTATGCACATAACAATAATCATTTGAAAATGATTTTCTAACTTATTTGTTAGAAAAAGAACCATTGCATTATACAGAAGCTATGAATTCTTCTGAAGGACCTCTATGGAAAGAGGCAATAAAAAATGAAGTTGATTCTATTATGCAGAATCATACTTGGGAGCTAGTGAATCTTCCTCTTGGTTGTAAACCTTTAGGGTCCAAATGGATCTTTAAAAGGAAGATGAAAGCAAATGGCTCAATTGATAAGTATAAAGCCAAACTTGTAATCAAATGATACAGACAACGAGAAGGCTTATATTACTTTGATACTTATTCTCCTGTGACGAGAATAAATTCCATTAGGATGATACTTGCAATTGCAACATTACGAAATCTTGAAGTACATCAAATGGATGTAAAAATAATTTTCCTAAATGGTGATTTGGATGAAGAAATCTATACGGAACAACTTGAAGGTTTTATAGTTCCAGGACAAGAAAGGAAAGTCTGTAAATTGGTGAAATCATTGTATTGTCTAAAACAAGCGCCAAAGTAGTGGCATGAAAAGTTTGATAATACAACGATTACCAATGAATTTAAAATCAATGAATGTGATAAATGTGTCTACATTAAAGAGACAGAGAATAGATACGTCATTCTATGTCTATATGTGATGACATACTCATTGTTAGTAGTGATGACAGAATGATCAAATCTACCAAGAATATATTGAATTCAAGATTGGCATGAAAGATATGTGACTTGCTGATGTAATAGGAATAAAAATCACAAGAATGTCCGAAGGTTTAATTTTAAACCAGTCACATTATGTGGACAAGATTCTTGAAAAATTCAATATGAATAATTCTGGTATTGTTAGAATACCATTAGACAATAGTCTCTATCAATCCAAGAATAGAGGATATGGTATTTCTCAAGTAGAATACTCTAGAATTGTTTGGAGTCTAATGTACTTAATGAGTTGTACTAGACCAGATATTGCCAATACGTTTAGTAGATTGAGTAGATATACAAGTAGTCCGAGTGCTGACCATTGGAAAGCAATAGTGAGAGTACTTAGGTACTTACGGAATACTCGGAATTATGGCCTGCACTATACCAAGTGTCACGCCCTGAACCTAGCGGGCACGCGAACATCCTATCAGACCGTAATCAAGCTATGCCAGCTAAGATCCTTCGGCCAATCATATAACAACTTGACAAAAAAATAAGATCACGGAAGCCATAAAACTGCTTCGTACAATTTCATAATGAAATGACTCGGGGCAAAAGGTATACACCTCTTATAAATAAAATTCTTCTCAGAAGTCATCGCAGCCAAGTACCCAAAATTCAACTCCTAAATCCTCAAAATCATAGACAATCCCTAAGACCACAAAATACATAAAACCATTCATGTTATTTCTTTATCGAGAGCTCATCCTCACCTCGCCTGTATTTCCATCTTCAAGGACCTGAAAAATTAATCCCCCACTGGGGTGAGATAAATATATATCTCAGCAAGGGAAACCTAAACCTAGACCTGAATATCAGTCCTCCCAAACCACACACAATGCCACTAAGATGCAAGCAATCGACAATATAATGGCGCATGGCACCACCTAAACAGGGTCATCAATAACCAAGCATGGATAAGAAACACAATTGGCCACACTCAACTTCAGGGTCTCAAGCTCAATGCACAAGCAACATGTAATTCGATACACAATTGTCATCACTTTCTTGTTTCTCCACGTACTTCTCCAGCACTCTTGCCAACCGACATCATTGGGGCCACAGGCCAATTGATATCTTGGTATCATTGGGGCCACAAGCCAATCGGTACTTTTAAGCCTTGTGGCCATTCGATACCACTAGGGCCATAGGCCAATCGGTATTCTCAATATTTTTCAAGCTCACCACCATTCAATACCACTGGAACCACAGGTCAATCGATATTTTCATCATCAAGACTTTTAGTCAATTGATACCACTGGGGCCACAGGCCAATCGATACTTTCGAGACTCATAACCAAATGTCATCTTAGGAGCTCACAGCCAACACGATCTCTGGGGCCACATGCCAACAATCGCTGGGACAATATAGCTCATTCATATAGCATCGGCATTATAACCATATATATCACGTAGGCATCATGGCCAATTAAACAACCAAGGGCTCAATAGCCAAATATATCATTAAGGCATATCACAGTTCAAACGCCATGCTATGACATTCAAGTCATGGAATCCATCACCCAATCAAGCAATTCAAGCTATATGCTTCACCAAGCAATCAAATCATCCAACCAATCTATTTAGTAGTGTCCTAATGTTCAAGCAAAGATTTAGGAAACACTTACCTCGATTGATTAGTAAAACTTCACATCAAGTAACTCTCCTCAATGCCACAAGTATGCAATCCCCAAGAATCCCTCATCAATCTAGAAAGGTTCACCAATCTTGGATCAAAAGCCATTAAATTCTCATTTCCATTAACTCAATTCCTAGATAGCCATTCAATTAACAACTCAAGATGCCTTATCGATCAATTGAACACATGCCAATACTCCCACGAACCCTCAATATATTCGGCTTACAGAGCTACATGCAAGGTGGAATACAACTTTTTTATGTACCAAATAGCTTTTAAATCATTTCTAAATCCCAGTCCACTTCACATACCCCACTAACACCTCACATAACATCCTATGGAGTCTTATGAGTTAATTTGAAGCCAAAATGCCACTTAATTGACCCTCAACAGAACCAGCCAGAATAGGTACTCCCACAAAACAGAACCATTTTTGATTCAATTAGCATAACCAAGTCGTATCTCAACCTTAAGCCTCAATGCTTCACAAAACCAACTTGCCATAACCTTAATCTACATATTAAGGGAGCTCACCGAAGATTTGGAAGCAAAATAGCACCTCAAAGCCTTCGAACAACCCAGTTTCCTCCACGGTCCTCAAATGGGCAGAAACTGTCTCTAGAAAACCTCCACAAATCAATCATGAAAATCCCTGTAAATGCAATTAAAATTATAACCACAGATCAGCCAACTCAAGTACTAGATGTTATGAAGATCTTATCAAAAATTTGGAGTGATTTGGAGTCTGGAAGCCCCCAAAAATTGCCCCTCTCCAAAACCGAGTCATATTTTGACCTTTGCCCATTCAAATAGACATACGGGACAAAAGGCTTGGCCAAATTAAGTTCATAATATCTTTCTAGAACGGCAAGACAATAAGCTTTGAGATGGCAATGGTTTTACCTCAATCCAAAGTCGGACGACAAGTTTATGGCCAGAATAGTGAAATAATTTTTCCTTATCCGCGAGAAAACTACTCGACTGAGACACCAAAGGGAGAGGAAGAAGAAAAATGAAGAGGCAAAGTGAGGGGGAGGGGAGTCACGGCTGAGGATATGCATAATTGAGCTTCCCTCAAATAATTGAGGTGAAATTGACAAGATTGATTTAGGTGAGTTAATTAATGCAAGAGGCTCCTATTGAGTGACACACGGCATAACTTCTAGAAGACATTGACGTCCTTTGATCTTATCCTTCATCAAATTTCGGCAGCACATAGAGGTCTAAAATGACCAAAATGACCTTCTAAACTTCTTAAGGTAAGACCAAAGGTCGAGGGGCAAAATTTTTATTTTTCACTTCTCGTCCGAACTTTCATTTTTCCAGTAAAAATCACCCTCGATGAGGCGACGTCCATTTCAATTCCTATGTTTGAATTTCTTAATGTTCAATACCCAAATCTCGAGGTGCAATTTCATGTCGAACTCTTGTCGACTGTAATTCCAGTTTAACTCAAGCTGATGGGCGACTCTTACAGGCGCTACACGTATCGACCTGGGATTTTTCTTAAGCTATGGCGACTTTGATTGTCATGTAATTGTAAGGGTTTATCGGCTATTCCTTCGATCCTAATCATCAAAATTCGATTTAGAAAATTCTCACAAATTACATAATGGTTAAGCGGAATCACCCTCGTCCCAACATATAACTCTAGCAAGACATTCCATAATCGTCCTTAGATCGATCTCTGCCGGCCCAAGACATTCCCTCAACAATTCTTATGGTCAAAGTGTCATTTCTTATTCAAATTTCCCCAGGTCTACGTACCTGACTCTGCGTCAGTCTTTTCCTTTTGGTCAGTTAACTCGGGAGTGATCAACTCCGAGCGAGTTACAACTGAATTACACCGATCGATATCCTTCCATTCAATGGCCTCGAGATGGTCGGAATTCGGAATGTCACACCAAGTATCCATATGTTCTAGAATGATATAGTGATGCAAACTGAATATATGATATAAAAGACTCAAAATATACTAATAGATCTGTATTCACACTAGCAGGTGCAGCTGTATCTTGAAAATCCTGTAAACAAACTGTTATAGCTAGATCTCAATGGAATTGGAATTTATAACTTTGAATAAATGTGGTGAAGAGGCTGAATGGCTATGCCATTTCTTAGAGGATATTTCAAAATGGCAAAAATCTGTGCCACTAATCTGTATGCATTGTGATAGTCAATCTGCAATTGGAAGAGCACATAGTAACATTTATAATGGTAAGTCTAGAAATATACGTCGTAGACATAATTCCATTAGACAACTATTCTCAACTGGAATTATCTCTATTGACTACGTAAAGTCAAAGGATAATATTGCGGATTCACTAACCAAAGGGTTAAACAGAGAGTTAGTTGAAAAGTCGACAATAGGAATGAGACTGCAGCCCATTACAGGAAAATTGATATAAAGAAAAACCCAACGTAGTTGATTGGAGATCTTAAGATCTAGGTTTAAAGGGAAAACTTAATTATATGAACTTAGTGATATCACTGTGGGGGACTATCCCTCAAATCATTCCCATAAAAAAACAATGATTTGATATCTCCCAAGTATGTGGAGTAAACAAATTACTATGGGGGTATATCAGGAAAAAGGATAGCAATTATGCTTTAATGATTCTTAAGTAGAGTAAACTAATTACTCAAGATTAAATAATCACATATGTGAGAGAGAAGTGAGGCCGCTTTCAAGGAGAATTTTTTAGGGCTGAATTCTTTAGAAACTCTCGCAGAACAAGGATGATGTTCATGGCCAAAACGAACATACTCATGAGAACTGAACAAACGTTTAGATGAATCCTGTGTGAAGTGTATGGGTCATTTATGAAGAAAGCGGGACAGTTCAAAAACATCATGTCTAATGGACAGTTGGTAAATTAAATATACTTTCACAAGGGAAGGTTCAAAGGGTGACACTTACCTATCCTATGCAGGTTTTTCATTTGTTAAACACTATCACAGAGTCAAAACCAAAATAATTTTCATTCATGTGGGGGATTGTTAGAAAATATGATGTATTTTGATAGGTGAGTGAATGAGAAAATGTTTCTCAAAGAACACTCTTGAGTTGGAAGTGGGAAGTGAAAGTGTGTTAGTCACACATTGGAAATGAGGAAGGCTTGGAAGTGATTTATATGTGGTTACACTTCCTTTGAGTGGTAACTATTATAATACAAGTACTATGCCTCGTGTATGCGCAGAGGGGTACAAATCCCAGAACTCGATGGAGGCCCAACAAGTTGAAACTTGGACGCGAGCGCATGACCTGCGTACGCGAATGCAGGACCTAAAAGTGGGCCTTGCAATAAGCTCACTTTTGTCTTCTTTATTAATTTTTTATAACTGAAGCCGTTACAATGTAACTGTTCTTAAGTTAATTACCGACAAGTTAATGGTATTAACTAAGTAACGGCTATTATAATTATGTGGTTATAGAATTAAATACATAACGGCTCTAAATGACAGAGTTATTTAGCCGTTATTCGTTATTTCTGCAATACCCCATTGATCCTATAAATAGGTGGCTTCCCATTCTATTTGTAAGATCGAAAAAACATACAGCCTCAAAGAAAAACTTCTTTCACTCTTTTCAATCGTTTACATCTGCATTGTTTTCAATAGTGTTCGCATTGGTTTCAAGTTCGCCAAAAACTTTAGAGTGTTGTCAAAACCCCGCGCCTCGGGCGCCCCGGGTACGGGCTCGCGACTCCCTTCAAGCACAAACTCTCTCTTGAGATCCCATGATTTACATAAAGATCGAGAGATATATCATATAGAAAGCACGCGAAAGCGATGATATAAAAACTCCTCCGCACAAATACAAAATGGGACTTGGGTAACGAGAATACTAATAAAAACATAAATTCTCAAATATTCATACAAGAGCAGGGCAAATTAAACTTGCTGGTCAATAAGGGTGACGAGGTTAGTACAAAAAATGATCACATCTATTCTCAAAAAGGGACAGGCATTGTGGTCACCATCAAAATATCATACCAGAACAGAAACTCCTATGTCGAGCTACTAGAGTCATCAGTCTCTTCCTCAGCCTCCTCAGTGGGCTCGTACTCCGAGAAGGTCTCCGAGCAAACCTCCACAGTGCCCTCCATCGTTTCGTCAGCTGATGGCTCCACCTGGTCATCCTCGGTGGCCTCAATCACAATAACCTCATTAGTGTCTTCCAAGGTCGGGGTCCTCTCAGGACCATTCCTCGAGCCAGCGACTGACCCATCGGCCTCTACTAAATCTCGAGCGGGATGACAACAACTGGGTTTCACCCCAGGGATACCTCAGTGGGCTTCAGTGGCCTTATGGAAATGTCCCCTATCTTCCTGAACCATGCCTCGTACCTGTGAGGCTTCCAGCTACTACCACCATCATCTACCTAGACGACAGTACACTTCCTAACATAAACGGTCCCCTGCCCATTAGAGAACTCCTCAAAATATAATGACATCTCCTTTGGTCATCAAACCTGATTGGCCACATCTTCAAGGTCTAGGATCTGAAAAAAAAATGGAGTCCCACAACGGGATGAGACATACATCTCAATAAGGTGGGTCCTAACCCTAGATTAGGCTAATCGTCCACTCAGGCAGATACAATCACAAACAATTTATAAAAAATCACCTGAGACAATCTACTATCACGAAACGACACACGGATGTCAAGCATGCAATCAAGGCATCTTATTACATCATTATGCTCAAGCACATATTATCAAGCCAGATTACACCTTCCACCCCATTCTTACCTCCTCACTTTCATGCCCGCGTTTAGAACGCCTCGGGCTCGATCCGCGTAAACGTATCAGGCCATCTCATTGACAAACCAACATAAACGCATCAGGTTTTCAATCTCATTCTAGGTCTTTGTCGACACACCTCAACTCAGTTTCAATGCAACAGGACTATGGGCCTCTCAACCCCGCGTCTCGTACTCCTCAAGGTGCCATTCAATTCAAACCCCGTGCCTTAGCGCCTCAAGGTATCCATTCACACAACCCCGCGTCTCAACGCATCAGGGTGTCACAACTTCTCAGACATGCCGTAAGTTCATTTCATTTCATAGCACACGTTTGAATGCAAACTCATACGACAAACGACACATCCACGGCATGCAAGACAACTAATTTTGACATACAAATGTGGCAATCAATTCATAGCACAAGCATTGTCAAACATTCAAGACCTCTATGTCCTTCTCAGCACTCCAAAAGCCTTTTCCAGTTTCTCGATCCATCTTGGTGCTAGTTCAGGATCTCTAGTCCCATCGAACTGGGTTGGCTTCAGTTTGATGAACTGCTCGACCAGTTGGCCCATCTGTCTGGCTACAACAATTTCTTCCTAGGCATTCACAGCCTCATTGCCCTGATCGTGGTCGCCATTGTTTCCGTTGCCCCCGTTGTTGCCGTTGACGGCAGCTATTGCGGCTCCTACCGCTTGGGTTATGGCGGCATCCCTATCTCGGGTCTGCTTGTCGATGAGGTCGCTAATTCTTTCGAGTGCCCTCAATACTCCATCCATCCTCGGATCTTTCGATGCCGATGGCTCGAACTGGAGGCTCCGCTCCTAGGCCTTCCAGGTCTCCTAGATGGATTAATCATTCTTATATGCTTCTACTAAGCCTGGTCCACCACAATTTCATCAAGAGGTTAGTAACTCATTCATTCAACCAAGTCCAGGGTTACCAAACTATACCTTAATAGAAATAGTTACAATATAACGACCTTCTACGCAACCAATTCCACAAGCACCTCAATAAGCAACTCATGGCTATTCCTCAATTCCGTCACTCTAACAGTTCACCAAAATAAGCCATGCTCATTCGCTTAACAGGCCAAAATCCAGAAATGACTTTCAACGCTAAGCATGGAACTTAATTCCCATACATTATCACAACTCTGCCAAGGACAAATGCCAATCACATGTACCAAGTCATATGCCATGTAGTCCGTGTCTCATCCTAACTAGTTTCCTAAGGTCTCGCTACCCATCCTTGTCCCAACTTAATCCTTCTTATCACTCAAATTCTCAACCAACTTTGGATTGAGCTGACCTTGCTCTAAAACCAAGCAAAGCGGGGATGTCAAAGCCCCGTGCCCCGGGCATGGGCTCGTGACTCCCTGAAGCATAAACTCTCTCTCAAGGTCTCAAGATTCACATAAAGGTCGAGAGATATATCATATAGAAAGCACGCAGAAGCGACGATATAAAAACTTCTTCATACAAATACAAAAATGGGACTTGGGTAACGAGAATACTAATAAAAACATAAATTCCTAAATATTCATACAAGAGCATGGTAAACTAAACTTGCTGGTCAATAGGGGTGGCGAGGCTAGTACAAAAGACGATAATATCTGTTCTAAAAAAGGGACAGGTATCGTGGTCACCATCAAAATATCAGACCAGAACAGAAACTCCTGTGTCGAGCTACTGGAGTCGTCAGTCTCCTCCTCAGCCTCCTTAGTGGGCTCGTACTTCTAGAAGGTCTCTTAGCAAACCTCCACGGTACCCTTCATCGTCTCGTCAACTAATGGCTCCACCTAGTCATCCTCGGTGGCCTCGATCACTATAACGTCATTGGTGTCCTCTAGGGTCGGGTCTTCTTAGGACCATTTCTTGAGCCAGCGACTGACACCTCGATCTCTACTGAATCCCGAGCGGGATGGCACCAGCTGGGTATTACCGCACGGGGTACCTCAGTGGGCTTCAGTGGCCCTGTGGAAATGTCCCCTATCTTCTTGAACCATGCCTCGTACCCGTGAGGATTCCAGCTACTACCACCCTCATCTACCCAGACAACTGTACACTTCCTAACATAAACGATCCCCTGTCCATTAGGGAACTCCTCAAAATTTACTGAGATCTCCTTTGGGTCACCAAACGTGATTGGCCACATCCTCAAGGCCTAAGATCTGAAAAAATGGGGCCCCACAACGAGGTGAGACATATATCTTAGTAAGGTGGGTCCTAACCCTAGATTAGACTGACCATCCACTCAGGCAGATACAATCACAAACAATTTATACAAAATCACCTGAGACAATCTACTAGCACGAAACAACAAACGGATGTCAAGCATGCAATCAAGGTATCTTATTACATCATTATGCTCAAGCACATATTTTCAAGCCAGATTACACCTTCCGCCCCCCTTCCTACCACCTCATTTTCATGCCCGCGTTTAGAGCACCTTAGGCTCGGTCCACGTAAACGCATTAGACCGTCTCATTGACAAACCTGCGTAAATGTATCAGGCTTTTAATCTCATTTCAGGTCTATATCGACACACCTCAACTCTGTCCCGCGTTTCAACGCATCAGGACTATGGCCATCTCAACCCCGCGTCTCATACGCCTCAAAGTGCCATTCAATTCAAACCCCGCGTCTTAGCGCCTTAAGGTATCCATTTACACAACCCCGCGTCTCAACACATCAGGGTGTCACAACTTCTCAGACATGCCACAAATTCATTTCATTTCATAGCACACGTTCGAATCCAAACTCATGCGACGAACGACACATCCACGGCATGCGAGATAATTAAATTTGACATACAAATGTGACAATCAATTCATAGCACAAGCATTGTCAAACATTCAAGTCCTTTATGTCCTTCTAGGACGTACATTGGACAACCACATTATAACCTCCAAGAACCGATCAATTCGCACACAAATCACTCAATTGAGTCCAATCCTCCTATCAAAGGATTAGAATCCCCTTACCTCAAGCTTATTCAATACAAGCCTTCTTCCAAGCACCTCAAGGGTTCGGTTCTAATGATCCAAGATCAAGTCCGCCGCGTAACCTAAGGAAATTCATCCAATAATCAATTTTTTTGTTCCTCAAATTGTCACCCCACTAAACATACACCTCATGGACCTATCAATTAACATCCTCACTCTCCTCAATGATGAATTTGGAGCTCAATTTCAACACCAACAGCCTCCCACAGAACCGGTATGCACAGAACCGAAATAGAGCATTTTCGGTTTTGTGTATACCCCAACTATTCAGCCCTTAAACCAATTTCAATTCTCAATTTAATCACCAATCTACTTGTTAACATGTAGTACTAAGGTTTGGGAAGCCTCATCGAAAATTTGAAGCCAAGTCGATGCCGAAAAGTCCTTGAATGGCGTCGGTTCCTCCGGGTTTTCAACCAGTCAGTTCTGGCCCTTCAAACACAAGACCCATTTGGGATAAAAAATCCATCAAATTCCTCCAAAATTTTTACCATAGCTCATTCTATAAGTCCCCTAGATGTCCACAAAATTTGGTCAAAAAATTCAAATGTTTCGGGGTTCTACGAAACTTAAACCGTGGCTTATCTACAGCTATGACGATTTCCATCGACTTTCGGGAGATTGATTGGTCGGAGCTCCTCGCTGAGTCAAATGGCTTGCTTCCACTTGAAAAATGTTGGCAAGAGGATGAGGAAGCAGCAGGTGGTCGGCTCGGTGGCTGGAAGTCGCCAAAAGTGGCGGTCTACAGCGGCGAAACTGGCGAGTAGAGCTGGTCGGGCGGGAGACTTCCAAGCGTGAAGAAGAAGAAGAAGTTGAAGCTGTTTGGCAATGGAGGAGGGGTGTTCGGCCAAGAGAGAGAGAGAGAGAGGTTTATACTTTAATTTCAAGAGTCAACCTATTGAATGGTAGGTTAAAAAGTGACTCCATCAACATCATTGCTTAATCCTTTGACACTTGTCCATGTGTCAATCAATTGCTCATCCAATGGCTCTCATTTTCTTCAATTTTCGGTAGCTATAATGAGGCTTCAATGACCAAAATGCTCTTGTCCAATTATTAAGGCAAAGCTAAGGCTTGAGGGGCAAAATGGCAATTTTACCCCCGACATCCGGAACGTCGTTTTCCTAATTTCAAGTTTCTTCGATAAGGCGACGGCCAATCCAATTGTAATGTTGAAATTCTTGATTTTCTATTTTCTAATTTTGAGACTCGTTTCTGAATCATTTCTCTATCCAATGCGATTCCAATCTATCCCGAACTGACGGCGGCTTTTGCAAACGTTACGCGTATCGACCTGTGATTCATATCACAATTAGGGCTCGTTAATTCATGGCGACTTTGGTTGTCATGTAATTGTGAGGGTCTATCGCTAGTTTCGATGGTCTCGATCGTCACTATTCGATTTAGAAAAAATTTGCAAAATATATATTGGTTAAGTGGCATCACCCGTGCTTCAATCATATAACGCTAGCAATGCATTCCTTAATCTTTCTTAGATTGGCCTTTTATGGCTCTAAATGTCCACTCGACAATCCTTATGATCAAAGCGTCATTTCTTATTTGAATTCTCTAGGTTCACGTACCTTGTCTCGGGTTAGCCTTTCCCTCTTGGTCAGTCAACTCGAGATTGATCAGATCCGAGCGAGATACGACTAAAATGCATCGCTAGATACATTTCTCATTAATGAGTATTGAAATGACAGAAAAAATCAGAATGTCACAAGTGTTGTACTTGCCTCTATCGCTGCTTAACCATTGTATTATGGGAGACAAACATTCACAAAACCTCAAAGCACGTACTAGAGGGGATGAATATGTTTTAAGGAAACTGTATCGAACACAAGCCTCGGCATTTTTATCATTTCCATTTCTTTTAATACTATTGTGTTTCTGATCATATTTTGTTCTTCTGAAGGTGCTTCTGACGGGTTCAGATTTACTGCTTTTGACGGGTTCAGATTCTCTCCTTCTAACGGGTTCAGATTCTCTCCTTCTGACGGGTTTAGATTCAGTGCTTTTGAAGGTGCTTTTGACCGGTTCAGATTCAGTCCTTTTAAGGAGTTTAGATTCATTACTTCTAAGTTGCTTTTGAAGGTTCCGATTTTCTGCTTCTGACACGCTTTGAGCTGCTTCCGAAGGCTCAAATTTTGTGATTCTTACCTGTTTCTGACTTGCTTCTAAAGGTTCAGATTTTGTGCTTTTGACCTACTTCTGACCTGCTTTTGAAGGCTCAGATTTTGTGCTTCAGACCTGCTTCTGAAGGCTCAAATTTTGTGATTTTGACTTGCTTGTGAGCTACTTTTGAAGGCTCAAATTTTGTGCTTCTACCAACTTAGTGTTTTTATGTTTCAGGCAATTTGATTACATTTACTATTGTTATTCGAATTTTAAATATCCTCCAATTTTATAAAACAAAATTGTTAATTTTAATACTGTTTGCCCAATAGTTTCTTCCTTAGTTATCAAAGCAGTTGGTAATTTGGAAAAAAAAAATGAAGCCCCTTCATAAGTAACTTGAATAAGAGCTGGTAATGCAATATTGGTTAGCTATTTAACCGGAGAAAATTAAGGTAAGAAAGGCAAATAAAAATTGGTAAAAGATAAGAAATGTTTGTAATTAGCTAGCTATAAATAAGCTGTAATTACGTAAACGTGTCGATAAGTGAATGAATAATCAAGAAATCAGGTGACTGGCAATGTTTTCCCCAACCATATGTCGATAATTACCAACTTTTTCAGAAATCTAAACGCGTGAAATCCTCAGCTTATGTTCTAATGAAATATAAAATTGCAAAAGTGATAAAAATAGGAAAGTGCTCGCCAAAAGTTACTATAGCCACTTGTGAAACCTTTTCGAGAGATTGTTACAATAATGTATGAATCAAAAAGGGCACAAGCCTAGACCAGCATAAAAGGATCCTTCTGAAACGCAACTGGTAAAGGATCCAGTTTCATATTAGAATGTGGTTATCTCTCTCCCCTTGGTGAACACGATGAGCAAGATAATGATTTTTGCAACTCTTTTTTTAACCTTTTCTAAATTCGACCCTGAACTCTCTATGTTTTTTTTTTCCTGAATGGTATTCTTTAAATTTTAACACGTTTTAATTTCTTAAAAATTTTCCGGGCAATCTGGCCTAATTGGGCTTGAGCATCCTACGCTTGTTGCAATCGAGAGAATCGAGAATAATGAAAGAGACAAAAAAAAAATGTGGACCTACGAGGAATTGAACTCATTTAATCTTCTCGTCAACATGTATATTACACTTTGAAGCCATTGTATTTCGTGAATTTCCATTTATCAGTAACTATAAAGGGAATAACACACACTGTTTTTCTAATGTAACACTAAAGTAATTCATGGGCTAAGATTGAAAGCCCATTTGAGATGTCGGCCTAGTTTTGAAGCTGGATCGACACAACAGAAAGTGGGCCTCATTTCGTTCCAAGAGAAACATGCAAAATCCAAGGTCAAATCTCCAATCACCGTCGTAGATGTATCATTTCTTCTTTGCCATGTTAATATCTCATGGAAGCATAAAAGAGAGCCACAACCAAGTTCCCAAATTCAACCAATCCATGGGTGCAAAAGCTTATGCTTAACTTTTCCTTTTCGGTTTGGATGATATGATATATGATCTCCCGGCCTCCAAATCAAGCATTTGATAATTCAATTAGGGACATTTTAACTATTTCGTCGTGCAACCATATAGTTGTCTTTATTCATTATTACGTTTAGTCTGGTCTTTTTACCAGGTAAGAAGTGTGAAAATATTTCATAGACAAATAAGGATCTAAAATGGTTTGAATTTAGAACATCTTGTTATGATGTCATGTGAGATTTTGTAGGATCACTGCTAATTATTCTAAAAATTTAATCTATTAGATGACAACATGGTTTGATACTTAGTAACTATAACATAAACTTTTAATAGTCTCAATTTTACATTTTAAAATTTTATTTTCACTAAGGATGATGTTTTCCCCGTTCCCCAATTCGGGAAAGCTTAGCTTGTAATTAATGGGACACATATATCTAAAGCGTTGAAATAACAACCATGGAAAGTCAAAGTTATCTCATTTAAATTTATTCCTTCTTCTAACAATTAATCTAATTGTTCTAGGTCTATAGGAAACCAAAAAAAGGGGTTGTTTAAGTCCAAAACCGACACAACTTAAACTCAGATATTTTCTACTGCAAAACTTAGGTTCCGTTTATATCCGGAAATTAAAATATTTAAAAAATATTTTCTTAAAAATGTGTCACTTACAAAAAGAAAAATGCAAAATATATTTTTATCATCCAAGAAATTGTCTAAATATAAATTGTTCTTGATAATGAATATATTTACAATTCACTACTTATTTTAAGTGATACAATCACTTTGGAAAAATATTCTCCAAATTTTTCATTTTCCTCGAAACAAATATAGCTTCAATAGTATGAGATTTATCAAACATGCTACTGATGCTACTTAGCACCGTCCGTCAAATATGTAATCGAGATGTACATTCAACAGTGGGCAACATTAAAGTCACGCTTTTCATGACGATACGTCTCGACAGTTTACTTTCTTCCTTGATTCTAATTTATGTGCAATATATTCCAATCACGGGAAGAAAAAGAATTCAGTTCAGTGAGTAATGTTTGACCGTCTTAAACCTGCTGCAAAAGTTACAAGCTTGAGTGCCCGCTGAGATTGTGAGCTTAATGGACTGACTGAATTGAAATGATTGTGATTGATAGGTGCCGACTGTTTGTCCCCTCAAGTCTATTTTTCAGTGTTCCCCGTGGACTACGGCTATTGCATTGATTTCGGGTTTCATTTTATTTTTTCTTAAGTCCTCCAGCAATAACAAGTTCATTTTGATTTGTACCTACAAAACCAGCGGCTGTGTGCCGAACTGATTTAGACAGTACTTTTCATATGATGTCCCAAACTAGATTGGCTGGGAAAGGCTCTGTTAAGTGATTTATAAGTCCATATGCATTTTTAAATAGTCACAATCTTGCGTGTTTACTTAGAGTACTCATTTAGAGAGTTAGGATCAAGTTGATCGGATCGGGTCATTCCAGATGTTATTAAGAATACATCTATTGCTAATAGGTCTTTTGTTCATGAACTCATTAGCACATATCCGATTCAACGAGGTTGAGAGTGATTAATGGGTTAGAGAAATTGAATAAGTCGTGGCTTCTAAGATGACAAAAATGTAAGAAGGGATTGAACTGCACATTAAATGAGGATTATTGCTGGCAATACGTGTCAAGACTAATGAGGGCAGTAATTCTTTAAGTGGGAGAGTTTGCCACATCCCAAATTTCATATTGATTAAGAGAAGCGTGGTTGAGTGATTCATAATTTAACACCCGCTCCAAATAGCCATCACCTTTTGTAGATACTCTAAGTACTCTTTTCGAGAATGTTATAGCCGTAGCGCTTGCCAACTACAATTAAATTATAACTATTTCCAATACAGCTTAAGTCGTGTCATGCATGCAAAGTTTAGACCGTGGGCTCAAAGCTAAAATGAGGTACATTTGTTCTAGAATAATTGGCCTATATCGTATTCATACGGCTCCACTATGCAAATCAAGGGCAAATTTATGATTGTTTTGGACGGTTAATACCTGATTAAATATCCCAAGCATTCACAAAAAATGAAATGGATGTACATCTAACTCAAAGAAAAGATTGGAATAGCGAGGGAAAAGAACGGAAGAATCAAAGTTTTGTTTCTAAGGATGGAGAGCGGTGAGATTTTACCACTAGTAACAATGATGAAAAGACATACAATGAATGGAGGACAAGAGACAAAATGAATGGAGACAAGACGTTGAATATTCGAGACCTGACGTGGCTTCGAGCCATCCAATGAATGGAGGACAAAAGACAGAATGAACCAACTTGTGCCAAGCAATGTACCAATCGTTTTATTTCAAACCAGCTTGGTTCAACCATCACGTCAGGCACCCAAGAGAATGTCCAATCATTATTAAATTATCGTACGTATCTTGATTTTATCATATTTTTTTATTTTACTAATTTAAGTCTAAATATTTACATAAGATTTTAACATGTCCTCACATTACCCTTCGAATATGTGATGTGTGTGTATATATATATATTCGAGAACTCAAGATTGTTTGGAGAAATTTATGAACTCTGTTAAAAAAAAAATAAACACAACGAAGAGGATGATACGGCTTCGTTTTCAAGCCATGAAACTAGTTAGGGGACAATGGACCTCCTCAAGACCCCATAATAACTCTAGATTGCACTTAGTACAGGACACATTTCAACATCTTATGTCTTAAATGTCAATCATGCAGTAGGCCCCCTCTTTTCTTCTGGTTCTTGGCGGATTCATCGGTCATTTTTTTTCACGGTCGTCTGTTTGCTATTAAAGTCAAATTTACAATATGGTTTAGTGAAATATAAAGGAAATAAAGTAAAGAATAAGCATGTTTAAGTTCTTTGCACTATCAAGTGAGAATTGTATCATGTTAGGGCCACCCACGAATCATGAATTACATCTTATGCAGTCCATTAAGTCAGAAATATATTTCATGGGTATGAATTTATTTACCTAAAGTGGGATTTTTCATAAAAGAAAAAAATGCTTGTTAAGGGTTTGGGTCGACAAGACTCACAACACTGTTCCCAAATGCCATAGGCACACAAGGAAAATAGAACTACGCACTTACAAAGCTAAACATTTATTAGCAAAGCTCACTTTGGAAGACTTTTATTAAATTATGTCTCAAGTTTGAATTCGCCAATTGAAAACCTGACTCGATAGAAGTCAAACTTGTATTTTAGATGTTGTCTAACTCGGACCTTATTCGGAGTTGGTCTAAAATTGGATTAAAAATGAAATAGAAGAAGGAAAATAAGGATTTTCATGCTTGAGTCGACATGTCAAGCCAGAATATATACAAGCAAAATCTTTCTTTATGTGGTTTCTCAGGTCAGTTGAAGTGAAGTGAGTGATAGATTTGAGAATTGAATAATGAAATGCTTAATTACAATTAGGCATAAGGTCAATATAAATATACATACAAAGAAGGGCAAGAAGTAAATACACAAAAAGACTTACTCCTAATATAAACAATATATCTAACACCCCTCAAACTCAAGATGGGTCAACTAACGATAGTTTGGAAAGAAGATCAACAAAACGTTGCGGTGTAAGGATTTGGTGAATAAGTCAGCAAGCAGGGCTACAAAGTCCACAAAAGAAAGATAAATGATATGTGTTTGGAGCTGATGACGCGTAATATGACAATCAATATCAATGTGTTTGGTACGCTTATGAAACACCGATTTGTAATAATGTGAATACCACTCTTGTTGTCACAATGAAGAGGAATGGGAGTAGAGGAGGCAATACCAAGATCAGCAAGAAGACGACGAAGCCAAATTATCTCAACTATAGTATCAGCCATAGCACGATATTCAAACTCAGTGGAAGAGCGAGATGCAACCGGCTACTTCTCGGCACGCCAAGAAATTAGAAAATCACCTAGAAAGATACAAAATCCTGTAATGGACTTGCGGTTAGTGACATTTGAAGCCTAATCAGCATCAGAGTAAACACGAATAGCAAGTGAGGAAGTCGATGGAAGAAAAACTAAGCGTGTCAGAGTACCACGAAGATATCGCAAAATTTGGAGTACAGCAGCATAATGAACTATACGAGGAGCTGCAACAAACTAACTGACAAGATGAACAACATATGCGATATCAAGATGAGCAGTCGTAAGATAGGCAAGACTGCCAGCAAGAGATCTGTAGCGGGTGACATCAGACAAAGGCTCACATCATTCGGACGAAGTTGTAAATGAAGTTCAATAGGAGTAGCTGCAGTACGAGTATCAGATAATTCAGCGTGAGCTAAAATGTCAACAATAGACTTTTGATGGGAGAGAAGAATACCACGCCGATTGCGAGCAATCTGAATACCGAGAAAATAACGTAAGAAATCCATATCTTTTTTAGCAAACTGACTGTGAAAATCTTGCTTATTATAAGGAATATGATCAGAGTCATCACCAGTAATAACCATATCATTTACATAGAATATCATAATAGTACAACCAGCCGAAGAGGTATGAGTAAACATAACATGATCATTCTCACTCTAAACAAAGCCAGTTGGCCAAACAACATCTTCAAAGCGTTCAAACCAAGCTTGATGAGCTTGTTTGAGACCATAAAGAGCCTTTCGAAGATGACATACACGGCCGAACGAATAAGGCAAACATGGAGGTGGCTGCATATAGAGTTCCTCCTAGAAGCTACTGTGTGAACATAAGTCATTTTGGCAACAGGAGCAAAGGTCTCCTCATAATTTATCCCATACTTCTGGTCAAATCCACAGGCAACAAGATGTGCTTTATAACGCTTAATACTACAGTCATAGTGAGTCTTGATTTTATAAACCCAACAACAAGATACCAAGGATTTTCCTGGTGGAAGAGGCACAGTATCCCACGTACCAGTGCACTCTAGAGTAGATAATTTCTCGGACATAGCATCATGCCATTTAGCATGTTTTATGACCATGCGATAATTTGATGGTTCCTGCAATGTGTGGACAGCATCCATAAAAGAACCAAACTCATCAGAATAGCTTGTAGCCGCTACATACCTAGCCGGAGGAAGACGATCTCGCGGAGGATTTTGCCTAGGGGATGGTGGTGAATGAGAATCGTCAAGAGGCGTCGAAGTACCAGGCGAAGTAGACAAAGGAGGAGGCATAATAGGTGAAGGTGGTTATATTGGATTTGATGGAGAAGATATAAGAGGACGAACAAGAGATGTATCAAGAGAAAAATCTATAAATACAGATGGAGAAGACTGCGAAGAAGTGGAGGTAGCGAAAAAGAACGGTAGGTACTCAAAGAACTAAATACTACGAGAGATACGAATACGTCGTGAAGAAGGATCATAGCACCTATAACCTTTGTGTTCTGTGATATAACCTAAGAAAGCACACCGAATTGATTTTGCAGAAAGTTTAGTTTGCTCATGAGGTGGAAGAAGCACATAGCACGTACAACCAAAGACACAAAGTTGAAGATAAGTGGGTGGGTTTGAGAAAAGACGTTGGTGAGGGGTGTCTTTAGAGAGTACGAGAGAAGGAATTCGATTTATGAGATAAACAACAGTAGATAGTGCTTCAACTCAAAATTCAGTAGGGATCAAATTGGACAACAATAGAGCACGAGTAGTACCCAGAATATGACGATATTTTCACTCAGTAAGACCATTTTGAGCAGGAACACTGAGACATGGCAACTGAGGTAAGGTTCTTTCAGAAGTTAAGAAGGAACGAAAAGCTGTAGAAAGACACTCCCCACCAGAATCAGAACGAAAAACTTTAATAGTTTTAGAGAATTAAGTAGATATCATGAAAATAAACTTTTTATAGATAGAGAGAAATTCATCCCGAGAACGCATGAAATAAACTCATGTATAACGAGAATAATTATCAATGAACGATACATAATACTTGAATCCACTTTTAGAAATTTAGGGAGCATGACCCAAAATATCTGAATGTACTAAATCAAAATAAGAAGCGAAAAGAGAAGAACTAACAGGAAAATGAGATGCAGATTGTTTAACTAAAGGACAACTAGTACGAGGACGTACAACAGTAGATGAAACATACACAAATGCACCTTGCTGACGCAGAAAAGACAAACGAGAATCAGATATATAACCTAGATGTTGGTGCCAACAGTCAAGATCGCAGATGGCAAGAACAGGTTGAGGTGAAGGAAGCTGGAGATGCTGCATCATAGACAATACTCCATGTCTACTACCCTTGTCAATCGTCCAGCTACTCGTACGATCCTGTACAACACAAGAATCAACAGTAAATGTCATCATATAACCCATATCGGCAAGTTGCCCAACAGATAAAAGATTCATGGCTAAGTTCGGTTTATGCAACACATTGAGCACATTAAAATTGCCAAGGATAATAAGATGGCCCTGCATAGCAGCAGTAAGAGAGGATCCATCGGCAGTAAAAAAACCCTTCTGAACTTTTGAGTGCAGTATGCTGAGTGAGATGATGAGCAGAACCAGTCATGTAATGAGCAACCCCAGAGTCAAGAATTCAGGAAGAGTCATTATCTGATGATTGTACAGTAGCTGCTATATCAACAATGGAGGATGCGCTTGAAAAACCAAAATGAAGCTGAACTAAACGAGAAAGCTGAGTCTCAATATTAGCAAGACGATAATTTAAAGACGAAGATGAAGTGACACGATCCATGAATGACGTGATGCTATTCTGTGCATGATGGTATTCAAGCCAATTCTCGATCAAGGGCGCCGGCAAGACACCAACAGAAGATGCCAAAAAATTCACATAAAATTGTAAACCGTGAAACCAAGAAACCAAGACCAAATCGTGATAATGCACGCCAGAAATCCACGCCAAAAATCGACGCAAGCTGGGCAAAATTGCAAACCGTGAAACCGAGACCAAATGTGATGATGCAACGGTAAAAGACGCCAAATTTGGGTGGAGGATCCCAAATTTATAAAGCACATGCAACACCAAACAGAAGACTCCAAATCTCCAATAAAAAATCCTTGATCTCGAACAAGCTGGTGCAAACAAAGTTGTAGAAATCGCCAACTGATGAAATTGCTGAAATTGCAGAGTTCAAAGGCTTATTTCTGAGATCGTAGAACACTGAGAAGACTGAGAAATCAAAACGAACGCCCACTGATAGACCCACTGATGAGCACGAAATCTAAGAGATAAAGGTGCGGTAGTTTTAGAAATCCACTTAAGGTCGAAAAGTCCACTAATCATTGAAATCAACGAAATCCACCGAAGAAGAATCACCGAAATCCACTAATCATTGAAATCAACTAATCGTCGAAATCCGAAGAATCGTAGTTGCAGGCAAAAATCACCGAAATCCAAAAAAAAAAAAAAAAATCTACTAATTTGCCAGAATTCCTGATGGGCGTGAACAAGAACTCCAAAAGAATTCCTGATGGGCGAGAACAAGAACACCAAAAAAAGACGAGCACGTATGTCGCCTATGGGGAAAGTGCAAGAAACCCTAGCTCTAATACCATGATGGATTTGAGAATTGAATAATAGAATGCTTAATTACAATTAGGCCTTGATATACATACAAAAAAGGGCAAGAAAGTAAATACACAAAAGACTTACTCCTAATATATACAATAAATCTAACAGTGGGTTTTGCTGGTATTGTACATATTGTTTCATCGTGATGGTTTAGTCTCTGATTATCACAGCGTGAATAATGAGCGAGATTGTGAACAAACAGAAACGGGAATCTCTTGGGTGAAATCTAGAGTTAAGAAATATACATGAGCACTTTATAACTCTCTGAACTCATAATTTAAATCCTATGTAGATGTCGGAAATTTTGATGTGGCATCGCCGACATGATTTTTTTTTAATTTTTAATATTTTTTGGAATAAATGAAAATTTTTATTTTCTTTTGTAATTTTTTTTTTAGTTTTTGAGATTGGTTGGTGAGGGCCACTGCCAACCCTCGACGGCCACGAATTCATCGCTGAAGGGCGAGGGCCACCTCATTTTCACCTCGTGGGTGAAGGCCATCGCGCTCTCGCCTTTGAGACCACAACCAGTGGCTCACGGCCCTCGCTAGCTCTGGGCGAGGGTCAACGCACCACCTTCACAAGGGGCCGCGAGGGCCCTCACCCAAATCTGGCGAGGGTCTTTGTGACATTTTAGTTTTCCTACCATTTCGATACTTATCAATGAGAAAATATTTATCGATGTACTACAGTCTTATCTCGCTCGGATCTGATCAATCTCGAGTTAACTAACTAAAAGGGGAAGGCTAACGCAACATAAGGTACGTGGATTTAATAAACTCGAATAAGAAATGGTGCTTTGACCATAAGGATTATGAGGGAATATTTAGAGCCATTAAAGGCTGATCTAAAAATGATTAAGGAACTCATTGCTTGCGTCATACGATTGGAGCACGGGTGATGCCGCTTAACCAACGTATAATTTGCAAACTATTCCTAAATCAAACTATGATGATCGAGACCAACAAAGCTAGTAGTAGACTCTCGCAATTATATGGCAACCAAAGTAACTGTGAATTGAATGGTCCTAAGTGTGATGAGAATCATAAAGTCGATACGCGTAACGTCTACAAAAGTCGTCCATTAGTTCGAGATAAACTGAAGTTACGTTTAACAGAGAATCGATCATGAAATGAGATCTCGAAATGAGAAATTCCAACATTTGAAATGAATTTGACGTCGTCTCATGAAGGTAATTTGAATTGGAAAAGTGAAGTTTTGGAAGGAAAGTGCGAAATGACCATTTTGCCTCTCGAGAATTAGCTTTGCCTTAAGATTGGAAGAAGGGCAAATTAGTCAATTTCAAACCCCCTTGGCTGTTGAAAATTTAAGGGCGGAATGGTCAATTGATACCAAGATTTTATTTACATATGGACAAGTGTCAATCTTGGAAGTTTGGCATTAATTAGCTCTCTTTTTACCCACCATTCAAGCAAATTGACCAAAGGGGAATATAGACTAATCGCTCTCTCTCCATTCCTCACTTGGTCGACATACTCTCTCTCTCTCTCTTCTTACTGAGAGCTCCTGGCCAACCAGCCACTGCCGCTGATTTCGCCGCCTTCGACCGCCACCTTCGGCTACCATCTTGCCTCGCGCCGGCCACCTGGATCACTCTCAACCTCTCCTATACAAGTCTCCGATGGTCGTTCGGCCATTAGGCGCTGGAGGAGCCCCGTCCAGCCCCAAACATGGAATCGGTCATAATCTGACCCGGTTTGAGAGAGGGACTTTGTCCAGTCACTTCAAGGCTTCAATTGCTTCAAACTTTAATTAGAGGTCTTCTAAACTCGTAGTACTAGAGTTGGCTGAGTTAGGGTTGCAAGTTTAGTTGAGTTTGGATGAGTTTCCATATTTGCAATGAAGTGATTTTTGTGGAACAAAATCTGACTGCCTGTAGACTGAGTGGAAACAGGTTGATTGGAAGTCCTTGATTCGAAACTCACGATGAGACTCCTAGACATGTAGATTGATATATTGACAAGTTGATTGCATGATAAATTGAAACTTAGGGATAATTTAAGGGCTTTTTGGTGTGAATGGCTTAGGACCGGTTTTGCCATGCTTAAGGACTGACCAAACTAAACTCTTTAAGTGTTTGAGGAGGTGTTGCCTTGCCATAAAATCCTCAATAAGGCATCTTGAAATGTTAATTGATGTGTTAGTGAGGTGCACGCTTGGTGGAGTTGAGATTGGAAGAGTTAAATGGATGAATTGGTGGATCTACTCTAGGACGCCTTATTGCCATGTTTCGAATAGAGAAGAACCAAACTTGGAGAGGAGTTTTTGGTGGATTTTTCCAATTCAATTGAAGGGTAGGTGACCCTTAAATTTTTACTAGGACGCTAGGACACTACCGGATGAGTTTGATTGATGAATCGGTGAATTGGTGAATTTTTTATGTTGAATTCGATGAAGGCCGTATGTCATGTGTGGTAGCCGATCCATATGCACTTGTCTTAGGTTAAATTGGTGTTTTCCATGATTGAAATGGCATTGTGCGATCTCGATTGTTATAAATGCTTGTATGACCGTGCGACAAATGATTTTGTTCGGCAAGGTACTTGGATTGACATGTGAATAAATTATGCAATGGATTGTCATGACGTATGAATTTGTGCCATGTCGTGAAGTGTCAGCCTTGGTGCTGTCATGTCAAAAGCTTTCCATTTGTTCGATGTAACTATATTCGATCATGAAGTCACTTGATGAAATTGGCTAGTGAGCCCTTGTGTGTTGAAATTTGTTAGCAAGACCTTATGCATTGAAATTGGCTAGTGAGCCCGTATGCATTGAAATTGGCCATCGAGCCCTTAAGAAATACAAAGCGGCTAGGGGGTCCTTGGCGATGAGAGATTGTGATGCCGTCAAGAAAAATTCTAGAATTATGGATTTATTTTGTGCTAGTATGTTAAGCTTGGTTACATTATTTTCTAATTCGTGTTATTGTGATGGTCCTATGCTATTCATGACTAAGTGCATTGAAGCTAGTATGCCTTGTGCTATTCTTGATGAGTTTTTGCATTTTGATCTTGACTTATTTTTTGAGAGGACTAATGGCCTAGTCTAAGTTTAGGGTTAGTCTATTGATATGTAAATCTTATGCCGTGTTTGGACATGTTTTTTTCAAACCCCAAGCCTTGAAGAATGTTGCCGATTTGTCTAGGCGATCCGAAGGAGATGACCGCTACTTTTGACGAGTTTCTCGATGGTCAGGGTATAGTATATATATAAGGAAGTGTACAGCTGTGTGGGTCGATGAGGGAGGAGAACATTTGAAGCCGCATCACTTCGAGGCGTGGTACCATCAAGTTGAGGGAATAACCACTGGTCCCTTGAAAGCCACAGAGGTTCTTAGAGGAGCAGTACCGAGTTGGTGTCATCTGGTTCGCGATGAAATAGAGATGGAGATCTTGATGGTCAAATCGAGAAATGTACCAGAGAAGACCCTCACCGTAGAAGAGGATATCGAGGTGATAGTGATATCCGCTTCTATGGATGAATGGAGGATGATACTATTAAGGTGCGCTCTGGGATCTTTTTCGACTATGTTCCCGATAACGATGTAGATGAAGATGCAAATGAAACTAGTTGTTCGGCTTGGAGACCTTAGGAGTCTGGGATGTCTTTTTGGTTGTCTTTTGAGGTTGTAGCTTTTTGAGCACCCAGATAGTTGTTGTCTTTTAGTTAGTCTCTGATCCTTTCCGACCCTATTCTGTCTGTTGTGGTGGTTTGACCTTTGTCTTTTGTATGAACTTGTGTTTATGTTATGCAAATATTCTCGTTATTCAAGATTCTCTTTTGTTTTACGTACGGAGGTGTTTATTTATTTTCCTTCTACATATGAACATGAGTTTGCTATCAAGAGCATAGCACGAAGAAAGCCAGAGGTCTACCGAAACTTACTTGAGGGAAAGCAGTAAAACATGATTTAATGGAGTGAGAAATATATTAGAGTACGGTTTATCTTAGGATGGAGTGGAGGAAGGCTATTAGTGCTGTGGATGGGCAATGTATACATATATATATATATATATTTACACATTTATCTCTTTTTCCTTGCTTGATTCTCTTTTATTTTTATGATTTTTTGGAGTTCATTGACCGTCGACCCTAACTAATTTGGGATAAAGGTGTTGTTGATATTGATGTTGATGTTGATGCGCATTTCATTTCGTGTGTGCCGTGAATGCCGTGTCCTAGGTTTAAGAACGGCGTTGGTGAGTGTGGCGCGCTTGCCTTGGAACACAGGGCATGACATTCCCGTTCGAGTAGTATCAGAGCAAGGTCAGCTTGATCCAAGTTGATTGGAGATTGGAGTAATAAAGATGAATAAAATTTAGGGTGTTTGGGTAGCAAGACTTTAGGAGGTTCGCCAAAGTTCGGCATGAGATGCATGTCATGTGAATTGGCGCATGTGAATGGCATATTGAATTGACATGATTGTGGTGAGTATGTGATGACTAAGCTTTATACTTAGCATTGTACTTTGGTTGTGGATGACTTCTTGATGAGTTGATGATTACCTCTGATTATACTAAGTTGCAGATGCGTCTGGACTTGAGGTATGATTACGAATCCCTGATTGACGTGTTCTTGAGAATGACTGGGTGATTGGTTGCTTTGTTGTGATCGCTGCCTTATTGCGTAGCTTAGAATCACTAGACCTAAGTAGACGACTTAGGTCCCTAATTCCGTTGTGAAATTATAGTGCTACAAGTAGAGTAAGTACAAGAGAGAATGAGTAAAAGACCCGGAAGACCGAGAGGAAGAGCTTCTAACTCGAGGCCACCTATGGCGGGAGACCCTAGAATGGATGGAGTCCTAAGAGCCTTGAAACGAATTGGTCATTTGTTAGATTGGCATACTCAAGATAGAGATGCCGCCATTGCCCAGGTTGTGGGAACTGCCATGATTGCTACTAATGCGACGAATGGTAATAATGGAAATAACGGAAATAATGGAGATAATGGAGATGACGGCCAGGTTGTTGAGGCAGGCAATGCCCAGGGTGAAGGAAATGTGGCTAGACAGATATGCCAGCTGGTTGAGCAGTTTATAAAGCTAAAGCGAACTCAGTTTGATGGCACTGGAGATCCTGAGCTAGCACCAAGATGGATTGAAAAGTTAGAGAAAGCTTTTGAGGTGTTGAGATGCACTGATGATGAAAACGTACTCTTGGCGGTTTACGAACTTGAGGGTACCGCAAATGATTGGTGGACTACCACGAAGGATGAAGTCTTTCCTGAAGACACTGTAATGCTTTTACAGCTACTTTTAATGATAAGTATTTCTCGGAGACTGCCTGAGAGAGGAAACAAGTAGAATTTCAGCAGTTGCACCAAATCATCTGACGGTGGATCAGTATGAAGCTGAGTTCGCTAGACTGTTAAGGTATGTACCAAGGTCAGTTGAGGACCCATTGGAGAAGGCGCGTAGATTTCGAGATGGATTGTTGCCGTAACTTTGCAGTTAGATGGTGGCCATGAACTTGAAGACTTATAAGGAAGTTTACGAGCGAAGTTAGATGATAAAAAGGGACATAAAAGAAAGAGCTACCACATATGGATCACAGTTTACTCTGTCTAGGGACAATTGTCAGACCGGCAAGAGGCCGATGACAAGCAATAGGTGTTTTGTCCCACCGGCAAGGAAGAATATTGGGAAGCCGCCATATCAATCAAATTGGAATTGTTGCCTCTATGGCAGAAGACATGGAAGTGGGTCCTGCCCAAGCAGAACGGGTGCGTGTTTTAAGTGTGGTTAGTTAGGTCATCAGATAAAGATTTGTCCAAGTCAAGCTCCAGGGAACTGATTTTAGGGACAAAGACTACAGGCTGGGCCGCTGACTGTAGCTTTGTAAAATGATCAGAATCGGCCGCTAGCCCAAGGGAGAGTTTATGCCGTGACACGTAGAGAGGCGGAGGAAGCACTTGGTGTGGTCATAGGTACGGTTTATTTGTGCGATCAAGCTACATATACGTTATTTGATCTTGGAGCTTTGTATTCTTTTGTGTTTGCATAGTTTGCTCACTTGGTTGGTATGAGATTGAAACCTTTAAATGTGATGTTGCATGTTACCACCCGTTAAAAGACAATGTGTTAGTCTCGTTAGGTTGTGCAGAATGTGAAATAGTTATTGGTGGTAGTAAAGAAAGGATAGATTTGGCTATGTTGCCTATATTTGCTTTTGATGTGATTATCGAGATGGAATGGTTGGCAAACAAATGGCTATGGTTGATTGTGGTAGAAGGGTAAATCGTTTTTTGTCCGGATGGTCGCCCCGGTTTTAAATTGGTGGGTGGTCGGGGAGGAACCTCGATTCCTTTAATCTCATCTCTTGAAGCGGCAAGGTTGTTAGTTGAAGGATGTCAAGTTTATTTGGCTGCGATAGTGGACAAGACTATTGAGGAACCTAAGTAAGAGAGCATTCCTATGGTATGTGAATTTCTTGATGTCTTTTCCCAAGAATTGCTGGGATTACCACCAGTGAGGGAAATTGAATTTGTGATTGAGTTGGCTCGTGGAATAGAGCCGATCTTGAAGGCACCTTATAGGATGTCCTTGTTAGAGTTGAAAGAGTTAAAGGTGTAAATGCAATAATTGTTTGATAAGGGATTCATTCAATCAAGCGCGTCACCGAGAGGAACGCCAGTGTTGTTTGTAAGGAAAAAGGATGGATCCTTACGTTTATGCATTGATTATAGACAATTGAGTCAAGTAACTATCAAGAACAAGTATCTGTTGCCGATGATTGATGATCTGTTCGATCAGTTGCAAGGAGTCTTTGTGTTTTCTAAGATAGACTTAAGGACTGGTTACCACCAACTGAGGATTAGAACACGATATGACCATTATGAGTTCACCATTATGCCGTTTGGGTTGACTAATGCTCCAGCTGCATTTATGGATTTAATGCACCAAGCGTTTAAGAAATTTTGGATATGTTTGTCATAGTCTTCATTGATGATATTTTGATTTACCCAAGGAGTAACGAAGAGCATGAAAGGCACCTGAAGATTGTCTTGCAAAAGTTAAGGGAGTACTCCTTTACGCTAAGTTTAGCAAATACGAGTTCTCGTTGAATAAAGTAGTATTTCTCGGTCATGTGGTATTTGGAGAAGGAATCTCCATAGGCCCTGTAAAGATAGAAGCAGTGATGAATTGGTCTAGACCTATGATGGTTACTAAAGTCCAGAGTTTTCTGAGACTAGCAGGTTATTACCAATGCTTTGTGGAGAAGTTTTCTTCTATTGCCACTCCGTTGACAAGGTTAATTAAGAAGGATAAGAAGTTTGAGTCGACGGATAAATGTGAAAGGAGCTTCCAAGAGCTTAAGCATTGATTGACAATCACGTAAGTGTTAACGATCCCTTCTAAACCTAGAGGCTATGAAATATATAGCGATGCTTTGCAAAAGGGATTTGGTTGCATGTTAATGCAACATAGAAGAGTTGTCGCCTATGCTTCTTGACAATTAAGACCTCATGAAATGAATTATCCGACTCACGACTTGGAGTTAGCCGCAATTGTTTTTGTCTTGAAGATCTGAAGGCATTATTTGTGTGGCGAGAGATTTCAAATTTATATAGATCATCAGAGCTTGAAGTACCTCTTTTCCTATAAGGAATTGAATATGAGACAACGTCGATGGATAGAATTGCTTAAGGATTATGACTACAACATTTTGTACCATCATGGAAGAGCGAATAGGGTTGCGGTAGCACTCAGTCAGAAGTCAAGCATCGCGCGTCTGTTGGTAAAGGGATGGTCTTTGCTTGAGGGATTAAGAAATTCCGAATTCAAGTTGGAAGTTTACCAACTGTCAACTTTGGTAGCAACTTTGAGAATTGAACCTGAATACAAGAAAAGATATAGGCATTGCAGTCTACGGACCTAGAGATTCAGGAGATTCTTAAGATGGATATAGCGAAAAGGAAACCTCAGTTCCAGGTGTCAGAAGACAGAATTTTGAAATTTCGAGGGCGTTTGTGGGTACCCAATGATGAAGAGTTTAAGGAAAGGATTTTTTCTGAAGCTCACAAAAGCAGCTATAGTATCCATCCAGGTAGCAAAAAAATGTATCAGAATTTACATTAGCACTACTGGTGGAACGGAATGAAAGTAGATGTCGTTAAATATGTGACAAAATGCCTGATGTGTCACAAGAAAAAGCGCAACATTGCATGTCACGCCCCAAACCCGATGAGCACGCGAACATCCCACCAGGCTGTAACCAAGCTGTGCCATCCAGGATCCTTCGGTCCTCATATAACAACTTGAAAAAGGGACAAGATGGCGGCAGCCATAAAACTGCTCCATACAATGCCATAATGAAATGACTCAGGATAATATGGTATACATTTCTTATAAATAAAATTCTCCTTAGAAGTTATCGCAGTCAAGTACCCAAAATTCAATTCTTAATTCCTCAAAATTCAGATACAATCCCTAAGGCCACAAAATACATAAAATCATTCATGCTATCATTTCATCGAGAGCTCATCCTCATCTCGCCTGTATTTTCATCTTCAAGGACCTAAAAATTAATCTCCCACTAGGGTGAAATATATATATATATATATATATCTCAGCAAGTGAAACCTAAACCTAGATTTGAATACCAGTCCCCCCAAACCACATATAATACCACCAAGATGTAGATAAACAGTAATGCAATGGCACAAGGCGTCACACCATAGCAATATCAATTATCAAGCATGAATAGTCAGTACAAATAATCATGCTCAATTCCAGGGTTCCAATATGCAATCACATGCAACACATACATCACAGCCACCACTTTCTTATCCACCCATAAACTCCACTGGCACTCCTGCTGTGATATTCTGATTTTTTCAATCATTTTGAGACTTGTTAATGAGAATATATCTAACGATGTATTTCTGTCGTATCTCACTTGGATTTGATCAATCTTAAGTTAACTGACCAAAGGGAAAGGCTAACGCGAGATAAGGTACGTGGACCTAGGGAACTCGAGTAGGAAATGACATTTTGACCATAAGGATTGTCGAGGAGACATTTAGAGGTATACAAGGCTGGTCTAAGGATGATTAAGGAATTCATTGCTAGTGTTATACGATTGGAGCGCGGGTGATGCCGCTTAACTAATGTATGATTTGCAAAATTTTCCTAAATCGAACGATGACGATCAAGACCGTCTGAACTAGTAATAAACCCTCGCAATTATATGACAATCTAAGTCGCCATGAACTGACGAGCCCTAGGTGTGATATGAATCACGGAGTCGATACGTGTAATGTGTGCAAAAGCCGCTCGTCAGTTCGGGATAGTCTGAAATCACATCTGACAGAGAAACGATTTAGAGACAAGTCTTGAAATTAGCAAATGAAGAATCAAGGATTTCAACATTATAATTGGATTGGACGTCGTCTCATCGAAGAAGATTTGAATCAGAAAAATGACGTTCCGGACGTCGAGGGTAAAATTACCATTGTGTCCATCAAGTCTTGGCCTTGCTTTAATAAATGGAGAAGGGCATTTTGGTTATTGATACCCCCTCTAGGCTTCCAAAAATTTGATGATATACCAGCCATTGGATGAAGACTTGATTGACATGAAGACAAGTGTCAAAGGATGGGGCTTCGGCATTAAATGTCCAACTTTTACCCTATCATTCCACCTTGGTTGACTCTCAAAGTTGTGTATACACCTCTCTCTCTCTCTCTCCCTCAGCCGAACACCATCTCCTTCTGACCATCTCCTTCTTGTTTTTCTTACCATGAGGATGAAGATGAAGATGCAGATGAAGCCAGTAGTTCGGCTTAGAGACCTTAGGAGTCTGTGATGTCTTTTTGGTTGTCTTTTGAGATTGCAGTTTTTTGGGCGCCTAGATAGTTGTTGTCTTTTGGTTAGTCCCTGATCCTTTCCGACCCTAGTCTGTTGTGGTGGTTTGACCTTTGTCTTTTATATGAACTTGTGTTTATGTTATGTAAATATTCTCATTATCCAAGATTCTCTTTTATTTTACTTACGGGGGTGTTTGTTTATTTTACTTCCATATGTGTATTTCATTTTGTGTGTGTTGTGAATATCGTATCCTGGGTTTAAGAACGGTGTTGGCAAGTGTGGCGCGTTCGCCTTGGAACGCGGCTCGTAACAGTCATGGCACCCTCGTCGGTGACCGTGACGGCCCTCATCCATGCTTTTGCAGCCCCGCTGACTAAGGGCTAGGTAGCCCTCGCCTCTCGGTGGCGGATACATGGCCGATTAGGGCTGCTGGTGACTCTTGCAGGCCAATGAAAAAAAGTTATAAAATAAAAAATAAATGAAAAATGAAAAAAAAATGAAAATGGAAAATAATATAAAATAATGATAAAGAATTCATGTGGGATGAAAATATAAATAAAAAATAAAAAAACCACTTAGGAAGATTTGTCGGAAGTGGCACTCCGGTGATTGGTTTTGCTTCGATTTGGCACTCAAGTGAGCAAAAAAGAAAGTTATGACATTCAAGTGAGCGTCGAACACAAGTGATGATACTCGCTGTGTAATTATCCCATTGAAGGGGTGGTCTGGTATAATGTTGATAAGTGATGGGTGTGAAATTTGGGTGACATGAAGCCGTAGATATCATGGGAGAATCGCCGACCAATATCTCTATGTCGGAGACAACATGGCAGTAGAGTATATGTTCGTGAATTTCTGGCAGTGGAGAATCCTGAAGACTTGTGGACTAAGTTCATATCTCTATATAAGTCCGAACTTAGCTTGGGCTTAGACATATATCTATGGTGGTCAAGCGTCTATCGAGGTGTTGGGAAGCCGCATAGTTGACGAGTCCTATGACTTGACTACAATTATTGAGCCAAGCTGAATAGATATTAAATTACGTATCGAACTTAAACTTGAAAGCATGACTCAAACATAAGTTCGGCCACTTGGCTGCGTTTGGCAGCACTTTCTGAAAGTGTTTCTGTTTCAAAAATATTTTCGATTCTCGAAACACTTCTGAAATAGAAACGCTGCTGACACCTAAATTTTTACTTTTCTTAAGTTATTATTTTTTCGCAAAAATGAGAATTACCTTTGGTTCTCACCACAAAAAAAACTAGTTTTATGTGTAATATATTTAATTTAAGTACGCATTGCATTTGCATTATTTTGCACCGACGATAGGATTTGGGACTAAATTAACACGTGGAGGACCGGAGCTCACGTAGCACAATTCGGCCGTCATAAGGGAGCATGTGCTGAAATTTTCAAGGCCTCGAGGCCTAATTTGAGTTTAATCCAATGCGCCAAATTTTAATTATGGAAAAGGCCTTTTTATTGAAGTTCATTAATCAAAATAAGGGCAAAACTTAAGCCAACATTATCAGAGTTTGACCTAAATTTTCATTGTAAAAACACCTCTAAGTCATATAATGCGGAGGGGGAGGCCAATGGATATTATAACACACGGCCACATTAGAAGGGAGGCTGGTTCTCAGAAAAAGTACGTGAGGAAGAAGAGGAAAGCAGCGCGGTCGATCCTTCCCTGTCGTACCTTGCTTGCATGCACCTTTGGTGAACCAAGAAGAAGCTGCACCACCGCCTAGTGTTTCCCTCTACAAGACAAAGAAGCTTTGGTGGGAAGTTTTGATCCTGAGAAGCCATCAGGATCCCACCACAATACAAAGAGAGAGGAGAAAAGGATAAGAAAGGGAGGCTGATCCTCACCAGCATCACGTTTTGCTCACCCTATTGTTCTTTATTTACTTCTTTTTCCTATTTTTATTTGTGACTTCCACTTGCAGAAAGATCATTAACGAGGGGGGCCACTTTACATCATAATACACGGCCATTAGAGAGAGAATACGTTCTTCATACAGGGCAGAACTGGGAGGTCCATCGCTCATGAGGATGCCTTGATCCCAAGAAGCCTTGTTGGAAATTTTCTCTTTTTCTTTGCGGGAGACACTCGGCCAGAATTGGGATGGTATTTGGAGTCCCCAAGATCTGCACACACAAGCAAAGCCAAAAAAAAAAAAAAAAGGAAAGAAAAGTTCTTCACACTAGAGATGCATGTGTTCTGAGACTTGGAGAAACGCCCACAATCTTTGCTTGAAGCCACACATTGAATCGACGACTCCATCAATTCTGAACGACACCTCGAGCCGGCGAATAATTTCCAGCGACACCAGCAATTTTCGCCACACTCGGCGTATCCCATTCTTCTCGCACGTTTATTTGGATTTGCTTTTCATCGTATGTTTTTATTTTTGTTGTGTTGCAGGTACCGAGTCCTACGCCACATACAATTGAGCCTAGTGTGTTCCGTAATTGAACGAAACCAATCTACGTGGATTTGGCGGTAGTCAAAGAATGGTAAACCATCGATAAGCTGTTCCGATACCAGCCGCCATTGTGAGTTGCCAGTGACCAACGCTAGCCTAGACCTTTGTCCGTGTGCTGCAGAACACCATTGGCGTGACCCCCAGGATTGACTGCAGGTTCAAATTGGAAAGAAATCTTGTCAATCAAGGTAATTCTTAATTGCATAATATGATTATTTGAAACACATACTTTGAAAATTCAATTGCAAGTTTTAGAGTATTCAATTTACTGATCTGGAAAGATTGTACGTTAAATTTGAACATTGAATAATTTTTGAATCTTGCGAGTACATCTTTGTGCTCATATGGGAAAAATTGCATTTTATTGTGAATATTTTGGATTTTTCTTATGATCTTGTGATCATTTGAAAATTTCCTAAAGACACTGAAGATACTCAAAATACTTCACAATGTAATCGATTAGGAAAATTACCTAATCCGCAACCACACATATGAAGATAAGTCCATCTATCGGGCATTAGATGGAATTATTTTCATACTAGGGATTTCAAATTTTTAGGGTCGATCTGTCAGGCCTCAGATCGAAACTTAATTTGAAATATTCAGCGGTAAATATCTTTTTCATTAAAAGATTTGTAACTTGAATTTAAATTCATTCATAAAAACTTATAATCACAAAAATAATCAGAAAATTCAAATAAAAATTAATGTCTCCTCATAAAATAAAAAAAATATAGCAAGATATGATTTCTTAAAAGCCACGTCTTATCAGTTTTAATTAGATAGATAGGATTTTGTAGAAATCCTATCTCATGGATCACATTAAATAAAACAAAAACCTTTTGCATGTATTATGATAGATTTTAAAAGAGTAGACGTAGGTGAAAAGATTTTCTTAAACTTTTTTGGGAATTAATGCAAATTAAATCCAAAAAATTTAATTTAATCTTGCATCAATTCATCCTCATTTTTCATTACTTTTTAATTTCTAAAATACAAAAAAAGCACAAAAAATCATAAATAAACCCCCCAAAAAAATTGCACATTTGCACTTCAAGTCAGAATTCATCACAATTGCCAAATTGAACATTTTTCATGAAATTGGTACCGAAAGAGCATTAATTGAAAAAATTATTACAACCAAGTCACGACCTTAAAATCTCTGGTTCGTAGAAATAAAATAGTTTTCTCGTACTATTTTATTAAGGTTTTTAATCAAACTACCAGGAAATGGTTAGTGGCGGCTCCGAAAAATAAAAAATCTTTTGGAAAATAATCATTTGAACCATAAGTGATGATTTAGTAGAACTTGGGAGAGTTTGAGCTAGGTTAGTTAATTTAATTAATTAATATGGTAATTCATTAACTTAAGATTGCAAACCCGATTTTTAGGTCACGACAAACGCGTATGATAAAACAATGTTTCAAAAGCGTTCTGGGGAACACTTTTGAAACCAAAAAAAGAAATAAAAAAAGGCAAAAGGACAGCAGAGTGTCAATATTTGTATACGACGCTCACTTTAGTGTCAATATTTTTTTTGGATCACTTCAATGCCAATTTTTGTCAAAAATAATCATTTCAGTGTCAAATGTGATTCGACGTGGCTTGTAGGAAATCATGACATGTGTCCCAATGTGATCCGACGTGGCTTCTCGAAAATCATGAGACGTGTACTGTTGGCATTGAAATGATCGTTTTTAATAAAAATTGGCACTGAAGTGATCTAAAAAAATATTGGCATTAAATTGAGTATCGTACATAAATATTGGCACTCATGCTCTTTTTTTGCAAAAAAAAAAAAAAAATAGTTTCTAGAGTTTTGGAATACTTTTTAGAAATAATTCGAGGGCGGCATCGCCGCCGCCGTCCCCGCCGCCGTCACCGCCACCGCCACCGACAGCCGCCGCCCATCCTTCCTTTTGGCAAAAAAAGTATTTTTTTAACTTACCAAGTGCATTTCTATTCTAAAAAATAGTAGTCGGGAACATAAACATAAAAAAACATTTATGTTTCAAATATGTTCCCAGAAACGGAAACATTATCAAACGTAGCTTTAGACTTCGTCTTCAAGAAAATTAAATGAGAAATTATTTAGTGGTTAGTAATGTACTACGTGGTGTACGTGCACCATTCAAGATATGACACGTGTTCTATGACAGACTAGCTGAAAAAAAAAAAATAGAAATATGTTGTTTACTCTCTCGTCTGATGGTTGACAGGAGGGAAAAAGGGGTTGCGATAACATTGAAGCTCAAGCTTCCGCTTAACACCCATTCTCTCATCTTTTCAAGTTTTCAAGGGCTCTTTATCGTCTTCCGTTTCCCCGCCGAAGCTTCTTTAACAACATGCTTCCGCAGTTCAATCGATTAGCCGGTAACAGTTTGGCGCGTCTTCCGAGTTTTCTCTCGGACTCTTCAAAACTTTTAGACTTGGATCGCGTCGAGAAAGGAAGAAAAACCACCTCTGCCCACGGTGATATGAACAACACAGAGGACGCGATCGATTTGGCTAGTAAATGAGGAGAGAAGGACGAACAAGAAAGCCCCCTCTCTCTCTTCGGTTCATCCCCACTGCTTCCCTCTCGAGAGAAATTCGCCCATCGCTTCGACCTCAGATTTGCCTTTGGCATGTCGCGTACTCCTTCTCCTTCACGTTCATCCTCGTTGCCATCCTCGCCTTTTCATCTCCGGCTCTTGAAATTTGAAGCGAAAGAGGCCATACAATAAATCACACTTGATTTTATCGTATATTCTTTAAGTCCCGGATAACAAGTCGAATGATATGCAAAATCTGGGGACTAAAGGGTGCGCTAGAGAGGGCCACGGTCGATACAGACTTCGCTTATCAACGGGTTTGGTTTGAATCCATCATTCCTTTTTTTGGCTTTTGTTTTTTGGGTTTTTGTTCCCTCTTCTCCATTTTGATTTATGAAAATATGTAATCGTCTTTCTTCTGTAACTAGAGGCCCCTGCATGTAAATGTCATATCAGCTTTACAATCAGAGGCGATCTCGTGAGTTAAAATCAAATTATGCCACTTTCAACTCATATTTCTTAGCATGCACATACGAGTTGTGTTAGAGAAGTTACACATTAGAGAATTAATGTGGTGTTAAACAATTAATATATTCAAGTTGGCCCATAGCTCATAAGCTTAAACTTTTGAGTGAATGTGAGTCTAACTGGATATATTGATGGGCTCGGACTTGGGCTTTCTCTTGGCGATCTCCCCAGGTAAAAGTATCAAACTTTTACTGTGTACTTCCAATAAATGGTATCGGAACCGATAGTTGATTGGCGGCCCACTCTCAATATGTATTGGAGTTTGGTGAATATCTCAAGAAATGAATTTGGTGGTCAATGCAATTTTCCGATGGGCATTGATGGAGATTCAAGTTGGGGTGGATGGACATTGACGAAGATTCAAGTTGAGATGGATCTCAAAGAAGTAATTTGGTGGTCAACACAGTTTCCAGACCAGTGGACGTTGTGGTTTAGCAACGCGGGCCCGATAGGTATTGATGAAGATTCAACTTGAGATAAATTGATGCGAGAGGATATTTAGATTAAGGGGACAAAACCTAACACTGGAGCTCACATGTGAGGGAGAAATTGTTAGGATGCACGTGTGAATTGTGTTAGAGAAGTCCCACATTAGAGAATTAATATGTTGTAGAGAAGTTAAATATCCAAGTTGGCCCAAAACTCATTGGATTAAGCTTTTTAGTGAAGGTGAGTCCAATTGGATATATTAACGGATTCAGATTTGGGCTTTCTTTTGGCGATCTCCTCAGATAAAAGTATTGGACTTCTGCTGCGTGCTCCCAGTAATATTCAGTTCGATGGATGTCAAGGAAAAAAATTATTTTTTCGATGATCGCTATTATTGTGAAGGTAGATATTTGCTGGTTTAAGTACACCCCAAGTGCCATAAGTTGTGTACGCCACTCACTTTGCCAAAACTTCCAAATCAATTAATTTAGTGCTAAGTTTTTATAACTTGGATCACTTAAGTGCTAACTTTTTTTTAAAAATGATCACTTTAGTACCAATTCCGATTTAAGTTAATGTGGCTCGTCGAAAATTCGATATGTATATTTTTTTATTATTATTTGAGTTGACGAGGCTTATCGGACTTGGAAATGAAGTGATCGTTTTTAAAATAATTTGGCACTTAAGTTATCAAAGTTACAAAAAATTTAGCACTAAAATGATCAATTTAAATGTTTTGGAACTAAAATGATCGAAGTTACAAAAACTTAACACTAAAAAAATTGATTTGAAAGTTTTGGTGCTAAAGTGAGCGCCGTACACAAATTATGAAACTTGAAGAGTATTTACCTGATATTTGCCACCCGTTTCTGTCAAAGCAGTTCTGATTATCAAAACCAAAATATAATGTCGATAAAACTATGTGACTTTTTGCCATTCTGCACCAACATTTTACAGCTGAGGAGGTATAACGGGGAAAAAGAACTTCATCTTTAACCTAACAGACCGTGTACAAACCACTCCACATTTTGTAGCTTGCACAGCTAGAAGTTCCTCTTATGTTGGGTTTGTTCAAAACCCTTAACATAAATGAAATAGATGAACGATAACAGACTGGTGTTGTGACATAAAATTAAATTGTTAGGGTAATAAATTATCAGGTTAATTTAATGACTAACCTAATACAGATTCTCTCAAACACTACCAAAACGCAACTTAAGTTAGTTAAAATAATTTAGAATTTGAAATCGTCACTAATCATTTACTGTAGGTTGATTAGAAACCTAAATAAAGTATTTGGGCGAAAATACTATATTACATGTGAACTAGAGATTATGAGTTCGGGGACTTAATTACAGTAGTTAATTAAAATTAATGCCCCTTCGGTACATTAATTTCGTGTGATGTCCTAACTTGACGACTCAGACTGAATCAATTTAAAGCTTAGAAGAGGGAATTTTTTTTTTTTTGGTATTTTCACTTTTTATATGTAATGCATGAACAACATGGACGCAATGATGTGAATCTAGCTAAATCAATGTGATGACAAGCATAACATGAATAAGAAAATGAACAAAAGAAGTGCAATGCGGAAAATGCGACAATCGAACTTTTCATTTCATGTTATATGTCATACAAGGATAAGCATAGAAATGATAAAATCTAAGGATGTCCTAAATCGAATCTAGCCTATGTCAAAATCCCCATCAGATGGAATTCCACTTAATCAAAGAAAATCGAAATTATCGCTGACACCTTCATTTCCCCAAGCTAGCATCGTGGCACCATTCGCGAAGTGCTTGCTCTCTCTTTAGGACATCGCCTTTCTTCGCCGGTGAATTCCTTGGGTAAGTCTTGATCGTGCGGCATCTTTTCTTCACTTTGAGAAGAGTTTTGAAGTAATTCTCCTTGGTCTTGTCCATCTCAACTTCGACTCAGCGTTTTTCTATGATCGGACACTCTATAACTCTCAGTCGAACTTGGGAAATTCATATTTTGACCTAATTACGCTCGATTAAAGCATGTAGAGAGACGTGACAATGGACATGCAAATTATGAAGCACGCAAATGTGGTAATGATGCATGATTTACGAATATGATGTAGGATCATGCAATTTTTCGAAAAAGTATTGCAAGAAGATGAGTGAAACTCGAAAACTTGATATGCAAACGACATGGGATAATGCGAAGATATAACTTAAAGATATGCAAGGATATTTTAAAAATATAAAATGCTATAGATGATACTAAAAAATATGCCCTGAATATGCTCTAAGACATGAGATATGCGTAACATATATGCAAAGATATGTTGCCATAATCTAGGTGAGATATGACAAGATATGCATGAATGCATTGGATGTGATTTTTGCTCCACCCTTTTGAAATTTTTTGGCCATTATGTGGATATCCCAAAGATTTCGATATCTTGATTTAAATGGCTAAAGTTTTATGAGATAAGATTTCTAAGAAACCTTATCTTCCTAAAAAAACAATCAATTAGCCAGGGTTTCTAGGAAATCATATCTTACTCAAGTTTTCTTTAGGAATTTTCAAGATATAGCAAATCAATTCAAAATAGCAATATTCGTAAGCAAGGTCAATCAATCAAGATCACAACGATGGCCATTCTTCCATTTTTTTTTTCAAAAATTTAGACAATCCAGATAAAAAAAATTGCCCCTTTTGAAGATAGCAAATCAGACCTAAACGGCTATAGGTTAGATAGACTAAATCCAAGATTTTTGACAAAAATAGGTTTTAACGTTTCAGATAAAAAAGAAGAAGAAGCATTCTTCGAATTCCTGAAAAAAGGTTTTCTTCGATTACGGCGTCGAAACAAGCAACATGGTCACCATGAAATTCAAGTCGATATGTCTCGACAAATTTTTGCATGAGTTAATGATATCGAATGTGCAAAAACCAAATATTCTTTGGGCAAAAAATAACATGCAAACAGTAGCAAATTAGTGAGAACATCACCCAAAGAACATATTTGAGGTAATCCTCAAAGGGTGAGAATGTTACCTTGATAGTAGTGACACCGGTGAGTGGCAGCAGCGACGAGCAAGCGAGCGGCATGGCGAGATCGACGAAGTAGAACGACGGCAGCAAGTAGTCTTCGAGCAGCAGCATCAGCGGTGGCACGGCAGGCTGAGGTGTGGGAGAGAGTCAACAATTGACGGTGGCTAGAGGAGGGATGTGGCGGTGGTAGTCAGCTGTAGAGAGAGAGAGAGAGAGAGAGAGAGAGAATGGCGAGATAGAGAGTTGTGCGCAAATTTTGTCTTTTTCCTCTCTGCCCTAAGGTTATCTTAGGATATATATATATATATATATATACACACATGAATATTAGGGTAAGCTCCAAGATTTAATCCAACCGTTGACTTTAAAGATTTCAAATGAGATATCCACCGTCGGATTGAAATTGTCTGAATATCCAAGGCTTCATTTTATGGAATTTTTGGCCACTATAGAGGACATAGGACTTGGACGAAATTCTCCACTTCATGGGTTTACTCGCGGGAATTTAAGGTGTGACATTCTGAATTTTCTTGTCATTTCGTGACTCATTAATGAGAATGTATCTAACGATGTATTTCAGTCGTATCTTGCTCGGATCTGATCAATCTCGAGTAAATTGACCAAAATAGAAAGGCTAACGCGAGACAAGGCACGTGGACCTAGGGAACTCAAATAAGAAATGACACTTTGATTATAAAGATTTTTCGATGGGATATTTAGAGCCATAAAAGGCCGATCTAAGAACGATTAAGGAATGCATTGCTAGATTTATACTATTGGAGCGCGAGTGATGCTGCTTAACCAATGTATAATTTGTAAAATTTTTCTAAATCGAGCAGGGACGATCGAGACCATTGGAACTAGTGATAGACCCTCACAATTACATGACAACCAAAGTCGTCATGAATTGACGAGCCCTAAGTGTGATATTAATCACAAAGTCGATACGCGTAACGTCTGCAAAAGCCGTCCGTTCGGGATAGGCTGAAATCACATTGGATAGAGAAATGATTCAGAAACGAGTCTCAAAATTAGAAAATTGAGAATCAAGAATTCCAACATTATAATTGGATTGGCCATCGCCTTAACGAAGAAAATTGGAATTGGAAAAACGACGTTCCGAACGTCGAGGGTAAAATTACCGTTTTGTCACTCAAGCCTTAGTCTTGTATTTATAATTGAACAAGGGCATTTTGGTCATTGATACCCCACTAGAGCTGTCGAAAATTAGAGAAATTGGCAGCCATTGGATGAAACATTGATTGACACATGGACAAGTGTTAAAAGATTAGGTATTGATATTGATGGAAATACTTTTAACCTACCATTCAACCTTGTTGACCCTTGAATATGTGTATATACCACTCTCTCTCTCTCTCCCTTTTCAGCCGAGAATCACTATCATCTGCCTATCTTCTTCTTCTTCTTCATCGAGAAGCTACATCGCTGACCAGCCACTGCCTGTCTGTTCGCCACCGTCAATCGCCACTTCCGATGACTTTCAGCTGCAGAGCCGACCACCAACTCCTTCCTCATCCTCTTGCCGACAATCTCCAAGTGGAATTAAGTCATTTGACCCACTGAGGAGCTCCGGCCAGCCATTCTCCCGGAAGTCGATGAAAACCATTGCAGCTGGAGGTAATATGCTGTTTAGACTCCGTAGGACCCCAAAACCTTTGAATCTTTCGGCCAAATTTTGTGGACATCTTGAGGACTTGTTGAATGAGCCGTGGTAAAAATTTTGGATGAAATTTATGGAGTTTTGACCCCGAATGGGTCTTGTGTTTGAAGGAAAAAAACTGACCGGTTGAGGACTTGGAGGAACCGGCGCCGTTCGAGGACTTTCCGGCTTCACCTTGACTTCAAATTTTCGGTGAGGCTTCCCAACTCTTAGAACTACATTTTAGCAAGTATATTAGTAGATAAATTAAGGATTTAAGTTAGTTTAAGGGCTGATTAGTTGAGATATGCACAGAATCGAAAATGCCCTATTTCGGTTCTGTGCATGCCGAATTGTGGGAGGCTGTTGGGAGTTGAATTGAGCTACAAATTCATCATTGAGAAGTATGAGGATGTTAATCGATATATTAATAAGGTGTATGCTTAGTGAATTGACGAATTAGGCAAGAAAATTGATGAATTGGATGAATTTCCTTAGGTTGCGCGATCGACTTATTCTTGGACCATTAGGACCGAACAATTGAAGTGCTTGGAATAAGATTTGTGTTGGTTTTAGTACAAGGTAAGAAGTTTCTAAACCTTGGCTAGGAGGATTGGACTCGATTGGGTGAATTGAGTGTGAAATTAGATTGGTTCTTGGAAGTTTAAGGTGTGATTGTCCATTATGCGTCATTGAGAGATTTAATTGTCCCGCATGCCATAGATGTGTTGCTCATCGCATGAGTTTGCATTTGGCTATGAGTTCTGAATTGAAATGAGCATTTGGCATGTTTGAGGAACTTGTGACACCCTGAGGCGTTGAGACGTGGGGTGTTGTGGATGGATACCATGAGGTGCTGAGGCGCGGGGTTTGAGTTGAATGGCACCCTGAGGCGTACGAGACGCGGGATTGAAATGGCCAATGTCCTGATACATTGAGACGTGGGACGGAGTTTGAGATGTGTCTACACATGCCTGGAATGAGATTGAAAACCTGATGTGTTCACGCGAGTTTGTCAATGAGACGGTCTGAGGTGTATTTACGTGGACCGAGCCTGAGGCATTTTAAATGCGGGCTTGAATCAAACGGAGGCATGGAAGGGTGGGAGGTGTATTCTGGCTTGATAATATGTGCTTGATTCCACTGATATGACACGATTCCATGATTGCATGCTTGACACTCATTTGTATCCGTATGATATTTAATGACTGTGAAATGCCTCATGTGATTGCTTGTGCATTGTTGTTTGTGATTGTACTTACCTGAGTGCACGGTCAGTCTAACCTAGGGTTAGGACCTGTCTTATTGAGATGTACATCTCACCCCATTGTGGGACCCCATTTTCAAATCCTAGGTCGTGAAAATGTGGCCTATCAGATTTAGTGACCCGAAGGAAATGTCTGCTTATTTTGAGGTGTTTTCAGACGGACAGGGAACCGTATAAGTTAGGAAGTGCACGGTAGTCTGGGTTGACGAGGATGTAAAGAGCTGGATGCATAATAGGTTCGAGGCTTGGTTTAGGAAAGTAGGGGAAGTGACTACGGGACCGCTAAAGCCTACTGAGGTACCCCGTGGCGTAATCCCTAGCTGGTGTCATCCCACTCGGGATTCCATGGAGGTTGAGGGGTCAGCAGCCGGCTCGAGAAACATTCCTGAGAGGACCTCGACCCTGGAGGATACTGATGAGGTTATTGAAGTCGAAGCCTCTAAGGACGACCTAGTGGAGCAATCAGCAGACACGACCATGGAGGATACAATAGAGGTACTCTCGAAGACCTTCTCGGAGTACGAGCCTACCGAGGACGCTGAGGAGACTGACGACTCCAGCAGCTCGACTTAGGGATTTTCGTTTTCTAGGCTGATGTATTTTGATGATAGTCTCGATGCCCCGTTTCTTTTGGAAATGATGATGACGCCCCCTTTTGTACTGACCCTGTCACTCCTATCGATTAGCAGCTTTAGTCTGCCAGTGCCTAGTATGAACAGTTTGGAGATTATGTTTATTTATTGGCGTTCTCGTTACCTTGGTCCCTTTTATTATTGTATGGAGAAGTTTGTATATCATCGTTCCGCATGCTATCAAAATTTTGCATCTCTCGATATATGTGAATCCTGGGGCGTTCGAGAGAGTTTGTGCTTGCAGGGAGTTGCGCGCTCGTGCCCGGAGCGCGGGGCGTGACATCCTCGTTTGCTTGGTATCAGAGCAAGATCAGCTCGATCAAAGTTGATTGAGGATTGAAGTGATAAGGAGGATTAAATTGGGACAAGACGGGTAGCGAGACCTTAGGAGACTTATTAGAATAAGGCACGAGATGCATGGCATATGACTTGGCGCATGTGATTGACATTTGGTCGTGACACGATTATGGCGGCTTATGAGGATTAAGTTTCATGTTTAGCGTTAAAAGTCATTTTGGATTTTGGTTTGTTGAGTAGACGAGCGTGGCCAGTTTGGTGAATCGTTGAAGTGGACGGAATGGGGTAATGGCCATTGGCTATTTAGTAAAGTGCCTCTGGAATTAGTTGTGTGGCAGGTCGTTATGTTATGACTGTTTCTATTACGGCATAGTTTGGTAGCTCTGGGATCGGTTGGATGAATGAGTCGTTAACTCTTTAATGAAATTGTGGTGGTCCAGGCTTAGTGAAAACATACAAGAATGAGTAATCCACCTAGAAGACATGGAAGACCCAGGAGCGGAGCCTCTAGTTCGAGGCCACCTGTGGCGGAAGACCCGAGAATGGACAGAGTACTGAGAGTGCTCGAAAGGATTGGCGACCTCATTGACAGGCAGACCCAGGATAGGGATGCTGCCATAGCTCAAGCGGTGGAGCCGCAATAGCTGCCGTCAACACCAATAACGACAATAATGGGGGCAATGGAAACAATGGCGATCAAGGCCAGGGCAATGAGGCAGTGAATGCCCAGGAAGAGATAGTTGTAGCTAGGCAGATGGGCCAATTGGTTGAGCAATTCATCAAGCTGAAGCCAATCTAGTTTGATGGAACTTGAGACCCTAAACTAGCACCGAGATGGAATGAGAAACTAGAAAAGGCCTTTGGAGTATTGAGATGCACTAACGAAGAAAAGGTACTATTGGCAATGTACCAGCTAGAAGGGACCACAAATGATTGGTGGGCTGCCACCAAGAATGGAGTCTTTCCAGAAGGAAGGGCTTTGACCTGGAATGCTTTTATTATGGCGTTCAATGACAAGTATTTCTATGAGACCGTTCGATAAAGGAACAAGTGGAGTTCTTACAGTTGCATTAGAATCACCTAACGGTGGACCAATATGAAGCTGAGTTCTCCAGATTGTCGAGGTATGCACCTCGATCGGTAGAGGATCCCCTGGAGAAGGCGTAGAGATTTCGGGATGGACTGAGGCTTGAACTTCGCAACCAGATGATAGCTCTGAACCTGAGGATTTATAAGGATATCTATGAATGGGGATAGATGATCGAGAGGGACCTGAAGGAGAGGAATGCCGCATTTGGATTGCAGTTTAATTCACTCAAAGATAACCGCTAGGTTGGCAAAAGACCTATGGCTGGCAATAAGCGCTTCGTCCCTCCGATAAGAAAGAACATAGTGAAGCTGCTGAACCTAATGAATTGGAGCTGCCGCCTTTATGGCAGAAGGCATGGTAACGAACCTTGCCCAACAAGGACTGGAGTGTGCTTCAAGTGTGGTCAGATGGGCCACCAGATAAAGACTTATCCGAACTAAGCTCTAGCGAATAGATCTCAAGGGTAGCGACCATAGGCTGGACCGTCAGCTGCCACTCCCCAAATTGATCAGAATTGACCCCCAACTCAGGGGAGAGTTTATTCCGTGGCCTACAGGGAAGCAAAAGAAATGCCAAGCGTGGTCACAGGTACGGTTTATTTGTGTGACCAACCTGCGTATGCTTTGTTTGATCTTGGCACATCACACTTGTTTGTGTCTGCACAGTTTCCTAATTTGATTGATATGAAGTTAAAACCGTTAAGCGTGATTCTGCATGTTGCCACCTAGTTGAAAGGTAATGTGCTGATTTCGTTGGGCTGCACGGATTGTAAAATCATAATTGGTGGTAGTAAGGAGAGTATAGACTTGGCTGTGTTGCCCATGTACGACTTCGATGTGATCATAGAAATGGACTAATTGGGTAAAAGAAGGGCAGTAGTGGATTGTGGTAGTAGGATAATCCGTTTCTATCCGGAAGGTTGCCCTTATTTCGAATTTGTGGGAAGTCGAGGAGGAACTTCGACTCCTTTAGTCTCATCTCTTGAAGCGACAAAACTAATAACTGAAGGATGTAAGGCGTACTTAATCGCAATTATGGATACGACTACCGAGAAATCTAAATTAAAAAATATTTTGGTAGTGCGTGAGTTTCCTGACATTTTTCCCCAAGAGTTACTAAGGTTGCCACTGGAGCGAGAAATTGAATTCGTGATTGAGTTGGCTCCCAAAACGGAGCCGATCTCGAAGGCACCCTATAGAATGTCCTTATCAGAATTGAAGGAGTTAAAGGTGCAAATGCAAGAATTACTAGATAAAGGATTTATTCGACCGAGTGCTTCACCATGGAGAGCGCCGGTATTATTTGTGAAGAAAAAGGATGGGTCCTTGCGTTTATGCATCGACTAGAGGCAGTTGAATCAAGTGACTGTAAAGAATAAGTACCCATTGCCAAGGATTGGTGACTTGTTTGATCATTTGCAAGGAGTTGCGGTATTCTCTAAGATTGACCTGAGGACTGGGTATCATCAATTGAGAATTAAGAAGGAAGACATACCTATGACTGCTTTTAGGACAAGGTAGGGTCATTACGAATTCACTGTGATGCCATTTGGACTGACCAATGCTCCAGCCGCATTTATGGACTTGATGCATCGGTGTTCAAGGAATTCTTGGATAGATTTGTCATAGTCTTCATTGATGATATCCCGATTTACTCAAGGAGCAACGAAGAACACGAAGAGCATCTGAGGATTGTTTTGCAGACCTTGAGAGAGCACTCGCTTTACGCTAAGTTTAGCAAATGCGAGTTCTGGTTGAATAAAATGACATTTCTTGGCCATGTGGTATCTGGAGAAGGAATTGCGGTGGATCCTGCGAAGATCAAAGCCGTTATGAATTGGCCTAGGCCTACTACAGTCACGGAAGTCCGAAGTTTCTTAGGATTAGCAAGATATTACAGACGTTTCGTGGAAAAGCTTTCATCTATAGCCATTCCGCTGACGAGATTGACTAAGAAAAAGACGAAGTTCGAATGGACGGATAAGTGTGAAAGGAGTTTCCAAGAGCTCAAGCACCGGTTAACGACCGCACCGGTATTAACGATCCCATCCGGATTTGGAGGCCATGAAATATATAGCGATGTTTTGCTAAAGGGACTAGGCTGTGTGCTAATGCAACATAGAAGAGTAGTAGCATACGCGTCCCAACAATTGAGATCACATGAGATGAACTATCCTACTCACGATTTGGAATTGGCATAATCATTTTTGCTTTGAAGATCTGGAGACTTTATTTGTGTGGCGAAAAGTTCCGGATTTATACTGACCACCAGAGCCTGAAGTATCTATTTTCCTAGAAGGCACTGAATATGAGGCAGCGACGATGGATGGAACTACTTAGGGACTATGATTGCGACATATTATATCACCCTGGGAAGGCAAATAGAGTTGCGAATGCGCTCAGTCGAAAATCGAGTATTGCTTGTCTATTGATAAAAGGGTGGTCGTTATTTGAGAACTTGAGGGATTCTGAGTTCAGATTGGAAGTCTGTCAACTATCCAATTTGGTAGCCACACTGAGAATAGAACTTGAGATTCAGGAAAGGATAAAAGCTTTACAGTCTACAGACCCAGAAATTTAGAAAATCCTGGAAATGGATGCTACGAAGAGGAAACCAGAGCTCCAAATGTTAAAGGATGGAATCTTGAAAGTTCGAGGGCGTTTATGCGTACCAAAGGATGAAGAGCTTAGGGAAAGGATTTTATCAGAGGCTCATAGGAACAATTATAGTATCCACCCAGGTAGCACGAAGATGTATCAGAACTTGTGTCAACATTATTGGTGGAATAGGATGAAAGTGGATGTAGTGAAGTATGTAGCGAAATGCTTGACATGCTAGTAGGTGAAGGCATAACACTGTAAGCCTGTTGGATTATTATAGCCGTTAGAGATTCCTGAATGGAAATGGGAGCACGTAACTATGGATTTTGTAACGGGACTACCAATGAGTGAGAGAGGCCATGATTCTATTTGGGTAGTCGTGGATTGATTGACCAAGTCTGCACACTTCATTCCTATCAGGCCTCGAACCCGTCGAGCATGCGAACATCCCTGCAAGCAAACAACACATCTCTCGTGGTCCCAAGATCCACAAACAAGTCGAGAGATAATATATATATATATATATATACACAACAAGCATGCGGAAGCGGTACTCAAATAAATCCCCGTACAAAAATATAAGTTAAGTGGGACCTGGATAGCATAACAACTGTCATACATATTAACATATTGTTCTTACAAGTATCAAAGTACTAGAATCTGCTCAGCAAGGGGCGACGGGGTAAGCACATCATAAAAAAAAATAACCATCATCAACATCCAAAATAGCCATGGTCGGGGGTTGCCATCACAAAATCGAGCCAATTAACTGGAACACCTAAGATGTGCTGCTGGAGTCCCCTATATCCTCTGCACCTCCGTCAGCTCATACTCTGAGAACGTCTCGGAACGGACCTTGATAGAATCCTTCATGGTCGCCTCATACGACGGCTCTGCGAGATCCTCCTCAGTCGTCTCCACGATAATCACTTCGTCCTCAGTGAACTCCAAGGTCGGGGTCTTCTCCGGTCCATTCCTAGAACCAACTACCGACCCCTCTGGCAGCTCCTGCTCCCCTGCGACGATCTGGCACCAATTAGGGATAACTCTCTGGGATACCTCGTGGGGCTTCAGCGGCCCAATCGACTCATCTCCGATCTTCTTAAACCATGCCTCAAACCTATGAGGCTTCCAGTTTGGACTACCCTCGTCAACCCACACAGTCGTACACTTCCTCACATAAATGTTCCCTTGACTTTCCGAAAACTCATCAAAATATGTCGTTATCTCCTTGGGATCTCCAAAATGAATAGGCCACAAACCTAAGGCTTAGGTTAGTAAAAATAAGGGTCCCCAAAGGGGTGAGATACACATCTCAGTAAAAGAGTCCTAACCCTAAATTAGGCCGAACGTCCACTCGGACAATCATCTACCCCAACTTTCCAAACTCATAATCACACAGGCACATACAAATAAAGATAGTGACACATAGATGATGGGCATGCAACTATGACACCATGTCACACTCAGATGATCATGCACACCTCATCTTGCCATTTCACCACAACCATCTCTTCCTGCCTTCCTCATTTTCCAGCCCGTGATTAGATCGCATCAGGCTCGGTCCGCGTAAACGCATCAGACCGTCATTGGTAACCGCGTAAACGCATCAGGTTCCAATGAGTCTCCAGGCCAATATCATCACCTCATACCTCCATCCCGCGAATAGATTGCATTAGAACCGTGGCTATCTCAACCTCGCGATTAGATCGTATCAAGGCGCCACACAACATCAACTCCACCCTGCGATTACATCGCATCAAGGTATCCATCTCTCGCCCCGCGTCTCATACACCTCAGGACCTCGCCATGTCATTTTCATGCCATGCTTCTCAATTCAATTCACAGATAAAACAACAGGTGCAACTCATGCACAATTTGAATACTCATGGCATGCAGTACAATTAATGACATTCGACATGGCATATGATTTAAACACAAGCAATGTCACACATAGACCTCCTATAATCACTTAGGACATATTAAGAGCTATCCCTTTGGAAGATTCTTATAAATCGATCAAATTAATCCTTGACTTACCCAATTGAGTCCGATATGCCTATCCTAAGTTTAGGATTCCCTTACCTTGCGTTTGATAACACAAATTTCTTCTTGCAAGTGCCTCAAAGTCTTGGCCAAACAATCCAAAGGTTCAATTCACCGCGTAACCTAGAATATTCAAACAATTCATCAATTTCCTTATCCAATTCCCCAATCCATGAACCATAATCCTCCATAACACAACTTTCATCATCTTAACATGTCTTAAACATCAAATTAGCACTCACAAAATCATCTGCTCTTACTCCCAACAGAACCGGTCTTGCACAGAACCAAACTGGTTCTTCTCAGTTCTGTGCAAGCCGTGCACTACCGGTCCTAAATTAACTCCAATTCCATTATCTACTCACTATCTTACCTTTTAACATGTCTATCTAAGGGTTTATGAGGCTCACTGTGAGTTTGAGGTCGAATGGTCACCAGAATCCCGTTGAAAGTTGCCGGATCTCTAAGATCAATTTTCCTACAGTTTTCTGTCCAAGTTTACAAGAACCGTTTGAGGTAAAACTTCATCAAATCACTCTCATCATTTTATCATAGATTCATACAGATTTCCTCTAGACCTTCATAAAATTTGACCTCAAAAATCCAACATTTCGACCTCCAAAAGGGTCAGAAATCTTACCTACCTTAGGTTGAGTTCGATTCTGTCGGCTTCCGGGAAAACTCTTGGTCGGAGCTCCTCGATGGTCCAAATGCGATGCTTCCACTTCAAAGAGGTCGGCAAGACGTAGAACTAGGTTGGTATGGCTGATCGACATCCAAGTGGCGACCGGAAGGTGACGTCGACGGTAGCGAAAAGTGGCTCCAGAACTGGTCGGCGATGGGCAGAAGAGAAGAAGAAGAAGAAGAGTGCTCGGTGATGGTGGGGTGCTATGGCCGAACAAGTGAGGTGAGAGAGAGTGAAAAATGCTTATATTTAAGACTCAAGTCAAAGGCTTGAATGGTAGGTGGCCAATAGTAGACATGACCACTCTTTAAGCCATCTCTTGACATCTTTAGATTCATTTCTCATTAACGAGTCTGAAATTAATTGGAATTCAGAATATCACAACTCTTCCTCCCTTACAAAAATTTCGTCCCCGAAATTTACATTACACTTAATTACTCAAATAAATGGGGATGTTGTCGCTTCGTCGTCTCTTCGTTCTCCCATGTGGCACCTTCAATTCCATGGTGCTCCCATACTATTTTGACCGGTGGGATCTTTTTATTCCTGGGGATTTGTTCCTTTCGGTCTTCGATCCTTATAGGCTTCTCCACATAGGATACTTGGTCGTCGACTTCTATGGCTTCTTAGTCCAACACATGTGTCGGATTTGGCTCATACTTTCGCAGCATCGACAAATGGAACACATTATGCACCTGGGATAGATTAGGCGGCAGGGCAAGCATGTAGGCTAAGGTTCCAATCCGCTCTGGTATCTCAAATGGGCCTACATACCTTGGGCTCAGCTTCCCCTTCTTTCCGAATCGCGATAGTCCTCTCATTGGCGATGCCTTGAGAAAGACGTGATCGCCCACTTGAAACTCCAAGGGCTTGCCTCGCTTATCTGCGTAGCTCTTCTGATGACTTTGTGCCATCCTTAGTCTATCTTGGATTATTTTCACTGCTTCCACCGATTGTTCTACTAATTCTGGGTCTGTGATACTCCTTTCTCCAACTTTAACCCAGCAAATCGGAGTTCTGCAGGCCCTACCTAGAATGCTTCGAATGGTGCCATCTGGATGCTCTGTTGATAACTATTATTATAAGCAAACTCTACCAAATGCAGCTGGTCTTCCCATCCACCTTTAAAATCAATGATGCATACTCGCAGCATATCCTCAAGCGTCTGTATCGTCCTTTTCGACTGTTCGTCCGCCTATGGATGGTACGCCGTACTAAACTGCAGTCGGGTTCCCATAGCCTCCTGCAAACTCTTTCAAAAATTTGCCGTGAATTTGGGGTCTCTATTCGAGGTGATCATCACAGGCACTCTGTGCAGTCTCATTATCTATCTCATGTACAGCTCTGCATACTTATCCATAGCAAAATCCTTTCGCACCGGGATGAAATGTGCAGACTTGGTCAATTTATCCACGACTACCCATATAGAGTCATGACCTCTCTGGCTTCTTGGGAGTCCTATCACGAAATCCATAGTCACATGCTCCCACTTCCACTCCGAAATTTTCGATGGCTGTAATAGTCCTCCAAGCTTACAGTGCTGTGCTTTCACTTACCAGCATTCACTTACTAGCATATCAAACACTTAGCCATATGCTTCGCTACGTCCACCTTCATCCCGTTCCACCAATAATGCTATCGTAGGTTCTGGTACATTTTTGTACTTCCAGGGTGGATGCTATAATTTCTCCTGTGAGCCTTTGACAGGATCCTTTCCCTAAGTCCTTCATCCTTTGGCACACATAATCATCCTCGGAACTTCAAAATTCCGTCCTCGGACACCTGAAACTCGGTTTTCCTCTTCGTCGTATCCATCTCGAGGATCTTTTGGATTTCTAGATCTGTAGACTGTAAGGCCTTTATTCCTTCCTAGACCTCAGGTTCCATCCTTAACGTAGCTATCAAACTAGACAACTGATCGACTTCTAATCTGAACTCGGAGTCTCTCAAATCCTCAATCATCGACCAACCTTTCACCAGCAGACATGCGATGCTTGACTTCTGACTTAGCGCATCTGCCACTCGGTTTGCTTTCCCAGGGTGATATAGGATATCACAATCATAATTCTTTAGCAGCTCCATCCACCTACGCTGTCTCATATTCAGCTCTTTTCGGGAAAACAAATACTTTAAACTTTGGTGATCGGTATAGATCTGAAACTTCTCGCCACATAGGTAATGTCTCTAAATTTTCAGAGCAAATATAATCATTGCTAACTCAGGTCATGAGTCGGGTGTTCATCTCATGTGGCCTCAACTGTCTGGATGCGTAGGCTACTACTCTTCTGTGCTGCATCAACACACAGCCCAGTTCTTTCAACAAAGCATCGCTGTAAATCTCGTAACCTCCTAGTCTTGATGGAATTGTCAACACTAGCGCGGTTGTCAATCTATATTTGAGTTCTTGGAAACTCCTCTCACATTTGTCTGTCCATTCAAACCTTGTTTCCTTTTTCGTCAACCGCGTCAATGGGATGGCTATGGACGAGAATTTCTCCACAAAACGCTTGTAGTATCCTGCCAATCTCAAGAAACTTCTGACTTTAATGACCGTAGTAGGTCTAGGCCAGTTTGTTACAACCTCGATCTTTGCAGGATCTACTGCGATTCCTTCACTCGATACCACATGACAAAGGAATGCTACCCTGTTCAGCCAAAACTCACATTTACTCAACTTCGCATAAAGTGAATGCTCTCTCAAAATCTGTAGGACCATCCTTAGGTGCTCCTCGTGTTCTGCATCACTCCTCGAGTAAATCAAGATGTCGTCAATAAAGACTATGACGAATCTATCCAGGAATTCCTTAAATACTCGATGCATCAGGTCCATAAAAGCAGTTAGAGCGTTGGACAATCCGAACGACATCACCGTGAATTCATAATGACCATACCTCGTACTAAAGGCAGTCTTGGGTATGTCTTCCTTCTTGATCCTCAATTGGTGATACCCAGTCCTCAGGTCAATCTTCGAAAATACCGCCGCTCCTTGTAACTGGTCAAACAAATCATCAATCCTCGATAATGGGTACTTGTTCTTCACTGTCACTTGACTCAATTGCCGATAGTCAATGCATAAATGCAAAGACCCATCATTCTTCCCTACGAACAGCACTGGTGCTCTCCACGGCGGAGCACTTGGTCGGATAAATCCCTTATCCAGCGGTTTTTGCATTTGCACCTTTAACTCTTTCAGTTCTGACAGGGACATCCTGTAAGGTGCTTTCAAAATCGGCTCCATTCCAGGGGGCTAATTCAATCACAAATTCTATTTCCCGTTCAAGTGGTAATCTTGACAACTCTTGGGGAAACACATTAGGAAATTCATGCACTACCGAGATATTCTCTAACTTTGACTCTTCAATAGTCGTGTCCATTACTGCCACTAAGTTTGCCTGACACCCTTCAGACATCAATTTAGTTACTTCTAGAGATGAGATTAAGGGAATCGAGATTCCTCCTCGACTTTCCACCAATTCAAAGCTAGGGCGGCCTCTCGGATAAAAGCAGATTATCTTACTATCACAGTCCACTACTGCCCCCTGCTTACCCAACCAATCCATTCCTATAATTATGTCAAAATTATACATGGGTAATACAACTAAGTTAATATTCTCTTTACTCCCTCCAATCACAATATCACAACCAGCACAGCCTATTGAAACTAATATATTATCCTTTAATGGTGTGGCAACATGCAAAATTACATTCAACGGTTTCAATTTCATTCCCACTGATTCAGCAAACTGTGCAGACACGAATGAATGCATAGCACCAGGGTCAAACAATGCGTATGCAGCTTGGTTGCACAAGTAAACCGTACCTATGACCATACTTGGTGCTTCCTCTGCTTCTTTACGGGCTACTGCATACACTCTACCCTGTGCCAGTGGTCGGTTCTGTTCAATCTGAGGCATGGCCGTCGACGGTCCAGCCTGCGGTTGCTACCCTTGAGGTCGATTTGTCGGAGCCTGACTCAAGAACATCCTCATCTGGTAGCCCAGTTGACCACATTTAAAGCAAGCTCCTGTCCTTACCTAGCATGACCCATTTTCACGCCTTTTGCCACAAAGACTGCAGCTCCAGTTAGTGGGGTTTGACGGCTTCACAATACTTTTCCGCACTGGTGGCACAAAACGCCTATTGTATACCATCGGTCTTTTGCCCATCTAGCGATTATCTCTGAATGGTGTGAACAACGATCCAGTTGTGGTGTTTCTCTCTTTCAAGTCCCGTTCTATCATCTGGCCCCGCTCGTATATCTCCTTATACGTCCTTAGATTCAGAGCAATCATCTGACTACGGAGCTTGGGTCTCAGACCGTCCCTAAACCTCCTTGCTTTCTCCTGAAGGTCCTCCACAAATCGAGGTGCGTACCTCGACAGCCTCGAAAATTCAACCTCATACTAATCTACCGTCAGTTGGTTCTGGCGCAACTGGAGGAATTCCACCTACTTCCTCTCCCTGGCCATCTTTGAGAAATATTTATCATTGTAGGCCGTCTTAAAAGCTTCCCAATTCATGACTATTCCTTCAGGGAAGACGCCATTCTTGGTGGTAGCCTACCAGTCATTCACTATACCCTCTAACTGGTACACTACTAGTAGCACCTTTTCTTCGTCCGTGCACCTCAGCACTCCAAAAGCTTTCTCCAGCTTCTTAATCCACTTGGGTGCTAGCTCGGGATCTCCAATCCCATCGAGTTGAGTCGGCTTCAATTTTATGAATTGCTCTACTAGTTGGCCCATTTGTCTGGCCACGACGATTTCCTCTTGGGTGTTTATAGCTTCATGAATTATTGGGATTGAAGGATTAAGGAATTGGACTTGAAAATTGACGAATCGGTTGATTATTCTAGGTTGTGCGACAAATTGGCCCTTGGACTTGAGTTGGCCGAAACTTAGGAGGATCAAGAAGAAGTGATTTGTGTTGCCAAGCAAAGGTAAGGAAATTCCTAAACCGAGGCTAGGGGGATTGGACTCGATTAGGTAAGTCGAGGGTCGATTGGATTAGTTTATGAGAAATTGACAAATGGGGTAACCTTGATATGTCCTAAAACGTTAAAGTATGATTGTGTGACATTATATATATATGCCTGAGTTGTTTGTCATGTTTGTATGCCATTTGAATTGACTTGCATGCCACGAAATTTTTAGAACGCATTGAATGCGCGTTTGCCAGTGAGTGTAAAAATTGAATTGAAAATCAATGCATATGATGTGATGTGGCATGAGTATGGCATGGCAAGGCCCTGAGGCGTGAGATACACGGGGCAGAAGGCTAACACCTTGATGCGACTAGGTCGCGGGATGAAGTATGATTGGGTGGCGCCCTGAGGCGACGAAGTCGCGGCGTTAAGATAGCCACGGTTCTGATGCGCATGATTCGCGGGATGAAGTATGAGCTCTTAAATCTTACTTGGAGATGAATTGGGACCTGATGCGTTTACGCGGGTCACCGAGGATGGTCTGATGCGTTTACGTGGGCCGAGCTTGATGCGACTAGTTCGCGGGCTAGAGAATGAGGCAGGTAGAGCTTGATGGATGTGGTGAAGCGGTAGGCTGAGTATCCATGTGCATACGAGTGTGACGTGAGATCATGAATGCATGCCTGTCTTCTGTGTGTTGTTGTTTATTAAGTTGTGACTATTATGCCTATGTATTCATGAGTTAAGATCTATTGAGTGACGCGACTACCTAAGTGGACTGTCAACCTGACCTAGGGTTAGGTTTTTCTTACTGAGATGTGTATTTCACTCCTTTTGGAGAAAACCTTCCTTTACAGATCCTAGGCCATAGCTAAGTGGTCAATTCATTTTGGGGACCCAAAGGAGATGACGGCGTACTATGATGAGTTCCTAGATTGGCAGGGGAACGTATATGTGAGAAAGTGTACCGTTGTATGGCTCGATGAGGGCAAGCCTGAGTGGAAGCCTCATAAGTTTAAGGCGTGGTTCAAGAAGGAGGGTGACTCACAGATAGGGCCGCTGAAGCCCCATGAGGTACCATAGGGTGTCATTCCCAATTGGTACCAGACCGTAGCTGAGCATTACCTAAGGGGTTAGTGGTAGGGTCTAGGAAACCAGAGCGGACACCGACAATGGAATTCACCAAAGAGCAAGAGCAGGAGGAGGTTATAATCCTAGAGGCATCCGAGGGGGACCTTGCTCAGCCGTCACTGGAGGCGACTATCGAGGATTCCATCGAGGTTTCGTTCGAGACATTTTCTGAGTATGAGCCTAATGAGGACGTAGAGGACACGGACGACTCCAGCAGCTCATCCTAAGATACTTCAGTTGGTAGATCGATTTTGACTGGTGACCTGACCCTGTTCCCAAGAGATTTTATGGATGTTTCCTTTTGATATGCTTACCCTGTCGCCTTTTTGTTTAGCGGGCTTAGTATTCTAGTTATATGACCAGTACGCCTTGATGTGATGTACAATGTTCCTTATGCTATCCAGGTCCTGCTTAATCTTTATATATTTATATTGTCCTGGGATTTGTTTGAAAATCGCTTCTGTATGCATAGTGTATTTATTATATCTCTCGACTCCTATGTGGTGGATCTTCGTACCGCCGAGAGATTATTGTTGGTTTGCTTGTAGGGACGTTCGTGTGCTCGTGCCTAAGGCGTAGAGCGTGACATCCCCGCTTGTTTTGATATCAGAGTAAGGTCAGCTCGATACAAAGTTGGTTAAGGATTGGAGTAATAAGGAGGATTAAGTGGGGACAAGGACGGATAGCGAGACCATAGGAAATTGGTCAGGGTAAGGCATAGGATGCCTAGCATATAACTTGACACCTATGGATGGTGTTTGACCTTGGTAAGATTGTGGCAAGGCATAAGGAATTAAGTTCTTTACTTAGGATTGAAGGTCGTTCCTGGACCTTGACTTGCCTAATGAATGAAAGTGATTGGTTTTAGTGAATCACTGGAATGGATGGAAATGAGGAATGGCCATAAGCCATTGGTTGAAATGTTTCTGGAACTGATGTATGGAATACTGTTATTGTATAACTATTTCTGTTAAGGAGTAGTTAGTAACTCTGGATTGGATGGATGAGTAAGTTACTAACTCAATGTTGGACTTGTGGTGGATCAAGTTCAATAGGAAGAAGTAAAGATGAGTAACCCATTTAGAAGACCTGGGAGACCGAGATGCGAAGCCTTTAGCTCAAGGTCGCTCGTAGCTAAAGATCCCCAAGTGGACGGTCTATTGGGGGCAATGGAAGGACTTAGAGATATTATAGAAAGGTAGGCCCGAGACCGGGACACTGCCATAGCCTAGGCAATAGGGGCCGCCCTAGCAGCTGTTAACGTTAATACTGGCAACGTTGGTGGAAGTGGAAGTCAGAGCGAGCCGAACCAGAGCAATGAAATGGTGAACCCTCAAGAGGAAATTGTGGTAGCTAGACAGATGGGCCAACTGGTGGAGCAGTTCATGAAGTTGAAGTCAACATAATTTGACGGGATTGGAGATCCCGAGCTAGCGCCTAGATGGATAGAGAAGCTAGAGAAGGCTTTTGGGGTGCTAAGATGCACAGATGAGGAGAAGGTGTTGTTGGCTATGTAGCAATTAGAGGGTACAACAAATGATTGGTGGGCTGCCACCAAGGACGGAGTATTCCCTGAAGGTATGGGCATGAACTGAAACACTTTTAAGAGGGCGTTTAAGGATAAGTATTTTTCAGAAACGGCTAGAGAAAGAAAATAGATTGAGTTCCTACAACTATGTTAAAACCAACTAACGATAGATAAGTACGTAGCTGAGTTCGCGAGGCTCTCGAGGTATGCACCTCGATCTGTGAAGGACACTTTGGAGAAGGCATGGAGATTTAGGAATGGCCTGAGGCCCGAACTTCATAGCCAGATGATAGCTTTGAACTTGAGGACCTACCGGGAGATATGTGAGCGAGGCTAGATGATTGAACGATATTTGAGGGAAAGAAATACCACAACTGGATTGTGGTTTCCATCGTTCAGAGACAATCGCCAAGTGGGCAAGAGGCCGATGGTGAACAACAGACGCTTCGTACCTCCAGTGCGAAAGAACATCGTGAAGCCGCCAAATCCAGCAAACTGAACTGTAGACTGTGTGGCAGAAGGCATGGAAATGGGCCATGCCCTGTGAAGACAGGTGCATGTTTCAAGTGTGGTCAGCTGGGCCATCAAATGAGAACGTGCCCAAACCAGGCTCCGACAGGTCGACCGCAAGGACAGAGGCCACAAGTTGGACTGTCGACTGCCACACCTCAGATCGAACAGAGCAGACCACAGGCACAGGGCAAAGTATATGTTGTAGCTCGCAGTGGGGCAGAAGATGCGCCAAGAGTAGTCACAGGTACAATCTACTTGTGCAACTAGACTGCTTATGCATTGTTTGACCCGGGTGCCACACATTCTTTTGTATCTGCACAGTTTGCTGAATTAGTAGGCATGAAATTGAAACCATTGAGCATGACATTACATGCTGCCACCCCATTGAAAGATAATGTCTTGGTTTCATTAGGGTATGCTGGTTGTGAGATAGTGATTGGGGGAAATAAAGAAAGTATTGACTTAGCAGTACTGCCCATGTTTGACTTCGACGTAATAATAGGAATAGATTGGTTGGGCAAGCAGGGGGCCTTAGTAGACTGTGGTGGTAGAACAATTCGATTTTTATCCGAAAGGCCGCCCTAGTTTTGAATTGGTGGGATGTCGAGGAGAATCTCAATTCTCTCAGTCTCATCTATGGAAGTAACTAAGTGGATGTCTGAAGGATGTCGGGCATACTTAGTAGCGGTAATGGATATGATTGCTGAGGAACCAAAGTTAGAGAATATCTCGGTGGTGCGTGAGTTTCTAGATGTGTTTCCCCATGAGTTGTCAGGACTACCACCAGAACGGGAGATAGAGTTTGTGATTGAATTAGCCCCTGGGAAGGAGCCGATATTGAAAGCACCTTACAAGATGTCCCTGTCGGAATTATAGGAGTTAAAGGTGCAGATGCAAGAGCTGCTTGACAAAGGATTCATCCGACCAAGTGCTTCGCCGTGGGGAGCACCAGTGCTGTTTGTAAGAAAGAAGGATAGGTCTTTGCGGCTATGCATTGATTATCGGCAGCTGAACCAAATGACGGTGAAAAATAAGTACCCGCTGCCAAGGATTGATGATCTATTCGATCAGTTGCAAGGAGCAGCAGTATTTTCGAAGATTGACTTGAGGACTGGATATCACTAGCTGAGGATAAAGAAGGAAGACATACCGAAGATGGCATTCAGGACGAGGTATGATCATTACGAGTTTACGGTAATGCCGTTTGGATTGACTAACGCCCCAGTTGCTTTCATGGATCTAATGCATTAAATATTCAAGGAGTTTCTAGACAGATTCGTCATAGTTTTCATTGACGATATCTTGATTTACTCGAGGAGCGATGCAGAGCATGAAAAGCATTTAAGAATTGTGCTGAGGACCCTGAGGAAGCATTCATTGTACGCCAAGTCGAGTAAGTGTGAATTTTGGTTGAACAAGGTAGCATTTTTTGGTCATGTAGTGTCTGGTGAAGGGATTGCAGTGGACCCTGCGAAGATAGAGGCTGTAATCAATTGGCCGAGGCCTACTACGGTCACAGAGGTCAGAAGCTTCTTGGGATTGGCAGGATACTATAGGCGATTTATGGAGAAATTCTCATCATAGCCGTCCCACTAACACGGTTGACAAAGAAGGAAGCGAAGTTTGAATGGACTGATAGATGTGAGCAAAGTTTCCAAGAGCTTAAGCACAGATTGACGACCGCGCTAGTGCTGAACATTCCGTTGTGACTGGGAGAGTATAAGATTTACAGCGATGCTTCACTGAAAGGATTGGGTTGTGTATTGATGCAGCACGGTAGGGTAGTAACATATGCATCCAGGCAGTTGAGGCCACATGAGATGAATTACCCGACCCACGGCTTGGAGTTAGCGGCAATCATGTTTGCCTTGAAGATTTGGAGGCACTATCTTTGTGGCGAAAAGTTTCATATATATATAGACCACTAGAGTTTGAAATACTTATTTTCTCAAAAGGAGTTAAACATGAGACAGCGTAGGTGGATGGAGTTGTTAAAAGATTATGACTGCGAGATAATATACCACCCTAGGAAAGCGAACCGAGTCGTAGATGCCTTAAGTCGTAAGTCAAGTATTGCATGCCTGCTAGTGAGAAGTTGGTTGATTATAGAGGACTTGAGAGACTCCGAATTCAGATTAGAGGTCGATCAGTTATCCAGCTTGATAGCGACTCTGAGGGTGGAACCTGAAGTCCAATGAGGGATTAAGGCATTACAGTCTACGGATCCGGAGATTCAGAAAATTGTCGAGATGGATGCGACGAAAAGGAAGCCAAAATTCCAAGTGTCTGAGGACGGAATTTTGAGGTTCCGAGGACGACTATGTGTACCAAAGGACGAAGGGCTCCGAGAAAGAATTTTGTCAGAGGCTCATAGGAACAACTATCGTGTCCACCCTAGAAGTACAAAGATGTACCAGAATTTGCGACAACATTATTGGTGGAACGGAATGAAGGTAGACGTGGCAAGATACGTATCTAAGTGTTTGACTTGCTAGCAAGTGAAGGCGCAGCATTGTAAACTTGGAGGACTGCTGCAACCACTGAAAATTTCGGAATGGAAGTGGGAGCACATAACCATGGATTTCGTAATGGGACTTTCGAGGAGCCAGAGAGGTCATGACTCGATATGGGTAGTCGTGGACCAATTGAACAAGTCCTCCCACTTCATTCCTGTACGAAAGGACTTCGCCATGGATAAGTACGTAGAGCTGTACATGAGACATATAGTAAGACTACATGGAGTGTCGGTGACGATCATCTCAGACAGGGATCTGAAATTCATGGTGAATTTTTGAAAGAGCCTACAAGAAGCCATGGGGACCCGACTGCAGTTCAGTACGGCATATCATCCCTAGACAGATGGACGGTTAGAGAGGACGATCCAGACGCTCGAGGACATGTTGAGAGCGTGCGTCATCGATTTCAAAGGTGGATGGGAAGAGCGGTTACACCTGGTAGAGTTTGTGTACATAATAGCTACCAGCAGATTATATAGATGGCACCGTTGAGGTACTCTATGGCAGAGCCTGCAGAACACCAATATAGTAGGACGAGGTAGGAGAAAGAAGTATCACAGGCCCCGAATTGGTAGAGCAATCAGTGGAAGCAGTGAAGGTAATCCAGGATAGACTAAGGACGGCACAGAGTCGCCAGAAGAGCTACGCAGACAAGCGGCGCAAGCCTCTAGAGTTTCAAGTGGGCGATTACGTCTTCATCAAGGTGTCGCCGATGAGAGGACTGTCGCGATTCGGAAGGAAAGGGAAGCTGAGCCCAAGATATATAGGCCCATTCGAGATATTGGAAAGGATTGGAACCTTGGCCTACCGGCTTGCCTTGCCGCCAAATCTATCCCAAGAACATAACGTATTCCATGTGTCGATGCTAAGAAAGTACGAACATGACCGGACACATGTACTGGATTACGAGACCATAGAAGTGGACGATAGAGTGTCTTATGTGGAAAGGCCAATAAGGATCGAGGATTGAAAAGAGCAGATCCTCAGGAATAAGAAGATCCCACTAGTCAAGGTAATATGGGAGCACCACGAGACGGAAGGAGCCACATGGGAGAATGAAGAGATAATGAGGCGACAGCACCTCTATTTACTTGAGTAATTTAGTGTAATGTAAATTTCGAGGGCGAAATTTTTGTAGGGGGGAAGAGTTGTGACATTCTGATTTTCAATCAACTTTAGACTCTATAATAAGAAGTTATATATATCAAGATATGTATTTCAATTGTATTCCGCTCAAATCTGATCAATTTGAATAGACTGACCAAAGGGGAAAGGCTAACGCGAGACGAGGTACGTGGACCTAGGCGACTCGGATAGGAAATGAAGCTTTGACCATAAGGATTGTCGAGGGGATATTTAGAACCACCAAAAGGCTGATCTAAGAAAGATTAAGGGACGCCTTGTGAGTGTCATACGATTGGAGCGCAGGTGATCTTAACCAATGTACGATTTGGAAATTCTTCCTAAATCGGACGGTGAAGATCGAGACCATAGGGACTAGTGATAAACCCTCACAATTACGTGACAACCAAAGCCACCATGAATTGATGAGCCCTAAACGTGATATGAATCACGGGGTCGATACGCGTAAAGTATGCAAAAGCTACCCGTCAGTTCGGGATAGGCTGGAATCACGTCTGATAGAGAAAACTGTCAGAAACGAGTCTTGAAAGATTTGAAATGGAAAATCAAGAATTCCAAAGTCATTTGGATTGGTCGTCGCCCTATCGAAGAAGTCAGAAACGAGAAAAACGAGGTTCGGAACGTCGGGGGTAAAATGACCATTTTGCCCCTCAAGCTTAGAACCTTGTTATTATAATTGGAGAAGGGAAAATGGGCAATTGATACCCCCCTAGGCTGCTGAACGTAAGGGCAAAAAGGAGCCATTGGATCTCATGGGAAATATAACATGCCAAGTGTAAAAAATCCAAGAGTTATGGTCATATCACACTATTTGCCCACCTAACATTCAAAGCCATTGACCAAGCTTGGATATAAACAAATTCTCTCTCTCCTCACCACCATTCGGCCAGGCCTCCCCCTCAAACCACAGAGAATCACCTTCTTCTTCCTCTTCTCTATTCTGTACCCCCGACCAACACCACACCGCCCGTTCGGCCGGTTTGACCGCCACCTCCGGCCATCATCTGTTGACAGCCGACCATCTTGACGTAGCTCTACTTCTTGTCGACGTCCTCCAATAAGAATCACGCCGTTTGGAGCAAGGTGGAATTCAGGGCAAGCAATTTCCCAAGAGCCGACAAATTTTGCTCTAGTTTGAGGTAGGTTCGGTTCTGAACCATTTTGATAGCCGAAATCTTGGAATCGAGAGCTCAAATTTGGTGGAGATCAAGTAGACATATAGATGGTTCTGTGGTAAAAATTGAAGATTTATTTGATAATTTTTTGACCACGAACCACCCTTGTATATATTGGACAGAATCTACCGGTATTCTGGTCTATGGTGATCCGGCGAGTTCCAATAAGGTTTCGGCAACCATTTCGCTTGAAACTCACGGTAAGCCTCCCAAACCCTTAGGTAGACATGTTAAGAGGTAGAATAAGGCTTGAATGAAAGAATTGAGGGGGATTGAAGGTTGGAAACACTCGGTTTGCACAGAACCGAAGTGAACCGGTTCGGTTCTGTGCAAAATCGGTTCTGTGGGCTACAAGAATAGAAACTTATGGGACTTAAATTGGCGTTTATAATTTGTTAAGATGTTGGGGGGTTAAGTGAGGAATGATTAGGACTGAAAGATTGAGGAATTGGACTTGGAAATTGATGAATCAGTTGATTATTCTAGGTTGCGCGACAAATTGGCCCTTGGACTTGAGTTGGCCGAAACTTAGGAGGCTCAAGAAGAAGTGATTTGTGTTGCCAAGCAAAAGTAAGGAAATTCCTAAACCGAGGCTAGGGGGATTGGACTCGATTGGGTGAATCGAGAGCCGATTGGATTAGTTTACGAGAAATTGACAAATGGGGTAGCCTTGATATGTCCTAAAACATTAAAGTATGATTGTGTGACATTATATATATGTGCCTGAGTTGTTTGTCATGTTTGTATACCATTTAAATTAACTTGCATGCCACGAAATTTTTCGAATGCATTGAATGCACCTTTGCCAGCGAGTGTAAAAGTTGAATTGAAAACCAATGCATATGATGTGATGTGGCATGAGTGTGGCATGGCACGGTCCTGAGGCATGAGATACGCGGGGCGAGAGGCTGAGACCCTGATGCGACAAGGTCGCGGGGTGAAGTATGATTGGGTGGCGCCCTGAGGCGACGAAGTTGCGGGGTTAAGATAGCCATAATCCTAATGCGCATGATTCGCGGGACGAAGTATGAGTTCATAAACCTTGCCAAGAGATGAATCGGGACCTGATGTGTTTACGCGGGTCACCGAAGACGGTCAGATGCATTTACGCGGGCCGAGCTTGATGCGACTAGTTCGTGGGCTAGAGAATGAGGTAGGTAGAGGTTGATGGATGTGGTGAAGCAGTAGGCTGAGCATCCATGTACATACGAGTGTGACGTGAGATCATGAATGCATGCCTGTCTTCTATGTGTTGTTGTTTATTAAGTTGTGACTATTATGCCTATGTATTCATGAGTTAGGATCTGTTAAGTGACGCGACTACCTGATTGGACTGTCAACCTGACCTAGGGTTAGGTTTTTGTTACTAAAATATATATCTCACCCCTTTAGGGAAAACCTTCCTTTACAGATCCTAGGCCATAGCTATGTGGTCAATTCATTTTGGGGACCCAAAGGAGATGACGGCGTACTATGATGAGTTCCTGGACTGGTAAGGGAACATATATGTGAGAAAGTGTTCCGTCGTATGGGTCGATGAGGGTAAGCCTTAGTAGAAGCCTCATAGGTTTGAGGCGTGGTTCAAGAAGGAGGGTGACTCATAGATAGGGCCGCTGAAGCCCCATGAGGTACCACAGGGTGTCATTCCTGATTGGCGTCAAACCGAAGCTGAGTAGGAGTTACCTCAGGGGTCAGTGATAGGGTCTAGGAATGGACCAGAGCGGACACCGACAATAGAGTTCACCAAGGAGCAGGAGCAGGAGGTGGTTATAGTCCTAGAGGCATCCGAGGGGGACCTTGCTGATCCGTCACTAGAGGCGAATATGGAGGATTTCGTCGAGGTTCCGTCCGAGAGTATGAGCCTATTGAGGACTTAGAGGACACGGACGACTCCAGCAGCTCACCCTAGGATACTTCAGTTGGTGGATCGACTTGACTAGTGACCTGACCCTGTTCCCGAGAGATTTTGTGGATGTTTCCTTTTGATATGCTTACCTTGTTGCCTTTTTGTTTAGCGGGCTTAGTATTCTAGTTATATGACCAGTACGCCTTGATGTGATATATAACATTCCTTATGCTATCCAGGTCCTGCTTAATCTTTATATATTTATATTGTTCGGGGATTTGTTTGAAAATCGCTTCCGTATGCATAGTGTATTTACTATATCTCTTGACTCCTATGTGGTGGATCTTGTGATCGACGAGAGATTATTGTTGGTTTGCTTGCAGGAATGTTCGCGTGCTCGTTCCCGGGGCGCGTGGCGTGACACAAGGTACCATAGCCTTCAATCGAGCCAATTCAAAGTTAGACAAGCCTAACCCCTTTCCCGATCATCCAAGTTTATCAATCTACAGCCTCAACCCAACATATTCCAAGCATAAAAACGTGGTTTTTCAATGAGCACAAGCCAGCGAACATTAAACCTCAAAACTGTCCAATTCGGATTTCCATGACTAGAACCATTCTCAGTAAAACTGACATTGTCCTAATTATTTTTTGAACAATCCAAGCTTAGAATCATGTTCTTCATAATTTTACGATTACGTGGGAGAAAATCAAGCTCAATTTGGACTCCGGACGACTTTGAACGAGTCATTTTACTTTTAGTATGCTCTAATAAAAGGGATTTATAGGCTCTCGGGTCTTACACATTTTTCATACAAAAACCGCCCCTAACACTTTACAAATTCAACTTCAAACCATCCATTAGTAACCTGAAATCCTAATAGAGACTTAGAGACAACTTACAAGCAAATGAGCCAGCAAAAGTCCACGAAACTCTCTTCGTAACCCACGACCAAAGTTGGAGATGCAAGAGTCGGCTCGGTTCCTTGAAGTTTCTCCCAAAACATCTATTAAAAGCCATCCTTAAGACCAGCCATTTTCTTCACAATAAGCTAGGTTAAGTTCTAGACGTAGTTCACTTATCACATGGGTTAGACACCTTGAGAAAAAATCACCAAGACCCATCACTCAAGCCTTACGATTTGGTCAGTCGGCGGTTCAAGGGTGATGACGGGACGGTGGCGGTTCGGTAGTGTCCGGCACGGCGGCGAATATACAGCGGAGGAGGGCGACTGGCGGTCGGCGAGGGAGCGAGTAACGAGAGAGAGATGAGAGAAAATTGAGAGAGTTTGCAAGAAAGAGAAAGAATAGGAAGATACGAGTTAAGCTCTTTAAAACTTGTCTAAAGCTTCTTTAAGAAGCTAGCTTGCAAGTTGGGTGTAAGAAGTGACTAGGTGATGGAGTGACATGAGTGACAAATTTAATGACATGTATAAGAGTGATGGACAAGCTTGAATGACAATTGCTTTTTTGGGGTTTTGACTTTTGTGGCCACTCTTGTCTTCTTCTCCATCAATAATGCAAAACTACAAATAACAAGAATGCCATCCTAATTTTCTAGAGGCATGAGCATCTCTTCGAGGGTAAAATGGTCATTTTCATTTCAAGTCTAAATTTCTCTTTTCCGATCATTTTAGGGCAAATCATGATCTTAATTTCTCTCGATGAGGTGACGTCCAATTTATTTATATTGAAATCCTTAAATAACAGGCCTCCAATCTCAAAGTCCAATTTATGTCCAAATTAAGTCCATTGTCATTCTAGTGCCTCTCAAACTAACGGGCGGCTCTTAGAAGTTACACATATCGACCCATAATTAATGTCACGTTTAAGAGTTATTCGAGCCATGATGACCTTGGTGGTCATGTAATTGCGAGGGTCAATCACTAGTTCCAAATGACGCGATCGCCAGGAATCGATTTAGGTTAATTTGCAAATTATACTATGGTTAGACAGATTCACCCGTGAAACAATTGCATAACGCTAGAAAAAAGTTCTAATACCATTCTTAGATCGGCCTTTTATGGCCCAAAATATTTCATCGGCAATCCTTATGGTCAAGGTACCAAACCATTGTCGAGTTCTTTAGTCCACATACTTAAATCCTCGTTAGCATTTCCCTTGTCACGCCCCAAACCTATCAGGCACGCAAAATCCCACCAAGGTCGTCTTGTCTCGGTGGTACCCATGATCCGTCGACCAACAATTTACAACTTTTAAAAGATACAAACATATGGAAATGATGAAACTTCTCCTTACAATTCAGACTTAAGATGACTCAGGACATAGGGTACATCTTGTTATAAATATCGACTACAGGTTCAGACAACTCTAACTTCAAGGTAACTTGAAATACTTAAAGTCACAAAAGTGTAAATCCATTTCCTATAATTACTTCTTCAAATACCGATCATTGGCAAGCTCAGATTTCTATCGCCTGAAATATGAAAAAGTTAATCCCACAACGGGGTGAGATATAAATCTCAGCAAGTTCATCCTAAACCTAGACCATGCCATTAGTCCTCCCAGATTATGCAATAAAATAACAGATCAGGATTCACAAACAACACATGACAATGAAACATCAAGGCACCTTGATATGTCTGGCATAATGCAATCACGACTCCAAGACGATCATATCATCACAACTTTCAATTGCAATGGCCAAGCCCGCGTCAATGCACATCAGGCTAATCACAAATTTAATCCCAATGGCCAAGCCCGCGTCAATACGCCTCAGGCTAATCAATATCTTGATTGGCAACTCGTGTTTTGATGCATCATATTCCAAAGGCCATTTTGATACTTGTGTCGACATGTATCAAGACTTTCCTGTGTTCTGATGCATTAGGATATCAATTCTCTTTTCAATAGCGATGCCCGCGTTAATACGCCTTAGAGTCAGTCCGCATCATTACGCCTCAGACCATCAAATTGACAAACCCGCATTAAACGCATCAGGTTTTCAATTCTCTTTTCAATAGCTATGCCCGAGTCAATACACCTCAGGCTTGGTCTGCGTCATTACGCCTCAGACCATCAAATTGACCCGCGTTAAACGTATCAAGTTTTCAATTCTCTTTTCAATAGCTATGCCCGCGTTAATACGCTTTAGGCTCGGTCCGTGTCATTACGCTTGTGACATTATGATTTCCAGTCGATTTCGAACTCATTAATGAGAAGTAAATCTGGAGACGTATTTCAGCCATATCTCGTTCGAATCTGATCAATTCGAGTAGGTTGACCAAAGGGAAAAGGCTAACGCGAGACGAGGTACGTGGACCTAGGGAACTCGAATAAAAAATGGCGCTTTGACCATAAGGATTGTCGAGGGGATATTTAGAACCATAAAAAGGCCGATCTAAGAACGATTAAGGAATGCATTGCGAGTGTCATACGATTGGAACGCGGGTGATGCCGCTTAACCAACGTATGATTTGCAAAATTTTTCTAAATCGAATAGTGACGATCGAGACCATAGGGACTAATGATAGACCTTCACAATTACATGACAACCAAATTCACCATGAATTGACGAGCCCTAAACGTGATATGAATCACAGGGTCGATACGTGTAATGTCGGCAAAAGTCACCTATCGATTCGGGATAGGCTGGAACCACGTCTGATAGAGAAAACTATCAGAAATGAGTCATGAAAATTAAAAATGGAGAATCAATAATTCCAACGTTATATTCGGATTGGCGGTCGCCCTATCAAAGAATATTGGAACGAGAAAAACGATGTTCTGGAAGTCGAGGGAAAATTATCATTTTGCCCCTCAAGCTTAAGCCTTCCCACGCAATGAAGGAAGGGCATTTTGGTCTTTTATACCACCCCAAGGCAACTAAAAATCTGAAGAAATATTGGCTATTGGATCAAGTTGGAATGACACTTGGACATGTATCAATAGATGGACTAAAGAGTGGTCATGTCCACTATTGGCCACCTACCATTCCACTCTTTGACTTGAGCCTTGAATATAAGACTTTTTCTCTCTCTCTCACCTCACTTTGGCCGGCCATAGAACCACTCATAGCACACGACCACAGCTTCCTCTTCTTCCTTCTTTTCTGTCATCGCCGATCGCCCTTGACCTTGTCGTTCGCCGCCGTCGCCGCCGCCTTTCAGCCACTGTCTGGACTCCGGCCGATCACCTGAGCCCTACCTCCTGCCGACCTCCTCAATGAGGAAGCACGATGATTGGATCATCGAGGAGCTCCAGCCAAGTTTTTTCTTGGAAGCCGACGGAATCGAACTAAATCTGAAGTAGGTGATGTTTCTGGCCCCTTGGAGGCCAAAATATTGGAATCTTGAGGTAAAATTTTGTGGAGGACTAGAAGACATGTATATCTATTTGTGGTAAAAAGTTGAGAATGATTTGATGAATTTTTGACCTCGAATGGGTCTTGTGAACCTTGAATAGAAAATTGTCGGTTACTGACCTTGAAGATTCGACAACTTCCGACGTGATTTCGAGGACAACTCGACTTCAAACCCATGAGACCCTTAGAACCTTAGATAGACACGTTAAGATGTAAGTTAGTGAGTAAATGATGGATTTGACGGAGATTTAAGACCGGTTGTGCTCGATTTGCACATAATCAAAAAGGACCGGTTTGGTTCTGTGCAAGACTGAATCTATTAGGGTTGAGGGCTGATGATTTTGAGTCTCAAATTAATGGTTTGGACATGCTAGGATGATAGGGACTATGTTATGGAGGTTTGTGGTTCACAGATTGAGGAATTAGACAAAGGAAATTGACGAATTTGTTGAAATTCCAAGGTTGCACGGTGAGTCCGGCCTTGGACCATTGAAGCCAAAAATTGTGGGGGCTCACGAAGAGAAAATTGTGATATCAAATTCAAGGTAAGGGAATCCTAAACTTAGGATAGGAAGATTGAACTCAATTGGGTGAGTCGAGCGATAGTTTGATTGATTTGTGAGGGATTTCAAGATGATTGATACTCGTGTATGCTAGAAGAGTTAGATAATTCAATTGTTTGATTATGCTTGTGCCTTGAGTAAATTGCCACATTTGATTGTGCATTTGAATTTCCTTGCATGTTATGGATGCATTGTTAATGCATGAGTTGCACTTGACCTTGTGTGCATGAGTTGTGATGGTGGCATGGAGGAAGCGAGGTAAGACCCTGATGCGTACAAGACGCGGGGTGATGTGGTTGATGCCCTAAGGTGCTGAGGTGCGGGGTAGAGGTTGTTTGGCGCCCTGATGCGATCTAATCGCGGGGTTGAGATGGCTACGGTCCTAATGTGATCTAATCACGGGACGGAGATATGAGGTGCCCATATTGGCCTGAAGATTCATTGAAACTTGATGCATTTACGCGGGTTGTCAACGACAGTCTGATACTTTTACGCGGACCGAGCCTGATGCGATCTAGTCACGAGCATGAAAATGAGGCAGGCAGGAAGAGATGGTTGTGGTGAAGTGGCAGGACGAGGTGTGCATGATCATCTGAGTGTGATATGGTGTCATAGCTGCATGCCTGTCATCTGTGTGACATCATCTTTATTTGTATGTGTCTGTGTGATTATGAGTTTGAAATTTCAAGATAGATGACTGCCTGATTGGACGATCAGCCTGACCTAAGGTTAAGACTCTTTTATTGAGATGTGTATCTCACCCCTTTGGGGACCTTTATTTTTACAGATCTTAGACCTTGACTGTGTGGCCTATTCGCTTTGGAGACCCTAAGGAGATGATCGTGTATTTTGATGAGTTCCCTGCCGGTTAGGGGACCATATATGTAAGGAAGTGTATTGTTGTCTGGGTAGACATGGGTTGTACGGACTGGAAGCCTCATTGGTATGAGGTTTAGTTGAGGAAGGTCGGGGACGAGTCAATTAGGCCATTGAAGCCCCATGAGGTGCCCTAGGGAGTGATCCCTAATTGGTGCCACCCCGGTACGGACCGGGATCAGGCTGAGGGATCGGTAGCCGATTCTAGGAACGGACTGGAGAGGACCCCGACTTTGGATTTTATTGAGGATGAGGTTATTGTGCTAGAGGTGATCGAGGAGGATCTCGTTGGGCCGTCGCATGAGAAGACCATGGAGGATACCATTGAGGTTCGCTCCGAGACGTTCTTAGAGTATGAGCCGATGGAGGATGCTGAGGACACCGAGGACTCCAACAGCTCTTCCTAGGATATTCTAGTTTGTGGCTTGATCTTTTGTGGCGACCCCGACCATGGTTATTTTGGATTTGGTTGATGGTCTATTTTGTATACTCACCCTGTCCCCCCCTTGCTTATCGAATTTAGTGGTTATGTAGTTGTATGAACAAATGAATGTTATGTACGACAGTTTTATACTATCCAAGTCCCACTTCACTTATATTTTGTACGAAGGAGTTATCTCATTGCCGCTTTCGCACACTTTGTACATATATATATTACGTCTCTCGTTTTAATTGTGGATCATGGGACCAAAAGAGATGTTTGGTTTGCTTGCAGGGAATCGCGTGCTCGTGCCTAAGGTGCGGGGCGTGACATCCCATGTTTACTTGGTATTAGAGCCAAGTTCAGCTTGATCCAAAGATGGTTGAAGACTGGAGTGATAAGGAGGATTAAGTTGGGACAAGGACGGATAGCAAGACCTTAGGAGACTGGTTAAGATAAGGCCCGAGGTGCACGGTGTGTGACTTGGTACTTATGGTTGGTGTTTGATCTTGGCAAGGTTGTGGTGATGCATGAGGATTAAGTTCCCTACTTAGAGTTGAAGGTTATTTTGGACCTTGGCCTGCTTAATGAATGAGTGTGCTTGGTTTTAGTAAATCGCTGGAGTGAACGGAACTGAGAAATGGCCATGGGCTATTTGCTTAAATGTTTCTGGAGTTTGTTGAATGGAGTACTGCTGTGTTGTAACTGTTTCGATTAAGGAGTATTTAGTGGCTTTGGGTTTGGATGAATGAGTGAGTTACTAACTCCTTGCTGAACTTGTGATGGATCAGGTTAGGTAGAAAAAGCAAGGATGAGCAACTCGTCTAGAAGGTTTGGAAGGTCAAGAGGCGGAGCCTCTAGCTTGAGGTCGCCTGTCGCAGAAGATCCAAGAATGAATGATGTGCTGAGGGCACTGGAGAGAATCGGTAATCTTATTGACAAGCAGACTCAGGATCGGGACGCTGCCATAGCCCAAGCAGTAGAAGCTACCATAGCCACCGTCAACGCCAACAACAGCAACAATGGTGGCAATGGAAATCAGGGAGAACATGGCCAGGGCAATGAGGCTGTGAATGCCCAAGAGGAAATCATCGTGGCCAAACAGATGAGCCAGATAGTGGAGCAGTTTATAAAGTTGAAACCGACTTAGTTCGATGGAACTGGAGATCCTAAGCTAGCACCCAAGTGGATCGAGAAGCTGGAGAAATCTTTTGGGGTGCTGAGGTGTACAGATGAGGAGAAGGTGTTGCTAGCAGTGTACTAGCTGGAGGGTACAACGAATGATTGGTGGGCTGCCACCAAGGAAGGAGTCTTCCCTGAAGGGACAGCCTTGAACTGGGATGCCTTTAAGACGGCGTTCAATGACAAATACTTCTCTGAAACGGCCAGGGAAAGGAAGCAGGTGTAATTCCTACAGTTGCGCTGGAACCAGTTGACCATAGATCAATACGAGGCCGAGTTCTCGAGGCTGTCGAGGTATACACCTCGATCTGTAGAAGACCCTCAAGAGAAAGCAAGAAGATTCAGGGATGGTTTGAGGCTCGAGCTCCGTAGTCAGATGATCGCTCTAAATCTGAGGACCTATGTGGAGATCTACGAACGGGGCCAGATGATAGAACGGGACTTGAAAGAGAGAAACACCGCAACTGGATCGTGGTTCACATTATTCAGAGATAACCGCCAGATGGGCAAGAGGCCGATGATGGGAAATAGGCATTTTGTGCCTTCTTTAAGGAAAAATATCGTGAAGTCGCCAAATCCCACAAACTGGAGCAGCCGCTTTTGTGGTAGAAAGCATGGGAATGGGCCATGCCCGGTAAGGACCGGGGCTTGTTTTAAGTGTGGTTAGCTGGGCCACCAGATGAGGACGTGCCCGAGTCAAGCTCCGATAAATCGACCTCAAGGGTAGAGATCGCAGGCTGGGCCGTCGACTATAACTCCCCAGATCGAGCAGAATCGACCACCGGCACAGTGAATAGTGTATGCATTAGCCCGCAGGGAGGCAGACGAAGCATCAGGTGTGGTCACAGGTATGGTTTACTTGTGTAACCAAGCTGCATACACATTGTTTGACCCTGGTGCCACGCATTCGTTTGTGTCTGCCCACTTTGCTGAATTAATGGGTATGAAATTGAAACCATTGAATATAATCCTGCATGTTGCCACTTCGTTAAAGGATAATATATTGGTTTTATTGGGCTGTGCTGGTTGTGAGATTGTGATTGAAGGGAGTAAAGAGAGTATTGACCTAGCTGTATTACCTATGTATGATTTTAACGTGATCATAGGAGTGGATTAGTTGGGTAAGCAGGGGGCAGTAGTGGACTTTAGTAATAAGATAATTCGGTTTTATCCGAGAGGCCGCCCTAGCTTTGAATTGGTGGGAAGTAGAGGAGGAATCTCGATTCCCTTAGTCTCATATTTGGAGGTGACTAAGTTGATGTCTAAAGCGTGTCAGGCATACTTAGTGGTAGTAATAGACACATCTACCGAAGAGCCAACGTTAAAAAGTATTCCGATGGTGCGTGAATTTCTTGATGTGTTTCCCCAAGGATTACTAGGGTTACCACCAAAACGAGAAATAGAATTTGTTATCGAGTTAGCCCCTGGGACAGAACCAATCTCAAAAGCACCTTATCGGATGTCCCTATTAGAACTGAAGGAGTTAAAGATGCAGATGCAGAATTGCTAGATAAGGGATTTATCCGACCAAGTGCTTCACCGTGGGGAGCGCCAGTGCTATTCGTAAGGAAGAAGGAAGGGTCTTTGCGTCTATGCATCGACTATCGATAGCTAAACCAAGTGACAGTGAAGAACAAGTACCCACTGCCAAGAATTAACGATCTGTTTAATTAGTTGCAAGGAGCGGCGGTATTTTCGAAGTTTGACCTGGAAACAGGGTATCATCAGTTGAGGAACAAGAAGGAAGACATACCTAAGACCGCCTTTAGGACGAGGTATGGTCATTATGAGTTCACGGTGATGCCGTTTAGTTTAACCAACGCTCTAGCTACTTTTATGGACCTGATGCATAGAGTATTTAAGGAATTTCTGGACAGATTCATCACAGTCTTCATTGACGATATCTTGATTTACTCGAGCAGTGATGTAGAACATGAGGAGCACTTAAAGATTGTTTTGCAGACTTTAAGGGAACATTCGCTCTACACGAAGTTGAGTAAATGTGAGTTCTGGCTGAGTAGGGTAGCATTTCTTGGTCATGTGGTATCAGGTGAAGGAATCACAGTGGATCCTGCGAAGATCGAGGCTGTAACTAATTGGCCTAGGCCTACTACGGTCACTGAAGTCAAAAGTTTCTTGAGACTAGCGGTATACTACAGACGTTTTGTGGAGAAATTGTCATCCATAGCCATCCCATTGACGTTGTTGACGAAGAAGGAAACGAGGTTTGAATGGACTGACAAATGTGAAAGGAGTTTCCAAGAGCTCAAACATAGGTTGACAACCGCACCAGTGCTGACAATTCCATCAGGACCGGAGGTTACGAGATATATAGCGATGCCTCACTGAAAGGATTGGGCTGTGTATTGATGCAGCACAAAAGAGTAGTGGTCTACGCATCCAGACAGTTGAGACCACATGAAATGAACTACCCAACGCATGACCTGGAGTTAGCGGCGATTATATTTGCTCTGAAGATTTGGAGACATTACCTATGTGGTGAAAAGTTTTAGATTTACATCGACCACCAAAGCTTAAAGTACCTGTTTTCCCAGAAAGAGCTGAATAAGAGGCAGCGTAGGTGGATGGAGCTGCTCAAGGATTATGATTGTGATATACTATATCACCCTGGGAAGGCAAACAGAGTAGCAAACACATTGAGTCGGAAGTCGAGCATCGCTTGTCTGTTAGTGAAAAGTTGGTCGATGATTGAGGATTTAAGAGACTCTGAGTTCAGACTAGAAGTCTGCCAGTTGTCTAGCTTAATGGCTACGTCGAGGGTGGAACCTAAGGTCCAAGAAGGAATAAAGGCCCTACAGTCTATGGACCCAGAGATTTAGAAGTTCCTCGATATGGATGCGACAAAGAGAAAACCCGAGTTTCAGGTGTCTGAGGACGGAATTCTGAAGTTCTGAGGATGATTGTGCGTATCAAAGGATGAAGGACTCAGGGAAAGGATTTTATTAGAGGCTCACAAAAGCAATTATAGCATCCACCCTGGAAGTACGAAAATGTATCAGAACTTGCGACAACACTATTAGTGGAACGGGATAAAGGTGGACGTAGCAAGGTATGTGGCTAAGTGTTTGACGTGCTAGCAAGTGAAAGCGCAACACTGTAAGCTTGGAGGACTATTACAACCACTGGAGATTCCAAAATGGAAGTGGGAGCATATAACTATGGATTTTGCAATGGGACTCCCAAGGAGCTAGTGACGTCACGACTCTATATGGGTAGTCGTGGATAGATTGACCAAGTCCGCACATTTCATCCCTGTGTCAAAGGACTTCGCTATGGATAGGTATGCAGAGCTGTACATGAGACAGATAGTAAGGCTGCACTGAGTGCCTGTGACGATCACCTCGGATAGAGATCCCAAATTCACGACAAATTTTTGGAGGAATTTGCAAGATGCTATGGGAACCTGACTGCAGTTTAGTACGGCGTACCATCCACAGAAGAACGGACAGTCGGAAAGGACGATATAGACATTTGAGGACATGCTGCGAGCATGCATCATAGATTTTAAAGGTGGATGAGAAGACCAGCTGCATTTGGTAGAGTTTGCTTATAATAATAGCTACGAGCAGAGTATCCAGATGGCACCATTCGAAGAACTCTATGGAAGAGCCTGCAGAACCCCGATTTGGTGGGATCAGGTTGGAGAAAGAAGTATCACAAACCCAGAATTGGTAGAGCAATCAGTGGAAGCAGTGAAGATAATTCGGGATAGATTGAGGATGACAGAGAGTCGCCAGAAGAGCTACGTAGATAAGCGGCGCAAACCCTTGGAGTTTCATGTGGGGGATCATGTCTTCCTCAAGGTGTCACCGATGATAGGGTTATCGCGTTTTGGAATAAAGGGGAAGCTAAGCCCAAGGTATGTATGCCCATTTGAGATACTGGAGCGAGTTGGAACCTTGGCCTACAAGCTTGCCTTGCCGCCTAATCTATCCCAAGTGCATAATGTATTCCACATGTTGATGCTGCGAAAGTATGAACCGGATCTGACATATGTACTAGACTACGAGGCCCTAGAAGTGGACGACCGAGTGTCTTATGTGGAGAGGCCGATAAGGATCGAGGACCGGAAGGAGCAAATCCTTAGGAATAAGAAGATCCCACTAGTTAAGGTAATGTGGGAGCACCATGAAACTGAAGGTGCCACGTGGGAGAATTAAAAGACGATGAGGCGACAACACCCCTATTTATTTGAGTAATTAAGTGTAATGTAAATTTCAAGAACGAAATTTTTGTGAGGGGGGAAGAGTTGTGATATTCCGATTTCAAGTTGATTTTAGACTCATTAATGAGAAGTAAATCTGGAGACTTATTTCAGTTGTATCTCGCTCGAATCTGATCAATTCGAATAGGCTGACCAAAAGGGAAAGGGTAACGCGAGACGAGGTATGTGGACCTAGGGAACTCGAATAAGAAATGGCGTTTTGACCATAAGGATTGTCAGGGGGATATTTAGAACCACAAAAAGGCCGATCTAAGAACGATTAAAGAATGCATTGCGAGTGTCATACGACTAGAGTGCGGGTGATGCTGCTTAACCAACGTATGATTTGCAAAATTTTCCTAAATCGGAATGTGACGATCGAGATCATAGGGACTAGTGATAGACCCTCACAATTACATGACAACCAAAGTTGCCACGAATTAACGAGCCCTAAACATGATATGAATCACGGGGTCGATACGCGTAATGTCTGTAAAAGTGGCCCGTCAGTTCGGGATAGGCTGGAACCACGTCTGATAGAAAAAACGATCAGAAAATGAGTCTTGAAAATTGATAATGGAGAATCAAGAATTCCAACATTATATTCAGATTAGTCGTCACCCTATCGAAGAATATTGGAACGAGAAAAACGACGTTCTGGACGTCAGGGGTAAAATTACCTTTTTGCCCCTCAAGCTTAAACCTTACCCATGCAATGAAGGAAGGGCATTTTGGCCTTTTAAACCACCCCAAGACCACCGAAAATCTAAAGAAATATTGGCCATTGGATTAAGTTGGAATGACACTTGGACATGTGTCAATAGATGGACTAAAGAGTGGTCGTGTCCACTATTGGCCAGCTACCATTCCACTCTTTGACTTGAGCCTTGAATATAAGACTTTTTCTCTCTCTCTCAGCTCACTTTGGCCGGCCATAGAACCCTCATAGCTCATGACCACAGCTTCCTCTTCTTCCTTTTTTCTGTCGTCGCCAATCGCCCTTGACCTTGCCATTCGCCGCCGCCTTCCGGCTACCGTCTGGACTCCGGCCGATCACCTGAGCCTAGCCCCACCTCCTGCCAACCTCCTCAAAGAGGAAGCACGGCGATTGGACCACCGTGGAGCTCCGGCCAAGCTTTTTTCCGGAAGCCGACGGAATCGGATTCAATCTGAGATAGATGATGTTTCTGACCCCTTAGGAGGCCGAAATGTTGGAATCTTGAGTTCAAATTTTGTGGAGGTCTAGGAGATATGTATATCTATCTATGGTAAAAAGTTGAGAATGATTTGATGAAGTTTTGACCTCGAATGGGTCTTGTGAACCATGGACAGAAAACTGTCGGTTATTGACCTTGAAGATTTGACAACTTCCGACGGGATTTCGGGGACGACTTGACTTCAAACCCATGGTGAGACCCTTAGACCCTTAGATAGACATGTTAAGAGGTAGGTTAGTGAGTAAATGATGGATTTGGGGAAGATTTAGGACCAGTTATGCTTGGTTTGCACATAATAAAAAAGGACCGATTCGGTTCTGTGCAAGATCGAATCTGTTGGGGTTGAGGGCTAATGATTTTGAGTCTCAAATTGATGATTTGGACATGCTAGGATGATGGGGACTATGCTATGGAGGTTTGTGGTTCATGGATTGAGGAATTGGATAAAGGAAATTGACGAATTGGTTGAAATTCCTATGTTGCGCGGTGAGTTTGGCCTTAGACCCTTGAGGCCGAAAATTTCGAGGGCTCAAGAAGAGAAAATTGTGATATCAAATTCAAGGTAAGGGAATCCTAAACTTAGGATAGGAAGATTGAACTCAATTGGGTGAGTCGGGGGATAGTTTGATTTATTTGTGAGGGATTTTAAGATGATTGATACTCGTGTATGCTAGAAGAGTTAGATGATTCAATTGTTTGATTATGCTTGTGCCTTGAGTAAATTGCCACATTTGATTGTGCATTTGAATCGCCTTGCATGCCATGGATGCATTGTTAATGCATGAGTTGCACTTGACCTTGTGTGCATGAGTTGTGATGGTGGCATGGCGGAGGCGAGGTGAGACCCTGATGCGTACGAGACGCGGCGTGATGTGGTTGATGCCCTGAGGCGCTAAGGCGCGGGGTAGAGGTTGTTGGGCACCCTGGTGTGATCTAATCGCGGGATTGAGATAGCCACGGTCCTGATGCGATCTAATCGCGGGACGGAAATATGAGGTGTCGATATTGGCCTGTAGAATCATTGAAACCTTATTCGTTTACGCTAGTTGTTAATGTCGGTCTGATGCATTTACGCGGACCGATCCTAATGCGATCTAATCACGGGCATGAGAATGAGGCAGGCAGGAAGAGATGGTTGTGGTGAAGTGGCAGGACGAGATGTGCTTGATCATTTGAGTGTGATATGGTGTCATAGCTGCATGCCTGTCATCTGTGTGACGTCATCTTTATTTGTATGTGCCTATGTGATTATGTGTTTGGAATTTCAGGGTAGATGACTGCCTCAGTGGACGGTCGGCCTGACCCAGGGTTAGGACTCTTTTACTAAGATGTGTATCTCACCCCCTTGAGGACCTGTATTTTTACACATCCTAGGCCTTGACTATGTGACTTATTCGCTTTGGAGACCCTAAGTTTTGATGAGTTCCCTGACGGTCAGGGGACTATATATTTAAGGAAGTGTACTGTTTTCTGGGTGGATGAGGGTAGTACGGACTGGAGGCCTCATCGGTATAAGGCTTGATTTAGGAAGGTTGAGGACGAGTAGACTGGGCAGTTAAAGCCCCATGAGGTGCCTCAAGGAGTGATCCCTAATTGTTACCAACCCGATAGGGACTAGGATCAGGCCGAGGGATCGGTAGCCAGTTCTAGGAACCGATCGGGGAGGACCCCAACTCTGAAATTTATCGAGGATGAGGTTACTGTGCTGGAGGCGACCGAGGAGGATCTCATTGAGCCGTCGCATGAGGAGACCATGGAGGATACTATTGAGGTTCACTCAGAGACGTTCTTAGAGGATGAGCCGACAGAGGATGTTGAGGACACCGAGGACTCCAGCAGCTCTTCCTAGGAGTTAGTGGCTTGATCTTTTGTGGCCACCCCGACCATGGTCATTTTGGATTTTGTTGATATTCCATTTTGTATACTCACCCCGTCACCCCCCCTTGCTTATCGGATTTAGTGGTTATGTACTAGTATGAACAAATGAATGATATGTATGATCGTTTTATGCTATCGAGCTCTCACTTAATTTATATTTTGCACGGAGGAGTTATCTCATTGTCGGTTCCGCATGTTTTGTACATATATATATATTTCGTCTCTCGTCTTAATTATGGATCTTGGGACCACGAAAGATATTTGGTTCGCTTGTAGGGAGTAGCGTGCTCGTGCCCGGGGCGCGGGGCGTGATAACGCCCCAGACCATCAAATTGACAAACTGCGTTAAACGCATAAGATTTTCAATTCTCTTTTTAATAATTATGCCGCGTCAATACGCCTCAGGCTTGGTCCGCATCATTACGCCTCAAACCATCAAATTGACAAACCCTCGTTAAACGCATCAAGTTTTCAATTCTCTTTTCAACTCATTCATATTTCTCAAACAATCGCCATTCAAAGCCAAATATCACATAGCCATGCCAGCATCCATGTCAGTCGAATGCACACTATAACAATTTAGCCATGAGAGTTATAATTTCTCATCATCAGGAGTACACACGACTCACGCCTCCATTATCTCAGTCGATCATGAACAATCAATGCAATAGACCCCCAAATTCATCAATATATCATCCAAACGCACTCAGTAGTGTCCTAACTTCCTTGCAAAGGTTTAGGAGTCACTTACTTTTCAATTTAATCCGTAAAATTCCCTCCAAGACTCCTCCAAAGATTCGGTTCCCTTGATCCCAAAACAGGTCAGCCGTGCGACCTAGTCCAAAGTTCGTCAAACAATCAATTTTTCTAGTTCAATCAACAATTCATGGAGCATACACCTCATTGACATCTCAATTAACATTCTTGTATATCTTAACGACAAAATTACAGCATGGCTACATCTCCCACAGCCCTCAAAGGGCTCGGTTCATCAAAACCGAAACATGGCAGAATTCGGTTCTGCCCTCTACCTCCTTAATCAGTCCATAATTCAACTCTAAACCTTGATTTACCACAAAATCAACTTGCTAACATGTTGATCTAGGAGTTAGGAAGCCTCATCAAAGATTTGGAAGTAAAATAACATATCAAGGACTTCCGATCAGCCCGGTTCCATGCGGTGCACATGCGGTCAGATTCTACCCCAGAAAAACCACCTCAAATCAGCCATGAAAATCCATCTTAACTCAACTAAAATTGCAATCACAGCTCATCCAACTTTAATACTATAGGTGTGTAAGATCTCACCGAAAATTTGAAGCCATTTGAAGTCCAGAAGACCTCGGAACATGTCTTTCCCCAAAACCGGTCAGAATTTGCCTTGTCTGGACCTTTGTCCACTCAAATAGAGCTATAGGAAGATATAACGGGTAAAATTTTACTTATAATATGTCTATGGAAAGATAAGACAATGAGCTTTCATTTGGCAATAGTTTTACCTCGATCCGATATCGGACGAAGAAGATATGGCTGGAATAGTGGGACGGTCGGGACTGGTCGGCTGGGAGCTCTCGGATTCAAAACTGACCAGCCTAACCTTTGCTCCTTCAAACAGCTCTATAGGACAAAAAGATGGGTGGATTTGGACCCATAATATCTTGTTGGAATGGCAAGACGATAAGCTTTCTAATGGTAGGTGGCATACCTTAATCCGATGACGGAAGAAGAAGTTATGGCCAAAACAATGGCCGGCGATAGGATTGGGCAATGTTCTGGCGAGAGAGAAAAGAGAGGAAAATGAGAGAAAGGTGAGGGGAAGAGGGTTTGGCTGAGCAAAATGAGGGAGAGAGAGAGAGTGAGAGGCTTTCTTTCAATCTTCCAATTGGTCAAAGGCTTAGAATGGTAGGTTAAAAGGTGATTCAATCAATGTCAATGCCTAATCCTTTGACACTTGTCCTCATGTCAATCAAGGCTCATCTAATGACCCTCATTTTTCTTGATTTTCGACAGCCTATAGGGTTTTGTGATTGACCAAAATGCCCTTATCAATTATAAATGCAAGGCCAAGGCTTGAGGGCAAAATGGTAATTTTATCCTCGAAGTCTGAAACGTCATTTTTCTGATTCGAATTACCTTTGATGAGGCGATGTCTAATTTGATTAGAATGTTGGAATCTTTATTTTTCACTTTCTAATTTTGAGATTTCATTTCATATCTCAAGCCTCGAGGGGGGGAAAAATTCGGAATGTCACAACTCTTCCCTCCTTAAAGAAATTTTATCCTCGAAATTTACAACCTTCTAACCATCCAATCCTTTGGTGTATCGACGTCTCATCACATCCTCATTCTTCAGGATAATTCCTTTCATGACTTGACAATATTACTTGTCCTTCCCCACCAAAGCCAACTTTCCCTAGGACTTGTCTCCTTCAGTCCTCAATCTGATTTACTTCTTTCCATTCTCTTTCGATATTCATAACATCTGTCAGCAATTCATCCTCGAGCATTCACTTCATCTCTTCCATTTGTCCATCACCATTATTACTAAACCTCGCCAGAATGCACTTTTTAATGCCCATGCCATTCGGCGTATCAATTATTTCAAGGGCATGCCTTTTTTTTGTCGGCACGTTTAATACTTGACCTCATGTTCGACTAACCAAAATTTCAGTCCATTCCATCAATAATACCGATGCATGTCTAGCACACCTTTATGTCATCTCAAGGGACACCATAATCCTCTCTTTGAATTTCTGATAAGGTCATTTCTTTAAGTTCCTTTTTAATATTGGACTCGTACTCTCGTCCATGGGACATTAAGGTTTCTACCCTCAACTTTGAGGTTTCTCTCCCAGGTATCCGAAAATTTGAATTTCCTCCTTATTCTATCCATTTCCATAACCCTATTAAATGTTAGGGTATGTTCATTGCAACATCTCAATTCCTTTCTGACTTCAAGCTTGATGCTTCAGGTAGTTATCAAACTAGTCAATTGACAACCTTCCAATTTAGGAGTTGGATTTCTTATTTCCTTCGGCAAAGCCTATCCTTTATCCGCCAAATGCACGATGCTCAATTTTCACTTATATGCATCTGCTTCTTAAATCACCATTTTCTAGGCGATATAGGACATTTCATCCTTAGTCCTTAAGCAATCTCCTTCACACACGTTCCTCATTCAATTTTTCTAGGCAACCACATACCTCAAATTCTTATGGTTCGTGTAAACTTGAAACCTCTCCATGCGAGTCGTGTTTTCCAACTTCATCGCAAGAACATTTGCAAGCCAACTCCAACCATGCATTAGACGTTCCAACTCATATGGCTTTACTATCACGACGTATCGCATAGCCCACTTCAGTTTGCCTTGCTACGCCTCAAATTTCCTTTCTGCGTCACGTCATTATGATTCACTCGGTCCCTTTTTAATTCCAAATAGGAACACTATTGTCGGCGTAGTCATCAACTTGACTTAAGTTCTTGAAAACTCTTTTTGTATTCATTTATCCATGGAATTGCTTTTGTGGGAAATCTTCCCCCGATCCATCCATAACAATTCACCAATTCCAGGAAACTTTTAATTTCCGTAACTCACATCAATCTTAGTCGATTCATCACTTATTCTACTCCTCAAGGCTCCACAGGGATTTTATTTCTCAGAAATTTTACTATCGAGGAATCTTACATAGTCAGACTCGTAATTCGTGCTCTTCACGACTAGCGGCACACAACGAACATCTCCTTATAGTCCGTAGGATACTCTTGAAAGTTATTCATGTTTCTCATGGCTCCTTAAATGAGTCTATTCATCATCTCTAAAGACGATAACAATCAATCCCATTATTCCTTGGATACTCAGTCTGACTTTAATTCGTTTCTTTCTACCAGGTGTCGAATCTTTAAACTGTTATTCACACTTTTCACTTGAGAGCTCAAACCTTGGCACTCTACTCTCATGAGTCCTCGCTTGAACTACACAACATTCTGTTCATTTTTGTCACTCTTTTCTCAGGAAACATTAGTGCCTTCACCTCTTGGTTTCACAACTAGCTAATGCGACCTTATCTCAATTCTGTCTGTCCCACTGAACGTCGACATTATCCTGAAATTCAACATTGTCTACAAGATAGTCTCTTGAACTTAACTTCCCTTAAAGCAATCATTCAAGTTCTGCGTCGTCTTTCTCAGTCTAGACGCTCCATCTTAATATCGAGATTGTTAGGATTTTCTCTTTCTTCCACAATAGGGTCTGTTACCATGTGAAGGAAGCTATAAACTTCAGTAGCATTCTCTTAGTTCAAATCCACCATGTCCTTCTTATTCCATAGGACGTCGATCTTGGAGTCTGCGCCAGCAGCGATGTTTTACTCCATAACGTAGATGCACCATACTCGGCATTTTTCTTTCCATAATTCAGTCACCTCAAGTGACAATATCTATTTGTCCTTGGTTTCCACCAATTCATGTATCGAATACTTGATTAGATTACCTCAATTTACTCTGCAATTACTCTCTAAGCGCTCTTTTCGCTTCCTCAATCATTCACTAGAATTACAAATAGTCAGGACTATTCGGTTTATTCACTTTTCTTTTCTTCAACGACCATCTCATGGTCCAATCGTCCTCTAAGAGTGACGCCTTACCCTTTAGGGGCGATAACACACAATACCACTTCTAGTGGTCCAGATTTATGCTCAATCAATTTCACAAAATATCAATGTCAAACAATTGACAGATTCCTCAACTTTTCCAACTACAAAAGGAACGGCATGTCAGTCTCTCATTACAAGACTGGCGACAAGGTTACAACCATCTCTCGCAAGTACGTTTCATGTTCTAAAATGAACATCTCTTTGCTCATAATCCATGAGCAGGAGTTCTCTTCTTTTACCGAGTCTCATTACCATTCCTCAAAATCAAGAAGAACAACTAGCCATAAGGCTTTCAAACTCCAATCCACTTAGAGATTTACTTATCTTATATAAGAGTCCTTGACCACCTTTACTAAATGCTTAAACGACCTTGAGAACTCTGTCTCACACTGGTCAATCGTCCTCTGATCCTTGCAAAAGTATCAGGATCCAAACAACCTTTGTTCTCAAGCAATCCAGGGAAAGCACTTCCATTAAACAATTCAATAAAGGTAGTCAAGACAAATACATGCCTTCGAGAAAACCCTTCCTCTAGTGACATTTCACCAATTATCAACAGCCTCTTAAGACTACAATCTGCCAGGGTCACTTTCTTTCCTTAGTGTACCCAAAACCTCTAAGGTTTCCTTACTAAGATCTCTAATCCAGATAGAGACAACTTCAAATCTCATCCCTCCTTCAAACTTGGTCAATCTCAACTTTATACATGGCTTCACAAGATTTTCAAAACTCTCGTGGTTCTTCCCATGCATTCAATTTAGAAAGGATTAAATCGGAGTCACCTCTCTCGTGACTTCTATCATTTAACTCATCAACACTAGCTTCAATCGTCTCAACGACTTGGGTATAATGACAGCTCCTTCTCGAGTCTATCTACCCATCCACTTTCTCATTTTCATTCAAAGTTCTCATGACCCCTTCAACTCTTAGGTCATGTACAGTCCACAAGCTCGAGCCAAACGCTTTTCTAGCACTAATATTCTGGTTACTCATCTTTACTCAATTCTCACAACTCCCTTCAGTTCTAGAGTCATCTCATATCTTGCATACTCGAGCCAATGACCCTCTAGTGACCATTCTCTTGTCGTTCAACCTCATTAGGTTCTTATGACACTCGAACCACTACAATTCCCTCTAGAAATCAAATACTTAAGTCTCTACTCAAGTCCGGCAGTCTCAGACTACTCATCTCATCAACTATCGCCATCAAACAACCATCCAGTGGTTCCTATGCAATTCTCAACTAATTACCAATTATTTGAGGATTCCAAATCATCCTTAAGCAACAGCCACATATCAAACCGGCCTCAACTAGGAAATTTCTCAATTAACAATCAACTACTAAGCAAGCCTTAGCTCGGCAACTATCAAACAAACACTCAAGGCATCAATTCAATGAGTCAATCGATCATGCTATAAGTCTAAGGCATCTGCCACTCTATCACAAACACAACATGCTTTCTCATTCTCAACAGGCCAATCATAACTATCAATTTTTTTTTCTTTTCAAACTACATCCACCGCCAAACACAAAACTTTTAATTATGCCAATTACAGGCATTATTTCACATGTCATGCCACCTTTGAATATCCTCTTCGAGGATCAATCTTGTGCCATACATCTCTTAACCACAATTGGACTCAACCTTATACCTAGACTTCCCCTTTCAAGTTATGACTTGGGTCATTACTACCTCTTGCCATCGTAGAAGCCTGCCAGGAGCTGCTCCTTGTCCGGACCTCTCTGTCCCGGTGATCACTTCCCGCCCTCATCAAACATGGCCTTTGCAGGTTGTCCCAAGTCGTACATCTACGAAAAAAAGTCTCGTTTCACATGTCCTATACCATATTTCATTACAGTTTATAGGCATCCCATCAACTTGTCCCATACCAAGCGACAACTTATTAAGTCCAACATCGATAAGTTCATGCATGCACTCTCATCAACATTCATTTCAAAGTCACAAACACATACACAACATGATTGTCCTCACCACTTGTCATATCAAAATCATCTTCAGATCAATTCCTATCCATTGAAGAGTTCTAATTCCACCGATCAATTGCCTATATTCAACCATATACCTCAAGTATAGTCGCTAACTAAATCACATCCATAAGCATTCGATCACAACCGGCCTTTAATCCAATATACCTTGTATACACCTCAGTTCATTTCATCTAAGGCTGACAATAGCAATTGATAGCTAAACCATCAAGATTTCACGCAATTCAAGCCTGAATCTACCAATACCAACTGTCTCTTTATAACTCATACTCCCTAAGTTGGGTCATTGACAAGCCACAATCACAATCATATAGCCCAATCGACCCTTCATTCATAAGTTATTCTCTATCAACCTCAAATCCAAGCTTATGACTCCTCAATTTCTATTCACTTCCTTGTGAGCCATATTTATAAAATCACTCAAGATCATCCCTTAAATCGGCACTAGGACCATTAGAATACTAAATAAGTTTAAGCCTATAGTCCTCAAGATTCAACAATCCATGCTTATCCCTCAAGGTCTCACTACCTAATTATCCTCAAGTCATCGCTCCTTATTACTCCAAGTATCAATTACATTAGATCGAGCTGACCTTGCTCTAATACCAAGCAAACGGGGATGTCACGTCCCGCAACCTGGCCATGAGCACGCGACTCCCTGCAAGCACAAACTATCTCTCGAGGTCTCAGGATTCACATATAGATCGAGAGATATATCATATAAAAAGCACGTGGAAGTGACGATATAAAAACTCCTCCGTACAATTCAAAATGGGACTTGGGTTACGAGGGTACCAATAATACACAAACTTTCGATTATCCATACAAAGCGCGACAAACTAAACATACTGGTTGGGAGGGTGGCAAGGCTAACACAAAAGACAAGCATCGGTCTCCCAAAAGAAGCAGGTATCAAGAACACCATCAAAATATCAGACCAGAAAAATAGAGACTCCTAGGTCGAGCTACTAGAGTCGTCAGTCTCCTTCTCAACCTCCTCAGTGGGCTCGTACTCCGAGAAGGTCTTTGAGCAAACCTCTATAGTGTCCTCAATCGTCTAGTCAGCTGATGGCTCCATCAGATCGTCCTCGATAGCCTCGATCACTATGACCTCGTCGGTGTCCTCTAGAGTCGAGGTCTTCTCAGGGCCATTCCTCGAGCCAGTGACTGATCCCTCGGCCTCCGCTGAATCCTGAGTGGGATGGCACCAACTGGGTCTCACCCCACGAGATACCTCAGTGACTTCAATGGTCTTGTAAAAATGTCCCCTATCTTCCTAAACTAGGCCTCATACCTGTGAGGCTTCCAGCTACTGCCACCCTCATCTACCCAAACGACTGTACACTTCCTAACATAAACGGTCCCCTGTCCATCAGGGAACTCCTCAAAATATACTGACATCTCCTTTGGGTCACCAAACCTGACTAGCTACATCCTCAAGGCCTAGGATCAGAAAAATGGGGTCCCACAATAGGGTGAGACATACATCTCAGTAAGGTGGGTCCTAACTCTAGGTTAGGTTGACCATCCACTCAGGCAAATTCAATCATAGACAATTTACACAAAAATCACATGAGGCATTCAACTATCATGAAATAACACATGAATGTCAAGCATGCAATCAAGGTATCCTATTACATCATTAAGCTCAAGCACACTTTATCAAGCCAAATTACACCTTCCACCCTTTCCTGCCTCCTCACTTTCATGCCCACGTTTAGATCGCCTCAGGCTCGGTCAATGTAAACGCATCAGACAGTCTCACTGACAAACCCGCGTAAACGCATCGGGTTTTCAGTGTGACATTCTGATTTTCAATCAACTTCAGACTCTATAATGAGAAGTTTATGTATATCAAGTGATGTATTTCAGTCATATTCCACTCAAATCTGATCAATTTGAGTAGGCTGACCAAAGGAAAAAGGCTAAAGCGAGACGAGGTATGTGGACCTAGGCGACTTAGATAGGAAATGACGCTTTGACCATAAGGATTATCGAGGGGATATTTAGAACCACCAAAAGGCCGATCTAAGAACGATCAAGGATTACCATGCGAGTGTCGTACGATTGGACCGCGGGTGATGTCGCTTAACCAGTGTACGATTTGCAAAATTATCCTAAATCGGACTGTGACGATCGAGACCTTAGGGACTAGTGATAAACCCTCATAATTACATGACAACCAAAGCCGCCATGAATTGACGAGCCCTAAACGTGATGAGAATCACGGGTCGATACGCGTATAGTCTGCAAAAGTCGCCCGTCAGTTTAGGATAGGCTGGAATCACATCTGATAGAAGAAACAATTAGAAACGAGTCTTGAAAAAGTATGAAATAGAAAATCAAGAATTCCAATGTCAATTGGATAGGCCGTCGCCCTATCGAAGAAGTCAGAAATGAGAAAAACGACGTTCCAAACGTCGGGGTAAAATGACCATTTTGCCCCTCAAGCGTAGAACTTTGTTATTGTAATTAAAGGAAGGGAAAAATGGATAATTGATCCCCCCAAGCTGCCGAAAATTCATGGACAAGAGAGGGCCATTGGATCCCCTTGATAAGAACAATGGACAAGTGTCACAAATCCAAGGGCCAAGGTCATCTCACAATTAAATTCCACCTACCAATCAACTCATTTGACCAATTTGAGATATAACACTTCTCTCTCTTCTCTCTCTTCCCTCACCATCCATTCGGTAGAACCCCTCCCCCAAAGAATCGTGGACCACCTTCTTCTTCTTCTTCAATTTCACTGCTAGGTTTCCGACCATCAGCTGCTGCCGGTCGATCACCCAGACGTAGATCCACGTCTTGTCGATGTCCTCCAACTGGAACTAGGCCATTTGGAGAACTGTGGAATTCAGGGCAAGCATTCTCCCACAGGTTGACAGATTCTGTTCCAATTTGAGGTAGGTTTGGTTTTGAACCCTTTTGATAGCTGAAATCTTGGAGTTTAAAGCTCAAATTTGGTAGAGATCAAGTAGACACATAGATGATTCTGTGGTAAAAATTTGAGCTTGATTTGATAATGTTTTGACCATGAACCACCCTTGTACATCTTGTCCAGAAACCGCCGGTATTCTGGACCTTGGACGACCGGCGACCTTTGGCGACTTTTCGGCAACCTCTTTGCTTAAAACTCATGGCGAGCCATCCAAATCCTTAGATAGACATTATAAGAAGTAGGATGGTGCATAATTGAGGGATTTGAGGTAGATTAGAACCGATTAGACCGGCATGAACAGAACCAAATGGAACCGGTTCAATGCTGGGCCAAACTGATTCTATGGGTAGTTGGATATGCTGGATTTGTGTTGTAATTTGGTGTATATGATGTGAAGAGATGATGGGGAGTATGTTATAGGTGATTTGGATAGATGAATTGAGGAATTGGACTTGAAATTTTGACAAATCGATTGATTATCCTAGGTTGCATGACAAATCGGCTTTGGACTTGGATTGGCCAAATCCTAGGAGGCTCAAAGAGGAGTAAATTGTGTTGTTAAGCGAAGATAAGGAATTCTCTAAATCAAGGCTAGGGGGATTGGACTCGATTGGGTAAGTCGAGTGTGAAATTGGTCGATTAATGGGCATGTTTCTAAGGCATTGAGTCATAGTATGTCTTAGGATTAATTAAGGAGTTTATGTGTGCCTTGATCTGCATTAGAGTTGCATGTCTTGTTGTGGTAACAATTGATTGCTTTGCATGCCATGAGATTGTGAATTATACTTGAAATGCAATTGACAATGTGTGTGTAAAGGATAGAGATTCATGGCATAAATTATGATTGTGGCAAGGCATGACGAGGCCTTGAAGCGTGTGAGACGCGGGGCAGAAGATTGAGACCCTGATGAGACGAGGTTGCGGAGTGGATTTTGATTAGGTGGCGCCCTGATGCGACGAGGTCACGGGGTTGAGATAATCATAGTCCTAAGGCGATATAATTGCGAGACAGAGCTGGAGATAATTCGAAACCTGATGCATTTACGCGGGTCACCGACTATGGTCTGATGCGTTTACACGGGCCGAGCCTGATGCGATCTAATCACGGGCTAGAGAATGAGGCAGGAAGAGGTTAATAAATGTGGTCAAGTGACAAGCTGAGCATATACGTGCATTCGTGTGTGATATGAGATTATAAATGCATGCCTATCCTTTGTGTATTGTTGTTTATTGAATTATGAATGTTATACCTACGTGTGACCATGAGTTTGGATTTGTCGAGTGACGCGACTGCCTGAGTGGACAGTCAACCTGACCTAGGGTTAGGTTTTTTCTTGCTGAGATGTGTATCTCACCCCTTTTGGGGAAACCTTACCATACAGATCCTAGGCAGTAGCGATGTGGTCTATCAGATTCGGGGACCCGTAGGAGATGACGGCGTTTTACGATGAGTTCCCCGATAGGCAGGGGAACATATACGTGAGGAAATGTATAGTAATGTGGGTAGACGAAGGGAAACCAGATTGGAAGCCTTATAAGTTTGAGGCATGGTTTAGGAGGGACGGAGACAAGAAGGTCGAGTTGCTGAAGCCCTATGAGGTTCCAAAGGATGTCATACCTCCCTAGCGTCAGACGATCTCGGACTAGGAGTTTCCTGAGGGATCAGTGGTTGGGTCAAGGAACGGCCCGGAGTGGACGCCGACAGCAGAGTACTCGGTGCCACCGCCGGAGGACAAGGTCATCGTGGTGGAGCTGTCCGATGGAGACCTAGCTGAGCCGGACCAGGAGGAGACCCTAGATGGAGACCCAGCTGAGCCGGACCAGGAGGAGACCCTGGATGGAGACCCAGCTGAGCCGTCATAGTGGGCGACTATGGAGGACTCTGTGGAGGTTCCGTCGGAGACTTTTTTCGAGTACTAGGTGTCGGAGGAAACTGAGGACACCAGAGATTCCTGCAGCTCTTCCTAGGTGACTCCGGACGTCGATCTGACTTTTGACTGGCGACCTGACCCCATCTCTGGTGGATTTTGTGGATACCTTTTTGGCATGCTCACCTGTCGCCCCCGATGTTTAGCGGATTTAGTAGTTATTGGTCTGTAGGTGATGATGTACGGCCTTCTTGATGCTATCCATGTCCTACTTAGTTTGTATGTATATATATTGTATGGGGAGTTGTTGGGAACCGCTTCCGTGTACTTAATGTAAATTATCTTATCTTATCTCTTGATCTTTCTTTATATATGAGGTGGATCTTTGGGACCGCCGAGAGATTGTTGTTGTTTGCTTGCAGGGATGATTGTGTGCTCGCCATAGAGGTGCGAGGCGTGACATTCAGTCTCATTCTAGGCCTGTGTCGACATATCTCAACTCCGTCCCGCGTTACAACGCATCAGGGCTATGGCATTCTCAACCCCGCGTCTCATACGCCTCAAGGTGCCATTCAATTCAAATCTCGCACCTTAGCACATCGGGGTATCTATGCACACAACCCTGCGTCTCAACGCATCAGGGTGTCACCACTTCTCAAACATGCCACAAGTTCATTTTAATTCATAACACATAGTATCAAGTGCAACTCATGCACGAGGAATACACCCATGGCATGCGAGACAATTAAATTTGACATACAAATGTGACAATCAAATCATAGCACAAGCATTATCAAACATTCAAGTCCTCTATATCTTTCTAGGACGTACATTGGACAACCACCTTATGAACCTCCAAGATCGATCAATTCGCACACAAATCACCCAATCGAGTCCAATCTTCCTATCAAAGGTTTAGAATCTCCTTACCTCAAGCTTAATTCAACACAAGTTTTCTTCAAAGCACCTCAAAGGTTTGGTTCTAATGATCCAAGATCAAGTCCGCCGCGCAACCTAAGGAAATTCATCTAATCATCAACTTTTCTTGCTCAAATCATCACCCCCCTAAACATACACCTCATGGACCTATCAATTAGCAACCTCACACTTTTCAACGATGAATTTGAAGCTCAATTTCAACACCAACAGCCTCCCACAGAACCGAAATAGGGTATTTTCGGTTCTGTGTATACCCTAACTATTCAGCCCATAAACCAACTTAAATTCTCTAATCTACTCGCTAACATGTAGTTCTAAGGGTTGGGGAGCCTCACCGAAAATTTGGAGCCAATGCAACATCGGAAAGTCCTTGAATGGCGCCGATTCCTCCGGGTCTTCAACCGGTCAATTTTGGCCCTTCAAACACAGGACCCATTTGAGGTCAAAACTCCATCAAATTCCTCCAAACTTTTTATCACAGCTCAGTCAATGTGTCCTCTAGACGTCCACCAAATTTGGTCGAAAAACTCAAAGATTTCGGGGTCTTATGAAGCCTAAACCGTGGCTTACCTCCAGTTGTGACGATTTCCATTTACTTTCGAGAGATTGGCAGGCCGGAGCTCCTCACTGAGTCAAATGCAGTGATTCCACTTGGAGAATGTCAGCAAGAGGATGAGAAAGTAGTAGGTGGTCGGCTCAGCTACTGAAAGTCATCGGAGACGGCGGTCGGGAGTGGCGACGGCGGCGATAGATTCCTGTCGGACGGTGGAGCTTTCGGCAGAAGGAAGGAAGAAGAATAAGATGGTGATCGATAGCTTGGAGGGGATGTTCGACCAAGGAGAGAGAGGGTGAGGTTTATACTTCAAGTTCATGAGTCAACTAGTTGAATGGTAGGTTAAAAGTGACTCCATCAACATCAAGGCTTAATCTCTTGACACTTGTCCATGTGTCAATCATTATTTCATCCAATGGCTCTCAATCCTTCAAATTTTTGGTAGCTATAATGGGTTTCAATGACCAAAATTCCCTCATCCAATTATAAATGCAAGACTAAGGCTTGAGGGGCAAAATGATAATTTTACTCTCGACGTCCGGAACGTCGTTTTTCTGATTTGAATTACATTTGATGAGGTGACGTCTAATTCGATTAGAGCTTTGGAATCTTTATTTTTCATTTTCTAATTTTGAGATTTCGTTTCATATCTTAAGCCTTGAGGGGGCGAAAAATTTGGAATGTCACAATACACATGAACGTTTATCAAAAGCCGCCCGTCAGTTTGAGATAGATTGAAATTACAATTGACAAAAAAAGGACCATGAATTGGATCTTGAAATTGGATATCAGATAAAGAAGAATTTCAACAATTCAAAAGGAATTGTTGAAAGTGTAAAATTACCCTTTTGCCCCTAAAAGGACATTCTTTCCTTTAGAACAAGTAAGGGTATTATAGTCATTTGCTCTCTCCTTAAAGTGGCCAAATATTTGAGGGTATTATAGTCAATTTGTGAACCATATTTTTGTAAAGAAAAGTCAAGAGTATTAATGAGAGGTGACGTATATAAGTAAGCTAGATTAGAGCTCTAGGATGGCATTAATTTCTAGTCAAATCCCTCATATCATTCTTTCTCTCTCTTCTTATCTTGGGGACAAAGAAAAGGGAAAGAAGACTCACTTTTTCTCAACCAAATACTCTCTCCCTCAATCTCGCGCTCACTCTCTCCCTCTTGGTTCTCTCGCCGACCAGCTTGCACACTTGCTGTTTGTCCGCCACAACGCCGACTTTCGGTCACCATTCGACTCAACTCCGACCACCACAACACTCCATGATATCTTGTCTACAACCTCCAAGTGGCCGATCATCCGTTCGTTGCCCCGTTTGAATCGTGGAGCTGCCGGAATCCGAAGAGGTCAGAATCGGGTCCAATCTGGCCATGAGCTTCTTTAGGCCGGTTTAAAGAGCTTGTCTTGCTTCCAAATTGAGGTGATACCTTCTTGAGACATAATATTAAGGTTTAGTGGCCCGATTTTGAAGTTTGGTTGAGGTTTAAATGAAGAAAAGTGAAATTTGGACTGAAAGTGTAAAATTACCCTTTTGCCCCTAAAAGGACATTCTTTCCTTTAGAACAAGCAAGGGTATTATAGTCATTTGCTCTCTCCTTAAAGTGGCCAAATATTTGAGGGTATTATAGTCAATTTGTGAACCATATTTTTATAAAGAAAAGTCAAGAGTATTAATGAGAGGTGACGTATATAAGTAAGCTAGATTAGAGCTCTAGGATGGCATTAATTTCTAGTCAAATCCCTCATATCATTCTTTCTCTCTCTTCTTATCTTGGGGACAAAGAAAAGGGAAAGAAGACTCACTTTTTCTCAGCCAAATACTCTCTCCCTCAATCTCGCGCTCACTCTCTCCCTCTTGGTTCTCTCGCCGACCAGCTTGCACACTTGCTGTTTGTCCGCCACAACGCCGACTTTCGGTCACCATTCGACTCAACTCCGACCACCACAACACTCCATGATATCTTGTCTACAACCTCCAAGTGGCCGATCATCCGTTCGTTGCCCCGTTTGAATCGTGGAGCTGCCGGAATCCGAAGAGGTCAGAATCGGGTCCAATCTGGCCATGAGCTTCTTTAGGCCGGTTTAAAGAGCTTGTCTTGCTTCCAAATTGAGGTGAGACCTTCTTGAGACATAATATTAAGGTTTAGTGGCCCGATTTTGAAGTTTGGTTGAGGTTTAAATAGATTTTGGTGGTTGAGTGCCCATGAACTTCTCTTGGACAGAATCTGTCCTCTTCGACGGGTTTACGAACCGAGGACCTTTGAAGGCCGAGGAAGCATTGCCTTGCCCCAAAAGTTGTTGGTAAGATGTCCTAAGATATGATATTCATGTTAGTAAAGGATAAGTGAGTTAGATTGGAGTTTTGATGGCCGATTTGCATGGATTTCCCTAGGAACAGAATCTGCCTTGCATCAAACAGATTAGGAACTGACAATCGTTGCGGTTCTTGGAGGAGTTTGTTGGCTTAATTATCTTGGGAAGAAGACTTCTAACCCTTAGTTAGGATGTTGGATTACTAAAGGATGGATTTTTGGTAGAATTAAAAGGGTTTAAAGGGCTGCTATGGTGAGGAACACGTGAGAGACCCGAACCCGCCTAAATCCTATTTTCAGCGGGCACCATTTTTAAAATGAGTCGTTCTAAGTTATCCGATATCCAAATTGAGCCCTGGTTTCGCCCACATGTCCGCAAGATCTTGAAGTTTAAGACCATGGAATTTTTTTCCTCAAAAAGTGAGTAGAAAAATTACAATTTTCGTGAGACTGAACCAAATCGTGAGTGGGCAAATTGTGAATTGAGTTTTTTATTACTTGTCTTTGGTGGAATATCATGTTTTCATGCTTAGGGAGCAATGAATCAAAGCTGTGAATGCTTGGTGATGTTATGCCATGTGTGAATTTAGGCATGTGATGATTATTGGGGTTCAATTGAGGGCTTTAATGCTCGGTTGTGCGATTGGTGTCGAATGATGCTTAGTGTGATAACATGCATGTGCATGATAACCAAATGGCATGCTTGAATATGTGATCCTGATGTGCTTGACTATGTGCCTTGAATGGCGATAGGATGAATTTGTTTGTGGATGTGAAATGGGACTAATAAGAAGGATCACAAATGAGGTTACTTTAGCCAATGCATTGCGCCGTGGTTATTTGATCCCGATTGACCTGATGAGATCGTGCAGCTAAAGAGTCCTACCTTGGCCGAATCATCTCGAAGGCTGTAAGAATCGAGAGTTAGGTAGTGACCGAATCATCTCTAGATCCGAACGCGAGAGTCCTATAGTCGACCGAATCATCTCGATGGTGCGGAGTGTTGAGAGTCACAATAGAGATCAAATCATCTCGCAGCGAGAGTCATGATGATCGAATCATCTCAATAAGACGTCGAGAATCATATGATTGATTGAATCATCTCGCGGCCTAATGAGGGCGGCCATCGATGGGCGTAATGAAGATAAAAGTCTGAAACATGATCGTGATGTGTTTCCGAGTCTGTGTGATTGAAATGCATGAATTGGTTGGAGTGCTTGGAATGCCTGGAGTGCATGAACCGTTTATTATGCCTGTACTGCTTGAGAAATGCGGATTGAAAAGTGAAAGTGTGAATACATGCGCCTGATTGCCTGATATGCCTGAATTGCTTTATTATGCCAATTGCTTGATTGTCATGTGTGAAAAGTATTTTATGAGACTTCCATATTTTCAAATGAGCCTAGAGGTACCAATTGTCTAGCTTAGGGTTAGGGTTAACTTAATGAGATTGTTATCTCACCCCGTCATGGGACCAAGATTTTCAGACCCAAAGCCTTGACGGTGCCCCCAAAGAAGATGCTGAGGAAGATGAAAATGAGTCTGTCTAGTTATGGATTTCTTTTGGGGAATTCTCTTTTTGTGATCCTATAATGCCTTCCTCTGCACCCTACTCCCTTTTTGTTGTAATAGACCCTTTTATTTTGAAAAGTGATGTGTATTTTTTTTTTAAAGTCCTATGTCACCTTGTTTTTATATTATGTCTGGGGTTTCGTTTTCGTTTCTGCATGTGCTTACCATATCACGCTCCACGAGTTTAATAGTTGAATCCTAGGCTATCTTATTTGTATTGACTGCTGTATGGGATGTTGGTGTGCCTGCCAAGGTCGGTACGTGATAGTAGTTGAATTGAGTATTAGAAATATGGATTTGTGGAGACCAAAGAAGAACGAATCTTGTCACTTAAGGTGACTGGGACATTAGAAGAAGAATATTAAGTGTGGTGGCATCAGAATCCTGAAGTAAAAACACCATTGTTAGCGCAAACTCCAAGACTGATGTTCTATGGAATTGAAAGGATAAGGTGGATTCGAAGTAAAAGAATGCCACTGAAGTATATCATTTCTTTCATAGGGAAAGAGACCCTGGTGTGAAAGGAAAAGGAAAATCTAATTGCCTTGTGTTAAGATTAAGCATCTTGGCAGAAGAAGAAGATGCATAGCTCAATTGGTCTCCAAAAAACAACTCTGAGAGAGACTCAATTGGAGGACAAAGCAAGATTCCAAGATAATGTCGACATTCAGTTGATGGATGAAACTAAGATTTAGTCAGATTGACAGGTCATGAAACCCAGCGGGTGAGACAAGAATGCTTCCTGAGGTAAGAGTGGAAAAAATGAACAAAATACTACATGGCTGAAGTGAGGACCCATAAAAGTAGAGAGCCAAGATATGAGCTCTCAAGTGGATAGTACGAGAGACAGTTTGAATGATCCGACACCTGATGGTAAGAAATCGATGATAGTCCGATTAGTACCCAAATATAATTGGATTGATTGTTACCGTCACGGGAGACGGTGATCAGACTTGTTTAAGGAGTCGTGCTGGATATGATAAACCTTTAAGAGCATCATACGAACCCTACGAGAGCGCTCGCTGTATACTAAGTTTGAATAGCATGAGCTGTGAGCCCGATAAAGTGAAATTCCTTGACTAGGTAGTTCTGGAGAGTGGAATCCCTATGAATCCTCAAAGGTAGGAGATGACGATGGACCGACTAAGGCCGACGTGAGTTGCAGAGGCGTGAGAGTTTATAAGTCTGATGGATTATAATGGATTGCTATAGATGTTGTGGGAAGATTTCCCAAAAGAGCTATTCCATTGATAAAACAGACTAAGAATGAGATGTGGCATGAGTGGAGGAGCAAACATTAAAAAGGAATTCCAATGAATTTAGCCTAGTTGGTGACGACGTCGATATGAATGTTTCCATTGAAAAGTGAAAAGATCATGAGAATCATAATGACATGACGTGAAAAAAAAAATTAAAAGGTGAATTAATGGAACATGGAAGGTTGTTACTAATATGTCACGTCCACAAAACCTCATGAGTAGGAATATATATTGCATGATCGGAATTGATATACAACCGCCCCTGTGGCAAAGTTTAGGGGAAACACGACTTGTGCGAAGAAAGGTCTCAAGTTTATACAACCCATAAGAACTTGAAGTATGAGTCTCCCGAGAGAAATTGAATGAGAAGCAACATGGATGAAGTTCCGTAAGAACTAAGAATAAGATTAATTGGGAGAAAATCCAGACCTTCGAGTATTTGGAGGGGAAAACGTTGAAATTAAGAATGAAAATCATGGAGTTTCATAAACAAGGAAATGTACCAGTAAAGGAAAGCACAATAGTGGTAAATTGGTGGATGAATGGATCACGAGAAAATCTCGAATGGAATGCAAAACAAACTACTAAGAGCTCAATCATGAGTTTGCTTGAGAAGTCAATAAGGTTATGGTTCGATTTGGGCAATCGAGGGTAGGCTAATGGAATTTGTGCGTTCCCAACGATACGAAAGGACGTTTGAATTGGATGATTATGCCAAATGGTAGAGGCACCAAATAGTACGTTTTCATGATGGTTTGGTAGCGATCGTGATAGGAAAAGAACTTGAATTTAATACGATGTTTGGAAAAGCTTTCTGACTGGGAATTTCAAAAGCAAGGTTGCAGTGCTCTTGGACCAATAGGCAAATTGAAAAGAAGATTTGAATGGTCGAAGGTGTATCACCGACATATGTTATGAATGTCGAAAGATAATAGATAAAAGCAAGTACAGGTTGAGGACAGAGGGAAACAAGTCTTGGAGGAGGATGACTTTTATCGAAAAAGGCAAATGAGAACGCCAAGTAATGGAAGGAGTTATCTTGGAAAGTGAGGTCGGGATGAGGCGTCTGTACCTCATGAGATTGAATAATTTGAAGATTGCAAATTTTGAGGACGAAATTTATTTTAGGGGGAAGAATTGTGACATTCCGAATTTTGACCTCTCTCGAGGCTTTGGAATGAAAAGATATCGATCGATGTACTTCAGTTATAACTTGCTCAAAGTTGGCCACTCTCGACTTAACTGACCGAAAGGGAAAGACTACTGCGGAGTCGGGTACGTGGACGTGGGGAGTTTAAATAAGAAATGACACTTTCACCATAAGGATTGTCGAAGTAATATTTTAGGCTAGTAGAGATCGATCTAGGAGCGATCATTGTCACGCCCCGCGCTTCAACCATGAGCGTGCGACTCCCTGCAAGCATAAACTCTCTCTCGAGGTCCCAAGATTCACATAGGTCGAGAGATGAACCATATTGATATCAAGCGGAAGCGTTAATATAAAAACTCCAACGTACATTAATAAAGATGGACCTGTGTAACAAGAACGTCAGTAATATACATAACCTCCTATCCTGTTCATACAAAAGTACTGGTAAGCTAAACCAACTGATCAACAGATGTGATAGGGTCAATATAAAAGCGGATCATCACATCTCCCAAAGAAACATGCATCGAGGTTATCATCAAAACATCATACCAGAAGAACAGAGACTCCTAAGTCGAGCTATTGGAATTGTCGTCTCCTCAGCATCCTCAGATGGCTCATACTCCGAGAGAGACTCAGAGCAAACCTCCACGGTGTCCTCGAGTGTCTCGTCAGCTGACGGCTCCACCTGGTCGTCCTCGATAGCCTCGATCTTGATGACCTCGTCAGTATCTTCTAGGGTTGGGGTCCTCTCAGGAACGTTTCTCGAGTCGGCTGCTGACCCCTTAGCCACCATCGAATCCCGAGCGGGATGACACCAGTTAGGGATTACCCCGCGGGGTATCTCAGTAGGCTTCAGTGGCTCCATAGAAACGTCTTTTACCTTTCTAAACCAGGCCTCATACGTATGAGGCTTCTAACTGCTGCCACCGTCGTCGACCCAGACTATGGTACATTTCTTAACATACACTGTCCCCTCCGTCCGGGAACTCGTCAAAATACATTGACATCTCTTTCTGTTCGCCAAACCTGATTGGCCACATTCTCACGGCCTAGGATATGAAAAATAGGGTCCCACAACGGGGTGAGATTTACATCTCAGTAAGGTAGGTCCTAACCCTAGGTTAGGCTGACCGGACACTCAGAAAAATGCAATCAAGGACAAGTGCACATGCAACCACATGAGATATTCAACGATCATTAAACAACATGCGGATGAAACGAGTGTCAGGCATGCAGTCATGGTACCATATCACATCACTAGAATCAAACACACATTGGCATGCTAAATCACACTTTTCACCCTTCCAGTCCTCCTCATTTTTACGCCCGCATTTAGAACGCCTCAATCTCGGTCCGCGTAAATACACCTCAGACCATCGCATTGACAAACCCATGTAAACGCATTAGGTTTTCAATTTCACTCCAGACCTGTGTGGACACATCTCAAACTTTGTCCCCTGTTTCAACGCATCAGGACTATGGCCATCTCAACCCCGCGTCTTGTACGCCTCAGGGTATCGTTCAACTCAAACCCCGTGCCTTAGTGCCTCAGGATATCCATCCACACAACCCCGCGTCTCAACGCTTCAGGGTGTCACAATTTCTCAGACATGCTACATACTCATTTCAATTCATAACATATGCTCAATTTCAAACTCATGGAACGAGCAACACATCAATGGCATGCGAGGCAATTAAATTCGACATTCAAATGCGATAATCATTCCATGACACAAGCATTGTCAAGCACTCAAGCCATTTATATCTCTCCAAGACGTAAAATGGATAATCATCCCATAAACCTCCAAAAATCAATCTAATTCACACTCAATTTCCCCAATTGAGTCCGATCCTCCTAGCCAAGGTTTAGAAACTCCTTACCTCAAACTTAATTCAACAAAATTCTTCTTCCAAGCACCTCAAGGGTTCGATTCTAATGATCCAAGAACAAGTCTGCTGCGCAAACCTAAGGAAATTCATCCAATTAGTCAATTTTCCTTACTCAATTTATCACTTCATTGAACATACACCTCGTGGACCTATCAATTAATATCCTCATACTTCTCAATGATGAAATTTGAGCTCATTTGAATCCAAAACAATTCCTATGATCGCGACATGAACAGAACCGAACAGGCCATTTTTTCGATTCTGTTTAGTTCCCAACTAATTAGCCCATAAACCAACCTTAATCCTCAATGTATCCATCAATCTACTTGCTAATATGTAGTTCTAGGGTTTAGGGAGCCTCATCGAAAATTTGAAGCCAAGGCGACGCCACGAAGTTCTTGAACGGCGCCGGTTCCTTTAAGTCCTCTAACGGTTAGTTTTCTGCCCTTCAAACACAAGACTCATTTGGGGTCAAAACTCCATCAAATTTACCAAAAATTTTTACCACAGTTCAGTCTATGTGTCCTCTAAATGTCCACAAAATTTCGCTAAAAAATTGAAAGGATTCGGGGTCCTACGGAGCCTAAACAGTGGCTTACCTCCAACTGCGACGGTTTTCGTCGACTTCCGGGAGAATGGCCGACCAGGACTCCTCAATGGGTCAAATGACCTGATTCCACTTGGAGGATGTCAGCAAGAGGATGAGGAAGGAATTGGTGGTTGATTTGGGTCCAGGCGATGGCCGGAAGTGGCGGTCAGAAGTGGCAACGCCGGCGGCAGAATCTAGTCGGCTGGAGCTCTCTCGGCCGAAAGGAAAAAGAAGGAGAAGAAGAAGAAGAAAATGGTAGAAGAAGATGGGGTTTCGGCTGATTGAAGGAGAGAGAGTGAGGTATACCCAATTTCATGAGTCTACCATGTTTGAATGGTAGGTTAAAAGGTGATTCAATCAACATCAAGGCCTAATCTTTTGACACTTGTCCAAGGGTCAATCAATGCTTCATCCAATAGCTCTTAATCCCTCAAATTTTCGGCAGCTATGGGGTGTGGTTAATGACCAAAATGCCCTCGTCCAATTATAAATGCAAGGTCAAGGCTTGAGGGGTAAAATGGTAATTTTACCCCCGACATCCGGAACGTCGTTTTTCTAATTCTAAATTTCTTCGATAAGGTGACGGCCAATCCAATTGAAATGTTGGAATTCTCGATTGTCCATTTTCAAATTTCGAGACTTGTTTCTGAATCCTCTCTCTATCAGACGTGGTTCCAGCCTATCTCAAACTGACGGCCGGCTTTTGCAGACGTTACGCGTATCGACCCTGTGATTCATATTACAATTAGGGCTCGTCAATTCATGGCGACTTTGGTTGTTATGTAATTGTGAGGGTCTATCACTAGTTCCGACGGTCTCGATCGTCACTGCTCGATTTAGGAAAATTTTGCAAATTATACATTGGTTAAGCGGCATCACCGGCGCTCGAATCGTATAACGCTAGAAATGTATTCCTTAATCGTTCTTAGATCGGCCTTCTTATGGATCTAAATGTCCCATCGACAATCCTTATGGTCAAAGTGCTATTTCCTATTCAAGTTCCCTAGGTCCACGTACCTTGCCTAGCGTTAGCCTACCCCCTTTAGTCAGTCAACTCAAGATTGATCAGATTCGAGCGAGATACAACTGAAATACATCGTTAGGTACTTTCTCATTAATGAGTCTTGAAATGATAAGAAAAATTAAAATGTGACAATCATGGAATGCTTTGCTAGCATTATACATTGAAACGCGAGTGATTCTGCTTAACCAATGTGTAATTTGCAAGAAAATCAAATGCCAATTATTAGGACCGCAGGAGCTAGTTGTGACATTCCGAATTTCGACCATCTTCGAGGCTAATGACATGGATTGGGGTCTCAAAATCGAATAGAGAATATTGAAGAACTGTAACATTTGAATTGGATTTGGCTTCGCCCCATCGAAAGGTAATTCAAAATGTAAAAGTGAGGTTTCGGATGGAAAGACCAAAATTATTATTTTGTCCCTTGACCTTTCCCATTGCCTTAGAAAAGAATGAAGGACATAATGGTCATTTTGGATCCCTTGTGCAGCCGAAAATAGGGAGAAGAGGTGGTTAATTGAAGTCAAATGCAAGCTTGGATATTTATATGCCATAGGACAAGTGTCATCCTTTGGGTGATTAGGCAATAATTGCTTCACCTACCAATCTTATCATTTTGATGACACCAATAATTTGAGAAGACTCCCTTAAGTATTTGCTTCAACCGTGACTCTCTCTTCCTTCATTTCCTCTCCATTTTTCTTCTCCTTTCTTCTCGGCCAAAACCAAATTGCTCCAGCTCAACCAGCACCAACCACCTCCCTTCCTCAGGCCATAACTTTGTCGTTCGAATTTGAATTGAGGTAAAACCATCGCCATTTGAATGCTTATTGACTTGTGGTTCTAGGGACATATTATAAGCTCTATTTAGCATAACTGTTTGTCCCTTATGTCTATTTGATTAGGCAAAGGTCAAGATGGAGGCAGAATTTGACCGGTTTGGGATAAGGATTTGTTTCGTGGGCTGCAAGACTTCAAATTGCTCTAAAATTTTGGTGAGATCTTCTACACTCATAATACTAGATTTAGCTCAGTTGTGATTGCAAGTTTATTTGAGATTTAAGGAGTTTTCATGGCTGATTTGAGGTGGATTCTATAGGGCAGTTTTTGACCGCGCGAAGACCTAAAGAAGCCAAGCTGTTTGGAAGTCCTTCAAGTGCTATTTCGCTTCGAAATCTTCAGTGAGCTTCCTAAACACGTAGAACAATATTTTAGCAAGTTAGTTTTGTGATGAAATAAAGTTTAGAAGTGATTGAAGGCTGTTCTACTGTGAAAAACATTAGAGACCCGAGATGCCGTTCAATCTGCCCTTATGCTCACTGTTTTTAAAATGGGTCATTTTAAGTTGTCTGCTACTCAAATTGAGCTTCGCTTTCGTTCACATGTCCACAAGACCTTGAAGGATAAGATTCAAAAATTTGTTTCCACAAAAACCCAGTAGAGATATGTCAGTTTGATTGTGATTGAACCTAGTCGTGGAGGATCAGAATGGACAGCTTTTGTGGATTGAGATTGTGATGGCCTAAACTTGATAGAGTACATATTTTCATGTTTAATAATGTCACGCCCCGTGCCTCGGGCACGAGCACACGACTCCCAGCAAGCAAACTAAATATCTCTCGTGGTGCCAAGATCTACACATAAGTCGAGAGACATAAAATAACCAAAGCAAGCGGAAGCAATGACAATCAAACTCCTCCATACAAATAGAAGGGGACTTGGGTAGCGCAAATACTGTCATACATAACATCCAACTGTTCATACATATACATGGCAACTGAAATCCGCTAAACAGGGTGAGTACACATAAAAAGTCCATCCTCAATATCCAATAGAAGCGGGGTCAAGGTTGCCCCTAGTGAATCATGCTAACAAACTGGAATCCCTTAAGATGAACTGTTGGAGTCCTCGGTCTCCTCGGCGTCCTTTGTGGACTCGTGCTCCGAGAAGGTCTCCGAGCGAACCTCGACGGTATACTCCATGGTCGCTTCAGCAGATAGCTCCACGAGATCCTCCTTAGTCACCTCTAGCACAATGACCTATTCCTCTGTGTCCTCCAAAGTAGGGGTCCTCCCCTGTTCATTCTTGGAACCGGCAACAGACCCCTCAGCCTGGTCCTGATCCTAGGCGGGGTGGCACCAATCAGGGATCACTCCCTAGGTCACCTCGTGGGGCTTCAGCCGTCTAGTCGATACGTCCCCGACCTTCCTAAACCAGGCCACATACCTGTGGGGCTTCCAGTTCGTACTACCCTCGTCTACCCACACCAAGGGTACACTTCTTTACGTATATAGTTCCCTACCCATCAAGGAACTTCTCAAAATAAACGATCATCTCTTTGGGGTCTCCAAATCGTATGGGCCACATCGTCAAGGCCTAGGATCTATAAAAAGAAGGGGTCCCTAACGGGTGAGATTCACATCTCGGTAAGGTGGGTCCTAACCCTAGGTTAGGCCGACCGTTCACTTAGGCAGTCACATACTCTAGTAACTCAAACTCTTAGACATACAAGTCACTACAATATAGACAACCACACTCGGGTGATAGGCATGCAATTATGGCATCATAACACACTCAAAAGATCATGCACGACTCATCCTGCCACATCACCACAATCATCTTTCATGCCTACCTCATTCTCATGCTCACGATTAGATCGCATCAAGCTCAGTCGCCGTAAATGCATTAGATCGTCATTGACAACCCGCGTAAACGCATCAGGTTTCAATGATACTTTAGGCTAGTGTCAACACCTCATATCTCCGTCCCGAGTAAACACATCAGGACCGTAGCCATCTCAACCTTGCGTCTTGTACGCATCAGGATGCCACACAACTCCAACCCTACGCCTCAGCGCCACAAGGTATCAACCACATCATCCCGCGTCTCATACGCCTCAAGGTCTCACCTCGTCTTCGCCACGCCTCAATCACAAATTATGCACACAAGGTCAAGTGCAACTCATGCATAAACAATGCATTCATGGCAAGCAAGACGATTCACTACACAATCAAACGTGACCAATTACTCAAGAGACAAACATAAACAAACATTAGGATCACCTATACTCTATTAGCATACACAAGGACCAATCACGCTAAGCTTCTCAAGAAACAATCTCAATTCAACCCGACTCGCCCAATCGAGTCTAATCTTCCTATCATAAGGTTAGGAATTCCCTTACCTCAAGTTTGATGTCACAAAATCCTCTCCTTGAGCTCTCAATAATTCGATTTCAATGGTCCTAGGCCAAACTCTCCACGCAACCTAGGAATTTCCAACCAATCGTCAATTTTCCTTGTCCAATTCACCAATCCATGCACCACAAACCTCCATAACACAATCCTCACTATCCTAGCACGTCTCAATCACCAATTTGAGGCTCAAAATTAACAATTATCAGCCCCCACAAAAATGATTTTGCACAGAACCGAACCGGCTATTTTCGGTTATGTGTAAACGGAGCATGTCCAGCCCTTAATCTACTCCAAATTCACCATTTAATCACTAACCTACTTGCTAACATGTCCATCTAAGGGTTTATGAGGCTCACCATAGATTTAAGGTCGAATCGTCATCGAAATTCCTTCGAAAGTCGCTGGCTCCTTCAAGACTACCAACCGGCAGTTTCTATCCAACATTCACAAGACCCATTTGGGTTCAAAACTCCATCAAATTAAGCTCAACTTTTTACCACAGATCACTAAATGAGTCCCCCAGATCTCCACAAAATTTGGTCGCAAGACTCCAACATTTCAAGGTCTTAAAGGGTGAGAAACTCTACCTACCTCAGATTGTGTCACGCCTCGCGTCCCGGGCACAAGCACGCGACTCCCTGCAAGCAAACCACATAATCTCTCATGGTCCCAAGATCCTCAAATAAGATGAGAGAGGTATGATGTACAAGTACAAGGAAGCGATAAGTAAACAACTCCTCCGTACAAAATATAAGTTAAGTGGGACTTGGATAGCATCAGTACTGTCATACATAATAACCTTCTATTCATACAGATAAGGAGCTACTAAAATCCACTAACAAACTGGGCAACGGGTAGTACACAAAAGAGTCCCTCACAACATTCAAAAGAAATAGGGTCGGGTCGCCTCCGAAAGCTCAAGCCAACGAACTGGAATCCTAAGATGAGCTATTGAAATCCTCGATGTCCTCGGCATCCTCCATCGGCTCATACTAAAAGAAGGTCTCTAATGAAACCTCAATGGTATCCTCCATGGTCTCCTCGTGGGACGGCTCCGCGAGATCCTCCTCGGTCGCCTCTAGTACAATGACCTCATCCTCCTCCACAGAAAAATCCAGCGTCGGGGTTCTCTCCGGCCCGTTCCTAGAATCGACTACCAATCCCTCTGCCTAATCCCGGTCCCTACTGAGGTGGCACCAATCAGGGATCACTCCTTGGGGCACCTCATAGGGCTTCAACGGCCTAGTAGACTTGTCCCCAACTTTCTCAAACCACACCTCATACCTATGAGGCTTCTAGTCTGTACTACCCTCGTCAACCTATACCACTGTACACTTTCTTACGTATATAGTCCCCTGACCGTCAGGGAACTCATCAAAATACGCGATCATCTCCTTAGGGCCTCCAAAGTGAATGAGCCACATAGTCAAGGCCTAGAATCTGTAAAAGAAGGGTCCCCAAAAGGGGTGAGATACACATCTCAGTAAAAGAGTCCTAACCCTAGGTCAGGCCGACCATCCACTCAAGCAGTCGCAACCCCAATCATTCAAACTCACAGGCATATCAAGCAAATGCAAGTGCAGACAACAACACATAGGTGGCATACACACAAATATGGCATCATGACACACTCAGATGATATGCACACTCGCTCTGCCACATCCCACATCCACCATTTCCTGCCGGACTCATTCTCATGCCTGCGATTAGATCGCATCAGGCTCAGTCCGCGTAAATGCATCATACCGTCATTGACAACCCGCGTAAACGCATCATGTTTCAATGATTCTCCAGGCCATTATCAGCACCTCATATCTCCGTCCCACAATTAGATCGTATCAAGACCGTGGCCATTTCAACCCCGCGATTAGATCGCATAACGGCGCCAAACAACTCCTATCTAGCGCCTCAGTGCCTCAAGGTACCAACCACTTCACCGCGCATCTCACACGCATCAGGACCTCGCCATGTCATGCTCATGCCATGATTTTCAATTCGTTTTCCATACATGATAACATGTGCAATTTAGGCCAATTTAAAGGCTCATGGAATGCAAGGCAATGAAGTGACACACACATATGGTAGATAATTCAAACACAAGCATTTACACACCTTAATCCCCTATAACAACTTAGGGTACACCAAGATCATTCACCATGTAATCTCTCACCAATCAATCAATTTATCGCTCGACTCACCCAATCGAGTCTAATCTTCCTATCCTAAGTTTAGGATTCCTTATCTTGAATTTGATAACATAATTTCTCTTCGCAATTGCCCCGAGGGTTCGGTCTAATATCCAAAGGATTCAATTCACCGCGCAACCTAGGAAATTCCACTCAATCCGTCAATTTCCATATCCAATTCACCAATCCATGAACCATAAACCTCATAGCATAATCCTCATCATCTTAACATGTTCTAATCATCCATTTGAGACTCTAAACAAATGGTCATCAACCTCCAAGGGTTCGGCCTTGCATAGAACCGAACCGGTTCTTCTCGGTTCTGTGTAAACCGAGCTTGTCCAGCCCTAAATCAACTCCCAATCCATCATTTAAGCACTATCCTACCTCTTAACATGTCTATCTAAGGGTCTAAGGGTCTCACCGTGAGTTTGAAGTTGTTTCGTCGCTGGAAACCTGTCGAGAGTTGCCGGATCCTCCAATGTCAGTACTGGCAGTTTTCTATGCAAGGTTTACAAGACCGATTCGAGGTTAAAAATTCATCAAATCATTCTCAACTTTTTATCATAGATAGATATACATGTCTCCTGGACCTTCATAAAATTTGACCTTAAGATTCCAATATTTCGGCCTCCTAAAGGGTCAGAAACAGAACCTACCTTAGATTGGGTCAGATTCCGTCAACTTCCGGGAAAACGCTTGGCTGGAGCTCCTCGGTGGTCCAAATGGCTCTCTTTTAGTTCAAGGAGATTGGCAAGACATGGAGCTAGGTTAATGTGGTTGGTACGCCGGTAGGTGGTCGTCAGAGGGCGGCGTCGAAATGGCCGAACGGGAGGATCAAGACTGGTCACCGGCGAGCAAAAACAATGAAGAAGAAGAAGAAGCTGTCGGTGGTTCTTGGGGGTTCTATGACCTGTCAAGTGAGGTGAGGAGAGAGAGAAAAAGATTTTATCTAAGGCTCATGGTTAATGGTTGAATGGTAGGTATCGAATAGTGGATTTGACTACTCTTTTGCCCATCTATTGACACTTGTCCCACATGTCATTCAACTTGATCCAATGGCCACCATTCATTCTAGTTTTCGGCAGCTATGGGGGAAGTGATATAGTCCAAAATGCCCTTCCTTCATTGCATGGGCAAAGCTTAAGCATTAGGGGTAAAATAGTAATTTCATCCCCGACGTTCGGAATGTAATTTTTCTCGTTCCAATAGTCTTCGATAAGGCGTCAGCCAATCCGAATGTAACGTTGGAATTCTTGATTCTCTATTTCTAATTTTCAAGAATCGTTTCTGATGGTTTTCTCTATCAGACGTTATTCCAGCCTTTCCCAAACCAACGAGCGGCTTTCGCACACATTACGCCTATCGACCCCGTGACTCACATCACATTTAGGGCTCGTCGATTCGCGGCGGCTTTAGTTGTCCTGTAATTGTGAGGGTCTATCACTAATCCCTAAGGTCTCGATCGTCACTGTCTAATTTAGAAAATTTTTGCAAATCACACGTTGGTTAAGCGGCATCACTCACGCTCCAATCGTATGGCACTCGCAAAGCATTCCTTAATCGTTCTTAGATCGACCTCTTTGTGGTTCTAAACATCCCCTGGACAATCCTTATGGTCAAAGCGCTATTTCCTATCCGAGTTTAGTAGGTCCACATACCTCGTCTCGCGTTAGTCTTTTCCTTTTGGTCAGCCTACTCGAATTGATCAGATTCGAGCGGAATATGACTAAAATACATCACTAGATTTACTTCTCATTAATGAGTCTGAAATTGACTGAAAATTAGAATGCCACAACTCTTCCCCCTTACAAAAATTTCGTCGTCGAAATTTACATTACACTTAATTACTCAAATAAATGGGGGTGTTGTCGCCTCATCATCTTCTCATTCTCCCACGTGGCACCTTCAGTTCCATGGTGCTCTCATACTACCTTGACCGGTGGGATCTTCTTGTTCCTGAGGGTTTGCTCCTTCCAGTCCTCGATCCTTATCGGCCTCTCCACGTGTGACACTCGGTCGTCCACTTCTATGGTTTCATAATCCAGCACATGTGTCGGGTCTGGTCATACTTTTGCAGCATCGACACATGGAATACATTATGCACTTGGGATAGATTAGGCGACAAGGCGAGCCTGTAGGCTAAGTTTCTAATCCGCTCTAGTATCTCAAATAGGCCACATACCTGGGGCTCAGTTTCCCCTTCCTTCTGAATAGCGATAGTCCTCTCATCGGCGACACCTTGAGGAAGACATGATCGCCCACTTGAAACTCCAAAGGCTTACGCCGCTTGTCTTCATAGCACTTTTGATAACTCCGAGTCGTCTTCAGTTTATCCCGAATTAATTTCACTGCTTCCACCGATTGCTCTACCAACTCTGGGCTTGCGATACTTCTTTCTCTAACCTCATCCCAGCAAATCGGGGTTCTACAAGCCCTTCTATAGAGTGCTTCAAATGGTGCCATCTGGATGCTCTGCTGGTAGCTATTATTATAAGCAAACTCTACCAAATGCAGCCGGTCTACCCATCCACCTTTAAAATCAATGACGCATGCTCGCAACATATCCTCAAGTGTTTGTATCATCCTTTCCGACTGTCCGTCCGTCTGTGGATGGTACGCCGTACTAAACTGTAGTCGGGTTCCCAAGGCATCCATTAAACTTTTCCAAAAGTTTGCCGTGAATTTGGGGTCTCTATCCGAGGTAATCGTTACAAGGACTTCGTGCAGCCTCGTTATCTGTCTCATGTACAACTCTACATACCTGTCCGTAGCAAAGTCCTTTCGCACCGGGATGAAATGTGTGGTCTTAGTCAATCTGTGCACGACTACCCATATAAAGTCATGACCTCTCTGGCTCATTGGGAGTCCCATCACAAAATCCATAGTTATATGCTCCCACTTCCATTCCGGAATCTCCAGTGACTATAATAGTCCTCCAAGCTTACAATGTTGCGCTTTCACTTGCTGGCACGTCAAACACTTAGCCACATACCTTGCTACGTCCACCTTCATCCCGTTCCACCAATCGTGATATCACAAGTTCTGATACATTTTCGTACTTCCAAGGTGGATGCTATAATTGCTCCCATGAGCCTATGATAAAATCCTTTCCCTGAGCCCTTCATCCTTTGGTACGCACAATCGTCCTCGGAACTTCATAATTTCGTCCTCAGGCACCTGAAACTCGGGTTTTCTCTTTGTCGCATCCATCTCAAGGATCTTCTTAATCTCTAGGTCCATAGGCTATAGGGCCTTTATTCCTTCCTAGATCTCAAGTTCCACCCTTAACGTAGCCATCAAGCTGGACAACTGATCGACTTCCAGCCTGAACTTGGAGTCTCTCAAATCCTCAATTATCGACCAACCTTTCACTGGTAGACAAGTGATACTTGACTTCCGACTCAGGGCGTCTGCTACTCTATTTGCTTTCCCAGGGTGATATTATATCACAATCATAGTCCTTGAGCAGCTCCATCCACCTACGCTGCCTCATATTCAGCTCTTTCTGGGAAAACATGTACTTTAAGCTCTGGTGGTCGGTATAGATCTGAAATTTTTCGTCGCATAGGTAATGTCTCCAAATCTTTAGAGCGAATATAATCGCCGCTAACTCCAGGTCATAAGTTGGGTAGTTCATTTCATGTGGCCTCAACTGTCTGAATGCGTAGGCTTCTACTCTGCCGTGCTACATCAACACACAACCTAATCCTTTCAGCGAGGCATCGTTGTATATCTCGTAACCTCCTGGTCTGGATGGAATCGTCAGTACTGCACGATCGCCAATCTATGCTTAAGCTTTTGGAAACTTCTTTCACACTTGTCAGTCCATTCAAATCTCATTTCCTTCTTCGTCAACCGTGTCAATGGGATAGCTATGGATGAGAATTTCTCCACAAAACACCTATAGTATCCTACCAATCCCAAGAAACTTCTGACCTGAGTGACCGTAGTAGGTCTAGGCCAATTGGTTACAACCTCGATCTTCGTAGGATCCACTGCGATTCCTTCACCCCATACAACATGACCAAGAAATGCTATCCTGTTCAGCCAAAACTCACATTTACTAAACTTCGCATAGAGCGAATACTCCCTCAGAGTCTGTAGTACAATCCTTAAGTGCTCCTTATGTTCTGCATTACTCCTCGAGTAAATCAAGATATCGTCAATAAAGACTATGATGAATCTGTCCAGAAATTCCTTAAATACTCTATACATCAGGTCCATGAATGCAACTGGAGCGTTGGTCAATCCAAACGGCATCACCGTAAACTCATAATGACCATACCTCATCCTAAAGGCAATCTTAGGTATGTCCTCCTTCTTGATCCTCAACTGGTGATACCCTATTCTCAGGTCAATCTTTGAAAATACTGCTGCTCCTTGCAACTGTTCAAACAAATCCTCAATTCTCGATAGTGGGTACTTGTTTTTCACTGTTACTTGGTTTAGCTGTCAATAGTCAATGCATAGACGCAAGACCCATCCTTATTCCTTATGAATAACACCGGCACTCCCCATGGCGAAGCACTCGGTCGGATAAATCTCTTGTCTAGCAGCTCTTGCATCTGTACCTTTAACTCCTTCAGTTCTGACAGGGACATCCTCTAAGGTGTTTTGGAGATCGGCTCTATTCGATTACAAATTCTATTTCCCGTTCCGATGGTAACCCTGGCAACTCTTGGGAAAATACATCGGGAAACTCACATACTATCGGGATATTCTCTAACTTTGGCTCTTCGGTAGTCGTGTTTTTTACTACCACTAAGTATGCCTGACACCCTTCAAACATCAACTTGGTCACTTCCGGAGATGAGACTAAGGGAATCGAGACTCCTCATCGACTTCCCACCAATTCAAAGCTAGGGCGGCCTCTCGGATAAAATCGAATTATCTTACTACCATAGTACACTAGAGCCCCTGCTTACCCAACCAATCCATTCCTATGATTATGTCAAAATTATACATGGGTAGTACAGCTAGGTCAATACTCTTTTTACTCCCTCCAATCACAATCTCACAACCGACACAGCCCATTGAAACCAATATATTATCCTTTAACGGTGTGACAACATGCAGAATTATGTTCAACGGTTTCAATTTCATCCCCACTAATTCAGCAAACTGTGCAGACACGAATGAATGCGTGGCACCAGGGTCAAACAATGCGTATGCAGTTTGGTTGCACAAGTAAACCGTACTTGTGACCATACCTGGTGCTTCCTTCGCCTCTCTACGGGCTACTACATATACCCTTCTCTGTGTCGGTGGTCGGTTCTGTTCGATCAGGGGAGTAGAAGTCGACGGCCCAGCTTGCAGTCTCTGCCCTTGAGGTTGATTTGTCGGAGCTTGACTTAAGCACGTCCTCATTTGGTGGCCCAGCTGACCACACTTAAAATAAGCCCTAGTCTTTACCAGGCATGGCCCATTTCCATGCTTTCTACCACAAATGCGGCAGCTCCAGTTAGTGGGATTCAACGGCTTCACGATACTTTTCCTCACGGGAGGCACGAAACGTCTATTGCCCGCCATCGGTCTCTTGCCCATCTGGCGGTTGTCTCTAAATGGTGTAAACCGCAATCCAGTTGTGGTATTCCTCTCTTTTAGGTCCCTTTCTATCATTTGGCCCCGTTCGTATATCTCCTTATAAGTTCTTAGATTTAGAGCAATCACCTGACTACGGAGCTCGGGCCTCAAACCATCCCAAAATCTTCTTGCTTTCTATTGAGGATCTTCTACAGATCGAGGTGCGTACATTGATAGCCTCGAGAACTCGGCCTCGTATTGATCTATCGTTAACTAGTTCTGACGCAACTGCAGGAATTCCACTTTCTTCTTTTTCATGGTCGTCTTAGAGAAGTACTTATCATTGAACATCGTCTTAAAGGCATCCCAATTCAAGACTGTCCCTTCAAGGAAGACTTCGTCCTTGGTGGCAGCCCACCAATCATTCGTCGTTCCTTCCAGCTGGTACCCTGCTAGCAACACCTTCTCCTCGTCGGTGCACTTCAGCACCCCAAAAGATTTTTCTAACTTCTCGATCTATTTAGGTGCTAGCTCGGGATCTCCAGTCCCATCGAATTGAGTTGGCTTCAATTTTATAAACTGCTCCACTAACTGGCTCATCTGTCTGGCCATGATGATTTCTTCTTGGGCATTCACAGCTTCATTGCCCTGGCCATGCTCATTCTGGCTTCCATTACCACCATTGTTACCGTTGTTGGCATTGACGGCAGCTATGGCAGCTTCTACTGCCTGGGTGATTGCAGCATCCTGGTCCTGGGTCTGCCTATCGATCAAGTCACCAATTCTTTCCAGTACCCTTAGCACAGCATTCATCCTTGGATCTTCTGCTACGGGCGGCCTCGAGCTAGAGGCTCCGCCTCTTGGCCTTCCTTACCTTCTAGACGGGTTGCTCATCCTTGCTTCTTTCTACTGAACCTGGTCCACCACAAATTCAGCAAGGAGTTAGTAACTCACTCATTCATCCAAACCTAGAGCCACTGACTAACGCTTAACATAAGTAGTTACAATCCAACGGTACTCCATACCATAAACTCCAGAAACATTTCAACAAATAGCCTATGGTCATTTCTCAGTTCCATTCACTTCAGTGATTCACTAAAACCAACCACTTTCATTCATCAAATACGCCAAGATCCAGAAATGATCTTCAATCCTAAGTAGGGAACTCAACTCTCTCATGTCTTACCACAACCCTGCCAAGATCAAACACCAGTCATAAGTACCAAGTCTCATACTATGCACCCCATGCCTTATCTTAACCAGTCTCCTAAGGTCTCGCTTTACGTCCAAGTCCCAACTTAATCCTCCTTATTACTCCAGTCCTCAATCAACTTTGGATTGACCTGACCTTGCTCCGATACCAAGCAAAAATGGGGATGTCACGCCCCGCATCCCGGGCATGAGCACGCGACTCCCTGCAAGCAAAACACATAATCTCTCGTGGTCCCAAGATCTACAAATAAGAAGAGAGAGGTATGATGTACAAGCACGCGGAAGCGATAAGTAAACAACTCCTCTGTACAAAATATAAGTTAAGTGGGACCTGGATAGCATCAATATTGTCATACATAATAACCATCTATTCATACAGATCAGGAGCTACAAAAATCCGCTAACAAATTGGGCAACGGGGTAGTACACAAAAGAGTCCCTCACAACATCCAAAAAAAATAAGGTTGGGTCGCCTGCAAAAGCTGAAGCCAACGAACTGGAATCCTAAGATGAGCTACGGGAATCCTTAGTGTCCTTGACATCCTCCGTTGGCTCATACTCGGAGAAGGTCTCTGATGGAACCTCAATAGTATCCTCCATGGTCTCCTCGTGGGACGGCTCCGCGAGATCCTCCTCGGTCACCTCCAGTACAATGACCTCATCCTCCTTCACAGTAAAATCCAGCGTCGTGGTTCTCTCCAGCCCGTTCCTAGAACCGACCACTAATCCATCTGCCTGATCCCGGTCCTTATAGGGGTGGCACCAATCAGGGATCACTCCCTGAGGCACCTCATGGGGCTTCAGCGGCCCAGTAGACATGTGCCCAACTTTCTTAAACCATGCCTCAGACCTATGAGGCTTCCATTCTGTACTACCCTCGTCAACCCACACTACTGTACACTTTCTCATGTATATAGTCCCCTGACCGTCAGGGAACTCATCAAAATATGCGGTCATCTCCTTCGGGTCTCCAAAGCGAATAGACCACATAATCAAGGTCTAGAATCTGTAGAAGAAGGGTCCCAAAAATGGATGAGATACACATCTCAGTAAAAGAGTCCAAACCTTAGGTCAGGCCAACCGTCCACTCAAGCAGTCGCAACCCCAATCATTCAAACTCACACGCATATCAAGCAAATGCAAGTACAGACAACAACACATAGGTGGCATATACACAAATATGACAGCATGACACACTCAGATGATATGCACATTCGCTCTGCCACATCACCACATCCACCATTTCCCGCCGGCCTTATTTTCATGCCCGGGATTAGATCGCATCAGGCTTGGTCCGCGTAAACGCATCAGACCGTCATTGACAACCCTCGTAAACGCATTAGGTTTCAATGATTCTCCAGGCCATTATCAGCACCTCATATCTCTGTCCCGCGATTAGATCGCATCAGGATCGTGGCCATCTCAACCCCGCAATTAGATTGCATCAGGGCACCAAACAACTCCTACTCCGTGCCTCAGCTTCTCAGGGTACTAACCACCTCACCTTGCTTCTCAAACGCATCAGGGCCTCGCCATTTCATGCTCATGCCATGATTTTCAATTCGTTTTCCGTACATGACGGCAAGTGCAATTCAGGCATAATTCAAAGGCTCATGACATGCAAGGCAATCGAGTGACACACACACATGGTGGATAATTCAAGCACAAGCATTTGCACACCTTAATCCCTTATAACTACTTAGGGTACACCAAGATCATTCACCATGTAATCTCTCACCAATCAACTAATTTATCGCTCGACTCACCCAATCGAATCCAATTTTTCAATCCTAAGTTTAGGATTCCCTTACCTTGAATTTGATAACACAATTTCTCTTTACAATTGCCCCAAGGGTTCGGTCCAATATCCAAAGGATTCAATTCACCGTGCAACCTAGGAAATTCCACTCAATCCGTCAATTTCCATATCAAATTCACCAATCCATGAATCATAAACCTCCATAGCAAAATCCTCATTATCTTATCATGTTCTAATCATCAATTTGAGGCTCTAAACAAATGGCTATCAGCCTCCAAGGGTTCGGCCTTGCACATAACCAAACCGATTCTTCTCAGTTCTGCGCAAATCGAGCTTGTCCAGCCCTAAATCAACTCTCAATCCATCATTTAAGCACTATCCTACCTCTTAACATGACTATATAAGGGTCTAAGGGTCTCACCATGAGTTTGAAGTCGAATCGTCGCTGGAAACCCGTCGAGAGTTGCCAGATCCTCCAAGGTCAGTACCGACAGTTTTCTGTGCAAGGTTTACAAAATCGATTTGAGGTCAAAACTTCATCAAATCATTCTCAACTTTTTACCACAGATAGATATACATCTTCTAGACCTCCATAAAATTTGACCTCAAGATTCCAACATTTCGGCCTCCTAAAGGGTCAGAAACAGAACCCACCTCAGATTGGGTTAGATTCCGTCAACTTTCGAGAAAACGCTTGGCTGGAGCTCCTCGGGGTCCAAATGGCTCACTTCTAGTTCGAGGAGGTCGGCAAGACGTAGAGCTAGGTTAGTGTGGTCGGTGCGCCTGCTATTAGTCACCGGAGGATGGCGTCGGAACGACCGAACGGGAGGATCAGGACTGATCGCTGGCGAGCAGAAACAAGGAAGAAGAAGAAGAAGCTGTCGGTGGTTCTTGGGGGTTCTATGGCCGGTCAAGTGAGATGAAGAGAGAGAAAATGCTTATTACTAAGGCTCATGGTCAACGGTTGAGTGGTAGGTTTGGAATAGTGGATTTGACCACTCTTTTGCCCATCCATTGACACTTGTCCCACATGTCATTCAACTTGATCCATTCGCCACCATTCATTCTTGTTTTCGGTAGCTATGGGGGAAGGGATAAAGTCCAAAATGCCCTTCCTTCATTGCATGGGCAAGGCTTAAGCTTGAGGAGCCAAATGGTATTTTCACCCCCGACGTTCGGAACGCCATTTTTCTCGTTCCAAGTGTCTTCGATAGGGCGATGGCCAATCCGAATGTAACGTTGGAATTCTTGATTCTCCATTTCCAATTTTCAAGACTCGTTTTTTATGGTTTTCTCTATCAGACGTGGTTCCAGCCTATCTTGAACTGACGGGTAGCTTTTGCAGACATTGCGCCTATCGACCCCGTAACTCATATCACATTTAGGGTTCGTCAATTCGTGGCGGCTTTGGTTGTCATGTAATTGTGAAAGTCTATCACTGGTCCGTAAGGTCTCGATCGTCACTATCCGATTTAGGAAAATTTTACAAATCACACGTTGGTTAAGCGGCATCACCCGTGCTCCAATCGTATGACACTCGCAAGGCATTCCTTAATCGTTCTTGGATCGGCCTCTTTGTGGTTCTAAACATCCCCTCGACAATCCTTTTGGTCAAAGCGTCATTTCCTATCCGAGTATCCTAGGTTCACGTATCTCGTCTCGCGTTAGCCTTTCCCTTTTGGTCAACCTACTCGAATTGATCAAATTCGAGCAAAATACAACAGAAATTCATCACTAGATTTACTTCTCATTAATGAATCTGAAATTGACTAGAAATCAGAATGTCACAGATTAAGTTGGTTTCCGGGAGAATGGTTGGCTGGAGCACCTTGGTGGCTCTATTGACACGCTTCCACTTCGAAGAGTTCGGCAAGAGGCTAAGTTAGGTGGGTGTGGTCAGCCAGAGTCCAGGTAGTGGCCGGAGGGGCTCGTCGGAGCTGGCGAACAGCGAGGGCTGGAGCGGTCGGAAGAGCGGCTGAAAGAGAAAGAAGAAGAAAAGAGTTTCGATGTTGGTTAGGGTATGGCCGGCCAAATGGGAGGTGAGGGAGTGATAGAAGAGGCTATATTCAATTCTCAAGTCAAAGGAGTTGAATGGTAGAAGGCCAATAGTGGACAAGACCACTCTTTAGCTCATCCATTGACACTTGTCCTAAGTGTCAATCAAGGGTGATCCAATGGCCATGCTCTCTCCACTTTTTTCGGCAACCTTGGGGTGGTTGAAAGACTAAAATGCCCTTCTTCATTTGCATAAACAAGGCTAAAGCTTTGAGAGGCAAAATGGTAATTTCACTCCCGACGTCCGGAACGCAATTTTTCTCAATCCGATAATCTTAGACATGGCGACGGCCACTCCAAACATGGCGTTGGAATTCTTGATCCTCCATTTTCAATTTTTCAAGACTCGTTTATGATTGTTTTCTCTATCAGGCATGGTTCTAGTCTATTCTGAACTAACTGGCGGCTTTTGCAGACTTTATGCGTATTGACCCTATGATTCATATCACATTTAGGGCTCGTCAATTCGTGGCGACTTTGGTTGTCATGTAATTGTGAGGGTCTATCACTAGTTCTTATGGTCTCAATCGTCACTGTCCGATTTAGGAAAATTTTACAAATTATACATTGGTTAAGCGGCATCACCCGCGCTCCAATCGTATAACGCTAGTAAGGCATTCCTTAATCATTCTTAGATCGGCCTTTTGTTGTTCTAAATGTCCCCTCGACAATTCTTATGGTCAAAGCGCCATTTCCTATTCGAGTTCCTTAGGTCCACGTATCTTGTCTCGCGTTAGCCTTTCCCGTTTGGTCAGTCTACTCAAATTGATCAGATTCGAGCAAGATATGACTAAAACACATCGCTAGTATACTTCTCATTAATGAGTCTGAAAATGATTAGGAAATCAGAATGTCACAACTCTTCCCTCCTTACAAAAATTTCATCCCCGAAATTTACATCTAGCTTAGTTACTCAAATAAATGGGGATGTTGTCGCCTCATCGTCTCTTCGTTCTCCTACGTGGCGCCTTCGGTTCCATGGTGCTCCCACACCACCTTGACCAATGGATTCTTCTTATTCCTGAGGATTTTCTCCTTTCGGTCCTCGATTCTGATCGGCTTTTTCACGTAGGACACCCGGTCATCTACTTCTATGACCTCATAATCTAGTACATGTGTCGGGTCCGGCTCATATTTTCGTAGCATTGACACATGGAAAACATTATGCTCCTGGGATATAGTAGGCGGCAAAGCAAGCCTGTAGGACAAGGTTCCAATTCGCTCTAGTATCTCAAATGGACCTACGTACCTTGGGCTTAGTTTTCCCTTCTTTCCAAATCGTGATAATGCCCTCATCAGCGACACCTTGAGGAAGACATGATCACCCACTTGAAATTCCAAAGGCTTACGCCGCTTATTTTCATAGCTCTTCTGATGACTCTGAGCCGTCTTCAGTCTATTCCTAATTAATTTCACTACTTCCACCGATTGCTCTACCAACTCTAGGCCTGTGATACTTCTTTCTCTAACCTCATCCCAGCAAATCGGGGTTTTGCAAGCCCTTCCATAGAGTGCTTCGAATGGTGCCATCTGGATGCTCTGTTGGTAGCTATTATTATAAGCAAACTCTACCAAATTTAGCTAATCTTCCCATCCACCTTTAAAATCTATGACGTATGCTCACGGTATATCCTCTAGCATCTGAATTGTCCTCTCAGATTGTCCGTCTATCTGTGGATGGTACGCCGTACTAAACTATAGTTGGGTCCCCATGGCTTCTTGAAGGCTCTTCCAAAAGTTCGCCGTGAACTTGGGGTCTCCATCTGAGGTGATTATCACAGGCACTCCATGTAATCTCACGACTTGCCTCATGTACAGCTTGGCGTATCTATCCATTGCGAAATCCTTTTGTATATGAATGAAGTGGGCAGAGTTGGTCAACCTATCCACGACTACCGATATAGAGTCGTGATCTCTCTGGCTCCTCGGGAGTCCTATAACAAAATCCATAGTTATATGCTCCCACTTCCATTTCGGAATCTCTAGTGGCTGTAATAATCCTCTAGGCTGACAGTGCTGCGCTTTCACTCGCTGGCATGTCAAATATTTAGCTACATACCTTGCTACGTCCACCTTCATCCCGTTCCACCTATGTGTTGTCGCAAGTTTTGATACGTCTTCGTACTCCTTGGGTGGATACTATAATTGCTCCTATGAGCCTCTAACAAAATCCTTTCCCGGAGCCCTTCATGCTTTGGCACACATAGTCGCCCTCGGAACTTCAGGATTCCGTCTTCTGACACCTGAAACTCTAGTTTCCTCTTTGTCGCTTCCATCTCCAAGATCTGCTGAATCTCTAGGTTCGTAGACTGTAAGGCCTTTATTCCTTCCCGGACCTCAGGTTCTACCCTCAATGTAGCTATTAAGCTGTACAACTAGCAGACTTCCAATTTTAACTCAAAATCTCTCAAGTCTTCTATCATTGACCAACTTCTTACCAGTAGACAGGCGACACTTGACTTCTGACAAAGCGCGTTTGCTACTCTGTTCGCCTTCCTAAGGTGATATAGTATATCACAATCATAGTCCTTGAGCAGCTCCATCCACCTACGCTGTCTCATATTCAACTCTTTTTGGGAGAACAGATATTTTAAGCTCTGGTGGTCGATATAAATCTGGAACTTCTCACCACATAGGTAGTGTCTCCAGATCTTCAGAGCAAATATGATAACTGCTAATTCCAGATCATGTGTTGGGTAGTTCATTTCATGTGGTCTCAACTGTCGAGATGCGTAGGCCACTACTCTTCCATGCTGCATTAACACACAGCCCAGTCCTTTCAGCAAAGCATCATTGTATATATCATAGCCCCCTGGTCTTGCTGGAATCATCAACACTGGTGCAGTCGTCAACCGATGTTTGAGTTCGTGGAAACTCCTTTCACATTTATCTATCCATTCAAACCTCGTTTCTTTCTTTGTCAGCCTCGTCAATGGGATGGCTATGGATGAGAATTTCTCCACAAAGCGTCTGTAATACTCGGCCAATTCCAAGAAACTTCTGACTTCAGTGACCGTAGTAGGCCTAGGCCAATTCGTTATCGCTTCGATCTTCGCAGGATCCACTGCGATTCCTTCTCTAAATACCACATGATCAATAAATGCTACCTTATTCAGACAAAACTCGCATTTGCTCAACTTAGTGTACAGCGAGTGTTCCCTCAAGGTCTGCAGGACAAACCTCAAGTGTTCTTCATGTTCTTAGTCACTCCTCGAGTAGATCAGGATATCGTCAATAAAGATTATGACGAATCTATCTAGGAATTCCTTAAACACTCGATGCATCAGGTCCATAAAAGCAGCTGGAGCATTGGTTAATCCAAAAGGCATCACTGTGAGCTCATAATGACCATACCTCGTCCTAAAAGCAGTCTTAGTTATGTCTTCCTTCTTGATCCTCAACTGGTGATACCCGGTCATTAGGTCAATCTTTGAGAATACTGTTGCTCCTTGCAACTAATCAAACAGGTCGTCAATCCTTGGCAGTGGATACTTGTTCTTCACTGTTACCTGGGTCAACTGCCGATAGTTGATGCATAGACGCAAAGGCCCATCCTTCTTCTTTACGAATAGCACCGGCGCTCCCCACGGTGAAGCACTCGATCGGATAAATCCCTTATCCAGCAGTTCCTGCATCTGTACCTTTAACTCTTTCAATTCCGATAGGGACATCCTATAAGGTGCCTTCGAGATCGGCTCTGTTCCATGAGCTAATTCAATCACGCATTCTATCTCTCGCTCTGATGGCAATCCTGGCAACTTTTGGGGAAACATGTCAGGAAATTCACGCACTACCGGGATACTCTCTAGCTTTGGCTCTTCGGTAGTCGTGTCCATCACATAACTAAGTACGCTTGACACCCTTCTAACATCATCTTGGTCACTTCCAGAGATGAGACTAAGGGAATCGAGATCCTCCTCGACTTTCCACCAATTCAAAGCTAGGGCGGCCTTCAGGGTAAAAGCGAATTGTCCTATTACCACAATCTACCACTGCCTCCTGCTTACCTAGCCAATCCATCTCTATGATCACGTCAAAATCGTACATGGGCAGTATAGCTAAATCAATACTCTCCTTACTCCCTTCAATCATGATTTCACAACCAGCACAGCCCAATGAAAATAATATATTATCCTTTAATGGAGTGGCAACATGTAGAATTATATCTAACGATTTTAACTTCATACCCACCAATTTAGCAAACTGAGCAGACATAAATGAATGCGTGGCACCAGGATCAAACAATGCATATGCAGCTTGGTCGCACAAGTAAACCGTACCTGTGACCACACCTGGTGCTTCCTCCGCCTCTCTACGGGCTACTTCATATGCCATTCCCTGAGCCGATGGTCGATTCTGTTCTATCTGGGGAGTGGCAGTCGACGGTCCAGCCTGTGGTCTCTGTCATTGAGGTCGATTCGTCGGAGCTTGGTTCGGGCACGTCCTTATTTGGTGGCCTATCTAGTCGCATTTAAAGTAAGCCCCAGTCCTTACCGAGCATGGCCCATTTTCATGCCTTCTGCCACAAAGACGGGAGCTCCAGTTTATGGGATTCGACGGCTTGACAACATTGTTCCTTACTGGAGGCACAAAACGTCTATTGCCTGTCATCGATCTCTTGTCCATCTGGCTATTGTCTCTGAATGGGGTAAACTGCGATCCAGTTGCGGTATTCCTCTCTTTCAAGTCCCTTTCAATCATCTGGCCCCTCTCACAGATCTCCCTATAAGTCCTCAGGTTTAGAGCAATCATCTGACTACCAAGCTCAGGCCTCAATCCATCCCGAAATCTCCTTGCTTTCTCTTGGGGATCCTTTACAGATCGAGGTGTGTACCTTGACAGTTTGGAGAACTCGGCCTCATATTAGTCCACCGTCAGCTGGTTCTGACGCGGCCGTAAGAATTCCACTTGCTTCCTTTCCTTGGCCGTCTCCGAAAAATACTTGTCGTTGAACGCCGTCTTAAAGGCATCTCGGGTCATGGCCGTTCCTTCAGGGAAAACACCATTCTTGATGGTAGTCGACCAATCATTTACCGTACCCTCTATCTGGTCCACTACTAGTAGCACCTTCTCTTCGTACGTGCACCTCAACACTCCAAAGGCTTTCTCCAGCTTCTCCATCCACCTGAGTGCTAGCTCGGGGTCTCCAGTCCCATCTAACTGAGTCGGCTTCAGCTTTATGAATTGTTCCACTAGCTGACACATCTGTCTAGCCACGACTATTTCCTCTTGGGCATTCACCGCCTCATTGCCTTGGTTAAGTTCATCCTGGCTTCCATTGCCACCGTTGTTGCCATTGTTGGCGTTGACGGCAGCTATGGCGGCTCCTACCGCCTAGGCTATGTCAGCATCCCAATCTTGGGTCTATCTGTCAATTAGGTCACCAATTCTCTCCAGTGCCCTTAGCGCGCCATCTATCTTCGGGTCTTCTGCCACATGCGGCCTTGAGCTAGAGGCTCCGCCTCTGGACCTTCCAGATCTCCTAGATGGGTTACTCATCTTTATATTCCTTTACTGAGCTTGATCCACCACAATCCAGCAATGAGTTAGTACTTACTCATTCTTCCTAGTCCAGAGCTACTAACTATATTTTAACAGAAATAGTCATAATATAACAGTCTCCACACAAAATTTTCCAAAGACATTTCAACAAGCAGCACATTGTCGTTCCTCAGTTTCGTTTATTCCAACGGTTCACTAAAACCAACCATACTCATTCATTCGACAGGCCAAAGTCCAGAAATGACTTTCAACACCAAGTAGGGAACTTAATCCTCATGCCTTACCACAACCCTGCCAAGGCCAAATGTTAACCATAAGTGTCAAGTCATGTGCCATGCACCCAATGTCTTATCATAGTCAGTTTCCTAAGGTCTTGCTACTCGTCAAAGTCTCAACTTAATCCTCCTTATTACTTCAATCCTCAACCAACTTTAGATCAAGCTGACCTTGCTATGATACCAATCAAACGTGGATGTCACGCCCTACACCCCGAGCACGAGAACGCGACTCCCTACAAGAAAATCAAATATCTCTCGTGGTCCTAAGATCCACACATAAGTCAAGAGACATAAAATAAACCAAGCACGCAGAAGCGATGACAATCAAACTCCTCCATACAAATAGAAAGGGGACTTGGGTGTAGCGCAAATACTGTCATACATAACATCTAACTATTCATACATATACATGGCAACTGAAATTCGCTAACAAGAGGGGGTGACAGGGTGAGCATAGAAAAAGAGTCTATCCTCAATATCCAAAAGAAGCAGGGTTAGGATTGTCCCCAGCGAATCATGCTAACAAACTGGAATCCCTTAAGATGAACTGCTGGAGTCCTCGGTCTCCTTGGCGTCCTCTATGGGCTCGTACTCCGAGAAGCTCTCCGAGCAAACCTCGATGGTATCCTCCATTATCGCCTCAGCAGATGGCTCCACAAGATCCTCCTCAGTTGCCTCCAACACAATGACCTCTTCCTCTGTGTACTCCAAAGTGGGGGTCTTCTTCGGTCCATTCCTAGAACCTGCAACAGACCCCTCAGCCTGGTTCTGATCCCGAGAGAGGTAGCACCAATCAGGGATTACTCTCTAGGGCACCTCGTGGGGCTTTAGCAGTCTAGTCGACACGTCTCCGACCTTCCTAAACTAGGCCTCATACATGTGAGGCTTCCAGTTCGTACTACCCTCGTCTACCCATACCACAGTACACTTCCTTACGTATATAGTTCCCTGCCCATCAAGGAACTCCTCAAAATAAACGGTCATCTCTTTGGGGTCTCTAAATCGTATGGGCCACATCGTCAAGGCCTAGGATCTGTAAAAGGAAAGGGTTCCTAACGGGGTGAGATTTTCATCTCAGTAAGGTGGGTCCTAACCCTAGGTTAGGCCGACTGTCCACTCAGGCATTCACATACCCCAGTAACTCAAACTCATAGACATACAAGGTAATGCAATAGACAACCACACTCGGGTGACAAGCATGCAATTATGGCATCATAACACACTCAGATGATCATGCACGACTCATCTTGCCACATCACCACAATCATCTTTTCCTGCCTACCTCATTCTCATGCACGCGATTAGATCGCATCAGGCTCGATCCGCGTAAACGCATCAGATCGTCATTGACAACCCGCGTAAACGCATCAAGTTTCAATGATACTTCAAGCTAGTGTCAACACCTCATATCTCCATCCCATGTAAACGCATTAGGACCGTGGCCATCTCAACCCCTCGTCTTGTACACATCAGGGCGCCACACAACTCTAACCCCGCGCCTCAACGCCTTAGGGTATCAACCACATCACCCCGCGTCTTATATGCTTCAGGGTCTCGCCTTATCTCCGCCATGCCTCAATAACAAAGTATGCACACAAGGTCAAGTGTAACCCATACATAAACAATGCATCCATTGCATGTAAGACGATTCATTACACAATCAAATGTGACCAATTACTCAAGAGACAAACATAAGCAAATATTTGGATCACCTCTACTCTCTTAGCATACACAAGGACCAATCACACTAAGCTTCTCAAGAAACAATCTCAATTCCACCCGACTCTCCCAATCAAGTCCAATCTTCCTATCATAAGGTTAGGAATTCCCTTACCTCAAGTTTGATGTCACAAAATCCTCTCCTTGAGCCCTCAACAATTCAGTTTCAATGGTCTAAGGCTGAACTCACCGTGCAACCTAGCAATTTCCAATCAATTGTCAATTTCCCTTGTCCAATTCACCAATCCGTGAACCACAAAACTTTATAACACATCCTCACTATCCTAGCACGTCTCAATCACCAATTTGAGACTCAAAATCAATAATTATCAGCCCCCACAGAATCATTTTTGCACAGAACTGAACCGGCTATTTTCGGTTATGTACAAACCAAGCATGTCTAGCCCTTAATCTACTCCAAATTCATCATTTAATCACTAACCTACTTGCTAACATGTCCATCTATGGGTTTATGAGGCTCACCGAAGATTTAAGGTTGAATTGTCGCCGGAATTCCTTCGAAAGTCGTCGGCTCCTTCAAGATTGCAAACCAACAATTTATGTCCAACATTCACAAGACCCATTTAGGGTCAAAACTCCATCAAATTAAGCTCAACTTTTTACTATAGAGCACTAAATGAGTCCCCCAGATCTCCACAAAATTGGTCGCAAGACTCTAACATTTCGAGGTCCTTAATGGTCAGAAACTCTGCCTACCTTAGATTGTGTCGGTTTCCGTCGGCTTCCGGGAGAATGGTTGGCTGGAGCTCCTCAGTGGCTCAATTGACACGCTTCTACTTCGAGGAGTTCGACAAGAGGCTAAGCTAGGTGGGTGTGGTCGGCTAGAGTCCAGGCGATGGCCGGAGGGGCTTGTCGGAGTGTGCGAACGGTGAGGGCAGGAGCGGTCGGGCGAGCGGTTGAAAGAGAAAGAAAAGAAGAGAGTTTCGGTGATGGTGGGGGTATGTCCGGCCAAATGAGAGGTGAGGGAGAGAGAGAAGAGGCTATATTCAATCCTCGAGTCAAAGAAGTTGAATGGTAGACGGGCAATAGTGGACGAGACCACTCTTTAGCTCATCCATTGACACTTGTCCTAAGTGTCAATCAAGGGTGATCCAATGGCCATGATCTCTCCACTTTTTTGGCAGCCTTGGGGTGGTTGAAAGACCAAAATACCCTTCTTCATTTGCATAAGCAAGGCTAAAGCTTTGAGGGGCAAAATGGTAATTTCACCCCGACATTTGGAACGTCGTTTTTCTCAATTCGATATACTTCGACATGGCGAAGGCCAATCCAAACATGGCGATGGAATTATTGATTCTCCATTTTCAATTTTTCAAGACTCGTTTTTAATTATTTTCTCTATCAAACGTGGTTCCAGTCTATCCCAAACTAATGGGCGGCTTTTGCTGACTTTACGCGTATCGACCCTGTGATTCATATCACATTTAGGGCTCGTCAATTCGTGGCGACTTTGGTTGTCATGTAATTATGAGGGTCTATCACTAGTTCCTATGGTCTCGATCGTCACTGTCCGATTTATGAAAATTTTGCAAATTATACAATGGTTAAGCAGCATCACCCGCGCTCCAATCGTATAACGCTAGCAAGGCATTCCTTAATCGTTCTTAGATCGGCCTTTTGTGGTTCTAAATGTCCCATCGACAATACTTACGGTCAAAACGTCATTTCCTATTCGAGTTCCCTAGGTCCAACTTCCTTGTCTCGCGTTATCCTTTTTCCATTGGTCAGTCTACTCAAATTGATCAGATTCAAGCAAGATATGACTAAAATATATCTCTAGATATACTTCTTATTAATGAGTCTGAAAATGACTGGGAAATCAGAATGTCACACTTAAGAGCGTTGAGTTAACACTGTGAAGACTTAAGATTGAGGTGTCATGTGTGTAATTGAAGTATTTGTGCAAGGGAATTGAGAATCAAATGAGTTTTGATGTGGAATTGGGAAAATTTCCTAGGACCGTGTGTGATCCTTGTTTGGTCAAGAACTTGCTAAGTTAGGTGACTCATTTGGATGGAATTTTCTAGCTTGATTAAAGAGGTAAGTGACCCTTAAACATCTATTAGGACTTTAGGACACTACTGGACATCTCTGATTGATGAATTGCTTGATTGAGTGGTGAATTCCATGACTTGAATGGCATGGTGTGATTTCGGTTGAGATGAGGATTAACTTGGTTGTGTGATGTCTGCAATATGATTGCCTCTTGTGAAATGAGATGACCAGAGTGCCTATTATGAGATTTAATTGGCTATAATGCCTATGTGATTTAATTGGCTATAGTCTCTATGTGATTTAATTGGCTATGTATGATGCCCCAGGGATTGCATGGCTATAGTGCCCTAATGAAAATAATATGGCCAAAGAGCCCTTGAAAATATATCGCGGCTTATATGCCCTTGGCGATGAGTTATTATGATATCACTGTGATGAGTTTGAAGTTGTGAGTTTATTATGTGTTAGTGCGTGGGGCTTGGTCCTCATAGTATGTGATGTGCTTGACTATGATCTCTTAATATGCCTAGTAATTTGAGATAATTGATATTTAAATGCCATGTGCTAATGCTTTGATGAGTTTATGCATTTTGCTTCATTGTATATGCTCTAGGAGGACTGATAGCCTAATCTAGGTTTAGCGTGAGCTTGCTGAGATTTATATCTCACCCCGTTGGGGATTAACATTTTTCAGGTCCTTGATGATGGAATACAAGCTTGATGAGGATGAGCCCTCGAGGAAGTAATTGTAATAAATGGATTCACGCTTTTTGTAACCTTAGGGATTGTATCTTGGTTTTGAGGATTCAAGAATTGGACCACTGGTATTTGATCGTTGTAACAAATGAAGTGCATCATATAGATATGTGAAGTGTACCATTTTTGTCCTAAGTCATTTCATTTTTAAATTGATGAGTGGAGATGTTTGTCACATCAGTATGTGTATGGATTTTATGAGTTGTGGGTCGAAAGATTCTGTGAGACTATCGTAATGTAAACGGCCTGGAGGGATGTTCGCGTGCTCTCCAGGTTTGGGGCATGACACTAGCGATAAACTCCTGTAATTACATGACAACCAAAGTCGCTATGGCCTGAGAAAATCTCAAGGTCGATACGCGTAGCGTCTGCAAAAGTCATCCGTCAGTTTGAGATAAACTGGAATTATAGTCGACGATAGCTCGACATGGAATTGGACCTTGAATTTGGGTGTCAGACAATGAGGAAGTCCAACATTTGAAATGAATTGGACGTTCCCTCATTGAGGGTAATTTAAATTGAAAAAGTGAAACTTTGAACGGAAAGGGCAAAATGATCATTTTGCCCCTCAAGGATTAGCTTTGAATTCAAAAGAGAATGAGGGCAATTTAGTCAATTTTCAGCCCCTTAGGGCTACCGAAATTGAGAAGACAAATTGATCATATGAGGTCTTGATATCATTGATATAGAGACGAGTGTCAAGTTGGGAGTGATTGGCATTAAATGGACTAACTTTTTACCTCTCATTCCAACTAGTTGACCAAGGATGAGCTACAAACCGTAATGAAGCATGTTGTGGGACGTGTGGAACGGGGCTTTCTACTTAAATGTATGACTTGGGACCACCTACAATGATTAGGTCTGACGAGGGTGGGGAGTAATAGCCGGTACAGAGAGGTACAGACAAGGAGCGGCTTTTGGTAGGCTTCTAAGATGGCAAGGAGGCAGGAATGACCCGAGTCATAACTTGAAAGGGAAAGTCTAGGTATCGGGTCGAGTCCGATTATGGTCAAGAGAGGTATGGCACATGAGTGATTCTGAAAGTGAATATTTGAAAGTGGCATGATATTTGTAATGACACCTATGATTGGCATGGTGTTGACACTTGATTTTTTATTGGTCTTTTTTTAGTTTATTGTTGAAAAATCATAAAAAAAATCCATAAAAAGTAAAAAAAATTGCAAAATCAATTTTGGTGGCCTTGACCAAGCTCAAGGAACCATTTTTGACTAAATTTTTTTTTCATATTTTTCACTTTTTTAGTATTTTTAGAAAATGGAAAAATACTTAAAAATTCAGGAAAAATAGCACTTGAGGTCACAAAAATATAGAAAAATAGTCAATATTTTTCTTTTATTTCTCTTGTATTTTTTAACTAGTAAAAAGTCCAAGTCGAAGTTCAAGTTCAATTTTACGAGTTCCTTTGTTACATGTATGATTGAATTTGGCAAAACAATGTCGATTGAGTCTTTTAATTTGCAATTTCGGCATTTTTAGGGTCTTGACATTCAATCTAATTGTCTTTCATTGCAATTTAGCCCAATTATTTGCAGAAATTGCCCAATTGCATGAAGTGGGCAAAATTACATAGTTTATTGCAATTTAGTCCTTGAATTTGGGCATAATGAAAATTAATTTCAATTCAAGGGCTACATTTATCAATTGAAGCCACTGCCTAATGTATTTCATCATTTTGAATCGATTGGCATAGGTAGTTTGGTCCAATTTGACTGTTTGTGTGACATTCCGAATTTCGACCCCTCTCGAGGCTATTGAATGGAAAGATATCGATTGAAGTATTTTAGTTGTATCTCGCTCGAAGCAGGCCATTCTCGATTTAGCTGACTAAAAGGGAAAAACTAAAGCGGAGTTGAGTACGTGGACTTGGGAAATTCGAATAAGAAATAACGCTTTGATCATAAGGATTGTCGAGGGGATATTATAGGCCTGCAGAGATGATCTAGGAATGATCATGGCATGCTTTGCTAGCGTTATACGGTTATGATGCGGGTGATTCCACTTAACCAATGTATAATTTGCGAAAATTTTCTAAATCGAATTTCGATGATCAGGACCATAGGAACTAGTGATAAATCCTCGCAATTACATAACAACCAAATGCGCCACGACTTGAGAGATTCTAAGGTCGATATGAGTAACGCCTGCAAGAGTCGCCTGTTAGTTTGAGATAAATTGAAATTACAATTGACAAGAACTCAACATGAATTGGACCTCGGAAGTGGGTATCGGACATTGATGGATTCCAACATCGTAAGAAAATTGGACATTACCTCTCGAGGGTAATTAATATTAAGAAAGTGAAATTTCAGACCTGAAGTGAAAAATTACTTTTTTGCCTCTATTTGGGTATCCTTTTCTTTAAGACAAATCGAGGGCAAAATAGTCTTTTGGTTTTTCTCCACATGGCCGAAAATTGAAGGGCATTATGGTCATTTGGCTCCTAGATATTAAGAGAAAGAGACAAAGCCATTAATGCACTGTCAAATCCTCATTTGCCTAGTCTAATTAGCCATTAAAGGCCTAAGGTATCACCTCAACCTTTTCTCTCTCTCTCTCTCTTACTTTGGCTTGAAGGATAATCCATCTCTCTTCTTCCTCTTCCCCCATTTGGCCGAGCAACCCCTTCTTCTTCAAATTCTCTCAAAACTCTTTCTCTCTCGTGGATTTCTCTCTCGCCCAGTTCCGACCACCTTCGCTGTTAAGGTCATAACATCTTCATCCGTCATCCGATTGAGACGAGCCACCCACCAATAGGAAAAGCTTTCTCTTACCGTTCTAATAAGGTATTATGAGCAAAACTCCACCATCTTTTTATCCCGTAGGTCCATTTGAGTGAGCAAAGGTCGTTGCCCGAACCTGTACCGACCTGAGGAGCTTCATCTTGGAATTTCGGGCTTGTTTTGACTTCATTTTTGGTAAGACTGCCTCTCAAGCCTAGACAAGACATATATATTTATGTCGATGAATTTTGGTTGGATTTTGATGAGTTTTAATGGTTGAATCTTCATGTCTTTAAGAGGATAGAAACTGCCCCACCGTCAGACCTAAAACTGTGATTCCTTGAGGATCATCGAGGCTTTGTTTTTGCTTGGAAATTGTCGGTAAGCCATCTTAAGGCGTAGTATTATATGTTAACAAGATGTGTATGTGGCTAGAAGGGAGTTAAGAAGGATTTTAATGATTCATTTCTCGTGGATTCACCGAGGACGGAATCTGTCCATCCTGATCGGTTTGGAATCGAGACACACTTGAGTACCTTTGAGGCATCGCCTTGCCCGAAAATTATGGGTATGACTCTCTAAGACATAATAATACATGTTAGGAAGGGGTTTGTGAGTTGGTTTAGACTTTCATGGCCGGTTATGTATGGATTTTTCTAGGAGCAGAAAACTGCCCTGCATGATTAGTTTTGGAACCAAGACTTACAGTTGATCTTGGCGGACTTTGCTAGCATAAATCGTGCGGTGAGTTGATTCTAACCCTTCATTAGGATGTTGAGATTATTAATGGGTGGATTATGGCTGAATTTAAGGTGTTTAAAGGATTGTTTTTGGGGTGAAATTCGTGAGAGGTCGAGAGCTGTGTAACTCTGCTCCCAACGCGCACTAATTTTAAAGTGGCTCGTTCTAGGTAGTCCGATATCCAAATAGAACTCCGCTTTCGCTCACACGTCCGTAAGACCATGAGAGACAAGATTCTGAAAGTATATTTTTCAAAAATTTGGCAGAACAATGTCATTTTATTCTGGAGTGAATCTGGTCGTGGAAAGCGAAAATGTGGATAGCTTGGTGCCGCGACGTTTTGTCGATCTTTTTTTTTTTTTTTGGAATTGTTTGGCCTAAGCTCAAGATAAGTTATGCCTAAACCTTTATTAGGATTTTATGTTACTAAAGGATAGATTTTTGAGTTGGATTGAATGATTTCATGGTCTGATTTTGTGAGAGGCGCGAGGGAGTCCAAATTTGTCCAATTTTGTGAGTTGGCATTTCTTGGCACGTTTGATTAAAAATCGATTGTTTGGAAAGCCCTAATTGACAATGAATGTGTGCCTTAATGGCTATTGGAGCATGTGAGATGAGAAACCAAAAGTTTTGATTGAAAGGAAAGCCAAAATTGAAAGTGGTGAAAAATATGATTTTGAGTTAAGCTTGAAATTATGAATTGGCCGTAATCATTGAATTGCCAAAGGCTTTACTTGAATTTATACATGCTTGACTGAGAAAGTTATGACTTGAAATGCATTGTGTCTAGTGACGGACGCTTGAAAGGAATGCCTCGAGTAGGCGATGAACTACTTGATTTCATGAGTTGTTCTTGAATGATGAATTTTGAGGCATGAATTGTTTTCTTTAAATGAAAATCCGAGGCTTTCTATAATTAAAATTTTTATGAATAAAATGGCATGTGAGATCGTCAAGGAAATGATATCTGCACTGGCGTGTGGGATCGCCAATGGCTTATGGGATCACCAGAAAAATTATAAGTGCACTGGCGTATGGGATCGCTAATAGCCTATAGGATCGCCAAGAAATTATATTTTGGCCAAGTATTGGGAGGGAGTTACTCCAATTTGACCTGACGAGGTCGTGCGGCAAGAGAGTCCCATACTGACACGATTCTTCTTGATTGAAAATGAGCGTCGAGAGTCATATGGTGACCGAATCATCTCTAGGTATAGGTCGGGACGCGAGAGTCTCATATGGACCAACGGGTCATATTGTCACGTCCTGCGTTCCGGGCACGAGCACGCGAACATCTCTGCAAGTAAACCAACAATAATCTCTCGACGGTCCCAAGATCCACCAATAGGAGTCGAGAGATATAATAAATACATCGCGCATGCGGAAGTGATACCCTAATAAATCCCCATATAATATATGTATAGATTAAGTGGGACATGGATAGCATATATCATTCATACATCAAAGCGTACTATTCATACAACACCGAATACTAAACCCATTAGACAAAAGGCGACAGGGTAAGAATATCAAAAAGAAACATCTACAAAATCCCTCAAGAGCGAGGTCAGGTCGCCAGTGAAAGATCGATCCACCAATTGAAGTATCCTAGGATGAGCTGCTGGAGTCATCCGTATCCTCTGCGTCCTCGGTCGGCTCATACTTAAAAAACGTCTCAGACGGGACCTCAACAGAATCCTCCATGGTAACCTCCTATGACGGCTCAGCAAGGTCCCCCTCGGACGCCTCTAGGACTATGACCTCCTCTTGCTCCTGCTCCACGATGAACTCCACGGTCGATGTCTACTCTAGTCCATTCCTAAACCCTACGATTGACCCCTTAGGCAACACCTACTCTGCAACAGTCTGGCACCAATCGGGTATGACACCGTGTGGTACCTCATGAGGCTTTAGCGGCCCTTTCTATGAGTCCCCCTCCTTCTTGAACCACGCCTCGAATCTATGAGGCTTCCACTCAGGCTTACCCTCGTCCACCCATAGTACAATACATTTCCTCACATATACGTTCCCTTGTCTATCCAGGAACTCATTATAATACGCCATCATCTCTTTTGGGTCCCCAAAACGTATTGGCCACATAAATTTGACCTAAGATCTGTAAAGCAAAGGTTTCCCCAAAGGCGTGAGATACACATCTCAGTAAGAAAAACTTAACCTCAGGTCAAGTTGACAGTCCACTCAGGTAGTCGTACCCCTCAAAAATTTCAATCTCAGAAACAGACAGGCATATAAGGCACGAATCAATAAACAACAGCATGCAGAAGATAGACACGTAAATATAACGACATGCCACAATCAGATGCACATGCACTCTCAGCCTGCCACTTCACCACTTCCATCAAACTTCGCTTGCCCCATTCTCTAGTCCGCGAACTAGTCGCTTCAGGCTCGGTCCGCGTAAAATGCATCAGACCGTCATCGGTGACCTGCGTAAACGCATCAGGTCTCGATGAATCTCCATGCAAGGTTTATTAACTCATACTCCGTCCTGCGAATAATTAACATCTGGACCGCGACCACTTCAACCCCGTGACTTCGTCGCATCAGGGCACCACCTAACCATATTTCACCTGGTGATCTCGTTGCATCAGGGTCTCAACCTCCCGCCCCGCGTCTCACACGCCATAGGGCCCCACTACACCATGCTCATGCCACATTAAGTCGTATGCCGTGCTTTTCAATTCAATTTCATACTCACTGGCAAGTGCAAGTTCAAATGCATTACATAAATTTTCGGGGCACGCAAATCAGTTCAAATGGCATACAGACATGGCAAACAACTCAGGCATAGACGATGTCACACAATCATTCCTTAATATCTTAGGGCATACCAAAACTATTTCATTTGGCAATCTCTCATTAATCATTCCAATCGACCCTCGACTTATCCAATCGAGTCCAATCTCCCTAGCCTTGGTTTAGGAAATCCCTTACCTTAGCATGACAATAGAAATTTCCTTCTTCCTGGATCACCTAAGGTTCGGCCAACCAAGGTCCACGCCCGGACTTGTCGCGCAACCTAGAATTTCAACCAATTCGTCAAGTTCCGTACTCAATTCCTTAATCCATCAATCCCAATTATCCATAACTCAACCATCAACACCTCACCACATCATAATCATCAAATTGCAGCTTGAAACCATCATCCAAAGCCCCCAACAGATTCGGTTTGGGCCCGGCACGAACCGGTTCCACTCGATTTTATGCTAGCCGGGTCCAACCGGTCCTAATCTACTCCAAATTCATCAATTATATGCTATCCTACTCCTTAACATGTTTACCTAGGGGTTTGAAAGGCTCACTGGTTGTTTGGAGTCAATTGGTCGCCGGAAATTCGTCCGAATTCGCCGAATCGCCTATGGTCAGAATATCGGCAATTTCTGAGCAAAATGTTCAAGGCCGGTTCGTGGTAAAAAAACATACCAAATAAATCCCCAATTTTTACAATGGAATGCTATATACATCTATTGAGTCTCCACAAAATTTGAGCTTAAGAATCAAAGATTTTGGCCATCAAAAGGGTTGAGAACTAGACCTACCTCAGGTTGGTTCCGATTCTGTCGGCTTTTGAGAAATCTCTTGTCCAGAACTCCTCGGTGCTCCAAACACTTTGATTCTTGTTGGAGGAGCTCGGCAAGGCATGGATCTTTATCTTGGTGGTTGGCCAGCAGTAGATGATGGCCGGAGAGGGTGATCGTGGGCGGCGAACGGCGGGTTCCAGTCTGGCCGAACAAGCGACAGAATGAGGAAGGAGGAAGAAGAGGTTTCTGTGATTGAAGGGAGCTAGTCTAGCCGAATGGTGGTGAGGAGAGAGAGAAGAGAGAGAGAATCTTCCATACCCAAATTTTGGTCAAAGGCTTTGATGCTAGGTGGGCAAATATTGTGACATGACCACACTTCATCATCTAGTGACACATGGCATATTGTCTTCCCAATGGAGATCCAATGACCACCTTTTAGTCTTCATTTTCGACAGCCATGGGAAGGCATAATGTCCAATTTTCCCTTCTTCACTTATAAAGGTAAAGTCCTAAGCTGGAGGAGCAAAACAGTCATTTTACTTGTGACGTTTCGAACGTCGTTTTTATCGTTCCTGGATTATTCTATAGGGCGACAGCCAATCCAAATGACGTTGGAATTCTTGATTTTCCATTTCAAACTTTTTAGGACTCGTTTCTAATAGTTTTCTCTATCAGACGTGATTCCAGCCCATCCCGAGCTGACGGACGGCTTTTGCAGACATTACGCGTATCGGCCCCGTGATTCTCGTCACGTTTAGGGCTTATCAATTTGTGGCGTCTTTGGCTGTCATGTAATTGTGAGGGTTTATCACTAGTCCCTATGGTCTCGATCATCATAGTCCAATTCAGGATAATTTTGCAAATCATAAGTTGGTTAAGCGGCATCACCTACGCTCCAATCGTACGATACTCGCATGATAATCCTTGATCGTTCTTAGATCGGCCTATTGGCGGCTCTAAATATCCCCTCAATAATCCTTATGTTCAAAGCGCCATTCCTTATCCGAGTCGCCTAAGTCTACGTACTTCATCTAGCATTAGCCTTTCCCCTTTGGTAAGCCTACTCAAATTGATCAGACTTGAGCGGAACACGACTAAAATACATCGCTTGATATATTTAAATTTCTCATTATAGAGTTTAAAGTTGATTGAAAATTAGAATGTCACAACTCTTTCCTCCCTTACAAAAATTTCGTTCTAGAAATTTACATTACACTCAATTACTCAAATAAATGGGGGTACTGTCACCTCATCGTCTCTTCATTCTCCCACATGGTTCTTTCCGTGCCATGGTGTTCCCATACTTCCTTGACTATTGGAATCTTCTTATTCTTGAGGATCTGCTCTTTCCGGTCCTCGATCCTTATTGGCCTCTATATAAGACACTCTATCGTCCACTTTTATGGCTTCGTAATCTGACACATGTATCGAGTCAGGTTTATACTTTCTCAACATTGATACATGGAATACGTTATATACCTGGGATAGATTTGGTGGCAAAGCAAGCCGGTAGGCCAAGGTTCCAATTCTCTCCAATATCTCAAAAGGGCCTACATATCTTGGGCTCAACTTCCCTTTCTTTCCGAATTGCGAAAGTCCCCTCATTGGTGACACCTTGAGGAAGACATGGTCGCCCACTTGAAAATCCAGGGGTTTGCGCCGCTTGTCTGCATAGCTCTTCTGGTGACTCTGCGACGTCCTCAATCTATCCCGGATTACCTTCACTACTTGCACCGATTACTCTACCAATTCGGGCTTGTGATACTTCTTTCTCCTACCTCATCCTAGCAAATCGGTGTTCTGCAGGCTCTGCCGTAGAGTGCCTCAAACGGTACCATCCGTATACTCTGCCGGTAGCTATTATTGTACGCAAACTCTACTAGGTGTAACTTCTCTTCCCATTCGCCTTTGAAATCTATGACGCACGCTCTCAACATGTCCTCGAGCGTCTGGATTGTCCTTTCTGACTATCCATCCGTCTAGAGATGATATGCCTCACTAAACTGCAGTCGGGTCCCCAAAGCTTCTTGCAGGCTCTTCCAAAAATTCGCCGTGAATTTCGGATCCCTATCCGAGGTGATCGTCATTGGCACTCCTTGTAATCTTACTATTTGCCTCATGTACAGCTCTGCGTACTTATCCATGGTAAAGTCCTTTCGTACAGGAATGAAGTGGGTAGACTTGGTCAGTCGATCCACGACTACCCATATCGAGTCGTGACCTCTCTGACTCCTCGGAAGTCCCATCACGAAATCCATAATTATGTGCTCCCACTTCCATTCTGGAATCTCCAATGGCTGCAGCAGTCCTTCAGGTTTACAGTGTTGCGCCTTCACTTGCTGGCAAGTTAAACACTTAGCCACGTATCTTGCCACGTCTACCTTCATTTCGTTTCACCAATAATGTTGTTGCAAATTTTGGTACATCTTAGTACTTCCAGGGTGGACACTATAGTTGGTTCTATGAGTCTCAAAGTCCTTCATCCTTGGGTACACAAAAACGTCCTCGGAACCTCAAAATTTCGTCCTCGGACACTTGGAATTCTGGCTTCCTTTTAGTCGCATCCATCTCGATAATTTTCTGAATCTCCGGGTCCGTAGACTGTAATGCCTTAATCCCTTCTTGGACCTTAGGTTCCACCCTCAGAGTCACTATCAAACTAGATAACTGATCGATCTCTAATCTGAATTCAGAATCTCTCAAGTCCTCTATCATCAACCAACTTCTCGCTAGTAGGCATGCAATACTTGACTTTCAACTTAATGCATTTGCTACTCTGTTTGCTTTCCCAAGAAGATATAGTATCTCACAATCATAATCTTTTAACAGCTCCATCCACTTGCGCTGCCTCATGTTCAGTTCTTTCTGGAAAAATAAATATTTCAAACTCTAGTGGTCGGTATATATTTGAAACTTCTCGCCACAAAGGTAGTGTCTCCAAATGTTCAGGGCAAATACAATCGCCACTAGCTCTAAGTTGTGGGTCGAGTAATTCATCTCGTGTGGCCTCAATTGCCTAGATGCATAGGCTACTACCGTTCCATGCTGCGTCAATACACGGCCCAATCCTTTTAGCGAAGCATCGCTGTAAATTTCATATCCTCCCAGTCCCGATAGAATGGTCAGCACTGGCGCGATCGTCAATCTATGCTTAAGCTCTTAGAAACTTTGCTCACATCTGTCAGTCCATTCAAACTTCATTTCCTTCTTCGTCAACCGTGTCAGTGGAACGGCTATGGATGAGAATTTCTCCACGAATCGTCTATAATATCCTGCCTATCCCAAAAAGCTTCCGACCTCCGTGAAAGTAGTAGGCCTCGGCCAATTGGTTACAGCCTTGATCTTTGTAGGATCCACCGCAATCCTTTCACCAGACACTACATGACCTAGAAATGCTTACCTGTTCAACCAAAATTCATGTTTGCTTAGCTTCGTATACAGTGAATGTTCCCTCAGGGTCCTCAATATAATTCTCAAATGCTCTTCATGTTCTGCATCGCTCCTCGAGCAAATCAAGATATCGTCAATGAAGACTATGGCAAATCTGTCCAGAAACTCTTTGAATACTCAATGCATTAGATCCATAAAAGCAGCTGGGCGTTATTCAATCCAAACGGCATCAATGTAAACTCGTAATGACCATACCTCATCCTAAATGCAGTTCCAAATAGCATCACTGTAAACTCGTAATGACCATACCTCATCCTGAATGTAGTCTTGGGTATATCTTCCTTCTTGATCCTCAGCTGGTGATACCCAGTCCTCAAGTCAATCTTCGAGAAGACTGCTGCTCCTTACAACTGGTCAAAAAGATCATCGATCCTCGGCAGCGGATACTTGTTCTTCACCATCACCTGATTCAGCTGCCGATAGTCAATGCATAGCCGCAAAGATCCATCCTTCTTCCTCACAAACAGCACTAGCGCTCCCCATGGTGAAGCGCTTGGTTGAATGAATCCCTTGTCTAGCAGCTCTTGCATCTGCACCTTTAGCTCCTTTAATTCTAACAGGGACATCTGGTAAGGTGCTTTCGATATCGACTCCGTCCCAGGGGCTAATTCAATTACAAACTGTATTTCTCATTCTGGTGGTAGCCTTGGCAATTCATGAGGAAACACACCTAGAAACTCACACACTATCGGGATATTCTCTAACTTTGGTTCCTCGGCAGTCGTATCCATTACTGCTACTAAGTATGCCCGACATCCTTCAGACATCAACTTAGTTACTTCTAAAGATGAGACTAAGGGAATCGAGATTCCTCCTCGACTTCCCACCAATTCAAAGCTAGGGCGGCCTCTCGGATAAAATCGAATTGTTCTGCTACCACAGTCTACTACGACCCCCTACTTACCCAACCAATCCATTCATATTATTATGTCAAAGTCAAACATGGGCAGTACTGCTAGGTCAATGCTTCCTTTATTTCCCCCAATTACTATCTCACAACCAGCATAGCTAAACGAAACTATTGTATTATCCTTTAAGGGTGTGGTAACATGCAAGATCATGCTCAACGGTTCCAATTTCATGCCTACTAATTCAGCAAACTGACACGAAAGAGTGTGTGGCACCAAGGTCAAACAATTCATCAGCAGTCTGATTGCATAAGTAGACTATACCTGTGACCACTCTCGGTGCTTCTTCCGCCTCGATGCGAGCTACAGCATATACTCTGCCCTGTGCTGGTGATTCGCTCTGTTCGATCTGGGGTGCAACAATCGACGGTCTAGCATGTGGCCTTTGTCTTTGCGGTCGACTCGTCGATGCTTGGTTTGGACACATCCTCATCTATGGCCCAGTTGACCACACTTGAAACATGCTCTTGTCGTCATTAGGCATGGCCCGTTTTCATGCCTTCTGCCACACAGTCTGCAGCTCCAGTTCGCTGGGTTCGGCAGTTTCACTATTTTCTTCCTTGCGGGAAATACGAAACGTCTGTTATTCACCATTGGTCTCTTGCCCATCAGGCGATTATCTCTGAATGATGGGAACCACGATCCAGTTGCGGTATTTCTTTCCCTCAAATCTCGTTCAATCATTTGGCCTCGCTCATATATCTCCCGGTAGGTCCTCAAGTTCAAAGCGATCATTTTGCTATAGAGTTTTTGCCTCAGACCATCCCTAAACCTCCTTGCCTTCTCCAAAGGGTCCTCCACAAATCGAGGTGCATACCTCGAAAGCCTTGCGAACTCAGCCTCGCACTGGTCTATCCTCAGCTAGTTCTAATGCAGTTGCAGGAACTCCACCTACTTCCTTTCTCTGGCCGTCTCTAAGAAATACTTATCGTTAAATGCCCTCTTAAAAGCATTCCAGTTCATGGCCACTCCTTCAGGGAAAACTCCGTCCTTGGGGGCAACCCACCAATCATTTGTTGTACCCTCTAGTTGGTACACAGCCAGCAGCACTTTCTCCTCATCTGTGCATCTTAGCAACCCAAAAGCCTTTTCTAGCTTCTTTATCCATCTAGGTGGTAGCTCGGGATCTCCAACCTGCCAAATTGTGTCAGCTTCAACTTTATGAACTATTCAACTAGCTGGCCCATCTGCTTGGCCACAACGATTTCGTCTTGAGGGTTTATCGTTTCGTTACTCTGGTGCGGCTCGCCCTAACTTCCACTTCCGCCAACGTTGCCAATGTTGGTATTGACGGCAGGTAGGACAACTCCTACTGTCTGGGTTATGGCGGAGTCTTGGTCCTGGGCCTGCCTTTCTATAATGTCTCTAAGTCCCTCCATCACCCTCAGTAGACCGTCTACTCTTGGGTCTTTAGCTACGGGCGGTCTCGAGCTAGAGGTTCCACCTCTTGGTCTTCCAGCCCTCCTAGGTGGGTTACTCATCCTTGCTTCTTTCTACCGAACCTGATCCACCACAAGTTCAACAAAAAGTTAGTAACTTACTCATTCATCCAATCCAGAGTTATTAACTAGTCCTTAGCAGAAACAGTTATACAACAACAGTACTCCATACATCAATTTCAGAAACATTTCAACCAATGGCCCATGGCCATTCCTCATTTCCATCCACTCTAGTAATTCACTAAAACTAATCACTTTCATTCATCAAGCAAACCAAGGTCCAGAAATGACCTTCAATCATAAGCAAAGAACTTAATTCCTTATGCCTTGCCACAATCTTACCAAGGTCACACCATCCATAGGTGTCAGATCACATATTAGGCATCACATGCTTTACCTTGACCAGTTTTCTAAGGTCTCGCTATCCGTCCTTATCCCAACTTAATCCTCCTTGTTACTCGAGTCCTCCATCCACTTTGTATCGAGCTGACCTTGCTCTGATACCAAAACAAGAGGGGATGTCATGCCCCACGCCCCGAGCAAGAACACGTGAACATCCCTACAAGCAAACCAACAATAATCTCTCGGCGGTCCCAAGATCCACCAATAGGAGTCAAGAGATATAATAAATACATCGTGCATGCGGAAGTGATACCCTAATAAATCCCCGTACAATATATGTATAAATTAAGTGGGACCTGGATAGCGTATATCATTCATACATCAAAGCGTACTATTCATACAACACCGAATACTAAACCCATTAGACAAAAGGTGACAGGGTAAGCATATCAAAAGGAAACATCCACAAAATCCCTCTGGAGCTGTGTCAGGTCGCCAGTGAAAGATCGATCCACCAACTGAAGTATCCTAGGATGGGATGCTGGAGTCATCCGTATCCTCTGTGTCCTCGGTCGGTTCATACTCAGAAAACGTCTTAGACGGGACCTCGATAGAATCCTCCATGGTAACCTCCTGCGAGGGTTCAGCAAGGTCCCCTTCGGACGCCTCTAGGACTATGACCTCTTTCTGCTCCTACTCCTTGGTGAACTCCACGGTCGGTGTCTGCTCTGGTCCATTCCTAGACCCTATGACTGACCCCTCAGGCAACTCCTACTCTACATCAGTATGGCACCAATCGGGTATGACACCGTGTGGTACCTCATGGGGCTTCAGCGGCCCTATATATGAGTCCCCCTCCTTCTTGAACCACGCCTCAAATCTTTGAGGCTTCCACTCAAGCTTACCCTCGTCCACCTATACTACAGTATATTTCCTCACATATACATCCCCTTGTCTATGCGGGAACTCATCATAATACTCCATCATCTCCTTTGGGTCCCCAAAACGTATTCGCCATATAGTTATGACTTAGGATTTGTAAAGTAAAGTTTTTCACAAAGGGGTGAGATACACATCTCCGTAAGAAAAATTTAACCCTAGGTCAGGTTGACAGCCCACTCAGGTAGCCGTACCCCTCAATAATTTCAATCTCAAATCAGATAGGCATATAAGGCACGAATCAATAAACAACAGCATACAGAAGACAGACATGCAAATATAACGACATGCCACACTCAAATACACATGCACTCTTAGCCTGCCACTTCACCACTTCCATCAAACTTCGCCTGCCCCATTCTCTAGCCCGCGAACTAGTCGCTTCAGGCTCGGTTCACGTAAACGTGTCAGACCGTCATCGGTGACTCACGTAAACACATTAGGTCCCGATGAATCTCCAAGTAAGGTTCATTAACTCATATTCCGTCCCGTGAATAATTCGCATCAGAACAGTGTCTAATTCAAACCCGCAACTTCGTTGCATCAAGGGACTACCTAACCATACTTCACCCTGCGATCTCGTTGCATCAGGATCTCAATCTCCCGCCCCGCGTCTCACACGCCTCAGGGTCCCGCTACGCTATGCTCATGCCACATTATGTCGTATGCCTTGATTTTTAATTCAATTTCACACTCACTGGCAAGTGCGAGTTCAAATGCATTACATAAATTTGCGTGGCATGCAAATAAGTTCAAATGGTATACAGACATGGCAAACAACTCAGGCATAGACGATGTCACGCAATCATTCCTGAACGTCTTACGGCATACCAAAACTATTTCATTTGACAATCTCTTATTAATCATTCCAATCGACCCTCAACTTGCCCAATCAAGTCCAATCCCCCTAGCCTCGGTTTAGGAAATCCCTTACCTTAGCTTGATAACACAAATTTCCTTCTTCTTGGATCACCTAAGGTTCGGCCAACCAAGGTCCACGCCCGGACTTGTCGCGCAACCTAGAATTTCAATCAATTCTTCAAGTTTCGTACTCAATTCCTCAATCCATCAATCCCAATCATCCATAACTCAACCCTTAATACCTCACCACATCATAATCATCAAATTGCAGCTCAAAACCATCGCCCAAAGCCCTCAACAGATTCGATTTGGGCCTGGCACAAATCAGTTCCACTCGATTTTGTGCTAGCCGGGTCCATCCAATCCTAATCTACTCCAAATCCATCAATTATATGTTATCCTACTCCTTAACATGTTTACCTAAGGGTTTGGAAGGCTCACCAGTTGTTTGGAGTCGGTTGGTCGCCAGAAATTCATCCGAAGTCGCCGAATCGCCTATGGTCAGAATATCGGTAGTTTCTAGGCAAACTGTTCAAGGCCGGTTCGTGGTAAAAAAATTATCAAATAAATCCCCAATTTTTACCATAGAATTCTATATATGTCTACTGAGTTTCCATGAAATTTGAGCTCAAGACTCAAAGATTTCAGCAATCAAAAGGGTTGAGAACCATATCTACCTCAGGTTGGGTTCGATTCTGTCGGCTTTTGGGAAATCTCTTGCCCAGAACTCATCGGTGCTCCAAATGCCTTAATTCTTGTTGGAAGAGCTTAGCAAGGCATCGATCTTCATCTAGGCAGTTGGCCGGTAGCAGATGATGGCCGGAGAGGGTGATCATGGGCGGCGAACGGAGGGTTCCGGTCTGGGAGGGCGAGCGGCAGATTGAGGAAGAAGGAAGAAGAGGTTTCGGTGGCTGAGGGGAGCTAGTCTGGCTGAATGGTGGTGAGGAGAGAGAGAAGAGAGAGAGAATTTTTTATATCCAAATTTTTTTCAAAGGCTTTGACTGTTAGGTGGGCAAATAGTATGACATGACCACACTTCATCATCTAGTGACACATGGCATGTTGTCTTCCTAATGGAGATCTAATGGCCACCTTTTAGTCATCATTTTTGGCAGCCATGGGAGGGCATAATGTCCAATTTTTCCTTTTTCACTTATAAAGGTAAAGTCCTAAGTTTGAGGGACAAAACAGTCATTTTGCCCCTGGCGTTCCGAACGTCGTTTTTATCGTTTCTAGATTATTTGATAGGGCGAAGACCAATCCAAATGATGTTGGAATTCTTGATTTTCCATTTCAAACATTTTAGGACTCATTTCTGATAGTTTTTCTCTATCAAACGTGATTCCAGCCTATCCCGAGCTGACGGGCGATTTTTGCAGACATTACGCGTATCGACCCTATGATTCACATCACATTTAGGGCTTGTCAATTCGTGACGGTTTTGGTTGTCATGTAATTGTGAGGGTTTATCACTAGTCCCTATGGTCTCTATCGTCACAGTCCGATTCAAGATAATTTTGCAAATCATATGTTGGCTAAGCGACGTCACCCGCATTCCAATCGTACAACACTCGCATGGTAATCCTTGATCATTCTTAGATCAGCCTATTGGCGGTTCTAAATATCCCCTAAACAATCCTTATGGTCAAAGCGTCATTCCTTATTCGAGTCACCTTGGTCCACGTACTTTGTCTCGCGTTAGCCTTTCCCCTTTGGTCAGTTTACTCAAATTGATCAGATTTGAGCAAAAAATGACTGAAATACATCGCTTGATATATATAAACTTCTTATTACAGAGTCTGAAGTTGATTGAAAATCGAAATGTCACACATATAGAGATCGAATAATCTCGTAGCTCGAAAGTGGACGGCCTAGGATAAGCGGGTAGGAAAGATTTTTTTTTTCAATAAAAAATCAAGAATGATTTTGTGGAAAAAAAATTATTTATGCCTCATGTTTGGAAATTTGACTCATGATTTGAAAATGACCAAGAAAGGGGCGTGAGAGAAATGAATGTGTTTTCTAGAAATTTCAAGGAATGATACTTTTGAGAAAGAAGTGAAAGTTGCCTCATGTTTTGGAGATGGCGTCAAGTGTTTACTCTTGATTGAAAACCTTGCCTTTGTATGAAGCTTAGATATTTCATGATTTATGATTGAGTCAGGATGATTTGAAGGTACAAAAATGCCAAGTTTTGACAAGTATCATGTTTTACCATGCCAAAGTTTTTATCCAAAAATACCTATTTTTCAAAAGTGTCTGGAGGCACTGGCAGTCTGGTTAAGGATTAGGTTTGACTTACTGAGATTATATATCTCACTTCGTCGTAGGATAACATTTTTCAAGTCCTAGACGAAGGAAACCCGAGTTTTGCCATGGATTGGCAATTGAAGAAGTCATTGGAGGAAATGAATATTACTGTTTTGTGACCTTATGGTTGTAATGATGAAACTTGAGGATTTAGAATTGTAACCTCTGTAATATGGTCAACCTTTGTGAAAGGTGTACCCTCTTGCTCTAAGTCATCTGGTGTTGTTTCACGTTTCTGCATGTATCTCATTTAGTATTGTTGAGTTTGTAGATGGTCGTTGGATCCTGGGTAATGTACTGAGAGGAAGAACGGCTTGGTGGGATGTTCGTGTACTCGCCGAGTTCGGAGCGTGATAGTTTGAACCTTCAATTTCACGATTTTCCGAATTGTAATTAAGGAAAAATTTGGGATTTTTATAAAAATTAATACGAACTTTTGCGCAAAATCATTTTTAGATAATATTCATGTCCTAAGTTCGATTCTGAGGTTTAAATTGTAAAATTTTACGCGAATTAGGGTTAATTTTGGAAAAATAAGTCAGAACCAGTTCTGACCGGTCAGACGGCTCGGTCAGACCGGTCGAACTGGCCCACTAAAGAACGTCTTCTTCCTCCCGTTCGCGCCATTTCTGTAGATTGAAGAGACGGGTTTTGATAAAAAAAATGGACTATAAATTGGATTCGATTGGTAAAATTGATGGAGGCATTTTGTCGGCCATGAAGTTTAGCGTCGATGATGACCAGCCCGGCACCATGGATTTACCGGAGTCACGTCGACGAGGCAGTAATGTGCCGCGGCCAACTTCACTCAAATGCAGAGCTAAACCAAGACCAAATTCGCCTAAAATTTAATCGCCGAAAGGCCTAAAATATTAGCTACTTCATTCCCGACGATCACCAGATGTCGGTAACCATTTCACACGTGATTGCACATGCGAAGGTCACCAACTCACCCTCCCCCGAACGGCCTAATTTTTAGGAGGGGATATAACAAGAGCATAGTCATTTTTTAGGGAGGAGACCGGCATTCTATTTCAGAAGATTAACAAAATTGAGAGGAAGAGAGAAAGAGAGAGAGAACTCGCTCTCCAATCCCTATTGTCGAGAGCTCGAGCTCGAACTGGTATGGCGCTAGTCAGGCCACTCTAGGCTAGACCGAAGCCAAAGTCCGATATCGGGAGTTCACTCGAGCACACAGGAAGCAATCGTGACCAATGACACTGCTTGAAACACCGAAAAACGATGAGTCAACCTTCGGGTTCTATCTTTGACCTTCAATGGCAAATTTTTGTTTCGGTGTCAATCTTCATAATTGATGTGTGCGAAATACCTGTAAGACATCACTAAGCATCTCTATGTGTTTTGATTACATTGAAATCAAGTCAAACCTTGCATAGGAACCCAGTGACCGTCATCGATTTAGTCGAAGCTTGTCTAAGTTATACTAGACCTAAACAGGTCAATCTGACCTGCAGGTAAGTATTTCGAGCTTCATTCGAAGCTTATTTGGGAAGGAATTGGCGTGACACGCCCTGAATTGCATGATTGAACTGCCATGTCTTTATATTGTGCTAGATCTATTGTTCTTGATTCTACCTACGAAATTGCGTGATTCTTCAATATGTTGTAGACGAGATGTAGACGAGTTGATTGGTATAAGATTCGAGTTGATTGGTCAAGGTTTTGCTGTTGATCAACGACGGGAAAACCTTGGCCGTCCATTTTGTGATATACATCGAGAGATTGAAGATGATGACGTGGCAGGTCAGTGGGTCAGCGTTCTTAAGTGGCAGCATATGATTGGTCCACATGGGCGTCGAGCTGGCTGGGGCGTTAGTCTGTTAAGCCGAGTCAGTTTTGATCGAACGACTCAAATTAATCGAGTTTGATTTTTAGTGACTGTCCGATTAGTAATTAGGAATATTCGAAATTGGTTTTATAATTGAAAAATCAAAACAAACCGAAATGGCGTCGTTTAGGTTAGTGGTCAAGCGGCGTCGTTTAGGCAAGTAAGGACAGACAGTCCAGATCGTGTCTTGGGTTTTAATTGTGGCTGTAGGCTTAAGTATTCAAAACTGACGGTCGATGAGTAGTCAATTTTTGATCTGAGCCGTAAGTTTCAGTCAGCCAATCTAGTGGTCATGGAATAGCCATGTGGTTCATTAGGAACCATCTGATTAAATCCAAATAATCAGAAAATTAAAAAAGCATAACAACGTTGTTTTGGAGGCTAGGGTGGTGCGAGCCCGGGTATTTGACACGAGTGGGTCGGGTCGACCTGGTCCGAATTATTTTTATTAAAAAATTCATAAAATTGTTTTAATAATAAAAAAATCTAATTTTTTTTGAAAATTAAAAAAAAAGTTAGAAAATCCTAGAAAATAAAAAAAAATGTAGGAAAATTATGGAAAATTCCTAGACATTCCAGAAATTCCCAAAAATTAAGGATTACCCATAGAAAATAAGTCAATCCTATTTTTGGGATTTCTTATCCGTTCTTCCAGAAATGGACGATATTAGCCTTTAGGGGTAATTCACCTCTTCCTTGTATTTGAGATAGATCGACAACGTCAATGTAACGCCCCGCGTCCCTTGGAGCTCGTTACATCCGCCTCAGGCCAATCATAACCCAGGAACCTTATATGGCCTAGTATGATATGAAATGCATAAACAAAAGCGAGCATCTCCGTACACTAAGAAATAAAAAGAAAAGGGGAGTTTTGGAAGAATTTGAAAACACACCATTTCATACAATCCAAAAACATTAATTACAAACATCAAAAGGGAAATACAAAAATATAAAGCCGCACACCCAGGTAGAAAAGGAACTAAGGCTTACGGTTCAAAGGCTACTACTAAACCTTTCCTAAAGCCTAACACCAAAATTGTTCCTCGACTACCTAACTCTCTTCATTTAGATTTCTCATCAGAACAACTTGAATCATCTCTTCCATCATCCCCCTCAGCATCTGAATTATAATCCGAAAGAGTCTCGGATGGCACGTCCTCTGAAGGCTCTTCAATGTCTTCCTCATCTTCCTCTTCATCGTCAGCTTCTGCTTCGTCTTCTTCATCAGTGGCCTCGATCACGTCAGCAGAAATTTCAATATAGTTCATATACTCTGTAGAGGACAGTGGAGACTTTGGTACTTCGGGTATGTTTCTTAAACCTCCCACAGATGCTGGGTTATCCACTTCAAAACCAGGTCGGGACGGATGGCACAAGGTAGGAATCATGGAACATCCTCCGTCAGCAAGGGTCCCACCAAGCTGCTGTGACATTCTAATTTCCAGTCAATTTCAGACTCATTAATGAGAAGTAAATCTAGAGATGTATTTCAGTCATATTTCGCTCGAATTTGATCAATTCGAGTAGGCTGACCAAAAGGGAAAGGTTAACGCGAGACGAGGTACGTGGATCTAGGTAACTCGGATAAAAAATGACGCTTTGACCATAAGGATTATCGATGAGATATTTAGGACTACAAAAAGGCCGATCTAAGAACGACTAAGGAATGCCTTGCGAGTGTCATACGATTGTAGCGCGGGTGATGCCGTTTAACCAACGTGTGATTTACAAAATTTTCCTAAATCGGACATTAAAGATCAAGACCATAGGGACTAGTGATAGACACTCGCAATTACATGACAACCAAAACCGCCACGAATTGACGAACCCTAAACATGATATGAGTCACGGGGTCGATATACGTAATGTCTACAAAAGCCGCCCGTCGGTTCTGGATAGGCTGGAACCACGTCTGATAGAGAAAACCATCAAAAACGAGTCTTAAAAATTGAAAATCGAGAATCAAGAATTCAAACGTTATATTCGGATTGGCCATCGCCCTATCGAAGATTATTGGAACGAGAAAAATGATGTTCTGGACATCGAGGGTAAAATTACCATTTTGCCCCTCAAGTTTACGCATTGCCCATGCAAATAAGGAAGGGCATTTTAGTCTTTATTCCCATCCCAAGGCCACCGAAAATCTAAAGAAATATTGGCCATTGGATTTGCTTGATGGACACTTAGGACAAGTGTCACAAGATCAAGCTTGGAGTAGTCATGTCCACCTCTTTCTACCTACCATTGAACCATTGACTTGAGCCTTAGATATAAGCTTCTTCTCACTCTCCTCACCTCACTTTGGCTGGCCATAACACCCCTTAATCACCGAAACCATCTTTTTCTTCTTCCTCTTGTTCTACTCATCGACGACCAGCCCTTGCCGCCTTGCTCATTGCCGTCGACGCCCTCCTCCGGCCACTGCCTAGACACTGGTCAACCACCTAAGCTTAGCCCCACGTCCTGCCGACCTCCTCGAACTGGAAACACGGCGATTGGACCATCGAGGAGCTCCGGCTAAGCTTTTTCCTGGAAGTCGACGGTATTTGACCTAATCTGAGGTAGGTGAAGTTTCTGACCCCTTAGGAGGCCGAAATATTATAATTTTGAGGTCAAATTTCGTGGAGGTCTATGAGACATGTATAGAAATCTATGGTAAAAAGTTGAAAGTGATTTGATGAAGTTTTAACCCCAAATGGGTCTTGTGAATGTAGGACAGAATCTGCCAGTTACTAACCTTGGAGAATTCGGCAACTTCCGACGGGATTCTTGCGACGACTCGACTTCAAGCTCACGGTGAGACCCTTAGACCCTTAGATAGACATGTTAAGAGATAGGATAGTGCTTAAATGATGGATTTGGAAGAGATTTAGGACCGGTTGTGCTCGATTTACACAACACCGAAAAGGACCGGTTCGGGTTTGTGCAAATCAAATCTGTGAGGGGCTGGTGATGGATGGTTTAGAGCCTCAAATTGGTAATTAAGGCATGCTAAGATGATGAGGATTGTGTTGTGGAAGTTTGTGGTTTGTGGATTGGTGAATTGGACATGGATGACGGATTGGTTGGATTTTATTAGGTTGCGCGGTGCGTTCGACCTTGGACCCTTGGAATCGAAAATTGTGGGGCTCAAGAAGAGAAAATTTGTGATAATAAATTCAAGTTAAGGGAATCCTGAACTTACGATAGGAAGATTGAACTCGATTGGGTGAGTCGAGTGATAAATTGGTTGATTGGTGAGAGATTCCATGGTAAATGTTCTTAGTGTACCTAAGTTGTTATAAGGGATTAAGGTGTGTAAATGCTTGTACTTGAATTATCTGTCATGTGTGTGTGTCACTTGATTGCTTTGCAAGCCATGAGTCTTTGAATTGTGCCTGAATTGCACATGACATCATGTATGGGAAATGAATTGATAATCATGGCATGAGTGTGACATAGCGAGGTCCTGATACGTATGAGACGCGAGGTGAGGTGGTTGATACCCTGAGGCGCTGAGGCGCGGGGTTGGAATGGTGTGGCACCTTGATGCGATCTAATCGCAGGGTTGTGAAAAGGCCACGGTCCTGATGCGTTTACGCGGAACGGAGATATAAGGTGGTGACATTGGCTTGGAGTATCATTGAAACCTAATGCATTTACACTGGTTGTCAATGATGGTCTGATGCGTTTATGCAGACCGAACTTGATGAGATCTAATCGCAGGCATGAGAATGAGGCCGGCGGGGAGTGGTGGATGTGGTGATGTGGCAGAGCGAGTGTGCATATCATCTGAGTGTGTTATGATGCCATAATTGCGTGTTTGCCACCTATGTGTTGCTGTCTATACTTGCATTTTCTTGATATATCTGTGAGTTTGAATGATTGGGGTTGCGACTGCCTAAGTGGACGGTCGGCCAGACCTAAGGTAAGGAATCTTTTACTGAGATGTGTATCTCACCCCTTTTGGGGACCCTTATTTTTACAGATTTTAGGCCTTGACTTTGTGGCCTATTCACTTTGCAGACCCTAAGGAGATGACCGCATATTTTTATGAGTTCCCTAACGGTCAGGGGACTATATACGTGAGAAAGTGCACAGTGGTATGGATTGACGAGGGTAGTATGGACTGGAAGCCTCATAGGTATGAGGTGTGGTTTAGGAAAGTTGGGGATAATTTTACTAGGCCGCTGAAGTCTCATGAGGTGCCCTAGAGAGTGATCCCTGATTGGTGCCACCCCAGTATGGACCAGGATCAGGCAGAGGGATCGGTAGTAGGTTCTAGGAACGGGCCAGAGAGGACCTCGACGCTGGAGTTCACTAAGGAGGATGAGGTCATTGTTTTGGAGGCAACCGAGGAGGATCTCGTAGAGCCGTCACATGAGGAGACCATAGAGGATACTATTGAGGTGCGCTCCGAGACGTTCTCAGAGTACGAGCCGATGGAGAACGCTAAGGACACCGATAACTCCAGCATCTCTTCCTAGGAGACTCTAGTTGTAGTTTGATCTTTGATGACGACCCCGACCCTATTCCTATTGGATTTTGATGATGGTCCATTTTGTATGTTTACCCCGTCACCCCCCGATTTATCAGATGCTAGTAGTTTTGTACTTGTATGAATCGTTGGTTATTATGTACGACAACTTCTATGCTATCCAGGTCTCACTTAATTTATATTGGTACGGAGGAGTTTTTTTATTACCGCTTCCGCATGCGTGACATATTTGTTATATCTCTCTGCTTAGATTGTGGATCTTGAGACCGCGAGAGATTATGTGGTGTGCTTGCAGGGAATCGCGCGCTCGTGCTTGAGGCGCGGGGCGTGGCAGCTGCTGTCTCTTGCCTGACGAAACCAAGCTTCAAAACGGTAGGGTTGCAATTCTGGCTTTCCTTCGTCTACCCAGACTGTCGTGTGCTTCCTGATATACGTAATACCCTTCTAGTACGGAAACTCATCAAAATCGGCGATCATCTCTTTCGGATCACCCAGGCGGATTGGCAACATGGCTAGGGTTTGGGGTCTAAAAAGATTGTCCCACTAAGGGGTGAGATCGACATCTCAGAAAGTGAAACCTAGCAAAATGCAAAGGTAAAAGACATCACATGGCAACAAAATCCTTAACCAGACATAGATAATAAATACACAAACATATACACCACATTCACCACTGCCACCACTATCTCAACCACCCACATACTCCACTGGCAACTCCTGCCACCTGACATCGCCGGGGTCATCTGACCAAATGATGTCCACATACACAAGGGTCATCAGACCAATCGCACACTCTAAGCCTATAGCCACTCCATACCGCCGGGGTCATCAGACCATATGGCATTTACATTTTCATTCTTTTTCACCACCTTCGGATATCGCCGGGGTCATCAGACCAAATGACATCCTCAACTCCTTTCTCATTAATATCACAATGCCATCAAGACACACATGCGATTTAATTCATAAAAAATCACCAATCAATTATTTCATTCAATCACTCATCCATTAGTGTCTTGGCATTCAAAAAACGATTGGAGAACACTTACTTGATTAAATATCACAATACAACACCAAGCAATTCTTCTCAAAGCCACAAGTACAGAATTCCCATGAATGCGTCGTCAACCTAAGAAGATTACCAATCTTAAGTCATAAACCATGGAATATTCACTTCCATCAACTCAATCTTTCCCTAGCCACGTCATTGACAATTCAAGATATTTTTTTTACAACAATGTGACACATGGAAATGCTTACTCCGAACCCTTAATATGTTTGATTTACTCAGCCATATACATGGCAATACTCAATTTATAGTTTCGTGCACCAAACTTGCCATAAATCACCTTTAAACCTCAATCCACTTCTCACACTTCCCATTGACACCTCTTGTCATCTCATACAAGTCATTATAGGTCAATTGAAGTATAAATATTTGTGACATTCTAATTTCCCAGTCATTTTACGACTCATTAATGAGAAGTGTATCTAGCGTTGTGTTTCAGTCATATCTCGCTCAAATCTGATCAATTTGAGTTGACTGACCAAAAGGGAAAGGCTAACGCGAGACAAGGTACGTGGACCTAGGGAACTCGAATAGGAAATGACACTTTGACCATAAGGATTGTCGATGGGATATTTAGGACAGCAAAGGGCCGATCTAAGAACGATTAAGGAATGCATTGCTAGCGTTATATGGTTGGAGCGCGGGTGATGCCGCTGAACCAACGTATAATTTGTAAAATTTTCCTAAATCAGACAGTGACTATCAAAATCATCGGAACTAGTGATAGACCATCACAATTGCATGACAACCAAAGTCGCCATGAATTGACGAGTCCTAAATTTGAGATGAATCACAAGGTCGATACGCGCAACGTCTGCAAAAGCCGTCCGTCGATTCGGGATAGGTTAGAAACACGTCTGATAGAGAAAACGATCAGAAACTAGTCTTGAAAATTGAAAAGGGAGAATCAAGAATTCCAACGTCATATTTGGATTGGTCGTCGCCTTACCAAAGAATATTGGAATGAGAAAAACGACGTTCCGAACATTGGGGGGTAAAATTATCATTTTGCTCCTCAAGACCTAACTTTTTTATATAATTGGACAAGGACATTTTGATCTTTTATACACCCCAAGGCTGTCGAAAAGTTGGTTGAATCTTGGCCATTGGTTTTGCTTGAATGACACTTGAGACATGTGTCAATAGATTAGGCAATGAGTGGTCATGTCCACTTTTCCCTAACTATCATTCAACTAATTGACTTTTGAAGTTGAATATAGCCTCTCTCTCTCTCTCCCTCTTGGCCAGCCATTCATCCCCATTACCACTGAGAGCCTCATCTTCTTCTTCCTCTCTTTCTGCTGCTCGCCCGACCGATTCTGCTCCATCGGTTCGCTACCTCCGACGACCTCTCCGGTGATCTCTAGCCGACGAGCTGACTATCCATACCTTGCATGACCTCTTGTTAACATCCTCGAAGTAGAAGCGAGTCGTTTGATCCACCGAAGAGCTCCAGCCAGCCATTCTCCCGGAAGTCGATGAAAATCGTCGCAGCTAGAGGTAAGCTACTGTTAGGACTCCGTAGGACCACTTAACGTTTGAATCTTTCGGCCAAATTTTGTGAAGATCTAGGAGACTCATATACCGAGTTGTGGTAAAAATTTAGGCCGAATTTGATTGAGGTTTGATGATGAAATGGTGTCGCCTTTAATGGATAGAAATTGCCTGTTGGAGGACTAAGGGAAACCGATGATATTCAAGGTGTTTCCGGCGACGACTCGACCCAAAATCTTCGGTGAGCTTCTCAAATCCTTAGATTTACATGTTAGCAAGTAGGTTAGTGAGTAAATGATGAATTTGAGGTAGTTTAAGGGCTGGATAATCTCGGTATACACAGAATTGAAAATAGCACGGTTCGGTTCTGTGCAAATCGATTTTGTGGAGGCTGTTATGGGTTGGATTTGAGCCTCAAATTCATTATTGAGATATGCTAGAATGTAGAGGATCATGTCATTAAGGTTGGTGATTCATGGATGGGTGAATTGGGCAAGAGAAATTGACGATTGGTTGGAATTTCATAGGTTGCGCGATGGACTTGATCTTGGACCACTTGGACCGAATTCGAGGAGGTACTTGAGGAGGGAATTTGTGACTTTAAGCTTGAGGTAAGGGAACCCTAAACCTATGATAGAAAGATTGGACTCAATTGGCTGAGTCGAGTGAGATTATGATTGATTTTGAGTGACTTCAATGAGATTATTATTTGTGTGTCCTAGAATGGTATAGAAGGCTTGAATGTGTGCAAATGCTTGTGCCTGAATTGTCTGCCATGTCTAAATGTCGATTTGACTATCTTGCATGCTATGAGTACATGAATTGTGCTTGAGTTGCACATAGCATTATGTGTGTGGATTGAATGGGAATCATGGCATGAGTGTGACATGGTAAGACCCTGATGCGTTTGAGACGCGAAGTGGTGTGAGGAATGCCTTGAGGCGCTGAGGCACGAGGTTTGGAGTGGTAGTGCACCCTGATGTGTATGAGACGCATGGTTGAGAAAGCCATAGTCCTGATGCATAGAAACGTGGGTTGGAGTTGTGATGTGTCGACATTGGCCTGGAGTAACATTGAAACCTGATGCGTTTGTGCGGGTTGTCAATAACGATCTGATGCGTTTACGCGGACTGAGCCTGATGCGTTCTAAACGCGAGCATGAGAATGAGGCAGGTATGAAGGGTGGAAGTGGTGGTGTGAGTGGCGGTGTGTGCATGATCTTAGTGATGTGTTGTGATACCATGACTGCTTGTTTGACATCTGCATGATTGTTGATAATTGAATGCCTCATGTGTTTGTTTGCATGAAACACTGATGTTTATTACTGCCTTAGTGGACTATCGGCCTAACCTAGGGTTAGGACTCACCTGACTAAGATGTGTATCTCACCCCGTTGGGGACCCCCTTTTTACAGATCTTAAGTCCTGAAGATGTAACCTATCAAGTTTGGAGACCCCAAGGAGATGTTTGTCTATTTTGATGAGTTCCCTGACGAGTAGGGGACTATTTATGTTCGAAAATGTACAGTGGTATGGGTAGACAAGGGTAACACTAGCTGGAAGCCTCATAGGTATGAGGCCTAGTTCCGAAAGATTGGTGTTCTCGGCATCCTCCGTCGGCTCGTACTCCGAAAAGTCTCGGAGCTAACCTCTATAGTATCCTCAGTTGTCGCCTCAGCAGATGGCGCCGCAAGATCCTCCTCGGTCGCCTCAACCACAATGACCTCCTCCTCCGTGTTCTCTATGGTCGGGGTCCTCTCTAGTCCATTCCTCGAACCAACAACGGACCCCATAGCCTGGTTTAAGTCTCTGGTGGGGTGGCACTAGCCAGGAACAACTCCCTCAGGCACCTCATGGGGCTTCAGCGGCCCAATCAACACATCCCCGACTTTCCTAAATCAGGCCTCATACCGGTGAGACTTCCAGCTCGTACTGCCCTCGTCTACCCAAACAGCGGTACACTTTCTTACATAAATAGTTCCCTGCCCGCCAAAGAACTTGTCCAAATAAGTTGACATCTCCTTCGGGTCTCCAAAATGAATAGGCCACATCGTCAAGGCCTAGGATCTATAAAAATAGGGGTCCCCAACGGGGTGTGATACACGTCTCAGTAAGATGGGTCCTAACCCTAGGTTAGGCCGACTGTCCACTCAGGCAGTCACATACCCCAATCATTCAAGCTCACAGACGAATAGACAAGTACAATAAAAGATGACAATACACAAATGACAGGCATGCAGCTATGACATCATGCACACTCAGATGATTACGGACACCCATCCCGCCACTTCATCACATCCACCATCTCCCGCCTACCTCATTCTCATGTCCGCGATTAGATTGCATCAGGCTCGGTCCGCGTAAACGCATCAGACCATCGTTGACAACCCTCGTAAATGCATCAGGTTTCAATGATACTCCAAGCCAGTTTACACCTCATAACTCCGTCCCACGTAAACGCATCAGGACCGTGGCCATCTCAATCCCGCGATTAGATCGCATCAGGGAGCCACCCAACCTCTATCCCGCGCCTCAGCGCCTCAAGGTATCCACCACACCACCCCGTGTCTCATACGCATCAGGGTATCTTCTCGTCTCCGCCATGCCACAATCACAATTCATGCACACTAGGCTAAGTGCAATTCATGCATAACCAAGGCATCCATGACATGCAAGACGATTCAATACACATTCACAAGTGACCAATTACTCAAGAGACAAGCATAAGAAAGCATTAGGGTCACCTATACCCTCATAGCATGCACAAGGACCATTCATGCCAAGCTTCCTAAGATACCATCTCAATTCCATCCGACTCGCCCAATTGAGTTCAATCTTCCTCTCCTAAGTTTAAGATTCCCTTACCTTGAGTTTGATACCACAAAAATTCTCTTCTTGGGTCCCCAAAGATTCGGCCTCCAATGATCCAAGACCAATCTCACCGCGCAACCTAGAATTTCCAATCAATTTGTAAATTTCCTTTGTCCAATTTACTAATCCATGAACCACAAACCTCCATAACACAATCCTCATCATCTTAGCATATCTAGATCACCAATTGGAGACTCAAAACTAATGGCCATCAGCCTCCACAGATTCGGTCTTGCATAGAACCGAACCGGCTATTTTTGGTTCTGTGCAAATCGAGCACAACCAACCCTAAATCTCCACCAAATGCATCATTTAATCACTACCCTATCTCTTAACATGTCTTTCTAAGGGTTTCGCCGAGAGTTTGAGGTCGAGTCATCACCGGAATCCCGTCAAGAGTCGCCGGATCCTCTAAGGTCGCAGATCGACAAATTCTGTCCAAAGTTTACAAGACCCATTTGGGGTCAAAACTTCATCAAATCAAGCTTAACTTTTTACCATAGATAGATATACAAGTCTCCTAGATCTTCACAAAATTGGTCTCAAGACTCCAACATTTCGGTCTCCTGAGGTGTCAGAAACTTCGCCTACCTCAGATTGAGTCCAATTCCGTCGGCTTCTAGGAAAATGCTTGGCCGGAGCTCCTCAGTGGTCCAATCGACGTGCTTCTACTTTGAGGAGGTCGGCAAGAGGTGGGGCTAGGCTCGGGTGGTCAGTCAGAGTCTAGACGGTGGTCAGAGGGCGGCGTCGACAGCGGTGAACAGGAGGGTCAGAAGCTGTCGCCTGCGACAAATAAAAAGAAAGATGAAGAAGTTGTGGTCGTGGGTTTGTGGGTGGTGTATGGCCGGTCTAGAGAGGAGAGAGAGAGAGAAAAGAGTCTATATACAAGGCTTAAGTCAAGGGGTTGAATGGTAGATGGCCAATAGTGGACATGACCACTCTTTAGTCCATCTTTTGACACATGTCCAAGTGTCATTCAAGCTTGATATAATGACCACAATTCACCCTCATTTTTCGGCAGCCTTGGGGTGGTTTAAAAGATCAAAGTGCCATTCTTCATTTTCACAGGCAAGGCTTAAGCTTTATGGGCAAAAGTGGTAATTTTACCCCCGACGTCCGAAACGTCGTTTTTCTCGTTCCAATATTTTTCGATAGGGCGACGGCCAATTTGAATAATGTTGAAATTCTTCATTCTCCATTTTCAATTTTCATGACTCGTTTCTGATTATTTTCTCTATCAGACGTGATCCCAGTCTATCCCGAACCGACGGGCGATTTTTGGAGACATTATGTGTATCAACCTCGTGATTCATATCACATTTAGGACTCGTCAATTCGTGGCGACTTTGGTTGTCATGTAATTATGAGGGTCTATCACTAGTTCCTATGGTCTATCACGAATTGACGAGTCCTAAATGTGATTCATATCACATTTAGGACTCGTCAATTCGTGGCGGTTTTCGTTGTCATGTAATTGTGAGGGTCTATCACTAGTTCCTATGGTCTCGATCATCACTGTCCGATTTAGAAAAAATTTTCTTATACATTGGTTAAGCGGCTTCACTCGCGTTCTAATCGTATAATACTAGCGATGCATCGCTTAATCGTCCTTAGATCGGCCCTTTACGGTTCTAAATGTCCCCTCAGCAATCTTTATGGTCAAATCGTCATTTCCTATTCGAGTTTCCTAGGTCCACGTACCTTATCTCGCGTCAGCCTTTCCCTTTTGGTCAGCCTGCTCAAATTGATCAGATTTGAGCGAGATACGACTGAAATACATCTCTAGATTTACTTCTCATTAATGATTCTGAAATTTACTAGAAATTAGAATGTCACATTTTGTATTATGGCATTCTCGCCATCCAAGTCCCACTTTATATTTGTACAGAGGAGTTATGGTATGGTTGCTTCCGCATGCTTTGTAAATAGTATGTCTCTCGACTTATGTGTGGATCTTGGGATACGAGAGATATTTTGGTTTGCTTGCAAGAAGTCGCGTGCTCGTGCCCGGGACGCGGGGCGTGACATCCCCGGTTGATTTGGTATCAGAGCAAGGTCAACTCGATCCATAGTTGATTGAGGACTGTAGTAATAAGGATGATTAATTTGGGACAAGGACGGGTAGCGAAACCTTAGGAGACTAGCTAGAATAAGGTATGAGGTGCATAGCATGTGACTTGGCACTTATGGTTGGCATTGGGCCTTGGCAGGGTTGTGGTAATGTATGAGGATTAAGTTCCCTGCTTAGTGTGGAAATTCATTTTTGGATTTTGGCCTGCTAAGTGAATGAGTATGGCCTGTTTTAGTGAACCGTTGGAGTGAACGGAACTGAGGAATGGCCATGGGCTACTTGTTGAAATATCTCTCCAATTGTAGTGTGGAGGGACTGTTGTGTTATAACTATTTTTGTTAAGGCATAGATGGTAGCTCTAGACTTGGATGAATGAATGAGTACTAACTCATTGCTGAACTTGTGGTGGATCAAGTTTAATAAAAGAATATAAGGATGAGCAACCCATCTAGGAGATCTGGAAGGCCCAAAGGCGGAGTCTCTAGCTCGAGGCCGCCTATAGCAGAAGAGCCAAGGATGGATAGCGTGTTGAGGGCGCTAGAGACGATTGGCGACCTCATTGACAAGCAGACCAAGATCGGGATGCTGCCATAGCCCAGACGGTAGGAGCTGCTATAGCTACCATCAACGCCAACAACGACAACAACGGGGGCAACAGAAACCCCGATGATCACAACCAAGGTAATGAGGCTGTGGATGCTCAGGAGGAAATTGTCGCGGCTAGAAAGATGGGTCAACTAGTGGATCAATTCATAAAGTTGAAGCCGACCCAATTCGACGAGATTAGAGATCCCGAGCTAGCACCCAGGTGGATTGAGAAGTTGAAAAAAGCCTTTGGAGTGTTGAGGTGCATAGACGAAGAGAAAGTACTGTTGGCGGTGTACCAGTTAGAAGGGACTGCGAACGATTGGTGGTCTGCCACCAAGAATGGAGTTTTTTCAGAAGGAACGGCCGTAACCTGGGATGCCTTTAAGACGGCGTTCAACGACAAGTACTTCTCGGAGACGGCTAGGGAAAGGAAGCAGATGGAATTTTTACAGCTACATCAGAACCAGCTGACGGTGGATCAGTATGAGGCCGAGTTCTCCAGATTATCAAGGTACGCACCTCGATTAGTGGAGGATCCCCAAGAGAAAGCACGGAGATTTAGGGATGGATTGAGGTCTAAGCTCCGCAGTGAAATGATAGCCCTAAATCTGAGGACTTATAAGGAAATATATGACCGGGGCCAAATGATTGAAAGGGACTTAAAGGAGAGGAATGCCGCATCTGGACCGTGGTTTACCCCATTCCGAGACAACCGCCAGATGGGCAAGAGATCGATGGCGGGCAATAGGCGTTTTGTACCTCCAGTGAGGAAAAACATTGCGAAGCCGCCAAATCCTATGAACTGGAGCTATCATCTCTGTGGCAAAAGGCATGGAAATGGGCCATGCCAGGTACGAATTGGAACTTGCTTTAAATGTGCCCAGATGGGCCACCAGATGAAGACGTGCCCAAATCAAGCTCCGACGAGTCGACCTCAAGAACAGAGACCATAGGCTAGACCATCGGTTGCCACTCCCCAAATCGAGCAGAATCGACCCCCAGCTCAGGGTAGAGTATATGTAGTAGCCCGCAAAGAGGCGGAGGAAGCACTAGGCGTGGTCACAGGTACGGTTTACTTGTGTGACCAAGCTGCATATGCATTGTTTAATCCCGATGCCACACATTCATTTGTGTCTGCTTAGTTTGCTAATTTGGTGGGTATGGAGTTAAGACCGTTGAGTATAATTCTGCATGTTGCCACTCCGTTAAAGGATAATATATTGTTTTCATTGGGCTGTGCTGATTGTGAAATTGTGATTGGAGGGAGCAAGGAGAGTATTGATCTAGCTGTATTACCCATGTATAATTTTGATGTGATCATAGGGATGGATTGATTGGGTAAGCAGGGGCCAGTGGTAGATTGTGGTAGTAGGATAATTCGTTTCTGCCCAGAAGGCCACTCTAGTTTTGAATTCGTAGGAAGTCGAGGAAGGATCTCGATTCTTTTAGTCTCATCTCTTGAAGTGACAAAGATGGTGTCTGAAGGGTGTCAGGTGTACTTAGTCGTGGTGATGGACACGACTACCGAGGAGTCAAAACTAGAGAGCATTCCGATCGTGCGTGAGTTCCCTGACATTTTTCCCCAAGAATTGCCAGGGTTACCACCAAAGCGAGAGATAGAATTTGTGATCGAGTTAGCTCCTGGAACGGAGCCAATCTCAAAAGCACCTTATAGGATGTCCTTGTCAGAACTGAAAGAGTTAAAGGTGCAAATGCAAGAACTTCTGGATAAAGGATTCATCCGATCGAGTGCTTCACCGTGGGGAGCGTTGGTATTATTCGTAAGGAAGAAGGATGGGTCTTTGCGTTTATGCATCGACTATAGGCAGTTGAACCAGGTAATAGTGAAGAATAAATACCCACTGCCGAGAATCGATGACCTATTTGATTAGTTGCAAGGAGCGGTGGTATTTTCAAAGATTGACTTGAGAACCGGGTATCTCCAGTTGAGCATTAAGAAGGAAGACATACCTAAGACTGCTTTTAGGACGAGGTATGATTATTATGAGCTCACAGTGATGCCTTTTTGATTGACTAATGCTCCAGCCGCATTCATGGATTTGATGCATCGAGTGTTTAAGGAATTCTTGGATAGATTCGTCATAGTCTTTATTGACGACATCCTGATTTACTCGAGGAGTGATGCAGAACACGAGGAGCACCTGAAGATTGTCTTGCAGACCCTGAGAGAACACTCGCTATATGCTAAGTTAAGCAAATGCGAGTTTTGGCTAAATAAGATAGCGTTTCTTGGTCATGTGGTGTCGGGAGAAGGAATCGCAGTGGATCTTGCAAAGATCGAAGCTGTAACAAATTGGCCTAAGCCTACTACGGTCACTGAAGTTAGAAGTTTCTTGGGATTGGCAAGGTATTACAGATGTTTTGTGGAGAAGTTTTCATCCATAGCCATCCCATTGACGAGGTTGACAAAGAAAGAAACAATGTTTGAATGGACAGACAAGTGTGAAAAGAGTTTCCAAGAGCTCAAGCATCGGTTGACAACGGCACCGGTGTTGACGATTCCATCAGGACCAGGAGGCTATGAGATATACAGCGATGCCTCGCTAAAAGGACTAGGCTATGTGTTAATGCAGCATGGAAGAGTAGTGGCCTACGCATCCCGACAGCTGAGACCACACGAAATGAACTACCCAACGCATGATCTGGAGTTACAACAATTATTTTTGCTCTGAAGATCTAGAGACATTATTTGTGCGGCGAGAAGTTCCAGATTTATACCGACCACCTTAGCTTAAAGTATCTGTTCTCTTAGAAAGAGTTGAATATGAGGCAGCGTCGGTGGATGGAGCTGCTCAAGGATTATGATTGTGATATATTGTATCACCCTGGGAAGGCAAACAGAGTCGCAGATGCATTGAGTCGGAAGTCGAGCATCACCCATCTGTTAGTAAAAGGTTGGTCGATGATCGACGATTTGAGAGATTCTGACTTCAGACTGGAAGTCTGCCAGCTGTCTAGTTTGATGGCTACATTGAGGGCAGAACCTGAAGTCTAGGAAGGAATAAAGACATTAAAGTCTACGGACCCAGAAATTTAGAAAATTCTAGAGATGGACGCGACAAAGAGAAAGCTAGAGTTCCAAGTGTCGGAGGACGGAATGTTGAAGTTTTGAGGACGTCTATGCGTGCCAAAGGACGAAGGACTTAGGGAAATGATTTTATCGGAGGCTCACAGGAGCAATTATAGCGTCCACCCAGGAAGTACGAAGATGTATCAGAACCTACGCCAGCACTACTGGTGGAACGGGATCAAGGTGGATGTAGCGAAGTATGTGACAAAATGCTTGACATGCCAGCAAGTGAAAACGCAATACTGTAAGCCTGGAGAATTATTACAGCCACTGGAAATACCGGAATGGAAGTGGGAGCATATAACTATGGATTTTGTGATGGGACTCCCCAGGAGCCAGAGAGGTCACGACTCTATATGGGTAGTCGTGGACAGATTGACCAAGTCCGCCCACTTCATTCCTGTGTGAAAGGATTTCGCAATGGATAGATACGCTAAGTTGTACATGAGATAGATAGCGAGGTTACATGGAGTGCTTGTAACAATTACCTCAAATGGAGATCCCAAGTTCATAGCGAACTTTTGAAAAAGCCTGCAAGATGCTGTGGGAACCCAACTGCAGTTTAGCACGACGTACCATCCACAGACGGACGAACAATAGAAGAGGATGATTCAAACGCTTGAGAACATGTTGCGAGTGTGCGTCATAGATTTTAAAGGTAGATGGGAAGATTAGCTACATTTGGTGGAATTTGCGTATAATAATAGCTACCAACAGAGCATCCAAATGGCACCATTCGAAGCACTTTATGGAAGGGCTTGTAGAACCCCAATTTGCTGGGATGAGGTCGGAGAAAGAAGTATCACAGGCCTGGAGTTGGTAGAGCAATCTAAGGAAGCAGTAAAGGTAATTCGGGATAGACTGAGGACGACATAGAGTCATCAGAAGAGTTACGCGGATAAGCAGCGTAAGCCTTTGGAGTTTCAAGTAGGCGATCATGTTTTCCTCAAGGTGTCACCAATGAGGAGATTATCGCGATTTGGAAAAAAGGGAAAACTAAGCCCAAGGTACGTAGGTCCATTTGAGATACAGGAGCGGATTGGGACCTTGGCCTACAAGCTTGCCATGCCGCCTAACCTATCTCAAGTGCATAACGTCTTCCACGCGTCAAAGCTGCGGAAATACGAACCAGACCTAACACGTGTGCTGGACTATGAGGTCATAGAAGTAGACGACCGGGTATCCTATGTGGAGAGGCCGATCAGGATTGAAGACCGAAAGGAGCAAACTCTAAGGAATAAGACGATTCTATTGGTCAAAGTTGTGTGGGAGCACCATGGAACCGAAGGTGCCACGTGGGAAAACGAAGAGACGATCAGGCGACAACACCCCCATTTATTTGAGTAATTAAGTTTGATGTAAATTTCGGGGACGAAATTTTTGTAAGGGGGGACGAGTTGTGACATTCTGATTTCCCAGCCATTTTCAGACTCATTAATGAGAAGTGTATCTAGCGATGTGTTTCAGTTATATCTCGCTCAAATCTGATCAATTTGAGTTGACTAACCAAAAGGGAAAGGCTAACGTAAGACAAGGTACGTGGACCTAGGGAACTCGAATAGGAAATGGTGCTTTAACCAAAAGGATTGTCGAGGAGTCATTTATGTTCGCAAAGAGCCGATCTAAGATCGATTAAGGAATGCATTGCTAGCGTTATATGATTGGAGCGCGGGTGATGCCACTGAACCAACGTATAATTTGCAAAATTTTCATAAATCAGACAGTGACAATTGAGACCATCGGAACTAGTGATAGACCCTCACAATTACATGACAACCAAAGTTGCCATGAATTGACGAGCCTTAAATGTGATATGAATCACAAGGTCGATACGCGTAACGTCTGCAAAAGCCACCCGTTGTTTCGAGATAGGCTGGAACCACGTCTGATAGAGAAAACAACCAGAAATGAGTCTTGAAAATTGAAAAGGGAGATTCAAGAATTCCAACGTCATATTTGGATTGGTCGTCGCCTTACCGAAAAATATTGGAATGACAAAAACAACGTTCCAAACGTCGAGGGTAAAATTATCATTTTACCCCTTAAGACCTAGCATTATTTATATAATTGAACGATGGCATTTTGATCTTTTATACACCCCAAGGTTGCCGAAAAGTTGGATGAATCTTGGCCATTGGTTTTGCTTGAATGACACTTAGGACATGTGTCAATAGATTAAGCAATGAGTGGTCATGTCCACTTTTCCCCAACTGCCATTCAACTCATTGACTTTTGAAGTTGAATATAGCCTCTCTCTCTCTCTCCCTCTTGGCCGGCCATTCTACCCCATTACCATCGAGAGCTTCATCTTCTTCTTCCTCTCTTTCTGCTACTTGCCCAATCGATTCTACTCTGCCAGTTCGCTGCCGCCGACGAACCTCTCCGGCGATCTCTAGCCGACGAGTTGACCATCCACACCTTGCATGACCTCTTGCCGACATCCTCGAAGTGGAAGCGAGTCGTTTGACCCATCGAAGAGCTCCAGCCAGTCATTCTCCCGAAAGTTGACAAAAACCATCGCAGCTGGAGGTAAGCTACTGTTAGGACTCCGTAGAACCTCTTAACGTTTGAATCTTTCTGCCAAATTTTGTGGAGATTTAGGAGACTCATATACTGAGTTTTGGTAAAAATTTGGGCCAAATTTGATGGAGGTTTAATGATGAAATGGTGTCGCCTTTGATGGACAGAAACTACCGGTTGGAGGACTAAGGGAAACCAGCGATATTCAAGGTGTTTCCGATGACAACTCGGCCCCAAATCTTCGGTGAGCTTCCCAAACCCTTATTTTTACATGTTAGCAAGTAGGTTAGTGAATAAATGATCAATTTGAGGTAGTTCAGGGGCTAGATAATCTCGGTATCTACAGAATCAAAAATAGCCCGGTTCGATTCTATACAAACCGGTTCTGTAGAGGCTGTTATGGGTTGGATTTGAGCCTCAAATTCATTATTGAGACATGCTAGAATGTAGAGGATCATGTCATTAAGGTTGGTGGTTCATGGATGGGTGAATTGGGTAAGAGAAATTGACGATTAGTTGGAATTTCATATGTTACGCGGTGGACTTGGTCTTGGACCACTTGGATCAAATTTGAGGAGGTGCTTAAGGAGGGAATTTGCGACTTTAAGCTTGAGGTAAGGGAACCCTAAGCCTATGATAGGAAGATTGGACTCAGTTGGGTGAGTCGAGTGAGATTATGATTGATTTTGAGTGAATTCAATGAGATTATTCTTTGTGTGTCCTAGAATGATATAGAAGGCTTGAATGTGTGCAAATGCTTGTGCCTGAATTATCTACCATGTCTGAATGTCGATTTGACTGTCTTGCATGCCATGAGTATATGAATTGTGCTTGAGTTGCACATAGCAATATGTGCGTGGATTGAATGAGAATCATGGCATGAGTGTGACATGGTAAGACCCTGATGCGTATGAGACGCGGGGTGGTGTGAGGAATGCCCAGAGGTGCGGGATTTAGAGTGGTATGGCACCGTGATGCATATGAGACGGGGGGTTGAGATGACCATAGTCCTGATACGTTGAAACGCGGGACGGAGTTGTGATGTGTCGACACTGACCTGGAGTAACATTGAAACTTGATGCGTTTACGCGGGTTGTCAATGACGGTCTGATGCGTTTACGCGGACCGAGCCTGATGCGTTCTAAACATGGGCATGAGAATGAGGCAGGCATAAAGGGTGGAAGTGGTGGTGTGACGTGGCGGTGTATGCATGATCTTAGTAATGTGTTGTGATGCCATGACTACCAATCTGACATTTGCATGATTGTTGATAATTGAATGCCTCATGTGTTTGTTTGCATGAAACACTGATGTTTATGACTGCCTAAGTAGACTGTCGGCCTAACTTAGGGTTAGGACCCACCTTACTGAGATGTGTATCTCACATCACTAGGGACCCCCTTTTTACAGATCCTAGATCCTAATGATGTGACCTATCTAGTTTGGAGACCCCAAGGAGATGTCTATTTTTTTTTATGAGTTCCCTGACGGGTAGGGGACTATTTATGTTAGAAAATGTATAGTGGTGTGGGTAGCCGAGGGTAGCACTAGCTAGAAGCCTTATATGAGGTATGGTTCCGGAAGGTTGGGGATGTATCTACAGGGCCGCTGAAGCTACTGAGGTGCCCTAGGGATTCATCCCTAGTAGGTGTCATCCCACCCGGGATTTAAAGCAGGCTGAGGGGTCAGTGGCCGATTCGAGGAACGAACCTGAGAGGACCCCGACCTTGGAGGATATTGAGAAGGTCATAGTAGTCGATGCTATTGAGGAGGACCTGGTGGAGCCGTTTGTTGAGAAAACCATGGAGGACACCATAGAGGTTTGCTCGGAAACCTTCTCGGAGTAGGAGCCCACGGAAGAGGCAGAGGAGACAGATGACTCCAGCAGCTTGTCTTTGGAGCTCCCGGTTTGCTAGTTTAATCTTTTGACGGCAATCTTGACCCTGTTTCTTGTTGGATGTTGATGATGGATCCTTTTGTGTACTTACCCCGTCACCCCTTTATTAGCGGATCTACTTACTATTGTATGAACTTTCAAGTATTTTGTATTATGGTATTCTCGCCATCCAGGTCCCACTTTATGTTTGTACGAAGGAGTTATGGTTTGGTCGCTTCCGCGTGCTTTGTAAATAATATGTCTCTCGACTTATGTGTGGATCTTGGGACCATGAGAGATGTTTTGGTGTGCTTGCAGGGAGTCGCGTGCTCGTGCCCGGGGCGCGGGGCGTGACAATATTCCTCATTTAGTCCCTAAACATAACTGGTCAGCATGTATACACCCTCGAGACAGAATCAATTTTAGGTTCTAACCGCTCAATCGAGCCATACTTCATTCTCAAGCATAACTCTTTGCACAAACAACATTCTAAGACCTTCATTTACATGATTAGAAGGCTCACCAAGAGATTTGGAGTCGGTTGACACCCCAAAGACATCGAAACAGCTCGACTCCACAAGGTCATAATCTATCCATTTTCGTACCACTCATAATCAGCCATAAATATCTTTTTTAACACCATCTACTTGCAGCCATAAACCATCTGAACATAATACTAGATGTTATGAAGCTCTCCTAAAAAATTTGAGGCCAAGCGGAGTCTTTAAGAGGTAGAACAAGGACTTTACCTCAACTCATGCGGATTTCGTCCGATTTTGGTCTAAAGGCTGGTTCGGAAAAACCGTCCGATGAAATTTCGATACACCATTTGGAATGTGTCAAGGACACGTTTATCTAGCTCCTGGTGGTTGGAACACCTCAAATGGCCACTGAGAAGGCCGCTCGATCGGACTAAACAAAAAGGATAGAATCAGTTTTTCTAGGGCAGTTACGGTTGAGGCAAAATGGAAAGGAAAAGGCAATGAATGTGAGGGAGTGGTATACATAGCAGATGAGGTCTTCAATTTACTTGTCTCACACATATTATTAAGCTAAAATTGATTAGACATGGGTTGGTGAGGTCATTAATGCTTGGGGGTGTCAATGGTTGACAAGTGGCATGCTCCAATAATACAAACAAAGGCTTTAACTCACTCTTTGACCATTATACATTTGATTTTCGACAGCCATAAAAGAAATGACCATTTTTTCCTTCATGATTTCTTAAGGCAAGACAGATGGTCGAGGAGCAAAATGGTAATTTGGCACTTTCAGTTCAAATTTTTTCTAATTCGAAATTACCATTTGGCAAGACGTCGTCAAATTCCTATCTAGAATTGGAATTCTCTATTTCCAATTGTCAATTTTGAACTTCAATTTCATGATCTTTAGTCCGTCGATAGTAATTCCAGTTTGTTTCGAACTAACGAGCGTTTGCAAACATTACGCGTATCGACTCTGTGATTCTCATCACACCAAGGATAACTCAAGTTATGACAGCTTTGGTTGTTATGTAATTGAGAGGGTTCATCGCTAGTTCCGACGGCTTCAATCGTCATCATTCGATTAAGGAAAATGTACAAATTATACATTGGTTAAGAGGCTTCGCTTGCGATCCAATCGTATAACGCTAGCATTGTATTCCTTAATCGTTATTTGATCGGCCTATTGGCTATAAATGTTCCCTCGACAATTCTTATGGTCAAAGCGTCATTTCCTTTTTCGAGTTTCCTAGGTCCACGTACCTTGTTATGCGTTAGCATTTCCCTTTTAATCAGTTTACTCAAAGATTGATCAGATTTGAGCAAGACAAAACTGAAATACATTGAAATGTGCATTCACATTCAATAGCCTCAAAATGGCAGGAAATTCAGAATGCCACATTCAAGATAAGAATTAGGGTCAGTTAGGCGACCAATTATTATGCTTAGGTTTTCGAATCTCGTCATTTTTCTAAAAGTGACGATTTTACCTCTCAAAAGGGTAAATCGTCTTTCCTATTCCAATTAAGCCGTGAAAATTGCTCAAAATTAGGATTTGGGTCTGGTGATCGACCAATCCTTCTATTTGAGATTTTCACTCCTCATCACTTTTTAAAAATGACGGTTTTACCCTCAAGAGGTAAATCGCTTCAAAAATTTCAGAAAAATTTTGGAAATTCCAGAAAAATAGGAAATGGATTGGTTTGGTGACCAATTCTATTTCCATCATCTTTTGACTCCACATTTCATCTGAAATGATAAATTTACCCTTGTTGGGAAAATTATCCCAAAATTCTTCGAAATTACGATTTTGCCCCTCCATGGCGAATCATGTCAAAAAAAAAACTCCTGAGCCTTGATTGACATTTCTCTAGGCTAATAAAGCCTTACTAAGGATGTCACGCTGTATTCATTTGATATATCCGTACGTTTTGGATCCTTGATTTGCGCACTCATTTTATTGACTATGGTTGCTAGGGTAGTTATTCATATTTGCATGAACTCCTAATATTAGGGTTTGCACCTCACTCATCTGTATGATATCTTAGGTTAGACAAATCATTCAACTTAGGTGTCGAAATGGTGTCAACTCTGATAGTTGGCGTAACAAAGATCCCGATCTCATTTTTCAGGTTTTCGCAGAATTGAATAGAACGCTTCCAAATATTCGATAGGTTTCCAATTGTACCCTCCACAGAACGATTGGTGGCAACTCCTTGGCATGTATACGTACCACATGTCACCAGACCACACCGAAGGTCGACCACGTATACCGTCGTTGTGACTTGGGTAACGGGCCTTGGGAGAGGCTTGCGTCCAACTAGACGGGACGGCCCATTAGCCCTCGAAATCGAGACAACTCGAAGAGGGCCGCGACAGACTAGCAACTCCGCTGGGGACATGATTTTAACCCTGAATCTCTGGTTAGGAATTTTAGAGCAATTGAGCCGATTAAAAGGTTGATTGGTTTATCTAACCCTATTTTCTGCAGATGCTCTCGAAGGTGAGGTACGTACCCTAACCATTGGGTTAGATGTTTTTGTAGATTAGAGAAATAAGGGGTGGAATGTTTGTTGACATCTTTCCTGCAAGTTGGAGTTAGGAATGTATGTTTATTTCATGCATATATTGAAGCGGTGTTTGATACAAATTGTTGTGCATGACCTTACATTGTGATGATCACGACACATCTCACACACTGACGGTCAAACCCTGACTGCAACCACCTCTAGGTTACCTTAGATAGGGAAATGGTACGAAGGGATCTTGTGTTTGATGGCACTTGAGACTTTCATATTTATTCCTGCTCACAATCCAAATTGGTGATATCTAGCCCTCTCCGGTAGGTACCCTTGGAGAGAAATCTGCCATATTTGGATCATAGGAGCCTAAGCCATAGGTTCCTCACCTGATTTTATTTTTAGAGTATACTCCCACTTGTCTCATGCGCATGTTGATGGAAGGTTGGTATACCTAAAACCACCCATTATTACAAAGGAATATTTCATGTTCCTTGAGTTTTGGTTGGTAAGGCATTTAATTTTGATGTATTTCCTTACTTCTTACTTTGTAATATGTTCATATATTGCATATCATTCACATTTACATGCATTGCATACATTATGAAATCATTCTAGTGACTGACTGAAATAACGATGATAGGGGATAGGATGTCGCTATTTCCTAGAAGTTCGACGAAGTTGGTAACCTTCGAATATCTAAGGAAAGTCACTCGTCCTGAGCCGAACACAAGGTTGCATTTTACTAGATTTGTGCATGGCCGAGAGTTGACTGGGCAGAAGTTGGGATATGCTAAAGATTGCCAGACTAATTACTATGTCGATAACCTTAAATTTAAGTGGCAGGCGGACGAGATGTTCAAGCACTATTTAGAGGTGAAGAGGTAGTGTCGCAACAACTTAGCTAGAGAAGCATATGCCTGCTGAAAAGAGGAACATCAAGCTAGGGAGAACCCACCAATGATCTCTCTTTTGGAAAAGAAAAGATGCCCTACAATCAAGACAAAGCCAAGGCGCATCATACTCAAAAAGACAAAACCATTATACCATGGACTAGAGAATGGCCGAAAGAGTTAAAACATCTTAACCAACCTACTGAAGATTGTTCTCCACAACCTGAGAGGCGTTCAACTAAGGAAGAAGTCCTGATTGCTGAGCCGTGTCTTGAAGAGGAACCAGACCAAGATACAATCGAGCAGAAAATCCCGATAGACATCAACCCACAGAAGAATAGGTGTTGGGGAGAGATAGTTTAGATCCCACATTCTAGGGGCCTTTTATGGCTTTCTTGTTTTAGAATAAGTTCGATCGGTGTCTCATCCCCTCTCAAGACCCCTCTCGATCTTTCTATCATAGCATACCCTTTTTATAATAAGGAATTTCATCTGTTATATTCATAATTGATGTTTTGACCAATGAAATGTGACGTCATTATTTCCTTTATTCACTAAGATGATTCTGACTAATTGCATAATTCACTTGTTTGAAATTCAAATTAGACCTTGAGTTAGGTTCTTCATGCCTAAAAAGATTTCTAATTTCCATTTCATTAACTGAAATATGCAATTAAATCAGTCCATGCATATTTTATGATAGTTGCATAATCATGTTTAAAGTAATCTTCAGCGATTGATTTTTCAAAATCATTTGCATATTTTAGACTTGATGGGAAAGAATGATATCCAAGTGTTTGAACTCCCTCGAGCTGAGCTCCTAGCCTGGTGGAATTGCATGGGTGAAGCTAGCCAGAAGTATGCCAAATCGCAGCTACAATATCTGTTGGACCTGCTGAATATTGGATGTCCACCTGCCTTTATTTAAGCCATGACACTCTATTGGGATCCAACCACCACAACGTTCTGCATGGAAGGATTGGAGGTTACCTCTACCCTTGAGCAATATAGCGCCGTCATTGGAGTTAAGTTCACTCACTTGTTAGTCCAACCTCCTATAGGATTCGAGCCTTGAGTTAACTAGCTAAATTTCTATATACAAACCTCAATGAAATCAAAGCAGGCGGTAAAAGTAATTCTGGGTGAATTTCTCTATCCTTTCTTCTAGAAAAGTTTCCCAATCTCCCTTCTAGCAAAGAAACTAAGTCTGGTAGAGCTTTTATCTTCGAATTATTTTATTTTTTCATATTTCCGATCTCGTTAGTAACTTTTGACCCTATCATGGCTATAGTGGTCAAACAAGTCTGTTATGTATGGGATTACTCGAACCTTATCCTTGTTGAAACCTTCCTCTCCTTCAACCATTTTGGGAAAAACAAGAAAGGGATTTTAGAGCCTCTAGTGGTCTCCTGTACCTGTGGTTCACATCCAATGTAAAATAATTTCATATATCTATGGGTTTCACTAAGATTAGCTCTGATTGCCCTTCTTCTTAGAACTTTCGTCAAAACCCATACACGTATTCATAAATTCAACATTAAAGAATGGAAGGAATTTCTTAAAACTCTAAAGCCAGAACAACTTCGATGGCGGCTTAGATTACCAACATTGGGTAAAGTCAAGCTCGCACGCAATTGCGAAGATCTAATCTCCTTGTTAGGATTCACAGGTGCCACCGTATATTATCCAAGAAGGGTCATACTGCAACATGGGGCATTGCAAGAGGTTCCTTCATCGCCACGACCAGATGTTTGCTCGTTTGACTTGCCAAGAGAGATCCTCACAGGTGAGAAGAAAAAGCAATTCGAAGCTAAGGTGGAGTTCATCATACGATCCTTGAAAGACTCCTAGACTAAAGATGTAAAATGACCAGATGATATGACTCCCGAGGTGAATACTTACAGAGCTTCTACAGAATATGTCTGACGCTTTGAGGCGACCAGACGCAGCTTCGTCAAACCTTATCTACCCGAATACATTGTGTCATGTCTGCGTGGAGTGGAGCCGTATATACCTGATGACATGGGATCATTGTCATATTCGGGAGACAACGATTCTCAGAATGAAGCATTCGATCTTTCCCGGGATGATGAGGATGCCTTAGACCCTAAGCGCCCTAAACATAGATAGACTATTCTGTCAAGTGTAAAATGTGTGAACATTGTGACGTTTCCTTAACATTTGTATACCCATATATATTAAATGTTACTTTTAACACATGTGTGTGAGTACAAGCATGTTTTGTCGATGCATCAAAAACTATTGTCAAAGATTACACTTCTTTTGATTTCATGAATTCTAGGACAAATGGTTAAAAGAACTGCTCACGTGAGACTAGGCCTCGCTAGGTAGTCCTTTTTCTCATTCATCAATAGAAAACGTGCAATTGAAAGAATCCAGTATTTTCCTTATCTATCATAAAGAGATGCTTACTTGTTATTTTTAATAAACAGGTATTCTCTAATCACGAAATTATGAAGACATCATTTCCGTACTCGACTTAAGATGAGAATAGAATAGCAAGAATTAACTCCACGAGTAGGCATGTTAGAGACTCAGATGACCACCATGACTATCATGATGGCTGAAATTAAAGCCACGTTGGAAGCCTCCCAAGCCAGATAGACGGCGGTACCTAACTTGAATGACTTAAGTCAATCCTCAATACCTGATGCAACTGACAAAGGGATGACTGAAGGTGCCCAACATGTCGTAGAGAACATTTGTACGCCAAATGTCCAGCCACAATCGAGAATGCCTCATGTTGTCATCAACCTCGAGAAGGAGGAGAAAAGAAAGCAGGTTGGGAAAACTGAAGCCGAGGCTAAAAGAATAGCCAAGATTGAGGAGTGTTTGAGCAGTCAAGGCTACAAGTTAGCCCGTTTTGACAAGATATCTCTATTCGTCAAAGTAGAGAATCCTCCGGACTATAAAGAGCCCGATTTCGCAAGAAAATACAATGGGACGGGCTGTCCACGTGCTCATCTCAAATACTGTCGATGCAAGATGGCACACTATTCTGATTATATTCCCCTTCTAATGAATACGTTCCAAGAAAGTCTGGCTGGCGCTGCTTTAACTTGGTTTATCAAGTTAGACCTCAAAGATTACGACGGATGGGAGGATCTGGCTCAAGATTTCCTCAAGCAATATAAGTTTAACATAGCTACGGCCCCGACGACAGAAGATCTATTGCGAACAGCGAAAGGAAGAAGCGAAACGATCAGAACATATGCCCAAAGATAGCGTGCTTTGGCAACTCAAGTGAACCGCCGATCCCGGAAGATGACTTGATTGACCTGTTCTTGAAGGCACTTCCCTATGAGTCCTTAGACAAATTAAACACCTCAAGATGCCAAACTTTTACACACTTGATAAAGGTGGTTGAAAGATTAGAGTGGGCTTTGAGAGAAAGAAGGCCACATAAACTTCGACAAGAAAGCAATATCCTACGAGAAAAGAAAGAGAGGCTGGAGTTGACATAGCCTTCGTGCCCGACTCCCACAAACCCAAGGTGTTAGCTAATTCCAATTAGGCTAAAGGAGGATCGTCATGGTCAGTGTCTAAATGACAAGAGCCTAGGAAGAGGCAGCCTCCGAAGTAATTCTTTCAACTTCTCAAGTCGCTATCTAAGTTGCTCCCGATGTTATTAGAGCAACACTTAGTGGCAAACGAACCTCCTAGAGTAAATTTGGGGAAATATCCTGGTTTTGATGAAAGCTAGACTTGCGTCTATCATATGGGTGAAAGAGGACACAATGTAGATAATTGCTACATCATTAAGCTGAAGGTTTAGGCTCTCATTGAAAATCAAATTTTGAAATTCGACGATGTGGCTCCAAACGTGCAGGAGAATCTGCTCCCTGACCATCAAGTAGCTGGTGCAATATTTGATGATGAAGAGGGAAACCACCTTGAGCTAAAGGTGAATGTACCTAAGGTAAGCAACATTCTAGCAATCGCCTCGTCATATCCAAAAGAAGGAGAAGTATCGGCTGAAAGAAAGAAGCTATGTATTGCCAAAATGATGAGCTTGGGGATAATGTCAAGCGTCGCTGATGAAGAATTTGAAGGAATTAAGGCCTTAGTAAACCTAGAATGGAACCAGTTTATGGTTGAAACCGAGTAAGGGAATATGTGGAACGTCCCATAGAAAGTCCAGTAGGCGACATAGAGCTGATTACTAAACCAGAAAAAGAGCTTGATGAAGTTGAACTGAAAGCTACCAAGAAAAGTCTGGCTAATCGTAGATTTGTAACTGAGGCATTGGAGAAAGGTGAAATTGTAGATAATCTGGGTGAGAATTCTGGTGGATATAACTTTAAAGTAAAATACTCTGCTCCACCCAGTTTCTTCCAAAGAATGGAGGATATCATACCAAATGAGTGGGGAGAAATAGATGATCCTATTCAATCCGAAGTCCAGGAGGCGGTGATAGAGCCTTTTACAAAAGAACCTGAATCATCACTTGATCGAGTAATATCAGAACATTTCCTACGCATAAAGGAGCAAGTGAATGATCTCTCTAAAGAAATGGAAGATGTGTCATGTCGATTGACAACGAGCGGTCATCCCCAAACGATAGATGATGAACTTGACATCAAGAAATACGTCAAGATAGACAAATTAATAGCCCAATGGCAAAACCTGACTAGACCATTCGAAGGGTTAAGAAGACACTTGAAGATTGCAATGTTAGCCGAGTCAAGTGATGCTGATTGATACCGCAAGTCGGAATACGAGAGCTTCCTGGAAGACTTGAGCGATACAGTGGCAATGATTGAAATTGTTATGACTGTAGTGATTAAACTGAATGAGCTTGACAGCCTAAGCCAAGAAGAGGATTGTTTGGTGAAACCTATGGTAATTCACCTACCAAGATATGAGTCCGATGATGAATCTGAACCAAAGATGTCCCACTTGACGATGGTAACCATACAAGTCCCGCCAGTAGAAATCTATGATTCTAAGGCAGTTCATTAGGCCTATGGAACGGGTGAAGTAGATGCCGTGATGAGGTTTGGACGATTTTACGCTTTAAGGAAAGGCGAATTTGAGAAGAAGGAGGTGTCAAAAAAAGATGCAGAAAAACTCATATCCATCGTTAAGACCAGTGAATTTGAGGTGATAGAGCAGTTAAGAAAAATGCCAGCCCAAATATCTCTGTTGGATCTGTTCATCAATTTAGAAAAACATAAGGATGCGTGCTAAAAGTGCTAAATGAAGTGCATGTTCCCAAGATCATCAATGCCATACAGTTGGAGACTTTGTAGGGGCAATCCTTCTTAAGGAACAATTGAGATTCTCGGATGAAGATTTCCCTATGAAGGGAAGAGGGGCACAATAAGGCCTTATACATCACTTCACACTGTAATGGAAAGAGAGTGGCACACGTGCTAATTAACAACAGATCAGCTTTTAACATCCGTCCGTTGGCTACGTTGAGGATTTTGGGCATTAAAGAGGAAATGATTCGAACTTCCAAAGTAGCTGTTAGAGCCTTTAATGGGATGAACAAGATAGTGGTGGCCGAGATCGAGCTAGATGTGCTCATCGGCCCAACCAAATTTTCCATAAACTTATAGGTGATGGATCTGCCAAGCGTATTTGGAATCCTGTTAGGGAGACCCTAGATTCACATCGCTACAGCCGTACCTTCAAGTCTACATCAGAAAATATGATTCGTGATTGATGGGAAAATAGTCACCGTCTATGGGGAAGTTGACCTCCTTGCATATCAGAAAAGCGTTGTCCCTTACATTGAACCTGAAATTAAGCAATAAGCTAGTTATCATTCCTTGGAGCTAGTGGTAGTAATCCATACTCCTATGGGAGCGAAACTGAAGGTTCCTTTCGTCTCTGAGCTAAACTTTTACTAGCTAAGATGTTGCTAGCACATGGTTTCAACCTAGAAGAAAGTCTTGGTAAGCATGGTCAAGGAATCAACGCTCATTTACAATTAAAATCCAATGAGTATAAGATAGGCCTGGGATATTATAACACTCACATTGGTGATTTTATTCCTAAGACAGCGGGCCGAGGCCGAGGCAAGAGCCGTGGACGCCATAAAAGCCAGAAAGACTCCTTTGTTGGTTCTTCAGCATGGAAAGACAAATCTAAGATGTTCAATAGCCCATTGAGTTAGCACTTCAGCAAAGACTATAAGTGGCTGTCAGAAGAAGGGATGATCTCGTCAACGGAACCAGATCTAGCAAACCCTTTTCTAGGTGTTGACTCTATGAATGTCATTATAGAGTGGCTTGATGAGGAAGCTGATACTTCTAAGTAAAGAAATTTCTCCCTTGCTTTTAATACTGCATTTAAATTCCTGCATTTCTTCATCTTTGTTGTTTAAAATAGAAGTAGGAAAATGCCTTTGGATCTCCGTCCATTGGTCCAAACAGCATAGCTTGTAATGCGGTCCATTTTTGCATTCAATAAAGCGCACAAGTTTTGTTAAGGACATATGAGACTACAAATTAGCTCAATGATGATACTAGCCTTCCAAATGGGAAGCTTGAGGCTTGACTTGCCATATGATTCCTGATTTTCAAAAGATTTTCGAGGAACAAAGATGTTTGAGGATATGAGGACTAGTTCCATTTATGCTTGCACTTATTTTTGAAATCTCTTTTGAAAAGATTTTTCACGCTCATGCATCACATTTTCATATAAAGTAGAGACTAACCATTCTCATGACATTTCAGGCATATCATCTCAAACATACATGCTAGGTTATTATGTGAACTGGACCACCAAGATGATTGCTCCTGCGATATTGAAGAAGACGCAGATGAGAGTTACGCAGCTATCCGTGAAGATTGGAGTGCCTTTGAAAATTCAACACCTCACACTTCAGAAGAGCTGATAGTCATTAATTTGGGTAATGTTGCAAATATCAAAGAAGTCAATATTGGTGGACATCTATCCCGAACTGAAAGGCTTAGATTTACAGAATTACTGAAAAAATATCAGGATATCTTCGCATGGTCATACGCCGATATGCCAGGTTTGGATCCAAGAATTGTGGAACATGCGTTTCCCACAGATCCCAGTGTCAAACCCGTGAGACAAGGCAGCCGACGGATGAAAACTGAGTTAGAAGACAGAATTAAAGAAGAAGTGATGAAACTTCTTGGAGTAGGCTTTATTGAAGCTATCCCTTACTCAGATTGGATTGCAAACATATTCCCCATCATGAAGAAAGATGGCAAAGTTCAGATTTGTGTGGATTATCGAGACTTGAATAAAGAAAACCCAAAAGACGATGTTCTACTTCCCCACATCGATGTGCTGGTGGATAGTACAGCAGGGTACGAATTATTCTCATTCATGGATGGATTCTCCGGATATAATCAGATCCTCATGAAGTAGGAGGATAAGCCGAAAACTACATTTACCACCCCTTGGGGAAATTTCTATTATAAAGTGATGCCCTATAGAGTAAAGAATGTTGGGGCAACTTATCAGAAGGTGATGGTCACCCAATTTCATGACATGATCCATAAGAAGATCGAAGTATATGTCGATGACATGATCGTCAAGTCTAAGAAGGGACAAGATCACATTCAAGTGCTAAGAAAGCTGTTTGAGCAATTGCGAAAATACAAGTTGAGGCTGAACCCTAACAAATGTGTGTTTGAGGTGAAATCAGGAAACTTCTTGGATTCATAGTCAGTAGCAGGGGCATTGAAATTGACCTTCGAAAATCTAAGCTATTTGTGACCTAGCAACTCCCTCAACGGTGAAAGAAGTAAGAAGTCTTCTAGGGAGATTAAACTATATTACCAGATTCATCAATCAATTATCGAACGTGGCTAAACCAATTTTCAAACTACTCAAGAAGGGTGCAAAAGTGACCTAGGATGCAGAATGCAGTCAGGCATTCTAGAAGATGAAAACTTATCTAGCCACTCCACCAGTACTTGTGCCATCCATCTCAGGTCACTCCTTGACCTTGTATTTGACAATACATAAAGAGTCTTTGGAGCCTCACTTGCTCAAACAAGCCCTGTGGACGGTAAAGAAAGAGTCATCTACTACTTAAGTAAGAAATTCACCTCATCTGAAGCAAATTATGCGTCTGTTGAGAGAGCTTATGCAGCAGCAGTGTGGGTACTTCACAGATTGAGACAGTATACCTTACACCATCACATTCATCTGGTGATGGAGAATGATCCTATCAAATATCTCCTAGAGAAGCCCGCCCTAATAGGGAAATTGGCAAAATGGCAAGTGTTATTGTCTGAATTTAATATCAAAAACTCTCCACAAAATTCTGTAAAGGGAAGAGCCATAGCTGATTTGTTGGCAGAGAGCGCCCAAAATTGCACATCTTTTAGACAGACAAAGATAGAAGATTGAGTTTTGAACATAACATAAGACAAATGGGTCATGTATTCTGATGGTGCCGTCAATCTGTCAAGTGCTGGCAAAAGAGCTGTGCTAATATCCCCTGATGGTAAACATTATCCTATTGCAGCAAAACTAACTTTCTCTTGCACCAACAATATTTCATAATACGAAGCATGCACTCTAGTCCTATAGTTGGCCATCTCCATGGAAGTATCTAAGCTACAGGTTTATGAAGATTCTATGCTCATCATCTTTTAAACACAAGGAGAGTGGAAGACAAAGGATACAAAACTCATCCCTTATCATGAGTACCTATAATAATTGATGCTTAAATTCGAAGAAGTGTTATCTGAATACATGCCAAAAGCGCATAACCAATTCATAGACGAGTTGGCCACGTTGGCCTCCATGTTGTAGATAGCTGATGAATTAGAAGTAGAGCCGTTGAGGATCGGCATAATCAGAAAATCGGCTTATTGTATGATGGTCGAAGAAGAATTTAAAGGAGAGCCGTAGTACCATAATATCAAAAATTATTTCTTAAAGATAGAATTCCATGATGGATGTCAAGCAGGAGACCGAAGATATATAGCCAAATGGCTAATAAATTATTCCTCATTGAACAAACTTTGGATAAAAGGTCATTTGACTCTACTCTATTAAGGTGCGTAAACGCTAAAGAAGCAAATACTCTCATGAGGAAAATCCACAAAGGTAAATGCAGACCACACGTGAATGGACATCTCCGCACGAGGAAGATCTTATGGCTTGGTTATTATTGGATTACCATTGAATCAGACTGTAATCAACACGTTAGGTCATGTCACAATGTAAAGTATATGGCGATTAGATTAATGCTCCCCAGAATGAACTGCATGAGATGTCTGAAGTTTGACCTTTCTCTATATGGGGAATAGGCATGATAGGGCCTATCAGTCCAGCAGCTTCAAATGGCCATCGCTTCATTCTAGTTACAATTGATTATTTCATAAATTGGATAGAGGCTAGTTCTTACACAAATGTTACTGCAATGAGTGTGGTAAAGTTTATCAAGAGGGATATAATCTCTCGATATGGTACCCCTTAGGCGGTCATCACAGACAATGGGTCCAACTTAAACAACAAGATTGTCAATGATCTACTGGATCACTTTAGTGTTCGACATCTTAATTCTTCCCCTTACCGCCCATAAATGAATGGAGTAATAGAAGCTGTAAACAAGAACATCAAGAAGATCTTGGCTAAGGCCGCTAAGAATTACAAGGATTAGCATGAGAGGCTACCCTTTGCCTTAATGGCATATCGAACTTCGATCAGAACTTCTACTGGGGCAACTCTTTATGCTTTGGTGTATAGGATGGAAGCTGTTCTGCCTGTAGAGATTGAGGTCTCATCTTTGAGAATATTGTTAGAAGTGAAACTCTTTGAGGCAGAGTGGATCAAACACGGATATGAATAGCTAAACCTAATGGACGAGAAGCGGCTTAGAGCAATTTGTCATGGCCAGAGCTACCAGAAGAGGGTAGCTAAGTAATTTAATCAAAAAGTCAAACCCAGAAGTTTCAAGATGGATGACCCAGTGATAAGGAAGACTTTGCCAAATGCTGCTCATTCGGGAGACAAGTTTACCTCGAATTATGAAGACTCTTATATTGTCAAAAAAGTCCTCGTGGGAGGGGCATTAATTCTTATAAATTCTAAAGTAGAAGAATCGGGATATCCTGTAAACTCAGATTCTGTAAAAAAGTATTATCATTGAAAAGAAATCGAACGATGATCACTCGACTTTCCCCGAAACGATCTGAGTTACCTTAATAGTCATTACATAGGCATATCATGCATCAATGCATACATGGCATGTGTTATGTTTTGTAGGATTCCAAGAAATGGACTCATAATCAAACTCGTTCAAATGGAACCAAGAACAGAACGGCCCTGACACGTAGAGCTAGGTGATATGTATATGTTTCATCAATCGTTAAAATATCTTCCACTTACTGGAGTTTCTGTTCTCTTCATACAGAGATGTTCGATGAAGGTAGAAGGCAGCAATGGAGAAATACTGTAAAATTGCTCACTTTTTTGTAAGAAAGAAAAAGTTGAAGATGAACATGCATGTGGTCAAACTTTGGAATGAACCATTCTTTCAAAAGATAAACTTCTAACACTTGTTGCACGCATGTTAAGGTTGGAGGTTATCCAAACATGACTGAAGCACGCATGGTGCGTCATTAATTCCCTGTGAGGTGAAATGTCTAAAGAAAAACAGAATGATTTTTCCAAAACATAGTTGTTTAGGCTATCTAGCAGGAATGTATCTTCAAATAAGAGGCAAGCCTAATTCAAACACGTCCTATACACACCGAAGAGATGAGAGGAGTGTAAGGATAGAAAAGCCTGAACCCAAGGATGTAAGGGCTATTCGCATCGATTACATGGATTGAGATGACGAAGGCATTCATTTTTCTCCATAAACACTACAGGTGACCATTGATAAACGCTTTGAGCAGTGGTTTTCATTTGTTAACCTTATCAAGAACCACCCCATATCGGAGGTGTAAAGAAGCAGTCTAGTAGCATGAAAGGCAAATGGTTAGAAAATTTTTTGCTCGAACTAACATCAATCTTCGTGTGTTGATTTGCATTGATCCAAGCGCCATAGGATGATGAAAAGACGTTCATTTCTCTATCCTAAACACTTATACCTATTGCATAGCAAATTTGAGCCTACATATTCGTTTCATATACCCTTATTAGTGATCATTGCACAGCACCCAGACGAAGGTGGCAAAGACACTTGCAGACAGAGAGATTCAAGAAGTAGGGGCTACATGAGATTGCCAAAGCAAAATGTTCAAGACAGGATGAGATTCAAGTCACATACCTTATACGATCATTAAAAGTCCTAGTTCCTAGATAAAGAAAATGAAAAGACGGGATCAAAAATAGAAAAAGCTAAATCCCTATGCATTAAAGAGAGAACAAAGAGCCCGACAAGAACAGGGTTGTGCTCATTGAAATGCTGAAAGTCGTAAGACTGATTTTGGGACACCAAAGGATTATTGGACGCTTCTACCCCCAATAAGTTCTAAAGTAAAGAAGAATCCTCAAAAGTTGTGCAGCAAAAGGAATCATAGCTAACTGTCAAAAGATATATAAGGTCTTTCAAAGATTGGACCCGTTCTCAAGAAGATTAAAGATGTTCTGCAAAGAGTTGTCAACCAAAGACAAAACAGAAGATTGATTAGCAATTATCGCCAATGTTAAACCCTTCGCGATTCCGGGCCAAAATCAAGCCTTTTTCGATCCCAAATCCTACCGACATTACAACCCTCCGCAGTCTTTTCTGGCTAAGACGCCTTTTCTCATTTTGCAGGGTTCTTGACTTGTAAACTCGGAGCAGATCAAGAAAACTTTCAATCAAAAGGCCTGACTCAGAGAACGAGTCCCTCTTAGAAACTATGTCCAAGCCTAACATTATGGTCCCGTAAATACCACTTAATTGATCGAATTGTATGCACTACGAATAGCCCCGAAAATCCAGGTACAGGTTATTAGGAAATTTGAGTGTTTTCTTTGTAAAAGACTAGAGTCAAAGAATCGATGAGAAATCCTCTTTGACGAAGACATTCCAATAGAATGCTGAAAAGTGAGCATTGTTGGAAACTTCAAATTGTTTGATTCAGGATTTTCCTTACAAGGATTTCTAATCATCTTTGCATGCTTCGAGATGTCTTGGATAACCTTCAACATCATAGATCATTTTGCAAAATCGCATAGGTTAAAGTAAAACTTGACCTGCATTATAACTGTCGTTGCCTCGAGATAACTGATATCTTTGATGAGGAATGAACTCTCGGGTTGAAACTTCTATAAAACTCATGGCAGCCCCAAGTTAAAGAAGAATACCTTGCTCAACAAGGAAGAGCATCAAAGTCGTCTTTTATGTGAGATTTCATATTTAAGCTTTCTACAGGATCCTTGGAACTTCCAAATACCAGAATAGCACCTCACTTGTCGAAAAGACAATCTTCAGAATCATCTTCCTACGAGATTCCAAGTAACCCCCAAATCTCAGAAGAATTTTGTTAACAAAATTTTTTGAATGTTTGAACTTTCTGCAGGATACTTGGAGTCCCCAAATCCCAGAATGGCGCCTTGCATGTCGAGAAGACAATATTTAGAACCAGCTTTCTATAAGGCTCTCCCCTAAACCCCAGAATAGCTCCTTTGGTAAAACCTAAGAATTAGGTATACCTCATTTGTAAAGACCCTCATTGATTCCTCAAGGTGTAAGATCAGCTTAGTCTCAGACAAGCCCTGAAGAACGAATGCGTCACCTTTAGGTTCCTGGTGGATAGGAAGTCGAGTTTCAAACAAGCCCTAAAGAACGGGTGCATCACCTTTAGGTTCCTGGTGGATAGGAAGTCCAGTTTCAAATAAGCCCTAAAGAACGGGTGCGTCACCTTTAGGTTCTTGGTGGATAGAAAGCCTAGTCTTAGACAAATCCTAAAAAACAGGTGTGTTACCTTTAAGTTCCTAGTGGATAGGAAGTCTAGTCTCCAACAAACTCTAAAAAACGGGTGCGTCACCTTTAGGTCCCTAGTGGATGGGGAAGCCTAGTGTCTGACAAACCCTAAAGAACAGGTACATCACCTTTAGGTTTCTGGTGGATAAGAAACCTACCCTCCGACAAACCCTAAAAAATGGGTTCACACCTTTAGGTCCTTAGTAGATGGAAAGCTTAGTCTCCGACAAACCCTAAAGAACGGGTACGTTATCCATAGGTTCCTAATAAAAAGGAGTCCTATTCATGGTCTAATCCACCATACGGATCAAAACCTCAAACGATCCCTAAAGAACGAGTGTGTCATCCTTAGGTTCCTATCAGATAGGAATCTCATTCTAGTTTGGCCTACCATAAGAGCTAAAACTTAACCGCCCTAGGATGCTCAAGAGACGAGTCCTTAAGTATTTACTTGAATCCGCCATACACTACGCATGCCACACGAGCATCAGGCAGGTGAGTAATAGGTGAGTATTTCTACTCCATCTCTCTTTCTTACATCAGCCAAGACGGAGTGAGCAGAGTGTTCACAAGTAAGACAATAAAGATTGAATGTCGGGATTTGTTTTTCTTTTCCCCAGTCGAGTCAGTTTAGACTCAGGTGTCACCTATCTATGAGTGAAACTTCTCACAAGATTCCCTGTAAAGAGGGGCAGCTGTTGATACTTGATTTTTTAGTAGTCTTTTTTTAGTTTATTTTTAAAAAATCATAAAAAAATCCATAAAAAGTCAAAATATTGCAAAAAAAACTTTGGTGGTCTTGGCCAAGCTTAAGGAACAATTTTTGACCAAAAAATAACCTTTCATATTTTTCATTTTTTAGTATTTTTAGAAAATATGAAAATACTTGAAAATTCAGGAAAAATAGCATTTGAGATTAAAAAAATAGAGAAAAATAGTCAATATTTTTATTTTAATTCCCTTGTATTTTTGACATTGTAAAAAGTCCAAGTTCAATTTTATGTGTTCCTTTTATACATGTATGATTGAATTTGGCAAAAAATGTCAATTGAGTCTTGTAATTTGTAATTTCGACATTTTTAGGGTCTTGACATTCAATCTAATTGTACTTCATTGAAATTTAGCCCAATTATTTACACAAATTGCCCAATTGCATGAAATGGATAAAATTGCATACTTTATTGCAATTTAGTCCTTGAATTTGGACATAATTAAAATTACTTTCAATTCAAGGGCAACATTTACCAATTAAAGCCACTGCCCATTGTATTTCATCATTTTGAGCTGATTGACATAGATGGTTTTGTCCAATTTGACTGCTTGAGCCTCAATTTCACGATTTTCCAAATTGCAATTAAGGAAAAATTTGGGATTTTTATAGAAATTAACACGAACTTTGGACAAAATCACTTTTTTAGATAATATTCATGCCCTAAGTTCGATTCTAAGGTTTAAATTGTAAAAATTCCACGTGAATTAGGCTTAATTTTGGAAAAACAAGTCCGAATTTGTTTTGACTGGTCGAACCGGTCCGCTACAGTACAACTTCTTCCTCTCGTTCGCGCCATTTATGTAGTTTGAAGAGATGGATTTTAATCGAAAAATTGAATTATCAATTGGCTTCGATTGGTAAACTTGATGGAGGCGTTTATCGGCCATGAAGTTTAGTGTCGATCATGACCGGTTCGACACCATGGCTTCACCGAAGTTGCATCGATGAGGCAGTAATGTGCCGAGGCCAACTTTTGTCAAATGCAGAGCCAAACCAAGACCAAATTCGCCTGAAATTTAATCACCGGAAGGCCTAAAAGATTGGCCACTTCATTCCCGACGATCACCAGTCATCGGTGACCATTTTGTATGTGATTGCACGTGCGAAGGTCACCGAATCACCCTCCCCCGAACGGCCAAACTTTTTAGGAGGGGATATAATAAGAACAGACTCATTTTTTAGGGAGGAGTCTGGCATTATGCTTCTGAAGATTAACAGATTCGAGAGGAAGAGAGAAAGAAAGAGAGAACTCACTCTCAAATCCCCATTGTTGAGAGCTCGAGCTCGAACTGGTATTGCGCTGGTCAGGCCATTCTAGATTAGACCGAAGCCAAAGTTTGCTATTGGGAGTTCACTTGAGCACATAGGAAGCAATTGCGACCAGCGGCACTTCTTGAAACATCGAAAAATGGTGAGTCAACCTTTGAGCTCCATCTTTGACCGTTAATGGCGAATTTTTGTTTCAGTTTCAATCTTCATAATTGATATGTGCGAAATACCTCTAAGACATCACTAAGCACCTCTATGTGTTTTGATTGCATTGAGATCGAGTCAAATCTCGCATTTGAATCCTGTGGCCGTCACCGATTTAGTCGAAGCTCGTCTAGGTTATCTTAGACCTAACCAGGTCAATCTGACCTGTAGGTAAGTATTCTAAACTTCATTCGAAGCTTATCTGTGAAGGAATTGGCGTGACACGCCCTAAATTGCATGATTGAACTGTCATGTCTTTATACTGTGATAGCTTCGTTGTTCTTGATTCTGCCTACGAAATTGCGTGATTCTCTGATATGTTGTAGGCGAGATGTAGACGAGTTGATTGGTATAAGGTTCGAGTTGATCGGTCAAGGTTTTTTCATTGATCAACGGCGGGAAAACCTTAGCCGTCCATTCTGTAATATACGTCGAGAGGTTGAAGACGATGACATGGCAGGTCAGCGGGTTAGCATTCTTAGGTGGCAACATATAATTGGTCCACGTGGGCGTCAAGCTGGCTGAGTTGTTAGTCTATTAAGCCGAGTCAGTTTTGATCGAACAGCTCAGATTAATCAAGTCTGATTTTTAGTGGCCGTCCGATTAGTAATTAGGAATATTCGAAATTGATTTTATAACTGAAAAATCAAAACTAATCGAAATGATGTCGTTTATGTTAGTGGTCGAGTAGTGTCGTTTAGGTAAGTAAGGACAGACGGTCAAGATCGAGTCTTGGATTTAATTGTGGCAGTAGGTTTAAGTAATCAGATCTGACGGTCAAGGAGTAGTCGACTTTTGATCTGAACCGTAGGCTTCAGTAAGCCAATCTAGTGGTCGTGGAATAGCCACGTGGTTCATTAGGAACCGTCGGATTAAATCCATATAATTAGAAAATTAAAAAAGGGGAACGACATCGTTTCGGAGGCTAGGGTCGTACGGGTACAGGTCTCGGCCGAGTATCCGACCCGAGTAGGCCGGGTCGACCCGATCCGAATCATTTTTAATAAAAAATTCAAAAAATCTTTTTTTAAATAATAAAAAATATAAAAAATTCTAGAAATTCTAAAAAATGTTAGAAAATCTTAGAAAATCCAAACAAATTGTAGGAAAATTGTGGAAAATTCCTAGACATTCCAGAAATTCTAAAAAATTAACGATTGACCACAGACAACTAGTCAATCTTATTTTTGCAATTTCTTATCCGTTCTTCTAGAAATGGATGATATTACCCTTTAGGGGTAATTCGCCTTTGCCTTGTATTTGAGATAGATCATAAACGTCAAGATAAGAATTAGGGTCAGTTAGGTAACCAATTCTTATGCTTGGGTTTTTGAATTTCGTCCTTTTTTCTAAAATGACGATTTTGCCCCTCAAAAGGGTAAATCGTCTTTTTCTATTCCAATCAAGCTGTGAAAATTGTTCAAAATTAGGATTTGGATCTGGTGATCGACTAATCCTTCTATTTGAGATTTTCACTTCTCATCACTTTTTAAAAATAACAATTTTACCCCTCAAGAGGTAAATCGCTCCAAAAATTTCAGAAAAATTTTGGAAATTTGCGAAAAATAAGAAATGGATTGGTTTGGTGACCAATTCTATTTTCATCATTTTTTGACTCCACATTTCATCTGAAATGACAAATTTAAGCTTGTTGGGCAAATTGTCCCAAAATTCTTCGAAATTATAATTTTGCCCCTCAAGGGCAAATCATGTGAAAAATACTCCTGAGCCTTAATTGACATTTCTCTAGGCTAATAGGGACTTACTAAGGATGTCACGCTGTATTCATGTGATTTATCCGCATGTTATGGATCCTTGATTTACACACTCATTTTATTGACTGTGGTTGCTAGGGTAGTCATTCCTATTTGCATGAACTCCTAATGTTAAGGTTTTCACCTCACTCATCTGCACGAAATCTTAGGTTAGAAAAATCATTCAACTTAGGTGCCGAAAGGGCGTCAACTCTGACAATTGGCGTAACAAAATTTCGCAAAATTGAATAGAATGTTCCCAACTATTCGATAAAGTTTCCAATCGTACCCTCCAAAAAATGATTAGTGGCAACTCCTTAGCATGTACATGTATCACATGTCACCAGATCACACCGAAGGTCGACCACGTATACCGTCGTTGTGACTTGGGTAACGAGCCTTGGGAGAGGCCCGCATCCGACCAGACAAGATGATCCAATAGCCCTCGAAATCGAGACAGCTCGAAGAGGGTCGCGACATATGGTTAAAAGCCTCGTGCTTGACAATGGCTGTCATTTGAAAAGAAAATTGTCGTTTGTGATTGGTCTGTTAGGTGTGTTTTTTGATTTGTATCATGTGATTTTTATTGTCAGGGTCTAATTGAGAGATTAGACGACATGTGGGGAGTTTATACCCCGTTGAACTAATGCCTATTGAGAATGAGATAGCATGTCGTGTCTGTGACAGAGTGGCAGATGCCTTATGCTTAAAGTATGGACGATTGACTTATAGAAGTGATGCCTTGAGTATTTGCTTGGTGTTCACCTAGTTGAGTTTTGGCCTAGTTGAGGCTTGCCTAGTAATCGAATGTCAATTGAGAAGTTGCCTCGTGGAGGCTTGCCTGATGTGTAGTTGCCAGTTAAAGATGATTTGGAATCCTTGATTAATTGACAACTAGTTGAGAGTTGTTTGGGAACCACTGGATAGTTGCTGGTGATGAATGATGAGGTGAGCAGCCTGAGACTGCTAGACTTGAGTAGTTGAGTCTTTGATTCTTAGAGGTAATCATAGTAATTCAAGTGACATGAGAATCTAATAAGGCTAAACAACCAAAGTACGATCGCTAAAGGGGTACATGACTTGAATGCAAGATATGGGAAGATGATATGGCTTGATTTGTTAATTGTGCGATGCCCAAATGTGATAAGGGGTCGTGAGAACTTTGAATGGAAATGAGAAAAAAGGATGGGTAGACAGGCTCGAGAAGGAGCTGTCATTATACCCAAGTCACTGGGACAGCTGATGTTAGTATTGATGAGTTAAATGATGGAAGTCATGAGAAAGACGACTCTGAGTTACTCCTTTCTAGATTGAATGTGTGGGAAGAACCACAATAGTTTTGAAAAACTTGTGAAGCTATGAATAAGGTTGAGATTGACTGAGTTTGATGGATGGACAGGATTTAAAATTGTCTCCCTCTGGATTAGGGATCTTGGTAAGGAAACCTTAGAGGTTGTGGGTACATTGAAGAAAGAAAGGGACCCTGACATTTATTAGCCTTAAGAGGCTATTGATGATCAATGAAAGGTTACTAGGGGAAGGGTTTTTCTCGAAGGAATTATATCTGTCTGGACTGCCTCTGCTGAGTTGATCGACGAAAAGTGTCCTCCTGAGATTGCTCATGAGCAAAGGTTGTTTGGATCCTAATAAACTTGCAAGGATCTGAGGACGATCGATCAATATGAGGCGTAGTCCTCAAGGTCATCTAAGTGTACTAAGGGTGGTCAGGGACCTTTTGAATGTGACGTGAAGTCCCTGAGTGGATTGGAATTTGAAAGCCTTATGGCTAATTGCTATTCTTGATTTTGAGGAACTACAATGGATTTTAATAAGAGGAGTGAATGATTGGAAGAAATACGAGTAAGAGAACCCCTACTCATGGATTACGAGTAAATAGATGTTCATTATGGAACATGAAACGCACATGCAAGAAATGGCTATTACCTTAGTGTAAGGCTTACAATGAGGGATTGACATTTCATTTCTTCCGTTGGGGGAAAACTAAGGAAAGAGTTATGCCAATTATCAGATATTGTGATTGAAATGAGATTGATTGAAGTTGAATCAGAATCCCAAGAAATGACATTACAAGTTATCACCCCTAATGAGTAGGGTGTCATTCTTAAAGGGTGATAGAACCATGAGATGGTCGTTGAGAGAAAGGAAAGTGAATGAACTTGATAGTCTTGGCTGTTCGTAATCCTAATGAATGGTTAAGTAAGCGAAAAGAGCTCTTAGAGCGTAATTGCAAAGTGACTTGGGGTAGTCAAATTGAGTATTCAATATGTGAATTGGTGGAGACCAAAGAAGAATGAATCTTGTCACTTGAGGTAAGTAAACCACTAGAAGAAGAATGTCAAGCATAGGGGCATTTGAATCTTGGAGTGAAGGTATCATCGTAGACATAGACTCCAAGATTGACATCGTATGGAATAGAAAGGACAAGGTGTATTCGAAGTAAGAGAATGCCACTAAAGTATATAGTTTCGTTCTTAAGATAAGAGACTTTAGTTTGAAAGGAAAAGGAAACTGATTGTCTCGGTATTGAGATTGAGCGTCTGGACTGAGAAAGAAGATGCGAAATTTGAATGATTCCTGGAATTGAAGTCCGAGAAACTGTCCTGTAAACAACGTTGAATTCCCAGATAATGTCAATGTCCTATTGAATAAATGAATTGAGGTAGGGTCGTATTAACTGGTTGTGGAACCCAAGGGCTAAGGCACTAATGCTTCTTGAGGAAAGAGTGACAAAAATGAACAAAATATTGTGTAGTCCAAGTGGAGACCCATGAGAACCGAGGGCCAAGATTTGAGCTCTCAAGTGAAAAGTATGAAGAATAGTTTGAAAGATTTGACACTTGGTATAAAGAAGTTGACAATAGCCAGATTAAGCATCTAAAGAATAATTGGATGGGTTGTTACCATTTGGAGAGACGATAATTGGACTCATTTAAAGAGTCATGAGAAACATGAATAGCTTTTGAGAGTATCCCATGGACTCTAAGGAGATGCTCATTGTATACTAATGGGAAGAACGTGAGTTGTGGGCTAGATAAGGTAAGATTTCTTAGTTGTGAAGTTTCTAGGAAGTGAAATCCCTATGGAGCACTTGAGAAATGAAATAAGTGATGAATCGACTAGAGCCGATGCTAGCTACTGAAATTTGAAGTTTTCTGGAATTGATGAATTGTTATAGATGGATAATGGGAAGATTTCCCCACAAGAGTTATTCCATGGAGGAATGAATACGAAAATAAATTTTGAGAACTTGAGTCAAGTTGATGACTACGTTGTTAATGGCGTTTTCGTTTGAATCAAAGGGATCAAGAGAATCATAATGACATGATGTATAAGGGAAAAATTGAGGCATAACAAGGCGATCTGAAGTGGGCATTGCATGTATGCCATGGTAGTAAGGCCATATGAGTTGGAATACTTAACGCATGATGGAGTTGACTTTCATTTGTCCTTGCGACAAAGTTCGGGAAACATTGTGGGTAGAAGAAGACTTCCAGTCAATATCTATCACAAGAGAATAAGGTAGCAGTTTCTCAAGGGGAATTGAACAAGAGGCAACATGGATGTATGAAATTGCTTATGGTTATGAGAGCGTTGCTTGTATAAAGAAAGACTTCAAAGTTATGTGAACTATAAGAGGTTGAGAGCATTGACTGCCTAAAGGGAATTGAAGGAAAGTCACGTGAAACGAAGAGATTACCAAGTGTCATTACTGCAATATCCATATCGCTAAGGAATGGTGACTTATTTAGCGGATGCTTATAATTGAAAATTGAACATTGTGTAATTGGTGATGGAGGGATAGATCTTCCCTTGAGAAATAAGAAATTCAACTTATAATTTAGAAGTTGCCAATTGACTAGTTGGTGGCTACCTAGAACATCGAGCTTGAAGGTCAGAAAGGAATGGAGATGTTGTCATGATCGGGCCTTGATATCTAAGGGGTTATGGGAAAGAATAGAACATAGAGGAAATCCAGACTTCTGAGAGCTTGGAAAAGAGACCTCGAAGTTGAGGGAAGAAACCTTGAAGTCCTATGGACAAGTGTACGAGTCCATTATTGAAGAGGAACTTAAAGAAATGACCTCATCGAAAATTCCAAGGGAGAATTACGATGTCCCCTGGGATGGAACACAGGTGTTCCAAGATTTACATCGATACTATCGATGGAACGGATTAGGGTTTGGATTAGTCTAAGCTGTGGTCAAGTATTAGATTTACCGACAAGAAAGGACGTTATAAAGGAGTGGTATGCCAAATTCTATGAACATCAAAGAGTACCTTCTTGTGATGGGTTAATATTGATGGTTATGGGCATGGAACTTAGGTTTAATATGGTACTCTGGAAAGACATTCAATCAAGAATGCAATGGAAGTGTCAAGTGATGAAAAGAGCTATTATGAATAGTAAGGTAGCAATGAGGCGCCGATACCCCTAAAGACTAGATAGCTAGAAGGTTACAAATGTCGAGGATGAGATTTCTTTAAAGGGGAAGAGTTGTGACATTTCGAATTTCGACCCTCTTCAAGGCTATTAACATGGATTGGGGTCTCAAAATTAGATAGAGGATAATGAAGAATTGTAACATTTGAATTGGATTTGGCGTCGCCTCATCAAAAGTTAATTCAAATTGGAAAAGTAAAGTTTCGAATGGAAAGAGAAAAATTATCGTTTTGCACCTTTGCCCTTGCCTTAGGAAAGAATGAAGGACATAATGGTCATTTTAGAGCCCTTGTGCAGCCAAAAATAGGGAGAAGAGGTGGTCAATGTAAGTCAAAGACAAGCTTGGATATTTATATGCTATAGGACAAGTGTCACCCTTTGGGTGATTAGACATTAATTGATTCACCTACCAATCTTATCACTTTGACCACACCAATAATTTGAGAAGACTCCCTTAAGTATTTGCTTCAGCCGTGACTCTCTCTCGTTCCATTTCCTCTCCATCTTCTTCTTCTTTCTTCTCGGCCAAATTGCTCTAGCCTGACCAACACCAACCACCTCCCTTCCACCGACTATAACTTTGTTGTTCAACATCGGATTAAGGTAAAACCACCGTCATTAACTTATTGTCTTGGAATTCTGGGGACGTATTATAATCTTGATTTGGCCTAGACGTTTGTCCCTTATATCCATTTGAGTGAGCAAAGGTCAGAATGGAGACATAATCTGAACGGTTTGGGAGAAGGATCTATTTCATGGGCTTCAAGACTTCAAATGGCTCCAAACTTTTGGTGAGATCTTCTACACTCATGCTACTAGAGTTAACTGAGCTGTGGCTGTAAGTTTATTTGAGTTTCAAGGAATTTTCATGGCTAATTTGAGGTGGATTCTATGGGGTAGTTTCTGACAGCATGTAGACCTAAGGAAACCGAGCTGTTTGGAAGTCCTTCATGTTTTATTTTGCTTTGAAATCCTTGGTAAGCTTCCTAAACTTGTAGAACAACGTTTTAGGAAGTCGGTTTTACGATGAATTGGAGTTTAGAAGTGATTGAGGGATGTTCTATTATGAAAAGCGTTAGAGACCCGAGATGCTGTGCAATCTACCCTCTACGCGTACTATTTTTAAAATGAGTCATTATAAGTCATCTGGTACTCAAACTGAGCTCTGTTTTCGCCCCCACGCCCATAAGACCTTGAAGTATAATATTCAGAAATATTGTTTCCCTAAAAGCCAGTAGAGAGATGTCAGTTTGATTGTGATTGAACCTAGTCGTAGAGGACTAGAATGGACAGCTTTTGTGGAGTGAGATTGTGATGGCCTAACCTTGATTGAGTAACATATTTTGATGCTTAAAAGCATTGAGTTAACAGTATGACGACTTGAGATTAAGGCGTTGTGTGTGTAATTGAAGTATTTGTGAAAGGAAATTGAAAATCGAAAGAGTTTTTATGTGGAATTGGTGAAATTTCTTAGGAGCGTGCGTGATCCTTGTTTTTTCAAGAACTTGCTGAGTTAGTTGGCTCATTTGGATGGAATTTGCTAGCTTGATTAAAGAGGTAAGTGAACCTTAAACCTCTACTAGGACTTTAGGACACTACTGGACATCTCTTATTGATGAACTGCTTGATTGAGTGGTGAATTCCAGGACTTGAATGGCATAGTATGATCTCGGTTGAGATGAGGATTGGCTTGGTTGTGTGATGTCTACAATATGATTTGCCTATTGTGAAATGAGATGGCCAGAGTGCCTATTATGAGATTTAATTGGCTATAATGTCTATGTGATTTAATTGGCTATGATGCCCCAGAGATCGAATTGGCTATGGTCTCCCGGAGATCGAATTTGCTATAATGCCCTAGGGATTGCATGTCTATAGTGCCCTAATGCAAATAATATGGTCAGAGTGCCCCTGAAAATATATCGTGACTTATATGCCATTGGCGATGAGTTATTATGATATCACTGAAATGAGTTTGAAGTTGTGAGTTTAGTATGTGCTAGTGCGTGAGGCTTGGTCCTCATAGTACGCGATGTGCTTGACTGTGATCTCTTAATATGTCAAGTACTTTGAGATAATTGAAATTTAAATGCCATGTGCTAATGCCTTTATGAGTTTCTGCATTTTGCTTCATCGCATGCTTTAGGAGGACTGATGGCCTAGGCCAGGTTTAAGGTGAGCTTGTTGAGATTTATATCTCACCCTGTTGGGGATTAACATTTTTCATGTAGTTGATGATGGAAACACAAGCTTGATGAGGATGAGTTCTCGAGGAAGTAATTGTAATGAATGGATTAACGCTTTTTGTGGCCTTAGGGATTATATCTTGGTTTTGAGGATTTAAGAATTGGACCACTGGTATTTGATCGCTGTAACAATTGAAGTGCATTATATAGATATGTGAAGTGTACCATTTTTGTCCTAAGTCATTTCATTTGTAAATTGATGAGTGGAGATGTTTGTCGCTTCTGTATGTGTATGAATTTTATGAGTAGTAGGTCGAAAGTTCTTGGGAGACTATCGTAATGTAAACGGCCTGAAGGGATGTTCGCGTGCTCGCCGGGTTCGGGGCGTAACACTAGCGATAAACCCTCGTAATTACATGATAACCAAAGTCGTCATGGCTCGAGAAAATCCCAAGGTTGATACGCGTAGCGCCTGCAAAAGTCGTCCATCAGTTTGAGATAAACTAGAATTACAGCCGACGAGAGCTCGACATAGAATTGGATCTTGAACTTGGGTGTCAAACAATAAGGAATTCCAACATTTGAAATGAATTGGGTGTCGCCTCGTCGAGGGAATTGGAAAAGTAAAATTTTGGACGGAAAGTGCGAAATGATCATTTGGCCCCTCAAGGATTAGCTTTGTATTAAGAAAAGGATGAGGGCAATTTAGTTAATTTTCAGCCCCTTAGGGCTGTTGAAATTGAGAGGACAAATTGGTCATTTGAGGTCTTAATATTATTGACATAGAGACAAGTGTCAAGTTGGGAGTGATTCGCATTAATTGGATTAATTTTTTACCTACCATTCCAACTAATTGACCAAGGATGAGCTAAGCTTGATCTTCTTCTTCCTCTCTCTCCATTTGCACGATAGCCTCTCCTCCTCCTTCTTCTTCGTTTCATTTTCTTCTTTGTTCTCCCTCAGTCGAAAATGCCCAATTCGACCAGCCGGCTTGTTCGTCACCGTTGATCGCCTTCTCCGGCCACCACCACACCTGAAGCCGACCACCACACCACTCCTTAACCTCTTCTCTACAAATCGCCAGTGGTAGTTCGGTATTGGAGGTATATTTTGTTTCATTCAGCCCCAAGAGCGCCGAGAGCTCAGAATCTGACCAATTTGGGAGTGAGCTCACTTTCGCCAGCCGTAGGGCCTCATTTGGCTCCAAATATTCGATGAGACCTTCTTGACTTGTAGAGTTGTATGAGCTAGGGTTGAAGATTCATTACGGTTTGTATAAGTTTTTGTGGATGAAATTTGGTGATCCTTGTGGAACAGAATCTGATCGTCCACAGGCCGTGTAGAACAGAGTTGATTGAAGTCCTTCGAGGTATTATTTTGCTAAAAAATTCACGATGAGCCTTCGAAACTTGTAGATTGATATCTTAGCAAGTCCGTTTCGTGATGGAATGGGCTTTAGGGTTTATGCAAGGGCTGTTTGGTGTGATTCAAGAAGGACCGATTCTATCCCCTGCACCGACTAAGTAAATCAAGCACTGTTGGAGCTTGTGGGGGTGTCATCACGCTTTGAAACTTGTCGTAAGGCTCTCTAAGACATAGTGTTACATGTTGGTGAAGAGTATGAGGAATTGGAATGGAGTTTGGACAAGTTTTAATGGCCGGTTTTCATAAAATCCCTAGGACCGACTCTGTCTTGTGCTGGACCATTTTGTTCGAGATCTTCAAGAGACTAATTGTGGAACTTCACTTGCTTGATTTTGAGGTAAGAAGACTTTTAGCCCTTTGTTAGGAAGATAGGATACCAATGGGTGAATTTTTGACTGAATTGATTGTGTTTGAAGGGCTATTTTGAAGTGAAAAACATGAGAGACCCGAGAGTGGTGTAAAACTGATTTTAGCACGCACCTATTTTAAAATGAGTCGTTCTAAGTCATTTGGTACTCAAATTGGGCTTCGTTTTCACCTACACGTCCATAAGATCTTGAGGGACAAGAATCTAAAATTGGATTTCTCAAAAAAGGTAACAAAAAATGTCAGTTTTCTTGTGACTGTCACTGGTCGTGAAAGCTCAGAGTGGGCAGTTTTGGTGAATTGAGATTATCGATGTTTTGCCTTGATTAAATAACTCTTAACTTGCTTGGAAAGTATGGAATTGAAGCTTTGGCTTCTAGATAATGAGATGACGTGCGTGAAATATGATTTATGGTGATGTTGGCCGAATTGTATGCTTGGTGCATGATTGTGCAATCGGTGACTCTATGTCGAATGAGAAGGCATGAATCTTTTTAGATGGCTGAATAAGAGATTGAATTTATGAGCCAGATGCGCTTGTATTGGTATGTCTGAGATTGGCAAGAGAAGGCGTAGTTGATTGATTGCTTGAATCATGGGATTGGCTATTGAGCCTTGTGATATGAATTGGCTATTAAGCCCTTGTGATATGAATTGGCTTGGTTTTCTTGAAAGATGAATCAGCTTGGTGCCCTTGATTAATGAGAAATGGCTAGTGAGCCCTTAAAATGTGAAATGGCTAGTGAGCCCTTGATCGATGAAATATGGCTAATGACCCCCCCTCGATCGATGAAAGATGAATCGGCTGGTGAGCCCTTGATTCATGATAAATGGTTATAAGCCTTCGAATGATGAGATTGAGCCCTTGGGAAATGTTTTGGCCTGTGGGCCAACAAGACATGATTTATGAACTAAACATTGTGCTAATATGTTTGAAGTGCATAGATTTCTTGACGTGTCTATGTGACTTCTCAGGTTCGGATTAGAAAGTAAATCTGCGGATGACATGAGTCAGTATATGCCTGAGATGCTTGTCATGCCATGTTTTGCAAATTATCTTGTTTAAAGGAATTTAATTTAGAACCAATATGTTTTTTAAAGGTGCCTGGAGGTATTAATAGCCCAGCTTATGGTTAGGGTTGACTTACTGGGATTATTATCTCACCCCGTCGTGAAACTAACATTTTCAGACCCGAAGTCAAGAAGGAGACCCCTAGAGGAAGATGAAGACGAAGAGATGGAAGAGGAGTTCAACAAGTTGGGATATATGTTTTCTCTTTGTTTGATAATGAGGATTTCTTAAGGTTTTGGAGTTAGAGTTGTTAAGTGAATCTATGCAGTATCTTGGAAGTAAATGCCCTTATATTGAAACGTCCTAAACTCATCTTTTGTATTAAAGAGAAGGAGTCATTGTCTCGTTTCCACGTGTGCATTTTATTGTATGTACTTGATAAGTTGTGGGCCGAAGAATCCTAGGAGTAAATCTAAACATGAATGACCTGGTGGGATGTTCGCGTTGCCTGACAGGATCGGGGGTAACAAGTAATTAATGAAATGATAAGAATAATGTCCTTTTTAAGTAATTAATGATAGGATAAGATTAATGTTGCTTTCAATAACAAAGGCAAGAAACTATAAATAAGTTCACACTATAGGATTAACAAATCTAAGAAATTATGAATGATTTCACATTATAGGGTTAACACAATTAGCAAATTATGAATGAGTTCACACTATATGATTGATAAAGACATGAAAACATAAATGAGTTCACACTAATAGGATTGACAAAGTCAAGATAACATAAATGCATTCACATGTGAAGTAACTTGTGAGAGAAACTAGAACTACTATAAATAAGGGTGCAATTTTCTCATCTACCGACTCCCTCCTCTTCCTCTACTCTTACGTGCCAATCGACTCTCTTTCTCTCCTGACATTCTCTCTCTCTATCTCTCTCTCACGCCGCTCTACGCAAACATCGCTCCTTCATGGTCACACTAACTCATTGCCGACACTCCACCTCAAGCTACTGTTGCCTCTGTATCGCCTCACTTCACTGTCGTACCGCCTCGAGCGATCATCAGACCGCTACCACGCCGCCACTGCCATTCCATCGTCTCTTTCGCTATCTTCATTTGTTAATTGTAATACAATACGGTAATCTTATGAAAGATAAATGGATTTCTAATTCTAACACGGTAATATCCATTAATTACTTAATGAAGTGTTTCATTAGTATGCGATTATGCATGGTCGTATATGTCATTGCACTAATGTCAGGTTATTTGGTTAAATGTGCGAGGGAGGAGTCAGGGAAGCATACAAGAATTGATCGAGGATTGAATGGGACTTGTCAGGGCTAATCGAGCCGAGATCCAATCCCACCTAGTTCTGGTTGGGTATAGAACCCACCCGACCCCCGGCCAACAGAGTCAAATTGGCTCTGCTGGGCGCAAACTGGCACTGGTCTGGACAGGTTCCAAACGAAACTAGAACTAGTTCAGTTCAGCCCAGCCAGGCGTAAACTGAACCTGGTTTGGTCTAGTTCAGACCGATCAAGCTAGGCAGGTCTATCTTAGTCTCGCCGAGCTGATTCAACGGGCCAAAAGCCACTCGAACGATCCCTTGTTCCATCTCATTTAGATCGACTGCGTCCTGCATAAAACGGCGACAATAAAAGATAATAAATGGATCTTACGTGTACAAGTATGTGATTGCTATTTAAGAGACGATTTCCACCATCGATGGTGAGAAAAGCAATAGAGTATGGCTTAAGGTCACGAGTATCGTTTCAATCGTTGCTCGCGACAACAGAATTATCAGGTCAATATGTTGAACACATCATAGTTGGACAACAACTTGAAGGGAGGAGGAAAAGTCATCTAGAAGCCATTTACTCCGTAATTTTAAAAAAATGATTGATGATTTCATATGACTCCTGTGCTTAGTTATCCTCTAAAAGTATTATTTGATGCGATCGCATAGATGTCATTTACCTAATGATGATATGTTGTGTTTTTGTAGTCGTGCACGTACAATGATGATGTTGCTCAGCACCCGAAGTCCTGATGGGAGGCTCAAGAAAAGAAAGCCAAAAGTGAAAAGAAAGAATATCAATTGCATTTATGTGCTTATGTGAAATTGGTATGGCTGATGATGCACGGCATTCTTTTGGTAATGGATCATAAGATAGCTTCATGTAAAGTGCATTTACACCATCGATTTGAGTACTAGGTTGATATTCCTGTACTAAGCCTAGAAATTTTATTTATTGGGCCGATCGTGATCCCTTTATTTTTCAGGTAAGAGAAATGGATTTCACACAGTATCCGCTGTTCGGTTTCCCAACTTAGATAGTTCATGCCAACCATACGGTGGTTGATGTTGAGATTGGCATTGAGTACGTTAGAATAATGTCAACAGTTTATATTGATGTTGAGCTAGTCAACCAAATCCATGTGCAGTTTATCTCGTGACACGAAAATATGGACGGAGGAATGCTTAGAGGCCCACTACTTAATTTCGATGGCCCACCAGATTTTTGAGGCAAGGCAACGCCTTAAGATTAGCCCACTTCAAGACGAAAGGAAAGTCCCGTCTATTATAGTAACTAAGCCTGAGGGGTAGCGGTCATATTGGACATCCCATAGCCTTCACCAATTTTTTTATTGTACATAGGTTGGAAGGTTAAGAAATATGGAATTGCGAGATAACCGTCATGAATTTTGATTGTACAAAGGGATAGGGAAGCTAGAGTATTGTCTGAAGTATTTGGGATGCCTATATGTATAAGGTTAAGTGTGCTAGTAGATTAAGTCTATTATTTAGATGGGCTATTTTTGTTCTCCGAGATTAATAATAAAGGTTGGCAGAAATAAGTAGGAGTAAATCGTCTTACCGTGAGGTGTCCCTAGAAATTAATAAATGAAGGTCGACAAGAAAATAAATAAACAAATTAATTCAGAGGTAGAATAGCGGGGTAAAAATCCTGGGGTTGTTACTAACTTCAATAATGCCGGAGCTGGACTAAGTAATGCAAATCAAGGACAGTCGTGAGAACTTCCCATGGAGGATGGATGTGAGCCAGATGGCACCTCCAATCCACTAGAAAATCATCCAAAACACCCTTCTTCAAATTAAATCTGCTTGTTTTTTCAGTCTCTAACATTTTGATATTGGTTTGTTTTTTATTTTTGATTCAGACTCTGGTAGTTTTATGTTTGAATGGTCTGACGTATAATTCTATCACAGCCTTATTATGGTTTGACATGATTTGATAATAATATTCCTATGATTTGTCCTATATTTTGTTGATGACAAAAAGAGAGAGAAGTAGTCTGGTGCCGAATACATGAGATTAATTTTAGATGCAGGAACTATAATGCAATTACAAATGTTAATCCTCTCGTACCATAAAAGTTGATAAAGCGAGGCAGGGTAATATCTTTCTAACTCAGATTGTGTTGTATATTATTCAGAATCTAATTGGCAGAATGACAGCAGAAGTGCCAATATTTGTGTACGGCGCTCACTTTAGTGTAATATATATTTTTTTTTCTGGATCACTTAAGTGCCAATTTTTATGAAAAGTAGTTATTTCAATGCCAAGTCCAACGTGGCTTGCCGAAAATTACGCGTGTCGCATATATGGCTCGTCGGAGCTTCCAGGTCAGAAAAAAATAAATTGAAAATTAATGAAAAATACAACTTAATATTAAAAAATAAAAAGTAAACTACAAATTAAGATATGCCAATTTTTTTTAAATAAACTTGATACGACGAGGGCTCACAGCCTTCGCCACCGCCCTCATCGTCGGTTGGCAATAGGTGGGGGAGTGCCTGACGGGGTCGCCGATCCCCGACGACCCCCGTCGAGGCCTCGCCAGGGATTGGTGAGGCCCGGCTATAGCTGGTCGAGGCCTTGTAGACCCCACGGTGAGGTCCACTTCAACCAGATCTAAGCAAGGTCGAACCTCGCCGTGCTTGGGCATGGTCGGAATCGCCCAACCACCGCTTGTCATGGTCGTGGCTAGGCTATTTCTGTGACATTCTGAATTTCTGAGCATTTCAAGATGTATGAATGAGAAGATATCTATTAATGTATTTCAGTTTTATCTCGCTTGAACCTGATCAATTCGAATAAACTGACCAGAAAGGGAAAGGCTAACGCATGACAAGTATGTGCACCTAGGAACTCGAATAAGGAACGACACTTTGACTATAAGGATTGTCAAGGGAATATTTAGAGCCAATAAGGAGTGATTTAGGAACGATTGAGGAATTCATTGCTAGCATTATGCGATTGGAGTGTGGGTGATTCCGCTTAACCAACGTATGATTTGCAAACCTTTCCTAAATTGAATTCTTACAATCGTGACCATCGGAGCTAGCGATAAACCCTCGCAATTACATGACAACCAAAGTCATTGTGACTTGAGTCATTCTAAGTGTGATGAGAATCAGTGAGTCGATACGCGTGAACGTCTGTCAAAGCCGCTCGTCAGTTTGAGATAAGCTGGAATTACAATTGATAGAAAACGTACCATGAATTGGATCTCGAAATTAGATATCGGATAAGGAATAATTCCAACAATTAAAAAGGAATTGGACATTGCCTCACAGAGGGTAATTAAGATTTGAAAAAGTAAAATTTGGACTGAAAGTGTAAAATTACCTTTTTGCCCTTAAGAACATTCTTTCTCTTAAGAACAAGTAAGGACAAAGTAGTCATTCCCCTTCTTCTCCTTGTGGCCAAAAATTTGAGGGTATATTAGTCAATTTAGTCCAAGATTTTTATGTGCATGGGACAAGTGTCATCATTTGAAGGCCTTATCCACTTAGGTTATGTTAGAGCTCTAGATTGGCATTAAATGGATGTCATAATCTCACCTACCAATCTTCTCTCCTCTCATTGACTTGGGGACAAAGAGAAAGGAAGAAGACCTCTCTCTCTCTTCAATTTTGCTCAGCCACTTTCTCTCTCCCTCTCAATCTCACGTTTCCCTCTTTCTCTCTTCCTCTTACTCGCCGAACAGATTCCGTCCTCGTTGTTCGTCAGCCACGATGCCGACTTCCGGCCACCATTCGACCCACCACAGCATTCCTTGATGTCTTGTCTACAACCTCCAAGTGACCATGCGTTGATTCGTTGCTCTGTTTGACTCGTGGAGCCGCCGGAGTCCGAAGAGGTCAGAATCCAGTTCAATCTGGCCATGATCTCCTTTAGACCGATTTAGAAGGCTTATCTTGCTTCCAAATCAAGGTGAGACCTCCTTAATACATATTATTAAAGTTGCGTATGTTTGGTTTGAAGTTTGGTTGAGGTTTAAATGGATTTTGGTGGTTGAATATCCATGAACTTCTCTTGGACAGAATCTGTCGTCTTCGACGGGTCTGGGAACTAAGCACCTTTGAAGGATATAGAAGCGTCACCTTGTACCAAAATTTGTTGGTAAGACACCCTAAGACATGATATTACATGTTAGTAAAGGATTGGTGAGTTAGATTGAAGTTTTGATGGCCGGATTGCATGGTATTTCCTAGGAACAGAATCTATCTCAGTAAGAAGACATCTAACCCTTAGTTAGGATGTTGGTTTACTAAATGGTAGATTTTTGATGGAATTGAAAGGGTTTAAAGAGTGATTTTGATGTGAAAAACGTGAGAGACCCGAGAGCTGCCAAATCCCATTTTCTAGGCATACCGATTTAAAAATGGTCCGTTCTAAGTCATTTAATATCCAAATTGAGCCCTGTTTTCGCTCACATGTCCGTAAGATCTTTACGTTTGACCATAGAATTTGTTTCCTCAAAAAGTGAGTAAAAAAATTTCAATTTTCGTGAGACTGAACCTAGTCGTGAGTGGGCAGATTGTGTATTGAGGTTTTTATGACTTGTCTTTGATTGAATACCATGTTTTCATGCTTAGAGAGCAATGAATCAAAGCTGTGAATGCTTGGTGATGTTATGCCGTGTGTGAATTTAGGCATGTGATAATTATTGAGGATTCAATTGAGGGATTTAATGCTCGGTTGTGCAAATGATGTCGAGTGATGTTTGGTGTGATGACGTGCATATGCATGATAAGCGAATGACATGCTTGAATTGTGATCCTGATGTACTCAAACGATGTGCCTTGAATGGCGATGAGATGAATCTATTTGTGGATGTGAAAATGGAACTAATGAGAAGGATCACAAATGAGGTTATTTTGGCCAATGCATTGCGCCGTGGGTGCTTGATCTCGATTGACCTGACGAGATTGTGTGGCTAGAGAGTTCTACCTTGACCGAATCATCTCGAAGGCTGTAAGAATCGGGAGTCAGGTTATGACCGAATCATCTCTAGGTCCAGACGTGAGAGTCTTGTAGTCGACCAAATCTTTTCGATGGGGCGGAGTGTCGAGAGTCGCTAGAGAGACCGAATCATCTTGCAGCGAGAATCATGATGACCGAATCATCTCGATAAGACGTCAAGAGTCATGTGATTGACCGAATCATCTCGCGACCCAAGGAGGGAGGCCCTTGATAGGCGTAAAGAAGATAAAAGACTGAAACATGATCTTGATGTATTTTCGAGTCTATGTGATTGAAATGCTTGAATTGGCCATAATACCTGGGATGCCTAAAGTGCATGGGATATCTATTACGCGTGTATGGCTTGAGAATTTCATATTGGAAAGGGACAGTGTGAAGGACATGAACCTGATTGACTAATATGCCCGAGTTGCCTTGTTATGCCAATTGCTTCAATGTCATGTATGAAAAGTATTTTTCAAAACTTGCATATTTTCAAACGAGCCTAGAGGTACTAATAGTCTAGGTTACGGTTAGGGTTAACTTACTAAGATTGTTATCTCACCCCGTCGTGGGACCAACATTTTCAGGTCTTAGATAATGGAAACACGAGCTTGCCATGGATGGGCATTCGATGAAGTCAACTTGAGAAAGTGCATATTAACCCTTTAAGACCTTAGGGATTGCTTATTGAATTTGGAAATTTACAATTGTAACCTTTGAAGTATGATTGACTGTAATGAGAAGTATACCCTTTTTTCCAGGTCATCTTGTATTTTGTTTGCATTGGATATTTTGTCACTTTCGCATGCGTTTATCATTTTGAAGTTTTATGTTATTGGCCACTGGATCCTAGGAGATATTCTAAAGTCAATGGCCAGATGAGATGTTCACGAGCTCGTAGGGTTTGGGACATGACATCCATGTTTAAGTGATATCAGAGCAAGGTCAGTTCGATCCAATGTGATTGAGGTTTCGAGTGATAAGGAGCAATGACTTGAGGACAATTAGATAGTGAGACCTTTAAGGGGTTAGGCATTGATGTCTGCATTTTGAGAATTATAAGCTTGAACTTGTGTTGTACTCTATTGGTTCTAGTGTTGATTTTAATTGATAATCTTGGACGATGATATGATTCAGGTTTAAGTAGAAGCAAGCAGAAACTAAGGAGACATAAGCATGGATTTTGAGGTAGAAATTATGCTTAAGGTTAGTAGAGAATTGCTTATGAATAAGGGGTCAATTGGAGTATATGATAGTGATCATGGTTTATCAATGACCCAACTTGAGGAATATTTGGCTTAAAGTCCAGTTGTGATCGAATGCATGTGGATTTGACATGAATAACAACTAGACTTGAGGTATATAATTGAATAACGGCAATTGATCTGTGAGAGGTGATGGTCCTTGTAGAGCTAGAGGTTTTCTATGGATAAGAATGAATTTGTAGATGATTGTGGTATGACGAGTAGCAAGAACAAACATATTGTCCATGTGTTTATGGCATTAAAATGAAAGTTGATGAGAGTGTATGCATGAGCTTATCATTATTGGAGTTAATAAACTGTCGCTTGGTATGGGACAAGTTGATGGGATACCTATAAACCGTAATGAAGCATGGTGTGGGACGTGTGGAATGGGCTTTCTCCTTAAATGTATGACTTGGGATAACCTGCAACAATTAGGTCTGACAAGGGCAGGGAGTGATCGCCGATACAGAGATGTACGAACAAGGAACGGCTCCTGGCGAGCTTCTAAGATGGCAAGAGAAAAGAATGACCCAAGTCATAACTTGAAAGGGAAAGTCTAGATATCAGGTTGAGTTTATTTGTGGTTAAGAGATGTATGGCACAGGAGTGATTCTCAAAGTGAATGTTTGAAAGTGACATGACTTGTGTAATGACGCCTGTGATTGGCATGATTAAGAGTTTTGTGCATGGTTGTGATGCCATTTGAAAGGGAAATTGATGTTTATGATTGGCCTGTTGGGCATGTTTTGTAATTGGCATAATGTGATTGGCTTGGCCAAGGTATAATTGAAAAATTAGACGGCATATGGGTTTATACCCGATGAATTGATGCATGTTGAGAATGAAATAGCATGTCGTGTTTGTCACAGAGTAGGAGATGCCGTTAGACTTTAAGTGTGAGCTATTGAATTGTTGAATTGTTGTCTTGATGCTTGTTTGATAGTTGCCTAGTTGAGTCTTGCTTAGTAATTGGCTGTTAACTGTGAAATCGCCTTGTTGAGGCTGGCCTGTCAAATAGTTATTGACTAATGAGGATATGGAATCCTTGGGTAATGAGCAACTAGTCAAGAGTTGTTCGGGAACCAATGGATGGTTGATAAGGATGAATGATGAGATGAGTAGCTTGAGATTGCTAGACTTGAGCAAATAACTTAAGTCTTTGATTCCTGGAAGGAATTGTAGTCAAGTGGCATAAGAACCTGACACGGTTGAATGACCAAAGTATGGTCGTAAAAGAGCATTGGGCTCAAATATACCTGGTTTGGAAGATCTAAGAACTGAGAAGGATCATGAGAATTGAGTAAAGATGAGCAACTGGAAAATGAGTACTAGAAGAGCGTATGGCTTGATTTGTTAATCGCGCGAGACCCAAGTGTAATAGGGGGTCGTGAGAACTTTAAATGGAAATAAGAAAAACTTATAGGTAGGCAAGCTCGAGGAGGAGCTGCCATGATTGCCAAAGTCACTATGGTGACAGATGCTAGTATCAATAAGTTAAAGTGATGGAAGTCACAAGAAAGGTGACTGAGTTTGATGGAGGAATGAGATTCGAAATTATCTCCCTCTGGATTGGAGATTTTGGTAAGGAAACCTTAGAGGTTTTGGGTATACTGAGGAAAGAAAGTGACCCTAGCAATTTTAGCCTTAAAAGGCTGTTAATAGTTGGCGAAAGGACACCAAAGGAAAAGTTTTCCTCGAAGGCATGAGATATGCCTAGACTACCTCTGTTGAGTTGTTTGATGGAAAGTATTATCCTGGGATTGCTTGAGAGCAAAGGTTATTTGGATCTTGATAATTTTGCAATGATCAGAAGATGATCGACCAATATGAGGCAGAGTCCTCATGGTCGTCTAAGTGTATTGAAAGTGGTCAAGTACCCTTTGAATGAGACATGAAGTCCCTGAGTGGATTGAAAATTTGAAAGCCTTATAGCTGGTTGTTATTCCTGCTTTTGAGGAATAGTAATGGGACTTAGTAAAAGAAGAGAATGAGCGGGAGATTTATGAATAAGAGAACTCGTGCTCACGGATTGCAAGCAAAGAGATATTCGTTATGGAATATGGAACGTGCCTACGAGAAATGGCTATTACCTAGGCGTAAGACCCATGGTGGAAAATAGGTAGCCTGTCTCTTCTTTATGGAAGGAGTTGACGAAAATCGGCACGACAGTGTGCCTGGGCTTAATGATTCCCTGGGATTAGTTGATTGAATTGGAACTATTAGAAATGGAATCATGAGTTGTTGTCCCCTAAAGAATAGGGCATTGTCCTTAAGGATGATTGGACATGATATGGTCGTTGACGAAAAGAAAAGCAAATGGACTGGATAGTCCTAGCCTCTCGTGGTATTAATGAATAGTTGAGTAAGCGAAAGGAGCGCTTAGAATGTAATTGCAGATGTGAACTGGTGGAAGACCAATGACGAACGGATATTGCCACTGGAGGTGACTGAATTATGGGAAGAAGAATGTCAAGTATGGTGACATTTGGAAATCTTGGAGTAAAACACCACTGTTAGCAATAACTCCAAGCTTGATGTCCTATGGAATGGCAAGGACAAAGTGGATTTAAGTGAGAAAATGTCACTAAAGTGTATCGCTTCCTTTATAGGGTAAGAAACCCTAGCAAGTAAGGAAGAGGAAGTTCTGATTGTCTTGGTGCTAAAAATGAACGTCTAGACTGAAAAAGAAGACGCAAAACTTCAATGATTCCTGGAAGGGAAGTTCGAGAGACTGCGCTGTAAACAATGTTGAATTTCAGGATAATGTCGATGTTTAGTGGAACAAACGGAATTGAAAAAAAAAAACAAACAAACAAAGTCGCATTGACTGGTTATGGAAACCGGCGATTAAGATAAGAATGCTTTATCAGGGAAGAGTGATAAAAATGAGCAAAGTGCTACAAAGTCCAAGTGGAGACTCGTGAGAGTAGAGAACCAAGGTTTAAGCCCTCAAGTGAAAAGTGTCAGGAACAGTTTGAAAAATATGACACCTGGTGGAAAGAAGTTGATAATAGTCGAATTAAGTGTCCAAAGAATGATTGAGTTGATTGTTGCCGTCTTGAGACACGATGATTGAACTCATTTGAAGAGTCATGAGAAATATACACAACTTTGAGAGTATCCCATGGACTCTAAGGAGATGCTCGTTGTATGCTAAATGTGAAGCGCACAAACTGCGGGCCTGATGAGGTAAGATTCCTTAGTCGTGAAAAAATTTGAGAAAGAAAATCCCTATGGAGCCTTTGAGGATTGAAATAAGTGATGAATCGACTAGAGTCGATTTGAGTTACTGGAAGTTGAAATTTCCTGAAATTAGTGAATTGTTATAGACAGACCGTGGGAAGATTCCCCACAAAAGTTGTTCCATTGATGAAATGGACTAAGGGCTAGATGTAACACGAATGGGTGAATGAACATGAAAGGAGTTTTTGAGGACTTAAGTCAATTTGATGACTACGCTGGTAATAGCGTTCCTGTTTGGAATCAAAAGAGCCGAGAGAATCTTAGTGATGTGATGTGGAAAGGAAATTTGAGGCCTAGCAAGGTGATTTCAAATGGATATTGCTTGTACGGCGTGATAATAATGCCATATGAATTGGAATGCTTAGAGCATGATTGGAGTTGATTTGCGAATATCCTTGCAACAAAGTTTGAAAAATCTTGCTTGGGTGGAAGGAGGTTTTAAGTCTATGTCTATCACAAGAAATGAAGGTAGTAGTTTTCAGAGGGGAATTAAACAAGAGGCAACATTGATATATGAAGTTGCTTGTGGATATGAAAGCGTTGCTTGGATAAAGAAATATCTTGAAGTTATGTGAACTAAAAGAAGTGGAGAACATGGACTACCTAAAGGGAATTGGTGGAAAGCCATGTGGAACGAAGAGATCGCCCAAATGTTGTTACAGTGATAACCATATCGCTAAGGAATAGGTGGAATAACTGGCGGATGGTTATAATTAAGAAGTGAGCATTGCTTAATTGGCGGTGGAGGGATAGATCTTCCCTCAAGAAATAAGAGATTCAACTTCTAAATTGGTCGTTTATCAATGGACTAGTCCGATGTCTACCTAAAGCGTCAAGTCTAAAGGTCCGAAAGAAATTGAGATATTTCCATGATTGGACCCTAATATCTAAGGGGTTATGGAAAGGAATAGAACATGGAGCATTAAGGTGTGCCTTGGGATGGCACAAAGGTGTGTCGAGATTGCCTTAATATTACTGGTGATATGGATTGAAGGTTGAATTAGTCTAATGAGTGGTCGAGCATTAGACATGCGGACAAAAGAGAGAGACATGACCTTGAAGGTTGATGGATTACTACGGTCGTTGGAGATCTTCAAATGAAGTCGAAAGTGAACTACAATGGAGTAATCATGAGCTTGATTAGAAGTCGAGAAAGTTATGACTCAATTTGGTTGAGAAATGGCAAGTTGACAAAGCCTTGAATCTCTAATGGTACAAGAGGACATTTGAAGGGATGATATGTCAAATGATGTGAGTGCCAAAAAGCATATGATTGCAATGGTTGAATAAGGAACAGAGTTATTTTGAAGAATGAGAATGCGATGAGGCGTCTACACCCCATGAGATGGGATAATTGGAAGATTGCAAATTCTAAGGACGAAATTTCTTTAAGGGGGGAAGAGTTGTGACATTCTGAATTTCTGAGCATTTTGAGATGTATGAATGAGAAAATATTTATCGATGTATTTCAATTTTATCTCGCTCGGACCTGATCAATTCGAGTAAACTGACCAGAAAGGGAAAGGCTAATGCATGACAAGTACATGGACCTAGGAACTCGAATAAGGAACGGCACTTTGACCATAAGGATTGTCGAGGGAATATTTAGAGCCAATAAGGAGCGATCTAGAAACAATCGAGGAATTCATTGCTAGCGATATACGATTGGAATGCGAGTGATTCCGCTTAACCAACGTATGATTTGCAAACCTTTCCTAAATCGAATTCTTACGATTGTGATTATCGGAGCTAGCGATAAACCCTCATAATTACATGACAACCAAAGTCGTTATGACTTGAGTCATCCTAAGTGTAATGAGAATCATTGAGTCGATACGTGTGAACGTCTGCCAAAGCCGCCCGTCAATTTGAGATAAGTTGAAATTACAATTGACGGAAAATGGACATTGACTTGGATCTCAGAATTAGATATCGAACAAGGAAGAATTCCGACAATTAAAAAGGAATTGGACGTCCCACCAACGAGGGTAATTAAGATTTGGAAAAGTGAAATTTGGACTGAAGGTGTAAAATTACCACTTTGCTCTCAAGGACATTCTTTCTCTTAAGAACAAGCAAGGGCAAAGTAATCATCCCCTTTCTTCTCGTTGTGGCAAAAAATTTGAGGGTATATTAGTCAATTTAGTCCAAGATTTTTATGTGGATGGGACAAGTGTCATTATTTAGAGGCCTTATCCACTTAGGTTAGTTTAGAGCTCTAGATTGGCATTAAATGGATGTCATAATCTCACCTACCAATCCTCTCTCTCACTTCAATTTTTATCAGCCACTTTCTCTCTCCCTCTCAGTCTTACGTTTCCCTCTTTCTCTCTTCCTCTTGCTCGCCGGACAGAATCTGTCCTCGCCGGACAGAATCTGTTCTCGCCGTTCGTCCACCATGATGCCTGCTTCCGGCCACCATTCGACCCAACTCCAACCACCACAACATTCCTTGATGTCTTGCCTACAACCTCCAAGTGACCATTCGTTGATTCATTGCTCCGTTTGAATTGTGGAGCTGCCGGAGTCCGAAGAGGTCAGAATCGGGTTCAATCTAGCCATGAGCTCCTTTAGACAGGTTTAGAAGGCTTATCTTGCTTCCAAATCAAGGTGAGACCTCCTTAAGACATAGTATTAAAGTTGAGTAAGTTTGGTTTGAAGTTTGGTTGAGGTTTAAATGGATTTTGGTGGTTGAATGTCTATAAACTTCTATTGGACATAATATGTCCTCTTCGATGGGTTTGGGAACTGAGCACCTTTGAAGGCCGTAGAAGCGTTGCCTTGCCCCAAAATTCATTGGTAAGACACCCTAAGACATGATATTACATGTTAGTAAATGATTAGTGAGTTAGATTGAAGTTTTGATGGCCGGTTTGCATGGTATTTCCTAGGAATAGAATCTGTCTTGCACCGGACAGATTAGGAACCGAGGATTGTTGCGGTTCTTGGAGGAGTTTGTTGGCTAAATTATCTCGGTAAGAAGACTTCTAACCCTTAGTTAGGATGTTGGCTTACTAAAGGGTGGATTTTTGGTGGAATGGAAAGGGTTTAAAGAGTGGTTTTGGTGTCAAAAACGTGAGAGACCCGAGAGCTGCCAAATCCCGTTTTCTGCACACACCGATTTAAAACGGCCCATTCTAAGTCATCCGATATCCAAATTGAGTCTCGTTTTCGCCCACATGTCCGTAATATCTTGAAGTTTAAGATCATAGAATTTGTTTCCTCAAAAAGTAATTTGAAAAATTTCAATTTTCGTTAGGCTGAACCTAGTCGTGAGTGGGTAGATTGTGAATTGAGGTTTTTATGACTTGCCTTTTATTGAATGCCATGTTTTCATGCTTAGGGAGCAATGAATCAAAGCTGTGAATGCTTGGTGATATTATGTCGTTTGTGAATTTGCGCATGTGATAATTATTGGGGATTCAATTGAGGGATTTAATGCTCGGTTGTGCAATTGATGTTGAGTGATGTTTGGTGTGATGACGTGCATATGCATGATAAGCGAATGACATGCTTGATTTTGTGATCCTGATGTGCTTGAATGATGTGCCTTGAATGGCGATGAGATGAATCTGTTTGTGGATGTGTAGATGGAACTAATGAGAAGGATCACAAATGAGGTTACTTTGGCCAATGTGTTGCGCCATGGGTGTTTGATCCAGATTGACCTGATAAGGTCGTGAAGCTAGAGAGTACTACCTTGATCGAATCATCTCGAAGGCTGTAAGAATCAAGAGTCAAGTAGTGACCGAATCATCTCTAGGTCCGGACGCGAGAGTCCTATAGTCGACCGACTCATCTCGATGGCACGGAGTGTCGAGAGTCGCTATAGAGACCGAATCATCTCACAACGAGAGTCATGATGACCGAATCATCTTGATAAGACGTCAAGAGTCATGTGATTGACCGAATCATCTCGCGGCCCAAGGAGGGTGGCCCTTGATGGGTGTAAAGAAGATAAATGACTGAAACATGATCTTGATATGTTTCCGAGTCTGTGTGATTGAAATGCTTGAATAGGCTGGAAAACATGGGATGCCTAAAGTGCATGAGATGTCTATTATGCCTGTATGGCTTGAGAATTTCAAATTGGAAAGGGAAAGTGTGAAGGACATGAACCCGATTGCCTGATATGTCTGAGTTGCCTTGTTATGCCTATTGATTGAATGTCATGTATAAAAAGTATTTTTCAAAACTTGCACATTTTCAAACGAGCATGGAGGTACCAATAGTCTAGCTTAGTGTTAGGGTTAACTTACTAAGATTGTTATCTCACCTCGTCGTGGGACCAACATTTTCATATCTCAAACAATGGAAACCTGAGCTTTTCATGGATGGGCATTCGATGAAGTCAACTTGAGGAAGTGCATATTAACCCTTTGAGACCTTAGGGATTGCTTATTGAATTTGGGGATTTAGAATTGTAACCTTTGAAGTATGATTGACTGTAATGAGAAGTATACTCTTTTGTCCTAGGTCATCTTGTATTTTATTTGCATGGGATGTTTTCTCACTTCCGCATGCGTTTATCATTTTGAAGTTTTATGTTATTGGCCGCTGGATCTTGGGAGATATTCCTAAGTCAATGGCCATATAGGATGTTCACGAACTCGCAGGGTTTGGGACGTGAGAATTTTGGCCTTGTCGGGGGGCTGCAAGGCCTAGACCAGCCACAACCGAGCCTCGTTGAACCCCGATGAGGGTTGTGAGGGTCGCCGACCCCGTAGGAACTCCCCCACCCATCTTCGGCCACTGTCGGCGATGGTGAAACCCCTTGCCGCTGCAAGTATAATTTTTTAAAAAAAACTTTTAAGTTATATTCTGGTTATTTTTAATTTTTTAAAAAAATTAACTTAATTGTTGGTTTAAAAATCCTCATGGCTTTTATGTGGACTGAAGTTCAAAAGGAAAATTGCCACATCGACGCTATCTAGATAAAGAAATTAATAAAGAAAAATGCCACATGTATTGTTTGGTTGGAATTGGCACCTAACTAATCATTTTTGGTCGGAATTGACACTAAAGTGATCACCAAACACAAAAATCGGAACTTTAGTGAGCCGTCGAAAAAATTGACGCTAAAATGAGTGTCGTACATAAATATTGGCACTACAGGTGTTCTTTTGCCAAATCTAATTCAATTTTTATTTGGCAACTCTGAATCTTTATCCATTGCTGTCTAGAAAGTATCTTGATTCAGAATCTTACTAATATCTTATGAGTTCTTTATTATGCGTCTTCTACGATTTTTTTTTCAAATTGATGTATATTTAGTATGTTTTGTCATCATAAAAAAAGTGGAGATCGTTGAGAAAATCTGTGACATTCCGAATTCTAACCCTCTCTAAGGCTATTGACCTGACATGGCATCTCGAAGTCGGAAAATGGACAATGAAGAATTTTAACATTTGAAATGAATTAGATGCCGCCTCATCGAAGGTAATTTAAATTGAAAAAGTAGCATTTTGGACGGAAAGTGTGAAATGACCAATTTGCCCCTCAAGAATTAGCCTTGCCTTAAGATTAGAGGAAGGGTATTTTAGTCAATTGTAAACCCCCATGGCTGTTGAAAATCAATGGGCCAAAAGAGTCGTTTGATGTGAAGATATTAATTTGCTTGCGGACAAGTGTCAATCTTGGAGGATTAACATTAATTGTTCACTTTTCACCAACCATTCAATAAGTTTTGACCCTAAGTTGGATTAAGCCTAATTCTCCTCTCCCTCTCCCCCATTTTGGATGACATCTCTCTCTCTCCACCCTTCTTCTTCGTTTTTCTTCTTCCTACTGAGAGCTCCCAGCTGATCAACACTACTCCGCCACTTCAGCCTGCTCGATGGCCACCTTCGGCCACCACCGACCTCATGCCGACCACCAACACCTCTCTCAGCCTCTCCTCAATACAAACCCTATCGATGTTCGGCTATTGGTGGTCCTGATCATCCCGTTCAGAATCGGACCAGTTTGGGAGTAAGCTCACTTTCGCTGACAATAGGACCTCATTTGGCTTCAAACCTTTTGTGACATTCCGAATTTTGATCTTCTCAAGGCTATTGAATGGAAGGATATCGATCGGTGTATTTTAGTTGTAACTCGCTCAGAATTGGTCACTCCCGAGTTAACTAACCAAATGGGAAAGACTGACGCGGAGTCGGGTACATGGACGTAGAGAATTTGAATGAGAAATAGCACTTTGAACATAAGGATTGTCGAGGGAATTTTTCGGGCTAGCAGAGATCGATCTAGGAACAATCATGGAATATATTGCTAGCGTTATACGTTGGGACGCGGACAATTCTATTTAACCAATGTATAATTTCCGAGAACTTCCTAAATCGAATACCAATGATCAAGATCGAAGGAACGAACTATAAACCTCGTAATTACATGACATTCAAAGTCGCCACGGCTTAAGAGAAATCCCAAGGTCGATATGTGTAGCGCCTGCAAGAGTTGCCTGTCAGTTTGAGATAAACTGAAATTATAGTCGATAAGAGTTCGACATGAAATTGGACCTCAAGATTTAGGTATTGGACATTGAGGAATTCCAATAGCTAAATTGAAATGGAGTCTCCTCATTGAGGGTGGTTTATACTGGACAAATAGAATTTCGGACGAAAAGTACCAAATGATCATTTTGCCCCTCAACCATTGGCCTTGTGTGATATGCGGTGTTATTATGCGCTAGCTTTCCACCATGGTTTTTGCATGACACCTGTCTTGTTGACCATTTGACTGGCCAGCAAAAAAAAAAAAATGAAGAGAGTCATCGCCTCAAAGTAGCATAATATAAAAGAAAGAGAGATAATGCTTCATTTGGCCATTAAAATAGAAACGAAGAAACACAAAAACGCAGAAAAGAAAAAGGAGAATGATAAAATGAAATCTGGTGGGGTCAACAATCGAGCTAAATCAATCGCATTCTTTAGCGTTTAGTAAGAATTTAAGTCCTTCATTCATATTGTCGGAATAGTTTTCGAAGTTATGCTACATTTAGGCTCCGCGTTATGGATAGTTAAGATTATGCGATTCGGATTAGTGTTTTGTTAGCTTATAGAAATAGTTTGCCTAGTGGCTAAGCTTATCTTAGTCGATTCGTAGTTATCATATCATTTTTACTTGACTGTGATATCGATTTTTCATTAAATGGATAGGAGTTGAGTTCGATAGCTTGAATTAGTTATCGAGATCTGAGTTAGGCCATATCAGGTGAGTGGTGCTTATCTCTTCTTTGAATTTATGAAGTCATATCTTGAAAGTGGTTCAGATTTGATATACTATGAATGTTAAAGGCATATCTGTTGCATCAAAATCTGGATCGGGCAATTACTGCATTTTGATACTTGCGAACTATTTGAGAAATACGTTACGAAATGAATTGTGAAATATGTGATCGATTTCTGAACCTGATTTATCAGAAATTATTGTGGAATATATTCTGCTTTGTAAAATGATTTATGGATTGGATTTGTGGATTATTTGCAGACGTTGGTTTTGATACTCAATATCGTTGTGAACCAAATAAAGGGTTTTTAGGCATGCGCATACTAGTTAGGATATCCTTTAGGGCCACACCACCAGCTAATATAGGTGGAGACCTTAACAAGGAGGAATCTTGGTCGCTTTGTCACGAGGCGTTATATGTGACCATTGTCACGCCCCGCGCCTCATCGCAAGCACGCAATCATCCCTGCAAGCAAAATAACAATAATCTCTCGGCGGTCCCAAGGATCCACTTATATGTAAAGGAAGATCGAGAGATGAAATAATTTACATTAAGCACACGAAAGTGTCTCCCAGCAACTCCCATACAATATATATATATATATATCCCAAGACTAAGCAGGACTGGATAGTATCATAAAGTCGTACATCAACATCAACTGGTCACATCTACTACAGACCGCTATACAGGAAGGCGATGGGTAAACATGTCAAAAGATGTCCACAAAATCCACTAGGGAAGGGGGATCAGGTCGCCAGTCAAAAAGTTAGGTCATCATCCGGAGTCGCCTAGGAAGAACTGCTGGAATCTTCGATGTCCTCGCTCTCCTCTGACGGCTCGTACTCGGAGAAAGTCCCTGACGGAACCTTCACAGAGTCTTCCATGGTCGCTTCCTGTGACTGCTCAGCCTAGTCTCCCTCCACGGTCGCCTCCTGGTCCGGCTCGGATGGATCTCTCTCGAACGGCTCCACCAGTATGACCTCGTCCTTTGGCAGTGGCACGGGAAACTCAACTGTCGGCGTCCGCTCTGGGCCGTTCCTCGAACCAACCACTGAGCCCTCGGGAAACTCCTGGTCTGCTATCGTCTGACACCAAGGAGGTATAACACCCTTTGGAACCTCATGGGGTTTCAGCGGCCCGATCTTCCTATCCCCGTCCTGTCTAAACTAAGCCTCAAATCAATGAGGCTTCCAGTCATGTTTGCCCTCATCTACCCAAACTACTGTATATTTCCTTATGTATATATTTCCCTACTTATTGGGGAACTCATTGTAGTACGCCGTCATCTCCTGCGGGTCCCCAAACCTAATAGGCCACATAGCTACTGCCTAGGATCTGTAAAGTAAAATTTCCCCAAAAGGGGTGAGATACACATCTCAGTAAGAAAAACCTAACCCTAGGTCAGGTTGACCGTCCACTTAGGCAATCAAGTCACTCAACCTATCCAACTCATAGGCTCATGCAGGTATGACATTCATAATTCAATAAACAATAATGCACAGACGACGGGCATGCATTTATGTTCTCATGTCACACACAGTTGCACGTATATGCTCGGCCTGTCACTTCACCACATCAATCAACCTCTGCCTGCCTCATTCTCTAGCCCGCGATTAAATCGCATCAGGCTCGGCCTGCGTAAAAGCATCAGGCCCCGGTTCAATTTCCAAACAGAGTCTATGAGCTCGTATTCTGTCCCGCGATTATGTCGCATCAGGACTGTGGTTATTTCAACCCCGCGAATCTGTCGCATTAGGGCGCCACCTTTTCATAATCCACCCCGCGACCTCGTCGCATCAGGGTCTCAACCTCCGCCCTGCGTCCCATACTCCTCAGAGCCATGCCATGCAATGCCACAATCATGTCTCATGCCACATCATATCAATTAACTTGATTTTTTTAAAAAAAAAATCAAATTTCATAACCAATGGCCAATGTGCATGATAATATGTTTAATAAATTTCATGGCATGCAATTCAATTCAAATAGTACTCAGGCACTCAGACAATTCACACATAGGCTAGGTCAAACAATTATTTTATAATGTCCAAGGGCGCATCAAGCTATTACATGCGACGGTTTTCTCATAAATCGTTTCGTCCGGCCCTCAACTTTTCCAATTGAGTCCAATCCCCCTAGCCTCGGTTTAAGAAATTCCTTACCTCCGCTTAACAACGCAAATTTCGACTCCTTGAGTCTCCTATGGTTCGGCCAATCCAAGTCCCAAAGCTGACTTGTCACGCAACCTAGTTTAACCAATCGATTTGTCAAAATTCCAAGTATAATTCCTCAATTCATCCATCCAAATCACTCATAACATACTCCTCCTCATCTTAACACATCATACACACCAAATTACAACATAATCTCAGCCTCTTCAGCCCTCCACAGAACCTGTTTGGCCCGGCATTGAACCGGTTCCATTCGATTTTGTTCATGCAGGGTCCAACTGGCCTTAATCTATCTCAAATCCATTAAATATACACTATTCTATCTCTTATAATGTCTACCCAAGAGTTTAGAAGTCTCACCGTGAGTTTCAAGTCGCGTGGTTGCCGGAAGGTCGTCGGAAGTCGCCGGATCACTCAAAGACAGAATACCGACAGATTCTGGGCATAATGTACAAGGGTGTTCATGGTAAAAAACTTATCAAATAAATCCCTAATTTTTACCACAGAACCATCTATATGTCTACTTGATCTCCACAAAAGTTGAGCCAAATATTCCAAGTTTTCGGCTGTCTAAAGGGTTCAGATCCGAACCTACCTCAAATTGGAATAGATTTCGTCGATCTGTGAGAGAATGCTTGCTCCGAATTCCTCAGAGCTCCAAATGACCTGATTCAAGTTGGAGGACGTCGGAAAGATGTGGGGCTACATTTGAGTGGTCCGTTGGAAGCAGGGGACGGCCGGAGGTGGCAGTAGTACGGACCGAAAGGCGACGTCCGACGGGGTCGGGGAAAATAGAAACTAGAGAAGAAGAAGAAGAAGCTTGGTTGATCTTTGGGGGAGCAAAAATGGCAGAATGGTAGAGTGAGAGGGAGCAGAAAGAGAGCTTATTATCCCCAAAAAAATTGATTAATTTGAAGTGATTGGTAGGTGGGCATTTAATGTGAGTTGATCTACCACCCTTGGATGCTTGACACTTGTATATTACTCTAACCAAGAAGATCCAATGGCCATCCCTTTGTCCTTCAATTTTCGACAGCCAAGGGGGAGAGAAATGTCCATTTTGCCCTTCCTTCAATTATAAAGATAAAGTCCTAAGCTTGAGGGGCATCATGGTCATTTTACCCCCGACGTTTCTTCCACCAGACGTGATTGCAGCCTATTCCGAACTGACGGGCGGCTTCTGCAGACTATACGCGTATCGACCCGTGATTCTCATCACGTTTAGAGCTCGTCAATTCATGGCGGCCTTGGTTGTCATGTAATTGTGAGGGCTTATCGCTAGTCCTTGTGGTCTTGATTGTCACAGTCCGATTTAGGATAATTTTGCAAATCGTACGTTGGTTAAGCGGCATCACCCGCGCTCCAATCGTACGACGCTCGCATGGTAATCCTTAATCGTTCTTAGATCGGCCTTTTTGCGATCCTAAATATCCCCTCGACAATCCTTATAGTCAAAGCGCCATTTCCTATTCGAGTCGCCTAGGTCCACGTATCTCGTCTTGGGTTAGACTTTCCCCTTTGGTCAGGCTACTCAAATTGATCAGATTTGAGCGGAATACAACTGAAATACATCGCTTGATATAAATAAACTTCTCATTATAGAGTCTGAAGTTGATTGAAAATCAGAATGTCACAACTCTTCCCCTTTTACAAAAATTTCGTCCTCGAAATTTACGTTACACTCGACAACTCAAATAAATGGGGGTGCTGTCGCCTCATCGTTTCTTCATTCTCCCACGTGGCTCCTTCCATTCCGTGGTGCTTCCATATTACTTTGACTAACGGGATCTTCTTATTCCTGAGGATATGCTCCTTCCGGTCCTCAATCCTTATCGGCTTCTCTATATAGGATACTCTATCGTTCACTTCTATGGCTTCATAGTCCAGCACATATGTCGGGTCAGGCTCATACTTTCTTGGCATCGACACATGGAATACATTATGTACCTGGGATAGACTTGGCAGTAACGCAAGCCAGTAGGCCAGGGCTCCAATTCTCTCCAATATTTCGAAAGGGCCTACGTATCTTGGGCTCAGCTTCCCTTTCCTTTCGAATCGCGAGAGTCCTCTCATTGGCAACACCTTGAGGAAGACATGATCGCCCACTTGAAGCTCCAAAGGCTTGCGTCGCTTGTCTGCATAACTCTTCTGGTGACTATGCGCCGTCCTCAGCCTGTCCCGAATGATTTTCACTGCTTCCACCGATTGCTCTACTAACTCGGCGCCTGTGATACTCCTTTCTCCTACTTCATCCCAGCATATTGGTGTCCTGCATGCTCTGCCATAGAGTGCTTCAAGCGGTGCCATCTGTATACTCTGTTGGTAGCTATTGTTGTACACAAACTCTACCAGGTGTAACTGCTCTTCCTATCCGCCTTTGAAATTTATGACACACGCTCTCAACATGTCCTCGAGCGTCTGGATGGTCCTTTCTGACTGTCCATCAGTCTGTAGGTGGTACGCAGTACTGAATTGTAGTCGCGTCCCCATTGCTCCTTACAAACTCTTCCAAAAATTTGCCGTCAACTTCAGATCCCTATATGAGGTGATCGTCACTGGCACTCCGTGTAAGCTGACCATGTGCCTCATGCATAGTTCTGCGTACTTATCCATGGCGAAGTCCTTTCGTACAGGAATGAAATGGGCAGACTTGGTCAATCGATCCACGACTACCCAGATTGAGTCGTGGCCTATTTGGCTCCTCGGAAGTCCCATCACAAAATCCATAGTTATGTGTTCCCACTTCCATTCCGGAATCTCCAGTGGCTGCAACAATCCTCCAGGCTTACAATGCTACGCTTTCACTTGCTGGCAAGTCAAACACTTAGCCACATATCTTGCCACGTCTACCTTCATTCCGTTCCACCAATAATGTTGTCTTAAGTTCTGGTACATCTTTGTACTTCCAGGGTGGACACTGTAATTTCTCCTATGAGCCTCTGACAAGATTCTTTCTCGGAGCCCTTCATCCTTTGGTACACATAATCGCCCTCGAAATCTCAAAAGTTCATCCTCAGACACCTGGAACTCTGGCTTCCTCTTCGTCGCTTCCATTTCGATAACTTTCTGAATCTCTGGGTCCGTAGACTGTAATGCCTTAATCCCTTCTTGGACATCAGGTTCCACCCTCAAAGTCGCTATCAAACTGGATAGCTGATTAACCTCCAATCTAAATTCAGAATCTCTCAGATCCTCTATTGTCGACCAACTTCTCACCAGCAGGCATGCAATACTCGACTTTCGACTTAATGCATCTGCCACTCTATTTGCTTTCCCAGGATGATATAATATCTCACAATCATAATCTTTCAACAATGCCATCCACCTGCGCTGCCTTAGGTTCAACTCTTTCTGGGAAAACAAATACTTCAAACTCTGGTGGTCTGTAAATATCTGAAACTTCTCGCCACAAAGGTAATACCTCCAAATCTTCAAGGCAAACACAATCGCTGCTAACTCCAAGTCGTGGGTCGGGTAATTCATTTCGTGTGGCCTCAACTGCCTGGATGCATAAGCTATTACCCAACCGTGCTGCATCAATACACAACCTAATCCTTTCAGCGAAGCGTCGCTGTAGATCTCATATCCTCCCGGTCCCGACGGAATGGTCAGTACTGGCGCAGTCGTCAATCTATGTTTAAGCTCTTGGAAACTCTGTTCACACTTATCAGTCCATTCGAACTTCGTTTCCTTCTTCGTCAACCGCGTCAGTGGGACGGCCATGGATGAGAACTTTTCCACGAATCGCCTATAATATCCTGCTAGCCCCACGAAGCTTCTGACCTCCGTGATCGTAGTAGGCCTCGGCCAATTGGTTACAGCCTCTATCTTTGCAGGGTCTACTGCAATCCCTTCACCAGACACAATATGACCTAGAAATGTTACCTTGTCTAGCCAAAATTCACATTTACTTAGCTTCACATACAACGAATGTTCTCTTAGGGTCCTCAATACGATTCTCAAATGTTCTTCGTGCTCTACGTCGCTCCTCGAGTAGATTAAGATGTCGTCAATGAAAACTATGACGAACCTATCCAGAAACTCTTTGAATACTCGATGCATTAGATCTAAAAATGCAGCTGAGGGATTAGTCAATCCGAACGGCATTACCGTAAACTCGTAATGTCCATACCTCGTCCTGAATGCAGTATTCGGTATGTCTTCCTTCTTGATCCTCAGCTGGTGATACCCCATCCTCAAGCCAATCTTCGAGAACACTGCTGCTCCTTGTAATTGATCAAAAAGATCGTCAATCCTCGGTTGCGGATACTTGTTCTTTACCGTCACCTGATTCAATTGTCGGTAATCAATGCATAGTTGCAAGGATCCGTCTTTCTTCTTTACGAACAGCATCGGTGCTCCCCACGGTGAAGCACTTGGTCGGATGAATCCTTTGTCCAGAAACTCTTGCATTTGCACCTTTAACTCCTTTAATTCTGACAGGGACATCCTGTACGGTGCTTTAGAAATCGGCTCCGTTCCAGAAGCTAATTCAATCACAAACTCTATTTCCCGCTCCAGTGGCAATCCTGGCAATTCCTGGGGAAACACATCCGAAAACTCCCGTACCACAGGAATGTTTTCTAACTTAGGTTCCTCGACAGTCGTATCCATCACGGCTACTAAGTATGCCCGACATCCTTTAGATATAAACTTAGTTACTTCCAAAGATGAAACCAAGGGAATTGGGACTCCTCCTCGGCTTCCTACCAATTCATAACTAGGGCGATCTTTCGGGTAAAACCGAATCGTTTTATTGCCACAATCTACTACCGCTCCTTGCCTACTCAGCCAATCCATTCCTATAATCACGTCAAAATCAAACATAGGCAATACAGCTAGGTCAATTCTCTCCTTACTTCCTCCAACCATAATCTCACATCCCGCACACCTTAAGGAAACCAAGACATTATCCTTCAATGGGGTGGCTACATGCAATGGCATGCTTAATGGTTCCAATCTCATACCTACTAACTCAGTAAACTGTGCAAATACAAAAGAATGCGTGGCACCTGGGTCAAATAATGCATAAGCGGTCTGGTTGCATAGGTAAATCGTACATGTGACCACTCCGGGCGCATCTTCTGCCTCGTTGCGCGCTACAGCGAACACTTTACCTTGAGCTGGTGGTCTGTTTGGTTCTATCCGGGGTGCTGCAGTCAACGATCCTGCTTGCGGCCTCGGTCCTTGTGGTCGACTGGCCGGTGCTTGGTTTGGACATGTCCTCATTTGGTGGCCCAGCTGACTACACTTGAAATAGGCTCCAGTCCTCATAGGGCATGGTCCATTCCCATGCCTTCTGCCACATAGCCTGCAGCTCCAGTTCGCTGGGTTTGGCGGTTTCACGATATTCCTCCTTGCAGGCGGCACGAAACGTCTGTTACCTGCCATCGGTCTCTTGCCCATTTGACGATGGTCTCTAAATGATAGGAACCGCGATCCAGTTGCGATGTTTCTTTCCCTCAAGTCTCTCTCAATCATTTGACCTCGCTCGTATATCTCCCTGTAGGTCCTCAAATTCAAGGCTATCATCTGGCTGCGAAGTTAGGGCCTCAATCCTTCCCTGAATCTCCATGCCTTCTCCAAAGGATCCTCCACCGATCAAGGCACATACCTCGAAAGCCTCGAGAACTCAGCTTCATATTGATCTATCGATAGCTGGTTCTGTCGCAGCTGCAAGAACTCGATTTGTTTCCTTTCCCTGGCTATTTATGAAAAGTACTTATCATTGAACGCCCTCTTAAAAGTGTTCTAGTTTAAGGCCATACCTTCAGGGAAGACTCCATCCTTGGTGGCAGCCCACCAGTCGTTTGTCGTACCCTCTAGCTGATATACGGCTAGCAACACCTTCTCCTTATCAGTACATCTTAGTACCCCGAAAGCCTTTTCTTGCTTCTCTATCCATCTAGGTGCTAGCTCGGGATCTCCAATCCCGTCAAACTGCATCGGCTTCAACTTCATAAATTGTTCCACCAGTTGGCCCATCTGCCTAGCCACTATGATTTCCTCTTGAGGGTTCACCGTTTCATTGCTTTGGTTCGGTTCGCCCTGACTTCCACTTCTACCAGCGTTGCCAGTGTTGGTATTCGCAGCTGCTACGACAGCTCCCACTGCCTGGGCTTTGGCAGAGTCCCGATCCTTGACCTGCCTCTCTATGATGTCCCTAAGTCTTTCCATTGCCCTCGATAAACCGCCCGCTCTTGGATCTTCAGCTGCGGGCGGCCTCGAGCTAGAGGCTTCGCCTCTTGGTCTTCCAAGTCTTCTGGATGGGTTACTCATCTCTGTCACTTACTAACAAACCTGGTCTATAACAAGTTCAGTAACAAGTTAGCAACTTACTCAATCATCCAATCCAGGATTACTAACTACTCCTTAACAAAATAATTACACAACAACAGTACTTCATACGTCAACATCAATTCCAGAAATGTCCCAACCAATGGCTCATGGCCATTACTCAAATCCATTCATTCCAGTGATTCATTAAAACTAACCACTTTCAAGCATCAAGCCGGTCAAGGTCCAGAAACGACCTTCAATCCTAAGCAGAGAACTCAATCCTCTATGCCCTGTCAAAACCTTACCAAAATAAAAAATCATCCATAGGTGTCAAGTCACAACTAGGCATCTCCTGCCTTACCCTGACCAGTTTCCTAAAGTCTAGCTATCCGTCCTTGTCCTACCTAGTCCTCCTTATTACTCCAATCCTTAACCAACTTCGTATCGAGCTGACCTTGCTCTGATACTAAAATAAGCGAGGATGTCATGCCTCGCGCCTCATCACGAGCACACAATCATCCCTGCAAGCAAAATAACAATAATCTATCGACGGTCCCAAGGATCCACTTATATGTAAAGGAAGATCGAGAGATGAAATAATTTACATTAAGCACACGGAAGTGTTTCCCAGCAACTCCCCGTACAATATATATATATATATCCCAAGACTAAGTAAGACTGGATAGCATCATAAAGTCGTACATCAACATCAACTGGTCACATCTACTACAAACCGCTATACAGCAAGGCGACGGGTAAACATGTCAAAAGATGTCCACAAAATCCACTAGGGAAAGGGGATCAGGTCTCCAGTCAAAAAGTCAGGTCATCATCCGAAGTCGCCTAGGAAGAACTGCTAGAATCTCCAATGTCCTCGCTCTCCTCTGATGGCTCGTACTTGGAGAAAGTCTCTAACGAAACCTCCACAGAGTCTTCCATGGTCACTTCCTACGACAGCTCAGCCTGGTCTCCCTCTACGACTGCCTCCTAGTCCGGCTCGGATGGATCTCTCTTCGACGGCTCCACCAATATGACCTCGTCCTCTAGCGGTGGCATGAGAAACTCGTCTGTCGGCGTCCGCTCTGGGCCATTCCTCGAACCAACCACTCAGCCCTCGGGAAACTCCTGGTCTACTATCGTTTGATACCAAGGAGGTATGACACCCTCTAGAACCTCATGGGGCTTCAGCAGTCCTACCTTCCTATTCCCGTCCTGTCTAAACCAAGCCTCAAATCGATGAGGCTTCCAATCATGTTTGCCCTCATCTACCCAAACTACAGTACATTTCCATATGTATATATTTCTCTGCCTATCGGGGAACTCATCGTAGTACGCCATCATCTCCTACGGGTCCCCGAACCTGATAGGCCACATAACTACTACCTAGGATCTGTAAAGTAAAATTTCCCCAAAAGGGGTGAGATACACATCTCAGTAAGAAAAACCTGACCCTAGGTCAGGTTGACCGTCCACTCAGGCAGTCAAATCACTCAACCTATCCAACTCATAGGCTCATGCAAGTATGACATTCATAATTCAATAAACAATAATACATAGAGGACAGGCATGCATTTATATTCTCATGTCACATACAGTTGCACATATATGTTGGCCTGTCACTTCACCACATCAGTCAACCTCTGCCTGCTTCATTCTCTAGCCCGCGATTAGATCGCATCAGGCTCGGCCTGCGTAAACGCATCAAGCCCCGGTTTAATTTCCAGGCAGAGTCTATGAGCTCGTATTCTGTCCCGCGATTATATCGCATCAGGATTGTGGTTATCTCAACCCCACGACTCTGTCGCATTAGGGCGCCACCTTTTCATAATCCACCCTGCAATCTCGTCGCATCAAGGTCTCAACCTCCGCCCCGCGTCCCATTCTCCTCAGGGCCATGCCATGCAATGCCACAATCAAGTTTCATGCCACATCATATCAATTAACTTGATTTTTTTTTAAAAAAATCAAATTTCATAACCAATGGCCAATGCGCATGATAGTATGTTTAATAAATTTCATGGCATGCAATTCAATTCAAATAGTACTCAAGCACTCAGACAATTCACACATAGGCTAGGTCAAACAATTATTCTATAACGTCCAAGGGCGCATCAAGCTATTACATGCAAGGGTTTTCTCATAAATCGTTTCGTCCGGCCCTCAACTTTCCCAATCGAGTCCAATCCCCCTAGCCTTGGTTTAAGAAATTCCTTACCACCGCTTAACAACGCAAATTTCCCCTCCTTGAGTCTCCTATGGTTCAGCCAATCCAAGTCCCAAAGCCGACTTGTCGCGCAACCTAGTTTAACCAATCGATTTGTCAAAATTCCAAATCTAATTCCTCAATTCATCCATCCAAATCACTCATAACATACTCCTCATCATCTTAACACATCATACACACCAAATTACAACATAATCCCAGCCTATTCAGCCATCCACAAAATCGGTTTGGCCCGGCATTGAACCGGTTCTATTCGGTTCTGTTCATGCCGGGTCCAACCGGCCTTAATCTATCTCAAATCCATCAAATATACACCATTTTATCTCTTATAATGTCTACCTAAGAGTCTGGAAGTCTCACCGTGAGTTTCAAGTCGCGTGGTTGCCAGAAGGTCGTCGGAAGTCGCCGGATCACTCAAACACAGAATACCGGCAGATTCTGGGCATAATGTACAAGGGTGGTTCATGGTCAAAAAATTATCAAATAAATCTCAAATTTTTACCACAAAACCATCTATATGTCTACTTGATCTCCACAAAATTTGAACCAAAGATTCCAAGTTTTCGGCTGTCTAAAGGGTTCAGAACCGAACATACCTCAAACTGGAACAGATTCCGTCGACCTGTATGAGAATGCTTGCCCCGAATTCCTCAGAGCTCCAAATGACCTGATTCAAGTTGGAGGATGTCGGCAAGACGTGGGGCTACGTCTGGGTGGTCAGCCGGAGGTGGCGTTCATACGGACCGAACGGCGATGTCTGGCGGGGTCGGCGAAAATAGAAACTGGAGAAGAAGAAGAAGAAGCTAGGTCTAGTCTTTGGGGGAGAAAAAATGGCCGAATGGTAGAGTGAGAGGGAGCAAAAAGAGAGCTTATTATCCCCAAAAAAATTGATTTATTTGAAGTGATTGGTAGGTGGGCATTTAATGTGAGTTGATCTACCACCCTTGGATGCTTGACACTTGGATATTACTCTAACCAAGAAGATCCAATGGCCATCCCTTTGTCCTTCAATTTTCGACAGTCAAGGGGGAGAGAAATGTCCATTTTACCCTTCCTTCAATTATAAAGATAAAGTCCTAAGCTTGAGGGGCATTATGGTCATTTTACCCCCGACGTTCGGAACGTCGTTTTTCTTGATTCTGACTTCTTCGATAGGGCGACGACCAATCCAATTGACGTTGGAATTCTTGATTTTCCTTTTTCAAACTTTTCAGGACTCAATTCTGATCGTTCCTTCTACCAGACGTGATTCCAGCCTATTCCGAACTGACGGGCGACTTCTGCAGACTATACGCGTATCGACCCCGTGATTCTCATCATGTTTAGAGCTCATCAATTCATGGCGGCCTTGGTTGTCATGTAATTACGAGGGCTTATCGCTAGTCCCTGTGGTATCGATCGTCACAGTCCGATTTAGGATAATTTTGCAAATCGTACGTTGGTTAAGCGGCATCACCCGCACTCCAATCGTACGACACTCGCATGGTAATCCTTAATCGTTCTTAGATCAGCCTTTTTGCGGTCCTAAATATCCCATCGACAATCCTTATGGTCAAAGCGCCATTCCTATTCGAGTCGCATAGGTCCACGTATCTCGTCTTGCGTTAGCCTTTCCCCTTTGGTTAGGCTACTCAAATTGATCAGATTTGAATACAATTGAAATATATCGCTTGATATAAATAAACTTCTCATTACAGAGTCTGAAGTTGATTGAAAATCAGAATGTCACAACCATGGTTAGATATTTGAGCACGAGTTTGGTTAATGGAATGGACCATTAACATGTGATTTGAGATTTGTCGATGGATGGACCATTGATATGTGATTTGAGATTAATTAATGGACTTGACCATTGATTTTTGTTATGATTTTTATTGATTAACATGATATTTCTGTGACATGCTATAATTATATGTGCATAGTGAATGCTCGATCTGCTTAGAAGTGATATGTACTACTCACTGAACTATGGTTGCTTACCCCTTTCCTTCCCGATCTTTTCAGGTTCTTCAGTTGTCGGCAAGTAGAACGAGAACACAATCGTTGGGGACTTTTAGGAGTTAAATTTTGGTTATGATCTAGGAAAGTTGTGTACATATATGTTGTTAATTGTCAAGTTTAGTTTAATAATGAGATATAAATATCTTTAAGGATTGTAGAAATTCTGATGAAGGAACCAACTTTATGTTTAGTCAGTTATCTATATATAGTTGAATATATATTTGATAACAGGTTTATGTTGGTTTCTATTTGAGGTTACGTCCTTTAGGTATGAGGACGGCCGTGTCATTTCCCTATTTATTGTAAGAATTGGGGTGTGACAAATGTTGGTATCAGAGATTAAGTATGATCTATCTAGGGGTAGATTTTTGGGGATGCGGTGAGATTGTGTGATAGTTTCTTGCAGAATAATTCTTCCACGAGTTAAGGTTATATTTTATTGTAAGTTCAGGTAATCATGGGTTCTGACTTAGAAATGCTAGGTTCATTTCGTAAGAACCTTAAAGGCAAGCGTAGTGGTACCTCTGATGTGACATTCTGATTTCCAGTCAATTTCGGGCTTATTAATGAGAAGTGTATATCTAGAGATGTATTTCAGTCGTATTCCGCTCGAATCTGATCAATTCGAGTAGACTGACCAAGAGGAAAAGGCTAACGCGAGACGAGGTACGTAGACCTAGGGAACTCGGATAGGAAATGGCACTTTGGCCATAAGGATTGTCGAGAGAACTAGCCATAGACCCTCACAATTACATGACAACCAAAGCCACCACGAATTGACGAGCCCAAAACGTGATATGAATCACGGGGTCGATATGCGTAATGTCTGCAAAAGCCATCCGTCGGTTCGGGATAGGCTGAAACCATATCTAATAGAGAAAACTATCAGAAACAAGTCTTGAAATATTGAACATGGAAAATAAGAATTCCAACATTATTTGGATTGGCCGTCGCCCTATCGAAGAATTCTGAAATGAGAAAAATGACATTCTGAACGTCGAGGGTAAAATGACCATTTTACCCCTTAAGCTTAGAACCTTGCCCTTGCAATTGAATAAGGGAATTTTGGACAATAAACCCTCCCCATCAGTTGCCGAAAATCAAGAAGAAAGGATGGCCATTGGATCTCATTGGAATGACTAATGGACATGTGTTAATGGATGGGCAAAAGAGAAGTCATGTCTACCTTTTGGCCACCTACCAATCAAGCTTTGACCATGGACTTGAATATATATCTTTCTCTCTCTCATTCGGCCACTACTCCCCCAAGAACCACCGAGCAACATCTTCTTCTTCCTCCTTTGTTTCTGTCGAAGCCGACCAACCACTGCCGCCTTGTTCGGCCGGTCCAATAGCCACCTCTGGCCATCGCTTTGACGCCGACCGGCCACACCAACCTAGATCTATGTCTTGCCGACATCCTCGAAGTGGAAGTGAGGCATTTAGACCACCGAGGAGCTCTGGCCAAGTATTTTCTCGGAAGTCGACGGAAACTGACCTAACCTGAGGTAGGTCCGATTTATGACACTTTTGAAGGCCCAATTGTTAGAATTTTGAGGTCAAATTTTGTGGAGACCTAGTAGACATGTAGAATATGTGGTAAAAATTTGAGAGTGATTTGAAAAAGTTTAGACCTCGAATCGGTCTTGTAAATCATGGACAGAATCTACCGGATTCTGACTTTGGAGGAACCGGCGACGTTCGGCGAGTTCCCAGCAACCAATCAATTTCAAATCTTCGGTGAGCCTCCCAAACCCTTAGGTAGACATGTTAAGAGGTAGGATAAGGGTTAGATGTTGGATTTGGAGTTGAATTAGGGGGGGTAGCTCACGACATGCACAGAACCGTGAGGAACCGATTTGGTTCTGTGCATGACCGAACCATGGAGGGCTGTTGGCATTGAATTTTGAGTCTCAAATTGGTGATTAGAACATGTTAATATGTTGAGGATTATGCTATGAAGGATTATGATTCATGGATGGTTGAATTAGACTTGGAAATTTATGGAATTGGTTGGATTTTATTAGGTTGCGCGACAAGTCCGGTTGTGGACATTAGGGACCGAAACTTTGGATGCTCAAGATTAGTAAATTGTGTAATCAAACCCAAGGTAAGGGAATTCCTAACCTTATGCTAGGAAGATTGGATTCGATTGGGCGAGTCGAGAGACCAATGTAAATGATTTGTGAGAGTTGTCAAGAGGATTGTGCTTGGAATGCCCTAGAATGGCATAGAGATTGAGGCAAGCGGAGGTTGGTGGATATGGCGAAATGACAGGCCGAGTGTGCATGTGTGTCGAGTTTGACATAAGGTCATCGTTGCATGCCTGCCATCTGCATGCTGTTGATTTATTGGTTCATGTTTGATGCGCTAGTATGATTATGAATGTGGAATTTTGGGATAGATCATTGCCTAAGTGGACGGTCGGCCTAACCTAGGGTTAGGACCCACCTTACTGAGATTTATATCTCACCCCAATGGGGGCTTAATTTTTCAGGTTCCAAACGAAGGAAGCGCGAGCTTGCCAAGGATTGGCATTTGAAAAGATAGTCGACCAATTGTATTTGGAATGGATTTGCCTTGTGATATTGGGAATGTACTTCAGATTGGTGAATTAGAAATTGATCTCTTAGTACTTGGTTAAGGTAATTTGATGGACCTTGTATCCCAAGTCATCAGTTATTGATTTATTTGTGATTGAAGTTAGCAACACTTTCGCATGCATATTTGTAAAGAGTTGTAAGTTATTGGCCGTTGGATCCTAGAGTTTTCATAAAAGCACGGTTTGGTGGGATGTTCACGCGCTCGCCGGGTTCGGGGTGTGACATCCCCGTTCGATTTGGTATCAGAGCAAGGTCAGCTCGATCCAATGTGATTGAGACTTGGAGTGATAAGGAGCGAGGACTTGAGGACAATTAGATATTAAGGCCTGTAGGACTAAGCGAGGATCATTGAATCTTGAGGATGGTAGACTTGAACTTGTGTACACTTTAATGGTCCTAGAGTTGACTTTAATGGATGACCTTAAGCTATGTGGTGATTAATGTTTAAGTGGAAGCAAGCTAGGATTAAAGAGTCATAAGCATGGATTTTGAGGTAGTAATTGTGCTTGACAATAATAGAAAATTGCTTATAAATGAGAAGTCATGAGCCTGGATTTGAGGTTGCTAGGGAATGAATTATGAATAAAGGATCAATTGAAGTGTGTGATTGTGATCTTGGTTTATCAATGACCCCAACTTGAGAAGTACGAGTTATAAAGAGACAGCTAGTATTGGTGGATTCAGGCTTGAACTACGTGATATCTTGATGGTTTTAGTTATCGATTGTTATTGACAACGTTGGATGATATGAGTCGTGATAAATACAAGGAGTATATGAATTGAAGATAATTTGTGATCGGATGCATAGGGATTTGATTTGAATGTTGAATGGACTTGAGATATATAATGGAATATAGGCAAGTGATTTATGAGATATAACGGTCATTGGTGGAATTAGAATTCTTGAATGGATAGGAATTGATCTGAAGACGATTTTTACAGGACAAGTGAGGAGGACGGTCTTGCTGTGCTTATGTTTATAGCTTGAAATGAAAGTTGATGAGGGTGCATGCAGTGACTTATCGTTGTTGGACTTAATAAACCGTCGCTTGGTATGGGACAAGTTGATGGGATACCTATAAACTGTAATGAAACATGGTATGGGACATGTGGAGCGAGGCTTTCTTTGTAGATGTATGACTTGGGACAACCTGCAACGGTCAGGTCTGATGAGGGTGAGGAGTGATCGCCGAGACAGAGAGGTCCGGACAAGGAACGGCTCTTGCCAGGCTTCTAAGATGGCAAGAGGCGGGAATGACCCAAGTCATAACTTGAAAGGGAAAGCCAAGGTATCAGGTTGAGTCCAATTGTGGATAAGTAATGTATAGCACGGGATTGATTCTCGTCAAAGATGATTAAAAGTGGCATGATCTATATAATGGCGCCTATGAGTGGCATGGTTGCAGGCGTCATGCTTGAAAATGGATGCCCTTGGAAAAAGAAAGGCGATGGTTGTGATGGGCTTGTTAGGCATGTTTGATGATTAGCCTCATGTGATTGGCTAAGCCATGGTATGACTGGGAGGTTAGATAACGTAAGGGGTTTATACCTGCTGAACTAAGGCATGTTAAGATGAGATAGTCTGTTGTGACTATGTTAGAGTGGCGGATGCCTTTAGGCCTAAAGTATGAGCTTTTGACCTAGTGAATCGCTGTCTTAAGTGCTTGATTGATAGTTGCCTAGTTGAGGCTAGCCTTGCAGTGGTCGTTAGTTGAGAAGTTGCTCGTTGAGGGTGGCTTGAGTAATGATTGCTAATCAAGGATGATTTGGGATCCTCGAATGATTGGCAATTAATTGAGAATTGTCTAAGAAACGTTAGAGGGTTGGTTGATGGTGAAAGATATTGAGATGAACAGCTTGAGATTGATGGACTTGAGTAGATGACTTGAGTCATGGATTTTTGGAAGGAATCATAGTGGTTCAAGTGACATGAAAACCTGATAAGACTGAAGGACCAAAGTATGGTCGCTAGAGTAGCACTTGGCTTGCGTATGTGAGATACGAAAAGATTCAAGAACTAAGATGGATCATGAGAATTGAGTAAAGATGAGTAACCAGAACGCGAAAACCAGCAAAGCAATTGACTTGAGTTTGTGAACCACATGGGACCCAAGAGTTGAATGGGTCGTGAGAACTTTAAATGAAAATGAGAAAACCTGTTGGTTAAGCAAGCTCGAGGAGGAGCTGCCAGAATTCTCTAAGTCACTAGGGTGATAAATGCTTATGCTGACGAGTTAAGTGATGGGAGTCACGAAGAAGATAAGTCTGAGTTAATCTTTCCAGATTGAATGTGTGGGAAGGACCAAGAGAGCTTGGAAAAGCTTGTGAAGCTAGGTATAAGATTGAGATTGATTGAGCATGATGGAAAGATGAAACTTGAAATTGCCTTCTTTTTAATTTAGAGTTTTATGAGAAAACCTTGGAGATTTTGGGTGCACTAAAGAAGGAAAGTGACCCTGGCAGTACTAGCCCTAAGAAGCTATTGAGGATTGGTGAAAGGTCACTAGAGGTAGGATTCCCTCGGAGGCATGGATCTGCCTAGCCAGCTTCTGTTGAGTTGTTCGATGGGAAGTACCATCTTGGGATTGCTTGAGAGCAAAGGTTGTTTAGATTATAATAATTTTGCAAGGATCGTAAGATAATCGACCGATGTGAGACAGAGTTCTCAAGGTCGCGTAAGCATATGGTAAAAGTGATCAAAGACCCTTGAACAAGATGAGTAAGTCCCTAAGTGGATTGGAACTTGAGAACTATATGGCTGATTGTTATTCTTGATTTTGAGGAATGGTGACAGGACTCAGTTAAAGAGGAGAATGATTGAAAGACCTATGAATAAGAGAACTCCTGCTCATGGATTACGAGCAAAGGGATGTTCATTATAAGTATAGAATGCGCCTACTGGAAATGGCTGATTACTTGGGCGTAAGACACATAGTGGAAAGTGAGTAGTAAGTCTTTTCTGATAGATGAGGTCGAGGAAGAATCGACATGCTAAATTGCCTGGAGTTAATGATTTCCTGGGGTCGGTTGATCGGATTGGAACCATGAGAAATGAAATCATGAGTTGCTATTCCCTAAAGAATAGGGCAATGTTCTTAAAGGGCAATTGGACCATGAATTGATCATGGACAAAAGGAAAAGTGAACAGACTTGATAATCCTGACTGATTGTGATTTTAGGGAATGACCTAGTAAGCGAAAAGAGCGCTTGGAAAGTACTTGTAAAGTGATTTGAGGTAACCGAATTGACCATTTGACAAGAGAACTGGTAGAGACCCAAGGACGAACAAATATTGTCACTTGAGGTGACTGAGTTGTGGGAAATAGAATGTGAAAGCATGGTGGCATTTGGAATCCTAGAGTAAAGGTATCGCCGTTGACGCAGACTCCAAGGTTGATGTCCTATGAAATAGAAAGGACAAGGTGAATTTGAAGTGAGAAAATGCCATGGAGTTATGTAGTTTCTTCCTTAGGGTAAGAGACCCTATTGTAAAAAGGAAGAAAAACTCTAAATTGTCTTAGTATTATGATTGAGCTTTATGTCGAGAAAGAAGATGCAGAACTTGAATGACTCTTGGAAGCGAAATCGGAGAGACAGTCTGGTAGACAATGTTGAATTCCAGGATGATGTTGACGTTCAGTGGAATGAACAGAATTAGGATAAGGTCGCCTTAGTGAGTATGGAACTCAGAGGTTAAAGCACTAATGCTTCCAGAGAGAAGAGTGACGAGAATAAATAAAATGTCGTATGGTCCTATAAAAGACCCGTGATGACAAAGAGCCGAGGTCTGAGCTCTCAAGTGAGAAGTGCGAGAAATAGTTTGGAAAATTTGACAACTAGCCAAAGGAAGTTGATAATTGCCGAACTAAGTGCCAAGGAATGATTGAGTGAGTCGTTACCATCTCGAGAGACGATGGTTGAACTCATGTAAGGAGCCATGAGAAACATGAACAGTCTTTGAGAGTGTCGTATGGACTCTAAAGAAATGTCTATTGCATGCTAAATGCGAAGAGCACAAGTTGTGAACCTGATGAAGTAAGATTCACACATTGGAATAAGGGATAAATCCTTTGAAGATTGGAATAAGTGATGAATCGATTATAGTCGATGTGAGTTGCGAGAAGTTGAGATTTACTGAGATTGGTGAATGGTAATAGATGGATCGTGGGAAGATTCCCCACAAGAGCTGTTCCATTAGTGAAATGGACTAAGGACGAGTCGTGACACGAATGGGTGAATGAACGTGAAAAGAGTTTTCGAAGACTCGAGTTAAGCTGATGACTACGCCACTATGACGATTCCGGTTGGGAAATTGAAACGCTTATGAAGGTCATAATGACACGATGCATAATGGAACTTGAGGCATAACGAGGAGATTTGAATTGGATGTTGCTTGTACGTCATGACAATAATGCCATATAAATTGGCATGCTTAGAGCATGATTGGAATTGACTTGCGAATATTCTCGCAACAAGGTTTGGAAAATCCTACTTGGGTGGAAGAAGATTTCAAGTTTATATCTACTCCAAAAGATATCAAGTAGTAGTTTTCTAAGAGGAATTGAACGAGAGGCAATGCAGATGTATAGAATTGCTTGTGGATATGAGAGTCTTGCTTAGATGAAAAAAAGACCTCGAAGTTATGTGAACTATAAGAGATTAAGAGCATGTACTACCTAAAGGGAATTGAAGGCGAGACATGCGGAACGAAGAGATCACTCATGTGTTGTTATAGCGATTTTCGTATTGCTAAGGAAGGGTGGATTGTTTGATGGATGCTTACCATTGAGAATTAAGCATGGTTTAATTGGCAATGGAGGGACAGATCTTCCCTCAAGAAGTAAGAGATTCAACTTTTAAATTGAAAGTTCGCTAATGGACTAGCATGATGGCCACTGGAAACACCTAGCCTGAAGGCCAGAAGGAAATTGAGGTGTGCCATGATTAAACATCAATACTAGAGGGATTATAGGAATGAAAGGAACCCTTGAGGTCCATGGACGGAAGTACGAGTCCAGCATTGAAGAGAAACTTAAGGAGATGACCTCATTGAAATTCAAAGAGAGAATTATGGTGTTTTTTGAGGATGGCATAAAGATTTGCCAAGATGCATATATATATATATATATGTATCGGTGATAAGGTTGAAAGTTGAAATTTGTCTATCTTGTAGTCGAGCACAAGACATGACGATGAAAGTTGAAGGACCACTTTGATCCAAGGGAATTTTCAGATGGAGTCGAGAATGGATTGCTACGGAAGTAACCATGTAAATGTTTAAGGAGTCAAGAGAGCCATAACTCAATTTGATTAATGAAGGGCAAATTGATAAAGCCCTTGAATCTCTGTTAGCGTGAAAGGAAGCTTGAAAGGAGTAATACGCCGAAGGGTATGGACATTAAAAGTGCATTCTGGTGAGGGCTTGGTAATAATGGTTATAAATAAATGAAAGAGATAAGGTGAACGCTAGAGGATGAGCTGTTGGCAAATGATATGAATACCGAAAGAGAATGGAGATAAGCAAATCAGATTGAGGGCTAAAGGAAACAAGTCCTAGGGAAGGATGTCTTTGGGTTGGAAAGGACGAGCAAGATCGTTACGCCATGGAAAGGATTATCCGGAACAGTAAGGATGCGACGAGGCGCCAGTTCCCCAAAGGATTGGATGAGTAGAAGGTTGCAAATTTCGAGGACGAAATTCCCTTAAAGGGGGAAGAGTTGTGACATTCTTATTTCCGGTCAATTTCAGGCTCATTAATGAGAAGTGTATATCTAGAGATGTATTTCAGTCGTATTCCGCTCGAATCTGATCAATTCGAGTAGATTGACAAAGAGGGAAAGGTTAATGCAAGACGAGGTACGTGGACCTAAGGAATTCGGATAGGAAATAATGGTTTGGCCATAAGGATTGTCGAGAGAACTAGCGATAGACCTTCACAATTACATGATAGCCAAAGCCGCCACGAATTGACGAGCCTTAAACTTGATATGAATCACGGGGTCGATACGCGTAATGTCTGTAAAAGTCACCTATCAGTTCGGGATAGGCTGGAACCACGTCTGATAGAGAAAACTATCAGAAACGAGTCTTGAAAGATTGAAAATATAAAATAAAAAATTCCAACGTTATTTGGATTGGCCGTCGTCCTATCGAAAAATTCTGAATCGAGAAAAACGACGTTCTGAACGTCAGGGGTAAAATGACCATTGTGCCCCTTAAGCTTAGAACCTTACCCTTGCAATTGAAGAAGGGCATTTTGGACAATAAGTCTTCCCCATAAGCTGTCGAAAATCAAGAAGAAAGGATGGCCATTGGATCTCATTGGAATGACTAATGGACATGTGTCAATGGATGGGCAAAAGAAAAGTCATGTCCACCTTTTAGCCACCTGCCATTCAAGCTTTGACCATAGACTTGAATAAATATCTTTCTCTCTCTCTCCTCACCTCATTCGGCCACTAGCTCCCCCAAGAACCACCGAGCAACATCTTCTTCTTCCTCCTTTGTTTCTGCCGAAGCCGACCAGCCCCTGTTGCCTTGTTTGGCCGTTCTGACAACCACCTCTGGCCATCACCTGGACGCTGCCAGCCACACCAACCTAGATTTATGTCTTTCTGACATCCTCGAAGTGGAAACGAGGCATTTGGACCACCGAGGAGCTCCGGCCAAGTATTTTCCCGAAAGTCGACGGAAACTGACCCAACTTGAGGTAGGTCCGGTTTCTGACCCTTTTGAAGGCCAAATTGCTAGAGTTTGAGGTCAAATTTTGTGGAGACCTAGTAGACATGTAGATGAATCTGTCGTAAAAATTGAAGAGTGATTTGAAGAAGTTTTGACCTCGAATCGGTCTTGTAAATCATGGACAGAATCTGCCGGATTCTGACTTTGGAGGAACCGGCGACGTTCGGCGAGTTTCCAGCAACCAATCGACTTCAAATCTTCAGTGAGCCTCCCAAGCCCTTAGGTAGACATGTTAAGAGATAGGATAGTTAGATGTTGGATTTGAAGTTGAGTTAGGGCTGGTAGCTCACGGCATGCACAGAACCGTGATGTCAAGCCCCGAACTCGGCAAGCACGCGAACATCCCTATCCATGCCATTCATTTAAGAATACTTCGGGATCCAATGGCCAATTCCTTATAACTCTTTTAAACAAATGCGTGCAGAAGCAATGCCATCCCCCGTCATATAAATACAACCACATACAGATGACTTAGGACATAAACAACAAAATCTCAATAATTCATTCTCGAAAATTCAATTCTATAATCTACCAACTAGGAGTATAATTCTAATACCACAAAAAGAAAACAACTTCATCCAAAGTACAATTGGTCCACTTTCTCTTCAAATGCCAATCCTTGGCAAGCTTGCACTTCCTTCTCTTGGAACCTGAAAAAGATAAATCCCCACTGGGGTGAGATATAAATCTCAGTAAGGTGGGTCCTAACCCTAGGTTAGGTTGACAGTCCACTTAGGCAGTCGCGTCACTCGACAAATCCAAATTTATGAACACATAGGCATAACAATCACAGCTCAATAAACGACAACACACAGAAGACAGGCATGCATTTATGACATCGTGCCACACTCATGTGCACATGTAGACTCGGCTTGCCTCTTCGCCACAACCATCAACCTCTACCAGCCTCAGGCTCGATCCGCTTAAATGCATCAGACCGCCATCTTCGGTGACCCGTGTAAACACATCAGGTCCCAGTTCATCTCCAAGCAAGGTTTATGAGCTCATATTCTGTCCCGCGATTAAATCGCATCAGGACTGTGGCTATCTCAACCCCGCGACCTTGTTGCATCAGGGCGCCATCCAATCTCACTTCACCCCGCGACCTCGTCGCATTAGGGTCTCAACCTTTCGCCCCGCGTCTCACACGCCTCAGGACCTTGTCATGCCATGCCACAATCATGTCTCATGCCACATCATATCAATTAACTTGATTTTAAATTCAAATTTCACAATCAATGGCTATAAACCGTTCCGATCGGCCCTCGACTTACCCAATCGAGTCCAATCCCCCTAGCCTTGGTTTAGAAAATTCCTTACCTAGCATTTGATTACGCAAATTCCTCCTCTTGAGCTTCAAAGTTTCGGCCCCCAATGGTCCGAGACCGTACTCAATGCGCAACCTAATAAAATCCAACCAATTCATCAATTTTCATGTCCAATTCAATCATCCATGACCCACAACCCTCCATGACATATTTCTCATCATCATAACATGCCTCAATCACCAATTTGAGACTCATAGTTCAACCATCAACAACCCCACAAATTCGGTTTGCACAGAACCGAACCAGGCTATGTTCGGTTCTGTGTGAACTGAATGGATCCAGCCATAAATCAACTCCAAATCCACCATTTAAATGTTATACCACCTCTTAACATGACTATCTAAGGATCCAAGACTTTAAATGAGTTTTAGGCCGATTGGTCGCCGGAAAATCAACCAAAGTCGCCGGATTGTCCAAGGTCAGAATCCGTCACTTTTCTAGGCAAGGTTCACAAGATCGGTTCGAGATAAAATATTTATCAATTCAAGCCTCGATTTTTATCACAGATTCATTTACATTTCTACTAAGTCTCCACTAAATTTAAGCTCAAAACTCTAAGATTTTGACCAGTTAAAGGGGTAAGAACCGGACCTACCTCAGGTGGGTTCCGATTCCGTCGGCTTCTGGGAAAACTTCTGTCCAAAACCCCTCACTGCTCCAAACACCGTAATTCTTATTGGAGAAGTTCGAAAAGATGTAGACTTTTGTTGTAGTGGTCGACCGGCAGCAGATGGTGGCCGGAAGTGGTCCTCGTGGGCATCGAACAGAGGCTCCAAAATTGGTCGCCGATTCCTCCAAGTCAGTTTTCCGGCAGTTTTTGGGCGAAATGTACAAATCGGTTCGTGGTAAAAAATTCTCAAATCAAGCCCAACTTTTTATCACAGATTCCTACACATCTTAGCTTGATCTCCACAAAATTTGAGCCAAAGATTCCAACATTTCGACCACCAAAGGAACTGAGAACCGAACCTATCTCAGTTTGGAGCAGTTTCCGTCAACTTTTGGGAGAATCCTTGCTTCGGACTCCTCGGTGTTCCAAATGCACCTATTCTTATTGGGGAATGTCGGAAAGACATAGATCTTTGTTGTTGTGGCTGGCCGACATCCAGAGGTGATCGGAAGTGGCCGCGATGGCCGGCAAAGTGGAACCCAAATTCTGGTTGGACGGGCATCAGGATGAAGGAGGAAGAAGAAGTGGCTGTTGTGGGTTATGGGGAAGGGAATGGCCGGCCAAAATGGCGAGGAGAGAGAGAGAGAAAAAGTCTATTCAAGGGTTGAGTCAAAGCTTTGAATGGTAGTTGTGTAAAGTAGACAAGACCTCCCTTTTGCACATCCATTGACACTTGTCCAATTGCTTTTCCAAGGAAGATCCAATGGCCATAATCCTCCTTGAGTTTTCGGTAGCCATGGGAGTATCAATTGCCCGAAATACCCTTCTTGACTTGTATAAGTAAAGCTCCAAGATTGAGGGGCAAAACGGTCATTTTACCACCGACGTTCAGAACGTCGTTTTTCTCTTTTCAGAAACCTTCGATAGGGCGATGGCCAATCCAAATGACTTTGGAATTCTTGATTTTCCATTTCAAATCTTTCAAGGTTCATTTCTGATAGTTTTCTCTATCAGACGTAGTTCCAGCCTATCCCGAGCCGACGGGCAAGTTTCGCAGGCATTACGCGTATCGACCCCGTGGTTCATATCACGCTTAGGGTTCGTCAATTTGTGGCTGTTTTGGTTGTCATGTAATTGTGAGGGTCTATTACTAGCTCCTAAGGTCTCAATCTTCACCGTCCGATTTAGGAAAATTTTGCAAATCATATGTTGGTTAAGCGGCATCACCCGTGCTCTAATCGTATGACACTCGCAAGGCATCCCTTAATCGTTCTTGGATCGGCCTTTTTGTGACTCTAAATATCCCCTCAACAATCCTTGTGGTCAAAACGTCATTTACTATCCGAGTTCCCCAAGTCCACGTACCTCGTCTCACGTTAACCTTTCCCATTTAGTCAATCTACTCGAATTGATCAGGTTCAAGCGGGATATGACTGAAATACATCTTTAGATACATACTTTTCATGAATCAGCATGAAATCGACTGAAAATCAGAATGCACACGTGAGGAACCAGTTTGGTTCTGTGCATGGCTGAACCATGGAAGGCTGTTGGCGTTGAATTTTGAGTCTCAAATTGGTGATTTGAACATGTTAATATGTTGAGGATTATGCTATGGAGGATTAGGATTCATGGATGGTTGAATTAGACTTCAAAATTTATGGAATTGGTTGGATTTTATTAGGGCTGCACGACAAGTCAGGTTGTGGACATTAGGGGCTGAAACTTTGGAGGCTCAAGATGAGTAAATTGTGTAATCAAACCCAAGGTAAGGGAATTTCTAACCTTATGCTAGAAAGATTGGACTCGATTGGGCGAGTCGAGAGACGAATGTAAATGATTTGTGAGAAGTGTTAAGAGGATTGTGCTTGGAATGCCCTAGAATGGCATAGGGGTATATATATGCCATTACTTGTGTTTGAATTGTCCGCCATGTATGTGTATCATTTGATTACTTTGCATGCCTTGAGTCTTTGAATTGTGCCTAATTTGCACATGTCGTCATGAATGGAAAATGAATTGGGAAATCATGACATGAGCGTAACATGGCGATGCCTTGAAGCGTATGAGACGCGGGGCGGGAAATGATACCCTGATGCGACGAGATCGCGGGGTGGAGTTGATATTGTGTGGCGCCCTGATGCAATGAAATCGCGGGGTTGAGATAGCCACAGTCCTGATACGAATTATTCGTATGACGGAGAGGCCCTGAGACATATGAGACGCGAGGCAGGAGATGTATACCCTGATGCGACGAGATCGCAGGGTGGAGTTGATGATGTGCGGCGCCCTAATATGACGAGATCAAGGGATTGAGATAGCCGCGGTCTTTATGCGAATTATTCGCGCGACGGAGAGGCCTTGAGGCATATAAGACGCGAGGTGGGAGATGTATATCCTGATGCGACGAGATTGCGGGATTGAGATAGCCACGGTCCTAATGCAAACTATTCGCGGGACACAGGTAAGAGATAATGAGATTTGCCTGAGATTCATCGAAACCGGATGCGTTTACGCGGGTTACCGATAACGGTTTGATGCGTTTATGAGGACCGAGCTTGATGCAATTAATCGCAGGCTAGAGATTGAGGTAGGCGAAGGTTGGTGGATATGGTAAAATGACAGGCCGAGTGTGCATGTGCATCTGAGTTTGACATAAGGTCATCATTGCATGCCTGCCATCTGCATGCTGTTGTTTTATTGGTTCGTGCTTGATGCGCTAGTATGATTATGAGTGTGGGATTTCGGGATAGATGACTGCCTAAGTGAACGGTCGGCCTAACCTAGGGTTAGGACGTACCTTATTGAGATTTATATCTCACCTCGGTGGGGGCTTAATTTTTCAGATTTCAGACAAAGGAAGCGCGATCTTGCCAAGGATTGGCATTTGAAGAGATAGTCGACCAATTGTATTTAGAATGGATTTGCCTTGTGATATTGGGAATGTACTTCGGATTGATGAATTAGGAATTGATCTCTTAGTAATTGGTTAAGGAAATTTTATGTATCCTTGTGTCCCAAGTCATCGGTTATTGAATTATTTGTGATTGGAGTTAGCACCGCTTTTGCGTGCATATTTGTAAAAAGTTGTAAGTTATTGGCCGTTGGATCTTGGAGTTTTCAGAAAAGCACGACTTGGTGGGATGTATGCGCGGTCGCCGGGTTCAGGGCGTGACATCTTATATGAGAGATATGTTAGAAGATTCTCAAAGTACGGCATCAACGAATGACGAGAAGAAAATTCTGAAAGAAGTTCAAACTTGCAGGAAGCAAGGAAAGAGCCATATCGACCTATTACTGAAAAGGATTTATCTAGGGTTTGTCAAGTAGTGCTTGATCTGCAACGTGATTTCAAGAAATTCAAGAGTGGAAAGGATGAATCTGAAGATGATAGAGTGTGTACATATGCTCAGTTTAGGAAGACAAATCCACCCACCTATGATGGAAAGCTTGATCCTTTTGTAGCTGAAGGATGGGTTAGAAGGATGGAAGGAATTTTCAAAGCTAATAGAGTTAATGAAAATCGAAAGGTTGATTTTGCTAGTCAGTGTCTGATAGGTAAAGCTCAGTATTGGTGGGAGGGGGCACGACCAACTTTAAGGGATGAGAATGTTACAATATCCTGGAAAGACTTTACTGAGAAATTCTTTGCTCAATTCTTTCTGGAGTCCTTCCAAATGAAGATGAGGAGTGATTTTATACAAATATCTTAGGGCTATTGCACTATTATGAGGTACGCAGGTCACTTTAATCTATTAAGTAGATTTGCGAAAACTCTTATAGCTGATGAGAAAGTACGAGCTGAACATTTTCAAAGAGGTCTTCGACCTGATATTCGATCTAAGCTAGCACCTATTGCATTAAAGACATACAATGATGTCTTATAACGAGCAATCAAGGTAAAACAAGACCATTCGAATTATGACATAACTGGTGTTCATCAACAAAAGAGGTCCAAGTTCAATGTCCCTCAAGAGAGCCGTATAAGTGGCAGTAATATGCAAAGTAGTAGTAGTCAATCGGGGAAGTTTAGAACTTAGAAGCCATGTAATACATGTGGAAAATATCACAGGGGTGAGTGTTACAAACAAATCGAAGCGCGCTTTTTATGTGGGAAGGTGGGACACATGCAATGGGATTGCAGTACACGAAGGGATGCTACAATTGACAGTAGGTCGTGCTATCTATGTGGGAAACCGGGACATATAGCAAGCAATTGCTCCATGCGAAGAGATGCCCTTTCAGTTGGTAAACTATTGGAAAATTATCAAAAACAAAAGACAACAGGAAAGGTTTTTGCTATGACAGAAGAAGATGCAGTGGCATGTAATGCAGTTGTTGCAGGTAATATTTTTGTTGCCTCGCAATATGCATATGTGTTATTTGATCCGGGCGCCACACATTCCTTTATTTTCACTGAATTTGCAATAAAACTGGATATGTTGTCTGAGCCTCTTGAATGTGAACTATGTGTTAGTACTCCTGCTGGTAATTTTCTAATTGTCAATCGTGTGTTAAAGCGTTGTGAACTCCATATAAACAGAGCTGCATTGTCTATAGATTTAATGGAGTTGAATATGAGGGATTTTGATGTTATATTAGGAATGGATTGGCTGCCTACATATCATGCTACTATATATTGTTTTTCAAAGAAAGTATTCTTTCGACTTCCGAATCAGCCTGAATTCTATTTTTTGGGAAGTTGTAAGGGTACTTTTTCTGCATTGATTCCATACATGCAAGCTAGAAAACTTTTAAGAAAAGGTTGTTGTGGTTATTTGGCTTGTGTAAAAGATACAAGGGTGGATACTGTAAAACTGGAAAACATTCATGTGGTCAGAGAGTTTCCAGATGTATTTCGTGAGGATTTATCAAGCCTACCTCCCGATGGAGAAATTGAATTATGTATGAAATTGATACCTGGTACAACACCTATTTCTAAGGCACCATACCGAATGGCACCTGCCGAATTGAAAGAGTTGAAAACTCAACTTCAAGAGCTATTGGATAAGGGTTTTATCAGACCTAGTGTTTCACCTTGGGGAGCTCCAATCTTATTTGTGAAAAAGAAATACGGTAGTATGAGACTTTGCATAGACTACCGAGAACTTAACAAGGTCACGATAAAAAATAAATAACATTTACACAGAATTGAAGATTTATTTGATCAGCTTCAAAGTTCAAAGGTATTCTCTAAGATTCACCTTCGTTCTGGGTATCATCAGTTGAAGATAAAAACAAGTGATGTGCCTAAAACTGCTTTTAGAACAAGATATGGTCATTATGAATTTCTTGTCATGCCTTTTGAATTAACGAATGCGCCTGCTGCTTTCATGGATATGATGAATCGGATATTCAAGGAGAATCTAGACAGATTTATAGTAGTGTTCATTGATGATATTTTAGTCAACTCAAGGAATTTGGAAGAACATGAGCAACACTTGAGAGTTGTCCTACAGACTTTGCGCGAAAAGAAGTTGTATGCTAAGTTTAGTAAATGTGATTTTTGGCTTGACTACATAGAGTTTTTGGGTCATGTAATTTCGAAAGATGGTATATCAGTTGACCCAAAGAAAGTTGAAGCATTTGTTTAATGGAATCATCCTACTAATGTTACAGAAGTAAGAAGTTTTCTTGGACTGGCTGATTATTATAGACGATTAGTGGAGGGATTCTCCAAAATCGTCGGTCCACTTACTCGGCTAACCCAGAAAGGAGTTAAATTTATGTGGTCTGATCAGTGCGAACATAGTTTCCTAGAGTTAAAAATGCGATTAGTATCGACTCCTATATTGACCTTGCCTTCAACAATTGGTGGTTTCACAATTTATTGTGATGCTTCTAAAGAAGGTTTAGGTTGTGTTCTTATGCAAAGTGATAAAGTTATTGCCTCTAGACAATTAAAACTACATGAGAAGAATTACCCAACTCACTACCTAGAATTGGCAGCAGTTGTATATGCTTTGAAAATATGGCGACACAACTTGTATGGAGAGAAGTGTGAAGTATTTACGGATCATAAAAGCCTGAAGTATATTTTCACTCAGAAGGAACTGAACATAAGGCAGAGGAGATGGTTAGAACTCCTAAAAGATTATCGAGTCTCAATCAACTACCATCTAGGTAAAGCTAATGTGGTAGCAGATGCCTTAAGTCGTAAGTCTTCTAGAAATATGGCAGTGATGTTCACTACTCAAAAGTCTATTCTTGAAGATATGAGAAAACTAGACCTGGATGTATTGATACATCAGCTTGGTTCTCGATTGGCTAATATTTGAGTGCAACCAACATTGGTTGACAAAATCAAGTCTAAACAAAATGAGGATCCTCAACTGCAGAAAATTAGAGAAGGCGTGGAGGCTAATGGTCAAACTGATTTTAACATTCACATAGATGGATCTTTAAAGTTTCGTGCACGATTATGTGTTCCTCATGATTTAGAATTGAAAAAGGAGATACAACAAGAAGTTCACAGTACTAGATTCTCAATCCATCCGGAAAGTACCAAAATGTATCGGGACTTGAGAGAGAATTTTTGGTGGATTAATACGAAGAAAAACACCGTGAAATTTATCAATCAATGTCTAATTTGCCAACAAGTAAAAATTGAACATCATAAACCTAGTGCATAATTACATCCACTTGAAGTACCTAAATGGAAGTGGGAGCTTATCACCATGGATTTTGTTGTTGGTCTACCGAAGACACCAAGTGGCAAAAATGCTATATGGGTGATTGTTGATCAATTGACTAAATCTGCTCACTTTTTATCATATCATTTGGTCTTTCACTCGAAAACTTAGCAAAACAATATGTTAATGAGATAGTGAAGCTTCATGGAGTTTCAGTGAGTAATGTTTCTAACAGAGATTCTAGATTTGTATCCAACTTTTAGAAGAGCTTGCAAGGAACCCTGGGCATCAAACTCAACTTTAGTACAGCTTTTCACCCACAGACAGATGGACAGTCAGAGAGAACTATTCAGACATTAGAGGATATGTTGAGTTCCTGTGTCATCGATTTTGGTGGTTCTTGGGACGAACACTCACATTTGGCAGAGTTTTCATATAATAACAGTTATCATTACAGTATTAAGATGGCACCTTTTGAAGCTTTATATGGTCGAAAGTGTAGAATTCCTATTTGTTGGGATGACGTTGGTGAGAAAAGATTAACTGGCCCAAAGTTTATTTAGTAGTTGGAAGAAAAAGTCAAGTTGATCAGGGAGCGCATCAAAACGGCTCAAATTTGTCAGAAAGGTTATGCAGATCTTAAAAGGCGTAACGTGGAATTTGATATAGGAGATTATGCTTTCCTCAAAGTTTCTCCCATGAAAGGTGCTATGAGATTTGGCAAGCGTAGCAAGTGGAGTCCAAGATACGTAGGACCATTCCTTATCTTGGAAAGGGTTGGCGAAGTTGCTTACAAGCCGGCTATGACATTCTGATTTCCAATTAATTTCAGACTCATTAATGAGAAGTAAATCTGGAGACGTATTTCAGTCATATCTCACTCGAATTTGATCAATTCAAGTAGGCTGACCAAAAGGAAAAGGCTAACGCGAGACGAGGTACGTGGACCTAGGAAACTCGAATAAGAAATGGCGCTTTGACCATAAGGATTGTCGAGGGGATATTTAGAACCACAAAAAAGCCAATCTAAGAACGTTTAAGGAATGCCTTACGAGTGTCATACGACTGGAGCGCGGGTGATGCCACTTAACAAACGTATGATTTACAAAATTTTTCTAAATCGGACAGTGACGATCAAGACATAGGGACTAGTGATAGACCCTCACAATTACATGACAACCAAAGTCGCCACGAATTGATGAGCCCTAAACGTGATATGAATCACGGGGTCGATACGCTTAATGTTTGCAAAAGCCGCCTATCGATTCAAGATAGGCTGGAACCACGTCTGATAGAGAAAATCATCAGAAACGAGTCTTGAAAATGGAAAGTGGAGAATCAAGAATTTTAACGTTATATTCGGATTGGCCATCGCCTTATCGAAGAATATTGGAACGAAAAAAATGACGTTTTGGACATCGGGGATAAAATTATCATTTTGCCCCTCAAGTTTAAGCCTTGCCCATGCAATGAAGGAAGGGCATTTTGGTCTTTAAACCACCCCAAGGCCACCAAAAATCTGAAGAAATATTGGTCATTAGATCAAGTTGGACTGACACTTGGACATGTGTCAATAGATGGACTAAACAGTGGTCATGTCCACTATTGGCCACCTACCATTCCTCTCTTTGACTTGAGCCTTGAAAATAAGACTTTTTTTCTCTATCTCACCTCACTTTGGCCAGCCATAGAACCCCCCATAGCTCACGACCACAGCTTCTTCTTCTTCCATCTTTTTTGCCGTCATCGATCGCCCCTGACCTTACCGTTCACTGCCGTCGACGCCGCCTTTCAGCCACTGCCTGGACTCCGGCCGACCACCCGAGCCTAGCTCAACCTCCTGCCGACCTCCTCGAAGTGGAAGCACGACGATTGGACCATCGAGGAGCTCCGGTCAAGCTTTTTCCCGGAAGTCGACGGAATCGAAGTCAAATTTTGTGAAGGTATAGGAGACATGTATATCTATCTATGGTAAAAAGTTGAGAATGATTGGATGAAGTTTTAATCTCGAATGGGTTTTGTGAACATTGGACAGAAAACTGCCGGTTACTGATCATGAAGATCCGACAACTTCCGAAGGGATTTCGGCGACGACTCGACTTCAAACTCACGGTGAGACCCTTAGACCCTTAGATAGACATGTTAAGAGGTAGGATAGTGAGTAAATGATGGATTTGGCAAAGATTTAGGACCGGTTGTGCTCGGTTTGCACAGAACCAAAAAGGATTGGTTCGGTTTTGTGAAAGACCGAATCTATTGGAGCTGAGGGCTGATGATTTTGAGTCTCAAATTGATGATTTGGACATGCTAGGATGATGGGGACTATGTTATGGAGGTTTATGGTTCATGGATTGAGAAATTGGACAAAGGAAATTGACGAATTGGATGAAATTCCTAGGTTGCGCAGCGAGTTCGGCCTTGAACCCTTGAAGCCGAAAATTATGGGGGCTCAAGAAGAGAAAATTGTGATATCAAATTCAAGATAAGGGAATCCTAAACTTAGGATAGGAAGATTGGACTCAATTGGGTGAGTCGGGCGATAGTTTAATTGATTTGTGAGGGATTTCAAGATGATTGATACTCTTGTATGCTAGAAGAGTTAGATGATTCAATTGTTTGATTATGCTTGTGCCCTGAGTAAATTGCCACATTTGATTGTGCATTTGAATCGCCTTGCATGCCATGGATGCATTGTTAATGCTTGAGTTGCACTTGACCTTGTGTACATGAGTTGTGATGGTGGCATGGCGAAGGCGAGGTGAGACCCTGATGCGTACGAGATGCGGGGTGATGTGGTTGATGCCCTGAGGCGCGAGGTAGAGGTATTTTGGTGCCCTGATGCGATCTAATCGCGGGGTTGAAATGGCCACAGTCCTAATGCGATCTAATCCCGGGACGGAGATATGAGGTGCCAATATTGGCCTAGAGAATCATTGAAACCTAATGAGTTTACGTGGGTTGTCAATGACGGTCTGATGCGTTTACGCAGACCGAGGCTGATACGATCTAATCGCGGGCATGAAAATGAGGCAAGCAGGAAGAGATAGTTGTGGTGAAGTGGCAGGACGAGGTGTGCATGATCATCTGAGTGTGATATGGTGTCATAGCTGCATGTCTGTCATTTGTGTGTCGTCATCTTTAATTGTATGTGCCCGTGTAATTATGAGTTTGGAATTTTGGGGTAGATGACTACCTGAGTGAACGGTCGGCCTGACCTAGGGTTAGGACTCTTTTATTGAGATGTGTATCTTACCTCTTTAGGGACCCTTATTTTTACAGATCCTAGGTCTTGACTATGTGGCCTATTTGCTTTAGAGACCCTAAGGAGATAACCGTGTATTTTGATGAGTTCCCTAACGGTCAAGGGACCATATATGTAAGGAAGTATACTGTTGTTTGGGTGGACGAGGGTAGTACGGACTGGAAGCCTCATCGGTATGATGCATGGTTTAGGAAGGGTTGGGATGAGTCGACTGGGCCATTGAAGTCCCATGAAGTGCCCCAGGGAGTGATCTCTAATTGGTGCCACCCCAATAGAGACTAGGATCAGGCCGAGGGATTGGTAGCCGGTTTTAGAAACGGACCGGAGAAGACCCCAACTCTGGATTTTACCGAGGATGAGGTTATTATGCTGGAGGCGACCGAGGTAGATCTCGCTGAGCCGTCGCATGAGGAGACCATAGAGGATACCATTGAGGTTCGCTCCGAGATGTTCTCAGAGTATGAGCCGACAGAGGATACTGAGGACACCGAGGACTCCAGCAGCTCTTCCTAGGAGATTCTAGTTTGTGGCTTGATCTTTTGTGGCGACCCCGACCATGGTATTTTGGATTTTGTTGATGGTCCATTTTATTTACTCACCCCGTCACCCCCCTTGCTTATCAGATTTAGTGGTTATGTACTAGTATGAACAAATGAATGTTATGTACGACAGTTTTACGCTATCCAAGTCCCACTTAACTTATATTTTGTACGAAAGAGTTATCTCATTGCCGCTTCCGCATACTTTGTACATATATAAATTACGTCTCTCGTCTTAATTGTGGATCTTGGGACCATAAGAGATATTTGGTTTGCTTGTAGGGAGTCGCATGCTCGTGCTCGGGGCGCAGGGCGTGACATCCCTCGTTTGCTTGGTATCCGAGCAAAGGTCAGCTCGATCCAAAGATGGTTGAGGACTGGAGTGATAAAGAGGATTAATTTAGGACAAGGACGGATAACGAGATCTTAGGAGACTGGTTAAGATAAGGCCTGGGGTGCATGGTGTGTGACCTGGTACTTATAGTTGGTATTTGATCTTGGCAAGGTTGTGGTGATGCATGAGGATGAAGTTCCCTGCTTAGAGTTGAAGGTCATTTTGGACCTTGGCCTGCTTAATGAATGAGTGTGCTTGGTTTTAGTAGATCGTTGGAGTGAACGGAACTGAGAAATGGCCATGGGCTATTTGCAGAAATGTTTGTGGAGTTCGTTGAATGGATTATTGCTGTGTTGTAACTGTTTCAATTAAGGAGTAGTTAGTGGCTTTGGGTTTGGATGAATGAGTGAGTTACTAACTCCTTGCTGAACTTGTGATGGACTAGGATCAGTAGAAAAAGCAAGGATGAGCAACCCGTCTAGAAGGTTTGGAAGGTCAAGAGGCAGAGCCTCTAGCTCGAGGCCACCTATCGCAGAAGATCCAAGAAAGGATGACGTGCCGAGGGCACTGGAGAGAATCGATAACCTTATTGACAGGCAGACCCAGTATCGAGATGCTCCCATAGCCCAGGCAGTAGGAGCTACCATAGCCGCCGTCAACGCCAACAACGGCAACAATGGTGGCAATGGAAATCAGGACGAACATGGCCAGGGCAATGAGGCTGTGAATGCCCAAGAGAAAATCATCATGGCCAGACAAATGGGCCAGCTAGTGGAGCAGTTTATAAAATTGAAACCAACTCAGTTCGATGGAACTGAAGATCCTAAGCTAGCACCCAGGTGGATCGAGAAGCTGGAGAAAGCTTTTGGGGTGCTGAGGTGCACAGATGAGGAGAAAGTGTTGCTAGCAGTGTACCAGTTGGAGGGTACAACGAACGATTGGCGGGCCGCCACTAAGGACGGAGTCTTCCTTGAAGGGATAGCCTTGAACTGGGATGCCTTTAAGACAACGTTCAATGACAAGTACTTCTCTAAGACGGCCAGGGAAAGGAAGCAGGTGGAATTCCTACAGTTGCGCCAGAACCAGCTAACGATAGATCAGTACGAGGGCGAGTTCTCGAGGCTGTCGAGGTATGCACCTCGATCTGTGGAAGACCCTCAAGAGAAAGCAAGAAGATTTAGGGATGGTCTGAGGCTTGAGCTCCATAGTCAGATAATCGCTCTAAATCTGAGGACCTATAAAGAGATCTACGAATGGGGCCAGATGATAGAATGAGACTTGAAAGAGAGAAACACCGCAACTGGATCGCGGTTCACATCATTCAGAGATAACCGCCAGATGGGCAAGAGGCCGACGACGGGCAATTGGCATTTTGTGCCTCCCGTAAGGAAAAATATCATGAAGCCGCCAAATCCCACAAACTGGAGCTGTCGCCTTTGTGGCAGGAGGCATAGGAAATTGTCATGCCCAATAAGGACCAGGGCTTGTTTTAAGTGTGGTCAACTGGACCACCAGATGAGGACGTGGCCAAGTCAAGCTCCGACAAATCGACCTCAAGGGCAGAGACCGCAGGCTGGGTCATCGACTGCAACTCCCCAAATCGAGTAGAATCGATCATCGGCAAAGGGAAGAATGTACGCAGTAGCCCGCAGGGAAGCAGAGGAAGCACCAGGTGTGGTCACAAGTATGGTTTACTTGTGCAACCAAGCTGTATACGCATTGTTTGACCCTAATGCCACGCATTCGTTTGTGTCTGCCCAATTTGCTGAACTAGTGGGTATGAAATTGAAACCGTTGAATATAATCCTGCATGTTGCCACTACGTTAAAGGATAACATATTGGTTTCATTGGGCTATGCTGGTTGTGAGATTGTGATTGGAGGGAGTAAAGAGAGTATTGACCTAGCTGTATTACCCATGTATGATTTTGACGTGATCATAGGAATGGATTGGTTGGGTAAGCATGGGGTAGTAGTGGACTGTGGTAGTAAGATAATTCGATTTTATCCGAGAGGCCGCCCTAGCTTTGAATTGGTGGGAACTCGAGGAGGAATCTCGATTCCCTTAGTCTCATCTCTAGAGGTGACTAAATTGATGTCTAAAGGGTGTAAGGCATACTTAGTGGCAGTAATGGACATGTCTACCAAAGAGCCAACGTTAGAGAGTATTCCGGTAGTTCGTGAATTTCCTGATGTGTTTTCCCAAGAGTTGCCAAGGTTACGACCGGAATGGGAAATAGAATTTGTAATCGAGTTAGCTCTTGGGACAAAATCGATCTCGAAAGCACCTTATAGGATGTCCCTGTCAGAACTAAAGGAGTTAAAGGTGCAAATGCAAGAGTGGCTAGATAAGGGATTTATCCGACCAAGTGCTTCACCATGGGGAGCGCCAGTGCTATTCGTAAGGAAGAAGGATGGGTCTTTGCGTCTATGCATCGACTACCGACAGCTAAATCAAGTGATAGTGAAGAACAAATACCCACTACCGAGAATTGGCGATCTATTTGATTAGTTGCAAGGAGCGACGGTATTTTCGAAGATTGACCTGAGAACAAGGTATCACCAGTTGAGGATCAAAAAAGAAGACAAACCTAAGACTGCCTTTAGGACGATGTATGGTCATTATGAGTTCACGGTGATGCCGTTTGGTTTGACCAACGCTCCAACTACTTTTATGGACCTGATGCATAGAGTATTTGAGGAATTTCTGGACAGATTCGACATAGTCTTCATTGACGATATCTTGATTTACTCGAGTAGTAATGCAGAACATGAGGAGCACCTAAGTTTTGTTCTGCAGACTTTGAGAGAACATTTGTTCTACGCAAAGTTGAGTAAATGTGAGTTCTGGCTGAGCAGGGTAGCATTTCTTGGTCATGTGGTATCGGGTGAAGGAATCGCAGTGGATCCTGCGAAGATCGAGGCTGTAACCAATTGGCCTAGGCTTACTACGATCACTGAAGTCAGAAGTTTCTTGGGATTGGCGGGATGCTACAGACATTTTGTGGAGAAATTCTCATCCATAGCCATCGCATTGACGCGGTTGACGAATAAAGAAACGAGGTTTGAATAGACTGACAAATGTGAGAGGAGTTTCCAAGAGCTCAAATATAGGTTGACAACCGCACCAGTGCTGACAATTCCATCAGAACTGAGAGGTTACGAGATATACAGCGATGTCTCGCTGAAAGGATTGGGTTGTGATTGATGCAGCACAAAAGAGTAGTGGCCTACGCATCCAGATAATTGAGACCACATGAAATGAACTGCCCAACGCATGACCTGGAGTTAGCGGCGATTATATTTTCTCTGAAAATTTGGAGACATTACTTATGTGGCGAAAAGTTTCAAATTTACACCGACCACCAGAGCTTAAAGTACCTGTTTTCCCAGAAAGAGCTGAATATGAGGCAGCGTAGGTGGATGGAGTTGCTCAAGGACTATGATTGTGATATACTATATCACCCTAGGAAGGCAAACAAAGTAGCAAGCGCACTGAGTTGGAAGTCGAGCATCGCATGTCTGCTAGTGAAAAGTTGGTCGATGATTGAGGTTTTAAGAGACTCTGAGTTCAGACTAGAAGTCTGCCAGTTGTCTAGCTTAATAGCTACGTTGAGGGTGGAACCTGAGGTCCAAGAAGGAATAAAGGCCCTACAGTCTATGGACCCAGAGATTCAGAAGATCCTTGAGATAGACGCGAGAAAGAGAAAACCCGAGTTTCAGGTGTCTAAGGACGGAATTATGAAGTCCAAGGACGATTGTGCATACCAAAGGATGAAGGACTCAGGGAAAGGATTTTATCAGAGGCTCACAGAAGCAATTATAGCTTCCACCCTGGAAGTACGAAAATGTATCAGAACTTGCGAAACACTATTGGTAGAACGGGATGAAGGTGGACGTAGCAAGGTATGTGGCTAAGTGTTTGATGTGCCAGCAAGTGAAAGCGCAGCACTGTAAGCCTGGAGGACTATTACAGCTACTGGAGATTCCGGAATGGAAGTAGGAGCATATAACTATGGATTTTGTAATGGAACTCGTAAGGAGCCAGCGAGGTCACGACTCTATATGGGTGGTCGTGGATAGATTAACCAAGTCCGCACATTTCATCCCAGTGCGAAATGAATTCGCTATGGATAGGTATGCAGAGCTATACATGAGACAGATAGTGAGGCTGCACGGAGTGCCTGTGACGATCACCTCAGATAGAGATCCCAAATTCACAGCAAATTTTTGGAGGAGTCTGTAAGATGCTATGGAAACCCGACTGCAGTTTAGTTCGGCGTACCATCCACAGACGGACAGACAGTCGGAAAGGACGATACAAACGCTTGAGGACATGTTGTGAGCATGCATCATAGATTTTAAAGGCAGATAGGAAGACCAACTACATTTGGTAGAGTTTGCTTATAATAATAGCTACCAGCAGAGTATCCAGATGGCACCATTCGAAGCACTCTATGGAAAAGCCTGCAGAACCCCGTTTGCTGGGATGAGGTTGAAGAAAGAAGTATCACAGGCCCAAAATTGGTAGAGCAATCAGTGGAAGCAGTGAAGATAATTTGGGACAAACTGAGGACGGCACAAAGTCGTCAGAAGAGCTACGCAGATAAGCGGGGCAAACCCTTAGAGTTTCAAGTGGGCGATCATGTCTTCCTCAAGGTGTCACCGATGAGAGGGTTATCACGTTTTGGAAGAAAGGGGAAGCTGAGCCCAAGGTATGTAGGCCCATTTGAGATACTGGAGCGGATTGGAACCTTGACCTACAGGCTTGCCTTACCGCCTAATCTATCCCAGGCGCATAATGCATTCTACGTGTCAATGCTGCAAAAGTATGAACCGTATCCGACACTTGCTAGACTACAAGGCCATAGAAGTGGACGACCGAGTGTCATACGTGGAGAGGCCGATAAGGATCGAGGACCAAAAGGAGCAAATCCTCAGGAATAAGAAGATCACACTGGTCAAGGTAATATGGAAGCACCATTGAACTAAAGGTGCCACGTGGGAGAATGAAGAGATGATGAGGCGACAACACCCCCATTTATTTGAGTAATTAAGTATAATGTAAATTTCGGGGATGAAATTTTTGTAAGGGAGGAAGTGTTGTGACATTCTGATTTCCAATCGATTTCAGACTCATTAATGAGAAGTAAATCTGGAGACGTATTTCAATCGTATCTCGCTCGAATCTGATCAATTCGAGTAGGCTGATCAAAAGGGAAAGGCCAACGCGAAATAAGGTACGTGGACCTAGGGAATTCGAATAAGAAATGGTGCTTTGACCATAAGGATTGTCGAAGGGATATTTAGAACCACAAAAAGGCCGATCTAAGAACGATTAAGAAATGCCTTGTGAGTGTCATAGGACTGGAGCGCGGGTGATGCCGCTTAACCAACGTATGATTTGAAAATTTTTTCTAAATCGAACAATGACGATCGAGACTATAGGGACTAGTGATAAACCCTCACAATTACATGACAACCAAAGTCGCCATGAATTGATGAACCCTAAACGTGATATGAATCACGGGGTCGATACGCGTAATGACTGCAAAAGCGCCCGTCAGTTCGAGATAGGTTGGAACCACGTCTGATAGAGAAAACCATCAGAAACGAGTCTTCAAAATTAAAAATGGAGAATCAAGAATTCCAACATAATATTTGGATTGGTCATCGCCCTATAAAAGAATATTGGACCGAGAAAAATGACGTTCTGAACGTAGGGGGTAAAATTACCATTTTGCCCCTTAAGCTTAAGCCTTGCCCATGCAATGAAGGAAGGGCATTTTGATCTTTTAAACCACCCCAAGGCCACCGATTATCTAAAGAAATATTGGCCATTGGATCAAGTTGGAGTGACACTTGGACATGTGTCAATAGATGGACTAAAGAGTGGTCATGTCCACTATTGACCACCTACCATTCCATTCTTTGACTTGAACTTTGAATATAAGACTTTTTTTCTCTCTCGTATCTCACTTTAGTCTGCCATAGAACCCCCCATAGCTCACGACCACAGCTTCCTCTTCTTCCTTCTATTCTGTCGTCGCCGATCGCCCCTAACCTTGCCGTTCTCCACAGTCAACTCCGCCTTCCGGCCACCGCCTGGACTTTAGCCGACCACCTGAGCCTAGCCCCACCTCCTGCCTACCTCTTTGAAGTGGAAGCACGTCGATTGGACCACCGAGGAGCTTCGGCCAAGCTTTTTCCTAGAAGCCGATGGAATCGGACTCAATCTGAGGAAGGTGATGTTTCTGACCCCTTAGGAGGCCGAAATGTTGGAATCTTGAGGTAAACTTTTATGGAGGTCTGGAAGACATGTATATCTATCTGTGGTAAAAATTTGACAATGATTCGATGAAATTTTGACCCCGAATGGGTCTTGTGAACCTTGGATAGAAAACTGTCGGTTATTGACCTTGAAGATCCAACAACTTTCGATGGCATTTCGGCAACGACTGGACTTCAAACCCATGGTGAGACCCTTAGACCCTTAGATATACATGTTAAGAGGTAGGTTAGTGAGTAAATGATGGATTTAGCAGAGATTTAGGACCGATTATGCTCGTTTTGCACAGAATCGAAAAGGATCGGTTAGGTTCTGTGCAAAACCGAATCTATTGGAGTTGAGGGCTGATGATTTTGAGTCTCAAATTGATGATTTGGACATGCTAGGATGATGGGGACTATGTTATGGAGGTTTTTGGTTCATGGATTGAGGAATTGGACAAAGGAAATTGACGAATTAGTTGAAATTCCTAGGTTGCACGGTGCGTTCGGCCTTGGACCCTTGAAGCCAAAAATTGTGGGGGCTCAAGAAGAGAAAATTGTGATATCAAATTCAAGGTAAGGGAATCCTAAACTTAAGATAGGAAGATTGGACTCAATTGGGTGAGTCGGGCGATAGTTTGATTGATTTGTGAGGGATTTCAAGATGATTGATACTCGTGTATGCTAGAAGAGTTAGATGATTCAATTGTTTGATTATGCTTGTGCCCTGAGTAAATTACCACATTTGATTGTGCATTTGAATTGCCTTGCATGCCATGGATGCATTATTAATGCATGAGTTGCACTTGACCTTGTGTGCATGAGTTGTGATGGTGGCATAGCGAAGGCGAGGTGAGACCCTAATGCATACGAGACGCGGGGTGATGTGGTTGATGCCCTGAGATGCTGAGGCACGGGGTAGAGGTTGTTTGGCCCCCTGATATGATCTAATCATGGGTTGAGATGGCCACGGTCCTAATGCGATCTAATCACGGGACGGAGATATGAGGTGTCGATATTGGCCTAGAGAATCATTGAAACCTGACGCATTTACGTGGATTGTCAATGACGGTCTGATTTGTTTACGGAGACCGAGCCTGATGCGAGCTAATCCCGGGCATGAAAATGAGGCAGGCAGGAAGAGATGGTTGTGGTGAAGAGGCAAGAGAAGGTGTGCATGATCATCTGAGTGTGATATGGTTTCATAGCTGCATGCCTGTCATCTGTGTGATGTCATCTTTATTTGTGTGTGCCCGTGTGATTATGAGTTTGAAATTTTGGGGTAGATGACTGGCTGAGTGGACGGTCGGCCTGACCTAGGGTTAGAACTCTTTTTCTTAGATGTATATCTCACCCCCTTTATTTTTACAGATCCTAGACCTTAACTATGTGGCCTATTCGCTTTGGAGACCCTAAGGAGATGACCGTGTATTTTGATGAGTTCCTTGACGATCAAGAGACCATATATGTAAGGAAGTCTACTGTTGTCTAGGTGGACAAGGGTGGTACGGACCAGAAGCCTCATCGGTATGAGGTCAGGTTTAGGAAGGTCGGGGACGAGTCGACTGGGCCGTTGAAGCCTCATGAGGTGCCCCAAGGAGTGATCCCCGATTGGTGCCACCTCGGTAGGGACCAGGATTAGGCTGAGGGATCGGTAGTCGGTTCTAGGAACGGACTGGAGAGGACCCCGACTTTGGATTTTACCGAGGATGAGGTTATTGTGCTGGAGGCGACCGAGGAGGATCTCGCTGAGCCGTCGCATGATGAGACCATGGAGGATATCGTTGAGGTTCTCTCCGAGACGTTGTTAGAGTATGAGCCGACGGAGGATGCTGAGAACACCGAGGACTCCAGTAACTCTTCCTAGGAGATTCTGGTTTGGGGCTTGATCTTTTGTGCTGACCCCGACCATGGTTATTTTGAATTTTGTTGATGGTCCTTTTTGTATACTCACCCCGTCACCCCCTTGCTTATCAGATTTAGTGGTTATGTACTGGTATGAACAAATGAATGTTATGTACGACAGTTTTATGCTATCCAAGTCCCACTTAACTTATATTTTGTACGGAGGAGTTATCTCATTGCCGCTTCCGCACGCTTTGTACATATATATATTACGCCTCTCGTCTTAATTGTGGATCTTGGGAGCACGAGAGATATTTGGTTTGCTTGCAAGGAGTCGCGTGGTCGTGCCCGGGGTGCGGGGCGTGACATCGGCCTTGCCACCAGCATTGTCAAGAGTGCATAATGTATTTCACGTATCTCTGTTACGGAAATATGTGTCGAATCTGAAACACGTACTAGATTTTACACCTTTGAGATTGAATGAGAACTTGACTTATGAGGAGAGGTCTATTCGTATCATTGATAAGAAGGATCAAGTGTTGCGACATCTGACTATTCCCTATGTAAAGATACAATGGGAAACCATACTGAAAGGGAAGCTACTTGGGAACTCGAGGAAGAAGCAAGACGTAAGTATTCTAACTTGTTCAATAGTTGAGGTGAGTTCAAATTTCGAGGATGAAATTTCTTTTAGGGATAGTAGAATGTGATATGCGGTGTCATTATGCGCTGGCTTTCCACCATGGTTTTTGCATGACACCTGTTTTTTTTGACCATTTGACTGTTCAGCAAAAAAAAAATGAAGAGAGTCACCGCCTCAAAGTGGCAGAATAAAAAAGAGAGAGATAGTGCTGCATTTGGCCATTAAAACAGAAACGAAGAAACGCAAAAACGCAGAGAAGAAAAAGGAGAATGATAAAAAGAAATCTGCCAGGTCAAGAATCGAGCCAAATCAATCGCGTTCTTCATTGTTTAGTAAGAATTCAAGTCCCTCGTTCATATCATCGAAATAGTTTTCGAAGTTACACTACGTTTAGGCTTTGCGTTATAGATAGTTTAGATTATACGATTCAAATTAGCGTTTTGTTAGCTTATAGAAATAGTTTGCCCGATTAATAAGCTTATCTTAGTCGATTCGTAGTTATGATATCATTTTTACTTGACTATGATACCAATTTTTCACTAAATTGATAGGAGTTGAGTTCGATAGTCTGAATTAGTTATCGAGATCTAAGTTAGGCTATATCATGTGAGTGATGCTTATCTCTTCTTTGAATTTATAAAGTCATATCTTGAAAGCGGTTCGGATTTAATGTACTATGAATGCTAAAGGCATATATGTTACATCAAAATCTGGGTCAGGCAATTACTAGATTTTGATACTTGCGAACTATTTGAGAAACATGTTACAAAATGAATTATAAAATATGTGATCGATTTCTGAGCCTGATTTATCAGAAATTGTTGTGGAATATATTATGGTTTGTAAAATGATTTACGGATTGGATTTGTGGATTATTTGCGGACGTTGGTTTTGATGCTCAATATCGTTGTGAACCCAGTAAAGAGTTTTTGGCTATGCACATACTAGTTAGGATATCCTTAGGGGCCAAACCACCGGCTGATATAGGTGGAGACCTTACCAAGGGGGAATCTTGGTCGCCTTGTCACGAGGCGTTATACGTGACCATGGTTAGATATTTGAGCACGAGTTTGGCCAATGGAATGGACCATTGACATGTGATTTGAGATTTGTCAATGGATGAACCATCGATACTTGATTTGAGATTAATCGATGGACTTGACCATTGATTTTTGTTATGATTTTTATTGATTAACAGGATATTTCTGTGACATTTTATTATTATATATGCATAGTGAATGCTCGATCTGCTTAGAAGAGATATGTACTACTCACTGAGCTGTGGTTACTTACCCCTTTCCTTCCCAATCTTTTCAGGTTCTTCAGCTGTCGGCAAGTAGAACGAGAGTGCAATCGTTGGGGACTTTTGGGAGTTAAATTTTGGTTATGATCTAGGAAAGTTGTGTACATATATGTTGTTAATCATCAAGTTTAGTTGAATGATAAGATATGAATATCTTTGAAGATTGTAGAAATTCTAATGATGGAACCAACTTTATATTTAGTCAGTTATCTATATATAGTTGAATATATATTTGATAATAGGTTTATGTTGGTTTCTATTTGAGGCTGCGTCCTTTAGGTATAAGGATTGCCGTGTCATTTTCCTGTTCATTGTAAGAATTTGGGTGTGACACCTTGCCTTAAGAAATTTAGTAGGTCGTTTTGGTCATTTAACCCCCTATATGGCTGCCGAAAATGGTGTATGAATGTGGTCAAAGGAAGTCAAAGTCAATGGAGCAACCAATGGGAGTTTGTCAAGTGTCAATCAAAAAGAAGGCCAAGCATTAAATATTCATTAATTACCCATCTCATCTAATTGACCAAAGTACATTATTGGGATGAAATATATTATCTCTCGTCTCATTTTGGCCGGCCACATTCACTCCCACCATCTTCTTCTTCTTCCTCTTTCTCGGCCGAGCAGGTTTTCCGCGGACAGGGAAAAATGGCTTCACTGTTCTGGCCATAACTTTATCGTCCGACTTCGAATTAAGGTAAAACTACTGTCATATTAAATCTTATCGTCTTGCCGTTCTAAGAAGGTATTATGAACTTAATTTGATTCATCGTTTTGTCCCGTAGGTCTGTTTGAGTGGGTAAAGGTCAAAATCTAACTCGGTTTTGGAAAGGGACGATTTTTGAGAGCTTTCGGACTTCAAATGATCTCAAATTTTCGGTGAGATCTTCGTAACATCTAGTAATTGAGTTGGCTGAGCAAGTATGGTTATTATGTTAAGAATTTAGGGTGTTTCATGGCTGAATAGAGGTGATTAAAATCGGACATATTCTGCCTGTTTAAGGACTGTGAAGGAAATCGGGCTGTTCGAAGGCTTTGAGGTGTTATTTTGCTTGCAAATCTTCGGTGAGCTCTCTTAACATGTAGATTAAGGTTATGACAAGTTAGTTTTGTGATGGATTAAAGTTTAAAATTGATTTGTGGACTGATTGAGGAGAGAAAGGGCATAACCGAATTTTGTCCTATTTCGATTTGGATGAACCGAGCCCTTTGAGGGCCGTGGGAGGTGTCGCCATGCTTTAAATTTATCGTTAAGACCCCCTAAGATGTTATGTGAGGTGTTAATGGGTGTATGTGAAGTTGATTGGGAATTTGAAGTGATTTAAGGACTATTTGGTGCATAAAACACCGAGTTACATTCGGCTTTGTATGTTGATGCATGAACTGAATGTATTGAGGGTTCTTGGAAGTATTGTCATATATACAATTGATCGATAAGGCATCTTGAGTTGCCAATTGAATGGCTATTGAGGGATAGGCTTGATGGAAGTAAAATTCAATGGTTTTTTAATCCAAAATTGATGAACTTTCCCGGTGGACGAGTGATTCTTGGTTGGCCGCGTACTTGTGGACTTGAAAAGGATCGTTTGGTGTGGAATTTTGCTAATCGATCAAGATAAGTGTTTCCTAAACCTTTTCTTGAAGATCAAGACACGATTGGAAAGATTGGTTGGATAAATAGACTGATTGGTGAAGCATATGGTTTAGTTCGCTTAATACAATCGTGTGAGGATTACATTGTGATAGATAATTGAGATTTAAAATAGCCAAAGAGCCTTGTGAGGTAAGTGGCTATTGGGCTTAGTGATATAGTTCGGCTATGCTGCCTTGGTATTGAATTGGCAATGGTGCATGTGTTATTGAATTGCTATATCGTTTATGCTATTTAGATAGCCATAATGCCTACTTCAACGTTACCTTTAATGAGCTCCAGGATCCAACGGCCAATAACTTACAACTCTATATGAAGCATGCATGCGAAAGCAATACCAACTCCATTACAAATACAGCAACACATGATGACTAAGGACACAAGGGGACCCCTTTTATAAAGGTCAATCATACTTCAGAGGTTACAAATATAAATCCCCAAGAGCATCATTTTTCGACCTTAAGGTCACAAAAGGGAAGTCTTTGTTTTTCCTCCAATGGCTTCGTCAAATGCCTATCCATGGCAAACTCGGTTTTCTTCGTCGGGGACCTGAAAATGTTGCCCACAACGGGGTGAGATATAAATCTCAGTAAGGTAGGTCTTAACCCTAGGTTAGACCGACCGTCTACTCAGGCAGTCATAAACATCAGCGTTTCATGCAAACAAACACGTGAGGCATTCAATTATCAACAGTCATGCAGATGTCAGATAGGCAGACATGGCACCACAACACATCTCTAAGATCATGCACACATCGCCATGTCACACCACCACTTCCACCTTTCACACTTGCCTCGTTCTCAGGCCCGCATTTAGAACGCATCAGACCGTCATTGACAACTCGCGTAAACGCATCAAGTTATGTTACCCAGGCCAGTGCCGACACATCACAACTCCGTTCCGCGTTTCAACGTATCAGGACTATGGCCTTCTCAACCCTGCGTCTTATACGCATCAGGGTTCCAAACACTCCAACCCCGCGCCTCAGCGCCTTAAGGTATTCATTCCATCACCCCGCGTCTCATGCGCCGTAGGGTCTTATCATGCCTCAAACATGCCATTAATTCGAATCAATTCACACACACAAGACCATGTGCAATCTCATGCACCAATCATACACTTATGGCATGCAAGACAATCAAATTCAACACTCAAATGTGAAAAATCACTCAATGCACAAGCATGATCAAACATTTGGGTCATCTACACCCTCCTAGGATGTACAATAGACAATCACATTGAAACCCTTCAAGAATCACCCAAAAATTTGCCCACTCGCCCAATTAAGTCCAATCTTCCTATCTTAGGTTTAGGATTCCCTTACCTCAAGCTTAATGTCACAAATTCTCCCATCAAGCACCTCCTCAAATTTGGTCCAAGTGGTCCAAGACCAAACCCGCCGCACAACCAATGAAATTTCAACCAATTGTCAATTTATCTTGCTCAATTCACCCATTCATGAACCACCAACCTTAATAACATGATCCTCAATATTCTAGCATGTCTCATTGATGAATTTGAGACTTAAAACCAACCAATAACAACCTCCACAGAATCGGCTTGCACAGAACCGAACCAGGCTATTTTCGGTTCTATGCACTCTGAGGTTTTTCAGCCCTAAAACTACTCCAAATTTACCATTTAATCACTAACCTACTTGCTAATATGTATATCTAAGGTTTTAAGAGGCTCACCAAAGATTTGGGGCCGAGTCATCGCCGAAAACCCTTTGGATGTCGCCGGTTTCCTCAAGTCCTTAAACCGGCAATTTCTTTCCAACAATCACAAGACCCATTTGGGGTCAAAATTCCATCAAATTCATCTCAACTTTTTACAACAGCTCATCCAACCTTAATACTATAAGTGGAGAAGATCTCACTGAAAATATGGAGCAATTTGAAGTCCGAAAGACCCCGGAACAGGTATTTCCCCAAAACCGGTCAGAATCTGACCTCTCCTGACCTTTGTCCACTCAAATCGAGCTACAGGAAGATCTATAGGGTCAAATTGAGCTTATAATATGTCTATAGAAAGATAAGACAATAAAATTTCATTTTGCGATAGTTTTACCTCGATTCGGTATCGGATGAAGAAGATATGGCTGGAATAGTGGAGCGGTCATACTGGTCGGTTGGGAGCTCTCGGATTCAAAATTGACCAGCCTAACCTTTTCTCCTTCAAATGGCTCTATGGGACAAACGGCTGAGTGAATTTGGATCCATAATATCTTGTTAGAATGGCAAGATGATAAGCTTTCTATTGTCGATGGTTTTACCTCAATCGACCATCGGACGAAAACGTTATTGCCGGAACAGTGAGTCGGTCGGAATAGGGCAGCGAGCTGGCGAGTAAGAGAAGAACAAGAAGAAGACTCTCGGTTTAGGGGAGTTGATGGTCGGCCAAATGAGGGGTGAGAGAGAGAGAGAGAGAGAGAGTTATATGCAAGTCTCAAGGTCAAAGGGTTGAATGGCAATTGTGAAAAAGTGGACATAACCACTCTTTAGCTAATCTATTGACACTTGTCCTAAGTTTCATTCAAGTTTCATCTAATGGCCATAATCCTTTCTCTTTTTCGGCAGCCTTGGGAGTGATTAAAAGACCAAAATGCTCTCGTCCAATTATATAAGTAAGGCTAGGTCTTGAGGGGCAAAATGATAATTTTACTCCCGACGTCTGGAACGTCATTTTTCTCATTCTAATACTCTTCGATAAGGTGATGGCCAATCCAAACCTGACGTTGAAATTCTTGATTCTCCATTTTCAATTTTCAAGACTCGTTTCTGATCGTTTTCTCTATTAGACGTGGTTCCAATCTATCCCGAACTGATGGGAGGCTTTTGCAGACGTTATGTGTATCGACCCTGTGATTCATATCACATTTAGGGCTCGTCAATTCATGGCGACTTTGGTTGTCATGTAATCGTGAGGGTCTATCACTAGTTCCGATAGCTTCGATCGTCACCGTTCGATTGAGGAAACTTTTGCAAATTACACATTGGTTAAGCGGTATCACCCGCGCTTCAATCTTATAACGCTAGCAATGCATTCCTTAATCATTCTTAGATCGGCCTTTTATGGCTCTAAATATCCCCTCGACAATCTTTATGGTCAAAGCACCATTTCCTATTCGAGTTCTCTTGATCCATGTACTTTGTCTCGCGTTAGCCCTTTCCTTTTGGTCAATCAACTCGAGATTAATCAGATTCGAGTGAGATACGACTGAAATGCATCGATAGATACAATTCTCATTACTGAGTCCGAAAATGACACGAAAATCAGAATGTCACAACTCTTCCCCCTTAAAGAAATTTCATACTCGAAATTTGCAACCTTCTAACCATCTAATCCTTTGGGGTATCGACGCCTCATCACATCCTTACTCTTTCGGATAATTCCTTTCACGACTTAACGATCTTACTCGTCCTTTCCAGCCCAAAACCATTTTTCCCCTAGGACTTGTCTCCTTCAGTCCTCAATCCAATTTGCTTCTCTCCATTCTCTTTTGGTATTCGTAACATTTGTCTGCAGTTCATCTTCGAGCGTTCACATTATCTTTTTCATTTGTCCATAACCATTATTACTAAGCCCTCGCAAGAATACACTCCTTAATGTCCATACCATTCGACGTATCGCCTCCTTCAAACTTCCTTTCATACCAACGGAGATTCAAGGGCTTTATCAATTTTCCCTCCATTAACCAAATCGAATTATGGCCCTCTCGACTCCTTAAACAATTGCATGATTACTTCCGTAGTAATCCATTCTCGATTCCATCCAAAAATTCTCTTGGATCAAAATGGTCCTTCAACTTTCGTGGTCATGTCTTTCCCTTTTATCGACACGTCTAGTGCTCGACTATATGATAGATAAATTTCAACTTTCAACCCTTATCACCGATAGTATATATATGTATCTTGGCACATCTTTGTGCCATCACCAGGAACACCATAATCCTCCCCTCGAATTTTGATGAGGTCGTCTTCTTAAGTTTCCTGTGACATTCTGATTTCTAGTTAATTTCAGACTCATTAATGAGAAATGAATCTAGAGATGTAGTTCAGTCATATCTCGATCGAACCTGATCAATTTAAGTAGGCTGACCAAAAGAGAAAGGCTAACGCGAGACAAGATACGTGGACCTAGGAAATTCGGATAAGAACTGGCGCTTTGACCATAAGGATTGTTGAGGGGATATTTAGAACCACAAAAAGGCCGATCCAATAACGTTTAGGGAATGCCTTGCAAGCGTTATACGATTGGAGCGTGGGTAATACCGTTTAACCAGCGTATGATTTGCAAATTTTTTTCTAAATCAGACAGTGAAGATCGAGACCTTAGGAACTAGTGATAGACCCTCACAATTACATGACAATCAAAGCCACCACGAATTGACGAGCCCTAAATGTGATGAGAATCACAGGGTCGATATGCGTAAAGTCTGCAAAAGCCACCCATCGATTTGAGATAGGCTGGAACCACATCTGATAGAGGAAACCATCAGAAACGAGTCTTGAAAGATTTGAAATAGAGAATCAAAAATTCCAACGTTATTCGGATTGGTCGTCGCCCTATCGAAGACTTTTGGAGTGAGAAAAACGACGTTCTGAACGTCGGAGGTAAAATTACCTTTTTACCCCTCAAGCTTAGAACTTTTTCCATGCATTTGAAGAAGGGCAAAGTAGTCCTTACACACCCTTAGGGCTGCCGAATTGAAGGAGGAACAAGAACCATTGGATCAAAGCTTGAATGACAAGGGGACAAGTGTCAATGGATGGTGTAAAGGGAAGTCATGTCCATCTTTATGCAACTACCATTCAACCATTTGACCTTGGACTTTGAATATAGTCTTCCCACTCTCCCTCTCCTCACTTGTTCGGCCAAACACCCCCAAGAACCATCGACAGCCACCTTCTTCTTTCTTCTTGTTTCTGCTCGTCGGCGACCAACTCTGGTCTCTCTGTTCGCTGCTTCCAATGACCACTTTCGGCCACCTTTTGACCACCGGCCAGCCATACCAACCTAGATCTACGTCTTGCCGACCTCCTCGAAGTGGAAGCGCGACATTTGGACCACCGAAGAGCTCCAGCTAAGAATTCTCCCGAAAGCCGACAGAAATAGACTCAACTTGAGCTAGGTGAGGTTCCTCCCTTTTGGAGGCCGAAATATGGAAGTTTTGAGGTCAAATTTTATGGAGGTCTAGTAGACATGTATATGAATCTATGGTGGAATTGAGAGTGATTTGGTGAAGTTTTGACCTCAAATGGGTCTTGTGAACTATGGACAGAATCTGCCGGAAAACTAACTTGAGGAATTCGACGACTTCCGAAAGGATTCGGGCAACCATTCGACTTCAAACTCACGGTGAGCCTCTTAGACCCTTAGATAGACATGTTAAGAGGTAGGATAGTGAGTAAATGAACGATTTGATGAAGTTTTAAGACTGAAAGTGCACAGTATGCATAGAACCGAGAGGAACCGGTTCGGTTCTATGCAAAATCGGTTCTGGTGGGAGCAAGAACAGATGGTGATAAGTCTCAAATTGATGTTTAAAACATGTTAAGATGATGAGGATTGTGCTATGGAGGATTATGGTTCATGGAATGAGAAATTGGATATGAAAAATTGATGAATTGGTTGAATATTCTAGGTTGCGCGGTGAATTGAACCCTTGGACTATTTGGCCGAGACTTGGAGGCCATTACAAGAAGAGATTTGTGTTGTCAAGCTTAAGGTAAGGGAATCCTAAACTTAGGATAGGAAGATTGGACTCAATTGGGTGAGTCGAGGATTAATTTGATTGATTTATGAGAATTTTCCAAAGGATAGTTCTTGATATAACCTAAGTGGTTATAAAAGGGTTATGTGTGTTATTGCTTGTGTTTAAATCATCCGTCATGTGTGTGTCACTCGATTGCCTTGCATGCCATGAGTCTTTGAATTATGCCTGAATTACACATGTCGTCATGTATGAGAAAAACGAATTGAAAATCATGGCATGAGCATGACATGGCAAGGCCCTGAGGCGTATGAGATGCGGGGAGGGAGGTGGATACCCTGATACAATGTAATCGCGGGGTGGAGTTGATGTTGTGTGGAGCCCTGATGCAATCTAATTGCGAGGTTTGAAATGGCCACGGTCCTAATGCGAATTATTTACGAGACAGAGGTTTGTGGTGATGATATTGGCCTGGAGATTCATTAGAACCTGATGCATTTATGCGGTTTGCCAATGACGGTCTGGTGCATTTACGCAAATCGAGCCTGATGCGATCTAATCGCAGGCTGGAGGATGAGTCAGGCAGGATGAGGTGATTATGGTGAAATGACAGGATGAGGTGTGCATGATCATCTAAGTGTGACATGGCATCATAGTTGTATGCCCATCATCTGCTGTCACTATCTTATTTGTATGTGCATGTAATATCATGAGTTTGGAATTATGGGATAGACGACTACCTGAGTGGATGTTCAGCCTGACCTAGGGTTAGGACTTTTTTACTGAGATGTGTATCTCACCCCTTTGGGGACCCTTATTTTTACAGATCCTAGGCCTTAGGTATATGGCCTATTCGTTTTGGGGATCCCAAGGAGATGACGGCATATTTTGACGAGTTCCCGGATAGGCAAGGAAACATTTATGTGAGAAAGTGTACGGTCGTATGGGTCGACGAGGGTAGCCCAGACTAGAAGCCTCATAGGTTCGAGGCATGATTTAAAAGGTCGGAGACGAGATGATTGGGCCGCTAAAGCCTCACGAGGTACCTCAGGGAGTTATCCCTAATTGATGCTAGACTGTTGGAGAGCAGGAGTTGCTAGAGGGGTCGGTAGTTGGGTCTAGGAATGGGCCGGAGAAGATCCCGACGCTGGACTTTATTGTGGAGGAGGACGAGGTCATTGTCCTGGAGGCGACCGAGGAGGACCTTGTGGAGCCATCTCATGTGGAGACCATTGAGGACACCGTTGAGGTTCCATCAGAGACCTTCTCCGAGTATGAGCCCACGGAGGATGCCAAGGACACCGAGCATTCCAGCAGTTCGTCTTAGGTGTCCTAGTTTATTGGCTCGACCCTGTGATGGCGACCCCCGACCATGGCTATCTTGGATGCCGATGATGGTCATACATTTTGATGTGCTTACCCCATCGCCCTTGCCTAGGGGATTGTAGTAGTCGGTATTTGTACGAACAATATGTTATGAGGTATGACAGTTATTATGCTATCTAGGTCCCGCTTAACTTATATGTTGTAAGGGGATTTATTTGACTACCGCTTCCACATGCTTAATGTTTATATATTATCTATCGACTTGTTCGTGATCTTGGGACCACGAGAGATATGTTGTTTGTTGCAGGGATGTTCGCGTGCTCGACGGGTTCGGGGCGTGACTTTTCCCCTCAATACTGGACTCGTACTTCCGTCCCTAAGGTCTCAAGGGTTCCATCTATTCCTATAACCCCTCAAGTATCGATGTTCGATCATGGCAACACCTCAATTCTCTTTTGGCCTTCATGTTAGGTGTTTCCGGTAGCCGTCAATTAGTCATTTGACAACTTCCAATTTAGAGGTTAAATCTCTTATTTCTCGAGGAAAGATCCGTCCCTCCATCGCCAATTAAACAATGCTCAATTCTCAATTGTAAGTATCCGCTAAACAATTCACTCTTCCTTAGCGATACGAATATCGCTATAACAACACTTGAGTGATATCTTCGTTCCACATGCTTCGCCTTCAATTCCTTTAGGCAGTCCCTACTCTCAACCTCTTTTAGTTCACATAACTTCAAGATCTTTCTTTAAATATGTCACGTTCTCATATTCACAAGCAGTTTCACGCATCAGCGTTACCTCTTATTCAATTCCCCTCGGGAAACTGCTACCTTATACTCTTGTGGTAGGTATAGCCTTGAAACATTCTTTCACTCAAACAACATTCCCCAAATTTATCGCGAGGACACTCGCAACCCACTCCAATCATGCTCTAAGCATTCCAACTCCTATGGCCTTATCATCACAATGTATATGCAATGCCTACTTTCGGTTGCCTTGCTATGCCTCAAGTTTCATTCTTGTCACATCATTGCGACCCTCATATGCGCTCCAATTTCCAACTAGAATTGTCATAAACAGCGTAATCATCAGCTTAACTCATGTTCTCGAAAACTCTTTTCACGTTCATTCACCCATTCGTGTTACATCTCGTCCTTAATCTATTTTTCCAATGGAACAGCTCTTGTGGGGAATCTTTCTACGGTCCGTCTATTACAATTCGTCAATTCCAAGAACTTTCAACTTCTAACAACTCACATCGACTCTAGTCGATTTACAACTCATTCCACTCCTCCAAGGCTCTATAGAGATTTCATTTCTCAAAGATTTCACGACCGAGAAATCTTACCTTATCATATCCATAGCCCATGCTCTTCACATTCAGTATATAACAAGCATCTCCTTAAAGTCCATAGGACACTCTCAAAAGCTATTCATGTTTTTATAACTCCTTAAATGAGTCCAATCCTCGTCTCTCAAGACGGTAACAACCAACTCAATCATTCATTAGGCACTTAATTCGACTATTATCAACTTCTTTCTACAAGTGTCAAATCTTCCAACTATTCCTCGCACTTTTCACTTGAGAGCTCAGACCTTGGCTCTCTGTTATCACGGGTCTCCTCTAGGACCGTAGAATATTTTATTTATCCTTGTCACTCTTTTCTCGAGAAGCATTAGCATTTTAGCCTTTGAGTTCCACAACTCGCTAATGCGACCTTATCCCAATTTCGTTCATTCCACTAAACGTTAATATCATCTTGGAATTCAACATTGTCTACAAGACAGTCTCTCAGATTTCACTTCCAAGAATCATTCAAGTTCTGCATCTTCTTTCCCAATCTAGACGCTCCATCTTAATATCAAGACAGTTAGGATTTTCTCCTTCTTCCACACTAGGGTCTCTTACCATGTGAGGGAAGCTATACACTTTAGTGGCGTTCTCTTATTTCAAATCCACCATGTCCTTCCTATTCCATAGGACGTCGATCTTGGAATCTGCGCCAACGGCGGTGTTTTACTCTAGAATGTAGATGCCACCATACTCGACATTCTTCTTCCCATAATTCAGTCACCTCAAATGACAATATCTGTTCGTCCTTGGTCTCCACCGGTTCACTTATCGAATGCTCAATTCGATTACCTCAACTCACTTTGCAAGTATTCTCTAAGCGCTCTTTTCGTTTATTAAATCATTCACTAGAATCACAACCAGTCAGGACTATCACGTCCATTCACTTTCCTTTTCATCAACGGCCAATTCATGGTCCAATCGCCCTTTAAGAACAATGCCCTATTCTTTAGGGAATAGCAACTCATGATTTCATTTCTCATGGTTCCGATTCAATCAACCGATCCCAGGAAATCATTAATTCCAGGAAAACTAGCATGCCGATTTTTCCTTGACTCCTTCTATAACAGAAAAGACGAACTACCCATTTTCCACCCTATGTCTTACGCTCAGGTAATCAACCATTTCCTGTAGGCACGTTCCATATTCATAATGAACGTCTCTTTGCTCGTAATCCATGAGTAAGAGGTCTCTTATTCATAAGTCTTTCGATCATTCTTCTCTTTTGCTGAGTCCCATTACCGTTCCTCAAAATCAGGAATAACGACCAGCCATAAGAATTTCAAGTTCCAATCCATTCAAGGATTTACTTATTTTATTCAAGGGTCCTTGACCACTCTTAACATATTTAGGCGACCTTGCGAACTCTGTCTCACATTGGTCAATCATCCTCTAATCCTTACAAAACTATCAGGATCCCTACAACATTTGCCTTCGAGAAATCTCAGAAGAATACTTTCCGTTGAATAACTCAATAGGGGTAGTCTAGGCATATATCATGCCTTCGAGGAAATCTTTCCTCTGGTAACCTTCCACCAATTATCAATAGCCTCTTAAGACTACAACTGCCGGGGTCACTTTCTTTCCTTATTGTACCAAAAACCTCTATGGTTTCCTTACCAAGATCCCCAATCCAAAGGGAGACAATTTCAAATCTCATCTCTCTACCTGACTCAATCAATCTCAACCTTATACATAGTTTCACAAGCTTTTCTAAACTCTCGGGGTCTTTCCCATGCATTCAACTTAGAAAAGATTAACTCAGAGTCACATTTCTCATGACTTCCATCATTTTAACTCATCAGTACTAGCATTTGTCACCATAGTGACTTAGACAATCATGGCAGCTCCTCCTCGAGCTTGCTTAATCAATAAATTTTCTCATTTCCATTTAAGTTCTCACGACCCATTCAGCTCTCGGGTCTTGTACGATTAATAGATCGAGCCATATTCTCTTTTGGTACTCATACTCCAATCGCTCATCTTTACTCAATTCTCATGATCCATATCAATTCTCGGATCTTCCATACCATACATACTTAAGCACAATGCTCTTCTATGACCATACCTTGGTCATTCAACTTTATTAGACTCTCATGTCACTTGAACCACTATGATTCCCTCCAGGAATAAAAAACTCAATTCATATATTCAAGTCTAGCAGTCTCAGGCTGTTCATCTCATCATTCATCACCATCAAGCAACCATCTTATGGTCCTTATGCAACTCTCAACTAATTGCCAATTATCCAAGGATTTCAAATCGTCCTTAAGCAGCAGCCACATATCAAACGAGCCTCCATGAGGCAACTTCTCAATTAACAGTCATCACTAGGCAAGCCTCAACTAGGCTAAAACTCAACTAGGCCAATATCCAGCAAATATTCAAGGTGTTACTTCTATAAGTCAATTGCCCAAACTCAAAGTATAAGACATTTGCCACTTCATTACAAATTCGACATGTTATCTCAATTCTAGAAGACATTAGTTCAAAGGATACAAACCCCCTATGCCGTCTAATCTCTCAATTAGACCTTGGCCAAGGCAATCACATGATGCCAATTACAAAACATGCCCAACAGGGCAATCATAAACATCATTTTTCCTTTCAAACTGCATCCATCGCCAAGCACAAAGCTTTTATTTATGCCAATCACATGCATCATTTTACATGTCATGCCACTTTTGAATATCTTCTTCGAGGATCGATCTTGTGCCATACATCTCTTAACCACAATTGGACTCGACCTGACACCTAGACTTTCCCTTTCAAGTTATTACTTGGGTCATTCCTACCTCTTGCCATCTTAGAAGCCTGCTAGGAGCCACTCCTTGTCCGGACCTCTCTATCCCGGTGATCACTCCCCGCCCTCATCAGACCTGACCGTTGCAGGTTGTCCCAAGTCATACATCTATGGAAAAAGCCATGTTCCACATGTCCCATACCATGTTTCATTACAATTTATAGGTATCCCATCAACTTGTCTCACACCAAGCGACGGTTTATTAAGTCCAACAGTAATAAGTTCATGTATGCACCCTCATCAACTTTCCTTTCAAAGCCACAAACACAAGCACAGCATGACTGTCCTCACCACTTGGCGTATCAAAATCGCCTTCAAATCAATTCCTATCCATTGAAGAGTTCTAATTCCACCAATGACCGTCACATCTCATAGATTAAATGTCTATTTTCAACCATATACCTTAAGTGGAGTCGCTAACTAAATCAAATCCATAAGCATTCGATCACGCTAGCCTTTAATCCATATATTCCTTATCCGCTCCCTTGTATGCATCTCATCTCATATCATCCAAGACTGTCAATAGCAATCGATAACTAAACCATCAAGATATCACGCAATTCAAGCCTGAATTCACTAACATCAGTCACCTCTTTATAATTCGTACTCCTCAAGTTGGGTCATTGACAAACCAAGATCACAATCATACACTTCAATTGACCCTTCATTCATAAGTTATTCTCTAGCAACCCCAAATCCAAGCTTATGACTCCTCAATTTCTATTCACTTCCTTGTGAGCCTTATTCATAATATCACTCAAGATCATCCCTTAAATCGGCACTAGGACCATTAGAATACTACACAAGTTTAAGCCTATAGTCCTCAAGATTCAGCAATCCATGCTTATCCCTCAAGGTCTCACTACCTAATTGTCCTCAAGTCATCGCTCCTTATCACTCTAAGTCTTAATCAAATTGGATCGAGCTGACCTCGCTCTGATACCACTCAAACGGGGATGTCATGCCCCGAGCCCGGCGGGCACGCGAGCATCCTACCTTCAACGTTACCTTTAATGAGCTCCAGGATCCAACGACCAATAACTTACAACTCTATATGAAGCATGCATGCGAAAGCGATGCCAACTCCATTACAAATACAGCAACACATGATGACTAAGGACACAAGGGTACCCCTTTAACAAAGGTCAATCATACTTCAGAAGTTATAAATCTAAATCCCGAAGAGTATCATTTTTCAATCCTAAGGTTACAAAAGGGAAGTCTTTATTTTTCCTCCAATGACTTCATCAAATGCCAATCCATGGCAAACTCAATTTTCTTCGTCAGGGACATGAAAATGTTGCCCACAATGGGGTGAGATATAAATCTCAGTAAGGTAGGTCCTAACACTAGGTTAGGCCGACCGTTCACTCAGACAATCATAAACATCAGCGTTTCATGCAAACAAACACATGAGGCATTCAATTATCAACAGTCATGTAGATGTCAGACAGGCAGACATGGCATCACAACATATCTCTAAGATCATGCACACACCGCCATGTCACACCACCACTTCCACCTTTCACACCTGCCTTGTTCTCATACCCGCATTTAGAACGCATCAGACTCGGTCCGCGTAAACGCATCAAACCGTCATTGACAACCCGCGTAAACGCATCAGATTTCAATATTACCCCAGGCCAGTATCGACACATCACAATTCCGTCTCGCGTTTCAACGCATCAGGACTATGGCCTTCTCAACCCCGCGTCTCATACGCATCAAGGTGCCATACATTCCAACCCCGCGCCTCAGGGTATTCATTCCATCACCCCGCGTCTCATACGCCTCAAGGTCTTATCATGCCTCAAACATACCATTAATTCGAATCAATTCACACACACAAGACCATGTGCAATCTCATGCACCAATCATACACTTATGGCATGCAAGACAATCAAATTCAACACTCAAATGTGAAAAATCACTCAATGCACAAGCATGATCAAACATTTGGGTCATCTACACCCTCCTAGGGTGTACAATAGACAATCACATTGAAACCCTTCAAGAATCACCCAAAAATTTACCCGACTTGCCCAATCAAGTCCAATCTTCTTATCTTAGGTTTAGGATTCCCTTACATCAAGCTTAATGTCACAAATTCTCTCCTCAAGCACCTCCTCAAATTCAGTCCAAGTGGTCTAAGACCAAACCCGCCATGCAACCTATGAAATTCCAACCAATCGTCAATTTCTCTTACTCAATTCACTCATTCACGAATCACCAACCTTAATAACATGATCCTCAACATTATAGCATATCTCATTGATGAATTTGAGACTCAAAATCAACCCATAATGGCCTCCACAGAACCGGTTTGCACAGAACTGAACCGGGCTATTTTCGGTTCTGTGCATACGAAGGTTTTTCAGCCCTAAAACTACTCCAAATCCATCATTTAATCACTAACCTACTTGCTAACATGTATATCTAAGGTTCTAAGAGGCTCACCGAAGAGTTGGGGCCGAGTCATCGCTGGAAACTCTTTGGAAGTCACCGGTTTCCTCATGTCCTTAAACCTGCAGTTTCTGTCCAACAATCACAAGACCCATTTGGGGTCAAAACTCCATCAAATTCATCCCAACTTTTTACCACAGCTCATCCAACCTTAATACTATAAGTGTAAAAGACCTCATCGAAAATTTAGAGCAATGTGCAGTCCGAAAGACCTCAGAACAGGTCTTTCCCCAAAACCGATCAGAATCTGGCCTTGCCTGACATTTTTCTACTCAAATCGAGCTACGGGAAGATCTACAGGGTCAAATTAGCTTATAATATGTCTATGAAAAGATAAGACAATAAGCTTTCATTTGACTATCGTTTTACCTTGATCCGATATCGGACGAAGAAGATATGGCTGGAATAGTGGAGCGGTCGGACTGATCGGTTGGGAGCTCTCGGATTCAAAACTGACCAGCCTGGCCTTTGCTCCTTCAAATGACTCTACGGGACAAACAGCTCGATGGATTTGGACCTATAATACCTTGTTAGAACGGCAAGACAATAAGCTTTCTATTGCCGGTGGTTTTACCTCAGTCGACCATCGAACGAAAACGTTATGGCCGAAACAGTAAGTCGGTCGGAATAGGGCAGCGAGCTGGCGAGTAAGAGAAGAAGAAGAAGAAGACTCTCAGTTTGGGGGAGTTGATGATCGGCCAAATGAGGGGTGAGAGAGAGAGAGAAGAGAGCTATATGCAAGTCTCAAGGTCAAAGGGTTGAATGGTAGTTGTGAAAAAGTGGACATGACCACTCTTTAGCTAATCTATTGACACTTGTCCTAAGTATCATTCAAGTTTCATCTAATGGCCCTAATCCTTTCTCTTTTTCGGCAGCCTTGGAGTGATTAAAAAACCAAAATGCCCTTGTCCAATTATATAAGTAAGGCTAGGTCTTGAGGGGCAAAATGGTAATTTCTCTCCCGACGTCTAGAACGTCGTTTTTCTCATTCCAATACTATTCGATAAAGCGATGGCCAAGCCAAATCTGACGTTGCAATTCTTGATTCTCCATTTTTAATTTTCAAGACTCGTTTCTAATCGTTTTCTCTATTAGACATGGTTCCAGTTTATCCCGAATTGACGAACGGCTTTTGTAGACGTTACGTGTATTGACCCTGTGATTCTATCACATTTAGGGCTCGTCAATTCATGGCGACTTTGGTTGTCATGTAATCGTGAGGGTCTATCACTAGTTCCGATGGCCTCGATCGTCACTGTTCAATTTAGGAAACTTTTGCAAATTATACATTGGTTAAGCGGCATCACCCGTGCTCCAATCGTATAACGCTAGCAATGCATTTCTTAATCGTTCTTAGATCGGCCTTTTATGGCTCTAAATGTCCCATCGGCAATCTTTTTGGTCAAAGCGTCATTTCCTATTTGAGTTCCCTTGGTCCACGTACCTTGTCTGGCGTTAGCCCTTCCCTTTTGGTCAGTCAAGTCGAGATTGATCAGATTCGAGCGAGATATGACTCAAATACATCGCTAGATACAATTCTTATTACTGAGTCCGGAAATAATAGGAAAATCAGAATGTCACAGTGTGGTTGATGATATTTATTATCCATGTTTGGTTATTGATAAACCTATTTTGATGATGCCATGCACCATTGCATTGACGCATGCTTACATCTTAGTGGAATTTGTGTGTAGTTTGGGGGGACTAGTATTCAGGTCTAGATTTAGGTTTCACTTGTTGAGATATATATATCTCACCCTAGTGGGGGATTAATCTTTTCAAGTCCTTGAAGGTAGAAATACAGGCTAGATGAGGATGAGCTCTCGATGAAGTAATGGCATGAATGATTTATGTATTTTGTGGCCTTAGGTATTGTATCTGAATTTTAAGGATTTAGGAATTGAATTTTAGGTACTTGACTGCAATAACTTTTGAGGAGAACTTTATTTATAAGAAGCGTATACCCTTTGTCATGAGTCATCTCGTTGTAATTTGTATGGAGCAAGTTTTATATCTTCCCCGATCTTGTTTCTTTATTGAGTTGTTATATCAATTGGCTGAGGGATCTTGGGAGATAATTGAATATCAATGGCCTGATGGGATGTACGTGTGCTCGACAAGCTCGGGGCGTGACAACTTTGTTGAGATCTTCTTGACATCTAGTTAAAGGTTGTAACAAGTTGATGATGGGTGATTATTGAAGATAGAATGGATTTTAATGGATGAATGTGGATGTTTTGCTAGGACAGAATTTATCCCTTGCTGTCGGCTGAGGAACCGAGCTGCTTTGAGACTCTTTAAAGTGTTGTTTTGCTCTAAAATTCTCGGTGAGACTCCTAGACATATATATTGATGTATTGACAAGTTTTGTGATAAATTGAAGCTTAGAGATGATTTAAGGGTTGATTGGTGTGTTTGGACTAGGACCGATTCTGCCCCTGCTTTGAACCGAACGAACCGAGCCCCTTGGGAGTTCATGGCCGTGTCGTCTTGTGTCAAAACTTGTGGTAAGTCACCTAGGAATGTTAATTGATGTGTTGGAAAGGTGTTTACTTGGTAAAATCGAGATTGGAAGAGTTTTAATGATGAAATTGTGAGATTTTCCTAAGATCATGCACTTCCCCTATTTTGGCCGGCCAAGAACTGGCTGTTGTGGATATTGATGGAAATTTGCTGGCTTAATTGAAAGGTAAGCAACCTCTAAACCTTTATTACGTAGTTAGGGTACTAAGAGACGAGTTTGTAACTCGATTGATGATTGTGTGAGTTGTATGTGTTCGATTTGATAGATGTCAAATGAGATTGGTGATAACTAAACCTTGCTTGTTTGTTGAGGGTGAAATGGTGATAATAATGGCTGAGTTTTTCGTGTGAATATTTGGTTGATGTGTGTTATCTTGGTTGGTTGTGTGACATTTGGCCCTTGAGTGGAAATTGCGTGGAAAAGATGCTTGAAATGGTAAGAGAGTGATTTATGTGATTGAGTGCCTTGTCGTGCATTTGTGCCATGTAATGTGTGGATTCAGCTATAGTTACTTCTCATATTAAAAGGCTAATTTCTCGTTAAGCCGAGTTATACTCGATAATGAAGTTGTTTTAAAAAATGAGAATTGGTCGTGAGCCTCAAATATGAGAAGCGTCATTTGCGATATCTATCCTTGTTTGTTTGATGAAAAGCATGGCTTATAGTGGTATATCGGACCTTGATGAGTCAGAATGCAAGGTCGATTGGTATCCTGATGTGTTAGAACGCGGGATAACCATGTTACATGTCGACATAAATATTGTAATGGCTTTGGAACATGACGCGTCAGAACACAGGTTGCCAATTATTTTTAGTTTGAGGCGTATTGATGTAGGCATAGCCATTGAAAAAAGAATCATGATGAGATTGATAGATGTCGAATGAGATTGGTGATAACTAAACCTTGCTTGCTTGTTGAGGGTGAAATGGTGATAATAATGGCTGAGTTTTTCGTGTGAATATTTGGTTGATGTGTGTTATCTTGGTTGGTTGTGTGACATTTGGCCCTTGAGTGGAAATTGCGTGGAAAAGATGCTTGAAATGGTAAGAGAGTGATTTATGTGATTGAGTGCCTTGTCGTGCATTTGTGCCATGTAATGTGTGGATTCAGCTATAGTTACTTCTCATATTAAAAGGCTAATTTCTCGTTAAGCCGAGTTATACTCGATAATGAAGTTGTTTTAAAAAATGAGAATTGGTCGTGAGCCTCAAATATGAGAAGCGTCATTTGCGATATCTATCCTTGTTTGTTTGATGAAAAGCATGGCTTATAGTGGTATATCGGACCTTGATGAGTCAGAATGCAAGGTCGATTGGTATCCTGATGTGTTAGAACGCGGGATAACCATGTTACATGTCGACATAAATATTGTAATGGCTTTGGAACATGACGCGTCAGAACACAGGTTGCCAATTATTTTTAGTTTGAGGCGTATTGATGTAGGCATAGCCATTGAAAAAAGAATCATGATGAGATTGATATCCTGATGCGTCAGAACGCGGGATAGAATTGATACGTGTCGACATGAGTATTGAAATGGCATTGTACCTGACATGTCAAAACACGGGTAGCAACTTAACTTGACCAGATGCGTCAGAATGTGGATTATCAACTGATTCTTAGCCTAATGTGCATTTACGCGGGTCTAGCCATTGGAATTGAAATTATGATGAACCTGATGCGTGTTGACGCAGGCCTAGCTATTGAGATGGAAAGTTGTGATGAAATTGAGAACTAATTTCTGGCATATGAAATTAATATTGTGCTAATGCAAGAAGCTTGGTCTTATGGATATGAATGCCTTTGAATTGTGATTGTTTTATGTCAATTATTATGACTTGTGATGATGCATTGTGTGCCATGTGCCTTTCCACTTGATGAGTTATTACGTGCTATTTTGAAGAGATGTCTGGAAGTACTAATGACCTAGTATAAGTTTAGGGTTAACCTACTGAGATTTATAACTCACTCCGTTGTGGGATTAACATTTTTCTGTCCCAGATGATGGTAATCCAAGTGTGCCATAGATTGGCATTGGAAGACGGCACTGGAAAAAGTGGACATTACCTTTTTTGTAACCTTAAGGATTACTTATTATTGTGGAGTTAGATCTGTACCTGACTTTAGAAGCTTGAAATGAGAAGTGTACCCTTCTATATTGAGTCATCTTATATTTTTACGCATGGAATGTTTTCTCGTTTTCGCATGCACACTTTTATTGTATGAAGTTATAAGTTGTGGGCCGAAAGATCCTGGGAGACTATCGAAACAAGAACGGCCTAGTGGGTTGTTCGCATGTCCGCCGGGTTCGGGGTGTAACGTCCTCGTTTGTTTGGTATCAAAGCCAGGTCAGCTCGATCCAACTTTGATTGAGACTTGGAGTGATATGGAGTGATGACTTGAGGACAATTAGATAGTGAGACCCTCAGGATTAGATATTGATTTCTGAATTTTGAGGATTGTAGACCTAAACTTATCTATTTTAATTGATGATCGTGGGTGGCGATATTATTGAGGTTCACAAAGAAGCAAGCAGGAATTGAGGAGTCATAAGCATGAATTGAGCACCAAGTGTTGTTGCTAAATGCCTGGTTGTGAATGAATAGCTGGCTTTGATTGCATTGAGTTGCAGGTGTGACTATAATTGAGATAGTCTATTGTGTTGATGCTAGAGTGGCAGATACCTCTAGACTTAAAGTATGACTGATTGATTTATTAAATTGATGCCTTGAGTACTTATTTGATATTTGAGGAGTTAAGACTTGCCTAATAGTTGGCTATTATTTGAGAAATTGCCCAGTTGAGGCTCGCTTGATAAGTGGTTGCCAATTGAAGATTATTTGAAATACCTGAATGATGGGCAATTAATTGAGAGTTGCCTAAGAACCTATGGATGGTTGATTGTCTGTGATAGCCAGTAAGATGAGCAGCCTAAGTATGCTAGACTTGAATGAATGGCTTAGGTCTTTAATTTCTGAATAGAATTGTAGTGGTTCAAGTGCCGTGAGAACATAATAAGATTGAATGACCACAGTATGGTCACTAGAGGAGTATTTGGCTCGAGTACGCAAGATAAGAGGAGATTCAAGAGCTAAAAGGAATCTTGAGAATTGAGTAAAGAAGAACAACTGAGGAATGAGCTCTAGAAGAGCATTTGACTCGAGTTTATGGATTGTACGAGACCCGAGAGTTGAAGGGGTCGTGAGAACTTTAAAAGGAAATGAGAAAAACAGATGGGTAGACAGACTTGAGAAGGAGCTTCCATTGTTATCTAAGTCACTAAGATGACTAATACTAGTACTAATGGACATAGTAACGAAACCATAAAGAGGACGATAGATAACAGGAAGAAAAATCATCTGATGGATAGCTCGTGTAATGGCCTATGAAGTACAAGTTGACTGAGTTCTATGTAGAGAATGAATCTGAAACTGCCATTGGGGGATGTGTAAGGAAACCTTAGAGGGTTTGAGTACACTTAAGAAAGAAAGTGACTCTGGCAGTTACTAGACTTAAGAGTTTGTTGATGATTGGTGAAAGATCACCAAAGGAAGAGTTTTCTTACATGCATAGTACTTAATTGGATTGCCTTCGTCGAGTTGCTTAATGGGAAATACCACTCTAAAGTTACTCGAGAGCAAAGGTTACTCGAATTCTGATAGTTTTGTGAGAATCTGAGAATGATCGACCAATATGAGACAGAGTTCCCAAGGTCATCTAAGTGTAATAAAGGTGGTCAAGGACCCTTTGAATAAGACAAGCAAGTCCCTGAGTGGATTGGAATTAGGAAGCCTTATGGCTAGTTGTTATTCCTAATTCTGAGGAACGGTAATGGGTCTTAGTGAAAGAAGTAAATGATCGGAAGAGGAATAAGCAATAGAATTTCCATTCATGAATTATGAGTATAGAGAGTTCCACATTTCGAACATAGACTGTGCTTGTAAGGAATGGTCGTTATCTTGGCATGAGGTGTCACACCCTAAACCCGACAGGCCCACGAACATCCATCCACGACCTTTCGTCGTAGATGATTCCCAGGATCTATTGGCCACGACCTCACTGACCTCCAAAGTCTTTAAGCATGCTGAAGCGATAAAACATCTCATTACGTATATATAGTCAGGATGACTTAGGATGGAAAAGTACACTTCTCGCATCTATAAAAATACACCTCAAATCGTTTCAATGGTCAAATACTAATGGTTCAATTTCTACATCCACAAAACAAAAATACAATCACTAATAACACAATATGTGAATCAATATCCTATAATTTCTTCTTCGAATATCAAATCTTGACAAACTTGGTGTACCATCGCATAGGACTTGAAAAATGTTAATCCCCAACGGGGTGAGATATAAATCTCAGTAAGCTCACTCTCAACATAGACTAGACCATTAGTCCCCCCAGACAACACTTAAAATAGCCCACAATAGCTCATCAAGCATAAAGGCACATGGCACATAATGTATCACCACAAGTCATAACAATTGCCGTAAAACAGTCATAATTCAAAGGCATTCATGAAAAATAGTTTCGGTCTCATCATTCAAGGGCTCACTAGCCACGATGTGTTTTTCAAGGGCTCTCTAGTCATTTCATTTGCATAAGGGCACTCTGGCCATGGTCTCACAATAGGGCACTCTGGCCATTTCAATTGCATGAGGGCATTCTGGCCATTTCATTCACATAAGGGCACTATAGCCATTTCAATCTCATAGGGCAGTATAGCCATTTCATTTCACAATAGGGCACTCTATCAAATAAGTCATTCTTGGCCTCAATTCATCGTTTCCCAACAATCGAATTCCACCATTGCCAAATCAAGCATAGATATCACACATTTGACACTCAAAAGACCAAATGCCATACAGTCATTCAAAAGTACATACCAACTGAATGCTTACGTCAATAATTCAACAATCACAATTGTAATTTCACATCGAAACAAGCATACGAAGCTCGATCCACCACTCTCACATTCGGTCGTCATAATCATAGCTCAATCAATCCGCCAATTGATCAATTCATCAGTCAAATTCATCTAGTAATGTCATAAAGTCCTAGTAGAGGTTTAAGGATGACTTACCTCTTCAATTGAGCTAGAAATTTGAATCCAAATGACCCGCCAAGATCAGTCCTTCTTCGGCCAGAACGGGGCACATCCATGCCCTAAGAAAATTTCACAATTTCATCAATAAAACTATTCAATTCCTCATTCCATTGTGCAACCACCTCATTAACACAATATACTATGTCCCAAGTTTCCTTACTGGGGATTTTAAGACAAGGCGATGCTTCCACAAGCCCTTAAAGGGTTCGGTTTATTTAATCTTCTACGGGGTAGAACCGATCCTAGGTAATTCACACCAATCAGCCATTACACCATCTCCTTACCAACATGTCGAACAATGTTTCTAAGGGTCTTACCGAGTATTCCAGAATAAAGAGACCCCTCCTAGAGCCTCCAAGTGACTCGATTTCAACGCCGGCAACAGAGATCCAAATCTATCTAGTTTTTCACCCGAACGAAATTACTCATAATTAGCCCCTAAATCCCATAATAAATCATCATCCACCTAAAATCACAATTCTACATGTCTTAACAAGGGTTGAGAGGTGGTTTTACCAAGATTGAAGCCAAAACAGACCTGGAATTCCAACTTGAAGCTCCTCGAGTCAAAATTTGACTTATCAACAACCTTTACTCACTCAAATGGGCCTACAGGACAAATGACTGGGCCAAATTGAGCTCACGACATGACCCTAGAAAGATAAGACAATAAGCTTTCTATTAGTGATAGAATCATCTCAATCTGATGCCGGACTAAGAAGTTATGATCGAAGGAGTAGAGGTGGTCAGTGTATGGTTTCTGACGGTGTGAGGGAGAAGAGAGGAAAATGAGAGAGAGATGATAGGAATGGTTTGGCCAACCAAAAATGAATAGAAAGAGAGAGAGTCTTCTCCCACGACTTTTACTTGGTCAATGATTGAATGGTAAGTAGAATAGTGGTTAATTAATGCTAATAACTGATCCTCTGACCCTTGTCTTCAAGCACATGAATATCTTGACATCCAATGACTCATTTGTCCCTTCAAATTCAGCAGCCATGGAGACCTATAAAAGGCCAAAATGTCCTTCAATAATTCTTAAGTTAAGGTTAAGGGTCGAGGGGCACAATGGTAATTTTACACTTCCTATCCGAAATTTCACTTTTTCAATTTAAATTACCTTCGATGAGGCGACGTCCAATTCCTTTCAAATGTTACAATTCTTCATTGCCAAATATCAAACTTCGAGATTTCATTCCCTGTCAATAGCCTCGAGGAGGGTCGGAATTTGGAATGTCACATGAGGCTTATGTTGATTAACTTTTTTGCTATCATGAAATATATTACGAAAAGAGTTATGTTAGTTGCCTGGCTTTGTGGATGAAAATGGGAACGATTGAGGCTGAATCGGAATCCCAAGAAGTGGCATTACGAGTTATCACCCCTAAAGGATAGGGCGTCGTTCTTAAAAGACGATTGGACCATGCGATGGTCATGGATGGAAAGAAAGGTGAATGGACTTGACGATCCTAGATACATGCGATTTTAATGAATGGATGGGTAAGCGAAACAAGATGCTTGGATTGTAACCGCCAAGAGATTTGGTTTAACCGATTGAGATGTCCAAGTTGTAGATGTGCGGAGACTGATGAAGAAGCTCGACTCTTTCGAACCTTGTCACTTGAGGTGACTGAGTATTTGGAAGAGGAATGTCAAGTATGGTGTCGTTTAAATCATGAAATAAAGGTGCCGTTGTGGCACAAACTCCAAGACTGACGTCCTATGGAATATGCAGGATAAGATGGATTCGAAGTAAGAGAATACCACTGAAGTATATAACTTCCTTTATAGGGTAAGAAAACCTAGTGAGTAAGTAAGAGGAAATTCTAATTATTTTAGTGTTGAGATCGAGAAGATGTAGAGCTCAAATGATCCCCAGAAAATAATTTTGAGAAACTTATCTAGTGGACAACGAAAGATTCTGGAATAGTGTCGACGTCCAATCGAATGGATAGAATTGAGATGAAGTCACGTTGGCTGGTTACGGATCCAACCATCGAAACACTAATACTTACTGAGGAAAGTGTAACAAAAATGAACAAAATGCTACATGATCAAAGTGAGGAGCCACGAGAGCAGAGGGCTAAGGTATGAGCTCTCAAGTTGATGGTACGAAGGACAGTTGGAATGATTCGACACCTAGTAGCAAGAAGCTGTAATAGTCGGATTGAGTATCCAAGGAATAATTGAATTGATTGTTACCGTCTTGAGAGACGATAGTTAGACTCATTTAAAGAGTCGTGAATAATATGAACAACCCTTGGATTGTATCCTATGGAAGCTAAATGCTCATTGTATGCTAAATGTGAAGAACACAAGCTGTGGGCCTGATAAGGTAAGATTCCTTAGTCGTGAAGTTTCTGAGAAATGAAATCCCTATGGAACCCTTAAGGAATAGAATAAGTGATAAATTGACTAAAGTCGATGAGAATCACTAAAATTTGAAGTTTTCTGGGATTGGTAGATTGCTATAGACGTCATAGGAAGATTCTCCAGAAGAGCCATCCCATTAATAAAACGAACTAAGGACGAGATGTAGCGTGAATGGGTGAATGAACGTGGAGAGAGTTTACAAGGATTTAAGTCAAGTTAGTGACCAAATCGACAATGGTGTTTCTATTTGTAATTGAAAAGCTTATGAAGATCATAATGACGTGACACAAAAAGGAAATTTGAGGCATACCAAGACAATCGAAGGTAGGCATTGCATATGCGTCATGATGGTAAAGCCATAAGAGTTGGAATGCTTAATATATGATTGGAATTGGCATGCAATCGTCTTTGCAACAAAGTTTAGGAAACATTACTTGTGTGGAGGAAGGTTTCATGTCTATAAATACCGCAAGAATATAAAGTAGTAGTTTCCTGAAAGGAATTGAATGAGAGGCAACATAGATGGGTGAAATTACTAAAGGATATGGAAGCGCTGCTTGTGTAAAGAGAGACATCGCAATCATGTGAACTATAAGAGTTGAGTGTATTGATTGTCCTAAAGGGAACTAAGGGAAAGGTCACGTGGAATGAAGATATTGCTTGAATATCATGACTGCAATACCTTATATCGCTTAGGAATGGGAGCTAACTAGCAAATGCATATAATTGGAAATTGAGCATATTGCGATTAGTAGATAAATGATGGACTTCGCTCAAGGAAGTAAGAGATTCAACTTCTAAACAAGGAGTTTCTTAATTGGTTAGTTTGATGACTCTTTGAAGCATCAAGCTTAAAGGTTAGAAAGGAATTGAAATGTTGCAATGAACGGACCTGGATATCTAAGGGGTTATGGAAATAAATTGAACAGGGAGGAATTCCGGACTTCTGAGTACTTGGGAAAGAAATCTCGAAGTTGAGAATTGAAACTAAGTCCCCTAGGCGAGTGTGCGAGTCCAATGTTGAAGAGAAACCCAAAAAAATGACCTCATCGAGAATACGAAGGAAGAACTGTGGTGTCCATTGGGATGGCATAAAGGTGTGCCAAGACTTGCATCAATACTTTTGATAGAATGAACTGAAAATTGGGTTAGTCAAACATAAGGTCAAGTATGAGACATGCCGACAAGAAAGAGGTCATGACCTTGAAGGTTGATGGATTGCTACGAACGTTGGAGAGGTTCGAATAGAACCGAGAGTGAATTACTACGGAAGTAATCATGAACCTTCTTAAGAAGTCAAGGAGGCTTCAACTCAATTTGAATAATAGAGGGCAAGTTGATAAAGGCTATGAATCCCTGATGATACGAAAGGACATTTGAAGTGAATAATATGCCAAATCATATGGACACCAAAGAGTGCATTCTTGCAAGGGCTTAGAAATGGCAGGGCAGAAAAAAATCTTGATTTTGATGCCACGTTTTGGAAAAGCTTTCCGTTAAGGAAGTTAAAAAGCAGAATTGCAATATAACGTATATATATTACCCTCGGACCAATAGATAAATTGAAAAGGCGATCTGAATGCTCGATGGTATACTATCGACCAATACTATGAATGTCGAAAGAAATTTGAGAAAGGCGAACGCAAGTTGAGGACAAAAAGGGAACGAGTTCTGAAGGATAAGAACAGTTACCTGCAAGGATGTTATGGAAATGTCATGTAACGAAGGGAGTCGCTTTAAGAAGTGAGGTCGCGATGAGGCGCCGGTACCCCAAAAGACTGGATGATTGGAAGGTTACAAATTTTGATGACAAAATTTCTTTAAAAGGAGAATAGTTGTGACATTCTGAATTTCGACCCTCTTCGAGGTTATTGATGTGAAATGAGATCTTGAAATGAGAAAATAGGCGATGAAGAATTTCAACATTTGAAATGAATTAGACGACGTCTCATCGAAGGTAATTTAAATTGGAAAAATGAAGTTTTGGATAGAAAATGCGAAATGACCAATTTGCCCATAGAGAATTAGCCTTAACTTAAGATTAGAGGAAGGGCATTTTAGTCAATTACAAACCCCCATGGCTGCCGAAAATCAAAGGGGCAAAAGAGTCATTAGATGTCAAGATATTAATTTGCTTGAGGACAAGTGTCAATCTTGGAGGATTAACATTAATTGTTCACTTTTCACCAACCATTCAACAAGCTTTGACCCCAAGTTGGATTAATCCTAATTCTTCTCTCCCTCTCCCTCATTTTGAACGACATCTCTCTCCCTCTCCACCCTTCTTCTTCATTTTTCCTCTTCTTACCGAGAGCTCCCAGCCGACCAGCTCTGCTCCGCTGTTTCGCCCTGCTTGACGGCCACCTCTAGCCACCACCGACCCTCATGCCAACTACCAACACCTCCTTCAGCTATTCCTCTACACAACCCCAGTCACCGTTCGGCCATTGATGGTCCTGATCGTCCCGTTTAGCCCCAAGAGTGCCAAGAGCTCAGAATCGGACGAGTCTAGGAGTGAGCTCACTTTCGCCAGCGATAAGACCTCATTTGGCTTCAAACCTTTGGTAAGATCTTCTTGACATCTAGTTACAAGTTGTAACAAGTTGAGAATATGTGACATTCTGATTTTCCTGTCATTTCCGGACTAAGTAATGAGAATTATATGTATTTCAGTCGTATCTCGCTCGAATCTGATCAATCTCGAGTTGACTGACCAAAAGGGAAGAACTAACATGAGACAAGGTTCGTAGACCAATGGAACTCGAATAGGAAATGGCGCTTTGACCATAAGGATTGTCGAGGGGACATTTATAGCCATAAAAGGTCGATCTAAGAACGATTAAGGAATGCATTGCTAGCGTTATACGATTGGAGCACGGATGATGCCGCTTAACCAAAGTATAATTTGTAAAAGTTTCTTAAATCGAACAGTGATGATCGAGGCCATCGGAACTAGTGATAGACTCTCACGATTACATGACAACCAAAGTCGCCATGAATTGACGAGCCTTAAATGTGATACGAATCACAGAGTCGATACGCGTAACGTCTGCAAGAGCCGCCCGTCGGTTTAGAATAGATTGGAACCACATCTAATAAAGAAAACGATCAGAAACAAGTCTTGAAAATTAAAAATGGAGAATAAAGAATTCCAACGTCAAATTTGGATTGGCCGTCGCCTTATCGAAGAGTATTGGAATGAGAAAAACGACGTTTCGGACGTCAGGAGTAAATTATCATTTTGCCCCTCAAGACCTAGCCTTACTCATATAACTGGACCAGGGAATTTTGATCTTTTAATCATCCCCAAGCTGCCGAAAAAGAGAAGAGATTATGGCCATTGGATCACCTTGATTGACACTTAGGACAAGTGTCACTAGATTAGCTAAAGAGTGGTCATGTCCACCTTTACACAACTACCATTCAACCCTTTGACTTTAAGGTTGAATATAGCTCTCTCTCTCTCTCTCTCTCTCTCTCTCTCCTTGGCCGGCCACTTCCCCTCCATTTCCACCGAGACTCCATCTTCTTTTTCCTCTCTTCTCTATCGATCGCTAAACAAGTTTCTGTGCCACCATTCGTCGCCACCGACGACCACTTCTGGCGACCTTTGGTGGGCGAGTTGACCATCCACACCTACCCAACCTCTTGCCGACATTCTCGAAGTGGAAGCGTGTCGATTGACCCACCGAAGAGCTCCGGCCAGCCATTCTCCCGAAAGCCGACGGAAACCGACACAATCTGAGGTAGGTAGTGTTTCTGACCTCTTAGGACCTCGAAATGTTGGATTTTTGCGAGAAAATTTCATGGACATCTAGGGGACTCATATAGTGGTCTGTGGTAAAAAGTTGACGTTTATTTGATGAAGTTTTGATCTCAAATGGGTCTTATGATTGTTGGACAGAAACTAGCGGTTTGCAGTCTTGAAGGAACCGGCGACTTTCAAAGGAATTTAGGTGACGACACGGCCCCAAATCTTCGGTGAGCCTCTTAGACCCTTAGATATACATGTTAGCAAGTAGGTTACCGAATAAATGGTGGATTTGGAGTAGTTTTAGGGCTGGAAAATCTCAGTATGCACATAATCGAAAATAGCCCGATTTGGTTCTGTGCAAACCGATTCTGTGGAAGCTGTTATGGGTTGGTTTTGAGTCTCAAATTCATCAATGAGACATGATAGAATGTTAAGGATCATGTTATTAAGGTTGGTGGTTCATGAATGGGTGAATTGAGCAAGAGAAATTGACGATTGGTTGGAATTTCATAAGTTGCGCGGTGGGTTTGGTCTTAGACCACTTGGACCGAATTTGAGGAGGTGCTTGAGGAGAGAATTTGTGACATTAAGCTTGAGGTAAGGGAATCCTAAACCTAAGATAGGAAGATTGGACTCGATTGGGCGAGTCGGGTAAATTTTTGGGTGATTCTTGAAGGGTTTCAATGTGATTTTCTATTGTACATCTTAGGAGGGTGTAGATGATCCAAATGTTTGATCATGCTTGTGCATTGAGTGATTTTTCGCATTTGAGTGTTGAATTTGATTATCTTGCATGCAATAAGTGTATGATTGGTGCATGAGATTGCACATGGTCTTGTGTGTGTGAATTGATTCAAATTAATGGCATGTTTGAAACATGATAAGACCCTGAGGCATATGAGATGCGGGGTGGTGGAATGAATATCCTGAGGCGCTGAGGCGTAGGGTTGGAGTGTATGGCACCCCGATGCGTTTGAAATGTAGGGTTGAGACGACCATAGTCCTGATGCGTTGAAACGCGGGACGGAGTTGTGATGTGTCGACACTGGCCTGGAGTAACATTGAAACCTGATGCGTTTATGCGGGTTATCAATGACGGTCTGATACGTTTATGCGAACCGAGCCTGATGCGTTCTAAACGCGGGCATGAAAACGAGGCAGGTGTGAAAGGTGAAAATGGTGGTGTGACATGGCGGTGTGTGCATGATCTTAGAGATGTGTTGTAACGCCATGTCTGTCTGTCTGACATCTGCATGACTGTTGATAATTGAATGCCTCATGTGTTTGTTTGCATGAAATGCTGATGTTTATGACTGCCTGAGTGGACAGTCGGCCTAACCTACTGTTAAGACTTACCTTACTGAGATTTATATCTCACCCCGTTGTGGGCAACATTTTCAAGTCCCTGACGAAGAAAACCGAGTTTGCCATGAATTAGCATTTGACGAAGTCATTGGAGGTAAATAAAGACTTCCCTTTTGTGACCTTAAGGTTGAAAAATGATTCTCTTGGGGATTTAGATTTGTAACCTCTGAAGTATGATTGACCTTTATAAAAGGGATACCCTTGTGTCCTTAGTCATCATGTGTTATTGTATTTGTAATGGAGTTGGCATCGCTTTCGCGTGCATGCTTTATATAGAGTTGTAAGTTATTGGCCGTTGGATCTTGGAGCTCATTAAAGGTAACGGTGAAGGTGGGATGCTCGGGTGCCCGCCGGGCTTATGGCGTGATCGAATAGGTGATTGCTGAAGATAGAATGGATTTTAATGGATGAACATGGATGTTTTGCTAGGACAAAATCTGTCCCCTGCTACCGGCTGAGGAACCGAGCAGCTTTGAGGCTCTTTGAAGTGTTGTTTTGCTCCAAAATTCTCGGCGAGACTCCTAGACATGTAGATTGATGTAAAATTGAAGCTTAGAGATGACTTAAGAGCTGATTGGTGTGTTTGGACTCAGACCGATTCTGCCCCTACTTTGAACCAAATGAACAGAGCCCTTTGGGAGTTTGTGGTCGTGTCGCCTTGTGTCGAAACTTGTGGTAAGTCACATAGGAATGTTAATTGATATGTTGGCAAGGTGTTTACCTGGTGAAATCGAGATTGGAAGAGTTTAGATTGTGGGATTTTCCTAGGATCGTGCACTTCCCCTGTTTTGGTCGGCCAAGAACTGACCCTTGTGGTGGATATTGATGGAAATTTGCTGGCTTAATTGAAAGGTAACCGACCTCTAAACCTTTATTAGGAAATTCGGGTACTAAGAGACAAGTTTAAGGCTCGATTGATGATTGTGTGAGCTATATATGCTCGATTTGATCAATGTCAAATGAGATTGGTGATAACTGAACCTTGCTTGCTGGTTGAGGGTGAAATAGGGATAATAATGGCTAAGTTTGTCATGCGAATATTCATCTGATGTGTGTTCTCTTGGTTGGCCGTGTGACATTTGGCTCTTGAGTGGAAATTGCGTAGAAAAGATGCTTGAATTGGTAAGAGAGTGATTTATGTGATTGAGTGCCTTGCCGTGCATTTGTGCCATGTAATGTGTGGATTTAGCTATAGTTACTTCTCATGTTAAAGGCTATTTCTTGTTAAGTCAAGTTATACTCAATAATGAAGTTGCTTAAAAAAAATGAGAATTGGCTATGAGCCTCGAATAATGAGAAGCGTGATTTGTGATATCTATCCTTGTTTGGTTGATGAGAAGCATGGCTTATAATGACATATTGAACATTGATACGTCAGAACGCGAGGTCGATTGGTATCCTGATGCTCAAGAACATGGGATAGCCTTGTTACATATCGACACAAGTATTGTAATGGCTAGGAACCTGATGCGTCGGAACGCGTGTTGCCAATTGTTTTTAGCCTGAGGCATATCGACGCAGACATATCCATTGAAAAGAGAACCATGATGAAATTGATATCTTGATGCGTCAGAACACGTGATAGACTCGATACGTGTTGACGCGAATATTGAAAAGGCATTGTAACCTAATGTGTCAGAATGCAGGTTGCAACTTGACTTAACTTGATGGGTTAGAACGCGAGCTGTCAACTGATTCTTAGCCTGATGCGTATTTACGCGGGCCTAGCCACTGGAGTTGAATTCATGATAAGCTTGATGCGTGTTGACACGGGCCTAGCCATTGAGATGGGAAGTTGTGATGAAATTGAGAACTAATTTCTGGCATATGAAATTAATATTGTGCTAGTAGAAGAAGCTTGGTCTTATGTATATGAATGCCTTTGAATTGTGACTGTTTTATGCCAATTATTATGACTTGTGATAATGCATTGTGTTCCATGTGCCTTTCCGCTTGGTGAGTTATTGTGTGTTGTTTTTAAGAGATGTCTAGAAATTCTAATGGCCTAGTATAAGTTTAGGGTTAGCCTATTGAGATTTATATCTCACCCCGTCGGGGGATTAACATTTTCAAGCTCCAAACGATAATAATCCGAGTATGCCATAGATTGGCATTGGAAGACGACACTGTAAGAAGTGGACTGTGGCATTATGATTTTCCTATCATTTTTAGACTCATTAATGAGAAATATATCTTTGACGTATTTCAGTCATATCTCGCTCAAATCTGATCAATTTGAGTTGACTGACCAAAAGGGAAAGGCTAACGCGAGACAAAGTACGTGGACCTAGGGAACTCGAATAGAAAATGGCGTTTTGACCATACGGATTGTTGATGGGACATTTAGAGCCATAAAATGCCGATCTAAAAATGATTAAGGAATTCCTTGCTAGCGTTATACGATTAAAGCGCGGGTGATACCGCTCAACCAATGTATGATTTGCAAAATTTTCCTAAATCGAACAGTGACGATCGAGACCATCGGAACTAGTGATAGACCCTCACAATTACATGACAACCAAAGTCGCCATGAATTGATGAACCTTAAATGTGATAAGAATCATAAGGTCGATACGCGTAACGTTTGCAAAAGTCGTCCGTCGGTTTGGGATAGACTGAAACTACGTTTGACATAGAAAACGATCAGAAACGAGTCTTGAAAATTGAAAATGGAGAATCAAGAATTCCAACGTCAGATTTGGATTGGCCATCGCCTTATCGAAGAGTATTGGAATGAGAAAAACGATGTTCCGGACGTCGGGAGTAAAATTATCATTTTGCCCCTCAAGCCTTAACCTTGCCTATATAATTGGATGAGGACATTTTGGTCATTAAACCACCCCCATAGCTGCTGAAAATGTGGAGGAAGGAGAGCCATTGGATGAGCTTGAATGACACCTTGGATAAGTGTCAATGGATTAAGCTTTGAGTGGACATATCTACCTTTTTACCTACCATTCAACAAGGTGACTTATGAAGTGTGCATATACCTCTCTTTTTCTCTCTCTCCCCTCACTTGGCCACCATCACCCCTCCATTGCCAAGAGCTTCTTCTTCTTCTTCTTCTTCTTCTTCTTCTGCTGTCGACCGCTCACCGCCCGACCGATTTCTGCCTCCTTGTTCGCTATCGCCGATGGCCACCTCCGGCGACTCCCAACCACCGAGCCGACCACCCACTCTTTGTTTGACCTCTTGCCGACGTCTTTGAAGTGGAAGCGAGTCATTTGACTCAGCGAGGAGCTCCGACCAGCCGATCTCCCGAAAGTCAACGGAAATCGTCGCAACCAGAGGTAAGCCACGTTTTTGACCTCTTAGGACCCCGAAACTTTGGAGTTTTTCAACTAAATTTTGTGAAAATCAAGGGGACTCATAGATTGACCTGTGGTAAAAATTTTGGATTAACTTGATGGAGTTTTGACCCCAAATGGGTCTTGTGTTTGAAGGGTCAGAACTGCCAGTTTGAAGGCTTGGGAGAACCGGTGACATTCAAGGAGTTTCCGGCGACGGCTTGGCCCCCAAATTTTCGGTGAGCTTCCCAAACCCTTAGAACTACATGTTAGCAAGTATATTAGTAAATAAATTGAGGATTTAAGGTTGTTTAAGGGTTGGTTAATTGAGGTATACACAAAATCGAAAATTGCCCGGTTCGATTCTATGCGTACTAGTTCTGTGGAGGCTGTTGGTGGTTGAAATTGAGTCTCAAATTCATCATTAAGACATTCTAGGAGGTTGAGAAACATGTCAATGAAGTTTATGTTCCATGGATTGGGCAATTTAGTAAGGAAATTGACGATTGGATGAATTTCAATAGGTTGCACGGTTGAGTTGTCCTTGGGTTGCTTGGACCAAATTCTTGAGACCCTTGGGAGAAGGATTTTGTAGCATTAAGCTTGAGGTAAGGGAATCCTAAACCTATGATAGGAAGATTGGACTCAATTGGGCGAGTCGGATGAAATTTTGATTGATTCTTGAGAGTTTTTAACGTGATTGTTCATTGTGCATCCTAGAATGGTATAGATGACTTGAATGTGTGCCAATTCTTGTACCTTGTATTGACCACCATGTTTGAATGCCAATTGAATCGTCTTGCATGCCATGGGTGTATTGTTTGTGCATGAGTTTGCACTTAGCCTTGTGTGTATGAATTGAATTAAGATTGTTGCATGTTTGAAACGTGGTAATATCTTGAGGCGTATGAGACGCGGGGTTGTATGATTAATGCCCTGAGGCATTGAGGTGCAGGGGTTGGAGTGAATGGCACCCTGAGACGTATAAGACGCGGGGTTGAGGAAACCGTAGTCTTGATGCGTTGAAACGTGGGATGGATTTGTGATGTGTTGACACAGGCCTAGAGTAACATTGAAAACCTGATGCGTTTACGCAGGTTTGTCAATGAGATGGTCTGATGCGTTTACGTCGACCGAGCCTGAGGCGTTCTAAACGCGGACATGAGATTGAGATAGGCTGAAAGGGTGGAAGTGGTGATGTGACATGGCGATGTGTACATGACCATATTGATGTGTTATGATACCATGACTGTATGCCTAACATCTGTGTGTTGTTACCGATAATTGAATGCCTCATATATTTATTTGCATGAAATGTTGGTGCTTATGACTGCTTGAGTGGACTGTCAGCCTAACCTAGGGTTAGGATCCACCTTACTAAAATGTATATCTCACCCCGTTATGGGACCTCCTTTTTACAAATCCTAGATCTTGAAGATGTGGCCTATCAGATTTGGCGACCCCAAGGAGATGTCTGTCTATTTTGATGAGTTCCCTGACGGGTAGGGGACTATTTATGTTAGGAAATGTACAATGGTATGGGTAAACGAGGGTGGTAGTAGCTGGAAGCCTCATAGGTATGAGGCCTGGTTCCAGAAGGTGGGGGATGTATTCACTGGGCCACTGAAGCCCACTAAGGTGCCGCAGGAAGTGATCCCTAGCTGGTGCCATCCTACCCGGGAGTCAGTAGAGGCTGAGGGGTCAGTCGCCGATTTCGAGAAACGGACTGAGAGGACCTCGACCCTGGAAGACACTGAGGAAGTCATAGTGGTTGAGGCTACTAAGGATAATCTGGTAGAGCCGTCTGTCGACAAGACTGTGAAGGACACAGTAAAGGTTTGCTCGAAGACCTTCTTAGAGTACGAGCCCACGGAGGAGGCAGGGGAGATTGATGGCTCCAGCAGCTTTTCTTAGGAGCTCTTAGCTTACTAGTTTGATCTTTTGACGACAATCTTGATGCTTGATTCTCTTGGTGATGATGGTGGATTCTTTTTATACTTACCCCGTCTCTCCACTGACTAGCAGATTTAGTTTGCTATGTACCTGTATGAACATTTGGATATTATGTATTATAGTATTCTCGCTATCCAGGTCCCACTTTTTATTCGTACGGAGGAGTTTTTAATGTCATCGCTTCCGCATGCCTGTTATATGATACATCTCTCAACTGGTATGTGAATCTTGGGACCACGAGAGATATCTTGGTTTGCTTGCAGGGAGTCGCGTGCTCGTGCCCGGGGCGTGGGGCGTGACATGGACATTACCCTTTTCGTAACCTGAGGGATTACTTATTGTTGTGGAGTTAGATTTGTACTATTATGTCTTGAGTCATCTTATACTTTTTTGTGTGGAATGTTTTTTCGCTTTCGCATGCGCACTTTTATTGTATGGATTTATAAGTTGTAGGCGGAAAGATCTTGGGAGACTATCAAAAGAAGAACGGCCTGCTGGGATGGTCGAGTGCTCGCCGGATTTGGGGTGTGACAAATCTCCTTAATATATTTTGATATTGGCAAAATTGTTCATTATTCGTATTGAATCAGGTTATTACTTTCTTGAGCATTTTATCTCAACTGTTACAAAGGAATGAAGAAGCCTTTGTTGATGTTAATTAATGTTAAGACACGAAACAAGGCATCGTATATTTGTTTATGAAGGAGTTAAATTACGCTATCCATGTCTTATGGAGTATCGAATTTGTAGATTCAACTATACCTTTGAAGAAGACTTCTATGCAAGCATCAAGAAGGATTTTATTGAACTCGAATTCAGTGTTCAAACTGTTTAGACTCTAGAGACTGCCTCCATTTGTAAAGGTTGTACGAGACATGTGATATATAAATTCCAGATTTTCTACGACCCCTTTATGACAAATATTGATCTGACTAAGGATTTCTTTTATGGAAGTTTGTAATCTTCAATTTACAAGATAATTCTACAACAGATATAGAATATCTTTGATTAGAGATTATCTTTCTAGAATACTAGATAACTTCCATATATGAAGAACTCCAGTTATGGAAATCAAATATTGAGTTGTATGAGCGAGTGAATCTAATAGTTTAGATTCAACACCAGTGGTGATCAAATCTCTTAAAATATAGCTTTCTTGAACCAAAATTGATGATATCCAATCAACGATTGAAGAGCGATCTTTTGAAGACCTATCTTATAGCTAATATGGGAGTAAAAGAGTATAAAAGGAGATCCATGGTACCGCTACTGTGTGCGATTAGAATCATCAATTCCAAAGTGCTGTAGTGCTTCAAAATCTAAATACTTGTTCTTGTGAGCTTTAGGCTATAATCTCTTAGAGGCTTTGTAAGAGTGAGGGAATATTATCACTTGTAATTTTTCATTGATTTATCTAGTGGAATCCAGCCTATTGGCTGTCAGTGTAGAAGAGTGGACATGGGCTTGATTTAAACTGAATCAGTATTACCGCTGTGTGCAAATTTCTCTATCTCTACACTCTTTCTACTATGGTTGATAGAACAATACATACTTGCATTCAGAAACACATACTGCATGTAATCAGACTCTAAAACTGCGACTAATTTGACCCGATTATTTAAAATTCTCAATTTCTAGTAAGTTCAATTGAAACCATCTGCTCACTCCTTCTGGGTGATACTGCTACAAACAACAAAAACAAGAGAGACAGGGACGTAAGAATCGATTGAGCAAAGTTTAATTTTCAATTTTTACTTCGTATCACCTAATCGAACAGCAAACGACATCCCATCACCTCTTGACTTGGTTTATGTGTCGTGACGAGGTCCAGATCCGGCAGGATTTAGTCAAATGGACTACATCGTTATAGATAGCATACAAGCAGAACCCCCTTAATGGATCTGTGCTTCATCAACACGCTATACCGATACCCGATTCGACAGGGCGGAGAGTTATCCCCCGTGCAAGAGGGTTTATTCGAAGGGAATTCTCTTAACAAGTTTTTAGAATAGTGGAGGGGGCCAAGAATGGGTTGGATCACAAAACGTGTAGGGGGAAGCTATCGCCGGACCCTACGAGCCAACACTGACAATAACAGTAACCATCTTATGTGGTCACCGAGAGTACTGTCTTGGGAGGTCTATATGTAACGGTTCAGGTTGTTCCACGCACTTTCATTCATCGATTAAACAAGGTGGAAGACAAATTTTTGACCTTTTCTCGGATAGATGACTGCGATCTCTCTTAGTCTCAAATCACCTCCTACATATCAATTACCTTGGATATTTCCAAGAGCATTGACTGAGAAGTCGTGTCGTAGATCACATGGTTCCAATACCAGACCAAGTCACAAGTCATTTTTACACGAGTGTACATTTCTATTATATCCACCTGATATAGTCAAACTACGGCGTCAAAATCTCGAACGTTTCAAAGCCTTTATTAATCTCCAAAAAGCATAAATTTTATAAACCCATTTGAAAGTGGAACCTTTATTTATTTATTTTTGTCGGAAAAGTGGAACCTTAATTGGCAACTCCATTTCGGCTGTTGTTTTTAACGATTTGGCTGAGAAATATGTGAAGCAAAATGATTGGTTGCCCGACTCTTCGAGCCGGAAAAAGGTTGCCGAATGTGAGACACCAAAAAAAACCCTCCAAGTTGCTGCTAATCACAGGTTGTGCCATTGGGTCTTGTTTGGTGTGATTTCGGCTTCAATGGTCGGGTGAGTGGACCGATTAGGATATTGCAATCTAGGAAAAAATAAAAGTCTCCTTACGTTAAACCCTGTCTTTATGGGTGTCCCAATTAGTTTGATAGCAAATTTTCAGAACAAAATACATTGCATAAATCAACGGCTAGGGTTCTAAATTAGTTTTTTTTCCATGTAAAATTTTCACAATTTTAATGGCAAATTTTCAACTACCCACAAAAATAAGAAGATTCACGGACTATTAAAGAAATTTCATTGTGAGTTTGATAACAAATTTTCATCTTAGCCAGATTCATCATCTGCCATATATATTTCCATTAAGGTCGCGTTTTGCGTAAAGTTTTCATGTGCCTCTTTGTTCTTTCTTTTAAGTAGTTGCTTATATTTAGACACTCTCTTTCCATTAAAGTCACATTTTGTTTAAAGTTTTCCTGTGGCTCTTTATCTCTTTCTTTTTAAGTAGTCGCTCATACTTAAATAAATAGACAAAGTCGTGGCCTTCAAATCAATCTCTTATACTGAATATTAATTCAGTCAAAGCTAAATTTGTGAACTCTTTCTTTTAGAGTGACACTTGACATCTGTTAGCTGATCAACTCATTGATGATTATATTGAAAGAGCATGACCAAATCAACAATCGATATATCATGTATCGTTGTGTACAATAGTAAAGGCATTGTTTTTGCATCTTAGCCTAGTTATCAATAGAATTGGGCAGTAAATTAATGCACAAAGTGAAAACTATTTTCGACAAAGATAGAGGAAGCAACCTGATCTTAAAATCTCACTATCCCTACTTCAACATGTTGGGCTATGAATCGACCATCATGCTCGATAGTCTGTTGTTCATCTTCATCAACAAAGTTGGCGAAGTCTAGAGTTTCGAAACCTTTAGCAAAAGGCTTATCGACCCATTCATAACAAGGCTGCTTGTAGCGCCGGCCCGATGAATTCCCTATCTAATCCTAATTGTTGAATCACCACTTTTGCAATTTGTGCTACATTTAATTGAACATTTGGTTGGACATCTTACCTCCTAGGTGGCAAGGTTGACCTTGCCAGATTTCTTACATTGACGTTGTTCGGTAAGTTGACCTAATTTGCATTTGGTGGCACCGAAACTACTGTTTACCTGATGTTTTCAACTTCTGACATTTGATCAATCTGTCGATCAATCTATTTTTTCAAGTTGGTGACAGAAATTTGGTTATTTTGATCAACTTTATTCCCAACATTTTGGCCTTGATTTGAGGAATCGGGCCTTCGTAAAATCCTTATAGGGGTTGAATAGCTTGACCTAAATTGTTAAATAAAGGAGGACTGGAAACTTACCCTAGTACCATATAATTTACTTGCATAGCTAATTGGATGATCCAAGCCTAGACAAGGATCTTTTATAGCATCAAATATGTCTCCAGTATGAATCATTTGCGGATATAAATCGGCTTGTTACGGAAATAGAAAATATTGAAATATGTAAGATTTGACCAAGACGAGTTGATTTTCGGGGACTCCTATGCTATGGAGCTTCTTATGGCATAATAAAACCAATAAAAGGAAGGGCTCATAATATATTCATTATATGGTGGGGCCCATGGAGGAATAAGAGGGTTTTGATTTCCATTTTATTGAAACCCGCAGAAGAGTAGCCGTATAAAAAGATAGAAGAGGTTGTTCTCGGTAGGTCCCACTCCAAGGCAAGTCTTGGTCAAAGAGGAAAGAAATAAAACTCCTTACCAAAAAAAAATTTAAAAATAAAAAAAGAACCTTACGAAAAAATAAAAAATAAAACTAAATCTCCTACTTTTATCTTTCTTCTCACGCACAAACAAGGTTGCTCGAGGAAGCAGCGCCGCACGAGAGGAAGAAAAAAAGCCTCACAGAAACGTAAACAGGAAGTCGTGAACGTAGCGAAAAAAGAAAAGAAAAGAAAAAGATCACGACAATCTAATTTCTTTTCTTTTCGATTGCACAGGCTCGGATGCGGTGATTTGTGTTTCGTGAGTTTTAGCTTTATTAAATACAATTGAGTTGTTTTATCGGTAAACACTTGAGATTTGGGTATAATCTAAGTGCGGGAAACACGAGCTTATTGAGCGATTGTAAATCTGATTCCCTAATTATAGTGGATTGTTCTTACTGGCTCTCCCCATGGATGTAGGTACCGACATTCGGACCGAACCACGTTATAGTGTCTGTATCGTTCCTCGTTATTTTTCTCTGGGCTTTTGTGCTGACGTATTTGTAAGATTCTGGTAGTTTTCACATTAATATTACAACAATTGGTATCAGAGCTTGAGGATAAGATATTCTGGATTGTGATTTAGGGTTTTTGCTTGTCTGATTATTATCTGGAAATTATGTTGCTACAATTATGTCAGGGATGAAAGCTGAAATTGAGAAATTTAACGGGAGGAACAACTTTGGGTTATGGAGCCTCAAAATGGAGGCGTTATTGATAACTCAGGGTTTGGCAGAAACATTGGAGGGCAAAGCTAAGTTATCCGAATCGATGAAAGATACTAATAAGAATGTGTTAATGAGGAAAGCTAGGAGTGTAATCCTGTTGAATTTATCTAATGAAGTGTTGATAGAGGTAAGTGAAGAAAAAGATACCGCAGCATTGTGGGCAAAGTTTCAGTCACTCTATGTAAAGAAGGGTTTGAACAATCGTTTATACATGTTGAAGAGGATGTTCCAATTCAGATATACTGAAAGTACATCTATCAGAACCCACCTAGATGATTTAATAAACTTATGATGGATTTGAAGAACGTCGGTAAGACTCTTGAAGATGAAGAGTAGGGCATGATGTTGTTGGTTTTTTTACCATAGTTATGGGAGCATTTTACTGATTCTCTATTGTAGGGGCGTACTACGATTACCTCAGAAAAAGGTAAAGTCCACCTTGTTTTCTAAGGAGTGGTAGAGAAAGTTGCGAGATGACAATATGGCGCAGGATGTAGCGCGAGGACTAGTGATTCGAGGTAGAGAGCAACAGCAAGGGTCCAGTAGCAGCAGAGGTAAAAGCAAGTCTAAATCACGTCATAGAAAATCCAAGGGACGCGTGAAGTGCTTTGAATGTCATAAGGAGGGGCACATCAGGAGAGATTGTCCTAAGCTGAGAAACAGAGATGATAAGCAGAAGACCACAAGCAGTGTGACGAATATTGCTGAGGAGAGCACTAGTGATGTAGAGGCTGTTTTGTGTGTGACTACAGGTTCGTCAAGAGACGAATGGGTGCTAGATTTAGGGTTTTTTGATCATATGACGTCTCATAGGAACTGCTTTACTACTTACCAAGCTGCAGATGGTGGTAGAGTTCTATTGGGAAATAACGCAGCTTGCAAGGTTGTGGGGATATGGACAGTTCGGATTCAGATGCATGATGGTGTGGTTCGCACATTGACAGACGTGAAGCATGTACCGGAGCTCAAGAAGAACCTTATTTCTCTAGGGATACTAGTGGAGTACTGAAGATTTCTCGAGGTGCCACGATAGTGATGAAATAGAAGAAAATGAATTCTCTCTATAGTCTACAAGGAGAGGCCATGACAGGAGCTGCTGCAGTTTCATCAGTTGAGTCAAATTCTGATTTAACTTATTTATGGCATATGTGTTTAGGGCACATGAGTGAGGCTGGTATGACAATGCTGAGTGATAAAGGGTTATTAAAGGGTCATAAGACAAGTAAGTTAGACTTATGTGAGTACTGCATTTTTGGGAAGCAGCGCAGGATTAAGTTTATTACATGTATTCATTCAACCAAGCAACCAGTTGAGTATATTCATTCAGATATCTGGGGTTCGTCTCTAATTCCTTCGAAAGGAGGTGCCCGTTATATGCTTACATTTATCGACGATTATTTCAAGAAGGTATGGGTATACTTTCTGAAGCACAAATCTGATTTGTTTGATTGGTTCAAAAATATTAAGGCATTGATTGAGAAACAGTCAGATAAACAAATCAAATGCCTGAGAATCGATAATGGCATAGAGTTCTGTGGTAAAGATTTTACCAAGTTCTGCGAGAAAGAATGTATTGTTAAACACCACACAGTACCTGGGACACCACAGTAGAATGGCGTGACAGAACAGAAGTAGATCTCCATCATCTGCTATTGAGTGAAAGACTCTAGAGGAAGTACGATCGGGGAAAACTGTTGATTACTACGGATTACGAGTATTCGGATGCCCTGCGTATGCTCATGCTAGTGATGGTAAGCTTGAGCTGAGGTCGCAGAAGTGCATATTTCTGAGTTATGCACATGGGATAAAAGGCTACCAGTTGTGGTGCACTGATCCCAAATCACCTGATTTTCTAATTAGTAGAGAAGTAATCTTCGACGAGGCTGCAGTGCTTCAATAGAAGAGTCCTGAGACACTACCAGTAGAGCACACAGATCATGGTGTCAGTAGTGGGGTGAAGCTTCAGGTGGAGACTCTGGAGACCTCAGAGGTAACAGATATTGAGACTGTAGATAAGGCCGCAGTTCCTAAAGTTGGAGATGGTGAACAACCAAAACAGCTGCAACACACTCTAGCTGAGGGTAGACAACGAAGGAAAATAAAACCAATAGTACATTATAGTTATACAAATAATGCTTATGCTTTAACTGTAGGTGATGAGATGGAGACAGATGAGCTTTCGTCTTACTCTGAAGTGATGGCTAGTTCTGAGTCGTCGTAGTGGCTAGGGGCTATGAGTGAAAAGATAGAATCACTCCATCAAAAATAGATATAGGAGCTAGTTAAAGTACCCAAGAGTCAGAAGATTTTTGGAAGCAAATGGGTCTACAAACGGAAAGAAGGCATTCTCGGTGTCGAGGCAGCGAGGTATAAGGTGAGACTTGTGGCGAAGGGATTTACACAGCGGGAGGACATTGACTACAATGAAGTGTTTTCTTCTGTGGTAAGGCATACTTCTATTCATATTTTACTTGCCTTAATTGCTGTACAGGATCTTGAGTTGAAGCAGCTTGATGTGAAAACGACGTTTCTTCATGGTGAGTTGGAGGAGCAGATTTACATGAGGCAGCTAGAGGGATTTACTATTCTGAAGTAAGGAAGACCATGTTTGTTTGTTAAAGAGATTTTTATATGGGCTAAAATAGTCTCATAGGCAGTGGTATAAGCGCTTTGATGCTTTCATGGCTAGTTAGGACTATTCTAAGAGTCAGATGGATAGCCGTGTTTATTTTAGGAGACTGGATGATGGGTCTTTGATATGTCTGCTGTTGTATGTTGATGATATGTCGATAGCAGCTAAGAATATGTCTGATATTGATATGCTAAAAAGGCAGTTGAGTACTGAGTTTGAAATGAAAATTTTAGGTGCTGCAAAGAAAATATTGGGTATGGAGATTTTGCGTGATAGTACTGTAGGATTATTACATCTGTCTCAAAAGAAATATATTGAGAAGATTGTAGCAAATTTCAATATGCAGTCAGCGAAGTCTGTGAGTACACAATTAGCGAAGCACTTTAAACTTTTAATTAAGTTATCATTGCAGACTGAGGAGGAGGAGGAGCATATGTCTCGTGTTCCATATTCTAGTGCAGTGGGTAGTATTATGTATGATATGATATGCACTAGGCTTGATATTTCACAAGCTGTCAGTTTAGTTAGTCGTTATATGAAACGTCCTGATAAAACTCATTGGGAAGCTGTGAAATGGATCCTCAAATATTTGAAGGGGACAACAAACGTTAGTATAGTGTATCGAAGGGACAATAATGGATGTGAAACCACTGGTTTTGTGAATTTTGATTATGCAGGTGACTTGGATGAATGCGGGTCTTTAGTAGGGTACTTGTTTAAGCTTGCGGGTGGTGCAATTAGTTAGAAGGCGTCCTTAAAAGACCACGTGGCCTTGTCATCGACTAAGGCAGAGTACATGGCATTGACCTTTGTAGCGAAAGAGGCGATATGGTTGCAGAGTTTGCTCTTGGACTTTGGGTTGGATAAAAAAAGTGCTAATATTCATTGTGACAATCAAGACGGGATATTTCTGGCATATAATCCGATTTATCCATAGCAAACGAAGCATATCAATATCAAGTACCACTTCATCCGAGATATCTTAACAAATGGTATGATTGTTGTGAAAAAGATAGCGACAACGGAGAACCCGACAGACATAATGACTAAGCCTGTTCCTTTGGCAAAGCTCAAGCACTGCTTGAGTACTATTGATATCTATGGATAGTGATTGCCTTTTGAGGCCATGGGAGAGCAGCATGGATAATAACACTATGAGTTGGCTTCAAAACTTGAGTAAAGGTGGAGAATTGTTAAATATGTCTCGAGTATGAATCATTTACGAATATAAATTGGTTTGTTACGGAGATAGAAAATATTGAAATACGTAAGATTTGACCAAGACGAGTTGACTTTCAAGGACTCATATGCTATGGAACTTCTTTTGGTAGAATAAAACCAATAAAAAGAAGGGCTCATAATATATTCATTATATGGTGGGGCCCATGGAGGAATAAAAGGGTTTTGCTGTCCCTTTTATTGAAACTTGCAGAAGAGTAGCCGTAGAAAAAGATAGAAGAGGTTGTTCTCGGTAGGTCCCACTCCAAGGCAAGTCACTTGGTCAAAGAGGAAAGAAATAAAAGTAAATCTTCTACTTTTATCTTTTATCACGCACAGACAAGGTTGCTCGAGGAAACCGCGCCGCACGAGAGGAAGAAAAAAAAAGCCACACAAAAACATAAACAGGGAGTCGCGAGCATAGCGAAGAAGAAGAAAAAAAATGTCATGGCTATCTATTTTCTTTTCTTTTCAATTGCACGGGCTCGAATGTGGTGATTTGTGCTTCGTGAGTTTTAGCTTTATTATATCTAATTGAGTTATTTTATTGATAAACACTTGGGGTTTGGGTATAATTTAGGTGCGGGTAACACAAGCGTATTGAGCGATTGTAAATCCGATTCTCCGATTATAATGGACTATTCTTGCTGGCTCTCCCTATGGACGTAGGTACCGACATTCGGACCGAACCACGTTATATCTAGTGTCTTTATCGTTCCTCGTTATTTTTCTCTAGGCTTTTGCGTTGACGTATTTGCAAGATCCTAGTAGTTTCCGCGTTAGTATTACAACATCAACGATTATCGATTGTATTACATCTGACATATGACTGACAATTAATTAGCAATGTCATTAGACTACGCCTCTAATAACCTCGTTACGGTCGACACTACGCCCGACTAGGTGTCAGTATCCTTAGCTATTCTTCAGTCAAATGCCTGGGAAGATGATCGTCCCCGTGGCAGGTGGAGTGGCTGAATACTTAGAACATGCAACTGCTAGAGTAATTAAATATTAAATCGTATTTTCATCTAATAGTTTAAACTTTTATAATAATTGACAGCGGTGTCACAGAATCTCACATGATATTAGAATAAAAAATCTTAAGTTTAAATCTTTATAGACTCCATTTGCCTTCCCAATTAAACATGTTCATGGATAGTACTATGCAAAAAAATCAGACTTAGCGTGGGGAATGTTGGAATACTTATTAATATTAAATCACATTTTTATCTAGTAGCTTAAGCTTTTAGAACAGTTGGCAGTGGTCCCATAAAATCTCAGAACAATAACATCTTTTCCAGTTTTGGTAGTGGATTATTGTTGCCATCAACATTATCTGTCTCTTGTTGGTGTCTAGTGCTCACGATAAAAACTTTCTCAAATCAACTTATAAGGTCCTACCAGACGTGCCAAAAATGATGTTTCATCGAAAAATGTTGATGTTTCCAAAACCAAAGAGATATTTCACCGCATTGATGAGATACAATTTAGAATATGGATGGATTGATGTGTGAATCGACAAAGGTTGTCAATGGTCCTTTAGGGAATTTAGACCGGAAAGTAAATGACAAGGAATTTGAAGATACAAACACTGGGAATAATTGTTGCCAGTGATTTAAATTGAAGGAAAGACAAATCATACGAAAGTAAATATAATTTGCAGAAGAATGTTGACTTCTTTAAGTGATTGAGGGGTTCTTTACTAGAGTAAACATGGGGATTAGATAATCCAAAATCGAGGGCTGCGCATACTGTTACCGAACTTAAACCCTCAAAACACTTCATAATCCTCTCTGCCGTTACAAGAAGTAACAATGCATATACATATACATATATGTGTGTGTATGTATATGTATAGTGGTCGAAAAGTTACACTATATTCAATACCTTTGGCGGTTAGATTGACCTTTCGCTTCAGCACTCAGTATTTTTTGTTGATATCTCTGTCGGTCAAAACCGAGTCTTCTTTTCGATCAATCGCACTTTGGCGACTAATTGCTCCATATACTTAGTAATTTCTGCTCCACTGGATTTCACGTTGGCCGAGTCAAATGAGACGGGCGACACTGGTTTTCATGTTGCAGCCTCCAACTCGATATCCTAGGCCTCAAGTGACCCTTGTTGTGGGGTCAATTGAGGTTGGACGTGCTGGTCACCACTTCCGCAAACGACCGCAATGGAGGAAGGATACTTCGTTTAGAGAGAGAGAGAGAGAGAGATGGGCTGTGGCAGAGGAAGAGGACTGGGGGAGACACAACTCTAAGCCCTAGGTTTAACTTGCTGGCGGACAGCGAATTAATAAAGAATTACCATATGGAAGCGCAAAACCTATAAATGGAGTAAGAGCACTGAACAGAATTTCCTATCATGATCATATATAAAGCACGAGACAATGACACGGGAAATCCATTGGCACGGACAGGGTCTTCGGTACGTCCCTACAACCTCGTGGTCTCTGACCCCTACAACCTCGTGGTCTCTGACCAGGCAAAGAAACTTGCGTTTGTCAACGGCGCTTGTTTTTACATGAAACCAGAACCAAGTCCTCAGGATTCTCAAAACCTGAGGCTGGTTTCGTCGTAGCCTCCTCCACTGTCGTTCCCTCCCATCACGCTTATAAATCCACCACGCTCCCTCTCCTTCTCCCCCCACCACCAGCTCCTCCCTCCATCTTCAGTTTTCTCCACGTCTCTCCCTCTCTCTGGTACGTTTTGGAACTTTGTTGCATGAAAGACATTTAACGTAGTTCTTTGCACCACACGCCTCTGAACTTTCTATTGCAGAATCTTAGTCTCAGAACAATCTCGGATTGCGTATGAACATGGCTGATTCTGACTTTAATCATCATGAATTAAAGTCTCGGAGATATAGCAGAACTTCCTCGATCCCTTCAATGGGGGCGGTCATAGATCAGGGACCGACACCGACAGAGACCCAATTACAGCATGGCGTGCAGCATCTCCACGAGAGTGGTCTCAAAAGGCTGCCCACCAAGTACATACTGCCCCTCCAAGACCGGCCCAAGCGCAATCCCACCGAGCCAAGCCTGAAGCTCCCTGTCATCGACCTCGCGCAGCTGCGGGGCCCGGCCCGGCGAGGGACTGTGGCCTCCATCGCGGACGCGTGTGAGAGGTACGGCTTCTTCCAGGTGGTCAATCACGGGGTCGCGAGGGGCACGGTGGAGGGCGTCGCGGATGCGGGACGGAAGTTCTTCGGGATGCCGTTCGAGGAGAGGGCCAAATACATGTCGGCTGACATGTTCGCGCCGGTCCGCTGCGGGACGAGCTTCAACCAACGGAAGGACGATGTGTTCTGCTGGAGGGATTTCCTGAAGCTGACGTGCGAGCCCATGCCGGACGTGCTCACGCATTGGCCTGCTTGCCCCCCTGACCTGAGGTTCGTAAATCCCTCACCGGTTGTTGAATAAAGTCAACTTATTTTCAATCCTCATTTATGCTTGGTGACGTCACTTCACAAATTAATTCCAGTAACATCCATCCATTTCACAACATGTTAATAGCGTCGATTGACGGTATGCCTTCAAAAAGTCCATCTATTGCGTAAATATTTGATTAGCATTAAGCCATGTTTCTTTTTCGTCGAAATTAAGTCCATGTTGGTGATACAGGAATACTGCCGTGCATGCATTCGTTTGAGAGCAAAAGAACTATGATTTGTTGTACTCATTTATATAATAATAAAAAGGATCTTAGATTCCGATTATTTCGCAAAAATAAATAATTTAAAAAATATTTCTTTAAAAGTAATTTCTTCTATTGCTTACAAAAATAAATTTACGAAAAATTATTTTTTTATCCATGAGTACGTTTAGATATAAATTATTATTGAAAATGAAATTATTTTTTATTAAATAATTATTTTAAACCATACAAGTTATTATTTTTTAGAAATTATTTTTTAAATTATTCATTGTTTGTGAACAAATAGAGCATTAATGTAAATCTGAATATTTCTGACAACATGATTAATTCAACTTCGTAAAAAGAGGATTAAGCCGTATTTACTCGAAAGTGGGAAGACTTGTACCCGAATTTATTGGGAAAAAAGATTGAAACCCACACCTGTCTCATCGCTCTATAATTATTATTTATTTCGTCACATCCGTAGATGGAGGTTGGAGCTCACACAAAATAATTTCGATACTATTGAGTCGTTGAAAAGTTTCCAACTTAAATTGTGAAAATCACCGGTTCGAATCCCACCACCTGCGTGTACTCTCTTAAAATTAACGCTATCGATCCGTATCAAACGTCCAGACTAGAAAGCCGAGTCTTCACACCTGCCCTTGAATTATGAAAAAGAAAAATACCAAACCAGACAAAAATGATCGACAAAAAGAAAACCTCTCTCCTTCTATCTTCCCCCGTGGACGTGATTTGTCAACACTATTTCTAGGCGGTGGACATTATTTGTTTACACTATTTCCTAGAATCATAGGCTGCGCCTTGTGGCTATTCTTCACACACAAATTAAAATAAAGTAGATGCAACTTCACTCTCATATTTAATATTGCAAAAAATATTTGTGGACAGGCAGCCTCTGTTTGGCATAAAAAAATTGTCTGATTATTTTTCATTTTGGTGTGACTTTTATTAGGAAAGTGGCGGCTACCTACGCGAAAGAGACCCGAGGCTTGTTTCTGGTTCTGATGGAGGCCATCTTGGAAGGCATGCATGCATCCGACACAGAGGAGACGAAGAAGAAGATGAAACCGGAGGAAGGCGGTGGAGAAGAAGATGATGGCGATATGATGGAGAAGTTAAAAAATGGAAGCCAACTCATGGTGGTGAACTGTTTCCCGCCATGCCCGGAGCCCGACTTGACGCTTGGGATGCCCCCGCACTCCGACTATGGCTTCCTCACCCTCCTTCTCCAAGACGAAGTCGAAGGCCTGCAGATTCAGCTCCAGGAGAACTGGGTCACGGTGGAGCCCATCGAGAACGGGTTCGTCGTCAACGTGGGCGACCATTTGGAGGTGGGTAATCAGAAAAAAAAGAAACGCCAAGAGTGATCATACTTAGTTTGTTTGGCAAAAAATGAATGCTTTGAAAAATATATTTCTAAAAATGATCGCTTATTTTATTCATAAAAATTGGTAAATAAAAAAATTATTGTTAGCGGAATAGTTTGAATGTAAATTGTTATTCATAATAAAAAAAGTTTAATTAACTAATTATTTCATGAGATATAAGCGATCATTTTTAGAAAAATATTTTTCAAATCATTCATTTTTTGCGAGATAAACGGGCCTTCGTCTTTTTTTTTCCATTTATCTTGAGCTAGTTTTCGCATATTAGGTGTTGTTTATTTTTCGAAAAAAGAACAATTTGAAAAATATTTTCTTAGAAATGACAGTTTGTATTGCCTACAAAAATTATGAACGAAGAGTATTTCACCTTCAATAAAAATGGTAAATTAAAAATGACGAGGTAAAAATTATTGTCAGTAATGAAATCATTTTTCATTGGATAATAATTTTAAGCGATATAAACGATCATTCATTTTTCGAGAAACAAATGGAGCCGTAGAACTTGAATTCTCATTTTAAGTTAAGTAGGCTTCGTAAAAAATTATCTCCTTGTTGCATGAGAACTAGGGTTTCTAGTCCTTTAAAGTAAGAATCGAGCTTGAGATCTTTGCTTGTTTTTTGAAGTGCAATCCCTCCCTTGAGGTTACTTTGTAATAAGACGATGTTTAATTGGATGATTAAATAATTGAAACTCATGCACAAGATAGTTTATTTGCTCAAAAGCATATTGAAAATCTAGCATTGTAAGAATTTTTTTTTTTTGTGGATAATTAGACAGTATCCTTGGTTTCACTCTTACACCGGTCGGCTAGTCAGAAAATCCTCCCTAAGCATAGAGACATTATTGCGTGCATGTGGAGTCCACAAGCACTAAAAGATGCACATCAGTGGTGCCTACATAAGTTCCTTAATTGTGAGATTTTAAGCATTTTTCTTCTCCACTACCTATAAGAGAAATTCTTCCTTGTGGATCCCACTAATCTTGTTTATGCTAGAAAGGTGGTTGTAATTTTGATCACTAAATTTTGAAAATTAATATGATTTTTAATTATTACGAATATCAATAATGTGTGTATATATACAGATTATGTTAACCTATGTTTTTATTTGGAAGTGGATCCTCTAACATTGCCACTTCAATGTTAGGGATGACATTGATCAAATCTGGCCGTTCAAATCAAAATGGATGGCCTGATTTGATTCATATCACTTCTTGAAAATGAAAAAAAAATTATGGGCGAGAATTAAAAATTTTAAAGAGGTGACATGGATCAAATAAGGCTGTCCATTTTGATTTGAACGACCCGATTTGGTTAATGTTACCTTTAACATTGCAATGGCAATGTTAGGATATCTAGATCCTGTTTTTGGGACACTTGATAGATATACTTCATTGAAGAGTTTCAACTTTGAAAATAATGATTATCCAATCAATAAAGCGAGTTCATACATTGAAGGATATAATATTTTCCTGCGTAGTAACTTGACAAGAAGGCGAGGCACTCATTAACCTAATTGTTTCTATCATTCGACAAAAATAATTCGTCACTGAATTTTATCCACAAGTTTCATCCATTTCTCTTAAGAAAGGGAATTAGCTCGCAATGGCAAACAATTAAAATGGCGCCTGCCATTTCATTGTCTCACTATCTCCAATTTTCACTTGGAAATCTGCCATTTACGCAGTGAAAAAGTAATTCCTGCGCAAAAATATAAATAAAGCCTCGGTTTCCTGACAGATTTTCAGCAATGGGAGGTACAAGAGTGTTCTTCATAGAGTCCTCGTGAACTCTGAGAGATCTCGAATCTCAGTGGCTTCCTTGCACAGCCTTCCCAACAAGTGCATGGTGAGGCCGTCGCCGAAGCTCATCGACGGAGCGAACCCACGGCGCTACAAGGACACCGACTTCGGGAGCTTTCTCGAGTACATCTCGTCGCGCGAGCCGAAGAAGAAGAATTTCCTGGAGACCCGGAAGTTGACTTGATGATGAAATAGTGTGGAAGAGAATCCCTAGTTTACAAGTTGGAAGGAAATTTTGTGTACTTTGACATTTTGTAGCATCAATTATTCGGTATTTATTTGTATAGAGTCAGCATTATTATTTCTTCTTCTTCTTCTAGTTTTTGTTGTTTTTCTCCTCATTTCTAATGCCCCAAAAAGTCTATATGTGGGTGAAATTGCTCCAGTCAAAACATGCACCAAACCTTATGCTATCACCTATTTCTACTGAAATCCTCTTATGAAAACAGTAGCTGTAGAAAGAGTTGAGTTTCAATGTGGCGAGAGAGTGGCGTTATGAGCCTGTTATTAGTAAATGAACATGAGAAATAGCGAAGTTTTTAGAGATAATTGTCCAAAAAATCATAAATTTATTATACGGCGGCCAATTCAATCTTAAATTTTTTAATGGTACTAATTTAATCCTAAATCTTTTGACGATTTGTCAATTTAATCCTAAATCTTTGAATTCTATCAATTAAGTCCTAAATCTTTTGAAGTTTTTATCAATTTGGTGCAAACCTATTGTTTGGGTAATCACGTAAAAGGACTAATTGTCAAAAGGTTTGGGACTAATTTACAAGCCCTACAATAGATTTTGGACTTTCCGGACAAATCTCGCACATCTACCACCAAATCGAGGTTCTTAGAAAAATATCAAGTGGACAGAGATATAATCGAAAATCTTGCCACCAATCTTAAGTTATTCCTGCCTAAAGCGATGCTCTATACAACACCTACTACAAGTCCCTAATATTAAATGATCAAATTACGCATCTACACATAGAACCCTTGACATTTCCTCCAAATGAACAATTATATAATTAAAGTGATGTGATAGTAATTTGCCATTGTTGGTACCCAAAATAACCTACTTGTCGACACACATGATGTACACGTGAGAGTGATGTGGGAGCATCAGGTTTGATCCATTGGCTCGCAAGCTCAACTCAATCCTCCTTGGTTTATCCAACTAAAGATGCAGAGCAGCCGATTCTAAGGAACAATCTACAAGTTTTCATATGGTTTCATCGGCTAGTCAAGCAACATCAATATTAATTCTTGTTAAAGCAAGTTATGGTCATAACTTGTTTTGATGGGTTCAAGCTCAAGATGAAGATATCGGCGTGGTGACTAGCAACCAAGATACTGACAATGGAGTTACCAATTAAGGAATTTTTGAATCTTTCTTGTTGGTTACTTTTTAAGCTACCGACTCTCCAGAATAGTTGCCAAATTCGAACCCAATCATCACAAATCAATGGGAGTATGTTGTGGGCTTCTTCCTTGGTTTTGGCTAATCTTTCCATGTTATTTTATGTTCATGTTGGTGGAGGAATTTGGGAGGAGAAGACCAAGACTGAAGAGTCAAGTCTTTGTGTCATTTATTGCTTTCTTGTTCCTAGAACTTTTAATGCATTTCTACTTACTAGAACTTTAATAATCTTTTTGCTTCCCATGGCATCTAGTCCCTATGTTATTGTTGTTGTGTAGTTTCCATGCCATTGTTGGTTGAGTAGTTGTCGAGTCTTTAATGTTATATTCCCTATATATAAAGAGGCAAAATCTCAATTGTAAGGCAAACTTGATTATCTAAAAAGTTATTGCCTTTGGCTTTAGGACAAAGAGTTGTTCTTATTTACTCTAATCACTTACGTGGATTCCTACGGGTAGTGAGTATTCTATCTCTTTTAGTTCTCACTTGTATTACCTCCTAATTCTCTACACTTTCTCTCGGCATTAAGTTGGTATTAGAGCTAAGGTTGAATGGCTGGTTGTCCTCAACGTGGACGAAACGCTGAATTATCAATTGATAGAGAAAGAGATATGAGGCGTGGAGATGGATGATTTTGATGTGGCGAGCGTTATCACCTAGAAGAGGTGAATAAGTGATTGTAGTGCAATTTTCACAATTTAATGCGGAATTGAAATCGAATTAGCTTGCAAATTAGTCCTCGATTAATCAACACAAGTGATATTATAATAGCCCTGTTTGGTTCAACTTTCGGCAAAAGGGGTTTGGCAAAATGAAAATACCTTTAAGCTAAAGGGGTTTGGTGAAATGCAAATATTGTTTGGAAAACTATAATTGAAAAATGCATTTGGATGTAACTTTGGAGAAAATGTCGTTTGGCAAACTTTTAAATCTGGAAAGTCCTTTGGTGTCCCAATTTAATATTTTTAGCTTTAACTTTTTTTAATTAGGAAAAAAAGGCTGCAATTTTTATATTTTATCATTAACGGTAACATAAAAGACACATTAACAAATTTACAAGTTAAAAAGTCAAAATATGTTGTGTGCAATCAAAAGGTCGTTATAATAAATATGATTAATAAGTCATTGAGGATAGAAATAAATTTTCCTTCAAAAATTACAAACCTATTTAATTATTAACTAAACTCATTGGTATTTCATCATGTAAACGCGCCATTTTAGATTATGCATTAGTATTTGAAGCACTAGCCCCCTCATCTACAGTATCATAGTCAACTGAATATCCATACTCGAGATCTAAATCCGCATATTCAAAATCCATATCCCTTACGGCGTTTCTCCATATATAATTGTGCAAAGCCATTATCACTATGACAATTTGCACTTGCTTTTCATACGGATAACTTGGCATTTTTTTTAGAATATGCCACTTCATCTTCAATACGCCAAAGGCTTTCTCAATTTCTAACAGTAGCGATGAATGAGCACGGTTGAACACTTCTTCATAACCTGTAGGTGAAGGATCTTGTCGAAACTCTGGCAAATGATATCTCAGTTGTCTATATGATCCCAAATAACCAGTAGGATTTGGATATCCAACATCTATTAAATAATATTTACCTATGAAATATAATGTAAATTTAATTAACATGTCACATAGATAATAAGTTGATGCTGCATGAAGTTGATAAACCATTGACTAATGAACCTGGAGCAGGATGGGGAAAATGTGCATCACGTCTTCCAATGGCTTCATGGAAGACACGGGTATCATGAGCTTGTCCTTTCCAACTGGCAAAAACATAGATAAATTTCATGTTAAAATTACACATGGCCAACACCTTTTGAGTTGTCGTTCCTTTTCGCCCAATAAAACAAACGTGATTGCACGTGGGTTTCACCGTCGGGATATGAGTACCATCTATAGCTCCAATGTAATCCTAGAACAAATAACACATATATTACTTGATCTACATTAAGGTTTGATTTTTCACTGTACAATATTAAATTACATTAAAATATGGATAAAATCGACAATTTTTCTTGATCTTTGTTGATCGATCGATTGGATCAAATCTTTTTCCATACCGCATACTTTATCTAAAACTAAGCTAAAGTGGCTACCAATGGTTTCTTCCGAGCATTGAAAATGCTCTCATGCTAACCTATTACCTGTATCGTGTCCCAATAAATAAAGAAACATTGCAACCATTTCTGCAACGTCAGTATTCCAAGATCCTTTCAAGTCATAGTGTGACATTGTCACACCCCGCACCCTAGGCACGAGCGCGCGACTCCCTTCTATCAAACTCTCAAGTCCCAAGGAAACGTAACATGTATAACACCTTCGTACAAAAATAAAAGGGAACATGGGTAACGAGAACATAACATATATATAAACATCCCATGAGTTCATACAAAAGCGCAGGTGAGCTAGTCCTGATGATGGGTCGGAGGTATCGGGACTGGATCAAAAGACAACTATATCAAGGTCCTCAAAAAGAAACAGACCGACGAGGTCATCAAAAGCAGATAAGTAAAAGCAGGAAACCCCTTGGTCGATCCACTGGAATTGTTAGTCTCGTCAGCATCCTCAACTGGCTCGTAGTTCGAGAAAGTCTCCGAGTGTACATCTACTGTGTCATCCATCGTCTCGTTCTCCAACTCATCCTTCGAGGCATTGATCTCTATCACCTCAACTGTGTCCTCCAGAGTCAGGGTCCTCTCAGGCACATTCCTCGAGCCAGCAACGGACACTTCTACCTCAACAGAATTTCGAGTGGGATGACACCAACTAGGGATGGCTCCTCGAGACATCTCCGTGGACCTCAATGGACCAGTAGTGACATTGCCTACCCTACGGAACCAAGCTTCGAACCTATGCGGTTTCCAATCTTTACCGCCCTTGTCGATCCAGACCACTATACACTTCCTAACATACACGGTACCCCGACCGTCCGGTAACTCATCAAAATAAGCTGTCATTTCCTTCGGGTCGCTAATCGAGTCGAAAGCATTCTCAAGGCTTAGGGTCTGAAAAATATGGTCCCACGACGGGGTGAGATTGACATCTCAGTAAGATAAGTCTTAACCCTTGGTCAGGCTGTGAGTACACCCAGATGAATACAAATAATGAACAAGAACATATCATTAACAATAAGAGGCACTCATTAGTCATAAAATGCCACACGGATGCAAGCGATTATCAATCACGCAGTCATGGCATCATATCTTATCAATCAAATCAGGTATAAAAAATACAAAGTCGAGCCACAAATTCCACCCTTCCGAATTTTCTCATGATTCACACCTGTGATTAAAACTATTCAGCCTCGGTCCGCGTCATTACGCCTCAGACCATCAAATTGATAAACCCGCATAAACGCATCAGGTTTTTAAACGCCATTCCAGTTCCATGTCGACACATAATCAATCTCGTCCTGCGCCTCAACGCATTAGGACATTAATTCTCACAATCCCCCATCTCAATGGATCAGGGTACTAGCCTTCACAACCCTGTGTCTCAATGCATCAGGGTATCACGAGTTCTCAAGTACGTCAAAATTCATTTCAATTTAAGACTTCATAATCAAGTATAAGCTCATGCATTGAGCTAACAGTCTATAGCATGGGAGGAAATCAATTTCATCACTCAGAAGTGGCAATCAACTCATGGCAAATGCGTTGAGCAAGCATTCAAGTATTCATCAAATCATAATGACGAACAATGGACAATCATGCAATAATCTCATAAAAATTCACCAAATTCCGAACCAGTTCATCTAGTCAAGGCCTATCCGCCTAATCAAGGTTTATGGACTCCTTATTTTAGGCTCAATTCAACAAAATTCCCTTCCAAGCACTTCACAATTCGGCCCCAAAGCGTCCAAAACAGGGCAACCGTATGCCTAATAGAATTCAATTCATTTCATCAATTTTTCCTTGTCCAATCATCAAACCACCAAGCATAAACTTCAATAACATATCCATTGACATTCTATTACGTGTCAACGAAGAATTTAGAGCTCGATTACACCCCTAACGGCCCCTAACATCTCGGTTTGCACAGAACTGAAACAGGGAATTTTTGATTTTGTGCTCAACTCCCTCACTTAGTCCATAAACTATCCTTAAACCTCAAATTATCAACTAAACTACTTGCTAACATATACTTCTAAATGTTAGGGAGCCTCACCGAAAGTTTAAAGTCAAGACGATGCTTGGAAGTACCCAAATAAGTTCGGTTCTCTTCGGTCTTCACCGGGTCAAATTCTGGCCTTCAAACACAGCACCAATTTGGCATCAAAACTCCTTCAAACTTAGCCAAAATTTTCACCACAGCTTAGTATACAAGTGCCCTAGATGTCTACAAAAAAATTGGCCGGAAGTTTAAGGCAAATTGAGGTCCTATGGAGGTCAAACGACGACTTACCTTCAGTTGTGACGAAATCCGTCGACTCTCGAGGAATCGGTTGGCCAGAGCTCCTCAGGTGCCTAAATGTCATGATTCAACTTGGACTGGTTGGCCAGAGGTAGAGCTTGATGTTGGTGGTCGGTTCGAGCAGCGGCGGTCGCCGGAGGTGGCGCTCGACGGCGGCGAAGTGGCAGCAGCGGTCTAGTCAGGTGAGGCTGTTCTCGGTTGAAGAGAAGAAGAGGAAAGGAAGAAGAAGATGGCAGCTTAGGAGTGTGTATTCGGCTGAGGGAGAGAGAGAGAGAAGTGTATACACCAATTTTAAGAGTCAAACCCCAAAGAATGATAGGTTAAAAGTTGATTAATAGATGCTAATGCTCCATCTTTTGACTCTTGTCCCCTTGTCAATCAATTAGATGATCCAATGGCCAGCAATTCTCCAAATTTTCGATAGCTATAGGGTATGGTCAATGACCAAAATGTCCTCATCCATTTATTAAGGCAAGGCCAAAACTTGAGGGGCAAAACGATAATTTCGCCCTCGACGTCCGGAACGCCGTTTTTCCAATTCAAATTTTATTTGATGAGGCGACGTCTAATCCAAACGTAATGTTGGAATTCTTGAATTTCCATTTTTCAATTTTGAAACTCGTATCTGAACCATTTCTATATTAATTGCGATTTCAGACTATCCCGAACTGACGAACGATTTTTGCGAACATTACGCGTATTGACTCTGTGATTCTTATCACACTTAGGGCTCGTCAGTTCCTGGCGACTTTTGTTGTCATGTAATTGCGAGGGTCTATTACTAGTTTCGATAGTCTCAATCGTCATCGTTGAATTTAGAAAATTTTTGCAAATCATACATTGGTTAAGCGGCATCACCCGTGCTTCAATTGCATAACGCTAGCAATCCACTCCCTAATCGTTCTTAGATCGGCTTTTAATGGTTCTAAATATTTCCTCGGCAATCCTTATGGTCAAAGTGCTATTTTCTATTTGAGTTCCCTAGGTCTACATACCTTGTTCCGCGTTATTCTTCCCTTTTGGTCACTTAACTCGAGATTGATCAGATCCGAGTGAGATATAATGGAAATCAGATCTGAGTGAGATATGACGGAAATACATCGTTAGATATATTCTCATTGATAAGTCTCGAAATGACAAGAAAATCAGAATGTCACAACTCTTTCCCCTTATAAAAATTTCGTTCTCGAAATTTACAATAAATCAGCTTTTCAAACAAATGGGGGTATTGGCACCTCATCGTTTCCTTGCTTTCCCACGTAGCGCCTTCAGTTCCATAGTGCTCCCAAATCACTTTGACTAGTGGAATCATCTTGTTCCTTAGAACTTGCTCCTTTCGATCTTCGATCCTGACTAACTCTTCCACATATGACACTCTGTCATCCACTTCAATAGTCTCATAATCCAATACACGCGTTAGGTCCGGCTCATACTTCCTTAGCATTGACACATGAAAAACGTTGTGTACTTGGGACAAGCTAGGCAGTAAGGCAAGCCTGTAGGCCAAGGCCCCAATCCGTTCCAAAATCTCAAATGGGTGTACGTACCTTGGACTCAATTTCCCTTTATTTCCAAATCGAAATAGTCCTCGCATCGGCGATACCTTAAGAAAAACATGGTCACCTACTTGAAACTCCAAAGGAAATGACGTTTTGACCATAAGGATTGTCGAGGGGATATTTAGAGCCACAAAAGACCGATCCCATAACGATTAGGGAATGCCTTGCGAGTGTCATACGATTGGAGCGTGGGTGATGCCGCGTAACCAACGTATGATTTACAAAATTTTTCTTAATCGGACAGTGACGATCGAGACCAAAGATACTAGTGATAGACCCTCTCAATTACATGACAACGAAAACCACCACAAATTGACGAGCCCTAAAAGTGATGAGAATCATAGGGTCGATACGCGTAAAGTCTGCAAAAGCCACCCTTCGGTCCGGGATAGGCTGTAACCACGTCTGATAGAGGAAACCATTAGAAACGAGTCTTGAAAATTTTGAAATGGAGAATCAAGAATTTCAACATTATTCGGATTGGCCGTCACTCTATCGTAGAGTTCTGGAGGGAGAAAAACGACGTTCTGCACGTCGGAGGTAAAATTATCCTTTTACCCCTCAAGCTTAAGCCTTGCCCATGCAATTGAAGAAGGGCATTTTAGACATTAAACCCTCCCCATAGCTGCTGAAAAGGAGGATAAATGAGGGCCATTGGATCATGCATGATTGACATTGAGGACAAGTGTCAATGGATGGTGTAAATAGTGGTCAAATCTATTATGCCAAACCTACCATTCAAAGCATTGACCAAGAGACTTGAATATAGTCTTCTCACTCTCTCTCCTCACTCATTTGGCTGGCCACCTCACAAACCCAACGAAAACCTCTCTTCTTCCTCTCTTCCTCACTTTGTACCGGCGATCGATTCTGGTCTCTCTGTTAGGCCATTTCGACCACCTCTTCTGGCCACCGCCTGACCACTGGCTGATCATAACAACCTAGATCTACGTCTTGCTGACCTCCTTAAAGTGGAAGCGAGGCGTTTGGACCACCGAGGAGCTTCGGCCGAGAGTTTTCCCGAGAACCGACGGAATCTGCTCCAGCCTGAGGTATGTCCGGTTTCTAACCCATTAGGTGGCCAAAATGTTAGATTTTTTAGGTCAAATTTTGTGGAGATCTATTAGACATGTATATGAATCTATGGTAAAAAGTTGAGAGTGATTTGAAGAAGTTTTGACCTTGAAACGGTCTTGTGAACTATGGACAGAATCTGCCGGAAAACTGACTTGGGCGATCTGGCGACTTTCAACGGGTTTTCGGTGACCGTTCAACTTCAAACTCACGGTGAGCCTCACAAATCCCTAGATAGACATGTTAAGAGGTAGGATGAGGATTAATGATGGATTTGGGGTTGAATTAGGACTAGTAGCTCAGGACATGCACAGAACCGAGAGGAGCTGGTTTGGTTCAGTGCATGGCCTAACCTTGGAGGGCAGTTGGCGTTGGATTTTAAGTCTCAAATTGATGATTAAGACATGTTAAGAGGATGATGATTACGCTATGGTAGTTTATGGTTCATGGATGGTTGAATTTGACTTGAAAATTGATGGATTGATTGGATTTTATTAGGTTGCACGGTGAGTTCGGTCTTGGACCATAGGGAGCCGAACCTTGAGGACTCAAGAAGGAAAATTGTGTTATCAAATTCAAGGTAAGGGGATCCTAAACTGAGGATAGTAAGATTTGACTCAATTGGGTGAGTCAAGGGTTGAATTGATTGATTTTCAGGATTTGTCCAAGGGGATAGCTTTCATTATATCCTAAGACGTTATAGGATGTTTGTGTGTGACATGGTTTATGCCTGAGACGTTTACCATGTCGAATGTCATTTGATTGTCTTGCATGCCATGACTATTCAAATTGTACATGAGTTGCACCTATTGTTTGTATGTGAATTGAGTCGAGATAATATGGCATAAGCATAACATTGCGAAGCCCTGATGCGTATGAGTCGCGGGGCAGGAGGTGGATACCCTGATGCGATGTAATCGCGGGGTTGAGATGACCACGGTTTTGATGCAAATTATTCGCGAGACAGAGGTAGGTGGTGATGATATTGGCCTGGAAATTTATTGAAACCTGATGCGTTTACGCGGGTTGCCAATGACGGTCTGATGCGTTTACGCGAATCGAGCCTGATGCGATCTAATTGCAGGCTGGAGAATGAGGCAGGCAGGAGGAGATAGTTGTGGTGAAATGGCTGGATGATGCATGCATAATCATCTGAGTGTGACATGGTGTCATAGTTGCATGTCCATCATCTGTGTATCATTATTCTTATTTGTATATGCCTGTATAATTGTGAGTTTGAAATTCTAGGATAGTTGACTGCCTGAGTGGACGGTCGGCCTAACCTCGAGTTAGGACCCACCTTACTGAGATGTATCTCACTCCGTTATGGGCAATATTTTTCATGTCCCTGATAAAGAAAGCCGAGTTCACCATGGATTGGCATCCAATGAAATGAAGTCATTAGAGGAAAAATGTAGACTTTTCTTTTGTGACCTTAGAATTGAATAGTAGATATCTTGGGGATTTAGATTTGTAATAAATGAAGTATGATTGACCTTTATTAGAGGTGATTGACCTTTATTAGAGGTGTGCCCTTGTGTCCTAAGTCATCGGGTGTTGCTTTATTTGTACATTGGAGTTGGCGTCGCTTCAGCATGCATATTTCTTTCAGCATATAGGACATTGGCCGATGGATCCTGGAGCTTTCAATAAGGAACGGCTTGGTGGGATGCTCACATGCTCGCCGGGTTCGGGACATGGCAGAAACCCTAATTTTTCCTCTATCTTAATTATCTTGACCATCTTCAATTAACGATAATGGCGCCCAAGATTCCACTAGTGAATAAAATTCCATCGACAGACTCCCGACAATCTTGCCGGATTAAGTCACGAAGACCTAGAGTTGGAAGCGATGCTCCAACTTCCTACAATCTTACAGAATCGCCTAGGAGAGATGAAATAAAGATAAGAGAAGTGGAAGCACAAAAGCTTGTAGCATGGATCAATATTCAAGGAGCCCATGATTTAGTAGAAAGAAGGAAGAAGAAGCTTCAGGATAGTCTCACAAAAATGGTAATCTGAACCCTTGAGGAAAATACTAATCTGCCTGTTAAGAAAAGAATCATCTTAGTTAGGGGTTTGACAAATGTGATTAAAGGAATGATAATGCAAAATAGGCCTGATAGTGATATTCTTGGGTTTGTGGGACTGAATGGATTCTGTGATGAACAATAATTATATAAGTTCAGTGAGATGCTAACAGAAGAAGAGATTAGGCAAGCTACCAAAGTAGGGGATGAATTTCAAAAAGCCAGATCTTCTAAGAAGTGGAAAGAAAAGGTCGGTGAACCTTTAAGAATTGAGCAAGAAGTTAGTATATTTAATGAAGAGATTGTTGAGGAAACAACTATTATATCTGTTAGTGACCATCTAAAAGAATATGATGATGAGGCAACATATGCCCACTTCCAGCTGGTGGTAATGAAATTTTTTGTGGCATCCCGAGCCTCCTATCCTCTCCCTTCATCGCCAATCCGAAGCTAAGCCGATGTGTCTCCTTATCTGAAAAATGTTCCCACAACGTGGGTTAGCACAACGGCTAGCAAGAAAAATGTCCAATCAAGTCATTCCTAACCTAGGGGACCAGCGCTAACATTTTAAATCAGGTTACTATTAAGACACAACGATAAGCATAGGAAATAGCACAACGTATATGCAATGCACGAGATGCAATGGGTCTTCAACCCTTCAAGATTAATATCATCACCAAACCAAGCCTTCCACTTGATTTGGCGTTTCCGCGGTCGCTATGACCCATTTCAGCTTGCTTGTCATTTCCGGTCCTCTGAGGCTCTGTTCCTCTACTCCGAGGCTCTGTCCCTCTACTCCGAGGCTCCTTCGGTCTAGACCGTCACATTGCCCCACACTCAGCTCAGGGGTCCCATCTTCTCTTTCGGGACACAAGCAAGCTCTCAATTCTTTACTTAATGCATTCACAGCTCATGCAATGCCATGGACACTATCGCAGTGGTGACAATTCACCTCTTATGGCAACTTCATACAATATCGAGTACGTATGATAGTGTGGCATGTGTCAACCATAACAAGAAGCACTCAATGAACGATATCACGGCATCTTCTTTAAGGAGACTGACCATATTCACATACGGTTCTGCTTGACCTTGTCAAGCAATGCACGAACACAATCATATCCCAATAGAATATGTAGTCGTTCCCCTAAACTCCACACTACAGACTGCTATTGAATATATAGTCGTTCCTAGATCAAATCGGACAGAGCCCCTCTCAATTTCCACCTCAGAACGAGTCTATTACCATTCAGTTTTAGAATGCCAAACGTGCTCCTAAAATCACCAAATTTTTATATGTTGCGTCTAAGATATAGGAGAACATTGTATCCAAAATCCACAAGTTGATTCAATGTAGAAAAATTGCAGTAATGCATTGCACCAAGAGAAAATTTGAACCTCAGAAACCAGTGGCAGCTCCATAGACACGGATTCGTTTCATGACTTTAACAAACTCTTAAAAATCTGAAATTTTTATATGAAATATCCCAAGATGTCCTCTCAAACTTTTGTGAGGGAGATTGATTTATTTCCTTTTTTATAAATTCTGTGGAAAATCACAAACTGACAGGGGTCTCTGGTAATTCACCAGGAACAGTCATAACCCGTGAGATTATAAATGGGTTAAAAATAACATCTCAACCCCAAAAATTCTGAAATAAAATTATGTTCTAGACCAGGGTGTTATACACAAGTTTCATGAGGAAATTGGTCAGATTCTCAACATACAAAGCTCGACAAAATTCACAATCTAGTAGGCCCAGTTTAGATCCGAATTTCACAGAACACCATTCTCATCACAACTCGACCTCAAACTAGCCTTAGCACAAAAACAACTTCATTCTAACTCCGAGACCTACTTGACTAACTTAGGCTTAAGGCTATAAGACAATATTGGAAGAGATTCTCGCCTTTCTAGTCGAAGGGAGTGGCCGTTGATGGGTAATCCTCCTCCTCCGATCTGCCATTGGAACCGCTGCGGCCTGCTCTATATGCCGGAAAGCTATTGTTCTCTGCTCCTACTTCTGGTTGTCAAGAAAGGGAGAGGATAGATGGAGATGAAGAGACCAAAACTTCATCTCAGCCCTCATGCGTGACTTATATATAGTTTCAAACTTGGGGACCAAGTTTTGTGGCAAACTTCCTACCCGTCTATCCCATTGTGCTACTTGTCCTACATTATTAGGAGAGTCTAGCAACACTTGGGGGACATGCAGTGGCTATATTGATATTTGGAAAGTGAGGAAATGAGAGGGCGACACTTGGCTTACATGCAAATGACGAGTTGTCCTTTGAATCCAATCCACAATCACGTCCAGGTTCAATCCCGTCCAACTTGACAAATCTTCATCCATTTTCTTGCCATTCAAACCTTAGATTCAGAGTTTTCTTGGTCTTATGGTCATGTCGACAAAAACGAGACTCAATTCGGCATCCGGACAAGTTCAAACGAGCCGTTTTACTTTTGACGCGCGCTAAAAATCACGAGTGAGGACTTTCGGGTCGTGGTGCCCTTTTTGTGTAAATTTACTTGATAAGGTGGGCCAAAAGGACTTCAATATCATGGATGTGCTCTTTATTTCCTATATTAAACTTGACATCCCAAATTCAATTGGGGTTTAATGAGGCTTATCCATCCATGATTACTTGTGAGATATATCTTTGGGTTGATAAATACTTCCAATTGATACGTGGTCACGTCTAATCAAATTGTTTCACCGCATTGTCTCCCATCTTGGGCAATTTACATTCTTTATAATCTCGACCATAAGTGACTCATTGCTATGTTTTGACCTCCTCCTTTACTCTACATATGAGGACCATGAGCCTTTGCGTCACAACTCATCTCGTATTCCAACTCCGATTCTCTTGATTTCCTTTAGGAATCACCAAAAGTGGGATGTCACATTTTCAGCAGTAGAGGAGGATGCTGATGAAATGTTTAGAACAGAGGACCATGAAAAGTGCTATAATTCGCTGCTTGCTAGAGGGGTTATGCCAAATAGGCCAGTTGATTATGACTTTTTTGAGAGAAGTGGCTTGGACATTCTTTACCCTCTAACCAACTTGCAATTACACACCTTTTGCAGTCTAAACTCTATATGCTATCCTGAATTGACTGCATACTTTTACTCCAACTTCTCAATGATCAATAGAGATGCAATTCAGTTCTCTTTTCGTGAACAGAACATCATTCTAAGCTCTACAGATCTTACAGACATTCTTCATAAAGAGCTTTCCACTTTCACTAAAATTCCAATTTCTGATGAAGATGTCTACAAAGAACTCTCTGGTAATCCAAATATGTCCAGAACTAAAAAGTTTCATGTTGAACACCATAACTTTCCTCTGAGAAGCATCATTCTACACAAAATAGTCATCAATTGCCTTATGCCAAAGGGATATTCTAAAACTGATTTCTTAAGGTATGAGGCAAAACTCATTTGGAAATCAATGTTGAGACCATGCTTACTAAGATGGGATATAAGTTTGAAAATGGACAGTGGAAGGACAGAAAAAAGAAGGTGATTTTTATAGAACTTCCAGAGAAAGCAATAGAACAAGCTTAGAACCTGAATCTAGATAAAACTCCACAAACTTCACCAGTGGCACCATCCTCCGAATCCACTTGTAAGAGAAGGATTAAAATGATATATCACAAGTCTACTGGCTCAGGGATCAAAAAGAGAAAAATTGCTAAGGCACTGCTTGGACGGATTGAAAAGAGCATACCTTTGATAGTTCTACGGCAAGTAAAACAAAATTGGAAGAGTTAATTTAGATTATTGTGAAATCAGTTTATGAGGATGAGCTGCCATTTAATTGGAGCAGGAACAGAAAGAAAGAGAAGGAAAAGGAGAAGGAAGGAAGAAATAGAGAAGAAAAAGAAAATTAACCGGTCAGACCTGTTGCATATGTCAATGAGAAGGATATTGGGAATGAAAAGAGATGGTGGACCCGCCAAATCAAGAGGAGCAGATTGAACAAGTCGACATCTTTGACTTTATTCTGAGTGAAGGGGCATTCCAAGAGAAGCTGTATCTAATGGGGAGGACATAACAATAGAAATTTATGCTGTTGATACAGTAGTTTCCCCAAGCAAGTTAGTCTCAGCAATTGAGAAGCACGTTAAGACTCAGGGGGAGTCTTCAAATGTGGGAACTCAGACTGATGATACAAACAATCTCAATGACTCCGAGATTCTAAGGGAACTGGTGCAAAGGCAGAAAGAGATGGATAAAAAACTGAGGAACATTTGGGTCTCTTTGCACTCAGATCTTGAAGACTTAACTGCCAAGGTAGATTCCCAGCTAGGCCTTATGGACAACAGGATCCACACTTTGTAGAAGGATGTAGAATAGAAACTCAACTAGTTATCCAAGTTTGTCCTTGTCTAACTACCAACAGACCAAGCCCAATCTAATCCAACCCCATCAACTTCAAACCCCAAAGAATAATAAAAAAAAAAATCTTGTTCTTTAAATGTTTTTCATCTTTTTGGTTTTTGGATCTGTATTTGAATGTTTTCACTCTGGATGTTGGATCTTGATTTGTTTTTGAGCTATATTTAGTCTTTGCATGATTGTTTAAACAAAGGGGGAGTAATATTCTTTACTTAGAACTAAACTGTTATTGGATATAAGTTAGAAGTTCTCAGCATTACACTTAGTGCTTACAATATTTGATTAATAGCTGCCATGATCAGTGTTGTGCTATCATTATGCCTTGTACTTTCTTTTGATCATTTTATGCTGATAACAAAAAGGGGGAGAGTTACAAAAGTATTAAACATTGTGATATATCTTAATATGCACTGTCAATTTACTATGAATGATATATATGAGACATGAGAAGTTAAGCAATAGACAAGCCGTGAATGTAACATGCTATTGTACTGTGAATGTTGCGCACTATAAGATGTGAATGTATCGTGCTATTATTCTATGAATGTTATGATTCTATTGTGAAAGTTATGCACTAAAAGTATGTTGACACTTGATTTTTTATTAGGTCTTTTCCCTTTACATTAAAAAAATTCATAAAAAGTTAAAAAATTACAAAATCAACTTTGGTGTTCTTGGCCAAGCCTAGGGAACCATTTTTGAACAAAAAATAATTTTTCATATTTTTTGCATTTTTAGTATTTTTTAGAAAATAAGAAAATGCAAGAAATGTCAACAAAAATAACAATTGAGGTCGCAAAAATATGGAAAAGTGCTCTATATTTTTATTTTTATTCTCTTGTCATTTTGACCTTCTCAAAAGCCAAAATTCAAGTTTAATTTTTTGTGTTCCTTTGTAACACATAGGGTTGAATTTGTAAAAACAAAAATACATTTTGAGTCTTTTAATTTGCATGGCATTTTGAGAGTTTTGACATTCAATCCAGTTGTCATGCATTGCAATTTATCCCAATTGTTCACCAAAATTGCCCAATTGCATGAATTGGGCAAAATTGCATACTTTTATTGCAATTTAGTCCTCGGATTTGGAAAAAATGAAATTACTTTTAATCTGGGGACTATCATGCATGAATGAACATTGACCCATAGGTATGACATTTCAAATTTCGACCTTCTCGAGGCTATTAAACGGAAGGATATTGATTAGTGTATTTCAATTATAACTTGCTCGAAGTTGGCCACTCTTGAGTTATTTGACCAAAAAGGAAAGACTGACGTGGAGTCGGGTACGTGGACTTAGGGAATTTGAATGAAAAATGGTACTTTGACCATAAGGATTGTCGAGAAAGTTTTTTGGGCTAGCAGAGATCGATCTAAGAATGATTGTGGAATGCCTTGCTAGCGTTATACGTTGGGACACAGGTGATTCTGCTTAACCAATGTGTAATTTGCGAGAATTTCCTAAATCAGATTTCAGTGATCAAGACCGCAGGAGCTAGCGATAAACCATCGTAATTACATGACAATCAAAGTTGCCACGGCTTAAGAAACCCTAAGGTTGATACGCGTAATGCCTGCAAGAGTCGCCCGTCAGTTTGAGATAAACTGAAATTTACAGTCGACGAGGGCTCGTCATGAAATTAGACCTCGAGATTTGGGTATTGGACATTTAAAAATTCCAACATTTGACTTGAAATAGAGGTCGCCTCATCAAGGGCAATTTGAATTGGAGAAATAGAATTTCGGACAGAAAGTGTAAAATGACCATTTTGCTCATTGACCTTTGGCCTTACCTTAAGAACTAATGGAGGTTATTTTGGTCATTTAACCCCCTCTATATGGCTGCCAAAAATTGGTGTGGATAGAGTCGAAGGATGTCAATGGTGGGCCAAGGTCTTTTAGAAGCTTGCCAAGTGTCAACAGAAGAAGAGGCCAAGCACTAAATGCCCATTAATTACCCAACTTATCAAATTGATCAAAATGAATTATTGAGGTGAAAGACTGTCTCTCTCTCTCTCTTTATTTTGGTCGGCCAAGGCTCTCTCTCCTCTTCTTCTTCTTCTTCCTTTTCTCTCTCGGCCGAGAAGGATTATCGCGGACAGATAAAAATTGCTTCACTATTTCGCCCATAACTTTGTCGTCCAACATCGGATTGATGTAAAACTACCTTCATCTTCAATCTTATCGTCTTGCCATTGCAACAAGGTATTATGAGCTCAATTTGGTGCAGTTGTTTGTCCCATAGGTCTATTTGAGTGAGCAAAGGTTAGAATATGACCCGATTTTAGAGAGAATCCATTTTTGAGGGCTTCCGGACTTTAAATAGTTCCAAATTTTCGGTGAGTCACTCTAAATTCATAGTATAAGAGTTTAGAAAGCTAATATTAAGGTTTTGTGGGAGTTGAGATGGGTTTTAATGGATGAAACCCCTTGATCTTTCTTGGATAGATTCTGCCCATTTACGGATCGTGGGGAAAATCAACTTATTCGAAGGCTTTGTGGTGTGATTTTGCTCCAAAACACTCGATAAATTTCCCAGACTTATAAAATAAGGTCTTGACAAGTTAATTTCATGAGAATTGGAACCTAAGGTCGATTTATGGACCAATTTGTGCGAACTAAAGTGAAACCAGTTTTGTTTGTCGAATGAATGGTTGGATCGATTATTGTGAGGGTTCGTTGGGTGTCTTCGTGCCTTTAAATTGTCATTGAGATATCTTGGGTTGTTCTTTGATTGGTTATTGAGGTATTGGTGTGGTGAAATCGAAAAATGAATGGGTTATGACATGGTTTTGATGGAATTTCTCTAGGAACGTCATTTGGCCATGAGCTTGCTGACCTAGGAGGGTCGTTTGGATTGAATTTGCTAGCTTGATCGAAAAGTAACTGTTTCCCAAACCTTTACTAGAGCATTAGGATGCTACCGGATAGATTGGCTAAGTGACTTGTTGGTTTAGTGAAGCCTATGGCTTAAATTACTTGATGCAATCGTGTGGTGATTGATAATTGAGATTTAAAATGTCCAGAGAGTTCCAGTGATAAGAAATGGCTGTAGTGCCTTATATGAAAGAAGTGGCTATGGTACCCTGTGAAAAGAAAAGGCTATTAAGTCCTTAAGGTATACATCGCGGCCAGAGAACTTTGTGATGTAAGTTACTATTGAGCCCTTGGTGATATAGTTTGGCTATTAAGCCCTAGATTCGTATGAATTGGCTATGAAGCCCCTGTTATTAAATTGTTTATAGTGCCTATGCTATATAAACGGTTATAGTGCTAATGTTATATGAATGAGTTGTAGAACCCCAGCGATCAATTGGCTTAGAGCCTTGGAGATCGCATTGGCTCGGTGCCCTAGTGATACCGATTGGCCTATGGCCCCGGTGGTATTAATTGGATGTGAACCCTAGTAATATTAATTGGTTGTGAGCCCCAGATGTATCGATTGGCCTGTGGCCCTGGTGGCACCAATTGGCTAATAACCCTAATGATATCGATTGTCCTGTGGCCCCGGTGATATCAATTGGCCACAGTGCCTAGAGAAGTACCAATTGGCTGAGAGCCCTGATGATATCGATTGGCCTGTGGCTCTAGTGATATCAATTTGCCAAAGTGCCTAGAGAAGTACATGGCGGCCTGAGAGCCGGGCAATTTGTGATGACTCTGAAAGTTATGAGTGCTTGTTTATATAACATGTGCTCAAAGCTTGAACCCATGAGATTGATTTAATTGACGGTGACTCTTAATTATGCCTATCTTGCTGAGATGGTTGATTAGTGGATGTCTTGTGCCATTGCTTGGATAATGTTCTGCATCTGGTGTTAATTTCATGGTCTGGGGGGATTGGTGATTAGGTTTAGGTTTAGGTTTCACTTGCTGAGATATATATATCTCACCTCATTGGGGATTAACTTTTCAGGTCCCAGGCAAAGGATGCCCGAACTTGGCATGGGTTGACGTTTAAGGAAATCGTTTGCGAAAATCATAAAGAATCTGAGTGAGATCGTAGGAATTGTACATTTTTTGGAGTTAGATTTGAAACCGACTGTGATATTGAGGATAAGTATATATCCTATTGTCCTGAGTCATCTTATTGTGAATTTATATGGAGCTATTTAATTATTTCCGTGACCATGTCTCATTTTAGTATTTAGATTAATTGGCCGAGGGATCTTGGGAGACTATTACTATTTAAACGGCCTGATGGGGTGTTCACAAGCTCGCAAGGTTCGGGACATGACAGTAGGTTTTTAACCTTTCTGAATCCATTGGTGGGTTTAGCTTGACCCGAATTTGTCATTTAGAGTTCGAACTGATCTGATTTTGTTTTCGGGGGTCAAACTAAAGATTTGGGGCTTTTTGCACAAATTAAAATTAATTCAGCCTCATTTTGCCATTCTTAGGTGAATGCCATGTCATATAATCTTATTTTAAGGTCAATTGCATGATTTTTGGATATTTGGACGCCTAATTTGAAGAAATTTACTGAACAGGGTCAACTGAGATGGGTTGACCCGACCCAGTCAACCCAGTTGACTAAGCCAGAGCATAATTTGCTCTTGCACTATTCTTCTGCTTCTTCGCACAAAAAACCGAAGGAAAAGGAGAAGCCAAATTGGACTTTAACAGCAAGAACCACTCGACAATCAAGCTCCGGTGACCGCATGACACTTCCTCGTCATCTAATTGGGCAAAACTCGTCTCGCATGTGCAAAACCAAGTTGGAGAACTTGTAATCAATTTCAGCGGAACTCCAAAAATTAGAAGTTCCAATCAGTTTGTAGGGAGGAAGGAGTCTCTACTTGGTAAAAAAAGGGAGGAGGCGATTCAAAGAGAGGGAGAGAGTGAAAACAAAGAGAAGAAGATACCTGGTGAGTCCTTTCGCCGCCATGGTCGCCGAGCTTGGCCAAAGCTTCCAAGTTTGCATCGCCACATCCAGAGCAAAATCGACGTCGGAAAACCATCCTCCAAGCACGATGAGGTCCTGAGGTAGCTTGAAAACCCGTCGGATTCACCTGAAATCGCCTAGAAAGGTAAGGCTCATCATCGAAAGCTCCCTTGGCCACACATGGTAGATTGGGCTAGCATCGGTCGTTTGGATCATTATGACTTGCAATCTACCATATGTGTCTTGCTAATTCATTTCACTTTGATCTTGTGCATTTCGGTTGCCTAAACTATCGAGTTGGCCTCCAAATCTCTCTGATCGTTTGCGAGCTCCATAGCTTATTTTGGACCAAATCGAAGCTCACCGATGGTCAAGTAAGCCTTCTCAACCCTCTGTACTACTTCCTGATCGACTTGTTTAGCCAAGTAACGTTAGAAATGGCTATGGTGAGTAGTTCCTGTCACGCTCCGTGTTTCGAGCACAGGCGCGCGCGACTCCCTGCGAGCATACTCTCGAGTCCTAGGATTCATAAATCGAGAGATGCAAAAAAAATCATTTGCATGCGGAAGCGATAACATAAATTCCTCCGTATAAACATTAGCGGGGACATGGATAGCAAGAATACAATAATTCCATTCATACATAACCTCTCACGAGTTCTTACAAAAGCGCTGGTAGAATAATCATGCTAATTAGTAGGGATAACTGGACCAACTCAAAAGACAACCATTAACATCTCCAAAGAAAACGGACCATTGAGGTCTTCAGCGAAATAATAGTCTGAAAAACGGAAACCCCTAGGTTGAGCTGCTGGAGTCGTTAGTCTCCTCGGCATCCTCGGTAGGCTCGTACTCCGACAAAGTCTTCGAACGTATCTATACGGTGTCATCCATCGTCTCGTCTATAGACTACTCCACCAGGTCGTCCTCGGAGGCTTTGATCTCAATGACCTCGTCGGTGTCTTCCAGGGTTGGGGTCTTCTCGAGAATGTTCCTCGAACCAACTACAGATCCCTCAACCTCCACAGAATCCCGAGTGGGATGACATCAACTAGAGATAACCCTACGGGATACCTTAGAGGACTTCAGTGGTCCAGTAGTAACCTCTCCTACCCTCCGAAATCAAGCCTTGACCCTATGAGGCTTCCAGCTCTTTCCACCCTCAAAGACCCAGACTACAGTACACTTCCTAACGTACACGGTTCCCCATCCATCCGGGAACTCCTCAAAATACGCGGACATCTCCTTCGAGTCACCTAGTCTAATCGGCAACATTTTCACGATCTAAGATCTAAAAAGGTGATCCCGCAACGGGATGAGATTTACATCTCAGTACGACAGGTCCTTACCCTAGGTTAGGCTGATCGCACACTCAGGTGAATGCAATCAAGAACAAAATGCACAAACAACTACATGAAGCATTCAGCAGTCATTAAATAACATATGGACACAGATGAACGTCAAGCACACATTCATGGCATCATATCTCATCGTTCAAATTAAGCACGCATAACTAAAACAGGTCATGCCTTCCACCCTTCAAGGCATCCATTTGATTCACGTTTGCGTTTAGAACGCCTTAGGCTCAGTCCGCGTAATTACGCCTCAGACCATCTCATTGACAAACTCGCGTAAACGCATCAGGTTTTCAATTTCATTCCAGGCCTGTGTCGACACATGTCAAATTCCGTCCTGCGTCTCAACGCATCAGGACATTGGTCATTTCAACCCCACGTCTCAACGCATCAGGGTACAATTCAACACAACCCCGCATCTCATGCCTCAGGGTATCATAGGTTTCAAAGCATGCCGGACATTATTCAATTTAAACTTTATGATCGAGTATAAGCACATGCATTGAGCTAAATGCCTATGGCATGCAAGGCAATCAATCTCATCACTCACAATAGGCAATTAATATGGCACAAGTATTGAACAAGCATTCAAGCCATCGACACCTCATGAGGACGCATAATGGATAATCACACCCTAATTCACAAGAACCAACCTAATTCACACTCAATTCACCCAATCGAGTCCAATACTCCTAGCCAAGGTTTACAAACTTCTTACCTTTGGCTTAAATCAACAAAAATCTCATTTCCAAGTAATTCAATCACTCGGTCCAACAATCCCGAAACAGGGCAGCAGCGCACCTATTGGAAATCAATCCAATTCATCAATTTTTCTTACTCAATTCACCAATTCATGAAGCATAAACCTCAACGACATATTCATCAACATCCTAGTGCATCTCAATGATGAAATTTGAGCTCAATTTCAACTCCCATCAGCTCTCAACAATTCGATTTGCACAGAACCGAAATAGGGCATTTTCGATTCTATGCATACCTCCCTTGATCAGCCCTTAAAATATCCTAAATCATCAATTTATCCACTAATCTACTTGCTAACATGTAGTTCTAGGATTTGGGAAGCCTCACCGAAAATTTGAGCTCAAGGCGACGCTGGAAAGCCCACGAACAGGTTCGAGTCTCTCACGCCTACAGCCGATCAGTTTCTACCCTTCAAACACAACACTCATTTGGGGTCAAAACTCCATTAAATTCATCCAAAAATTTTACCACAACTTACTATATATGTTCCCTATATGTGCACAAAATTTTACCGAAAGATTCAAATGATTCAAGGTCCTACGGAGTTTAAACTACAGCTTACCTCTAGTTGCGACTATTTCCGTCGACTCTCGAGAAAATGGCTGGCCGGAGCTCCTCAGTGGATCAAATGACTTGATTCAAGTTGGAGTTGGTCGGCAAGAGGCTGAGCTTGATGTTGGTGGCCGGCTCGAGCTCAGGTGATGGTCGAAAGTGGCGATCGGAAGTGGCAAAGCCGGCGGCAGTGGCTGGTCAGGCGAGAGCAGTTCACGGCTGAAGAAGAGAAGAAGAAAAGGAAGAAGATGGCTATGGAGGTTGAGGTCTTTGGTAGAATAAGGGAGGAGAGGGTATGCATGCATAAATTTGAGAGTCAACCATGAAGAACGGTAGGTTAAAAGGTTGCCATTTAATGCCAATTGAGCATCCAATGACACTTGTCCATATGTCAATCAATAGCTCATCCAAGGGCTGTTATTCTTCCTAATTTTCGGTAGCCATGGGGTGTTGCAATTGACCAAAATACCCTTATCCATTTATTAAGACAAGGCTAAGGCTTGAGGGGCAAAATGATAATTTTACCCTCGAACGTCCGGAACGTCATTTTTCTAATTCCAATTTTCTTCGATGAGGCAACGGCCAATCCAATTATAATGTTGAAATTCTTGATTCTCCATTTTCTAATTTCTAAGACTCGTCTCTAAATCATTTCTCTGTGAAATGTGATTCCAGCCTATCCCGAACTGATGGGAGGCTTTTGCAGACGTTACGCGTATCGACTCTGTGATGCATATCACACTTAGGGCTCGTCAATTCTTGGTGATCTTGGTTGTCATGTAATTGTGAGGGTCTATTACTAGTTCCAACGGTCTCGATCGTCATTGTTCGATTTAGGAAAATTGTGTAAATTATATATTGGTTAAGGAGCATCACCTGCGCTCCAATCATATAACGCTAGCAATGCATTCTTTAATCGTTCTTATATCGGTCTTTCATGGCTCTTAATGTCCCCTCGACAATTCTTATGGTCCAAGTGCCATTTTCTATTCGAGTTCCCTAGGTTCACGTACCTTGTCACGCGTTACCCTTCCCCTTTTGGTTAGTTAACTCGAGATTGATAAGATCCGAGCGAGATACGACTGAAATACATCGTTAGATATATTCTTATTAATAAGTCTCGAAATGACAAGAAAAATCAGAACGTCACAACTCTTCCCCCCTTACAAAAATTATATCCTTGAAATTTACAATAAACTCGATTACTCAAACAAATGGGGGTATTGACACCTCATCGTTTCCTCGCTTTCTCATGTAGCTCCTTTAGTTCTATGGTGCTGCCAAACAACTTTGACTAATGGAATCATCTCATTCCTTAGAATCTGCTCCTTCGACCTTCGATTCTGACTGGCTTTTCTACGTAGGATACTCTGTCATGCACTTCGATAACCTCGTAATCCAATACATGTGTCGGGTCCGGCTCGTACTTCCGTAGAATTGATAGATGGAAGACGTTGTGTACTTGGGACAAGTTAGGCGGCAAGGCAAGCCTATAGGCTAAGGTCCCAATTCGTTCCAAAATCTCAAAAGGTCCTACGTACCTTGGACTCAGTTTTTCTTTCTTTCCAAATCGAGATAATCCTCTCATTGGCGACACCTTAAGGAAAATATGATTGCCTACTTGAAATTCCAAAGGCTTATGCCGTTTATCCGCATAACTTTTCTAACGATTTTGTGCTGTTTTTAGTCTATCCTGGATTATCCTTATCGCTTCCACTGATTGCTCTACCAACTTTGGGCCTGTAATGCTTCTTTCTCCAACTTCGTCCCAGCAAATCGGAGTCCTGTAAGCTCTTCCGTAAAGCGCTTCAAAAAGTGCCATTCGAATACTTTGCTGATAACTGTTGTTATATGTGAACTCCACCAAATGTAGCTAATCATCCCATTCACCTTTGAAGTCTATAACACAAGCTCGTAACATATCCTCGAGCGTCTGAATTGTTCTCTCCGATTGTCCATCCGTCTGTGGATGGTATGTCGTACTAAATTTTAATCGAGTTCCCATGGCATCTTGAAGACTCTTCCAGAAGTTAGTCATGAACTTGGGATCTCTGTCCGATGTAATTGTCACGGGTACTCCATGTAGTCTCACTATTTGTCGCATATACAATTTGGCATATCTATCCTTTGTGAAGTCTTTTCCATAGGAATAAAAAGTCCAAACTTGGTTAATTAGTCCACGACTACCTAAATAGAATCATGGCCTCTATGGCTCCTTGGTAGTCCCACGACAAAGTCCATAGTCACGTGTTCTTATTTCCATTCAGGAATCTCTAACGGCTATAATAATTCATCAGGCTTACAGTGTTGTGCCTTCACCTGCTGGCATGTCAAGCATTTCCCCACATACTTCGCTACATCCACTTTCATCCCGTTCCACCAATAATGTTGACATAAGTTATGATATATTTTCATGCTACCTAGGTGAATACTATAATTACTTCCGTGAGCCTCTGATAAAATCCTTTCTCTAAGCTCTTCGTCCTTTGGTACGCATAGACGCCCCCGAAACTTCAAAATTGTGTCTTCTAACACTTGAAACTCTGGTTTCCTCTTCGTAGCATCCATCTCTAGGATTTTCTGAATTTCTAGCTCCATAGACTGTAAGGCTTTTATCCTTTCCTGGATCTCAGGTTCTATTCTCAGTGTGGCTATCAAACTGGATAACTGACAGACTTCCAATCTAAATTCAGAATTCCTCAAATTTTCAAATAACGACCATCCTTTCACCAATAGACAGGCAATACTAGACTTCCGACTAAGTGTATCCGTGACTCTGTTTGTCTTTCCAGGGTGATATAATATGTTGCAATCATAATCCTTAAGCAGCTCCATCCATCAGCGCTACCTCATGTTCAGTTCCTTCTGAGAAAATAGATACTTCAGGCTTTGGTGATCTGTATAAATTTGAAACTTCTCACCACACAAATAATGTCTCCAGATCTTTAGAGCAAAGATGATTGCCGCCACTTCCAAATCATGAGTCGGATAGTTCATCTCATGTAGTCTTAGTTGTCAGGACGCGTAGGCAACCACTTTTCCATGTTGCATTAGCACACTTCCTAGTCCTTTTAGCGAAGCATCGCTGTATATCTCATAGCCTCTAGGTCTTGATGGCATCGTCAATACCGGTGCAGTCGTTAACCAATGCTTCAGCTCCTGAAAACTCCTTTCACACTTGTCTGTGCACTTGAACTTAGTTTCTTTCTTAGTCAATCTCGTCATTGGAATAGCTATGGATGAAAACTTCTCCACAAAGCATCTGTAATACCCTGCCAATTCTAAGAAACTTCGAACTTCCGTGATCGTAATAGGTCTAAGCCAATTCATAACGGCTTCAATCTTCGTAGGATCCACAGCAATCCCTTCTCCAAATACCATATGGCCAAGAAATGCCACTTTATTCAGCCAGAACTCGCATTTGAAAAACTTAGCGTAAATCGAGTGCTCCCTCAGGGTTTGCAAGACAAACCTCAGATGCTCTTCGTGTTCTTCGTTACTCTTTGAGTAAATCAAGATATCTTCAATAAAGACTATAACAAATCTATCCAAGAATTCCTTGAACACCCGATGCATCAAGTCCATGAATGCGGTTGGAGCATTGGTCAGTCCAAAAGGCATCACGGTGAATTCGTAATGACCATACCTTGTCCTAAAAGCGGTCTTAGATATGTCTTCCTTCTTAATTCTCAACTGATGATACCCGGTCCTTAGGTCAATTTTTGAGAATACCGCAGCTCCTTGCAATTGGTCAAATAAGTTATCAATCCTCGGCAGTGGGTACTTATTCTTTACAGTTACTTGATTCAACTGTCTGTAGTCGATGCATAAACGCAAGGACCCATCCTTTTTCTTCACAAACAACACCGGCGCTCCCCATGATGAAGCACTTGATCGAATAAATCCTTTGTCCAATAATTCTTGCATTTGCACCTTTAACTCCTTCAGTTTTGATAGGGACATCCTATAGGGTGCCTTCGAGATTGGCTCCATTCCGAGAGCTAACTCAATCACGAATTCTATTTCTCATTCTGATGGCAACCCTGGCAACTCTTGGGGGAAAATGTCAGGAAACTCACACACTACCCGAATATTTTCTAGTTTAGGCTCTTCGGCAGTCGTGTCCATAACTGCGACTAAGTACGCCTAACATCCTTTGGTCATCAATTTTCTCGCTTCAAGAGATGAGACTAAAGGAATCGAGGTTCCTCCTCGACTTCCCACAAATTCAAAACTAGGACGACCTTCCGGATAGAAACGGATTATCCTACTACCACAATCAACTACCGCCCCTTGCTTACCCAACCAGTCCATTCCTATGATCACATCGAAGTCATACATGGGCAACACAGTCAAGTCGGTACTCTCTTTACTATCACCAATTATGATTTCACAATCAGCGCAGCCTAACCAAACCAGCACATTATCCTTCAATAGGTGGCAACATGCAGAATCACACTCAACGATTTCATTTTCATATCAACCAAATCAGCAAACCGAGCAGACACAAACGAGTGTGATGCGCCAGGATCAAACAAAGCATAAGCAGCTTGGTTACACAAATAAACTGTACCTGTGATCACGCCTAGCGCTTCTTTCGCTTCCCTATGTGCCACTGCATAGACCATTTCTTGAGCTGGGGGTCGGTTCTGGTCAATCTAGGGAGTGGCAGTTGATGGTCCTGTCTGTGGTCGTTGCCCTTGAGGTCTATTCGCTAGGGTTTGGTTCGGACGAGTCTTCATCTGATGGCCCATCTGACCACACTTGAAGCACGCCCCAGTCTTTGCCAGATAAGGTCTGTTACCATGCCTTCTACCACAGAGGCTGCAACTCCAGTTCATTAGGTTCAACAGCTTCACTATTTCTTTCTTATCAGAGGCACGAAGCGTCTATTGCCAATCACGGGTCGTTTACCAATCTAGTGATTGTCTCTAAATGAACTAAATCGCGACCTTGATGCGGCATTTCTCTCTTTCAAATCTCTCTCAATCATCTGTCCTCGTTCATATATTTCCTTGTAAGTCCTTAGGTTCAGAGCTATCATCTGGCTGCGAAGCTCGGGCCTTAGTCTATCTCGAAATGTCCACGCCTTCTTCAAGGGATCTTCTACCGATCGAGGCGCGTACCTTGACAATCTGGAGAACTCAGCTTCATACTGGTCTACGGTCAGATGATTCTGACGCAGTTGCAAAAGCTCTACTTGCTTCCTTTCTCGAGCCGTCTCGGAGAAGTATTTGTCTTGAAGGCCATAGTAAAGGCATTCCATGTCAAGGCTGTCCCTTCCGAAAAGATTCCATTCTTAGTGACAGCCCACCAGTCATTAGCGGTCCCTTCCAATTGGTACACTGCTAACAGCACCTTTTCCTTATCTATGCACCTTAGTACTCCAAAGGCCTTTTCCAGTTTCTCGATCCATCTCGATGTTAGTTCAGGGTCTCTAGTCCCATCGAATTGGGCTAGCTTCAGCTTGATAAATTGTTAGACCAGTTGGCCCATTTGCCTGGCCACAACAACTTCTTCCTAGGCATTCCCTACCTCATTGCCCTCGCCGTGATCACCGTTGTTTCCATTGCCTCCATTATTGCCGTTATTGGCGTTGACAGCGGCTATTGCGACTCCCACCGCTTGAGCTATGGTAGCATCCCTATCCTAGGTCTGCCTATCGATGAGGTCGCCAATCCTTTCGAGTGCCCTCAGTACTCCATACATTCTCGGATCTTCCGCCACAGGTGGCCTCAAGCTAGAGGCTCCGCTCACGGGTCTTCCAAATCTTTTAGGCGGATTACTCATTCTTGTATGCTTTCACTAAGCCTGGACCACCACAAATCCATCAAGGAGTTAGTAACTCATTCATCCAACCAAGTCCAGAGCTACCAAGCTATGCCTTAATGGAAACAGTCATAACATAATAACCTTCCACACAACTAATTACAGAGGCACTTCACTAAACACTCCATGGCCATTACCCTATTCCTTCCACTTCAACGGTTCACCAGAACTAGTCATGCTCATTTACTCAGCAGACCTAGATCCAGAAATGACTTTCAACGCTAGACATGAAACTTAATCCTCATAAATCACTACAATCTTATCAGGACCAATGTCAATCACATGCGCCAAGTCATATGCCATGCATTTCGTGCCATATTCGAACAAGTTTTCTAAGGTCTCGCTACCCGTCCTGTCCCAACTTAATTCTCCTTATCACTCCAATCTTCAATCAACTAGGATCAAACTGACCTTGCTCTGATATCAAGCAAGGCGGGATGTCAAGCCCCATGCCCTGGGCAAAGGTGCGCGTAACTCCCTGCGAGCGTACTCTCAAGTCCCAGGATTCATAAATGGAGAAATGCAAAAAAAAAAAAAAAATCATTCGCATGCGAAAGCGATAACATAAATTCCTTAGTATAAACATTAGCGGGGACATGGATAGCAAGAACACCATAATTCCATTCATATATAACCTCCCACGAGTTCTTACAAAAGCGCTGGTAGACTAATCCTACTAATCGATAGGGATAACTGGACCAACTCAAAAGATCACCATTAACATCACCAGAGAAAACGGACCATCGAGGTCTTCAGCAAAATAATAGTCCAGAAAACGGAAACCCTTAGGTCGATCTGCTGGAGTCGTCAGTCTTCTCGACATCTTCGGTAGGCTCGTACTCCAAGAAAGTCTCCGAGCGTATCTCTATGCTATCTTCATCATCTCGTCTATTGACTGCTCCACCAGGTCGTCCTCGGAGGCTTCGATCTCAATGACCTTGTCGCTGTCTTCCAAGGTTGGGGTCCTCTCGGGAATGTTCCTCGAACCAGCTACTGATCCCTCGACCTCCTCAAAATCCAAAGTGGGATGACAACAACTAGGGATAACCCTACGGGGTACCTCAGAGGACTTCAGTAGTCCAGTAGTAACCTCTCCTACCCTCCGAAACCAAGCCTCGAACCTATGAGGCTTCTAGCTCTTTCCACCCTCATCGAGCAAACTACATTCCACTTCCTAACATACACGGTTCCCCGTTCGTCTGGGAACTCCTCAAAATACGCGGACATCTCCTTCTGGTCACCTAGCTTGATCGGCAACATTCTCACGATCTAGGATCTGAAAAGGTGATCCCGTAACGGGGTGAGATTTACATCTCAGTAAGACAGGTCCTAACCCTAGATTAGGCTGACTGTGCACTCAGGTGAATGCAGTCAAGAACAAAATGCACAAACAACCACATGAAGCATTCAACAGTCATTAAATAACATATGGACACAGACGACCATCAAGCACACAGTCATGGCATCATATCTCATCGTTCAAATTAAGCATGCATAACCAAAACAGGTCGCACCTTCCACTTCAGGGCCTCCATTTGATTCACACCCGTGTTTAGAACGCCTCAAGCTCGATCCACATAATTACGCCTTAGACCATCTCTTAACAAACCCGCGTAAACGCATCATGTTTTCAATTTCATTCCAAGCCTGTGTTGACACATATCAAATTTCGTCCCGCATCTCAACGCATCAGGACATTGGCCATTTCAACCACGCGTCTCAACCCATCAGGGTACAATTCAACACAACCCTGCATCTCACGCTTCAGGGTATCATAGGTTTCAAAGCATGCCAGACATTATTCAATTTAAATTTATGATCAAGTATAAGCTCATGCATCGAGCTAGATACCTATGGCATGCAAGGCAATCAATCTCATCACTCACATGAGGTAATTAATATGGCACAAGTATTCAATAAACGTTCAAGCCATCGACACCTCATGAGGATGCACAATGGACAATCACACCCTAATTCACAAGAACCAACCTAATTCACACCCAATTCACCCAATCGAGTCCAATCCTCTTAGCCAAGGTTCAGAAACTTCTTACCTTTGGCTTAAATTAACAAAAATCTCTTTTCCAAGTACTTCAATCACTCGGTCCAACAATCTCAAAACAGGGCAGCCTCACAATTATTGGAAATCATTCCAATTTGTCAATTTTTCTTGCTCAATTCACCAATCCATGAAGCATAAACCTCAACGACATATTCATCGACATCTTAGTACGTCTCAACGATGAAATTTGAGCTCAATTTCAACTCACATCAGCTCTCAGCAATTCGGTTTGCACAGAACCGAACAGGGCATTTTCGGTTCTGTGCATACCTCACTTGATCAGCCCTTAAACTATCCTAAATCCTCAATTTATCTACTAATCTACTTGCTAACATGTAGTTCTAAGAGTTGGAAAGCCTCACCGGAAATTTGAGATCAGGGCGACGTTGAAAAGCCCACGAATAGGTTCGGTTCTCTCTCGCCAACCGTCGGTCAGTTTCTGTCCTTCAAACACAACGCCTATGTGGGGTCAAAACTCCATCAAATTCATTTAAAATTTTTACCACAACTCAGTATATATGTGTCCTAGATGTCCACAAAATTTTGCGTGAAAGATTCAAACGATTTAAGGTCCAACGGAGTTCAAACAATAGCTTACCTCCAGCTGCGACGATTTCCATCGACTCTTGAGAAAATGCCTGGCCGGAGCTCCTCAGTTGGTCAAATGACTTGATTCAAGTTGGAGCTGGTCGGCAAGAGGCTAAATTTGATGTTGGTGGTCGGTTCGAGCTCAGGTGGCGGCCATAAGTGGTGGTCGGAAGTGGCGAAGCCGGCGGCAGTGGCTGGTCTGGCGAGAGCAGTTCACAGCTGAAGAAGAGAAGAAGAAAAGGAAGAAGATGGCTATGGAGGTTGTGGTCTTCGGCAAAATGAGGAATGAGAGGGTATGTATGCACAAATTTGAAAGTCAACCATGAAGAATGGTAGGTTAAAAGGTTTCCATTTAATGCCAATTGATCATCCATTGATACTTGTCCATATGTCAATCAATAGCTCATCCAAGGGCTGTTATTTTTCCTAATTTTTGGTAGCCATGGGGTATTGCAATTGACCAAAATGCCCTTATCCATTTATTAAGCCAAGGCTAAGGCTTGAGGGGCAAAATGATAATTTTACCCTCGACGTCCGTAGCGTTATTTTTTCTAATTCCAATTTTCTTCGATGAGTTGATGGTCAATCCAACTATAATGTTGGAATTTTTGATTCTCCATTTTCTAATTTTCGAGACTCGTCTCTGAATCATTTCTCTGTCAGATGTGATTCCAACCTATCTCGAACTAATGGACGGCTTTTGCAGACGTTACGCGTATCGACTCTGTGATTCATATCACACTTAGGGCTCGTCAATTCTTGGCGACCTTGGTTGTCATGTAATTGCGAGGGTCTATTACTAGTTCCGACGGTCTCAATCTTCATTATTCAATTTAGAAAAGTTTTGCAAATTATACATTGGTTAAGCGGCATCACCGGCGCTCCAATAGTATAACACTAGCAGTGCATTCCTTAATCATTCTTAAATCGGCCTTCATGGCTCTAAATATCCCCTCGACAATCCTTATGGTCCAAGTGTCATTTTCTATACGAGTTCCCTAGGTCCACGTATCTTGTCTCGCGTTAGCCTTCCCCTTTTGGTTAGTTAACTCGAGATTGATCAGATCCCAATGAGATACGACTAAAATATATCGTTAGATATATTCTCATTAATAAGTCTCGAAATGACAGGAAAAATCAGAATGTCACAGTTCCCGATACTTAGCTTCGGTTGGAGGTAGTAGGTGTATGAGATCTGGTTCTACTATTGTGAGGCCCGATATATGTTGTAAAGGAAGTCACGGTGAGTCGAACACCATTAGTTTCACGTCAATCAGATGTCGGACGGCCAAGATATGGACTTCTGACGAGGCGCCGTCGAGTTTATGCTGGCGCTGATCATCTGCTTCGGCGAGGCGTTGATTGGTCAATGCCTATGTGGCTCTGGCGTGGTACCCACGTCGCAGCCATGTTAACACGGGTTGTTATAACTGAATCACACAAAAGAGTTGATCCGACAGTGGTAGATATGCCACGTGTCGAAATCTTCCTTTTTCAAAAATAAAAATCATTTTCTAACAATTAATAAAAATTGATCGGACGACTATAATTCAATCGGACACTTCAATCTGAACCGTCCATTTTCAATCTTAGATCAGATCGTCGAGCGATTGCCGTGTGGCGCGATCTAGATCGTTGGTCCAAGTTAAGCGGGAATTTCAAATTTTGAGCGGAACAGGCTGAAGCGGCGTCGTTTCTATGCCGATCCAGTTCCGTATGGGTTGGGTCGGCCACCCGTGGTCGTGGTCCGGGTCACCTGACCCGGTTTGAATAATTTCTTCTTCTAATAAAAAATCTAAAAATTGATTTTAAAAATCCAAAAAAATGGAATATTCTAAAAAATGATAGAAAATTCTAGATAATCCCAAAAAATTAGGAAATTTTTTTAAAAGTTTCTAAACACTCTAGAAATTCCAAAAAATTGAGGAATGACCACTGAAAACTGGTCAATCCTATTTTTGGGATTTCTTATCCGTTCTTCCTAAAATTGATGATTTTACCCCTTTAGGGGTAAACCGATTATTCTTTGTATACGAGATAGGTTGAAAATGCCAAAATAAGGATTATGGTCAGTTAGGTGACCAATCCTTCTGGTTGGGTTTTCGAATCTCATTCTTTTTCCTAAAATGACGTTTTTACCCCTCAAAGGATAAATCGTCTTCCCTATCCAATTAGTCATGAAAATTGCTCGAAATCAGGATTTGGGTTTGGTGGTTGACCAATCTTTCTATTTGGGATTTTCACTTCTCATCATCTTCTGAAATGACGATTTTACCCCTCAGAGGGTAAATCATTTTCAAAATTTCAGAAAATTCATAAAATTGCTGAAAATTAGGAAATGGATTGATTTAATGATCAATCCTATTTCCAACATCCTTTGACTCCATATTTCTTCTGGAATGACAATTTTTCCCTCTTCAGGCAAATTGTCCCGAATTTCATCAAAATTACGATTTTGCCCATCGTGAGCAAATCTTGTCTAAATCACTCTTGAGCCGTGATTGACACTTCTCTAGGTCAATATGGCCTTATTAGGGATGTCATGTTGTATTCATGTGATTTATTCGCATGTCTTGAATCCTTGAATTGCGCACTTTTTCTTATTGATTGTGAGTGTTATGGTAGTTACTCCTATCTGCATGAGATCCTAGATTTAAGGTTCATACCTCACTCATCTGCATGAAATCTTATGATTAAATGATTCATTCAACCTAGGTACCGAAAGGGCCTTAACTCTAATAGTTGGCGTAACGTAGTCACCGATCCCACTTCTCTAGTTCTCGCAGAATCGAATAGAAGCTCCTAACTGCTTGATAGGATTTCCAATCGTTCCCTCCACGAAACGATTGGTGGCAACTCCTTGATATGTACACGCATCACATGTCACTAGACTACACTGAAGATCAACCACGTATACCTCCGTTGCGACTTGAGTAAAGAGCTTTTAGGAGAGGCCCGCGTCCGACTAGATGGGACAACCCATTAACCCTTGCCACTCGAGAGGGTCGCGACAGATTAGCGACTCCGCTGGGGAATTATTCCAAACTAAAATCTCTGGTTCGAAATTTTAGAGGACTTGAGTCGATTAAAAGGTTAATTTGTTTATCTAACCCTATTTTTGGCAGATGCTCTCGAAGGTGAGGTACGCACCCTAACCATCATGTTATATGTTTTTGCAGATTGGAGAAATAAGGGGTGGAGTGTTTGTTGACATCTTTCCTACAGGTTTGAGTTGGGGTTATATGTTTATTTTTATGCACATATTGAAGCGGTGTTTGATATGAACTGTTGCGCGTGACTTTGCATTGTGATGATCACGACACATCTCACACACTAGCGGTCAAACCTTGACTGCAACCACCTCTAGGTTACCTTAGATAAGGAAAGGGTGCAAAAGGATCTCATGTTTGATGGCACTTGAGACTTTCGTATTCATTCCTGCTCATAATCTAAATTGGTGATCTCTAGCCTTCTTGGGTGGGTACTTTTGGGAGGAATTTGCCATATTTAAATCGTGGGAACCTGAACCATAGGTTCCTTATCTAATTTTTTATTTTTAGAGTATACCCCCTACTTGTCTCATGTGCTTGTCTATGGGCAGCTGGTATACCAAAAACCACAAAAAAATTCTCTCTCTCTGATCATTGTAAGTATGATTTCTCACTCTCCTTGTTCATTTTCCAAGTGAAATTTCATGATTGGAAATTTGTGAGAATCGATCGAATGCCCCGGGTGTTTGAGTTTACAAATAAAAAAATTTTGCAATGAATTTTAGATACAAAATTGAAACACCTCTAAGCCATCCCTACGAAATAGATGGTTCGTCCAAATTTTCAAATATGGATTAAGATGTCATTTTTATGCCTAAAATTCTTCTGATTCACGATTTGGGGCACATAAGTAAAGCCTTATTTTTAATCACATTTTGTATAGTGTTTTCTTAAACAAGAATCATATAGTTTACACAAAACAATCTTTCAAGCTTAATGCCCATATTTGCATATAAAATTTGAAGTTAAATGGTATTTGATTGATGATCGTGAATTAATCTTTTAATGATGTCTCATCTTCTCTTGAAATCTTGGCGAATATCAAAAGCCAGTAAATAGGGATTATGGAATATGTATTGTCGCCTTACTTTCATTACAAGAGGTGACCTCTTTAAGAGATGTCTTTGCTATATAAAATGCTAAATGTGTCTCTTTTTTGATAGGTTGTATATTGTTGACACCTGATTTTCAATCACCTTTTATCTTCATTTTATTGTACAAATTAATTAAAATAGTGAAAAAAATCATAAAATTTCAAAATCAACTTTGGAAACCTTGGCCTAACCTTAAGAACCAATTTAGACCACAAAATATTTTTCATAATTTTTAATATTTTTTTTGAATTTATTTAATTATAAAAATACCTAAAAATTATTTTAAAAAAATACGCAAAAATAGTCAATAATTTTATTTTAATTCCCTTTTCAGAATGGTCACTTTAAATATCAAAAATTCGACTTGGGTAACTATGTTCCTTCACAAACATAAACCCGAATCGAGCATAAAAATTTTATTTTTAAGTCTTTAAATTTTTAATTTTCACTTCTAATAAGCTATGAAATCTGAATCTAGAGCCTTGAAGTGCGATTGGGTCAATTCGACCTCCAATTTGATCAATTTTGACAAAAGAACTTAATTGGACAAATTTTCTTTTCAATTTAGTCCCTAGTTTCGCTAATTTTCAAACTAATTTCTCTCGGGCCACAATCATGAAAATATAACAACTCTCCCCTATGGTTTTTCATCATTTTGGATTCGATGGTAGCCTCAATTTTGACTGATTCAATCGTTTGGACCTTCAATTAACAGAAAATCATTTTCAGATCCTATCGACAATTTGGGGTTTTCGTTAAATTTTAAGTCAATTGGTCGCGAAAACACCCATATTCAATGGAAAGCATGATGGGGAGTCCAATTTTGATCTCAATTTTATGAAAAATGATCGAATGGAGGCTCAATTTGGCTGGATTCCCAGAACCGAATCTATCAGGTCGGGTCCGACCCAACCCAGTGGATCCGAGTCTGCAACTCACTCATGCTTCCATCTTTGTACATTTCTCTTCCCATTTTGCTCACGATTACACCAGGTCCTCTCCTTCTTTTGTCGCCTACTATACTGAGGGCGTACAAGGGTGAGCTGGCACCTCGATTCTGAAGAAAAAGGATAGTAGTCCGTTACCAAGGAGAGAGAGAAGAGAGGTCAGGGAGTGGTATCTGAGAGGGAAGGGGGTATCGAGAGGTGATGGAGAAAAAAGGGGCCGGTGATTTTTTGGTTCTTCATGGCAAACACAGAGAGTGAAGAAGAGAGACCAATAGAGAGAAAGAGAGCAAGAGCTAAGGAGCGAGAGAGAGGTCGCCGGAGTCCTATTGACGGCGAAATAGGGCAGCACGAGCACGAAAAAGAGCGAGAGGAGAGAGCAAGTCCGAAGAGAAACCGAAGTCTGAACAAGGGTATACGACCTTCTGGACACTCGACCCATCGTTGTCGTGGCCTTCCTCGCCGTCGACTCCGCTGAAGAAGGTCGGTTAACCTTCGGTTAACCCGTCCCCTGTTTTTTTTCTTCTTCTTCAAACGTCCTGTGAGTTCCGCTCGGTTTGGTTCTTGACCAAATCGAGCCAAACCAAATGCATGACGACATCCTTTACAGTGGCTGTGTTAACGTTTGAATGTTTTCTTGCTTCGATTTTGCACGTAATGTCCATGGATATAGCCTACACGTTTGTTTTTTGTATGCCTATCATGTGTTCGACAAAATGCCGCCGGACCCATTTGCAAGTTTTCGCCCTCGGCCGTGTGTTATTTGAGCGATTCATACCTGTTTATTGCCTTAAGTTAGTCTTAGAATCGACTTAAGCCATTTTTTTTATCTCTATTTTGCATTAAGCCGCGTCGAAAATCACGGTCGAAGCTCCCATGGCTCTCAGTCCGAGCTGGAAACTCATCGACGTCCCTCAGGCTGTCATCAAGCTCGAACCGAGCTCAGGTATGTCTCTCCATACCCTATGAGTGTTGCGTGAACGCTTGAAATCAAGTTTCAAACAAAAAAAAAATTGCAAAAAATCTTCACCGGAGCCGGTTCTGTGGGGTTTCGGTTCGCCGATTCCCGTTGTGTTCTTGACCATGAATCTGACATATGTTAATGTGGATGTCTGGAGAGTTGAATGGGGCAAGAATGATCAAAAAACATGAAAAGTTGGGCTCGATTTGATTTTTCCGGCGAGAATTCCGGCGACCTCGCCGGAATAATAACTGTTCCAGCGAGGCGCCGGTCGTCCTCTCTGGCGGGCGCGTCCAGCTCGTTTTTTTAATAAAACCCGAATCGGATGGCCGTGGGCGTGCCACATGTCGCGATTCAGTGATTTTCGAAAATTAATAAATTAATTTTATATTAATAAATAGATTTTTAGAAAAAAAAATTGATCTGATGGCCGTGGATTAGCCGCGTGTCAAGATCTCAGGTTTTCAAAATTAATAAAAGATTTTTGGGAATAAAAGAAATTCATTAAAAATACGATCGGATGGTCCAAACCGTTCTATGTGCCACTCTGTGATCCGTCCGATCATCCTTTTCCAAAAATTTATTGAAATATAGATCAGACGCACCATAGGGTGCCACGTGGAGAGTTTGAGACCATCCGATGGTTTTTATTTTAGAAATATGGATAAATTAGAAAATTGATTAAAAAATAGAAAATTTTAGAAAAATCCAAAACAGTGTCGTTTTTAGATCGACTTTCTACCCATACGGTCGGATCGGGTGCCCAAGAGGCGTGGACCAGGTTCGACCCAGTTCGGAGAATAATTTAATAATGAAAAATAATAATAATTTCAAAAAATTTGGAAGTTCAATAAAAAAATCAAAAAATCATTAAAAATTCAGAAAAATAGGAAAAAGTCAAAAAATCCCCAAAAAAATTTAAAACAAATCCTAAAAATAGAAAATTGCCACAATCAACTGGTCATGACCTATTTCGGGTGTTTGGTCCCCGAATCTTTTCAAAAATGATAATTTTGTCCTTTTGGTAAATCGCCTCCTAAAAATTCCAAAAATATTTGTAAAAATAGAAAATGGTCACAATCAACTGGCCATGACCTATTTTGAATGTTTAGTCCTCGAATCTTTTCAAAAATGATGATTTTACCCTTTTGGCAAATCGCCTCCTAAAAATTTCAAAAATATTTCTAAAAATAGAAAATGGTCACAATCAACTGGCCATGACCTATTTTGGATGTTTAGTCCTCAAATCTTTTCAAAAATGATGATTTTGCCCTTTTGAAAAATCGGCTTCCAAAAATTCCAAAAATGAAAAATAGCCATAATCAACTGGTCATGACCTATTTCGGGTGTTTAGTCCCCGAATCTTTTCAAAATGACGATTTTGCCCTTTTGAGAAATCGTCTCCCAAAAATCTTTAAAAATTTTAGAAAATAGGAAATGACCACAATTAACTGGCCATGACCTATTTTGGGTCTTTCAAACCTAGATCCTTTAAAAAATGACGATTTTGTCCTTTTGGCAAACCGTCTTCCAAAAATTGAAGAAATTAAAAAAATCCATAAAAATCCAGAAAATAGGAAATAGCCGCAGTCAACTGGCCATAACCTATTTTGGGGATTCGACACCTGAACCTCCAAAAAATAACGAATTTGTCCTTTCGGCAAATTGTCTCCAAATCTTTCCATTATACCCCTGACCCTAAATCACACATTCTCTAAGCCTTTAGGGCTATATTAGGAGGCCCATGATTTGAATTGATGTGCATCGACGTAGTTTTTTTATGCACTCGATTGGGCTTTCCTTATATTGATTGTGATTGATGGGGACTAGTCTTCCAATTTGTATTGAAACCCTAAATCAGACTTACCCCACCCAATTTTGCGCCTACATGAAATCTTAATTAGGAAAATCACACTCGTTAGGTACCGAAAAGGGTGTTGGTAATGACATCAACATAACCAAGTCTCCGAATCCAAAATCTCTAATTCCACAAAACTGATCGATCTCTCCCAATCGATTAGCGAGGTTTCCAATTCACCTTCCAAGAAGGATCGGTGGCGACTCCAAATGCATGCACACATAGCATATGCCACCACAACCACACAAAGGTCGAACCCAATCGACTCTTATTGTCGAAAAATCTCTAAATTTACTCCCATCGTGATTTGGTATGGCTAGGGAGGACTCGCGCCAATCAAGGCCCGTGATCCACGTTTCAAAGTAGGGGTCCGATCGGTAATCCATTAGCTTGTTTTTCCTAACAGGAGGAAAAGGAAAAAATCAGGTCGTGACATACATGAGAGACATTTATTGAAGATTCCTTCATCTAATCACATGCAAGATGTGATGGAACAATGGTAAAACTATGATAGTTCCAATAAAAACTTTAAGTGTTATACTTGACTTGTTCCTTTATTTCTTTCGTCAACATGTTAAAATGGTTGAAGGCCAAGGAGATTAAACCTATTTTCCCTACAAAATGAAAAGAAAGACGCCTCCATCAGAAGTCATCCATGGAGTTTGAAAATATAAGATGGATCAATTGTGATGAACCTTAAACAGACAACATGCAGAAGGGACAACCTGATTTGGATCGACCTCTCTAAGTTGAAAAGGATGCATTCGTTCCAAATTAAATTGATTTGTTTTTGGGTTGATATGATTACTCACACTTGCAGGTGATTATAAAAAAAGTGAATGGGATCATTAAGGAACATTCCTTCATCTCTGATGCTCAAAATGATGGGAGTTGAGCATTATACTCTGGGGATAGTATATCCATGATCGTTTCAATTAGAGCTTTTGGTGCAACAATTGACTTATTCATTCCTTCTGTCATGTAAGTGAAATAAAAGGATTGTGTGAGGTTAACATTCATTTCTTTTTAAAAGACTCAAGTTTAATGTGACATTCTGATTTCCCAATCAACTTCAGACTCTGTAATGAGAAGTTTATATATATCAAGCGATGTATTTCAGTTGTATTCTGCTCAAATCTGATCAATTTGAGTAAACTAACCAAAGGAAAAAGGCTAAAGCGAGACAAGGTACGTGGACCTAGGCGACTCAGATAGGAAACGGTGCTTTGACCATAAGGATTGTCGAGGGGATATTTAGAACCACCAAAAGGCCGATCTAAGAACGATCCAGGATTACCGTGCGAGGGTCGTACGATTGGAGCGCGGGTAATGCCGCTTAACCAACGTACGATTTGCAAAATTATCCTAAATCAGACTGTGACGATCGAGACCTTAGGGACTAGTGATAAACCCTCACAATTACATGACAACCAAAGCCACCATGAATTGACGAGTCCTAAATGTGAGAGGATCACAGGGGTCGATACGCGTATATTCTGCAAAAGCCATCCTTCAGTCCGGGATAGGTTGGAATCATGTCCGATAGAAGAAACGATCAAAAACGAGTCTTGAAAAGTTTGAAAAAGGAAAATCAAGAATTTCAACGTCAATAGGATTGGTCGTCGCCCTATCGAAGAAGTCAGAATCGAGAAAAACGACGTTCCGAACGTCGGAGGCAAAAAGACCATAATGTCCCTCAAGCTTTGGACTTTGTCTTTATAATTGAAAGAAGGGAAAAATGGACATTTCTCCCCCCCCCCAAGCTGTTGAAAATTGAAGAGCAATTGATGGCCATTGGATGCCCTTGAGAAGAACAATTGCCAAGTGTCACAAATCCAAGGGTGGAAGATCAACTCTTCATTTAATGCCCACTTACCAATCACTTCAATTAATTAAAATTTTGAGGGAATAACCAGCTCTCTCTCTCTCCTCAAAGCCCTCCATTTGGCCAAAAAAATTGTAGAGCACCACCATTTCCCTTTCTTCTTCTTCTTCTCCAGTTTCTGCTTCACCCGACCCCGCCGGACGTCGCCGTTCGGTCCGTACGATCGCCTCCTCCGGCAGTCCCCTGCTTCCAGCTAACCACCCAGACGTAGCCCCACGTCTTGCCGACATCCCTCAACTTGAATCAGGTCATTTAGAGCTCTGAGGAATTCAGGGAAAACATTCTCCCACAGGTCGACGGATTCTATTCCAACTTGAGGTAGGTTCGGTTCTAAACCCTTTAGACAACTGAAAACTTGGAATCTATGGCTCAAATTTTGTGGAGATCAAGTAGACATATAGATGGTTCTGTGATAAAAATTGGGGATTTATTTGATAAGTTTTGACCATGAACCACCCTTGTATATTATGCCTAGAATTTGCCGGTATTCTGTGTTTGAGTGATCCGGCGACTTCCGACGACTTTCCGGCAATCACGCGACTTGAAACTCATGGTGAGACTTCCAAACTCTTAGGTCGACATTATAAGAGGTAGAATGACGTATATTTGATGGATTTGAGATAGATTAAGGCCGGTTGGACCCGTCATGAACATAATCGAATGGAACCGGTTCAATGCTGGGCCAAACCTGTTCTGTAGAGGGCTGATTAGGCTTGGATTATGTTGTAATTTGGTGTGTATGATGTGTTAAGATGATGAGGAGTATGTTATGAGTGATTTGGATGAATGAATTGAGGAATTAGACTTGGGATTTTGACAAATCGATTGGTTAAACTAAGTTGCGCGACAAGTCAGCTTTGGGACTTGGATTGGCCGAACCATAGGAGACACGAGGAGGGGAAATTTGCATTGTTAAGTGGAGGTAAGGAATTTCCTAAACCAAGGCTAGGGGGATTGGACTCGATTAGGTAAGTCGAGTAGAGAAATTGATCGATTAATGGGCATATTCTAAAGTAATGAGCCTTAGTATGTTTTAGGGCTAATTAAAGAGTTTATGCGTGCCTTGACTTGTATTGGAATCGCGTGTCATGTTTGGATAATAATTGAATTGCTTTGCATGCCATGGGATTATGAATGTTACTTGAAATGTAATTGACATTGAGTGTGTGAATGTTAAAAGATCATGGCATGAATCCTGATTATAGCATGACATGGCATGGCCCTGAGGTGTGTGAGACGCGGTGCGAGAGATTGAGACCTTGAGGCGACGAGGTCGCGAGGTGGATGATGATTAGGTGGCGCCCTGATGCGACGAAGTCGCGGGGTGAGATAGCCACAGTCCTGATGTGATATAATCGCGGGACAGAATATGAGCTCATAGACCCTGCCTAGAAATTGAACCAGGGATTGATGCGTTTACGTGGGTCGAGCCTAATGCGATCTAATCGCGGGCCAAAGAATGAGGCAGGTAGAGGTTGATTGATGTGGTGAAGTGGCAGGCCGAACATGTACGTGCAATGTGTGTGACATGAGAATATAAATGCGTGTCTGTCCTCTATGCATTATTGTTTATTGAATTATGAATGTCATACCTGCATGAGTACATGAGTTGGATAGGTTGAGTGACTTAACTGCCTGAGTGGACGGTCAACTTAACCTAGGGTAGGTTTTTCTTACTGAGATGTGTATCTCACCCCTTTTGGGGAAATTTTACTTTACAGATCCTAGGCAGTAGCTATGTGGCCTATCAGGTTTGGGAACCCGCAGAAGATGACGGCGTATTATGATGAGTTCCCCGATAGGCATGGAAATATATACTTAAGGAAATGTACAGTAGTTTGGGTAGATGAGGGCAAACCAGACTGGAAGCCTCATCGGTTTGAGGCTTGATTTAGACAGGACGGGGATAGGAAGGTCGGGCTGTTGAAGCCTCACGAGTTTCCGGAGGGTTCAGTGGTTGGGTCGAGGAACGGCTTGGAGCGGACGCCGACAGCTGAGTTTTTCGTGCCACTGCCAGAGGATAAGGTCATCGTGGTGGAGCCGTCCGAGAGAGATCGATCCGAGCTAGACCAGGAGGCGACCGCAGAGGGAGACCAGGCTGAGCAGTCACAGGAAGCGACCATGGAGGACTCTGTGGAGGTTTCGTCGGAGACTTTCTCCGACTACGAGCCGTCAGAGGAGAGCGAGGACACCGGAGATTCCAGCAGTTCTTCCTAGGCGACTTCGGAGGATGACCTGACTTTTTGACTAGCGACCTGACCCCCTTCCTTGGTGAATTTTGTGGATACCTTTTTGGCATGCTTACCCGTCACCCCTGATGTTTAGCGGATTTAGTAATTATCGGTCTGTAGGTGATGATGTATGGCTTTCTTGATGCTATCCATGTCATACTTAGTCTGTATGTGTATATACATATTGTACGGGAGACATTGGGAACCGCTTCCATGTGCTTAATGTAAGTTATTTTATCTCTCGACCTTTCTTTTTATATGAGGTGGATCCTTAGGACCGCCGAGAGATTATTGTTGTTTTACTTACAGGGATGATTGTGTGCTCGCGATGGGGCGCGGGGCGTGACATTTAAACTCTCGAAGCGTGAGGTGAATGCAACTTGGCATGATTGCCAACTAAAGAGTGTCTTAAGGAGTACAAGTACTCATGTTTCTTGCCATAAGATGGATCGTCATTTGACCTTAAAAGGGTGTATCTTGTTCCTCATTTCAATCCTCATCAAAATATGAAATGATCATCTCCTTTTTTATATGCAGGGATGAAGAAAACTGAATGCTTGCTCGCGGAGCAACACTTCAAGGTGTAAATGTACACAAATAAATCGGCGCTTGTGGATCTCGAGTAGCAGATTGCTTGAGAGGCGTCATGAGGTCGTGACAAATCGAAAAAACCATGAAGAGATGATCGTTGTTCGTCTTTGAATCAAAAGGGAGTACTTGTTTTAATCATTGATTTTCCTAATCAAATGTCAAACATTTTTCTTTCACTCAAAACATATTGAAAAGCATCGATAGAGCGAAAGTGACAAAGAACACCTAGCCTCAAAAAGAGGAGTAACAAAAACCAAGTAGCATCTAACATCGTGGGACATCAAATGTTGAGACCTTCGAATAATCACGATGGAATTCTATCACCCGATGTCACGAAAGGGATTAAATTGTCCCTTATTCTGATTTTATTTCATGTGAATGATTGAGATGTTTCTCTTTCATGTACTGAAAATGTTAGTTTAAGAAAGGTGTCAGAGTAGATGGGAGGGCACGATAGGCCAAAATCACCTGATATGGAAGTGATTGATTCAACTAAGAGGGAACGCATTAGCACGGCAAAATGGAGCTGCACATGACTAAATCAGCTGACTCAAGGTAGAGCACTCAATTGTTGGGAGCAAATCATTCATCTAACTAGAAAGCATATTGAGGTTGAAGACATCAGATTCGTCATGCGGTATGAGTAGCAAGTCCTCAAACTAATGGTTATCACTCATGGAACATAATGGAATGGAATCCATCCATTGAATAAAAAAAGGCATTTGGCCGTAATAACAACGCTTCCAAGAAGAACAATACCAAGCCATCCCTCTTGGTAAAAAGGGACGTATCGTTCCTAAATGGTTTTAGATTAAATATGAAAATAATGTTTCCTATCTTTTTGCTCTCAGATTATGAACAGAGGCAAGGCACCCAAGAAACAATGCCTTCACATAACAAAACAGGGAGTACCCCCTTCATGGCATCTCAAACATGCATTAGAATAAATGATTTCAAGAGCATTCTGATGGCTCAATTTGTGAACAAAAGTCTAAAAAAAACTTGAAAAAATTTCTTAACAATTAGAAGTCTCTTTGAAAAGAGCATTTGGGAAGAAAGAATTTAAGCTTTGCAGATTGACATGTTTGGCAAAAAAGATACTTTCTGTGAATAGAGTAAAAGACATGAATCCATTTTTCATTGCAAGCACGAATTATCTTAGATCACTTGCATCATGCATATCATAAACGCATCATTTATATGCATGTTCTTCCTTGACATATGTTGACATGTCAAGACAGAAGAATCCAAATGAAAGGAAAATTGCCTAGACCCACGAGATGAAGAGGAAATATCAAATATTTCGAGAGCAGATGCGATTGAGAGAGTTGCCAAGAGACCATGCGACAAATTCCAAGGCTATCAAGCTACCAAGAGATAGATAAAAATAATCGAAGATTCTGGATGTTGAGATAGATTACTAGAATCAACAAAGTAAATTCATTGGAGCAAATCCTTCCTTTCTTGTCAAAAGATCAAGTTGGGGGCAAGATTCTCATTTGCCACCAAGAGAGCATATTGGAGCAAGTTATCAAGCCCAAAGATGACGAGCTTCAAGACATGCCCTACTGTGGGCAAAGCAACTGAAAAAGACAATTTCCTTGATCATCGGAAATACTTCACCTCAAAGGGAGTATCTTGTTTCTAAGTGATTCAAATAAAGTTAAACATGGATGAATACTCATTTCTTTATGTACAGGTACAAAGACCTCTTCAAATGGGACTGAAAATCATCAAAGGATATGAAAAATACTAAGGTATTTAGCTAAGGTAGACATCGTCTAACTAGGGCAAATGGATTGTTGATATTACCAACATCTTCAAACATGGATGTAGCGATTCGAAAAATGTTGTCCATATCAATATGCAATATTGGAATGGACTCAATCAAAAGAAAAATACTGGCAATCGACAAAGGAAGGGTAGCCAGGTATCGCATCCAATTTACCTATTTTCCTTGCATTTGCTAATACAAAATCATTTCTTTCCTTGGCAGAATTGCCGATAGGATATTATCACGAGTCTAATGAGAGGAGAATATCATAAGGAAAGCCACAAGAGACAGGGCGCCTGTGACATTCCGAATTTCGATCCTCTCGAGGTTATTGAATGGAAGGATATCGATCGATACGTTTCAATTGTAACTTGCTCGGAGTTGGCCACTTTTGAGTTAACTAACCAACAGGGAAAGACTGACGCGGAGTTGGATACGTGTACTTAGGGAATTTGAATGAGAAATAGCACTTTCACCATAAGAATTGTTGAGGAAATATTTTGGGCCAGCAGAGATCGATCTAGGAATGATCATGGAATGTCTTGCTAGCGTTATACGTTGGGACACGGGCGATTCCACTTAACCAATGTGTAATTTAAGAGAATTTCCTAAATCGGATTCCGATGATCAGGATTGCAGGAGCTAGTGATAAACCCTTGCAATTACATGACAATCAAAGTCGCCACGGCTAAGAAAAATTCCAAGGCCGATACGCGTAGCGTCTGCAAGAGTCGCTCGTCAATTTGAGATAAACTGGAAATACAGTCAACGAGAGGTCGACATGAAATTGGACTTCGAGATTTGGGTATTGGACATTGAGGAATTTCAATATTGAAATTGAAATGAACGTCGCCTCATCGAGGGTGATTTATGTTGGAAAAATAGAATTTCAGATGAAAAGTGTAAAATGACCATTTTGCTCCTCAACCTTTGGCCTTGCCTTAAGAACCAATAGAGGTCATTTTGGTCATTGAACCTCTCTATATGGCTGCCGAGAATTTGATGAGGAAGAGTCAAAGGAAGTCAAGGTCTTCTAGAAGCCTTGCCAAGTGTCAGCCAAAGAAGGCCTCATGCATCAAATGCCCATTAAATCAATCTTATCATTTTAAGCTCAATTATTTGGGCGAACGCTCATACCCACTCTCTTCGGCTGTTCACCTTCTTCCCCTCACTTTTTCTCTTCATTTTTCTTCTTCCTCTTCCTTTGGTGTCTTGGCCGAACAGTTTTCTCGCGGATAGAGAAAAACTGCTTCACTGTTCCGACTATAACTTTGTCGTCTGGCATCGGATTGAGGTAAAACCACCACCATCTTAAATCTTATCGTCTTGCCGTTCGAACAAGGTATTATGAGCTTAATTTGGCCCAGCCATTTGTCCTGTAGGTCTGTTTGAGTGGGCAAAGGTCAGAACATGACCCGATTTTGGAGAGGGACGGTTTTTGGGGGCTTTTGGACTTCAAATGGCTTCAAACTTTTGGTGAGATCTTCATAACATCTAGTACTTGAGTTCGCTGAGCAAAGTAATGTTATTTTATTGAGAATTTAGGGTGTTTTCATGGCTGAATAGAGGTGATGATAAGCAGACAGATTCTAATCGTGTGACGGTTGTGAAGGAACCGAGCTATTCGAAGGTCTTGTGAGATGATTTTTGTAATCAAAATTTTGATGAGCTTCCTAAACACATAGATTGAGGCTTCAGCAAGTTTATTTTATGAGAAATTAAGGCTTAAGATTGAATTATGATTTGTTTATGCTGATTGAACCAAAACCGATATTGTTTTGTGGAACACCATTGTCATGTCCCGAACCCGGCGAGCACGCAAACATCACACCAGGCCGTAATTAAGCTGTGCCATCCAGAATCCTTTGGCCCTCATCAACTAATTATCTTACGCATGTAGAAGCAAGAAACTACTACGTACACAAATAAAATCAATCATGACTTAAGGCGGAAAAATAGTACACCTCTCGTATCTATAAAATACACCTCAATTCATTGTAATAGTCAAGACTAATCCACAAAACAATATACCATCTCTAAGGTCATCCAACATCTTAAAAATATTTGATCAACTACTTCCTCAAATGCTAATCTTTGGTAAGTTCGGGTTTCCCTCGCTTGGAGCCTGAAAAAGTTAAGCCGCCACTGGAGTGAGATATAAATCTCAATAAATGAAACCTAATCCTATGCCTCATACTAGTCCCACCAGACCACACACACATGCCACTCAAAATACAAGACAACAAATAATGCAATGGCATAAACCATCACACAACAATAACATCCATAATCAGACATGGACGATCAATACAACTGTCAGGCTCAAATCCAAATTCTCAATATACAAACACATGCACTACATACGCCACAACTACCACTTTCTCATCCACCCACATACTCCATTGGCACTCCTGCCACCTGACATCGCCCGGGTCATCAGACCAAATGATGTCCACGTACCACTGGGGTCATCAGACCAATTGGTACGCTCCTGGCTTGCAGCCACCCCATGCCGCTGGGGTCATCAGACCAAATGACAATCACATTTTCATTCTTTTTCACTACCCTCCGACACCGTCGGGGTCATCAGATCAAATGGTATCCTCAACACACATTTCATTTAATTTAACCACCCTCCGATACCGCCTAGGTCATCAGACCAAATGGTATCCTCAACACGCATTTTATTCAATTTCACCACCCTCCAATACCGCCGGGGTCATCAGACCAAATGATATCCTCAACTCTTTTCTTATTAATATCACTCACATGCGATTTAATTCATAAAAATTCACCGGTCAATCATATCATTCAATTACTCATTTAACTATGTCCTGGCATTTAGAGAAAGGATTAGGAAATACTTACCTGGTTAATTAATACAATGTCACACAATGTGACTCCCCTCCAGACCACAAGTATCAAATCCCCACGAATCCTTTGTCAACCTAAACAATTCACCAATCTTAAGTCAATAAGTCATGGCTCACTCGTTGTCGTTATCTCAAGCCTTCCTTAACCATACATTTCGCAATTCATGCCACTTTATTACTCAAATGAATGTATAATCACACTCTCACAAACCCTCAATAGGTTCGATTTACATGGTCATAGACATGGCAAGACACAATCTAGTGGTTTATGAACCAATTTTGCCATAAATCACCTTTCAACCTCAATCAACATCTCACACTTCATATTGACACTCACAATACATCATTTAAGGTATTATAAGTCTATTTGTAGTTTAAACACTCTTCATTCAACCCCTAAACATAACCGGCCAGCATTGTTCATCCACTAAATAGAACCGGATTCGATTCCCAACCGCTCAATCAAGCTATATCTCAATTTCAAACTTCAATCCATCACAAAATATACTCTCGACAACCTTAATCTACATGTTAAGGGAGCTTACCAAAGATTTGGAAGCAAAGTAACACCTCAAAGACCTTTGAACAGCTCGGTTCCTTCACAATTCTCAAACGGAAAGAATTTGCTCGGTATAAACGTCTACAAACCAACTATATACACCCATCAAAATTCAATAAAAATTGTAACCAAAACTCAGCCAATTCAAGTACTAGATGTTATGAAGGTCTCACCAAAAACTTGAGGTCATTTGATGTCCGGAAGCTCCCAAAAACGCAGCCTCTCTAAAATCGAATTAGAATCTGACCTTTGTCCACTCAAATAAACCTACGGGATAAAATGATGGACCAAATTAAGCTCATAATATCTTTCTAGAATGACAAGACGATAAGATGTAATATGGAGGTGGTTTTACCTCAATATGAAGTGGAACGAGAAAGTTATGACCAAAATAGTGAGCCGATTTTTCCCTGTCCGTGGGAAATTTGTTTGCCCGAGAGGAGAAATGAAAAAGAAGATGGTGGGAGATGGTGGGATGGCTATACACGACTGTAGGGTCTTCCAATGGTTGTCTCACACACATTATTGGCTTAAAATTGATTAGATAAGGTTAGGTGGGGTAATTAATGCTTGAAGGCTCCATTGCTTGACATATGGCACTCACCAATAGTACAACTTGAGGCTTTGAATCATCCTTTGACTCTTGCATATTCATTTTTGGCAGCCAATAATTGAGAGGGATTGACCATTTTGTCCTTCTTGAATTATTAAGGCAAGTAAAATGGTCAAGGGGCAAAATGGTAATTTTACACTTTCAATCCAAACTTTACTTTTCCAATTCGAAATTACTATTTAACGAGACGACGTCAAATTCTTATCTATAATTGGAATTCTCTATTTTCAATTGTTAATTCGAGCTTCCATTTCATATCTCAAGCATCGAGAGGTGGAAATTCAGAATGTCACAATTCTTCCCCCTTAAAGAAATTTCGTCCTCGAAATTTACAACCTTCTAACTCCTCAATCCTTTGGGGTATCACTGTCTCACCGTATTCTCATTCTTCAGGATAATTCCTTCCATGACTTGACGCTCTTACTTGTCCTTTCTGACAGAAGTCATCTTTCCACAGGACTTGTTTCCTTTAGTCCTCAATCTGTATCTACTTCTTTCTATTCTCCTTCAACATTCATGCAACTGTTAGCAGTTTATCCTCAAACATTTACATCATCTCTTCCATTTGCCTATCATCATTATTACAAACCCTTGCCAGAATGTACTTTTTAGTGCCCATACCATCTAACGTCTCAAACATTCATATGTTTTTTCGTACCATCAGAGATTCATAGGCTTTATCAAATGGTCCTTCTTTATCCAAATCGAATTATAGCCTTCGACTCCATAAGCAAATTTAGGGCTACTTCTGTAGTAATATGTTCTTGAATCCCTTTGAAAATCCCATTAGATCAAGTGATCCATCAACTTTTGTGGTCTTATTTCTCTCTTATCAGCAAGTCTAATGTTCGACCACATGATAGACTAATTCAATTCTCAGTCCATATCACCGATAGCAGTAAAGAAAAGATCTTGACACATCCTTATGCCATCCCAAGGGACACCATAATTCTCCCTTCGAATTTTCGTTGAGGCCATCTCTTTAAAATCCCCTTTTCAATACTGGACTCATAACCTCATCCATGGAACGTCAAGGTTTCTATTCTCAACTTCCATAATTTCTTCCCTAAGCATTTGGAAGTCTGGGTTTCTTTCCTGTTCTGTTCACTCTCATAATCCTTTGGATCTTAGAGTCCATTCCTCGCAACCCCTAAATTCATTTCTGACTTTCGAACCTGATTCTTCCAGTAGCCATCAACCTAGTCAATCGGCGAACTTCTAAGTTAGAAGTTGAATCTCTTATTTCTCGAAGGAAGATCTATCCCTCCATCACCAATTAAACAACGCTTAATTCTTAAGTATAAGCATTTGCTAAATAATTCACCATTCCTTAGCGATATGGATATCGCAGTAATAACACTTGGGTAATCTCTTCTTTCCACAGTCTATGCTCTCAACCTTTTATAGTTCACATAACTTTGAGGTTTTTCTTTATCCAAACAATACTCTCATATCCACAAGCACTTTCACGCATCAGCGTTGCCTCTTGTTCAATTTCTCTCGGAAAACTATTACCTTATTCTCTGGTAGTAGATATCGACTTGAAATCTTCTTCTACCCATAATGTCCCCGAACTTATGTCGCAAAGACTTTCACAAACCAACTCCAATCATACTCTAAGCATTCCAACTCATATGGCATTATTGTCACGGCGCATTCGCGCAGTTTGAATCAGTTTGCCATGCAATGCCTCAAATTCCCTTCTTACGCCACGTCATTATGATTCTTCTGACTCTTTTGCCAAACGGGAACACCATTATCGACATAGTCGTCAACTTGATTTAAGTCCTTAAAGACTCATCTTGTTCATTCTTCCGTTCGGGTTACATTTTGTCATAAGTCCATTTCATCAAGGGGCAACTCTCGTGGGGAATCCTCCCATAATCCGTCCATAACAATCCATCAATCCCAAGAAACTTCAAGTTTCAGCAACTCACGTCGACCCTAGTCGATTCATCTCTCATTCCCATCCTCAAAGGCTCCACAGGGATTTCATTTCTCATAAATTTCACGATTGAGGAATCTTCCTCATCAGGCTCATAGCTCGTGCTCTTCACAATTTGTATACAACAAGCATTGCTTTAGAACTCGCGAAAGTTCTTCATGTTTCTCATGACTCCCTGAATGAGTCCCATCATCATCTCCCAAGATGATAACAATCAATCTGAATATTCCTTGAATACTCAATCTGACTATTATCCACTTTATCACTATCAAGTGTTGAATCATTTCAACTGCCCATGGTACCATTCACTTGAGGGCTCAAACCTTAGCCCTCTGTTCTCACGGTCTCTACTTGGACCGAATGGTATTTTGTTCATTTTTATCACTCTTTCCTTATGAAGCATTAGTGCCTTAACCTCTGGGTTCCACAACCATCTAATGCGATCATACCACAATTTTATCCATTTAACCAAATGTCAACATTATCCCGGAATTCAACGTTGTCTACCGGACAGTTTTTTGGACTTCACTTTTATGGATCCTTCAAGTTCTGCGTCTTCTTTCTCAATCCAAATGCTCAATCTTAATACCAAAACGATTCAGATTTTCTCTTTCCTTCACACTAGGGCTTCTTACCTCATGAAGGAAACTATACATTTTAGTGGCATTCTTTTACTTTGAATCCACTTTGTCATTTCTATTCCATAGAGTGTCAATCTTAGATATGCGCCGACGGTGGTACCTCCCTTTCAGGATTCAAATTTCACCATGTCCGACACTCTTCTTCCAGTGATTCAGTCACCTCAAGTGACAAAATTCCAAAGAGTCAAGATTCTTCCTCAGTCTGCACAAATTCCCGTATCGAATACTCAATTCGCCTAGCTCGAGTCACTTTGTAATTACACTCTAAGCGCTCTTTTCGGCTTACTCAACAATTCATTAAAATTATGAACAACCAGGACTATAAAGTCCATTTACTTTCCTTTCCCTCAACAACCATCTCATGGTCCAGTCGTTCTTTAAGAACGATACCCTACTCTTTAGGGTTGACAAAACACAATACCACTTCTGGTGGTCCGGATTCAACCTTAATCGATCTCATAGAATCATCAATGTCAGATAACTAACATAACTCTTTTCTCAACTTTCTCCACGACGGAAGGAATGACATGCTAGTCTCTCATTACGAGATTCACGCCAAGGTAAAAGCCGTTTCTCGCAGGCACGTTCCATGTTCTATAAGGAACATCACTTTACTCGTAATCCATGAGCAGGAGTTCTCTTATTCACATGTCTTCCGATCATTCACTTCTCTTACTAAGTCCCATTACCATTCCTCAAAGTTAGGAATAATCACTAGCCATAAGGCTTTCAAATTCTATTCCACTTGGAGACCTCATCTCTCACTCAAAGGGCCCTTGACCACCCTTGACTCCCTTAGACAACCTTGAGAACTCTGTCTCATATTGGTCGATCATCTTCTGATCCTTGCAAAATTATTAGGATTCAAACAACCTTTGCTCTCGACTAATCCCATGAGGATACATTTCGTCGAACAACTCAACAGAGATAGTTCAGGCTGATATCATGCCTTCGAGGAAAACTCTTCCCTTCGTGACCTTTCACCAATTATCGACAGCCTCTTAAGGCTAAAAGCTGCCAGGGTAACTTTCTTTCCTCAGTGTACCCAAAACCTCTAAGGTTTCCTTACCAAGATCCCCAATTAAGAGGGAGACAATTTCAAATCTTATCCCTCATTCAAACTCAGTCAATCTCAGCCTTATTAATAGCTTCACAAGGCTTTCAAAACTCTCGTGGTTCTTTTTCACGTTTCCACTTTGAAAATGAGTAATCTCAGAATCACCTTTATTGTGACTTCCATCACTTTAACTCATCGGTGCTAGCATCTGTCACCTCAGTGACTTAGGCAATCATGGCAGCTCCTCCTCGAGCTTGCCTACCTATCAATTTTTTCATTTTCATTTAAAGTTCTCACGTCCCCTTATTACACTTGGGTCTCGCACGATTAATAATCGAGCCTTATTCCCTTTCTGTACTCATGCTCCAGTCGTTCATCTTTACTCAATTCTCATGATCCATATCGGTTTTTGGATCTTCCCATATCTTACATACTCGACTCCAATGTTCTTCTACGGCCATACTTTGGTCGTTTAACTTCATTAGTTTCTCATGTCACTTGAATCACTATGATTCCCTCCAGGAGTCAAAGACTTAAGTCACCTACTCAAGTCTAGTAGTCTCAGATTGCTCATCTCATCATTCATCATTATCAACCATCCAATGATGCCCAAACGACTCTCAACTAGTCATCCATTACCCAAGGATTTCATATCCTCATCAGTCAATGACTATTCAACAGGCCAGCCTTAACAAGATGATTTCTCAATTAACAACCATTACTAGACAAGTCTCAACTAGGCTACTATCAAACAAACACTCAAAGTGTCATTTCAATCGTTCATGCCATTGGTCCAAAAGCATCTTCCATTCTAGCATAATCACAACAGACTATCTCAATATCAACAAGCATCAGTTCAATGGGCATAAGCCCTACATGTCGTCTAATCTCTCAGTTAGACCTTGGCCAAGCCAATCACATTATGTCAATCATAAAACACGCCAAAATGGCCAATCACAACATTGATTTTTTTTTCAAACGGCATCCACTGCCAAGAACAAAGCTTTTAATCATGCCACTCATATGTGTCATTTCACATGCCATGTCACTTTTGAACATTCACTTCAAGAATCAATCCCTTGCCATACATGGTTTAACCACAATTGGGCTCAACCTGATACCTAGAATTTCCCTTTTAGGTTATGACTTGGGTCATTCCTGCCTCTTGCCATCTTAGAAGCATGCTAGGAGCCGCTCCTTATCCGGACTTCTCTATCTCGACGATCGCTCACCGCCCTCATCAGTCCTGGCCATTGTAGGCTGTCTTAAGTCATACATCTACGGAGAAAGCCCCGTTCCACATGTCCCATACCATGCTTCATGACGGTTTATAGGTATCCCATCAACTTGTCCCATACTAAGTGACAGTTTATTAAGTCCAACAGCGATAAGTTCATGCATGCAGCCTCATCAACTTTTCTTTCAATGCCACAAACACATGTGCAACATGACTATCCTCACTACTTGTCATACCACAAACGTTTCCACATCAAGCCTTATCCATAGAAAACCTCTAGCTCTACAAGGACCATCGCATTTCATAGATCAATTGCCTATATTCAACTACATACCTCAAGTATAGTCGCTATTCAAGTTAAATCCACATGCAATCGATCACAACTAGCCTTTAAGCCAAATATTCCTTATCCGCTTCCTTTTATACACCTTGTCTCACATCACCCAAGGTTGTTAATAGCAATCGATAACTAAATCATCAATATACAATGTAATTCAAGCTTGAATTCGTTAATGCCAGTCGTCTCTTTATAACTCATATTTTCCAAGTTGGGTCATCGACAAGCCTCGATCACAATCATGTACTCCAATCGACCCCTTATTCGTAAATAATTCGCTACAAACCTCAAGCACAATTAGTACCTCAAAATCCATGCTTATTTAAAAAATCACTCATGATCATCAATCAACACTAGAACCATTAGTGTACAGCACAAGTTCAAGCCTATAATCCTCAAGATTCAACAATCCATGCTTAATCCTAAAGGTCTCACTAGCTAATTGTCCTTAAGTCATTACTCTTTATCACTCCAAACCTCAATCACAATTGATCGAGAATACCTTGCTTTGATACCACTTAAATAGGGATGTCACGCCCCGAACCCGGCGAGCACGCGAACATCCTACCAGGCCGTAATTAAGCTATGCCATCCAGGATCCTTTGGCCCTCATCAAGTAATTATCTTACCCATGCAGAACCAAGAGACTACTCCATACACAAATAAAATCAATCATGACTTAGGACGAAAAAATAGTACACATCTCATATCTATAAAAAAACACCTCAATTCATTGTAATAGTCAAGACTAATCTAAAACAATATACCATCTCTAAGGTCATTCAACATCTTAAAAACATTTGATCAACTACTTCCTCAAATGCCAATCCTTGGCAAGTTCGAGCTTTCTTCGCCTAGAACCTGAAAAAGTTAAGCCCCCACTAGGGTGAGATAAAAATCTCAATAAGTGAAATCTAACCCTATGCCTCAATACCAGTCCTACCAGACCACACACATATGCCACTCAAAATGCAAGACAACAAACAATGTAATGGCATAAAGCATTACACGACAACAACATCCATAATCAGACATGGACGATTAATATAATAGTAAGGCTCAAATACAGATTCTCAATATACAAACACATGCACCACATACGCCACAACCATCACTTTCTCATCCACCTACATACTCCACTAGCACTCCCGCCAGCTGACATCACTGGGGTCATCAGACCAAATGATGTCTACGTATTACTAAGGTCAATAGACCAATCGGTACTCTCCTTTCTTACAGCCACTCCATGCTGCCGGGGTCATCATACCAAATGGCATTCACAATTTCATTCTTTTTCACTACCCTTCGATACCACCAGGGTCATTAGACCAAATGGTATGCTCAACACACATTTCATTCAATTTAACCACCCTCCGATACCGCCGAGGTCATAAGACCAAATGGTATCCTCAACACGCATTTTATTCAATTTCACCACCCTCCGATACCGCTGGGGTCATCAGACCAAATGGTATCCTCAACTCCTTTCTCATTAATATCACTATGCCATCAAGACACACCTGCGATTTAATTCATAAAAATTCACCAGTCAATCATATTAATCAATTACTCATCCAGTTGTGTCCTGACATTCAGAGAAAGGATTAGGAAACACTTACATGGTTAATTAACACAATGTCACACAATGTGACTCCCCTCCAGACCACAAGTATCAAATCCCCATGAATCCTTCGTCAACCTAAACAATTCGCCAATCTTGAATCAATAAACCATGGCTAACTCATTGTCATTATCTCAAGCCTTCCTTAACCATACATTTCGCAATTCATGCCACCTTATTACTCAAATGAATGTATAATCACACTCTCACAAACCCTCAATGGGTTCGATTTACATGGTCATAGACATGGCAAGACACAATCTAGTGGTTTATGCACTAATTTTGCCATAAATCACCTCTAAACCTCAATCCACCTCTCACACGCCCTATTGACACTTCACAATACATCATATAAGGTACTATAAGTCCATTTGAAGTTCAAATTCTCTTTATTCAACCCCTAAACAGAATGGCAAGCATTGTTCATCCACTAAACAAAGCCGGTTTCGGTTCTCAACCACTCAATCAAACCATATCTCAATTCCAAACTTCAATCTATCACAAAACCAACTCGCCACAACATTAATCTACATGTTAAGGGAGCTCACTAAAGATTTGGAAGCAAAGTAAAATCTCAAAGACCTTTGAACAGCCCGGTTCCTTCAAAATCCTCAAACGAGTAGAATTTGCTCGGTATAAATCTCCACAAACCAACCATGTACACCCATCAAAATTCAATTAAAATTATAATCAAAGTTTAGCCAATTCAATTACTAGATGTTATGAAGATCTCATCGAAAATTTGAGGTCATTTGGAGTTCGGAAGCTCCTAAAAACGTAGCCTCTCTAAAATCGGATCAGAATCTGACCTTTGTCCACTCAAACAGATCTACGGGAAAAATGGCTAGGATAAATTAAGTTTATCATACCTTCCTAGAACGGCAAGACAATAAGCTGTAAGATGGCGGTGGTTTTACCTCAATACGAAGTCGTACGAGGAAGTTATGGCCAAAACAGTGAGCCGATTTTTTCCTGTCCGCGAGAAACCTATTCGGCCAAGAGGAGAAATGAAGAAGAAGATGGTGGGATGGCTATACACGGCTGGGGGGTCTTCCAATGGTTGTCTCACACATATTATTGGCTTAAAATTGATTAGACAAGGTTAGGTGGGGTAATTAATGCTTGAAAGCTCCATTGCTTGACATGTGGTACTCACCAATAATACAACTTGAGGCTTTGACTCATCCTTTGACTCTTGCATATTCATTTTCGGCAGCCAATAATGGAGAAGGATCAACCATTTTGTCGTTCTTGAATTCTTAAGGCAAGTAAAATGGTCGATGTGCAAAATAGTAATTTTACACTTTCAATCCAAACTTCGCTTTTCCAATTCGAAATTACTACTTAACGAGACATCGTCAAATTCTTATCTAGAATTGAAATTGTCTATTTTCAATTGCCAAATCGAGTTTCCATTTCATATCTCAAGCCTTGAGCGGTGGAAATTTAGAATGTCACAACCATAGTCTAGCCTAACTTGATGAGGACTATTTAAGAGATATTTTGACTTTAAATTGACTCACAAGACTCCATCAGATATTATGTGAGGCGTTAATGGGGTGTATGAGAAGTGGATTGAGAATTGGAAGGGATTTAAGGGCTATTTAGTGCATAAAACCCCGAGAAACATTATGCCGTATATGTGGATGCATGAACCGAATATTTTGAGGGTTCGTGGGAGTGTCATCATGTGTTCGATTAATTGATAAGGCGTCTTGAGTTGCCAATTGAATGACTATTGAGGGATTGGTTTAATGGAAGTGAGCATTCAATAGCTATTGATTTGAAATTGGTGAACTTTTCTAGGTTGACGAGGAATCCTTGGTTGGTTGTATACTTGTGGTATTGAAAAGGTTCGTTCGGTGATGAATTTGTCAATTAAGGTAAGTGTTTTCTAAACCCTTACTTGAACATTAGGACACTACTAGATAGAGTGGTAGAGTGAATTGACTGATTGGTGAAGTTTGTGGCTTAATTGCTTGATGCAATTGGTAATTGAGATATTAAATGGCTAGAGAGCCTTAGTGATAGGAAATGGCTATCGTGCCTATTGGGCTTGGTGATATAGTTTGGCTATGATGCCCTAAAATTGAATTGGCTAGACTGTCCTATTGTTGAGATTGTCAAAATGTTTATGCTAGTGATTTGGCTTAAATGCCTATGCTACGTAAACGACTATAGTGTTGATGCTATATGAATGGACTGTAGTGCCTTAGCGATGGTTGGCTTGTGGCCCCGAAGTTCGCATTAGCTTGATGCCCTTGATGATATCGATTGGCCTGTGGCCCTAGTGATATCAATTGACTATGAGTTTTAGTGATATCGATTGACCTGTGGCCCTAGTGGTATTGAATGGCTGTAAACCCGAATAATAATGAAAATATCGATTGGCTTGTGGCCCTAGTGGTATTGAATGGCTACGAGCCTTAGAAGTACCGATTGACCTGTGGCCCCAATGGTACCAATGGACTAAAAGTCATTACGATATCGATTGGCCTATGGCCCCAGTGATATTAGTTGGCAAGAGTACCGGAGAAGTACATGGTGGCCCGAGAGCCGGGCGATGAAAGATTGTGATGAATCTAAAGGTTGTGAATGTTTGTGTATATGCCATGTGCTTTGAGCTTGAACCCATGAGGTTGTCTATGTCTGGTTGTGACTCTTATCTATACCTGGTTTGTTAATATGATTGGTTTATGAAGGCTTTATGCCATTGTATTGTTGAATGCCTACTTCTGGTGTTGTTGAGTTGGTTTGGGGGGACTGGTGATCGGGTTTAGGTTTAGGTTTCACTTGCTGAGATTTATATCTCACCCCAGTAGAGGCTTAACTTTTTTAGGTCCCAAGCGAAGGAAACCCGAACTTGTCGTGGATTGACATTCGAGGAAGTCGTTGGAGGAAATCAGAACAAAGATGATTAAGACTTTATGCACTGTACATTGTTTGGAATTGCATTGGTAACTGACTTTGATATTTAAGAAAAGTGTATACCTTTTTGTCCTAAGTCGTCTTGTATGGAGTAGTTTTATGGCTTTCGTGACCTTGTTCTTTTTACAAGTTATCATGTGATTGGCCAAGGGATCCTGAGGGATTATTGAAGATCAATGGCCTGGTGGGATGTTCGTATGCTCGCCGGGTTCAGGGCGTAACATCCTTGTTTAAGTTGTATCAGAGCAAGGTCAGCTCGATCCATTGTGATTGAGGTTTGCAGTGATAAGGAGCGATGACTTGAGGACAATTAGCTAGTGAAACCTTTAGGATTAAGCATGGATTGCTGAATCTTGAGGATTATAGCCTTGAACTTGTGAGGTATTCTAATGGTCCTAGTGTCAATTTAATGGATGATCTTGAGTGATTTTATGGATAAGGCTCACAAGGTAGTGAGTAGAGATAGAAGAGTCATAAGCCTGAATTTGAGGTTGCTAGAGAATAGCTCATGAATGAAGGGTCAAATAGATTATATGATTGTGATAGTAGTTTGTCAATGACCCAACTTGAGGAGTATGAGTTATAAAGAGACGATTGGTATTAGTGTATTCATGCTTGAATTGTATTGTATCTTGATGGTTTAGTTATCGATTGCTATTGACAATCTTGAATGATATGAGGTGAGGTGTACACATGGAAGTGGGTAAGGAATATTTGGATTAAAGATCAATTGTGATCGAATGCATGTAAATTTGACTTGAATAGTGACTAGACTTGAGGTATATGGTTGAATATAGGCAATTAATCTGTAAGATGTGACAGTCATTGGTGAAACCAAAGGTTTTCTATAATTGAGGCTTGATGTGGAAACGATTGTAGTATGACAAGTGGTGAGAACGAACATATTGTGTATGTGTTTGTGGCTTTGAAATGAAAGTTGATGAGGGTGCATGCATGACCTTATCGCTGTTGGACTTAATAAACTGTCGCTTGGTATGAGACAAGTTGATGGGATACCTATAAACCATTATGAAGCATGGTATGGGACGTGTGGAACGGGGCTTTCTCTATAGATTTATAACTTGAGATAACTTGCAATGGCCAGGTCTGATGAGGGCAGGGAGTGATCACCGGGATAGAGAGGTCTAGACAAGGAGCGGCTCCTGGTAGGCTTCTAAGATAGCAAGAGGCAAGAATGACCTAAGTCAAAACTTGAAAGGGAAAGTCTAAGTATCAAGTTGAGTCCAATTGTGGTTAAGAGATGTATGGCACAGGATTGATTCTCGACGTGATTGCTCACAAGTGGCATAATATGTGTAATGACGTCTGTGATTGGCATGATTAAGAGCTTTGTTCTTGGTTGTGTATGTTGTTTGAAAGGGAAATTAATGTTCATGATTGGCCTATTGGGCATGTTTTATAATTGGCATCGTGTGATTGGCTTGGCCAAGGTCAGGTCTAACTGAGAGATTAGATGGCGTGTGAGGAGTTTATACCCCCGTTGAACTTATGCCTGCTGAGAATGAGATAGCCTATTGTGATTATGCTAGAGTGGCGGGTGCCTCTAGACTTAAGGTATGAGCTATTGACTCATTGAATTGCTGCCTTGTGTGCTTGTTTGATAGTTGCCTAGTTGAAGCTTGCCGGTGATGGCTGTTACTTGAGAAGTTGCCTCGTAGAGGCTGGCTTGTTGCGTGGTTGCTGTTTAAGAAGGATTTGGAGTCCTTGAATAATGAGCAACTAATTGAGAGTTGTTTGGAAATCACTGGATGGCTAATAGTGAAAGATAGTGAGATGAGCCGCCTGAGACTGCTAGACATGAGTAGATGACTTAAGTCTTTGATTCTTGGAGGGAATCATAGTGGTTCAAGTGACTTGAGAACCTAATAAGGTGAAACGATCAAGGTATGGTCGAAGAAGAGCATTGGGCTCGAGACTGGTATGGAAGACGAAAAACTGAGATGGATCATCAAAATTGAGTAAAGATGAGGGACTAGAGTATAAGTCCTGGAAGACAATATGGCTTGATTTTGTTAATTGTGTGAGACCCAAGTGTAATGAGGGGTTGTGAAAACTTTAAATGAAAATGAGAAATTTTGTTCTATAAGCAAGCTCGAAGAGGAGCTGCCATTGTTGCCTAAGTCATTGTGATGATAAATGCTTGTACCGATGAGTTAAATGATGGAAGTCACGAGAAAGGTGACTCTAAGTTACTCCTATCTAAATTGAATGTGTGGGAAGAACCACGAGAGTTTTGAAAAGCTTGTGAAGCTATGAATAAGGTTGTGATTGACTGAGTTTGATGGAGGGATGAGATTTGAAATTGTCGCTCTGGATTGGGGATCTTGGTAAGGAACCTTAGAGGTTTTGGGTACACTGAGGAAAAAAATGACCTAGGCAATTTTTAGCCTTAAGAGGCTGTTGATAATTGGCGAACGGCCACCAGAGGAAGGCTTTTCCTCGAAGGCATGATATTTGCCTGGACTACCACTGTTGAGTTGTTCGACAGAAAGTATCCTCCTAGGATTGCTTGAGAGCAGAGGTTGTTTAGATCCTGATAATTTTGTAAGGATCAGAGGATGATCGACCAATGTGAGATAGAGTTCTCAAGGTTGCCTAAGTACATTAAGTGGTCGAGGACCCTTGAATAAGATGAGTAAATCCTTGAGTTGATTGGAACTTGAGAACCTTATGACTAGTTGTTATTCTTGATTTGGAGGAACTGTAATGAATCCTAAGGAAAGAAGTGGATGATCGAAAAAGGATTTCCATTCATGGATTACGAATTTAGAGATTTCCACAGAATGCGCCTATAAGGGATGTTTGTTATCTTGGCGCAAGTCTCGTAATGAGAGACTGACATGTCGTTCCTTTCGTTGTAGGGAAAGTTGAGGAAAGAGATATGTTAGTTGTCTGGCATTAATGATTCTATGAGATTGATTGAGGATGAATCTAGATCACTAGAAGTGTTATTATGTGTTATTGAGATAATGTCGTGGAATACTTTTGTGAATTGTCCTTCAGTACGGGGATGTACAGGCTTGAATCTGGCAAACAAGGTTTAGCTCAGATGTTATTTGAAGGACTCAGATGCTGTGTCGAGCTCAGACGTTGAGCGGGAATATCTTAGAGGTTGGAACGATGCTCAAGATCTAAGAGAAGTATTCACGAGTAGTAATCAGAACTTGAATAGGACTTCAAGATGTACTTAATTGATACACTATGAGTTGTATCATTCTTAAAGATTCTCGAGAATAGAGATCAATTAAGAATGCTAATCTTTAGGAGACGTGCAAAACTTACCTATTGAAGGAATTCACCTATGGAAACCAAAGATCATAATTACATGGGCGATTTTATCCTAACAAGGAAGACTTTTCTTTGGTCAATCCTCAACGTCTACGAGATCTTCTTTTGGTAATTGTCTTGTCCAAACATGAAGTTTTTGAGAGACATCTTTTGAAAGCTTTGCAACAGTCAGATTGGAGGCGGAGAAGTATACAAGACATATCAAAACTGAAGAAATAAGATAGACGTTAAGAGGAAAACGTGTTCATAATTCTTAGATCAAGCATACTTCAAATCATATATTCTTCGTGATACATCCATTTGTAATTTTGAGGAGGTGTACATGAGAGTGTTGAGTGTTAGGTGTGGAATCCTGTGTCTTAAGGGAGATCAGTAAGCTGTAACCTCAAGCAGTTTACTAGTGGAATCCAGCCGATTGGCTGATAGCCGAAGAAGCGGACGTAGGTTTAACCAAAGGTGAACCACTATAAACCCGCTGTGCAATCTTCTCTATCTCTTACTTTGACCTTATTTTATACTTTGTGATAATAGAACTGCACGCTCAGTGCACACAGTGATATACTCTGTTTTGATTATCTGAGATCTGAGTTTAACGTTTGTGCAATTTGAATTCCGCATTAAATCTTGAAAAATTGCACGATAATCACCTATTCAACACCTCTAGGTGATAACGCTAACCACAATAGATTGTTCACCCACCAATTAACTATGTCAAAGGCATCAGCAAACATAATGATGTCAAACAATATGTTTGGGAATCAAAGGCTGATGGGGCATTTGCAATTTCTAAAGACACGTGGAATGAGTCGCTCGGATGTGGAACTGAGATTAAACAACATCTAAGAGAGGAAGCTGGGGAATACTTGAAAGAGACCAAGTTGAAGGATTTAGTGAAGAAGTAATCGAAATTTATTGACTTTCCCATCTATTTGTGGGCAAGCAAAGAGGTTGATGTAGAAGTTTCCGCAGATGAAAGTGAATCAAGCAAGAAAGGAAGTTTTCTACACTTGAAACTATGTCTTTTAATGAATAAGCTTGAAGATATGTTTTTAGAGAATTTCTTAGGGCTCAAGCTGATGTATTATTTGATTCGTTGAAGAGGCGGTCTCGAACGAAGTAGATTTCGCAATCTTGAAGACGGGATTGAATTTGAAGAGATTGAAGTCAACGAAGACAGACTAGATTCGAGGATGAATCTTTTTCCTAGCAAGGGAGAATGATGCAAATAAAATTGTCAATCTCCATAATATTATATAATGTTGCGTAATTTAAGATTTTAGGCTATTTCGTGATTTTAGTGATATTGTGTTTTCTAGGTTAATTAGGGTTATCACCTTCTATAAGGTTGTTTAGGATTCGTGATAGACTTAGACTTTACAGACTTTTGATATTTCGTTGATTTTGATAATCACAATTGAATGACCAAATTTTTCCTCGTTATCGATTCTTAATTCTTCTATTTAGCCAATTTTCTATCGCGCTTTGGCATCAATGATGCACTTAAGGTTGACAAACTTCGAATTGGCTTAAATTTGGTCGGCTCTATGGAAACGGACCGTTGATCAATACTCACTGTTGTGTTGTGACCGACGTCGTGTTTTCGCCTTTTGGAGTCATTTAAATGGGTTTTTAGGCATTTTAAGTTATTAGGCAATTTTCGTAATTTTAGTAATATTTCATTTCCTATTGTAATTAAGTTTAACATCATATAAAAGAGTGTTTTAAGGTTTCTAATGAAAGACTTAAACTTTTGACATTTGTTGACTTTGATAATCACAACTGAGTGAACAGATAGTTGCTCATATCTATTCAAGTTATTATGTTTATCCTATTTTCTATCGCGTTTTGACATCATATTGTGCTATAGCTATGTTGTGAGCCGTTGTAATTTAGGTGTTTGATAACATATATTCTAAAACTGCAGCATCTCAAAGCTAGATGTGACAACTTCTAAAAATTTTCTACAAGCTGCTGTAACATGGAATGTGCTATATTTATAAAGAATTAGCCAAACATCTTGGGAATTTTACATCACCGTTTTCGCAAAAAGCAGCTACGATGAGACTGCACCAAACAGGCTCATATTCTCTTCTTCTTCGCTACTCTACTATTGCATTGAGACAATTAAATCCAAACTTATTGTATGGACACCAATTCAGTCCTAATCTTTTTGAATTTGCATATGTAGTCCAAAATCTTTTAGCGATAAAAGTTTAATGAACAAGCAATTGACAATATAATAAAATACAATATATGAAATTCTAGTATAGTCCTTTCGGCCAATTGCCATAGGAAATCCCTGAAGTAGCAATCTACAATTTGTCCATTGATCGGAAAGACTATTGGAATTTCGCGTAAACATTTAATATTACATTGATAAAATTGAAAAGTTTAAAGTTGAATTATCATGCATATAATAAGTTTAGGATCTGAATTGGTAACTTTCCCACTAAGAAGCCCTGCGACCATCGTACTTGGCCTTCCTATGGCCTCTGTCAACTTTTGGGATTATTGTTAAAAAAGTCTTAACACATAGCACGGCGGCCATAAGACTTTCATTTATTGCCAATTTAGTCTTAAGCTCTTTGATGATTTGATAATTTAGTCCTAAGTCTTCAAATTATGTCAATTTAGTATTAAATCTTTTTCAAATTTGCCAATTTGGTCCTAAATCTCTTATATAAGTGATTATTCGGAGGATGTTGCCAAATGTGCTTCCACACCTAGAAGCACCTGTAATCTATCACCATTTCGTTTTTGAAAAAAACTCTCGTGAATAATGAACGAGTAATTATGTTCAAAAGTTGAAATTTTACTCTTCATTTTTTTAATATAAATTTCCTGATGATATGTACGTACACGCGTGCATGAGTGTAACTAAAATGCACGGAAGATAATTATTAAGAAATAAGATTTGGTCAAACCTTATGGATCATCAATAGGACCCTTCAGGACAATTGAATACTACAATTTTTGGAGCATCTACGCAAATCTCATTGGTGGCCATCAGCAACTCAACAACCTTATTTAAAGGATGAAAATTCATCACTTCTATCATGTTTGACGTCGTGAAAAGGATCGCCATTTTAAGCTAATGAATGTATAACAAAGATCCAAATTCAACTGTCTTTCCTTTTCTCTCCCTAATCAATTTTGGTGGGGAAGTGAAGTCAATACACCCGTTGACAAAAGCTCCATAAGCACAGCTAAAATTAAGCTAGATTGACCACTAGACACAGAACAAACAGCTATATCATCGTACTTATAAACATAGCCATCATCATACCATAACCTTAATTAAAATAATGTGCTCTCATTGACATTTTTTGATTAGGCAAAGTTCAACCACAAGTTGAAGATGTATGAATGTAGACACTTTGGATGTAGTCCCAGCCTATTTCGAATAATTGCCTATTTTTGCTTGTACACCATCGCATCCACATCAATGCCAAACATCTCAGAAATTAAATAATTAGAAAATAGAGTGCAATTAACTATTTAACCACCAACAGCCATGATAATGAACTCCAACCCTTCTGAATCTCCAAATTTCGATATAATAATGACCCTCTTGTCTGATCTCCGTATGAGAAATTTACAGCCCTTTCCTATGTCTCTCTTTCCTTCCCTCCCCCGGTTATTTAGGCTACTCAATAGAGTACACATCAATTACCACGTACGACGTACGTTATGACTTAAATTTAGAACTCGGTCGCACACTCACTTTAGCATGACGCTAAATTTAATAAATTCATCTCTTCCATTGTCTTCAAATCCCCTTTTCTTGGAGAGTAAATGCTTTCAGTCACTCTTGTTAAATCTGAATATTTCAGGGTTAGATTTTAGTAAGCACCCAATTTCCACGAAGAGAAGGGGTCTTGTTGACTTCGACTCCTGATGCTAATCTTTCAAGAATTTAGCTTTTAAAAGTTAATCGACTGCATGCTCAATATACGTATGCTCAATCAATCAAAAGTCAAACAAGAAAGGAAAAAAAAAACAAAAAAACAAAAACCATCATATTCATCGTTGGGCCATCTCATTGTTGACTTGGGCCAAGCCAACCAATTGGGGTTGACTCTCAATAATAATGTCAATTGCTCGAGGTTTGACTTGGTGGCTCTCTCTCTCTCTCTCCTACAAAGCTATACACCCAGTTGGTGGAAGACCTTATGATCACAAATACCGTTTCTATAACCACAGGCGAAAAGGTTGGACTTCATAAAAACAACAGTTCTCAACAAATCGAGCAGTTTCAATTATTTGTCAAACGAATTGATTTTTGGATTATTCGATTAGCCTTCCGGACCAACAAAAAAGAATTCAAGCCAATGTTGGTACTTTACATGACAGCTTTCCTTGATTTTGGACGGAATGGAGTTCCAGCTTTATCACTACGCAACAACGACCACCAGTCACTGTGGATGGTACAATGCATAGATAGATAGATACTTGGCGCTTGGTAGTGAGCTGTCCCAATGATGAGTTGTTTTACCAGACAACGGTGCTTAGTCCGAACGCAAGGGGTTCGTGGATCTGTTCTGTCAATGATATAACGGATTAGCAATACGGACCGATTTAACTGGAAATTGTTCAAATCAGCCAGTTCTGCCCATATTTTGGTTCCATAAAATTGAAACTGATGATTTTCGGTCGGATTTCCGATTTTAGAAAAAAATCGAACCGCCTTGACCATACCGCTTTTTTATTATTTTTTAAATGTAAACTTAATAAACCACCGGTTATTGAAACTTCAAAAAAATTGGGAAAGTTTCAAGCTTCGCTAAATCGTCGAAGTTCATTTCTGTCATATATAATTTGGCTCTTTTCCCTTTCCATTAGTTGGAGTTCACTTATGTATTGGAGGTTTCTAAGTTCACGAACATCGAGCATGCGACCTGTGAAGCGTTTCTGTTTTTCTATTCAAGCAAATAGAAAAAATAATCTGCCTATTTCAAGAGGAGTTGAAAACGATGTGCTTCATCGCTTAAAAATCGATTAAAATGCTGTTGGTTTCTTGATTATTGTTGTTTATTTTATGTATGTTTGCCTTTTGATGTCCCCTGAGTTAGGTTGCTCTTACTAATTTTGATTGAACCGCTCGGGAATCAAATCGGACCGGAACTAGATTGGACCGATCTCATGACCATCCGATCCTAGAAATTGGAAACGGTATATGGGACGGGATCGGATAGGGAATTGATCACCTTTATATGATATTGTCTGTTGGTTCAGAGAATGAACTCTTTCTTTCGATGTGGAGCTTGTTTTGTCGGGCCATTGGTATCAAATTCGCTTGAGCCATGAGTCCATTGTGACCAATTATTGGTCTGTGTGGTGTGTGCCTTGCTGGAAGAGGTTCTTCTTGTTGGGGTGGTCTTGACACGATAATGTATTCAAGAACGAAAAGAAAGGAGAGTTGCTAGGTATCAAGATTGGTGTTTGCACTACAAGAGCAATGCAGTATATGGAAATTTTTTATGGGATGATCGATCCAAATCGTCCAGTGCTTTATAATCTAGGTAGGGTAACAATAAGAAGTTTTTCTAATTCCGCATGCGCGGCATTGGTGGAAACAAATGTGCCACAGCAAACTACTTAAGTTATCAAAAATGTTATATCATTTGATACCACGTGAAGTAGACATGAACATAAGCCTGATGGTGCAACTCATTGTACAAATTTAAAACAAAAAAAATGATTATCTCAATTGATAAGGACCTCCTTAATACATTTTATGCATGATGTGAAAATGTAATAAGATAAACATGAGCAACTCTTCTTCATTGGGTCAGATTGTGAACTTTCTTCTCTAAATGGGTTGAACCAGATTTTCAAAAACGAAGCCCAATCAAAGATGGCTCCATAGTGTCGAGAACAAACCCACAAATTGTTTGACCCCTTTCAATTTTCAGCGACATTAATAAATTCAAGAAAAGAAAACCATCCTCTGTGGCGCTGTACAATGGCGGTGACTGGCCGTTGCTGAAGACGATGATTGCCAGTTGGCATCGCTTGGGAATATTAGCCAAAGAAAAGGAAAAGATCTGCCACGCGCGATCTACTGGCCATGCCTTTTTTTTTTTTTTTCAATTCTCTCTTTCTCTCACTCGATTCGCATTTGTTATGCACTTTCAACTCATGTTAAATAGAGTTTTCTTAAATTGGCTAAATATGGAAGTGTTTTAGGAACAAGGATAGTGACGGGTATGTGTGGGATATGGATTCGATATGAGTCACTAGACCTGTGTTGTATTACAAAAAAGGGTCAAAATAAGTTAAATGAGTATTTTTATAAACATTTGAGACCAGATCCACCCGTTTGATGAGTCTAGTTAAGAATGATAAAGCTGAAGAGAGTACTGATTATATATATATATATATATATATATATATATATATATACACACATGTTGAGTATAAAAAAGAATACATAGAGCCTATTTTAGGCTTTATTAAATGACTATCTAAGGTAATAAAATAAACATAACCCTAAATATAATCAATTAATGATATTCCTATGAAAGGAGATATATGCATAGTCAAGTAAATATTTTTATATTGATAACATCCTTCCCAAATTCAAGGTGAACATAAGATGTTGAGTTGAGTTTGAATACAAGTCTAAACAACATGCCATAGCTGAGACGTGGTGGGTTAGGCGGTGTTCGATAGCTGTTCATAGATAATCTTCCAGATCTAAATGGTTTGAGAGTAGTGAGCTTGGTGTTGGCTTCTCGAAACGGTACACAAAAGGTCAGGAATTGGAGATGAACGACAAGCTGTCGATTTGACTGCGCCTATAGGGTTGGCATCATAGCATGAAGCAGCCTATACCGCTAGCTTGTGAAAATACTTGATAAGCAGTGCAGGTCACACCAAAAGAAAAGCAACCTCCATGAACATTACCCAATCTGAAAATTAGATAACATTCCTATTTTGATTAGATTTGAATATTTACTTGCCTATTTTGAATACACATTATCTAATCAAATATTCTGAATTGTCGGCATATCAAATAGGAATCTTTCTTAATTTGCAACTGCACATGTAGAATCAATTATATTTATAATGGCTTAGATAGGACTCATTACATAGCGGATATTTCAAATTCGAAAAGTTGATTATAAGGCCTTAGATCAATAATCGATTAAAAAACAAAAGCTAAATATTCGAGGTAATCTCTTACCTTATTTGAACTTATTTGACTGCAAACATTATCTTTAACATATCGAATAGACACGCCTCGCGTCCTCGAGCACGAACGCGCAACTACTTTTTGCTATACTCTCGATGCCCAGGACTTACTTGTCAATAGATGTATGATGTAAATAAGCATGCGGAAACGAAGTAATCATAAGCTCCGTACAAATCCAAATGGGAAACACTAGGATAGTGAAACTTATAAATATAAACATAACATAACCAAGAGTTTTTACAAAAGATGAAGATAAGCTAATCCTGTAAACGGGTCGAGGCGATTGGGACTCAACCAAAGGACAACAAAAGTTCTAAGTCCCCAAAAGATTATAAACCAACGAGGGTCACCAGCAAAAGACTACTAAGTAAGGTCAGGAAACCCCTAAGTCGAACCACTAGATCCGTCTGTCTCGTCCGCATCCTCGTCTAGCTCATAGTCCGAGAATGTCTCAAAGCGCACATCCATCGAGTTGTCCGCCATAACATCCTCCAGCTTATTCTTAGAAGTAGAGATCTCTATCACCTTGTCAATGTCCTCCAAGGTAGGGGTCTTCTCCGGTATATTCCTCGATCCTGCTACGAATACCTCTACTTCTACCTCATCTTGAGTTGAATGACACCAGCTAGGTATGACTCCTCGAGGGACCTCGGTGGACTTCAAAGGACCTGTCGTAACCTCACCTACTCTACGGAACCAGGCCTCGAACCTATGTGATTTTCAGTCCTTACCTCCCTCGTCAACCCAAACAACTGTACATTTCCTAACATAAACGGTACCCCGACCATCTGGAAACTCGTCAAAATAGACGGTCATCTCTTTAGGATCGCCTAAATTGGTTGGAAGCATCTTCATGGTTTAGGCTCTGAAAAAGTAAGGTCCCACGATGGGGTGAGATTCACATCTCAGTAAGCTAAGTCCTAACTCTAGGTTAGGCTTACAGTACACCTAGACATAAGTATAGGTAATGAACAAGAATACTCCCAACAATATAATGCAAACATCAATCATAAAAAAAAATGCCATATGGAAACAAATAGTTGATAAACATGCAAGCATATCAACATAGCATATAACTTAGGTCAGGCTTGGAAACACAAGGTCAAGTCGTACATTCCATCATCTAGGATTATCTCATGATTCACGCCTGCGTCAAAACGCCTCAGGCTGGATTTGTGTCATAACGCCTCAGACCATTATAAACATAACTCCGCATTAAATGCCTCAGATTTTAAATGCCATTCCAAGCTTATGTCAACACATTTTTGCCTATCTCGCATCTTAACGCCTTAGGATACAAGTTAAGACAACCCCATGTCTCAATGCATTAGGGTATCAAAGTTCTTAAGCACGCTAAATCCCCCTCAATTTCAAGACTTCATGATCAAGTACAAGCCCATTCATTGAGCTAAGAGTCTACAGCATGCGAGTCAACCAATTTCATTACTCACGAAATGGCATTCGATACAAGGTATATGCATTTAACAAACCTACTCGCATTCACCCAACCATGATGATTGACATTAAACAATCACACAATAAACTCACGAAAATTCACCCAATTTGAATTCAATTCATCCAGTAGAGGCTTATCCTCCTAACCAAGGTTTAGGGGCGAATACACATTATCTAATCAAATATTTTGAATTGTCGGCATATCAAATAGGAATCTTTCTTAATTTGCAACTGCACATGTAGAATCAATTATATCTATAATGGCTTAGATAGGACTCATTACATAGCGGATATTTCAAATTCGAAAAGTTGATTATAAGGCCTTAGATCAACAATCGATTAAAAAACAAAAGCTAAATATTCGAGGTAATCTCTTTCCTTATTTGAACTTATTTGACTGCAAACATTATCTTTAACATATCGAATAGACACGCCTCGCGTCCTCGAGCACGAACGCGCGACTACTTTTTGCTGTACTCTCGATGCCCAGGACTTACTTGTCAATAGATGTATGATGTAAATAAGCATACGGAAACGAAGTAATCATAAGCTCCGTACAAATCCAAATGGGAAACACTAGGATAGTGAAACTTATAAATATAAACATAACATAACCAAGAGTTTTTACAAAAGATGAAGATAAGCTAATCCTGTAAACGGGTCGGGGCGATTGGGACTCAACCAAAGGACAACAAAAGTTCTAAGTCCCCAAAAGATTATAAACCAACGAGGGTCACCAGCAAAAGACTACTAAGTAAGGTCAGGAAACCCCTAAGTCGAACCACTAGATTCGTTTGTCTCGTCCGCATCCTTGTCTAGCTCATAGTCCGAGAATGTCTCAAAGCGCACATCCATCGAGTCGTCCGCCATAACATCCTCCAGCTTATTCTCAGAAGTAGAGATCTCTATCACCTTGTCAATGTCCTCCAAGGTAGGGGTCTTCTCCGGTATATTCCTCGATCCTGCTACGAACACCTCTACTTCTACCTCATCTTGAGTTGAATGACACCAGCTGGGTATGACTCCTCGAGGGACCTCGGTGGACTTCAAAGGACCTGTCGTAACCTCACCTACTCTACGGAACCAGGCCTCGAACCTATGTGATTTTCAGTCCTTACCTCCCTCCTCAACCCAAACAACTGTACATTTCCTAACATAAACGGTACCCCGACCATCTGGAAACTCGTCAAAATAGACAGTCATCTCTTTAGGATCGCCTAAATTGGTTGGAAGCATCTTCATGGTTTAGGCTTTGAAAAAGTAAGGTCCCACGATGGGGTGAGATTCACATCTCAGTAAGCTGAGTCCTAACTCTAGGTTAGGCTTACAGTACACCTAGACATAAGTATAGGTAATGAACAAGAATACTCCCAACAATATAATGCAAACATCAATAATAATAAAAAATGCCATATGGAAACAAATAGTTGATAAACATGCAAGCATATCAACATAGCATATAACTTAGGTCAGGCTTGGAAACACAAGGTCAAGTCGTACATTCCATCATCTAGGATTATCTCATGATTCACGCCTGCGTCAAAACGCCTCAGGCTGGATTTGTGTCATAACGTCTCAGACATTATAAACATAACTCCGCATTAAATGCCTCATATTTCAAATGCCATTCCAGGCTTATGTCAACACATTTTTGCCTATCCCGCATCTTAACGCCTTAGGATACAAGTTAATACAACCCCATGTCTCAATACATTAGGGTATCAAAGTTCTTAAGCACGCTAAATCCCCCTCAATTTCAAGACTTCATGATCAAGTACAAGCTCATTCATTGAGCTAAGAGTCTACAGCATGCGAGTCAACCAATTTCATTACTCACGAAATGGCATTCGATACAAGGTATATGCATTTAACAAACCTACTCGCATTCACCCAACCATGATGATTGACATTAAACAATCACACAATAAACTCACGAAAATTCACCCAATTTGAATTCAATTCATCCAGTAGAGACTTATCCTCCTAACCAAGGTTTAGGGGTTCCTTACCTCAAGCTTTGATCAGCAAAATTTCCTCCTAAGCATACCAATGGTTCGATTCTAGTAGTCCAAAAATAGGGCAGCCGCGCAATCTAAAGAAATTCATCCAATTCTTCAATTTTCTCGTCCAATTTGTTAAACCATGGGGCATACACCTCAATAACATGTCAATTGACATCCTAGTATGCCTTAACGACAAAATTAGTACATGGCGACACCCCGAATAGCCCCTTAAGAACTTGGTTTGCACAAATCTAAATAGGCGATTTTCGGTTCTGCCCTATACTCAACTAATCAGCCTATAACTTGGCTTTAAACCTTAATTCCTCACCTAATTCGCTTGCTAATATATAGTCCTAAGTGTATAAGGGTCTCATCGAAAGTTTTAGGGTGAGTCGACGATCGAAAGTCCAAGAATAGCCCCGGTTCTCTCACGTCTGCCGCCGATCAGATTCTGCTCATTGGAAACAACACTGTTTCAACATCAAAACTCCATCAAAATTTAACCAACTTTTTACCTCAGCTCAGTATACAAGTGTACATTAAGTCTACAAAATCTTGTCGAAAGTTTGGAGCAAAACGAAGTCCTACGGAGGCCGAACGAAGACTTTCCCTAGGTTGTTTCAATTTTGTCCACTTTTGAAAAAACGGCTAGCCGGAGCTCCACCGGTGTCCAACGGCCGAGATACCATCTGAAGGTTGTCGGCAAGAGGCTAAGGTTGAAGTTGGTGGCCGGCATGAGGTCAGTAGGTCACCAGAAGTGGCGGTCGAGAACGGCGAAGGTGGCAGCAGCAACTGGTCGGGCGTGGTCTCGCCAAGAGGAAGAAGAACGAAGATGAAGAAGGAGAAGAAGCATATGGTAGGGGTTTTCGGCTGAGCAAGGGAGAAGGGGGCTTTACACCAATTTTTAGGTAGTCAACCACAAGGAATGGTAGGTAAAAAGGTTGCCATTTAATGCCATAACCCCATCTAAAGACACTTGTTTCTATATAAATTATTTTGATCATCCAATGGCAATAAAACACTCCCACTTTTGGCAGCCTAGGGGATTTACAATTGACCAATTTACCATTCTTCATTTATTAAGACCAAGCTAAATCTTGAGGGGCAAAATGGTAATTTTGCTCTCGTCGTCCGGAACGTAAATTTTACAATTCAAATTTCCTTCGATGAGGCGACGTCCAATTCGATTAGAATGTTGGAATTCCTTATTTTCCATTTTCTAATTTCGAGACCCGTCTTTGGGTCACTTCTCTATCAGATGTAAATTTCAGACTATCCCGAACTAACGGGCGGCTTTTGCGAACGTTACGCGTATCGACTCTGTGATTCTCATCACATTTAGAGCTTGTCAGTTCATGGCGACTTTGGTTGTCATGTAATTGCGAGGGTTTATTACTAACTCGGACGGTCTCGATGGTCATAGTTCGATTTGAGAAAATTTTACAAATTACACCTTGGTTAAGCGACATTACCCGCACTTGAATCGTATAACGCTAGCAATGTATTCTTTAATCGTTCTTAGATCGGCCTTTAATTGTTCTAAATACTCCCTCGGCAATCCTTATGATCAAAGTATCATTTCTTATTCGAGCTCCCTAGATCCACGTACCTTGTCTTGCGTTGGCATTTCCCTTTTGATCAGTTAAATTGAGATTGATCAGATCCGAGAGAGATATGACTAAAATACTTTGTTAGATACATTTTCATTGATAAATCTAGAAATGACAGGAAACCAGAATGTCACAACTCTTCCCCCTTAAAAAAATTTCGTCCTCAAAATTTACAATAAACCCAGCTATTCAAACAAATTGGAGTATTGACGCCTCATCGTTTCTTCACTTTCCCATGTGGCGTCTTCGGTCCCATGGTGCTCCCAAATTACTTTGACCAGCGGAATCGTCTTATTTCTCAGAACCTGTTCCTTTCGATCTTCAATTCTGATTGGCTTTTCCACGTATGACATCCTGTCATCCACTTCGATAGTCTTATAATCCAACACGTGCGTTAGGTCTGGCTCGTATCTCCTTAGCATCGACACATGGAAGACGTTGTGTACTTAAGATAAACTAGGCGGTAAGGCAAGTCTGTAGGCTAAGGTCCCAATCCGTTCCAGAATTTCAAAAGGATCTACGTACCTTGGACTCAATTTTCCTTTCTTTCTAAACCGAGACAATCCTCTCATCGGCGACACTTTAAGGAAAACATGATCCCAACTTGAAACTCCAGAGGTTTGCGTCGTTTGTCTGCATAACTTTTCTGACGGCTCTGTGCTATCTTCAGTCTATCTTGTATTATCTTTACGGCTTCCACCAACTGCTCTACCAACTTTGGGCTGGTAATACTTCTCTCTCCCACTTCATCCCAGCAAATCGGGGTTCTGCAAGCATTCCATAAAGAGCTTCAAAAGGTGTCGTTTGAATGCTTTGCTTATAATTATTGTTATACGCGAACTCTACCAAATGTAACTAATCCTCTCATCCACCTGTAAAGTCTATAACACATGCTCGTAACATATCTTCGAGCGTCTGGATTGTTCTCTTCGATTGTCCATCCGTTTGTGGGTGATACACTGTACTGAACTATAATCGGGTTCCCATGGCATCTTGAAGGCTCTTCCAAAAGTTCGCCATGAACTTAGGATCTCTTTTTGACATAATCGTTACTAATACCCTATGCAGTCGGACTATATGACGCATATATAGTTCGACATACTTGTCCATTGCGAAGTCCTTTCACACAGGGATGAAATGTGCAGACTTGGTCAATTTGTCCAAGACTATCCAAATCGAATCGTATCCTCTTTGGCTCCTTGGCAATCCCATCACAAAGTCCATCGTCACGTGTTCCCATTTCCATTCAGGGATTTTCAATAGCTGTAACAATCTACTGAGCTTACAGTGTTGTGTTTTTACCTACTGACACGTCAGGCATTTTGCCACATATTTCGCTATGTCCACTTTCATTCCATTCCACCAGTAATGTTAATGTAAGTTCTGGTACATTTTCGTGCTACCAAGATGGATACTGTAATTGCTTCGGTGAGTCTAAGATAAAATACTCTCCTTAAGCTCTTCGTCTTTGGGTATACATAGACGCCCTCGAAATTTCAAAACTCCATCCTCTAATACTTGGAACTCTGCTTTCCTTTTTGTTACATCCATCTCGAGAATCTTCTGAATTTTTTGATCTGTAGGATGTAGAATCTTTATCCTTTCTTGGATCTCATATTCTATTCTCAAAGTAGCTACCAAACGAGACAGTTGACAAACTTCTAGCTTGAATGCAGAATCCCATAATTCTTCGAGTAACAACCATTCTTTAACCAATAGACAAGCAATGCTAGACTTCCGACTGAGTGCATCCACGACTCTATTTGCTTTCCAAGGATGATACAAAATGTCGCAGTCGTAATCTTTAAGCAGTTCTATCCATCGACGTTACCTCATGTTTAACTCTTTCTAGGAAAAGAGGTACTTTAGAATCTGGTGATCTGTATAAATCTAAAACTTTTCACCACACAAATAATGTCTCCAGATCTTCAGGGCAAAGATAATTGCAGCCAATTCCAAGTCATGGGTTGGATAATTCATCTCGTAAGATCCCAATTGTCGTGACGCATAGGCAACTACTCTTCCATGTTACATGAGCACACAGCTTAGTCCTTTTAGCGAAGCGTCACTATATATCTCGTAGCCTCCGTGTCACGCCCCGAATCCGTCGAGCACGCGAACATCCTTGCAAGCAAACAACACATCTCTCGTGATCCCAAGGTCCACAATCAAGTTGAGAGATAATATATATATCTAGCATGCGGAAGCGATACTCAAATAGATCCCCGTACAAATATAAGTTAAGTGGGACCTGGACAGCATAACAACTGTCATATATCATAACATATGGTTTATACATATGCCAGCTACTACAATCCACTAACAAACTGGGCAATGGGGTGGTACACAAAAAGAGTCCCTCATGGCATCCAAAAGGGCAGGGTCGAGTCGCCTCCAAAAAGGGCTCAAGTCAATGAACTGGAGTCCTAAGATGAACTGCTGGAATCCTCGATATCCTCGGCATCCTCCGTCGGCTCGTACTCAGAGAAGGTCTCGGATGGGACCTCGATAGAATCCTCTAGGGTCGCCTCGTGAGACAGCTCCGCAAGATCCTCCTCGGTGGCCTTCAAGACAATGACCTCGTCCTCCTTCATAGGAAAGTCCAGCGTCGGGGTCTTCTCCGGCCTGTTCCTAGAACCAACTACAAACCCCTCTAGTAACTCCTGCTCCCCAACAGTCTGGCACCAATCAGGGATAACCCCCTGGGGTACCTCGTGGGGCTTTAGCGGCCCGATCTGCTCGTCCTCAACTTTCTTAAACCATGCCTCGAACCTTTGAGGCTTCCAGTCCGGGCTACCTTTATCAACCCATACAACCGTGCACTTTCTCATATAAACGTTCCCCTGCCTATCCGGGAACTCGTCAAAATATGTTGTCATCTCCTTGGGATCCCCAAAACTTATAGGTCACATATCTAAGGCCTAGGATTTGTAAAAATAAGGATCCCCAAAGGGGTGAGATACACATCTTAATAAAGAGTCTTAACCCTAGGTTAGGTTGACCGTCCACTCAAGTAGTCGTACACCCTAATAATCTCACTCACAAGCATATCAAACACAAATCAATAAAACAACAATATACAGATGACAAGCATGTAACTATGACAATGTGTCGCACTCAGATGATAATGCACAATTCATCCTGTCATCTCACCACAACCACCTCTTCCTGCCTGCCTCAATCTCCAGCACGCGATTAGATCGCATAAGGCTCGGTCCGCGTAAACACATCAAACTGTCATCGACAACCGCGTAAAAGCATCAGGTTTCGATGAATCTCCAAGCCAATATCATCATCTCATACCTCTGTCCCGCGAATAATTCGCATCAGGACCGTGGCCATCTCAACCCCGCGACTTCATCGCATCAAGGGGCCACACAACATTAACTCCACTCCGCGATCTCGTCATATCAGGGTATCCACCTCTTGCCCCGCGTCTCGTTCGTATTAGGGCCTCGCCATGTCATGCTCATGCCACAATCATAACCCATGCCATGATTTTCAAGTCATTTGCACACAATGCCAAGTGCAAATTTAAGTGCAAATCATAAATCCCGTGGCATGCAAAGCAAATCAAATGATATTTGGACAAGGCAAACAACTCAGGCATAAACAATGTCACACACAATCATCCTATAACATCTTAGGATATAATAAGAGCTATCCCTTTGGTAAATCATCATAAACCGATCAATTCAACCTCCGACTCACCCAATTGAGTCCAATCTCCCTATCCTAAGTTTAGGATTCCCTTACCTTGTGTTTGATAGCACCAAATTACTCCTCTTGAGTCCTCAAGGTTCGGCCTCCTATGGTCCAATATCGAACTCAACGCGCAACCTAATAAAATCCAACCAATTACATCAATTTCCAAGTCCAATTCAACCATCCATGAACCATAAACTTCCATAGCATAATCCTCATCATCTTAGCATGTCTTAATCATCAATTTGAGAGTCAAAATCACTAGCCATCAGCCCTTCAAGGTTCGGCCATGCACAGAACCAAACCGGTTCAACTCGGTTCTGTGCAATCCCAACTTTTCTAGCCCTAATTCAACTCTAATTCCATCATTTAATCATATCCTACCTCTTAACATGTCTATCTAAGGATTTGTGAGGCTCATCGTGAGTTTGAGGTTGAATTGTCGTCGGAAACTCATCGAACGTTGCCGAATCTCCCTAAGTCAGTAACTGGCATTTTCTGTTCCAAGTTCACAAGTCCGATTCAAGGTCAAAACCTCTTCAAATCACTCTCAACTTTTTACCACATATTCATATACATGTCTACTAGACCTCCATAAAATTTGACCTCAAAACTTCAACATTTCGGCCTCCAAAAGGGTTAGAAACTGGACCTACCTCTGGCTAGAGCAGATTCCGTCGGCTCTCAGGAAAACTCTTGGGCGAAGCTCCTCAGTGGTCCAAATACGTCGTTTCCACTTCGACGAGGTTGGCAAGACATATATCTAGGTTGGTGTGGTCGGTCGGCGGTAAGGCGGTGGCCAAAGGTAGTCTTCGTGGGAGGCGAATGGTGGCAGCTGGTCTAGTCGGCGATCAGCAGAAACAAGGAAGATGAAGATGAAGATTTTCGGTAGTTCTTGGGTGTATGGCCGGCCAAATGAGTGAGGAGAGAGAGTGAGAAGACTATATACAAGCTCTTGGTCAATGCTTTGAATGGTAGGTTTGGCATAGTACATTTGACCACTCTTTACACCATCCATTGACACTTATCCCCTTGCCATTCAAGCTTTGATCTAATGGCCAATAATCCTCCTTGAATTTGGCAGCTAGGGGGAGGGTTTAATGTCCAAAAAGTCCTTCTTCAATTGCATGGGCAAGGCTTAAGCTTGAGGGGCAAAAGGGTAATTTTACCCCCAACGTTCAGAACGTCATTTTTCTTGCTCCAAAACTCTTCGATAGGGCGACGACCAATCCGAATGTGGTGTTGGAATTTTTTATTCTCTATTTTTAATTTTCAAGATTCGTTTCTGATGGTTTTCTCTATCAGACGTCGTTCCAGCCTATCCCGAACCGACGGGCAGCTTTTACAGACATTACGCGTATCGACCTCGTGATTCATATCACGTTTAGGGCTCGTCAATTCATGGCGGCTTTGGTTGTCATGTAATTATGAGGGTTTATCACTAGTTCCTTTAGTCTCGATCGTCACTGTCCGATTTAGGAAAAATTTGAAAATCATACGTTGGTTAAGCGGCATCACCCGCTCCAATCGTACGACACTCGCAAGGTAATCCTTAATAGTTCTTAAATCAGCCTCTTGATGGTTTTAAATATCCCCTCGACAATCCTTATGGTCAAAGCGCTATTTCCTATCCGAGTCGTCTAGGTCCACGTACCTCGTCTCGCGTTAGCCTTTCCATTTTGGTCAGTCTACTCAAATTGATCAGATTTGAGCGAAATATGACTGAAACACCACGCCTGATGTATATAAACTTCTCATTAATGAGTCTAAAATTGACTGGAAATAAGAATGTCACACTCCGGGTCATGATGGAATCGTCAATACTGGTGCGGTCATCAACGATGCTTAAGCTCTTGGAAGCTTCTCTCGCACTTATTCGTCTACTTAAGCTTCGTTTCCTTCTTAGTCAACCTCGTCAATGGAATGGCTATGGATGAAAACTTCTCCAAAAAGCATCGGTAATAACCGGCCCGTTCTAGGAAACTCCGAACTTTTGTAGCCGTAGTAGGTCTTGATCAATTCATGATAGCTTCAATTTTCGCAGGATCTACGGCAATTCCTTCTTCGGATACTACATGGCTTAGAAGCGCTACTTTATTCAACCAAAACTCGCATTTGCTTAACTTAGTGTAAAGCGAGTGCTCTCTCAAAGTCTACAAGATGATTCTCAAATGCCTTTCATGCTCTTCATTACTCTTTGAGTAGATTAGAATATCATCGATAAAGACAATAACGAACCTGTCCAAGAATTCTTTGAACACTCGATGTATCAAATCCATAAACGCAGCTGGAGCATTGGTCAATCCAAAAGGCATAATGGTGAACTTGTAGTGACCATACCTTGTCCTAAAAGCTGTCTTCGGTATGTCCTATTTCTTAATTCTCAACTGATGATAACCAGTCCTCAGGTCAATCTTAGAGAACACATAAGCTCCTTGCAATTGATCGAACAAATCATTAATTCTCGGTAGTGGATATTTATTCTTTACAGTTACTCGATATATGTCACGCCCCACGCCCATGGGCACGTACACACAACTCCCTTACTGTACTCTCAAGGCCCATGACTTAGTAGTCAAGAGATGTATGATGTAAATAAGCATGCAGAAACGAGAAATGACCATTCACCTTCGTACATAAGCCCATGGGAACTTGGATAATGAGAACATAAATATATACATCAACACGAGTTCTTACAAAAGCGCAGGTCCGTTAAACATGCTGGCGAATCAGGGTGAATGGGACTTAACCAAAAGATAGCTAGTCCTAAGTCTCCAAAAGATTACAAGCCACGAGGGTCACCAGCAAAAGACTGCTAAGTAAAGTCGGGAAACCCCTAGGTCGAACCACTAGATCCATCGGTCTCGTCCGCATCCTCGTCTAGCTCATAGTCCGAGAAAGTCTCAGAATGCACACCAACTGAGTCATCCATCATGGCATCCTCTAGCTCATCCTCAGAGGCGTCGATCTCTATTACCTCAGCAGTGTCCTCTAAGGTAGGGGTCTTCTCAGGTACATTCCTCGATCTAGCTATAGACATCTCTACCTCCACTGAATCTCGAGTAAGATAACACCAGCTAGGTATGACTCCTCGAGGCACTTCCATGGACTTCAATAGACTAGTAGTGTGACATTCTAATTTTTCCTGTCATTTCAAGACTCATTAACGAGGAATTATCTAACAATATATTTCAGTCGTATTTCGCTCGAATCTGATCAATCTCGAGTTAACTGACCAAAAGGGAAAGGCTAACGCGAGACAAGGTATGTGGACCTAGGAAATTCGAATAAGAAATGGCGTTTTGACTATAAAGATTGTCGAGGGGACATTTAGAGCCATAAAAAGGCCGATATAAGAATGATTAAGGAATGCGATACAAGTGTTATATGATTGGAGCGCGGGTGATGCCGCTTAACCAATATATAATTTATAAAATTTTCCTAAATCGAACAGTGACGATCGAGCCCATCGGAACTAGCGATAGATCCTCACAATTACATGACAACCAAAGTCATCATGAATTGACGAGCCCTAATTGTGATATGAATCATAGGGTCGATACACGTAACGTCTGCAAAAGCCACCCGTCAGTTCGGGATAGGCTGGAATCGCATTGGATAGAGAAATGTTTCAGAAACAAGTCTTGAAATTTGAAAATGGAGAATCAAGAATTCCAACATTTCAATTGGATTGGCCGTCGCCTTAATGAAGAAATTTGGAATCAAGAAAATAACGTTCCGGACGTCGGGAGTAAAATTACTATTTTGCCCTTCAAGCCCTAACCTTGCCTATATGATTGGATGAGGACATTTTGGTCATAAACCACATCCAAGGCTGCTGAAAATGGAGAGAAACCATGGCCATTGGATGAGCTTTGATTGACACCATGGACAAGTGTTAATGGATGAAGCCTTGAGTTGATGTATTCACTTTTAACCTACCATTCAACTCATGTTGACCAAGCCAATTAAAGTATAAACCCTCTCCCTCTCTCCTCATGGCTGAACACACCCCCCATTTTCCGATTTCTTCTTCTTCTTCTTCCCTTCCTCTTTGCCGAACAGCCTGCCGTCGATCGATTTCTGCTGGCCCGTTCGCCGCCATCGACCGCTACTTTCGATGATCCCCAACCGCCGACCCAATCACCTACTCCTTCTTCATCCTCTTGCCGACGTTCTCGAAGTGGAAGCAATTCGTTTTGCCCATCGAGGAGCTTCGGCTGGCCAATCTCCCAAAAGTCGACGGAAATCGTCACAACCAGAGGTAAGCCACGGTTTAGGCCTCTTAGGACCCCGAAATCTTGGATTTTTTTAATCAAATTTTGTGAACATCTAGGGGACACATAGAGTGAGATGTGGTAAAAATTTTGGATGAATTTGATGAAGTTTTGACCCCAAATGGATCTTGTGTTTGAAGGGCCAGAACTGACCTGTTGAGGACTTGGGAAAACCGGCGTCGTTCGAGGACTTTCCAGCGTCACATTGGCTCCAAATTTTCGGTGAGGCTCCCAAACCCTTAGAACTACATGTTAGCAAGTAGATTAATAATTAAATAGAGGATTTAAGATAGTTTAAGGGCTATTTAGTTGGGGTATACACAGAACCGAAAATGCCCTGTTTCAGTTCTGTGCATACCGATTCTATGGGAGCTGTTGGTGATTGTAATTGAGCTCCAAATTCATTATTGATAAGTGTTAGAATGTTAATTGATTGGCCCATGAGGTGTATGATTAGTGGGATGGTGATTTGAGCGAGGAAATTAACGATTGGATGAAATTTCCTTAGGTTGCGCGGTTGAGTTGCTCTTGGGCTAGTAGGGCCGAACCCTTGAGGTGCTTGAAAGGGGAATTCCATTGCATTAAGCTTGAGGTAAGGGGATTCTAAACCTTTGATAGGAGGATTGGACTCAATTTGGCGAATTGAGTGTGGGTTTGATTGATTCTTGGAAGGTTTTCAAATGCTTGTCCATTGTACGTCCTAGAAAGATATATATGACTCGAATGCTTGGCCATGCTTGTGCCTTGAGTTGATTATCACATTTGAGTATTGAACTTGATTGCCTCGCATGCCAAAAGTGTGTTGTTCGTGCATGAGTTGCACTTGATTGTATGTGTTATGCATTAAAATGAACTTATGTCTTATTTAAGAGGTTGTTACACCCTGAAGCGTATGAGACGTGGGGTTGTGCGGATGAATGCCCTGAGGCGCTAAGGCGCGGGGTTTGAATTGAATGGCACCCTGAGGCGTACGAGAAACGGAGTTGAGAAGGCCATAGTCCAGATGCGTTGAAACGTGAGACAGAGTTGAAATGTGTCGACACAGGCCTGGAGTGATATTGAAAACTTGATGCGTTTACGCGGGTTTGTCAATGAGATGGTCTGATGCATTTACGAGGACCGAGCCTGAGGCGTTATAAACGCGAGCATGAAAGTGAGGCAAATTAGAAAGGGGTGGAGGTGTAATCTGAATTGGCATAAAGTGTTTGATTCTAATGACATTGTATGATGCCATGATTGCATGCTTGTCATCTATTTGTTAATTCGTGCAAGTTTAATGCCTCCTGTGTTTTTATACGAATTGTCTGTGATAAGTAATTGCTTGGACGGTTAGCTTAACTTAGGGTTAGGACCTACCTTACTGAGATGTATATCTTACCCCGTTGTGAGACCCCCTTTCTTTTCAGATTCTAGACCTTGAAGATGTGGCCAATCCTTTTTGGAGATCCTAAAGAGATTTCAACGTATTTTGATGAGTTTCCCGACGGATAGGGGACCATTTATGTTAGGAAGTATACAGTCATTTGGGTAAATGAGGGTGGTAGTAGTTGGAAGTCTCATAGATACGAGGCCTGGTCCAGGAAGGTAGGAGATGTTTCCACAGGACTACTGAAGCCCACTGTGGTACTCCGTGGGGTGATACCCAGTTGGTGCCATCCCGCTCGGGATTTAGTGGAGGGCGAGGAGTCTGTCACTGGTTCGAGAATTGGTCCTGAGAGGACTCCGACCTTGGAAGACACTGGGGAGGTTATAGTGGTCGAGGCTACCGAGGACGACCTGGTGGAGCCGTCAGCGGACGAGACGCTCGAGAATATAGTAGAGATTTGCTTTGAGACTTTCTCAGAGTATGAGCCTACTAAGGAGGCGGAGGAGACTGATGACTCCAGTAGCATGACCTAGGTGTCCTGCTTTCCTCATCTGATATTTTGATGGTGACCCTAATGCCCGTTCCTTTTGAGATGATTATAGACCTCTTTTGCACTCACCCTATCACCCCTACTGACTAGCATATCTGGTTTACTACGCTCTTGTATGAACATTGGATCTTATGTATTAATGGTATTCTCGTTACCCAAGTCCCATGTTATATCTGTACGGAGGAGTTTTATATCGTCGCTTCCGCATGTTTTTTTTATTGATGATATATCTCTCGACCTATACGTGCATCCTAAGACCTCGAGAGATAGTTTGTACTTGCAGGGAGTCGCGCGCTCGTGCCCGGGGCGCGGGGCATGACATCCCCGTCTGCTTGGTATCGGAGAAAGGTCAGCTCGATCCAAATTTGAGGATCGGAGTAATAAGGAGGATTAAGTTGGGACAAGCGTAGGTAGCGAGACCTTAGGAAACTAGTTAGGATAAGACACAAGTTGCATGACATAAGACTTGGCGCATATGATTGGCATTTGGCCTTGGCAGGATTGTGGTGATATAAGAGAATGAAGTTCCATGTTTAGCATTGGAAGTCATTTCTGGATTTTGACTTGTTAAGTGGTGAGCATGGCTAGTTTTGGTGAACCGTTGGAGTGAACGAAATTGAGAAATAGCCATGAACGGCTTATTGAAGTGCCTCTGGGATTGTTGTGTGAAAAGTCGTTATGATATAACTGCTTCTATTAAGGCATGGTTAGTAGCTCTGGACTTGGTTGAATAAATGAGTTACTAACTCCTTGATGAAATTACGGTGGACTCAGTAAAAGCATACGAGAATGAGTAATCTGTCTAAGAGACCTAAAAGGCCCAAGAACGGAGCCTCTAGCTCGAGGCCGCTTGTAGCAAAGGACCCGAGGATGAATGGAGTACTGAGGGCGCTCGAAAGAATTGGTGACCTCATCGACAGGCAGACCCAAGATAGGATGCTGCTATAGCCCAAGCGGTAGGAGCCGCAATAGCTGCCGTCAATGCCAACAACGGCAACTACGGGGGCAATGGAAACAATGGTGACCAAGACCAGGGCAATGAGGTAGTGAATGCCCAAGAAGAAATTTTTGCGGCTAGGCAGATGGACCAGCTGGTCGAACAATTTATTAAGTTGAAGCCAACCCAATTTGATGGGACTAGAGACCCCGAACTAGCACCAAAATGGAATGAGAAACTAGAGAAAGCCTTTGGAGTTTTGAGGTGCACAGACGAGGAAAAGATATTGCTGGCGATGTACCAACTGGAAGGTACTGCGAACGACTGGTGGGCTGCCACCAACAATGGAGTATTTTCGAAAGGAACGGCTGTGACCTGGAATGCCTTTACTATAGCATTTAACGACAAGTATTTTTCAGAAACAGCCCGGGAAAGGAAGTAGGTGGAGTTCTTACAGCTACGTCAGAATCAGCTAACAGCGGACCAGTATGAGGCTGAGTTCTCCAAATTGTCAAGGTACGCACCACGATTAGTAGAGGATCCCTTGGAGAAGGAGCGAAGATTTCGGGACGGACTGAGGCCTGAACTTCGCAGTCAGATGATAGCTTTACACCTGAGGACTTACAAAGAAATTTATGAACGGGGACAAATGATCGATAAGGATTTGAAAGAGAGGAGTGCCGCATCTGGATCGCGGTTTAATTCATTTTGGGACAATCGCCAGATTGGTAAGAGGCCAATGGCTGGCAATAAGCGCTTCATCCCTCCTGTGAGAAAAAATATTTGTGAAGCAGCAGAATCCCATGAACTGAGCTGCCGCCTCTATGGCAGAAGGCATGGTAATGGACTATGTCCAGCAAGAATTGGAACATGCTTTAAGTATTCTTAAATGGCCTACCAGATGAAGACTTGCCCGAACCAAGCTCCAGCGGATCAACCTCAAGGGCAGCAACCACAGGCTGGACCGTCGGCTGCCACTCCTCAGGTTAATCAGAATCGACCCCCAGCTCAAGAGAGAGTTTATGCAGTAGTCCGCAGGGAGGCAGAAAAAATTCTAGGCGTAGTCACAGGTACGGTTTATTTGTGTGACCAAGCTGCATATGCTTTGTTTGATCCTGGAGCAACATACTCATTTGTGTCTGCTTGGTTTGCTAATTTGGTTGATATAAAGTTAAAATCGTTGAGGGTGATTCTGCAAGTTACCACCCCGTTGAAAGATAATGTGATGGTTTCGTTAGACTGTGCTGACTGTTGGATCGTAATTGGTGGTAGTAAGGAGAGTATTGATTTAGCTATGTTGCCCATGTATGATTTCGACGTGATCATAGGAATGGATTGGTTGGGTAAGCGAAGGGCGATAGTGGATTGTGGTAGTAGGATAATTCGGTTCTATCCGGAAGGTCGTCCGAGTTTTCAATTTGTGGGAAGTCGAGGAGGAAACTTGATTCCTTTAGTCTCGTCTCTTGAAGTGACGAAATTGATGACTGAAAGACGTTAGGCGTACTTAGTAGCAGTTATGCACACGACTGCCGAGGAACCTAAACTAGAAAGTATTTCAATAGTATGTGAGTTTCCTGACATTTTCCCTCAAGAGTTACCAGGTTTGCCACCGGAGCGAGAGATAGAATTTATGATTGAGTTAGCTCTCGGAACAGAGCCGATCTCGAAGGCATCCTATAGAATGCCCCTATTAGAACTGAAAGAGTTAAAAGTGCAGATGCAAGAATTACTATATAAGGGATTTATCTGACCGAGTGCTTCACCGTGGGGAGCACCGGTGTTATTTGTAAGGAAAAAAGATGGATTCTTGCGTCTATGCATCGACTATAGACAGTTGAACCAAGTGATAGTGAAGAATAAGTATCCTCTGCCGAGGATTGATGATTTATTTGACCAATTGCAAGGAGCTACGGTATTCTCTAAGATTGACCTGAGAACTGGGTAACACCAGCTGAGAATCAAGAAGGAAGACATTTCTAAGACTGCTTTTAGAACAAGGTATGGTCATTACGAATTCACTGTGACGCCTTTTGGATTAACTAATGCTCCAGCCGCATTTATGAATTTGATGCATCGAGTGTTTAAGGAATTTTTGGATAGATTCGTCATAGTCTTCATCGACGATATCCTAATTTACTCAAGGAGTAACGAGGATCATGAAGAGCACCTGAGGATTATTTTGCAGACCTTGAGGGAACACTCAATTTACGTTAAGCTTAGTCAATGCGAGTTCTGGCTGAACAAAGTGGCATTTATTGGTCATGTGGTGTCTAGAGAAGGAATTGTGGTGGATACTACGAAGATTGAAGCCATAACAAATTGGCTTAGACCTACTATGGTCACGAAAATCTGAAGTTTCTTGGGATTGCAAGGATACTACAGACGTTTTGTGGAGAAGTTTTCATCCATAGCCGTCCTACTGACGAGGTTGACAAAGAAAGAAACGAGGTTTGAATGGATGGATAGGTGCGAAAGGAGTTTCTAAGAGCTCAAGCATCGATTGACAACCGCACCGATTTTAACGATTCCATCAGGACCTGGAGGCTATGAGATATATAGCAATGCTTCGTTAAAGGGACTAGGTTGTATACTAATGCAACATGGAAGAGTAGTGGCCTATGCGTCCCGACAGCTGAGACCACACAAGATGAATTACTCGACCCACGATTTAGAGTTAGCAGTGATCATTTTTACTATAAAGATTTGGAGACATTATCTGCGTGGCGAAAAGTTCCAGATTTATACTGACCACCAGAGCTTGAAGTATCTGTTTTCCCAGAAAGAACTGAATATGAGACAGCGTCGATGGATGGAGCTGCTTAAGGATTATGATTGCGACATACTGTATCACCTTGGGAAGGCAAACAGAGTCGCGGATGCGCTCAGTTGAAAGTCAAGCATTGCCTGCCTATTGGTGAAGGAATGGTCATTAATCAAGGATTTGAGGGATTCTGAGTTTAGATTGGAAGTCTGTAAGTTGTCCAGTTTGCTAGCCACACTGAGAGTAGAACCTGAGGTCTAGGAAAGGATAAAAACCCTACAGCATACGGACCCAGAAATTCAGAAAATCCTGGAGATGGATGCAACAAAAAGGAAACCAGAGTTCCAAGTACTAGAGAATGGAACGTTGAAATTTCGAGGGGATCTATGCGTGCCAAAGGACGAAGAGTTTAGAGAAAGGATCTTATCAGAGGTTCATAGGAGCAACTATAGTATCTACCCAGGAAGTACAAAGATGTATTAGAAATTACGTCAACATTATTGGTGAAACGGGATGAAAGTTGATGTGGCAAAGTATGTGGCAAAGTGCTTGACATGCCAGCAGGTGAAGGACCAACACTGTAAGCCTAAAGGATTATTACAGCCACTGGAGATTCCTGAATGGAAGTGGGAGCACGTAATGATGGACTTTGTAATGGGACTTCCAAGGAGCCAAAAAGGCCACGATCTATTTGGGTAATCATGGACAGGTTGACCAAGTCCGCACACTTCATCCCAGTGCGAAAGAATTTCGGAATGGACAGATATGTCGAATTGTACATGAGGCAGATTGTGAGACTACATGAAGTACCCGTGACAATTACATCGGATAAAGATCCCAAGTTCACAGCGAACTTCTGGAAGAGTCTTTAAGACGCCATGGGAACTCGACTGCAATTTAGCACGACGTACCATCCACAAACGGATAGACAATCAGAGAGGATGATTCAGACGCTCAAGGATATGTTGCGAGCGTGCGTAATAGACTTCAAAGGCGGATGGGAAGATCAACTGCATTTGGTAGAGTTCGCATATAATAACAGCTACCAGCAGAACATTCGAATGGCACAATTGAAGCACTTTTTGGAAGAGCTTGCCGAACACCGATTTGTTGGGACGAGATTGGAGAAAGAAGTTTCACAGGCTCAGAATTGGTGGAGCAATCAGTGGAAGCGGTAAAGATAATTCGAGATAGACTAAAGACGGCATAGAGTCGTCAGAAGAATTATACGGATAAATGGTGTAAGCCATTGGAATTTCAAGTAGGAGATCGTATTTTCCTTAAGGTGTCACCGATGAGGGGATTATCTCAATTTGGAAAGAAAGGAAAACTGAACCCAAGGTACGTAGGTCCATTTGAGATTCTAGAGCGGATTGGAACCTTAGCCTACAGACTTGCCTTACCGCCTAATCTATCCCAAGTGCACAACATCTTCCATGTATCTATGCTACGGAAGTACGAATTGGACCCAACGCATGTGCTGGACTACGAGGTTATAGAAGTGGACGACAGAGTATCCAACGTGGAAAAGCCGGTTAGGATTGAAGACCAGAAAGAGCAAATTTTGAGGAATAAAGCGATTCCATTGGTCAAGGTTATCTGGGAACACCATGGGACCGAAGGCGCTACGTGGGAAAGCAAAGAAATGATTAGGCGTCAGTACCCCCATTTGTTTGAGTAATGGGTGTAATGTAAATTTCAATGACGAAATTTTTGTAAGGGGGAAGAGTTGTGACATTCTGATTTTTCCTATCATTTCAAGACTCATTAATGAGGAATTATCTAACAATGATTTCAGTCATATTTTGCTCGGATCTGATCAATCTCAAGTTGACTGACCAAAAGGGAAAGGCTAAGCGAGATAAGGTACGTTGACTTAGGGAATTCGAATGGGAAATGACACTTTGACCATAAGGATTATTGAGGGGACATTTAGAGCCATAAAAAGACCGATCTAAGAACGATTAAGGAATGCAATGCTAGTGTTACATGATTGGAGCGCGGGTGATACCGTTTAACCTATATATAATTTGTAAAATTTTCCTAAATCGAACAGTGATGATCGAGCCCATCGAAACTAGTGATAGATCCTCATAATTACATGATAACCAAAGTCGCCATGAATTGACAAGCCTAATTATGAAATGAATCATAGGGTCGATACGCGTAACGTCTGCAAAAGCCGCCTGTCAGTTCGGGATAGGCTGGAATCGCATTGGATAGAAAAATGATTCAGAAACAAGTCTTGAAATTCGAAAATGGAATTCCAACATTTCAATTGTATTGGCCGTCGCCTTAACGAAGAAATTTGGAATTAGGAAAATGACGTTCCGGACGTTAGGGGTACAAAACGCCTATTGCCAGCCATTGGTCTCTTGCCCATCTGGCGGTTGTCTCTGAATGAAGTAAACCGCGATCTAGATGCGGCATTCCTCTCCTTTGAATCCCTTTCGATCATCTGGCCCTGCTCATAAATTTTCTTATAGATTCTTAAATTTAGGGCTATCATCTGATTGTGAAGCTCAGGCCTCAATCCGTCCCGAAATCTCCGCGCCTTCTCTTGGGAATCCTCTACTGATTGAGGTGCGTACTTTAACAGTCTAGTGAATTCCACTTCATACTGGTCCACTGTCAGCTGATTCTGACGCAGCTGTAAGAATTCCACCTGCTTCTTTTCCCTGGCTTTTTTCGAAAAGTACTTGTCGTTGAATGCCATAGTAAAGGAATTTCAGCTCATGGCCGTTCCTTTTGGAAAAACTCCATTGGTGGCAGCCCACCAGTCATTTGCGGTACCTTCTAGCTGGTATACCGCCAATAGTACTTTCTCCTTGTCCATGCATCTCAGGACTCCAAAGGCCTTTTCTAGTTTTTCGATCCACCTTGGTGCTAATTCGGGATCTCCAGTCCCATCGAACTGGGTTGGCTTCAGCTTGATGAACTGCTCGACTAGCTGGCCCATCTGCCTGGCCACGACAACTTCTTCTTGGGCATTTACTGTCTTAATGCCCTGGTCATGGCCGCCATTGTTTCTGTTACCCCCGTTGTTGCCGTTGTTGGCGTTGACAGCAGCTATTGCGGCTCCTACCGCTTGGGCTATAGCAGCATCCCTATCTCGGGTCCACCTGTCGATGAGGTTGCTAATCCTTTCCAGCACCCTCAATACTCCGTCCATTCTCGGTTCTTCTACTACAGGTGGCTTCGTGCTAGAGGCTTCGTTCCTAGGCCTTCTAGGTCTCTTGGGCGGATTACTCATTCTTATGTGCTTCTACTGAGCCTGGTCCACCACAATTTCATCAAAGAATTAGTAACTCATTCATTCAACCAAGCTCAGAGCTACCAAACTATGCCTTACTAACACAGTCATACCATAACGACCTTTCACACAACAACTCCAGAGGCATTTCAGTAAGCAATTCATGGCTATTTCTCAATTCTGTTTACTGCAACGGTTCACCAAAACTAGCCATGCTCATTCACTTAGCAGATCAAAATCCAGAAATAGCTCCCTACACTCAACATGAAACTAAATCTTCAATAATCACCACAATCCTGTGAAGCCCAAATGACAATCATATGCGCCAAGCCATATACCATGCATCCCATGTCTTATCCTAATCAATTTCCTAAGGTCTCGCTACCTGTCCTTGTCCCAACTTAATCCTCCTTATTACTCCAACCCTCAATCAATTTTGGATCGAGCTATCCTTGCTATGATACCAAACAAATGGGGATGTCACGCCCCGTGCCCCGAGCACGAGCACGCGACTCCCTACAAGCACAAACTATTTCTCGAGGTCCCAGGATTCAAACATGGTTCGAGAGACATACCATATATATATAAAAAAAACAAACACGCGGAAGCAATGATTTAATAACTCCTCCGTACAAATATAAAATGGGACTTGGGTAACAATAACACTAATAATACATAAGATATAAATGTTCATACAAGAGCAAAATAAACCAGATCCGCTCGTCAGTAGGGTGACAGTGTGAGTACAAAAGAGGTCCATCATCATCACCAAAAAGGAAAGGGCATTAGGGTCACCGTCAAAATGTCAGACTAGTAAATCAGGAGCTCCTAAGTCGAGCTGCTGGAGTCATCAGTCTCCTCGGCCTCCTCAGTAGTCTCATACTCCGCGAAAGTCTCTGAGCAAATCTCCACCGTATCCTCGAGGGTCTCGTTCGCGGACGGCTCCACCAGGTCATTCTCGGTAACCTCGACCACTATGACCTCCCCCGTATTCTCCAAGGTCGGGGTCCTCTCAGGACCGTTCCTTGAACCGATGACTTACCCTTCAGCCTCCACTAAATCCCGAGTGGGATGGCACCAGCTAAGAATCACTCCATGAGGCACCTTTGTAGGCTTCAGTGGCCCCGTGAAAACATCTCCTACCTTTCTAAACTAAGCCTCATATCTATGAGGCTTCCAACTACTACCACCCACGTCTACCCAAATGACTGTACACTTCCTAACATAGATGGTCCCTGCCCGTCAAGGAACTCGTCAAAATAAACCGACATCTCCTTAGGGTCGCCAAACCTGATGGGCCACATCCTCAGGGCCTAAGATTTGTAAAGAAGGGGGGTCCCACAACGGGGTGAGATATACATCTTAGTAAGGCTAGGCTGACAGTCCACTCAGACAAAAGCAAACGCAAATAATTCATACAAAATCGCATGAGGCATTCCACTTTCACAAAGTAACACACAGATGTCAAGCATGCAATCAAGGCATCTTATCACATCATTAAACTCAAGTATGCATTTCAAATCAGATTGCACCTTCCACCCTTTTCCAGCTTCCTCACTTTCATGCCCGCGTTTAGAACGCCTTATGCTTGATCCGCGTAAATGCATCAGACCGTTTCATTGATAAACCTACGTAAACGCATCAGGTTTTCAATGTTACGCTAGGCCTGTGTCGACACATCGCAACTCCGTCTCGCGTTTCAACGCATCAGGACTATGGCCTTCTCAACCGCATGTCTCATACGCCTCAAGGTGTCATTCAATTCAAACTCCGCACCTCAGGGCTTTCAGCCACACAACCCCGCATCTTATACACCTCAGGGTGTCACAACTCCTCAGATAAGCCATAAGTTCATTTAATGTATATCACACACAATCAAGTGCAACTCATGCACGAATAACACACTTATGACATATGAAGCAATCAAGTTTAACACTTAAATGCGACAAATCACTCAAGGCACAAGCATGGTCAAGCATTTGAGTCATCTACATCCTCCTAGGACGTACAATGAACAATCACTTTAAAAATCTTCCAAGAATTAAGCAAACTTGCATTCGACTCGCCCAATTGAGTCCAATCCTCCTATCAAAGGTTTAGAATCCCCTTACCTCAAGCTTAATGCAACACAATCCTTCTCCCAAGCACCTTAAGAGTTCGGTCCAAATAGTCCAAGGACAACTCAACCGCGCAACCTAATGAAATTCATCCAATCGTCAATTTTTTTTTGCTCAATTCGTCAATCTATGGGACATAAACCTTATTGACATGTTCATCAACATCCTAGCATGTCTCAATGATGAATTTGAGACTCAATTCCAACACCAATGGCCCCCAACGGAACCGGAATGTACAGAACTGAACCGAGCATTTTTCGGTTCTGTGTATATCCCAACCAATCAGCCGTTAAACTACCTCAAATCCTCAATTTATTCACTAATCTACTTGCTAACATGTAATTCTAAGGGTTGGGGAAGCTCACCGAAAATTTGGAACCAAGGCGACGCCAGAAAGTCCTTGAATGGCGCCGATCCTCCCAAGTCTTCAACCGGTCAGTTTTGGCCCTTCAAACACAAGACCCATTTGAGCTTAAAACTTCATCAAATTTACCCAAACTTTTTATCACAGCTCATTCTATATGTCCCCTAGATGTCCACAAAATTTGGTTGAAAAAATCCAAGATTTCGGGGTCCTAAGGGTTCTAAAACATGGCTTACCTCTGGTTGCGACGATTTCCGTCGACTTTCGGGAGATCGGTTGGCCGGAGCTCCTCACAGAGCCAAATGGCTTGCTTCCACTTCGAGAACGTCAGCAAGAGGTTAAGTAAGGAGTGGGTGCTGGGAGTCACCGGAGGTGGCGATCGACGGCAGCGAAGTTGATGGCAGAATCCTGTCGGGCTAGAGAGCTCTCGACAGCAAGAGAAGGAAGAAGAAGAAGAAGAAATCGGCAATGGAGGAGGGGGTTCGACCAAGTGAGGGGAGAGAGAGAGAGAGAGAGAGAGAGAGAGGTATATGCTATTTCAAAATTCAACTTATTGAATGATTGGTAAAAAGTGGCTCTATCAACATCATGGCTTGATCTCTTGACACTTGTCCAAGGTGTCAATCAAAGCTCATCCAATGGCCATGGTTTCTTCAAATTTTCGGTAGTGTTGAGTGTGGTTTATGACCAAAATGCTCGCATCCAATCATATAGGCAAGGTTAGGGCTTGAGGGGGCAAAATGGTGGTTTTACCCCTGACGTCCGGAACGTCGTTTTTCTGATTCCTAGTTTCTTTGATAAGGCCCTGACGTCCGGAACGTCGTTTTTCTGATTCCTAGTTTCTTCGATAAGGCGACGGCCAATCCAATTGAAATGTTGGAATTCTTGATTCTCCATTTTCAAATTTCAAGACTTGTTTCTGAATCATTTCTCTATCCAATGCGATTCTAGCCTATCCAGAACTGACGGGCAGCTTTTGTAGACGTTACACATATCAACCTCGTGGCTCATATCACAATTAGGGCTCATCAATTCATGACGACTTTGGTTGTCATGTAATTGTGAGGATCTATCACTAATTTCGATGGTCTCGATCGTCACTGTTCGATTTAGGAAAATTTTACAAATTATATATTGGTTAAGTGGCATCACCCAAGCTCCAATCATATAACGCTAGCAATACAGTCCTTAATCGTTCTTAGATCAGCTTTTTATGGCTCTAAATGTCCCCTCGACAATCCTTTTGGTCAAAGTACCATTTCCTATTCGAATTCCCTAGGTCCACGTATCCTGTCTTGCGTTAGCCTTTCCTTTTTGGTCAGTCAACTCGAGATTGATCAGATCCGAGCGAAATACGACTGAAATACATTGTTAGACAATTCCTCAATACCGAGTCTTGAAATGACAGGAAAATTAGAATGTCACAAATCACGTGAAGATCAGTAAAGTGAGTGAGAATAGTGGGTCAGTCCATGACAACTCTGTAGACTAAATAAACAAAGCAAAAATCTGAAACATACAGTTTTTCAATTCCGTCTAACTTCACGATGAAATTCGTGATAATTCGTACATTGGTAAAAAAATTCCCAAATTTTACGAGCTGATCTAGGACTTAATGATGAACAACTTTGATGTTCAGATTTAAGGCTAAAAGTAGACCGATCAGTACAGTTTAATATTTCTTTCGGAAAAATTGTGCCTAGAAGACTGTTCTGTCCAGTTCTTGTTGAAAACGAAGGACCCCCTTAAAATATGAATTAAGGTCTGGAATTTTGTAGATTACTATCTTATACATCAATCTACAACTTTCTTTTTGTGTGGTCCAAGAAAGGAGATCATTTAGAAATGGTAATATGCAAATCAAAGTAAGCGTGAGCCTACTGTCGAAATTCCCACCTGCATTGTCCTTGATGAAAATTCATCCAATAAATGGAAAACACCACGAATTATTCTCTAATTTTTACAGATGATAACCCCAGATGTTTCGAACATTTTCCATTTAGACACCAAAATTCAAATGTGATTAGATAAAGCTCTAAAAAATCGGATTGCGCGGAGTATCGGCTTAGAAATAATAACAACCAGGACAATATTTAATGAAATAATGAACAGAACTAGCAAATAAAGACTCTAGCTATCTCAAACTGCAGACTTCTGGGGGACAACTTGAGCCTTGAGCTTCTTGTACTTATCCTCATTCCTCTGGGCTTCTTCCTTAGCTTTAGCGAGCTTTCGCTTGAGGCGATTGATCTCGAAATGCTTGGTATCTTGAACAGCTACTTGAGGTATCACTAGGAGCCATTCTTTCAGGATGACATGCCTCTCGATATAACTGATTGTGGCATTGTACGTCTTGACATTCCCTGAGAGGATTCCCTTGAGAAACATTAGCTTGGTTGGCCGGCAACACTCCCACATGGCATGAGCAAGGGCGACATGTTCCTCAAATTTCTGGTCCTTCAAGTCGAAGTGTATGCGAATCTCTACACCCTTCGACTTTGGAGGGATCGACTGTATCATGACATATTGCCGAACAACTCTGATGGGATAGTACTCTATGATGCCAGAGATTCCTAGAAGAGGGACAAGTGTCTCATCTCGTCCCATGATTCTTGCTTCCTCCAATTTGAACCAAAGAGCATGCCATAGGAAAGTCACGGGGCTCGGGTTTGCTAACAAGACTAGTAGTCGTGAATAATGATACTTGGGAACAAGGTCTAGTTCATTCTTAAACTTTAAGAGAGGATGTTCAAGTTCTGAAATTTTTGGTATTTCTAAGTATTTTCCAAATTCAAAAAAAAAGAGAAAGAAACCAAACTTGGAGAATTTCAGGTGAAGCTCTAAGTGTTTTATCTTGATTAGTTTTAAACTTGGTAAGCGAGATGAAGGTTTCAGCCAGGATAGCATTAACAAAATTCTTTCCATTATTGACCTGTCTTGTAAAATATGCTATCATAGGGTCTATAGTTTTCTCCTTATGTGGGAAAATGATCAAGTCAAAGAATAACAGGATAAAGATTTTAGCCTTATCATATGCACATGGAGCTTTTCTAAAACATGTTTCTAGGAATGAAAGGGGACAACTCTCACGGCTCCCTTTTAAAGCTTTTGCCACTTCATCTCGATTGATGTTCAAGTATTCAGACAAAATAAGGATACGATCTTCGCCAATTGGTAGAGTGACTAAACCCAAGTCTAGTCACTTTCTAACAAGAACATATACTCTTCTAGAGTTGGAGTTAGCTCGTGCTTACCAAATATGAAGGTAGTAGCCTGTGGACTCCAGAACTGTACCAATTGATGAATGAAACCAAACCGCATACGGATATGAATCAAGGGCAACATCTAGCCAATATGCAATCTGACTCTCAGCCATCTTCATTCAAATCGCTCCACCACTGCTTCAATTGATCTTTTGCTGGGGTTATGACTCGAGTCATCCCCATTATCACGCCCTGCGCCTCGAGTCCGAGCACACACCCTGCAAGCAAACCAAGATATCTCTCGATGTCCCAAGATCCGGACATAAGTCGAGAGACGTGTTATATATAAGCATGCGGAAGCGACAATGTAATAACTCCTCCGTATAAATATAAAGTGGGACATGGATAGCGAGAATACCATAATACATAATATCCCAAAGTTCATACAAGAGCATAGCAACTAGATCCACTAGGGAGATAGGGTAATACAAAGAGGTCCATCACCCATCAAGGGAAACAGGCATCAGGGTCACCGTCAAAAGTCGGACCAGAATACCAGGAGCTCCTAAGACGAACTGCTGGAGTCATCAGTCTCCTCTGCCTCCTCTGTGGGCACGTGCTCCAAGGAGGTCTCCGAGCAAACCTCTACGGTGTCCTCCATGGTCTCGTCAGCGGACGGCTACACCAGGTCATCCTCTATAGTCTCCACCACTATGATCTTCTCAATATCCTCCAAGGTCGGGGTCCTCTCAGGTTCGTTCCTCAAACCGGCAACTGACCCCTCAGCCTGCTCTAAATCTCAGGTGGGATGACACCAACTAGGGACAACTCCCTGGAGCACCTCAGTGGGCTTCAGCAGCCTTGTGAAACATCTCCAACCTTTCGGAACTAGGCCTCATACTTATGAGACTTCCAGCTACTCTCACCCTCGTCTACCCATATTACTGTACACTTGCTGACATAATTGGTTCCCTGCCTCTTAGGGAACTCATCAAAATAGACAGACATCTCTTTGGGGTCTCCAAATCTGATAGGCCATATCATTAGGACCTAGGATCTGTAAAAAGGGGGTCCCACAATTGGGTGAGATTTACATCTCAGTAAGGTAGATCCTAACCCTAGGTTAGGCCGACTATCTACTCAAGCAGTCATAAATACTAGCGTTTCACGCAAATGAACATGCGAGGCATTTAATTATCGATACAACACACAGATGTGAGGCATGCAGTCATGACATCATAACACATCCAGATGATCATGCCACATCACCACGCCACATCACCACTTCCACCCTTCAGATTGCCTCATTCTCATGCCCGTGTTTAGAATGCCTCAGGCTCGGTCCTCGTAAACGCATCAGATCGTCATTAACAACCCGTGTAAACACATCAGGTTTCAATGTTACTCTAGGCCAATATCTACACATCACAACTCCGTCCCGCATTTCAATGCATCAGGACTATGACCTTCTCAATCCTGCATCTCATACGTATCAGGGTGCCATACGGCTCCAACCCCACGCCTCGGTGCCTCAGGGTATTCGTCACACCACCTCGCCTGTCATACGCCTCAAGGGGGGATGCCACGCCCCGTGCCCCGGGTACGAGCACACGACTCCCTACAAGCAAACCATATAATCTATCGCGGTCCCAAGATCCACAAACAAGTCGAGAGATAATATATATATACACAACAAGCATGCGGAAGCGGTACTTAAATAAATCCTTGTACAAAAATATAAGTTAAGTGGGACCTGGATAGCATAACAACTGTCATACATATTAACATATTATTCTTACAAGTATCGAATTACTAGAATTCGCCAAGCAAGGTGCGACGGGGTAAGCACATCAAAAAATGACCATCATCAATATCCAAAATAGCCATGGTTGGGGGTCGCCATTACAAGATCGAGCCAATAAACTAGGACACCTAAGATGTGTTGCTGGAGTCTCCTGTATCCTCTGCATCCTCCGTCGGCTCATACTCTGAGAACGTCTCGGAATGATCCTCGATAGAATCCTCCATGATCGTCCCATGCGATGGCTCTACGAGATCCTCCTCGGTCGCCTTCACTATAATCACCTCGTCCTCAGTGAACTCTAAGGTCGGGGTCTTCTCTAGTCTATTCCTAGAACCAACTACGGACCCTTCTGGCAGCTCCTGCTCCGCAGCGGTCTGGCACCAATCGGGGAAAACTCCTTGGGGTATCTCGTGGGGCTTCAGCGGCCCAATCGACTCATCTTCGATCTTTTTAAACCATGCCTCAAACCTATGAGGCTTCCAGTCCGGACTACCCTTGTAACCCATACAACTGTACAGTTCCTCACATAAATGTTCCCCTGACTATCCGAAAACTCGTTAAAATATGTCGTTATCTCCTTGGGGTCCCCAAAACGAATATGCTACATACCTAAGACCTAGAATCTGTAAAAATAAGGGTCTCCAAAGGGGTGAGATACACATCTCTGTAAAAGAGTCCTAACCCTAGGTCAGGCTGATTGTCCACTCAAGCAGTCATTTATCCTAAAAATTCCAAACTCATAATCATACAGGCACATCCAAATAAAGATAACGACATGCAGATGATGGGCATGCAACTATGACACCATGTCACACTCGGATGATCATGCACACCTCATCTTGCCACATCAACACAACCACCTCTTCCTGCCTGCCTCATTCTCTAGCCCGCGATTAGATCGCATCATGCTCGGTCCGCGTAAACGCATCAGACCGTCATTGGCAACCCGCGTAAACGCATTAGGCTCCAATGAATCTCCAGGCCAATATCATCACCTCACACCTCCGTCTCGCGAGTAGATCGCATCAAGACCGAGGCCATCTCACCCCGCTATTAAATCGCATCAGGGCGCCACACAACATCAACTCCACCCTGCGATTACATCGCATCAGGGTATTCACCTTCCGTCCCACGTCTCATATGCCTCAAGGCCTTGCCATGTCATGTTCATGCCATGCTTCTCAATTCAATTCACAGATAAAACAACAGGCGCAACTCATGCCCAATTTGAATACTCGTGGCATGCAGGACAATCAATGACATTTGACATGGCATATGATTTAAACACAAGCAATGTCACACATAGACCTCCTATAACCACTTAGGATATATTAAGAGCTATCTCTTTGGAAGATTCTAATAAATCGATCAAATTAATCCTCGACTCACTCAATTGAGTCCAATCTTCCTATCCTAAGTTTGGGATTCCCTTACCTTGCGTTTGATAACACAAATTTCTTCTTGCAAGTGCCTCAAAGTCTTGGCCAAACACACAGCCCAGTCCTTTCAGCGAAGCATTACTATAAATCTCATAACCTCCCAGTCCTGATGGAATTGTCAGTACTGGTGTAGTTGTCAATCTATGTTTGAGTTCTTGGAAACTCCTCTCCCGCTTGTCAGTCCATTCAAATCTCATTTCCTTCTTTGTCAACCACATCAATGGGATGGCTATGGATGAGAATTTTTCCACAAAACGCCTATAGTATCCTGCTAGTCCCAAGAAACTTCTTACTTTAGTGACTGTAGTAGGTTTAGGCCAATTGGTTACAGCTTCAATCTTCGCAGGATCCATTGCGATTCCTTCACCAGACACCACATGACCAAGAAATGCTACCTTGTTCAGCCAAAACTCACACTTACTCAACTTCGCATAAAGCCTATGCTCCCTTAGAGTCTGTAGTACAATCCTTAGGTGCTTCTCATGTTCTGCACCGTTCCCAAGTAAATCAAGATATCGTCGATAAAGACTATGACGAATTTGTCCAAAAACTCCTTAAATACTCTATGCATAAGGTCCATAAAAGCAGCTAGAGCGTTGGTCAATCCAAACGGCATCACCGTAAACTCATAATGACCATACCTCGTCCTAAAGGCAGTCTTAGGTATGTCTTCCTTCTTGATCCTCAACTGGTGATACCTTGTTCTAAAATCAATCTTCGAAAATACCACTGCTCCTTATAATTGATCAAACAGATCGTCAATCCTCGGCAGTGGGTATTTGTTCTTCACCGTTACCTGGTTCGGCTGTCGATAGTCAATGCATAAACGCAATGACCCATCTTTCTTCCTTACGAATAGCACTGGCGCTCCCCACTGCGAAGCACTTGGTTGGATAAATCCCTTATCCAGCAGCTCTTGCATCCGCACCTTCAACTCCTTTAGTTCTGATAGGGACATCCTGTAAAGTGCTTTCAAGATCGACTCCGTCCAAGGGGCTAACTCGATTACGAATTCTATCACCTATCCTGATTGTAATCCTAGCAACTCTTGGGGAAATACATCAGGAGATTCTCGCACTATCTGAATATTCTCTAACTTCAGCTCCTCGGTAGTCGTGTCCATTATTGCCACTAAGTATGCCTGACACCCTTCAGACATCAACTTAGTCACCTCTAGAGATGAGACTAAAGGAATCGAGATTCCTCCTCAACTTCTCACCAATTCAAAGCTAGGGCGGCCTCTCGGATAAAATCGAATTATCTTACTACCACAGTCCACTACTGCCCCCTGCTTACCCAACCAATCCATTCCTATGATTACGTCAAAATCGTACATGGGTAGTACAGCTAGGTCAATACTCTCTTTACTCCCTCTAATCACAATCTCACAACCAGCACAGCCCATTGAAACCAATATATTATCCTTTAACGATGTGGTGACATGTAAAATTACATTTAACGGTTTCAATTTCATTCCCACTAATTCAGCAAACTGTGCAGACACGAATGAATGAGTGGCACCAGGGTCAAACAATGCATATGCAGCTTGGTTGCACAAGTAAACCGTACTTGTGACCACACCTGGTGCTTTCTCTACTTCTCTACGGATTATTGCATACACTTTGCTCTGTGCTAGTGGTCTGTTCTGTTCAATTTGAGGCATGGCCGTCGACGGTCCAGCCTGCGGTCGCTGCCCTTGAGGCCGATTTGTCGAAGCCTGACTCGGGTACATCCTCATCTAGTAGCCCAACTGACTACACTTAAAACAAGCCCTGGTCCTTACCGGGCATGGCATATTCCCATGCCTCTTGCCACAAAGGCGGCAGCTCTAGTTTGTGGGATTTGGCAACTTCACAATACTTTTCCTTACGAGCAGCACAAAATGCCTATTGCTTGCCATCGGTCTCTTGCCCATCTGGTAGTTATCTCTAAATGATGTGAACCGCGATCCAGTTGCGGTGTTCCTCTCTTTCAAGTCCCTTTCTGTCATCTGGCCCCACTCGTATATCTCCTTATATGTCCTCAGATTCAGAGCGATCATTTGACTACGGAGCTTGGGCCTCAAACCATCCCTAAATCTTCTTGTTTTCTCCTGGGGATCCTCTACAGATCGAGGTGCGTACCTTGACAGCCTCGAGAACTTGGCCTCGTACTGATCTATCGTCAGCTGGTTCTGACGTAACTGCAGGAATTCCACCTGCTTCTTATCCCTGGCCATCTTAGAGAAGTATTTATCATTGAAGGCCGTCTTAAAGGCTTCCCAATTCATGACCGTTCCTTCAGGAAAGATGCCATTCTTGGTGGCAGCCCACCAGTCATTCGCTGTACCCTCCAACTGGTACACTGCTAGTAGCACCTTCTCTTTGTCAGTGCACCTCAGCACTCCAAAGGCTTTCTTCAGCTTCTCGATCCATCTAGGTGCTAGCTCAGGATCTCCAATCCCATCGAACTGAGTCGGTTTCAACTTTATAAATTGCTCCACTAGCTGGCCCATCTGTTTGGCCACAATGATTTCTTCTTAGGCATTCACAGCCTCATTGCCCTGGCCATGTTCATTCAGGCTTCCATTGCCACCATTGTTGCCGTTATTGGCATTGACGGCGTCTATGGCAGCTCCTACCGCCTGGGCTATGGCAGCGTCCCGATCTTGGGCTTGCCTATCAATCATGTCACCGATTCTTTCCAGCGCCCTCAACACGCCATCCATTCTTAGATCTTCAGCAATAGGCGGCCTCGAGCTAGAAACTCTGCCTCTGGTTCTTCCAGACCTTCTGGATGGGTTGCTCATCTTTATCACTTTCTATTGAATCTGGTCCACCATAAGTTAAGCGAGGAGTTAGTAACTTACTCAATCAATCAAATCCAAAGCTACTAATTACCCTTTAACAAAAACAGTTACAATCCAACAGTACTCCATTCCACAGACTCCAGAAACATTTCAACAAATAGCCTATGGCCATTTCTCAGTTCTGTTCAATCCAACGGTCACTAAAATAGGCTGTACTCATTCACTTATCTGGCCACACTCATTCAACTATCAGGCCAAAATCCAAAAATGACCTTCAACTCTAAGCAGGGAACTTAATCCTCCTGCATTACCATGACCCTTCCAGAGTCCAATGCCAGCCTTAAGTACCATGTCACAAACCATACCCCATGCCTTATCTTAACCAGCCTCCTAAGGTCTTGCTATCCGTCCTTGTCCCAACTTAATCCTCCTTATTACTTCAGTCATCAACCAACTTTGGTTCAAGCTATCCTTGCTCTAATACCAAGCAAGGCGGGGATGTCACGCCCCATGCCCTGGGTACGAGCACGCGACTCCCTGCAAACAAACAACATAATCTCTCGCGGTTCCAAGATCCACAAACAAGTCGAGAGATAATATATATATATATATATATACACAACAAGTATGCGGAAGCGGTACTCAAATAAATCCCCGTACAAAAATATAAGTTAAGTGGAACCTGGATAGCATAACAACTGTCATACATATTAACATATTATTCTTACAAGTATCTAACTACTAGAATCTGCCAAGCAAAGGGCGACGGGGTAAGCACATAAAAAAATGACCATCAACAACATCCAAAATAGCCATGGTCGGGGGTTGCCATCACAAGATCGAGCCAATAAACTGTGACACCTAAGATGTGCTGCTGGAGTCCCCTATATCCTCTGCATCCTCCGTCGGCTCATACTTTGAGAACGTCTCGGAACGGGCCTCGATAGAATCCTCCATGGTCGTCTCATGCGACGGCTCTGCGAGATCCTCCTCGGTCGCCTTCACGATAATCACCTCGTCCTCAGTGAACTCCAAGGTCGAGATCTTCTCTGGTCCATTCCTAGAACCAACTACGGACCCCTCTGGCAGCTCCTGCTCCCCAGTAGTCTGGCACCAATCTGGGAAAAATCCTTAGGGTACCTCGTGGGGCTTCAGCGGCCCAATCGACTCATCTCCAATTTTCATAAACCATGCCTCGAACCTATAAGGCTTACAGTCCTGATTACTCTCGTCAACCCATACAACCGTACACTTCCTCATATAAATGTTCCCCTGACTATCCGAAAACTCGTCAAAATATGTCGTCATCTCCTTGGGGTCCCCAAAACGAATAGGCCACTTACCTAAGACCTAAAATCTATAAAAATAAGGGTCCCCAAAGGGGTGAGATACACATCTCAGTAAAAGAGTCTAACCCTAGGTTAGGCTGATCGTCCACTCAGGCAGTCATCTATCCCAAAAATTCCAAACTCATAATCATACAGGCACATGCAAATAAAGATAACGACATGCAGATGATGGGCATGCAACTATGACACCATGTCACACTCGGATGATCATGCACACCTCATCACCACAACCACCACTTCCCGCCTGCCTCATTCTCCAGCCCGCGATTATATCGCATTAGGCTCGGTCCGCGTAAACGCATCAGACCGTCATTGGCAACTCGCGTAAACGCATCAGGCTCCAGTGAATCTCCAGGCCAATATCATCATCTCATACCTCTGTCCCGCGAGTAGATCACATCAAGATCATGACCATCTCAACCCCGCGATTAGATCGCATCAGGGCGCCACACAACATCAACTCCACCCCGCGATTACAACGCATCAAGATATGCACCTTTCGCCTCGTGTCTCATACGCCTCAAGGCCTCACCATGTCATGTTCATGCCATGCTTCTCAATTCAATTCACAGATAAAACAACAGGCGCAACTCATGCACAATTTGAATACTCATGGCATGCAGAACAATCAATGACATTCGACATGGCATATGATTTAAACACAAGCAATGTCACACATAGACCTCCTATAACCGCTTAGGATATATTAAGAGCTATCCCTTTGGAAGATTCTCATAAATCGATCAAATTAATCCTCGACTCATCCAATTGAGTCCAATCTTCCTATCCTAAGTTTAGGATTCCCTTACCTTGCATTTGATAACACAAATTTCTTCTTACAAGTGCCTCAAAGTCTCGGCCAAACAATCCAAAGGTTCAATTCACCATGCAACCTAGAATATTCAACCAATTCATCAATTTCCTTGTCCAAGCCCTCAATCCATGAACCATAATCCTCCATAACACAACTCTCATCATCTTAACATGTCTTAAACATCAATTTGAAACTCAAAATCATCTACTCTTACTCCCAACAGAATCGGCCTTGCACAGAACCAAATCGGTTCTTCTTGGTTCTATGCAAGCCGTGCACTACCGGCACTAAATTAACTCCAACTCCATCATCTACTCACTATCATACCTTTTAACATGTCTATCTAAGGGTTTATGAGGCTCACCGTGAGTTTGAGGTCGAATGGTCGCCGGAATCCCGTTGAAAGTCACCGAATTTCCAAGGTCAGTTTTTCGGCAGTTTTCTATCCAAGTTTACAAGACCCGTTCGAAGTCAAAACTTCATCAAATCACTCTCAAATTTTTATCACAGATTCATACAGATGTCCTCTAGACCTCCATAAAATTTGACCTCAAAAATTCAACATTTCGGTCTCGAAAAGGGTCAGAAACCTCACCTACCTCAGGTTGAGCTAGATTCTGTCGGCTTCTAGAAAAACTCTTGGTCGGAGCTCCTCGGTGGTCCAAATGGCTTGCTTTCAACTCGAGGAGGTTGGCAAGACGTAGAGCTAGGTTGGTATGGTTGGCCGGTGGTCAGGCGGTGGCCGAAAGATGGTGTCTTGGGTGGCGAATGGTAGCTCCAAAACTGGTCGCCGGCGAGCAGAATGAAGAGGAAGAAGAAGAGGAGGTTTCGGTGGTTCTTGGGGTTCTATGGCCGAATGAGAGGAGAGAGAGAGTGTGTGGAGTGTATATTCAACTCCCATGGTCAAAGGGAAGACTGGTAGGTGCATAAAGTTGGACAAGACTTCTCTTTAAGCCATCTATTGACACTTGTCCCCCCTTGTCATTCAAGCTTGATCCAATGACTCTTAGTCCACCTTGTATTCTGTAGCCTTGGGAGGATTTAATGATCAAATTGCCCTTCTTCAAATTTATGGGCAAGGCTTTAAGCTTGAGGGGCAAAAGGGTAATTTTACCCTCGACGTTCATAACGTTGTTTTTCTCGCTTCAAAATCCTTCGATAGGGTGACGACCAATCTGAATGACGTTGGAATTCTTGATTCTCCATTTCAAATTTTTCAAGATTCATTTCTGATATTTTCTCTATCAAACGTGGTTCTAGCCTATCTCGAACCGACGAGCGGCTTTTGCGGACTTTACGCGTATCGACCATGTGATTCTCATCACATTTAGGGTTCGCCAATTCATGGTGGCTTTGATTATCATGTAATTGTGAGGGTCTATCACTAGTTCCTATGGTCTCGATCTTCACTGTCCGATTTAGGGAAATTTTGCAAATTATACGTTGGATAAGTGGCATCACTCACGCTCCAATTGTATGACACTCGCAAGGCATTCCTTAATCATTCTTGGATCGGCCTTTTGTGGCTCTAAATATCCCCTCGACAATCCTTATGATCAAAGCGTCATTTCTTATCCGAATTCCCTAGGTTCACGTACCATGTCTTGCGTTAGCCTTTCCCTTTTGGTCAGTCTACTCGAATTGATCAGATTCGAGCGAGATATGACTGAAATACATCTCTAGATTCATTTCTCATTAATGAGTATGAAATTAACTGGAAATCAGAATGTCACACCTCAGGGTACCACCATGTCTCAGCCATGCCAAAGTTTCAATTCAATTCACGCACATAATGCAATGTGCAACTCAAGCACAAATCATACACTTATGGCATGCAAGATGATCAATTGACCTTCGCACATGGTAGTTATTTCAAAACACAAACATTGACACACATTCAAATCCTCTATACCGTCCTAAGTCGTACAAAGAACATTCACATTAAAAACCCTTCAAGGATCACCCAAAAATTCACCCGACTTGCCCGGTTGAGCCCAATCTTCCTATCATAGGTTTAGGGTTCCCTTACCTCAAGCTTAATGTCAGAAAATCCTTTTCCCAAGCACCTCAAGAACTCGGTCCAAGCAGCCCAAGAACAATTTAGCCGTGCAACCTATTGAAATTTCATTCAACCGTCAATTTCTCTTACCCAATCACCAATCCATGGATCACAAACCTTAAGAACATGTCTCTCAACATCCTAGCATGTCTCATTGATGAATTTGAGACTCAAATCCAACCATTAATAGCCCCTACAGAACCGGTATGCATAGAACCGAACCGAGCGAGTTTCGGTTCTGTGTATACCTCAATTATCTAGCTCTTAAACTACCTCATATCCACCATTTATTCACTAACCTACTTGCTAACATGTAGATCTAAGGGTTTGAGAAGCTCACCGAAGATTTGAGGCCAAGTCGTCGCTGGAAATTCCTTGAATGTCACTAGTTCTCCCAAGTCTGTAAACCGGCAGTTTTGTTCCTTCAAACACAAGACCCATTTGAGGTCAAAACTCCATCAAATTAACCCCAATCTTTTACCACAGATCATTCTATGAGTCCCCTAGATCTCCACAAAATTTGGTTGAAAAAATTCAAAGGTTCGAGGTCCTAAGAGGTCAAAAATGTAGCTTACCTCTGGTTGCGACGATTTCCGTTGACTCGCGGGAGATCGGTTGGCCGAGGCTCTTCGATGGGTCAAACAACTTGCTTCCACTTCGAGGATGTCAACAAGAGGTCGAGCAAGGTGTGGATGGTTGGCTCGAGCACAGAACCAGTCGAGAGGCAGCAGTTCACGGCAAGATGAAGAAGAAGAAGAAGAAGATGGCTCTCGATGAAAATGAGGGAGAATGACCAGCCAAGAGACAGAGAGAAGGCTATATTCAATCTTCAAAAGTCAACAAGTTGAATGGTAGTTGGGAAAAGTAGGTATGTCTACTCAAAGCTTGATCTATTGACACATGTCTAATGTGTCATTCAAGATAATCCAATGGCCAAGATCTTCTCTCAATTTTGACAGCCTTGGGGGTGAATTAAAGACCAAAATGCCCTCGTCCAATTATATAAGTAAGACTAGGGCTAGAGGGGCAAAATGGTAATTTTATCCCCGACGTCCGGAACGTCATTTTTCTCATTCCAGTATTTTTCAATAAAGCGATGGCCAATTCAATCATGACGTTGGAATTCTTGATTTTCCAATTTCAAATTTTCAAGACTCGTTTTTAATCGTTTTCTCTATCAGACGTGGTTCTAGCCTATCCCGAATCGACGAGCGGCGTTTGTAGGCGTTACGCGTATCGACCCTGTGATTCATGTCATATTTAGGGCTCGTCAATTCATGACAACTTTGGTTGTCATGTAATTGTAAGGGTTTATTACTAGTTCCTATGGTCTCAATCGTCAACGTTCAATTTAGGAAAAGTTTACAAATTATATGTTGGTTAGGCGGCATCACCCGCACTCCAATCGTATAATGTTAGCAATGCATTCCTTAATCATTCTTAGATCGGCCTTTTGTGGTTCTAAATGTCCTCTTGACAATCCTTATGGTCAAAGCGCCATTTCTCATTCGAGTTCCCTAGGTTAATGTACCTTGTCTCGGGTTAGCCTTTCCCTTTTAGTCAATCAACTCAAATTGATCAGATTTGAGTGAGATATGATTGAAACACATCGCCAGATACACTTCCCATTAATGAGTCTGAAAATGACTGGGAAATCAGAATGTCACAACTCTTCCCCCTTACAAAAATTTTGTCCTTCAAATTTACATCAAACTTAATTACTCAAATAAATGGGGGTGTTGTGGCCTCATTGTCTCTTCGTTTTCCCACGTGGCGCCTTCTGTTCCATGGTGCTCCCACACAACCTTGACCAATGGAATCACCTTATTCCTCAGAGTTTGCTCCTTTCGGTCTTCAATCCTGATCGGCTTCTCCATGTAGGATACCCGGCCGTCTACTTCTATGACTTCGTAGTCCAGCACATGTGTCTAATCTGGTTCATATTTTCGCAGCATTGACACGTGGAAGACATTATGCACTTGGGATAGGTTAGACGGCAAGGCAAGCCTGTAGGCTAGGATCCCAATTCGCTCCAAAATTTCAAATGAACCCACGTACCTTGGGCTTAACTTTCCCTTCTTTCCAAATTGCGATAATCCTCTCATCAGTGACATTTTGAGGAAAACATGATCGCCCACTAGAAATTTCAAATGCTTACGCCGCTTATCCGCATAGCTCTTCTGACGACTCTATGCCGTCCTCAACCTATTCTGAATTACCTTTACCGCTTCCATAGATTGCTCTACCAACTCTGGGCCTGTGATACTATTTTCTCCGACCTTATCCCAGCAAATTGGGGTTCTGCATGCCCTTCCATAAAGTGCTTCAAATGGTGCCATTTGGATACTCTGTTGGTAGCTATTATTGTACGCAAATTCCACCAAATGCAGCCGATCTTCCCATCCACCTTTAAAATCTATGACGCACGCTTGCAACATGTCCTCAAGCGTCTGAATCATCTTCTCCGACTGTCCGTCCTTCTGTGGATGGTACGCCATGCTAAACTGCAGCCGGGTTCCCATGGCTTCTTGAAGGCTTTTCCAAAAGTTTGCCGTGAACTTGGGATCTCTATCTGAGGTAATTGTCATAGGTACTCCATGCAGCCGCACCATCTACCTCATGTACAACTCAACGTATCTATCCATTGCGAAATCCTTTCGCGCAGGAATGAAATGGGCAGACTTAGTCAGTATGTCCACGACTACCATATAGAGTCGTGACCTCTCGTTTCCTCAGGAGTCCCATCACAAAATCCATAGTTATATGCTCCCACTTCCATTCCGGAATCTCCAGTGGCTATAATAATCCTCCAGGCTTACAGTGATGCGCTTTCACTTGCTGGCATGTCAAGCACTTTGCCACATACTTCGCTACATCCAATTTCATCCCGTTCCATCAGTAGTGCTGTCCCAAGTTCTGATACATTTTCATACTTCCAGGGTGGATACTATAATTGCTCTTGTGAGCCTCTGACAAAATCCTTTCCCTGAGTTCTTCTTCCTTTGGCACACATAAACGTCATCGGAACTTCAGGATTCTGTCCTCGGACACCTGAAACTCTGGTTTTCTATTTGTCGCGTCCATCTCCAGGATTTTTTGAATCTCTAGGTCCGTAGACTGCAAAGTCTTTATTCCTTCATGGACCTCAGGCGCTACCCTCAATGTAGCCATCAAATTGGACAACTAGCAGACTTCTAGTCTGAACTCCGAATCTCTCAAATCCTCAATCATCGACCAACCCTTTACTAATAGACAGGCGACGCTTGACTTCCGACTAAGCATATCTGCTACTCTATTTGCCTTCCCAAGGTGATACAGTATATCACAGTCATAATCCTTGAGCAACTCCATCCACCGACGTTGCCTCGTATTTAGTTCTTTCTGGGAAAACAGGTACTTCAAGCTCTGGTGGTCGATGTAAATCTAAAACTTTTCGCCACACAAATAATGTAGGATCCACTGCGATGCCTTCTGCCGACACCACATGACAAAGAAACGCTACCTTATTCAGCCAGAACTCACATTTGCTCAACTTAGCGTATAGCGAGTATTCTCTCAAGGTCTGCAAGACAATCCTCAGGTGTTCCTCATGTTCTACATCACTCCTCGAGTAAATTAGGATGTCGCCAATAAAGATTATGATGAATCTATCTAGAAATTCCTTAAACACTCGATGCATCAAATCCATGAATGTGGTTGGAGCGTTGGTCAATCCAAAAGGCATCACTGTGAACTCATAATGGCCATACCTTGTCCTCAAAGTAGTCTTAGGTATGTCTTCCTTCTTAATCCTCAACTGGAGATACCCGGTTCTCAGGTCAATCTTAGAAAATACCGCCGCTCCTTGCAACTGATCAAATAGGGCATCGATTCTCGACAGTAGGTACTTATTCTTCACTGTTACCTGGTTCAACTGCCTATAGTAGATGCATAGACGCAATGACCCATCCTTTTTCCTTATGAACAATATCGGCGGTCCCCATGGCGAAGCACTCGGTCGGATAAATCCTTTATCCACTAATTCTTGCATCTGCACCTTTAGCTCTTTCAGTTCTAACAGAGACATCCTATAAGGTGCCTTGGAGATCAGCTCCGTTCCAAGAGCTAACTCGATTACAAATTCTATCTCTCGCTCCGGTGGCAATCCTGGCAACTCTTGGGGAAAAATATCAGGGAACTCACGTACTACCGAAATACTCTCTAGTTTTGGTTCCTCGGCAGTCGTGTCTACCACTGCAACTAAATACGCTTGACACCCTTCAAACATCAACTTTGTCACTTCAAGAGATGAGTCTTAGGGGATCGAGGTCCCTCCTCGACTTCCCACAAATACAAAACTAGGGCGGCCTCCTGGATAAAACCGGATTACTCTACTACCACAATCCGCTACTGCCCCCTGTTTACCCAACCTGTCCATCCCTATGATCACATCAAAATCATGCATGGGTAATACAGCTAGATCAATACTCTCCTTACTCCCTCAAATCACAATTTCACAGTCAACACAGCCCAATGAAACCAATATGTTATCCTTTAACAGAGTGGCAACATGCAGAATTATACTCAACGGTTTTAACTTCATACCCACTAAATTAGCAAACCGAGTAGACACAAATGAATGCGTTGCGCCAGGATTAAACAATGCGTATGCAGCTTGGTCACACAAGTAAATTGTACCTGTGACCACGCCTGGCGTTTCCTCTGCCTCCTTACGGGCTACTGCATATACTCTACTTTGAGCTGGGGGTCGATTCTGATCAATCTGGGGAGTGGCAGCCGATGGTCCTGCCTGCGGTTTCTGTCCTCGAGGTCGACTCGCCGGAGTTTGGTTCGGGCACGTCCTCATCTGGTGGCCCATCTGACCACACTTAAAACAGGCTCCAGTCCTTACTGGGCATGGCCCATTTTCATGCCTCCTGCCACAGAGACGGTAGCTCCAATTCGTGGGGTTCAGCGGTTTCACTATGTTTTTTCTTACTGGAGGTACAAAATCTATTGCCCGCCATCGGTCTCTTGCCCATCTGGCGGCTGTCTCGGAATGAAGTAAATCGGGATCCAAATGCGGCATTCCTCTCCTTTAAGTCTCTTTCGATCATTTGGCCCTGCTCGTAAATTTCCTTATAGGTCCTCAAGTTCAGGGCTATCATTTGACTACGGAGTTTAGCCTCAATCCGTCCCAAAATCTCCGTGCCTTCTCCCGGCAATCCTCCATAGATCGAGGTGCGTACCTTGATAGTCTGGAGAACTCGGCCTCATACTGATCTACCGTCAGCTCATTCTGACGTAGCTATAGAAATTCTACTTGCTTCCTTTCCCTGGCCATCTCTGAAAAGTATTTGTGTTGAACGCCGTCTTAAAGGCATCCCAGATCATGGTCGTTCTTTTAGGGAAAACTCTATTCCTGGTGGCAGCCCATCAATTGTTTGCAGTCCCTTCTAGTTGGTACACCGCCAACAGTACTTTCTCTTCGTTTGTGCACCTCAGCACTTCAAAGGCTTTTTCCAACTTCTCAATCCACTTGGGTGCTAGCTCGAGGTCTCCAGTCCCGTCGAACTGGGTCGGCTTTAGTTTTATGAATTGCTCCACTAGTTGACCCATCTGTCTGGCCACGACAATCTCCTCCTAGGCATGGACTGCCTCATTACTCTGGTCATGTTCACCCTGGTTCTCATTGCCCCCGTTGTTGGCATTGACGGCAGCTATGGTGGCTCCTACCGCCTGGGCTATAGCAGCATCTCGATCCTGGGTCTGCCTATTAATAAGGTCGCCAATCCTCTCTAAAGCCCTCAATACGCCATCCATCCTCGAGTCTTCTGCTGTAGGCGACCTCGAGCTAAAGGCTCTACCTCTGGGCCTTCCAGATCCCTAGATGGATTGCTCATCCTTATATTCTTCTACTAAGCCTGGTCCACCACAAGTTCATCAAGGAGTTAGTACTCACTCTTTTATCCAAGTCTAAAGCTACCAACTATGCTTCAACAGAAACAGCGATAACACAATAGTCCTCCTTACAACAAATTCCAGAGACATTTCAAAAAGTAGCCCATGGCCAATCCTCAGTTCCGTTTACTCCAACGGTTCACTAGAACAAGCCATACTCATTTACTTAACAGGCCAAAATCCAGAAATGACTTTTAACACTAAGCAGGGAACTTAATCTTATGCATTTCCACAACCTTGCCAAGGCCAAATGCCAACCATAAGTGCCAAGTCACATGCTGTGCATCCCATGTCTTATCCTAACCAGTCTCTTAAGATCTCGCTACTCGTTCTTGTCCCAACTTAATTCTCCTTGTTACTCCAATTCTCAATCAACCTTGGATCGAGCTAACCTTGCCCTGATACCAAGAAAACAGGGATGTCACGCCCCGCGCTCTGGGCCCGAGCACGCGACTCCCTTCAAGCAAACCAAGATATCTCTCGATATCCCAAGATCCACACATAAGTCGAGAGACGTGTTATATATAAGCACGCGGAAGCGACAATGTAATAGCTCCTCCGTACAAATATAAAGTGAGACCTGGATAGCGAGAATGCCATAATACATAATATTTGAAAGTTCATACAAGAGCGTAGCAACTAGATCCACTAGGGAGATAGGATAATACAAAGAGGTCCATCATCCTTCAAGGGAAATAGGCATCACGGTCGCCGTCAAAAGTCAGACCAGAATATCAGGAGCTCCTAAGATGAACTGCTGGAGTCATCAGTCTCCTTTGCCTCCTCCGTGAGCACGTACTCCGAGAAGGTCTCCGAGCAAACCTCTACGGTGTCCTTCATAGTCTCGTCATCAGACGGCTCCACCAGGTCATCCTCTGTAGCCTCAACCGCTATGACCTCTTCAATATCCTCTAAGGTCGGGGTCCTCTCAAGTCCGTTCCTCGAACAGACAACTGACCCCTCAGCCTGCTCTAAATCTCGAGTGGGATGACACCAACTAGAGACAACTCCCTGGGGTATCTCGGTGGGCTTCAGCGGCCCTGTAGAAACATCCCCAACCTTTCGAAACCAGGCTTCATACCTATGAGGCTTCCAGCTACTCCCACCCTCGTCTATCCATACTACTGTACACTTTCTGACATAATTGGTTTCTTGCCCCTCAGGGAACTCATCAAAATAGATAGACATCTCTTTGGGGTCTCCAAATCCGATAGGCCACATCCTCAGGACCTAGGATCTATGAAAAGGGGATCCTACAACAGGGTGAGATTTACATCTCAGTAAGGTGGATCCTAACCCTAGGTTAGGCCGACAGTCCACTCAGGCAATCATAAATACTACCATTTCACGCAAATAAACATGCGAGGCATTCAATTATCAATACAACACACAGATATCAGGCATGCAGTCATGGCATCATAACACATCCAGATGATCATGCATAAATTGCCATGCCACATCACCACTTCCACCCTTCAGACAGCCTCATTCTCATGCCCGAGTTTAGAACGCCTCATGCTCGGTCTGCGTAAATGCATCAGACCGTCATTGACAACCCGCGTAAACGCATTAGGTTTCAATGTTACTCTAGATCAGTGTCGACACATCACAAATCCGTCTTGCGTTTCAACGCTTCAAGACTATGGCCTTCTCAACCCTACGTCTCACATGCATCAGGGCGCCATACGACTCCAACCTTGCTCCTCGGTGCCTCAAGGTATTCTTCACACCACACCGCGTCTCATACGCCTCAGGGTACTACCATGTCTCAGCCATGCCAAAGTTTCAATTCAATTCACACACATAATGCAATGTGCAACTCAAGCACAAATCATACACTTATGGCATGCAAGAGGATCAATTGACCTTCACACATGGTAGTTATTTCAAAACACAAATATTGACACACATTCAAATTCTCTATACCGTCCTAAGGTGTACAAAGAACAATCACATTAAAAACCCTTCAAGGATCACCCAAAAATTCACCCGACTCGCCCAATTGAGTCCAATTTTCCTATCATAGATTTAGGATTCCCTTACCTCAAGCTTAATATCACAAAATCCTTCTCCCAAGCACCTCAAGAACTCGGTCCAAGCAGCCCAAGAACAATTCAGCCATGCAACCTATTGAAATTTCATTCAACCGTCAATTTCTCTTGCCCAATCACCAATCCATGGACCACAATAATGACATGTCTCTCAACATTCTAGCATGTCTCATTGATGAATTTGAGGCTTAAATCCAACCATCAATAGACCCCACAGAATCGGTATGCATAGAACCGAACCGGGCAAATTTCGATTCTGTGTATACCTCAATTATCCAGCACTTAAACTACCTCAAATCCATCATTTATTCACTAACCTACTTGCTAACATGTAGATCTAAGGGTTTGAGAAGCTCACCAAAGATTTGAGGCCAAGTCGTCATCAGAAATTCTTTGAATGTCACCGGTTCTCCCAAGTTTGTAAATCGGCAGTTTTGGCCTTTTAAACACAAGACCCATTTGGGGTCAAAACTCCATCAAATTAACCCAAAATTTTTTCCAAAAATCACTCTATGAGTTCCCTAGATCTCCACAAAATTTGGTTGAAAAAATCCAAAGTTTCGTGGTGCTAAGAGGTCAAAATTGTAGCTTACCTCTGGTTGTGACTATTTCCGTCGACTCTCGAGAGATCGGCTAGCCGGAGCTCTTCGATGGGTCAAACAACTTGATTCCACTTCGAGGATATCGACAAGAGGTCGAGCAAGGTGTCGATGGTCGGTTCGATGGCTAGAAGTAGCTGGAGGTGGTCGTCGGCGGTAGTGAACAGGCGGCACAGAACCGATCGGGCCGCATCAGTTCACGGCAGGATGAAGAAGAAGAAGAAGAAGAAGATGGCTCTCGGTGAAAATGGGGGAGAATGACCGGCCAAGAGAGAGAGAGAAGGCTATATTCAATCTTCAAAAGTCAACAAGTTGAATGATAGTTGGAAAAAGTAGGTATGCCACTCAAAGCTTGATCTATTGACACATGTCAAATGTGTCACTCAAGATAATCAAATGGCCAAGATCTTCTCTCATTTTCGGCAGCCTTGCGGGTGAATTAAAGACCAAAATGCCCTCGTCCAATTATATAAGTAAGACTAGGACTTGAGGGGCAAAATGGTAAGTTTTTCCCCGACGTCCAAAACGTCGTTTTTCTCATTCCAATATTCTTTGATAAGGCGATGGCCAATCTAATTATGACGTTGGAATTCTTGATTTTTCATTTTCAATTTTTCAAGACTCATTTCCGATCGTTTTCTCTATTAGACGTGGTTTCAACCTATCCCGAACCGATGGACGGCTTTTGCAGACGTTACGCGTATCGACCTTATGATTCATATTATATTTAGGGTTCGTCAATTCATGCTGACTTTGGTTGTCATGTAATTGTGAGGGTCTATCACTAGTTCTTATGGTCTTGATCGTCAACGTTCGATTTAGAAAAATTTTACAAATTATACGTTGGTTAGGCGGCATCACTCACGCTCCAATCGTATAACGCTAGCAATGCATTCCTTAATCGTTCTTAGATCGGCCTTTTGTGGTTCTAAATGTCCCCTCGACAATCCTTATGGTCAAAGCGTTATTTCCCATTCGAGTTTCCTAGGTACACGTACCTTGTCTCGCGTTAGCCTTTCCCTTTTGGTTAGTCAACTCAAATTGATCAGTTTTGAGCGAGATATGACTAAAACACATCGCTAGATACACTTCTCATTAATGAGTCTGAAAATGACTAGGAAATTAGAATGTCACACCCATAATCTACAGCTCGAGAATATGACTCACCTAAAAATTGCCATGCACCGACCCGAAAATGTAAATAAACTGGAAAGCATGAGTAAAGGGTTGAAGAGAATACCGCCTTTAGATAGGTGCAATGAACAAACACATGGACATGCGCATGAAAATGCGACGTGAGGCTCGCTTTCTAACTAGTAAGGCTTAACAAAAGTGGAGCCCCAATGATGCCTAAATTGAACCACCTTGGTTTGTGATTGTATCATGGTCCCCCGTAGACATCTGGCTCAGCCAAGTATTGACCCGTATCACGTGGCGAATGGACATGGGTGATGAATCATGGCACCAATTTGAAAGAGTGTGGGACTTGAAGAGGGAGACTCAGGCCAGGCGGTCATGACCAGAGTGTTCCTAATCAAATACCATCCTAAGCCTAGCCATTCAGGTCCAATGGCGGGTTATGTGTGTTAAGTGTGGATGCAAAGATAGCAGAGACAAGCACAGGAGTTTATATCAAAACAGCGCTTTAATACATACATTCTTACTCCAGCCTGCAAGAAAAAGTTAGCAAACACTCAACCTTATCACTCCAAGTCTGCAAGAACATTTAACACCTTAATGGTGAGATTCAATCAATCAAAGAACTCTAAAGAAAGCAAATAAACAACCGAAAATAAAGAAAAAATCCGTCGAAAATTCAAAAACGACCTCAAAACCCATCAAGATGACCCCAGATCGCGAAAATCCATCATGCGTCGCGGCCAAAGGTAGCAAAAATTGATTAGAAGATTGTTTTCCTATCACACCCCGAACCCGTCGAGCTCGCGAACATCCCTGCAAACAAACCATACAAACTCTCGTTGTCCCAAGATCCAGACTTACAAGTCGAGAGATAATATATAAACATAAGCATTCAGAAGCGATACTTAAATAATCCCCGTACAGAATATTAGTTAAGTGGGACCTGGATAGCATAATAATGATCATACATCATAACTAACAGTTCATCCAACTCCGACTACTACAATTCGCTAATAAACTGGGCGACGAGGTAGTACGCAAAAGAGTCCCTCACGACATCCAAAAGAATAGGATCGGGTCGCCTCCAAAAGATCGAGTCAATAAACTATATCTCCCAGGATAAGCTGCTAGAATCCCCAAAATCCTTTGCGTCCTCGGTCGGCTCATACTCGGAGAACGTTTCGGACGGAACCTCGATGGAATCCTCCATGGTCTCCTCACGCGACGGCTCCGCCAGGTCCTTCTCGATCGCCTCCAAGACTATGACCTCGTCCTCCTCGATGGTGAAGTCCAGCGTTGGGGTCTTCTCCGGCCTGTTCCGAGAGCCAACTACAGACCCCTCTAGCAACTCCTGCTCACCAGCAGTGTGGCACCAAGCAGGGAGAACTCCCTGGGGTCTCTCGCGAGGTTTTAGTGGCCCGATCTGCTCGTCCCCAGCTCTCTTAAACCATGCCTCGAACCTATGAGGCTGCCAATCAGGGCTACCTTCGTCGACCCATACGACCGTGCACTTTCTCACATATATGATCCCTTGACTATCCGGGAACTCATCAAAATACGCCGTCATTTCTTTGGGGTCCCCAAAATGCATAGGCCACATCTTTAAGGCCTAGGATCTGAAAAAAATAAGGCCCCAAAAGGGGTGAGATACACATCTCAATAAAAGAACCCGAACCCTAGGTCAGGTCGATAGTCCGCTCAGGTAGTCGTACCTCTCAATAATTCCAAATTCATAAGCACACAAGCATGTCAGGCACAAATCAATAAAACAATAACATACAGATGACAGGGATGCAATGGTGACCTCATGTCACACTCAGATGATCATGTACACCCGTCTTGTCACTTCACCACATCCACCAACCTCCGCCTGCCTTAGTCTCTAGCCCGCGATTAGATCGCATCAGGCTCGGTCCGCGTAAATGCATCAGACCGTCATCGGCAACCCGCGTAAACGCATCAGGTTTCGATGAATCTCCATGCCAGTATCATCATCTCATCCTCCGTCCAGCGAATAATTCGCATCAGGATCGTGGCCATCTCAACCCCGCGATTTCATCGCATCAGGGCGCTACACACAACATCAACTCTACCCCGCGATCTCGTCGCATCAGGGCATCCACCTCCCGCCCCGCGTCTCATACGTCTTAGGGCCTTGCCATGTCATGCTCATGCCATGAATTTTCAAATTCGTTTCCATACATGACAATATATGCAATTTAGACACAATTTAAAGAACTCATGGCATGCAAGGTAATCAACTGACACACATACATGGCGGATAATTTAAGCATAAAAAATAACATACATAATCCTCCTATAGCCAACCAGGACATACCAAGAACTATCCCTTCGGAAAATCCCCATAAATCGATCAAACTAAACCTCGACTCACCTAATTGAGTCCAATCTCTCGATCCTAGGTTTAGAATTCCCTTACCTTTGGCTTGATAACATAAATTTCTCCTTACGATTACCTCAAGGTCTCAGCCAAATCAATCCAAGGGTCAATTCACCACGCAACCTAGAATTTCAACCAATCCGTCAATTTTCTTCGCCTAATTCCTCAATCCATGAACCATAATCATCCATAACATAATCCCCATCCTCTTAACATGCTTCAAACAGTAATTTGAGTCCAAAAACCATCTGTTCTTGCTCCCACCATAATCGGTTTTGCACAGAACCAAACCGGTTCATTTCGATTCAATGCAAACCGTGCACTTTCAACCCTAAATCTTCATCAAATCCTTCATCTACTCACTATCCTACCACTTAACTTGTCTATCTAAGGGTTTGTGAGGCTCACCGAAGGTTTAAAGTCAATTGGTCGCCGGAATCCCATTGAACGTCGCCGGTTCTTCCCAAGTAAGAATCCGACAGTTTCTGTGCAAGGTTGACAAGACCGGTTCATGGTCAAAACTTCATCAAATTGAACCCAAATTTTTATCACAGATTCATCTACATGTCTACTTGATCTCCACCAAATTTGGCCTAAAAAATCCAACATTTCGACCTTCAAAATGGTTAGAAGAAGAGGAGTTTCGGGAGTTCATGGGGTTCAATGGTCGGTCAATTGAAGAGGAGAGAGAGTGAAATTGCTATATATCCAAGGCTTGGTCAATGGTTTGAATGTTAGGTTTGGCATAGTTGACTTGACCGTTCTTTAAGGCATCCATTGACACTTGTCCCATTGTCAATTATGCTTTGATCCAATGGCCCTCATCTCTTCTTATTTTCGGCAGCCTTGAGGGGGTTTAATGTCCAAAATGCCCTTTTTCAAATGCTTGGGTAAAGTTCTAATCTTGAGGGGTAAAAGGGTAATTTTACCCCCCGACGTTCAGGACGTCGTTTTTCTCGTTCTATAATCTTTTGATAGGACGATGGCCAATCCGAATAACGTTAGAATTCTTGATTTTCCATTTCAAACTTTTCAAGACTCATTTCTAATGATTTCCTTTATCAGACGTGGTTTCAGCCTATCTCGAACCAACAGGTGGCTTTTGCGGACTTTACGCGTATCGACCCTGTGATTCTTATCACATTTAAGGCTCGTCAATTCGTGGCGGATTTGGTTGTCATGTAATTGTGAGGGTTTATCACTAGTCCTTTTGGTCTCGATCGTCACTGTCCGATTCAGGAAAATTTTGCAAATCATAAGTTGGTTAAGCGGCATCACCCGCGCTCCAATCGTATGACACTCGCAAGGCATTCCTTAATCGTTCTTGGATCGGCCTTTTTGTGATTCTAAATATCCCCTCGACAATCCTTATGATCAAAGCACCATTTCTTATCCGAATTCCTTAGGCCCACGTACCATGTCTGTTGTTAGCCTTTCCCTTTTGGTCAGTCTACTCGAATTGATAAGATTCGAGCGAGAAATTACTGAAATACATCTCTAGATTCATTTCTCATTAATGAGTTTGAAATTGACTAAAAATCATAATGTCACAACTCTTCTCCCTTTACAAAAATTTCATCCTCGAAATTTACATTACACTTAATTACTCAAATAAATGGGGGTGCTGTTGCCTCATCGTCTCTTCATTCTCCCCTGTGGCACCTTCAGTTCCATGGTGCTCCCATACTACCTTGACCAGTGAAATCTTCTTATTCCTGAGGATTTGCTCTTTCCGGTCCTCGATCCTTATTGGCCTTTCCACGTAAGATACTTGGTCGTCTACTTCTATGGCCTCGTAATCTAGCACATGTGTCGGGTCTGGTTCATAATTTCGCAGCATCGACACATGAAACACATTATGCTCCTGGGATAGATTGGCGGCAAAGCAAGCCGGTAGGCCAAGGTTCCAATCCGTTCTAATATCTCGAGTGGGCTTACATACCTTGGGCTCAGCTTCCCCTTCTTTCCAAAACACGATAGTCCTTTCATTGGTGACACCTTGAGGAAGACGTGATCGCCACTTGAAATTCCAAGGGCTTGCGTCGTTTATCTGCGTAGCTTTTCTGACGACTCTATGCCGTCCTCAGTCTATCTCGAATTATCTTTACTACTTCCACCGATTGCTCTACCCATTCTGGACTTGTGATACTTCTTTCCCTAACTTCATCCCAACAAATCGGGATTCTGCAGGCTCGTCCATAAAGTACCTCTAATGGTGCCATCTGGATGCTCTGCTCGTAGCTATTATTGTAGGCGAATTCTACCAAATGTAGCTGATCTTCCCATCCACCATTAAAATCAATGACGCATGCTCACAGCATATCCTCCAGTGTCTGTATCGTCCTCTCTGACTGTCCGTTCGTCTGTGGATGGTGGGCTGTACTAAACTGCAATCGAGACCCCATGGATTCTTGCAAACTTTTCCAGAAATTTGCCGTGAACTTCGGATCCCTATCCGAGGTGATCGTCACTGGCACTCCGTGCAACCTCACTATCTGCCTTATATACAGCTCTGCATACCTATCTATAGCAAAGTCCTTTCGCACCGGGATGAAATGTACGGACTTGGTCAATTTGTCCACGACTACTCAAATAGAGTCGTGACCTCTCTGGCTCCTTAGGAGTCCCATCACAAAATCCATAGTTATGTGCTTCCACTTCCATTCCGGAATCTCCAGCGGCTGTAACAATCTTCCAGGCTTACAGTGCTGCGCTTTCACTTACTGGCGTGTCAAACATTTAGCCACGTATTTTGCTATGTCCACCTTCATTCCATTCCACCAATAATGTTGTCGCAAATTCTGGTACATCTTTGTACTTCCAGGGTGGATGCTATAGTTGCTCTTATGAGCCTCTGATAAAATTCTTTCCCTGAGTCCTTCATCCTTTGGCACACATAATCGTCCTCGAAACTTCAGAATTCTGTCCTCAGTCATTTGAAACTCGGGTTTTCTCTTTGTCGTATCCATCTCGAGGATCTTCTGGATCTCTAGGTCCGTAGATTGCAAGGTCTTTATTCCTTCTTGGACCTCAGGTTCTACCCTCAATATAGCCATTAAGCTGGACAACTAGCTAACCTCTAGTCTGAACTCGAAATCTCTTAAATTCTCAATCATTGACAACCTTTCACCAGCAGACATGCGATGCTTGACTTCCGACTCAGCATATCTGCTACTCTGTTTGCTTTCCCAGGGTGATACAAGATATCACAATCATAATCCTTCAGCAATTCCATCCACCTACGCTGCCTCATATTCAGCTCTTTCTAGGAAAACAAATACTTCAAACTTTGGTGGTCGGTATAGATCTGGAACTTCTCGCCATAAAGGTAGTGTCTCCAAATTTTCAGGGCAAATATAATTGCCGCTAACTCCAAGTCATGAGTTGGATAGTTCATCTCATGTGATCTCAACTGTCTGGATGCATAGGCTACTCCCCTTCCGTGCTGCATCAATACACAGCCCAATCCTTTCAGCGAAGCATCGCTGTATATTTCATAACCTCCTAGTCCCGACGGAATGGTCAACATTGGTGTGGTCATCAATCTATACTTAAGTTCTTGGAAACTCTTCTCGCATTTATCAGTCAATTCAAACCTCGTTTCCTTTTTCGTTAACCGCGTCAATTGGATGGCTATAGATGAGAATTTCTCCACAAAACGTCTATAGTATCCTGCCAGTCCCAAGAAACTTCGGACTTCAGTGACCGTAGTAGGCCTTGGCCAATTGGTTACTGCTTCAATCGTTGCAGGATCTACTGCAATCCCTTCTTCAGACACCACATGACCAAGAAAAGCTACCCTATTCAGCCAAAACTCACACTTACTCAGCTTCGCATAGAGCGTATGCTCCCTCAGAGTTCTCAGTACAATTCTCAGGTGCTCCTCATGTTCTTCATCACTTCTCGAGTAAATCAAGATATCGTTAATAAAGACTATGATGAATCTGTCCAGAAACTCCTTAAATACTCAATGCATCAGGTCCATGAATGCAGCTAGAGCGTTAGTCAATCCAAACGGCATCACCGTAAGCTCATAATTACCATACCTCGTCCTAAAGGCAATCTTGGGTATGTGCTCCTTCTTGATCCTCAATTGGTGATACCCAGTTCTCAAGTCAATCTTTGAAAACGCTGCTGCTCCTTGCAACTGATCAAAAAGATCAATAATCCTCGGCAGCGGATGCTTGTTCTTTACTGTCACTTGGTTTAGATGCCGATAGTCAATGCATAATCGCAAAGACCCATCCTTCTTCCTTACGAATAACACCGGTGCTCCCCACGGTGAAGCATTTGGTCGGACAAACCCTTTGTCCTATAGTTCCTGCATTTGTACCTTTAACTCCTTCAGTTTTGATAGGGACATCCTATAAGGTGCTTTCGAAATCGGCTCCGTTCCAGGTGCTAACTCAATTACAAACTCTATTTCCCATTCCGGTGGTAATCCTAGTAACTCTTGGGAAAATACATCAAGAAACTCACGTACTACCGAGATATTCTCTAACTTTGGCTCTTCGACAGTCGTGTCCATTACTGTCACTAAGTATGCCTGGCACCCTTCAGATATCAACTTAGTTACTTCCAGAGATGAGACTAAGGGAATCGAGATTCCTCCTCAACTTCTCACCAATTCAAAGCTAGGGCGGCCTCTCGGATAAAATCGGGTTGTTCTACTACCACAGTCTACTACTGCCCCCTACTTACCCAACCAATCCATTCCTATTATTACGTCAAAGTCATACATAGGTAATACAACCAAGTCAATGCTCTCTTTACTCACTCCAATCACAATCTCACAACCCGCACAGCCCAATGAAACTATTATGTTATCCTTTAAGGGAGTGGCAACATGAAGAATTATACTCAACGGTTCCAAGTTCATACCCACTAATTTAGCAAATTGTACAAACACGAATTAATGCGTGGCACTAGGGGTCAAATAATGCATATGTAGCTTCATTGCACACGTAGACCGTCCTGTGACCACTCCTGGTGCTTCCTCCGCCTCTCTGCGGGCTACTGCGTATACTCTGCCCTGTGCCAGTGGTCTACTCTGCTCAATCTGAGGCTTTGCAGTCGACGGTCCTGCTTGTGGCCTCTATCCTTGCAGTCGACTTGCTGGAGTTTGATTTGGACACACCCTCATCTAATGGCCCAATTGACCACACTTGAAACAAGCTCCTGTCCTTACTGGGCATGGCCCATTTTCATGCCTCCTGCCACAAAGGCGGCAGTTCCAGTTCACAGGATTTGGTGGCTTCGTGATGTTTTTCCGTACTGGAAGCACAAAGCGCCTGTTACTCGTCATCGGCCTCTTGCCCATCTGGCGATTATCTCTGAATGATGGGAACCGCGATCTAGTTGTGGTGTTTCTTTCTTTCAAGTCCCGCTCTATCATCTGGCCTCACTCGTAGATCTCCTCGTAAGTCCTCAAATTCAGAGCGATCATCTGACTACGAAGCTCGGGCTTCAGACCATCTCTAAACCTTCTTGCTTTCTTCAAAGGGTTCTCTACAGATCGAGGTGTATACCTTGAAAGCCTCGCGAATTCCGGCCTCGTACTGATCTATTGTCATCTGGTTCTAGCGTAACTGTAGGAACTCCACTTGTTTCCTTTCCCTAGCCGTCTCAGAAAAGTACTTGTCGTTGAATGCCGTCTTGAAAACATCCCAACTCATGGTCATTCCTTCAGGGAAGACGCCATCCTTGGTGGCAGCCCACCAGTCATTCGTTGTACCCTCCAGTTGGTACACGATTAGCAACACCTTTTCTTCGTCGGTGCACCTCAGCACTTCAAAAGCCTTCTCTAACTTTTCTATCCATCTGGGTGCTAGCTCGGGATCTCCAATCCCATCGAACTGTGTCGGCTTCAGCTTTATAAACTGCTCTACTAGCTGGCCCATCTGTTTGGCCACGACAATTTCGTCTTAAGTGTTTACAGCTTCATTACTTTGGTTCGGTTCACCTTGACTTCCATTACCGCCATTGTTGCCATTGTTGGCATTAACGGTGGCTATGGCAGCTCCTATTGCCTTGGCGATGAAGGCGTCTCGATCCTGAGCCTGCCTATCCATCATGTCGCCGATTCTTTCTAGTACTCTTAGCATGCCATCCATTCTTGGATCTTCAGCGATAGGCGACCTCGAGCTAGAAACTCCGCCTCTTGGCTTTCCAGCTCTTTTGGATGGGTTACTCATCTTTGTCTCTTTCTACTTAACCTGATCCATCACAAGTTCAGCAAGAAGTTAGTAACTTACCCAATCATTCAAATCTAGAGCTACTAACTAATACTTAACGGAAACAGTTCCAATACAGCAATCTTCCACACCACAAACTCTAGAAACATTTCAATAAATAGCCTATGGCCATTTCTCAGTTCCATTCACTTCGATGACTCACTAAAACCAATCATTTTCATTCCTCAAACAAGCCAAGGTCTAGAAATGACCTTCAATCCTAGGTGGGGAATTTAATCCTCCTGCATTACCACGACCCTTCCAGAGTCCAATGCCAACCTTAAGTACCAGGCCGCAAACTATACACCCCATGCCTTATCTTAACCAGTCTCCTAAGGTTTCGCTATCCGTCCTTGTCCTAACTTAATTCTCCTTATTACTCCAGTCCTCAACCAACTTTGGTTCGAGCTGAACCTTGCTCTGATACAACTTAAGCGTGGATGTCAAGCCCTAAACCCGTCGAGCTTGCGAACATCCCTACAAACCAACCATACAATCTCTCGCGGTCCCAAGATCCAGACTTACAAGTCGAAAGATAATATATAAACATAAGCATTCGGAAGCGATACTTAAAGAATCCCCATACAAAATATTAGTTAAGTGGGACCCGGATAGCATAACAATTGTCATACATCATAACTAACAGTTCATCCAACTCCGACTACTACAATCCGCTAATAAACTGGGCGACGAGGTAGTATGCAAAAGAGTCCCTCATGACATCCAAAAGGACAGGATTGGGTGGCCTCCAAAAGATCGAGCCAATAAACTATATCTCCTAGGATGAGCTATCGGAATCACCGGAATCCTCTGCGTCCTCGGTCGGCTCATACTCGGAGAACATCTCGGACGGAACCTCGATGGAATCCTCCATGGTCTCGTCGCGCGACGGCTCCTCCGGTACTCCTTGATCGCCTTCAAGACTATGACCTCATCCTCCTCGATGGTGAAGTCCAGCATTGGGGTCTTCTTCGGCTCATTCCTAGAGCCGACTACAGACCCCTCTAGCAACTCCTGCTCACCAGCAGTACGGCACCAAGCAGGGATAACAACCTGGGGTACCTCGTGAGGCTTTAGTGACCCGATCTGCTCATCCCCAGCTCTCTTAAACCATGCCTCGAACCTATGAGGCTTCAAATCAGGGTTACCCTCGTCAACCCATACGACCGTGCACTTTCTCACGTATATGTTCCCCTGACTATCCGGTAACTCATCAAAATACGCCGTCATTTCTTTGGGGTTCCCAAAATGTATAGGCCACATCTCTAAGGCCTAAGACCTGAAAAAAATAAGGGTCCCCAAAAGGGGTGAGATACACTTCTTAGTAAAAGAACCCTAACCCTAGGTTAGGTCGATAGTCTGCTCAGGTAATCATACCCCTCAATAATTCCAAATTCATAAGCACACAGGCATATCAGGAACAAATCAATAAAAAAATAACATACAGATGACAGGCATGCTATGATGACCTAATGTTACACTCGGATGATCATGTGCACCCGTCCTGCCACTTCACCACATCCACCAATCTCCGCCTGCCTCAGTCTCTAGCCCGCGATTAGATCGCATCAGGCTCAGTCCACGTAAACGCATCAGACCGTCATCGGCAACCCGCGTAAACGCATCATGTTTCGATGAATCTCCAGGCCAATATCATCATCTCATCCTCCATCCTGCGAATAATTCGCATCAGGGCCGTGGCCATCTCAACCCCGCGATTCCATCCCATCAGGGCGCCACACAGAACATCAACTCCACCCCGTGATCTCGTCGCATCAGGGTATCCACCTCCTGCCCCACGTCTCATACGCCTCAGGACCTTGCCATGTCATGCTCATGCCATGAATTTTCAAATTTGTTTCCATACATGACAATATGTGCAATCTAGGCAGAATTCAAAGAACTCATTTCATGCAAGGCAATCAAATGACACACATACATGGCGGATAATTGAAGCATAAACAGTAACATACATAATCCTCCTATAGCCACCCAGGACATACCACGAACTATCCCTTCGGAAAATCCCCATAAATCGATCAAACTAAACCTCAACTTACCCAATTGAGTCCAATCTCCCTATCCTAGGTTTAGAATTCCCTTACCTTTGACTTGATAACACAAATTTCTCCTTGCGATTGCCTCAAGGTCTCAGCCAAATCAATCCAAGGGTCAATTCACCGCGCAACCTAGAATTTCAACCAATCCGTCAATTTTCTTCGCCCAATTCCTCAATCCATGAACCATAATCATCCATAATATAATCCTCATCCTCTTAACATGCTTTAAACATTAATTTGAGTCCCATAACCATCTGTTCTTGCTCCCACCAGAACCGATTTTGCACAGAACCGAACTGGTTCATTTCGGTTCTGTGCAAACCGTGCACTTCCAGCCCTAAATCTTCATCAAATCCTTCATCTACTCGCTATCCTACCTCTTAACATGTCTTCTAAGGGTTTGTGAGGCTCACCGAAGGTTTGAAGTCGATTGGTCGCCGGAATCCCGTTGAACGTCGCCGGTTCTTCCCAAGTCAGAATCCGGCAGTTTCTGTGCAAGGTTTACAAGATCGATTCATGGTAAAAAAATTCATCAAATTGAACCCCAATTTTTTTCACAGATTCATCTACATGTCAACTTGATCTCCACCAAATTTGGCCTTAAAACTCTAACATTTCGGCCTTCAAAAGGATTAGAAACCAGACCTACCTCAGGCTGAGCTTGATTCTGTCGGTTCTTGGGAAAATGCTTGCTCGGGACTCCTCGGTGTTCCAAATGGCTCAATTCTTATTCAAGGATATCGGTAAGACGTAGGGCTTCATTGGTGGTGGGCGGCGGTTGGATGGTGGCCGAAAAGTGGCGTCGTGGGCGGCGAACGGGGCGTCCAGAATATGTCGGTGACGGGCAAAAACAAGAGGGAAGAAGAAGAGGAGTTTTGGGAGTTTGTGTGGTTCAATGGCTGGTCAATTGAAGAGGAGAGAGAGTGAAATTGCTATATATCCAAGGCTTGGTCAATGGTGTGAATGTTAGGTTTGGCATAGTTGACTTAACTACTCTTTAAGGCATCCATTAACACTTGTCCCATTATCAATCATGCTTTGATCCAATGGCCCTCATCTCTTCTTATTTTTGGCAACTTTGAGGGGGTTTAATGTCCAAAATGCCCTTCTTCAAATGCTTGGGTAAGGTTCTAAGATTAAGGGGCAGAAGGGTAATTTTACCCCCCGACGTTCAGGACGTCGTTTTTCTCGTTCCATAATCATTTGATAGGGCGACGACCAATCTGAATAACGTTAAAATTCTTGATTTTCCATTTCAAACTTTTCAAGACTCGTTTTTGATGATTTCCTCTATCAGACATGGTTCCAACCTATCTCGAACCGACGGGTGGCTTTCGCGGACTTTACGCGTATCGACCTTGTGATTTTCATCACACTTAGGGCTCGTCAATTCGTGGCAGCTTTGGTTGTCATGTAATTGTGAGGGTTTATCACTAGTCCCTTTGATCTCGATCGTCACTGTTCGATTCAGAAAAATTTTGCAAATCATACGTTGGTTAAGCGGCATCACTCGCGCTCCAATCATATGACACTCGCAAGGCGTCCTTAATTGTTCTTGGCTCGGCCTTTTTGTGATTCTAAATATCCCCTTGGCAATCCTTATGGTCAAAGCGTCATTTCTTATCGGAATTCCCTAGGTCCACGTACCATGTCTCGCGTTAGACTTTCCCTTTTGGTCAGTCTACTCGAATTGATCAGATTCGAGCGAGAAATTACTAAAATACATCTCTAGATTCATTTTTCATTAATGAGTCTAAAATTGACTAGAAATCAGAATGTCACATTTCCTTTGGCCCACTAGATTTGGGCCCATTCTGAACACATTTACCAGTTTTCCGGCGAATTCCGCATGATCGACACGAAGCCTTTTGGTCTAGAAAATTCGATCTTATGGTCAGAAACAAACTCAAGTTATCAACTAAGACATATAACATGAAATCCATGGCCTAAGTCCACATTTTTTTTAAAAAAATTCGAAAATTAGAGGTGAATTAAGAAATTTCGAGTTTTGAGCTTGATTTCCAAAAATTGACTAGAAAAGTCTATTCACCCATTACAATTTTCAAACAAATTAAAAGTTTAATATCCTCAGTGGAGTCGCCAAGCTGTCATGACCTAAAACTTAAAAAATTCTTATGCTAATGGATTATCAGGTTAATTTTAACGACTAACCTAATATGGACTCTCCCAAGCCCTACCAAATCGCAACTTCAGTTAATTAGAATTGTTTAAAATTTGGAGTCACCACTAATCATTTTTGGTAGGTTGATTAGAAACCTAAGTAAAACAATGAGAGCACTATTTTACTCCTACAAGCCGGAGATTGCGGATTCAAGGACTTGGTTACACTAGTTTATTAAAATTAATGCCTTTTCGGTACCTTATATTTCATGAAAGTCTTAAGTTTGGCAACTTAAATTTGATTGAATTTGATTTGAAGTTCAAAATGAAGGAGTGATTTTTGTTTTTGTTCTCACTTGTTTTAAAATGAAATGCAAATGCATGAATTACGCTAAAAGTGAAAATGCCAAAACAAGCATGCAAGATATATCTAAATTCAATTTAACTAGACAAGCAAAGTGATTCATGAATACAGTACTCAAGATGACGTGCAGGGAATCAAAGCAGACGTGCAAAACTACAACATGGGAAAATTAAATCTACCTTAGATAGCATGCAAATTTCAATCAAGTAATTTCACTACGCACATCAGGCTAACGTAATATGCATGACATGTGAGAAATGCCGTAGTAGAATAAAATGTGACACAAATATGCAACATATGAGACATGCAAAAATGCAAGATATGATATGCAAAAATATACATGTGTGTGAAATTGTGTTTTCTTTTTTAAATGTGGAATGCAATGCATAAGTTGCTTATTAAAATTATTAGCATGGACAACAAACTATATGCGAACATAACATGGAATATAACGTGCAACGTGAGACACAAGAATTTATGCATGAATTTTTTGGCTAAACAAATGGGGATGTGATGATACCCGAAAAAATTGACAAAACGCACGAGCAGATTTTTTTTTTCTTTTTTCTTTCCTAAAAAAACGTGCATGGGATAAAGTATATGCAAGTGATTTTTTCGAAAATATGGAGTGCAAGATATGATACTTGAAATCATGAAGTGAATATGCGAGATAACATTCGATGATATGCATGAGGCTAATGCAAGAAAACATGATCTCATTTTTGTATTATGTGAATTTTTCAACAATCTAAAGATATGCACGAATGAGTTGATTATCTTGGTTTTATTCCAAAAACCTGATAAGATAAGATAAGATTTCTAAGAAACCATATCTTCCTAAAATTTTAATTAGATAAGGCTTCTAGGAAATCGTATCTTGCTAAATTTTTAGGTATCTTGAATATATGGAATTAAATCAAGACATATCAATCAAGAGAGCAAATTTCAAGCAAGATAACACCGAAATCGATATGAATATCTAGTCTTGTAATTTTTGAAAATAATAATACCAAAATCTAAAGTCGACTTATGAAGATAGGGAATCAGATCTAAATACCAATATATCAAATTGGTTAACTTCCCAATTTTATTAAGCAAAAAGATCATAACCGAATGGCGACGAGCATAGTATGTCCAACTTAATATAAATTGCCTATTAGGAAAATAATTTTCCTAATTTAGATTAAGATTTTTATTCATAAAATAGTGCCTAAAACATGAATCAATGCAATTCAATCCACAATTTATGCAAAAAACGGCAAGTGAATATTCAAAATTCGAGACAGGTACCTTATCTTGCGAGATTGCAATTCTCAAATTCGAAACTTGCTCCGGAAATTACGACTCGAGCTTTGCACTCCACAGACCAATCTGCCAATGGGGATTTTTATGATTGGAATTCCTTTGCGCGGCTTCGATGAAGGCAACGACGGCTGGTCTGCAGCTGCTGTTACGGGACTCAAATAGTGGTGAATCTGAAGATCTGTTTGACATTCACAACTAAGATTCATGTTGGGTGTCTTCCATCGCTCAAAGGAATGGTCGGCAAGGATGCTCGAAGGTTCACTAGAGTTGTTTCGACTTTGAGCTAATCTGGAATTTTTCTGTGAACCCTTGCAATGCTTTTCCAAGCGAAATTCGGCACTTGCGCACTTGTTGGAAATTCGTCCAAAACAGCCCCTTTTGGCCTAAATCGATGTCCAAAATCGCCAAAACTCTAACACAAGATAGGTAACCATATTAGACCCTCAATGACAATAAAAATAAGGTTGAGTCGACCTCAGAACACCGCTGGACAACAAGATTATGCGGACAAAGTCAGTTTGGCTTCAAGTTCCGTCCATGGCTTTGACCACATATTATTCTGACCCACTAGTTAACCATTGGTGCACCGACCAGCTTGGGATTTAGTCGAACCTGCAAGAAGAATTATCAATACAAGGGAAAAGACAGAACTTGACAATCTCAATCGAGCACAACGATGGAATTCAGTGGCCATTGTGCTCATGCAAGACCGTCGAATTGATGGCCGGATGCTACTGGTCGGCTCAATGCGTTGAAGGAGAGCACAGAATGGCAAATTCTCGTCAAGATCCGCGGATCAGTATCTTCATCAGTATCAAGGTACGGTTGGTCATGTGCAAAGGCTCCTTTGATTGGATCGCAGGCTTCGTTGTTGATCCAAATTGATCGAGACAGCGGCCTTATTGGTTTGTTCTCGATCAGCAAACTGGAAACGCCCAGGTCAGGTTGGTCCGCGGCTTCGAACACTATTGAGCAAGGCATCGTCTTGCGTGAAGCAAAGGACAACAAAGGGGGTGAAGCAAAGGACAGCAAGGAGCAGAGCTGGTGGCGACGGCTAAGCAGCTGATTCGTAGTTCGGACACCTGGCCAAAAGAAACAATTCGAACAATACCAATGAACAGCACCGCCTGGAACAATATGTGGAATCCTTGCCACTATCTCGTATGTTCCACCATGAACCTCCATGCTGGCATCATGAGAGCCTCTCCACTCTCCGTCTCTATGGATGAAAACTTCACGTTAGGCTGCTTGGTGGGAAAAGGGAATTGCGAGACAGTGATGCACAAGGGAGGAACGACTATGCGACCCTTCTCTCTCTCACCGTGAATTCTCAATGGAGAATTCTCGATTTTTCTAAGAATGCCCGTGTATGTGAATGGAAAACCTCCCGTAACCCTATCTATTTTTGCTCTCACAATTCTGCCATATATTCAATATAAGTGGCCTCCTAAAATCTACCGTGTTTTACAATGAATTGGACTCTCCCCCTTTTGCGTCAACCCTAAGGATGTATTTATAGTGCACATTAGGTTTTCTTGCACACTAATCCAATTATGGGCTAAATTATTTTTTATCTTTGTAGACTTCTTTTCAGATTAAACTCAAAGACTCTTAACTGTAATCGTGTGGGCTTTATTAATGTCATGGGTTCTAATAATCCAAACAGCCTTCGCTCTCGAGTAATCCCAGGAGGATATTTTCCATCGAATGACTTAACGAGTGAATCCAAATAGATACCATGCCTTTAAGGAAAGCTCTTCCTTTGGTGACATTTCACCAATCATCAGAAGCCTCTTAAGGCGAAAAATTGCCAAAGTCACTTTATTTCTTTAGTGTATCCAAAACTTCTAAGGTTCTCTCACAAAAATCTCAATTTATAATAAGGCAGTTTCAAATTCATTTTCTCCGTCGAACCTTACTCGACCTCAACCTCAACCTCGTGATCCATCTCACAAGTTATTTGAACTCTCATGATTCTTTTCCACGTTCCTACTTTGAAAATGAGTAATCTCAAAATCACCTATCTTGTGACTTTCATTACTTTAACTCATCGGTACTAGTATTTGTCACCATAGTGACTTAGGCAATTATGGCAGCTCCTCCTCAAGCTTGTCTACCCAACAAATTTTCTCATTTCCATTTGAAGTTCTCACGACCTATTTAGCTCTCGGGTCTCACGTGATTAACAAAAGCCATATGCTCTTCTAGCACTCATATTCAAATTGTTCTCTTTATTCAATTCTCATGATCCTTCTTAGTTCTCGGATCTTCCATATCATGTATACTCGAGCCCAATGCTTTTCTACGACCATACTTTGGTCGTTCAACGTCATTAGGTTCTCATGCCACTTGAACCACTATGATTCCCTCTAGGAATCAAAGACTTAAGTCATTTACTCAAATCTAGCAATCTCAGGCTGCTCATATCATTATCTTCACATTAACTATCCAGTGGTTCCCAAACAACTCTCAACTAGTTGCTTATTAGTCAAGGATTCCAAATCATCCTTAAATAGCAACCACACAATAAGCCAGCCTCAACGAGACAACTTCTCAATTAACAACCATTACTATGCAAGCGTCAACTAGGCCATAATCAACTAGGTCAACACCAAGCAAGTACTCAAAGTGCCATTTCAATCGTTCATGCCATAAATCCAGAGGCATCTGCCACTCTAACATAATCACAATAGCCTATTTCAATCTCATAAGGCATCAATTCAATGGGTATAAACCCCACATGCCGTCTAATCTCTCAGTTAGACCTCGACCAAGACAATCACATGATGCCAACTATAAAACATGCCCAATAGGCCAATCATAAACATCAATTTTTTCTTTCTTTCTAATGGCATCCACTATTAAACACGAAACTTTTAACCATGCCAATCACAGACATCATTACAAATGCCATGCCACTTTGAACATTCACTTGGGAATCAATCCCGTGCCATACATCTCTTAGCCACAATCAGACTCAACCTGATATCTATACTCTCTTTCAATTTATGACTTGGGTCATTCATGCCTCCCTACTATCTTAGAAGCCTGTCAGGAGCCGCTCCTTATCCGGACCTCTCTGTCCCGGCGATCACTCCCCGCTCTCTTCAGACCTAGTTGTTGCAGCTTGTCACAAATCATACATCTACGAAGAGAGTCCCGTTCCACATGTCCCATAACATGCTTCCTTACGGTTTATAAGTGTCCCATCAATTTATCTCATACCAAGGGATAATTTATTAAGTCCAATAGTGATAAGTTCATGCATACACCTTCCTCGACTTTCATTTTAATGCCACAAACACATGCACATCATGTTTGTTCTCGCTACTCGTCATACCTCGACCGCCTTCAAATCAATTCTTATCCATCGAAGATTTCTAATTCCGTAAGGACCATCGCATCTCACAAATCAATTGCCTATATTCAACCATATACCTCAAGTTTAACTGCTATTCAAGTCAAATCCAGATGCATTCGGTCACAACTGGCTTTTAATCCAAATATTCCTTACTTGCTTTCTTGTTTACACCTCATCTCATATCATCCAAGGTTGTCAATTGTAATCGATAACTAAAACCATCAAGATATAGCGCAATTCAAGCCTGAATCTACTAATACCAATTGTCTCTTTATAACTCAAACTCCTCAAGTTGGGTCACTGACAAACCACAATCACAATCATATAATCCAATCGACCCCTCAATTATAAGCAATTCTTTACTAACCTCAAGCATAATTACTAGCTCAAAATCCATGCTTATGTCTCCTTAATTTCTGCTTGCTTCCACTTGAACCTCAATCACAACATCACTCAAGATCATCCATTTAATCGACACTAGGACCATTAGAATACCTCACAAGTTCAAGCCTATAATACTCAACATTCAGTGATTAATGCTTATTCCTAAAGGTCTCGCTATCTAATTATCCCCAAGTTATCACTCCTTATCACTCCAAACCTCAATCACATTAGATCGAGCTAAACTTGCTATGATACCACTTAAACGGAGATGTCACATCCCGAACTCTACGAACTCATGAACATCCCATTTTGCCATTGACTTTAGAATAATTCCCAGGATCCCTCGGCCAATCAATAATAACTTGAAAATGAAACAAGGTCACGAAAGTAATAAAACATCTCCATACAAATTTAATACGACTCAGGACAAAGGGTACGTCTTCTCATGAACTCTCAATACACAATCAGAGATTACGATTCCATCTTCAAAACAACATGAAATTCTTAAAACCACAAAAGGGTAAACCCATTTCTCTACAAATTCTTCTTCACATAAACTAATCCTTGACAAACTTGGTGTATCATTGCCTGGGAACTGAAAAAGTTTATCCTTCACGGGGTGAAATATAAATCTCAATAAGTGAAACCTAAACTTAAACCTAAACTAGATCACCAGTCCTCCCAAACCATCAAAATGATGTCAAATGCGGAAATTCATCAATACAGTGGCACAAGGCACTCATAAATCAATCATTTCTACAAGTCAGGCATGAGCAAGAGCCACAATTGAACATACTCAACCTCATGGGTTTAAGCTTCAAGCACATAGCAAAATAATCTTAACGTTAATAGTCATCACAATGACACCACAATCACTCATCGCTTGGGCTCTCAGACCGTGATGTACTTCTCTAGGGTACTCTGGCCATTTGATATCACCGGGGCACTCTGGCCAATCGATATCAAAGGGGCACTCTGGCCAATCAATATCACTAGGGCACTTAGGCCAATCGATATCGTTATTATCATTCACAGTATAATCACAATATGATTGCATCAATCAATTGAAGCCACAAACTTCACCAGTCAATCAATTCATTCAACCAATTTATCCAGTAGTGTGCTAATGTTCAAGTGGAGGTTTAAAGAATATTTACCTTCAATTAAGCTAACAATTTCAATTCAAAAGACCTTCCTAGGTTAGCAAGCCCAAGGCCGAACAAGGCACCCACGTTGCGCCTAGGAAAATTCACATCGAAACTCAATCATTTCTCAATCCCATCACGCCAATCCTTCGATAACTTATCAATTAACAACCTAAGGTGCCTTACTGATCATTTAATAGCAAGACGACACCTTCCCTAAGCCTCAAAGTGCTCGGTTCATTCGGTCACTACACAGGACAGAATCGGTTCTGACCCCAATCACACCAATTAGTCTATAAATCAATTCCAAACTTCAATCCATCGCAAAACCAACTTACTATAACCTTAATCTACATGCCTAGTAAGCTCATCGAAGATTTTGAAGCAAAATGACTCCACAAAGGCTTCCAATCGGTTCGATTCTCTTCAATGCGCAGGCGATCATATTCTGCCTCGACGAAACTGCCCTAAAATCAGTTATGTAAACTCATCAAAACCCAAATAGAATTGTAACCACAGTTCATTCAATTTTAATACTATGAGTGTAGAAGATCTCACTAAAAATTTAGAGCCATTTGAAGCCTTAAAGCCCACAAAACAGGTTTTTTCCCAAACTGGTCAGATTCTGCCTTCATCTTCACCTTTGCCCACTCAAATAGACCTATGTGACAAACGACCGGGCCAAATTGAGCTTATAACATGTCTCTAAACCCACAAGACAATAAGCCTTCAAATGGCGGGGGTCTCACCCTAATCCAATGTCGGATGAGAAAGTTATGATCGAAGGAAGAGAGGTGATCGGGATTGGTCAAGCTAGAGCAATTCGGCCGAGAGAGAAAAGGAAGAAAAAGAAAAATGACGAGGAAAAGAGCGAGGGAGGGGGTCATGGATGATGAGGGTAAATATTGAAGCCTTTTCCATAAATAATTGACGCTTAATTTGACAAGATTGATTTTATGGGCAATTAATGTTTGAGCCCTTCTATGGTCGACACTTGGCAAGCTTCAATTATTCACTCCATTGGCTTTGACTTCCTTTGACTCTATCTATAAATTTTTGGCAGCCACCTTGGAGGGTCTAAATGACCATTTTTTCCTTTTATTCTTCTCAAGACAAGGGTAAATGGTCGAGGGGTAAAATGGTAATTTTATACTTTCCGTACGAAACTACACTTTTTCAATTCTAAATTACCATTGGCGAAACGACATCAAATCCTTTTCTAATGTTGGGATTCTCTATTTCCATTTGCTGATTTTAAGCTTCCATTTAGTGATCAATCTTCCATCAATCGTATATTCAGTTTATCTCAAACTAATGGGCGGCTTTTGCAGACATTACGCGTATCGACCTTGTGATTCTCATCACACTTAGGATGACTCAAGTTACGACAGCTTTGATTGTTATGTAATTGCGAGTGTTCATTGCTAGTTCCTACGGTCTCGATTGTCATAGCTCGATTTAGGAAAATTTTGCAAATTATACATTAGTTAAATGGCATCACCCCTACTCCAATCATATAACACTAACAATAGATTCCTCAATTGTTATTTGACCAACCTTTAATGGTTCTAAATGTTCCCTCGACAATCCTTATGGCCAAAGTGTCACTTCCTTTTTCGAGTTTCCTAGGTCCACGTACCTTGTCATACTTTAACATTTTCCTTTTGGACAGTTTACTCTGGATTGATCAGATCCGAGTGAGATAAAACTGAAATATATCGATAGACACTTCTCATTCAATCATCTTAAAATGACAGGAAATTTAGAATGTCACATAAAGTAATTTCAAATTTCCCTTTTAAAAATCCAAAATTTAAACGAACACATCTGACTAGGACATGTGGCTCGATCTAGAATGCTCAATCTAATATTTGATTTTAATTTTCAGAAAAAGGACCACAAATAGTGGCGCATGGTCGAACTTGGGCCATACGATCTCAAATTTTTTTATTATTTTTTGAAAATCCTTTTATTATTAGAAAATCCTTTTTATTTTCAAAAATCAATTATAAATCTGAAAAATGATATTCCGAAAAATCACGATCGCGACACATGGCTCAATGTTCGCCGTCGAATCGAGGTTTCTTTTTTTTAGTAAAACTAATTATAGTAGTCCGGGATGACGTGGCACGACATAGCCAATCCATGGGCGCCACATCATTGTTGATTGGTCAACCGTCTCGTTAGAGGGGATGAGCAATGTCATCGGCGACACTACTCTGGACACTATTTTTCGACGATTTCACTGGGAAATCACCAAAACGAGCCAACTCCTACAGTTTTTGTACCCTAACCTATCTAAAACACTTAATTCGTCATCCTAGATTAAGATTTGACCAAACCGGTACCACCAAATTGTTTGAAAAAAATATGGGAGAAATGGAGTAATAATGTAGTCTGACTTTGAGGTGTGTAATCACTCTCTTTTAGGATCAATTTGCCCCATAAAGTTGATATAGGTTTCTGACAAATTTCCTTCATGTATAATAAAGTCACAGTAAGAATACTGGATAGCAATTCTAGTAAGTCTACTAAAACTCTCTGCGAAACAAAGGAAAGATGGACATGACTATTCTTGTGTGAAACACCTATTCATGTTCAAAATTGCTAATTCGGATGGCCGCAACCTTTTGTTATCCGAAAACTGTTGCATTTGAAAAATTGTAACTCTTCATTATATAAAATTCGAAATTAAATAATAGTAATTAAATAAAAATTGATTTTAACTCCTGCGTGAATAGTCACACAATTTTGGTAGGGTTCAACAGTTAATTATTATTACTATTTAAAAAAATAATTGTTGAATAGTACCAAATTTGAATCGCGACTGCGTAAGCGTGCAAAATGCCAAGTGTCACGCTCCGATTGTCGAATATGCCACAACTCTACCAAAATGCCTTAGATCATTAAGGACAACCTCTCAAGCACATCATCGACCCATTACTTCTTAACTCTTAATTACGCATGCGAGAACGTTTAACTCCTAGACAACATATCAATGAACGGGGATAAGAAAGTAGGATACGTGTTACGCTCTGAACCTTGCGAGCTCGTGAACATCCTACCAGGCCGTTTATATTACAATAGTCTCCCAGGATCCCTCGGTCAATTAATCAAAACACCAAAATGAGACAAGTTCACGGAAACAATTAAATAGTTCCATACAAATTCACAATGAGATGACTCAAAACAATAGGATCTACACTTCTCATCAACATCACAATCGGTTACAAATCCAACCCCAAATAATATACAGTTCCTACTGTCTCACTCGGATTCTTTAATATTTTTGCCAACGACTTTCTCAAATGCCAACCCACGGCAAGTTCAGGCGTCCTTCGCCTGGAACCTGAAAAAGCTAATCCCCCACTGGGGTGAGATACAAATCTGAACAAGTGAAACCTAGACCTAGACCTGAACACTAATCCCCAGATCACACACAAATGCTACCAGATGCAAACATTCGACAACTCAATGTCACAAGGCATCAATCTGTCTGAAAAATCAACAAGCTAGGCATGAATAAGAATTATAGCCAACCATGTTAAACCTAAGGGATTCAAGCTCAAAGCACATGGCATGTAAAATCCTACACATAACTTCTAGAGTTACCACAATCATTCATCACTTGGACTTTCAGCCGCAAAATACTTCTCTAGGCACTCTGGCCAATTGATATTACTAAGACCACAGGCCAATCGATATCATCAGGGCTTATAGCCAATTGGTACCACCAAGGCCACAGGTCAATTAGTACCTCTAGGGCTCGCAACCAATTAATATTACTATGGCTCATAGCCAGTCGATACCACCGGGGCCACAAGCCAATTGGTATCACTAGGGCACTTTGCCAATTAATATCACCGGGCCACAAGCCAATTGATATCATTAGGGCTCATAGCCAATTGGTACCACCGGGGCCACAGGCCAATTGGTACCTCTAGGGCTCACAGCTAATGCGATCTCTAGGGCTATAAGCCAATTGCTCGCTGGGGCACTATAGTCCATTCATATAACATTGATACTATAGCCATCTATATAGCACATGCATTATAATCAATTCCAAAACGTAGGCACTATAGCCAATTCAATAACAGGGACTTCATAGCCGAACTATATCACCAAGTCCAATAGCCACTTAATCACAAGACTCTCTAGCCGTGATGTAAACCTCAAGGGCTCAATAGCCTTTTCTTTTCACAGGGCTCTATAGCCATCTCATTTCACATAGGGCACTATAGCCATTTCTTATCACTGGAGCTCTCCAGGCATTTTAAATTTCAACTATCAACCATAATATAATCATCATACAATTGCATCAAACAATTTAAGCCATAGGCTTCACCAAATCAATAATTCATTTAACCAATCTATCCAGTAGTGTCCTAGCATTCAAGTAAGGATTTAGGAAATACTTAACTTTCAATCTAGCTAGCAAATTCAATCCAAATGACCATCCTAGGTCAGCAAGCTCACGGCCAAACGACGTTCCTAGAGAAATTCTATCAAATTCACGTCATAATTCAGTCATCCTTCAATTTCACCACACCAATACCTCAATAGCCAATCAATTAACATTCTATGATGCCTTGATGATGAATTAATAATGTGGCAACACCTCCCGTAGCCCTCAAGGTGTTCGGTTTACTCAAACCGAAACAGGGCATAGTTGGTTCTGCCCTCTACCCTCTTACTCGATTTCACTCGGTCCACCAACGGTCAGAAACTGTCTTTGCAAGATCAAGTAGTTTCATCCATTAAAACCCATCTCAACTCCTACAAATCTTCAATCTTAGTTTTCCAAACTCTTATACTATGCGTTGAGAGTGACTCACCAAAAATTTGGAGTCATTTGAAGTTCGAAAGCCCCAAAAAATGGATTATCTCCAAAATCGGGTTAAATTTTGACCTTTGCCTACTCAAACAGACCTACGGGACAAACGACTAGGCCGAACTTAGCTCAAATACATTGTTGGAACGGTAAGATGACAAGATTTAAGATGGGGGTGATTTACCTCAATTCGATGTCGGACGACAAAGTTATAGCTAGAACAATGAAGTTGTTTTTGTCTGTCCGCGAGAAAACTGCTCGGCCGAGAGAGAAAAAAATGAAGAAGAAGAAGAAGAAGAAGAAGAAGAAGAGAGAGGTGGCTGGCCAAATGAAAAGAAAGAGAGAGAGGGTTTTTCACTAATAATTGAGATTGATCAAAGATAAGGTTTGGTGAGATTAATAAATGCTTAACCTATCAATTGGTGACACTTGTCTTCCTCAAAGAGTGGCACGTGTCTTGCTTCTAGAAGACCTTGTCCACTATTGACTTCCTTTGACCAATCCTTCGTCAATTTTCGGCAGCCATATAGATGGTGTAAAATGACCAGAACGACCTCCATTAGTTCTTAAGGTAAGGCCAAAGGTTTGAGGGGCAAAATGGTCATTTGGCACTTTTTGTCTAAAATTTTATTTTTCTAATATAAACCACCCTCGATGAGGCAACGTTCATTTTAATTCAAATGTTAGAATTCCTCAATATCCAATACCCAAATCTCGAGGTCGAATTTCATGTCAAGCCCTCATCGGCTGTAATTAGTGGTGAGCGGTTCTAGGTTCCTTACTGGTTCCACCTAGAACTTGAAGCCTACCCGTTAGAATATGTTCCTCATTTTTTGGAACCTAGAACCTACCCGTCATATCTTAGAACCTGGAACCTACCCTATCACATGTTTTAAGATCGATTCTAGAGCACTCGAGAACCTATCAATTTCTTTTATTTTCTTTTATTTTTTATTTTTAGTTTAGCAAAATGAGAGTAAATATTACCACAGTTAATGGGAAGTAGAGGTGAGTGGTTTTATGTTCCATATTTAGAACTTGAAACTAACTCGTTGGAATAGGTTCTTCATTTTTTAGAACTTATAAAATAAAAATTTATTTGGCTCTAGATTATATACTCATCATCAAACGTCATAGAACATTATAGGATTGTACAAAAAATATATTCTAAAAAAAAAACAATTTAGATCCAGGGTCCAGGTTCCTGGTTTCAGGTTTCACGTAGTGGAACCTGGAACTTACCCGTTGGAACAGGTTCATTGATTTTTAGAACTTAGAACCTATCCTATATACCTTGGAACCTAGAACTAGATTGGTTCCTATAGGTTCCAATTCCAGGTTCTCGATTACATCCTGGACCATGCTCACCTCTAACTGTAATTTCAATTTATCTCAAATTGACGGGCGACTCTTGTAGGCACTACGCGTATCGACCTTGGGATTTTTTCAAGCCATGAAGACTTTGGTTGTCATGTAATTGCAAGGGTTTATCTCTAGCTCCCGCGGTCCTGATAATCGAAATCTGATTTAGGAAATTCTCATAAATTACACATTGATTAAGCGGAATCACCCGCGTCCCAACGTATAATGCTAGCGAGGCATTCCACGATCGTTCCTAAATCGATCTCTGCTAGCCCAAAATATTCTCTCGACAATTCTTATGGTCAAAGTGTCATTTCTCTTTCAAATTCCCCAGGTCCATGTACTCGACTCCCCGTCAGTCTTTCCCTTTTGGTCAGCTAACTCGGGAGTGACCAACTCCGAGCAAGTTACAACCGAAACACATCGATCGATATCCTTCCATTCAATAGCCTTAAGAGGGTCGGAATTCGGAATGCCACAACTTTTCCCCCTTTAAAGAAATTTTATCCTCGAAATTTGTAATTTCTCGATTATCCAATCTCATGGGGTATAGACACCTCATCGCATTCTCATTTTTCAAAATAACTCCGTTCCTTACCAAAACATTACAATAACGCTAGCCAGACATGAAGATTTATTTTTTGTGAGAATTATTATCAACTCTCATTTTATGCTAAAATGAATGATTTTCCAAAAATCAAAATTTAGGTATCAACAGCCTTTCATTATCCCGATCAAGTTATAGCCTTTTTAATTACACTTGAAAATCTCTAATGATCATAGTGATCCATGAACTTTCATGGCGCCGTCTCTTCCTCTTGTTGGCATGTCTAATGCTCAACCACATGTTAGACTAATTCAACCTTCAATCCATCTCACCGATAGTATTAAGGCCATCTTGACACACCTTTGTGCCATCCCAAGAAACACCTTAATTCTCCATGTTCTATTCATTTCCATACCCCTTAGATATCAGGGTCCGATCATGGCAATATCTCAATTTTCTAACCTTCAGGTTTGATGCTTTAGGTAGCCATCAGACTACTCCATTAACAAACTCCTAGTTTAGAAGTTGAATCTCTTAGCTCTTGAGAGAAGATCTGTCCTTCGATTACCAATTACACAATGCCCTATTCTCAATTGTAAGCATCTGCTAAACAATTCACCCTTCCTTAGCGATATGGATATGCAGTAATAACACTGGGGTAATCTCTTCGTTCCACGTAACTTTCCATCAATTCCCTTTAAGCAGTCAATGCTCTCAACCTCTTATAGTTCGTATAACTTCAAGGTCTTTCTTTATACAAGCAACGCTCTTATAACCACAAACAATTTCATACATTAGCGCTGTCTCTTGTTCAATTCCCCTTGGGAAACTACTACCTCATTCTCTCGTGGTAGATATTGACTTGAAGTCTTATTCTACCCACAATGTTTCCCGAACTTTGTCGCAAGAACAAATGCAAACCACTCCAATCATACATTAGGCGTTCCAACTCAGGTGGTCTTACTGTCACGGCGCATTTGCAAAGCCTGCTTTAGTTTGCCTTGCTACGTCTCAAATTTTCTTTCGACATTACGTTGTTATGATTCTATCAACCCTTTTGACTTCAAATAGGATCGTCATTATCAATGTAGTCATCAGCTTAACTCAAGTCCTCGAAAACTCTTTTCACGTTCGTTCATCCATTCATATTACGTCTTGTCCTTAGTCCATTTCACCAATGGAACAGCTCTTGTGGGGAATCTTTCCACGGTCCGTCTATTGCAATTCATCAATCTTAGGAAATTTCAACTTCCAGCAAGCAACTCACATCGACTCTAGTCGATTCATCACTTATTTCAGTTTTTAAAGGCTCCATAGGGATTTCACTTACTAGAAACTTCACAGCTAGGGAATCCTACCTTATCCAGCCCACAGCTCATGCTATTCAAACTTAAAATATAACGAGTGTTCTCTTAGGGTACATAGGATGCTCTCAAGGGTTTTTATCATATCTCTCACGACTCCTTAAACGAATTTGATCATCACATCTCTAGACGATAACAATTCATCCAATTATTCCTCGGATGTTCAATTTGACTATTATCAGTTTGTTTCTTCCAGGTGCCGAATCTTTCAAACTGTTCCTCATATTTTTCACTTGAGAACTCAGACCTTAGCTCTTTATTGGCACGGGTCTCATTTAGGACCACACAATATTTTGTTTATTTTTGTCACCTTTCCTCAAGAAGTATTAGTGCTTTAGCCTCTGAGTTCCATAACCCGCTAATGCGACCTTATCCCAATTCCATATGTTCAACTGAACATCAACATCATTCAGGAATTCGACATTGTCCACAAGATAATCTCTTAAACTTGACTTCCAAAAATCACCCAAACTTTACGTCTTCCTTGTTAGTTCAGACGTTTAGTTTTAATATCAAGATAATCAGAAGTTTCTCTTCTTTACTCGCTAGGGTCTCTTACCCTATGAAGGAAGCTATATACTTAAATGGTTTTCTTTTACTTCGAATCCACCATGTCCTTCCCATTGCATCGAACGTCAATTTTGGAGTCTGCGCCAACGGCGGTGTTTGACTCCAAGATTCCCAAATGTCACCAAACTTAACATTCCTCTTTCAATGACTTAGTCACCACAAGTGACAAGATTCGTTCGTCTTTGGTCTCCACCAATTCACATATCAAATTGTGACATTCTGAATTTCCACCCCTCGAGGCTTGTGATATGAAATGAAGACTCAAAATTGGCAATTGAAAATAGAGAATTCTAATTATAGATAGGAATTTGAGGTCATCTCGCCAAATGGTAATTTCAAATTGGAAAAAGCGAAGTGTGGACTGAAAATACAAAATCACCATTTTGCCCCTCGACATTTACCCTTGCCTTAAGAGTTAGTGAAGGCTATAATGGTCATTTAATTCCCCAAAGGGCTGCCGAATATCAAGAGAGAGCCAAGGTCAATGGAAGTCAATGGTGGACAAAGTCTTCTAGAAGCCTTGACAAGTGTCATCCATGGAGTGGCTAAGCATTAATTGCCCTCACCAAACCTCGTCTAATCAAATTAATCTCAATTATGTGTGTGAGATAATTACTTAAGGACCTTTCCAGCCGTGTATAGCTCCGCCTTCATTCCTATTGCATTTTCCTCTCTCTCGGCCGAGAAGCTCACTTGCGAATAGAGAAAAATAGGTTCACTATTCCGGCCATAACTTTGTCGTTCGACTTCAGATTGAGGTAAAATCAACGCCATCTTAAAGCTTATCGTCTTACCATTCTAGGAAAGTATACTAGCTTAATTTGGCTTAGCCGTTTATCTCGTAGGTCTATTTTAGTGGGCAAAGGTCAGGATGGAAGCTGATTACGACCAGTTTTGGGGAAAGATCTATTTCGAGGGCTTCCGGACTTCAAATGACTTCAAATTTCCCGTGAGATATTCATAACATCTAGTACTAAGGCTGTATGGTCCGTGGTTGTAAGTTTAATGACTTTAAAATGGGTTTTCATGACTGAATAGAGGTTGTTATACTTGGACAGATTTTGCCCGTTTGAGTACCATGTGAAAATCGGGCTGTTCAAAGTTCTTTGAGATGTTATTTTACTTCTAAGTCTTCAGTGAGCTCCCTTAATATGTAGATTAAGGTTGTGGCGAATGGATAGATTGAAGTTTGAAATTGATTTATAACTTGATTGAACGGATTGAACACGAAACCAGTTCTGCTTTGTGGTTGCCCAGCTGTGACTGATTCTATTGGGTGACTAATGAAAGGACATTTGACTTCAAAATGACTCATAAGACTTCATAGGATGTTATGTGAGGTGTTAATGGGGAGTATGTGAAGTGAATTGGGATTTAGAAGTAATTTAAAGGTAAATTGGTGCATGAAACTCTAAGTTGTACCTTGCCTTGTGTGTGATCATGTGAGCCGAATGGATTGAGGATCCTTGGGAGTGTTGTTATGTGATTAATTGATCGATAAGGCAACTTGAATTGCCAATTGTGTGGCTAATGAGGAATTGGGTTAATGAAAGTGAGAATCGAATGGTTTTCTTATCCATAATTGATAAAATTTCAAAGGACGACATTGGATCCTTGTTGGCCGTGGACTTGCCGAGTTGGGAAGGACCAATTAGTTGGATTTCTTGTTATTGACCAAAGATAAATGGTTCCTAAACCCTTACTTGAACCGTAGGATGCTACTGAATAGTTGTCTTATGTAGCATGATTGTGCGATAAAAGCATGGTGATTGATAGTGTATTATTGAATTGGCTGTGAGCCTTGTTCTTGTTGTTGAATTGGTTATGAGCCCCATTCTTCTTAATGAATTAGCTATGAGCCCTATTTTTGTTATTGAATTGGATGTGAGCCCTGTTAATGTTAAGAAGTTGGTTGAGATGCCCTAGTAATGAATTAACTATAGGCCCTAGTGATGACATCGCTGCCGTGGACCTTGGCGATGATTTGGCTTGGAGCCCTATGAAATTATATCGCGGCTTGGAGCCCTGGCTATACATTGCAGCTGTAGGCCCTAGCGATGATTAAATGGTTTGTCAATGATAGGTCAATTTTATGAACTATATTGTGTGTGTATGATGGCATCGTGATTAATGAGAAAGAAGTTGAGGATACCATTTGGTCTAATGACCTCGGCGGTATCGGAGGGTGGTGGAATTGAATGAGAATGTGAATGCCATTTGATCTAATGACCCCGGCGGCATAGAGCGGCTGTAAGCCTGGAAAGTACCGAATGGTCTGATGACCCTAGTGGTACGTGGACATTATTTGGTCTGATGACCCCAGCGATGTCAGGTGGCAGGATTGCTAGTGGAGTATGTGGGAGTTGAGATAGTGGTGGCCGTGGTGCATGTGGTGCATATGTTTGTATATTAAGAATCTGGAATTGAGTATCATTGTTGTATTGATTGTCCATATCTGGCTATGGATGTTGTTGTTGTGTGATGCGTTGTGCCATTGCATTATTGTTTACGTACATTTTGGTGGCATTGTGTGTGGTCTGGGGGGACTAGTGTTCTGATCTAGGTTTAGTTTCACTTTCTGAGATTTACATCTCACCCTAGTAGGGGCTTAACTTTTTCAGGTCCCAGGCGAAGAAAACTCGGACTTGCCTTGGGATGGCATTTGAAGAAGTCGTTAGAGTTATAATTGTAACTGACTTTTTATTTATGGGAAATATATACCCATTTGTCCTGAGTTATCTCATTGTGAATTTTTGTGGAGCTGTTTAATTGCTTCCGTGACCTTGTATTGTTTTGGAGCTGTGATTAATGGACCGAGGGATCTTGAGAGATTATTGAAGATCAGCGGCTAGGTGAGATGTTCGCGTGCTTACTGAGTTCGAGGCGTGACATCCTTGTTAAAGTGGTATCAGAGCAAGGTCAGCTTGATCCATTGTGATTGAGGTTTGGAGTGATAAGGAGTTGTGACTTGAAGACAATTAGCTACTAAGACATTTAGGATTAAGCATGGATTGCTGAATCTTGGGGACTATAGGCTAGAACTTGTGAGGTACACTAATGGTTCTAATGTCGATTTAATGGATGATCTTGAGTGATTTCATGACTAAGGCTCACAATGAAGTGAGTAGAGATTGAAGAGTCATAAGCCTAGATTTGAGGTTGCTAGAGAATAGCTTATAAATGAAGGGTCAATTGGATTATACGATTGTGATCGTGACTTGTCGATGAGCCAACTTGGGAAATATGAGTTATAAAGAGACGACTGGTATTAGTGGATTCAGGCTTGAATTGCGCTGTATCTTGATGATTTAGTTGTCGATTGTTATTGACAGTCTTGGATGCTATGAGATGAGAGGCATACAGGGGAGTAGATAAGGAATATTGGGATTAAAGATTAGTTGAGATCGAGTGCATGTGTATTTGACTTGAATAGCGACTATGCTTGAGGTATATAGTTGAATATAGACAATTGATATGTGAGATGTGACGGTTATTGGGGGAACTAGAAGTTTTCTATAATTGAGACTTGATGTGGAAACGATGGTGGTATGACTAGTGGTGAGAACGAACATGCTGTGCATGTGTTTGTGGCTATGAAATACAAGCTGATGAGGGTGCATGAATGAACTTATCACTGCTGGACTTAATAAACCGTCGCTTGGTATGGGACAAGTGGATGGGATACCTATAAACTGTAATGAAACATGGTATGAGACGTGTGGAACGGAGCTTTCTTCGTAGATGTATGACTTGGGACAACTTGTAACGGCCAGGTCTGATGAGGGCGAGGAGTGATCGCCGGGACAGAGAGGTCCGGACAAGGAGCAGCTCCCAACAGGCTTCTAAGATGGCAAGAGGCAGAAATGACCCAAGTCATAACTTCAAAGGGAAAACCTAGGTATCAGGTTGAGTCCAATTGTGGTTAAGAGATGTATGGCACGAGATTAATTCTCGAAATGAATGTTCAAAAGTGGCATGACATGTAAAATGAAGCCTGTAAGTGGCATGGTTAAAAGCTTTGTATTTGGCAATGGATGCCATTTGGAAAAGAAAAGTGATGTTGTGATTGGCCTGTTGGGCATGTTTTGTAATTGGCATAATGTGATTGGCTTGGCCAAGGTATAATTGAGAGATTAAACGGCATGTGGGGTTTATACCCATTGAACTAATGTCTGTTGAGATTGAGATAGCATGTTGTGTTTATGCTAGAGTGACAGATGCCGAGGATTTATGGCACGAACGATTGAAATGACACTTTGAGTACTTGTTTCGTGTTAACTTAGTTGAGTTTTAGCCTAGTTGAGGCTTGCATAGTGATGGCTATTAACTAAGAAATCGCCTTGTTAAGGCTAGCCTGTTAAATAGCCATTGACTGAAGAGGATTTGGAATCTTTATATAATAAGCAACTAGTTGAGAATTGTTTGGAAACCGCTGGATGGTTGATAATGATGAATGATGAGATGAGCAACCTGGGACTGCTAGACTTGAGTAAATGAGTAAAGTCATTGATTCTTGGAGGGAATCATAGTGGTTCAAGTGACATGAGATCCTAATGACGTTGAACGACCAAAGTATGATTGTAGAGCATTGGGCTCAAGTTTATAAGATATGGGAAGATTGAAGAACTGAGATGGATCATGAGAATCAAGTAAAGATGAGCAACTGGAGTATAAATACTGGAAGAGCATATGGCTCGACTTTGTTAATCGTGTGAAACCCCAAGTGTGATAAGGGGTCATGAGAACTTTAAAAGGAAATGAGAAAAACTGATGGGTAGACAGACTCCAAAAGGAGCTCTCATTGTACCCAAGTCACTGGAACAACTGCTACTAGTGCTGAGGAGTTAAGCGAAAGAAGTCACGAGAAATGTGACTCTGAGTTATTTCATTCACAAGAAAGGTGAATGTGTGGGAAGAACCACAAGAGTTTTGAAAAGTTTGTGAAGTTGTGTATAAGGTTAAGATTGATTGATTTCGGTGGAAGGATGCAATTTGAAACTGCCTTCTTATAACTTGTGAATTTTGTGGGAAAACCTTAAAGGTTTTGGGTGCACTAAAGAAAGAAAGTGACCAAGGTAGTTTTTACCCTTAAGAGGCTGTTGGTAATTGGTGAGACGTCACTAGAGGAAGGGTTTCCTTGAAGGCATGATATCTGCCTGGACTACCTCTATTGAGTTGTTCGACGAAAAGTGTCCTCCTGGGATTACTCAAGAGCAAAGGTTGTTTAGATCCTAATAATTTTACAAGGATCAGAGGATGATCGACCAATGCGAGACAGAGTTCTCAAGGTCGTATAAAAGAACTAAGGGCGGTTAATGGCTCTTTGAATGAGACGGGAAGTCCTTGAGTGGATTGGAAGTTGGAAAGCCTTATGGCTAATTGATGTTCCTAGTTTTGAGGAACTGTAATGGATTTTAATAAGATGAGTGAATGATTGAAAGAAATACGAATGAAGAGCACGTCACTGGCGGAACACGAAAAGTGTCTCCAAGGAATGGTTGATCAGTTGGACGTAAGACCCATGGTGGAAGATGGGTAGTCCGTCTCTTATGTTATGAAAGGAGTCGAGGAAAATATCGGCATGCTAGTTTACCTAGATTTACTAATTCCTTAGGATTAGTTAATTGAATTGGAACCATTAGAAATGGAATCATGAGTTGTTGTTCTCTAATGGGTAGGGCGTCGTTCTTAAATTGGACCATGAGATGGCCGTTGATGGAAAGAAAGGTGAATGGATTTGATAATCCTAGTTACTTGCGATTTTAATGCATGGATGAATAAGCAAAAAGAGTGCTTAGATTGTAATCGCAAGGCGACTTGAGGTAGTTGAATTGAATACTAGAATTATAAATATATAGAGACCAAGGAAGAACGACCCCTTGTCACTTGAGGTGATTGAATTATGTGTAGAAGAATGCCGTGTATGGTGGCATCTATGCTCTGGAGTAAAACACCGCCGTTGGCACAGACTCCAAGATTGATGTCTTATGAAATGGGAAGGACAAGGTGGATTCGAAGCGAGAGAATACCATCGAAGAGTATAGTCTCCTTAAAAAGGGTAAGAGACCCTAGTGTGAAAGGAAGAGGAAACTAATTGTCTTGATATTAAGATGGAGCGTTTAGACTGAGAAATACAACGCAGAACTTGAATGATTCCTGGAAGGGAAGTTAAGTTCGAGAGATTGCCCTATAGACAGCGTTGAATTTCGGGATAATGTCGACGTTTGATTAAATGGATGAAATTGAGGTATGATTGCATTAGCTGGTTGTGGAACCCCGAGACTAAGGCACTAATCCTTCATAAGGAAAGAGTGACAAAAATGAACAAAATGTTGTTCGATCCATGTGGAGATCGTGAGAACAGAGGGCTAAGGTTTAAGCCCTCAAGTCAATGGTACCATGGACAGTTGAAATGATTCGACGCTTGGTAGTGATGAAGTGGATAATAGTCAGATTGAGTATCCAAGAAATATTTGGATTGATTACTATCATCTTGGGAGACGATGATGGGACTCATTCAGGGAGTCATGAGAAACATGAGGAACTTTTACGAGTTCTAAAGCGATGTTCGTTGTACACAAATTGTGAAGAGCACGAGCTATGAGCCTGATGAGATAAGATTTCTCAGTCGTGAAATTTATGAGAAATGAAATCCCTATGGAGCCTTTGAGGACGGGAATGAGTGATGAATTGACTAGGGTCGACGTGAGTTGCTGAAACTTGAAGTTTCTCAAGATTTATGGATTGTTATGGACGGATTATGAGAGGATTCCCCACGAGAGTTGCCCCTTGATGAAATGGACATATGACGAAATGTAACCCGAATGGGTGAATGAACAAGATGAGTCTTTGAGGACTTGAGTCAAGTTGACGAATAGGCCGATAATAGCGTTCCTATTTGGAATCAAAAGAGTCAAAAGAATCATAATGACGTGGTGTAAGAAGGGAATTTGAGGCATTGCATGGCGAACCGATACGAACTACGCGAATGCGCTGTAACAATAATGATATATGAGTTGGAATGCTTAGAGAATGATTGGAATTGATTTACGAATGTCCTCGCAACAAAGTTTGAAAAACCTTGTTTGGATGGAAGAAGATTTTGAGTCTTTAAACTGCCACAAGAAAATAAGGCAGTAGTTTCTTGAGGGGAATTGAACAAGAGGCAACGCGGATGTATGAAATTGCCGATGAATATGAAAGCGCCGCTTGTATAAAGAAAGACCTCGAAGTTAAGTGAACAATAAGAGGTTGAGAGTTGAGCATTGTGTAATTGGTGATGGAGGGACAGATCTTCCCCTGAGAAATAAGAGATTCAATTTCTAAATTGGAAGTTCGCCGATTGACTAGGTTGATGGCTACTGACAGAATCAAGTCCGAAAGTCAAAAATGAATTAAGGGGTTGCGAGGAATGGACTCTAAGATCCAAAGGATTATGAGAGTGAACATAGCAGGAAAGAAACCCAGACTTCCAAATGCTTGGGGAAAAATTATGGAAGTTGAGAATAGAAACCTTGACATTCCATGGACGAGGGTATGAGTCCAGTATTGAAAGGGGAATTTAAAGAGATGACCTTATTGAAAATTCGAAGGGAGAATTATGGTGTCCCTTGAGATGACACAATGAGGTGTCAATATCTTTTTTTTACTACTGTTGGTGATATGGACTGAGAATTGGATTAGTTTATCATGTGGTTGAACATTAGACATGTCGATAAGAGAGAAACAAGACCACGAAAGTTAATGGATCACTTGATCCAATGGGATTTTCGAAGGGAGTCGAGAACGGATTACTACGGAAGTAGCGCTGAATTTGCTTATGGAGTCGAAGGCTATAACTCAATTTGGATAAAGAAGGGCAATTTGATAAAACTTATGAATCTCTGATGGTACGAAAGAAGATATGAATGGAGTAACACGCTAGATGGTATGGGCACTAAAAAGTACATTCTAGCGAGGGTTTAGTAGTAATGATGATAGGCAAATGGAAGAGACGATGTGAATGTTTGAGGATAAACTACTAACAGATGCATGAATGTCGAAAGAGAATAGAAAGAAGTAGATACATATTGAGGACTGAAGGAAACAAGTCCTGGAGAAGGATGACTTCTATCGGAAAGATCAAGTAAGAACGTCAAGTTATGGAAGGAATTATCCTGAACAATGATAATACAGTGAGAAGGTAATACCCCAAAGGACTGGGGAGTTGGAATGTTGCAAATTTCAAGGACGAAATTCCTTTAAGGGGAAGAATTGTGACATTCTAAATTTCCACCTCTCGAGGCTTGAGATATGAAATGAAGACTCAAAATTGGAAATTGAAAATATAGAATTCCAATTCTGGATAGGAATTTGATGTCATCTTGGCAAATGGTAATTTCAAATTGGAAAAAGCAAAGTTTGGACTGAAAGTGCAAAATTACCATTTTGCTCCTCGACCATTGCCCTTGCCTTAAGAGTTAGTGAAGGCCATAATGGACATTTAATTCCCCAAAGGGCTGCCAAAAATCAAGAGAGAGCCAAGGTCAATGGAAGTCAATGGTGGACAAAGTCTTCTAGAAGCCTTGACAAGTGTCATCCATGGAGTGGCTAAGCATTAATTTCCCTCACCAAACCTTGTCTAATCAAAGACAATTACTTGAGGACCTCTTTAGCCGTGTATGGCTCCTCCTTCATACCCATTGCATTTTCCTCTCTCTCGGCCGAGAAGCTCACCCCCGGACAGAGAAAAATGGGGTCATTGCTCCGACCATAACTTTGTTGTCCAACTTCGGATTGAGGTAAAACCAATGACATCTTAAAGCTTATCGTCTTATCAATCTAGAAAGGTATTATAAACTTAATTTGGCCTCGCCGTTTGTCCCGTAGGTTTGTTTTAGTGGGCAAAGGTCAGGTTGGAAGCTGATTTCGACCAGTTTTGGGGAAAGATCTGTTTCGGGGGCTTCCGGACTTCAAATGACTTCAAATTTTTGGTGAGATATTCATAATATCTAGTAATAAGGTTGGATAATTTGTGGTTGTAATTTTGATAGTTTTAAAATGGGTTTTCATGGCAGAATAGAGGTTATTATACTTGGACAGATTTTGCCCGTTTGAGTATCGTGTGGAAATTGGGTCGTTCAAAGATCTTTGAGGTGTTGTTTTGCTTCCAAATCTTTGGTGAGCTCCCTTAACATGTAAATTAAGGTTGTGGCGAATTGGTTTTGTGATAGATTGAAGTTTGGAATTGATTTATGGCTTGATTGAACCGATTGAACCCTAAACCGGTTCAGCTTTGTGGGTGCCCTACTGTGACCAATTCTATTGGGGGACTAATGAAGGGATATTTGACTTCAAAATGACTCATAAGATTTCATAGGATGTTGTGTGAGGTATTCATGGAGAGTATGTGACGTGAATTGGGATTTATAAGTGATTTAAAGGTAAATTGGTGCATGAAACTCTAAGTTGTACCTTGCCTTGTGTGTGATCATGTGAACCGAATGAATTGAGGATCCATGGGAGTGTTGTTATGTGATCAACTGATCGATAAGGCGACTTGAATTGCCAATTGTGTGGCTAATGAGGAATTGGGTTAATGGAAGTGTGAATTCAATAGTTTTCTAATCCGGAATTGATAAAATTTCGTAGGACGGTGTTAAATCCTTGTTGGCAATGGACTTGCCGAGTTAGTAATGACCAATTGGTTGGATTTCTTGCTATTGACCAAAGGTAAGTGGTTCCTAAACCCTTACTTGAACCATAAGACTCTACTGGATAGTTGTTTTGTGTAGCGTGATTGTGCAATAAAAGCTTGGTGATTGATATTGTGTTATTAATTGGCTGTGAGCCCTGTTCTTGTTATTGAATTGGTTGTGAACTCTGTTCTTGTTATTGAATTGGTTATGAGCCCTATTTTTGTTATTGAATTGGTTGCGAGCCCTGTTACTGTTAAGGAATTGGTTGAGATGCTCTGGTAGTGAATTAGCCGTGGGCCCTAATGATGACATCACGGCCGTGGGCCTTGGCGATGATTTGGCTTGGAGCCTTATGAAATTATATAGCGACTTGGAACCCTGGTGATACATTACGGTCGTGGGCCCTGGCAATGATTAAATGGTTTGTAAATGATTGGTCAATTTTATGAACTATATTGTGTGTGTGTGATGGCATCGTGATATTAATGAGAAAGGAGTTGAGGATATCATTTGGTTTGTTTACCCTAGCGGCATCGGAGGGTGGTGGAATTGAATGAGAATGTGAATGTCATTTGGTCTGATGACCCCGGCAACATGGAGTGGTTGTAAGCCTGGAAAGTACCGACTAGTCCGATGACCCTAGTGGTACGTGGACATCATTTGGTCTGTTGACCCCGACGACGTCAGGTGGCAAGAGTGCCAGTGGAGTACATGGGTGGTTGAGAAAGTGGTGACTGTGGTGCATGTGGTGCATATGTTTGTGTATTAAGAATTTAGAATTGAGTATCATTATTGTATTGATTATCCATGTCTGGCTATGGATGTTGTTGTCGCGTGATGCTTTGTGTCATTACATTATTGTTTACCTACATCTTGGTGGCATTGTGTGTGGTTTGGGGGGACTGATGTTCAGATTTAGGTTTAGGTTTCATTTGCTGAGAATTATATCTCACCCTAGTGGAGGCTTAATTTTTTCAAGTCCCATGCGAAGGAAACTTGGACTTGCCATGGGATGGCATCTGAAGAAGTCGTTAGAGTTAGAATTATAACTGACCTTTTATTTATGGGATGTGTATACCCATTTGTCCTGAGTCATCTCATTGTGAATTTGTATGGAGCTGTTTAATTGCTTTCGTGGCCTTCTATTATTTTGGAGCTGTGATTAATGGGCCGAGGGATCTTAGGAAATTATTGAAGATCAACGGCCAGGTGGGATGTTCGTGTGCTCGCCGGGTTCGGGGCATGACACGAATACTCAATTCGACTACCTCGGATCACTTTGTAATTACGCTATAAGTGCTCTTTTTGCTTACTCAACCGTTCACTAGAATTACGAACAGCCAGGACTGTCAAGTCCATTCGCTTGCCCTTCCCTCCATGACCATCTCATGGTCCAATCGCCCTTTAAGAATGACATCCTACTCGTTAGGGGTGATAACACACACTGTTATTTCTTGAGATTCCGATTCAACTTCAATCAATCTCATTTCAATCACAAAGTCTGACAATTGACATATCTCTTTCCTCAACTTTCCCTACGATGGAAGGAACGACATGCTAGTCTCTCATTACAAGACTTACGCCAAGGTAACAACCATCCCTTACATGCACATTAAGTGGAAATCTCTATATTCATAATCCAAGAACGGAAATCCTCTTGTTTATTCCTCTTTCCATCATCCACTTCCTTGTTTAGGACCTATTACAGTTCCTCCGAGTCAAGAATAACAACTAGCCATAAGGCTCTCAAGTTTCAATCCATTCAGGGATTTACTTATCTTATTCAAGGATCCTAGACCACTCTTAATGTACTTAGGCGACCTTGTGAACTCTGCCTCACATAACCCTTAATTTAAAAGAAGGTAGTTTCAAATTCCATCCTTCCACCAAACTCAATCAATCTCGGCCTTATACAAAGCTTCATAAGCTTATCAAAACTCTCGTGGTTCTTTTTTCATGTTCCCACTTTGAAAATGAGTAATCTCAGAGTCACATTTCTTGTGACTTCCATCACTTTAACTCATCGGTACTAGCATATGTCATCACAGTGACTTGGGTACAGTGGCAACTCTTTCTCGATTCTGTCTACCCATCCACTTTTCTCATTTTCGTATAAAGTTCTTACGATCCCTCATTACATTTGGGTCTCACACGATTAATAAAATCGAGCCTTATCCTCTTCCAAGACTCATACTCTAGTCACTCATCTTTACTCAATTCTCTTGATCCTTCTCAGTTCTTAATCTTCCATACCATGTATACTCGAGCCCAATGCTCTTATACGACCATACTTTGGTCATTCAACGTCATTAGGTTCTCGTGTCACTTGAGTCACTATGATTCCTCCAGAAATCAAAGACGTAACTCATTTGCTCATGTCTAGCAGTCTCAAGTTTCTCACCTCATCATCTATCAGCAGCAAACAACCCTCTAATGGTTCTTAGGCAATTTTTAACTAATTACCAATCATTCAAGGATCCTAAAATAACCTTGATCAGCAACCATTCATCAAGCCAGTTTCAACAATGCAACTTTTCAATCATCAGTCATTACTATGTAAGCCTCAACTAGGCCAAAACTCAACTAGGTCAGCACCAAGCAAGTACTCAAAGTGCCAATTTTAATTGTTCAAGCCATAAATCCAGAGACATCTGTCACTATAGCATTATTACAACAGACTATCTCAATCTCAACAGGCATCGGTTCAGTGGGTATAAACCCCACATGCCGTCTAATCTCTCAGTTATACCTTGGCCAAGCCAATCACATGATACCAACTATAAAACTCGCCCAACAGGCCCATCACAAACATCAATTTTCTTTTTCAAACGACATCATCTGTAAATCACGAAGCTTTTAATCATGCCAATCATAAGCATCATTACACGTGACATGCTACTTTCAAACATTCACTTGGGAATCCATCCTGTGCCATATATCTCTTAACCACAATTGGACTCAACTTGATACATAGACTTTCCATTTCAAGTTATGACTTGGGTCATTCTTGCCTCTTGCCATCTTAGAAGCCTATAAGGAGCTGCTCCTTGTCCGGACCTCTTTATCCTAGAGATCACTCCCCGCCCTCATCAGACTTGGCCGTTGCAAGTTGTCCCAAGTCATACATCTATAGAGGAAATTTCGTTCCACACGTCCCATAACACCCTTCATGATGGTTTATAGGTATCCCATCAACTTGTCCATACTAAGCGATAGTTTATTAAGTCCAATAGTGATAAGCCCATGCATGCACCCTCATCAACTTTCATTTCGTAGCCACAAACACACGCACAACATGTTTGTTGTCGCTACTCGTCATATCATAATCGCCTTGAAATCAATTCTTATCCATCGAAGATTTCTCATTCCGTAAGGGCCATCGCATCTCACAGATCAATTGGCTATATTCAACCACATACCCCAAGTTTAGTCGTTATTCAAGCCAAATCCATATGTGTTCGATCACAACCGGCCTTTAATCAAAATATTTCTTATCTGCTTCCTTGTATACACCTCGTCTCACACCATCCAAGGTTGTCAATAGCAATCGATAACTAAACCATCAAGATACAACGCAATTCAAACCTAAATCCACTAATGCCACTCGTCTCTTTATAACTCATATTCCCAAAGTTGAGTCATCGACAGGCCACACAATCGTATAATCCAATCGACTCCTCATTCATAAGTAATTCTCTACTATCCTCAAGCACAACATTACTCAAGATCATCCATTCGATCGACACTAGGACCATTAGAATACCTCACAAGTTCAAGCCTATAATCCTCAAGATTCAGCAATCCATGCTTCATTCTAAAGGTCTCACTATCTAATTATCCTCAAGTCATCGCTCTTTATCACTCCAAATCTCAATCATAATGGCTCGAGCAAACTTGGCTCTAATACCACCTAAACAGGGATGCCACGCCCCGAACCCTACGAGCTCGTGAACATCCTACCAAGTCATTTATATTACAATAGTCTCCCAGGATCCCTTGGCCAATTAATCAAAACACCAAAATGAGACGAGGTCACGGAAGCAATTAAACAGCTCCATACAAATTCACAATGAGATGATTCAGGACAATAGGGTATATACTTCTCATCAATATCACAGTCGGTTACAAATCTAACTCCAAATAATATACAGTTCCTACAGTCTCACTCGGATTCTTTATGATTTTCGTCAACGACTTTCTCAAATGCCAACCCATGGCAACTTCGGGCGTCCTTCACCTGGAACCTGAAAAAGTTAATCCCCACTGGGGTGAGATACAAATCTCAACAAGTGAAATCTAAACCTAGACTTGAAAACCAGTCCCCCCAGACCACACACAAATGCTACTAGATGCAAGCATTCAGCAACTCAATGTCACAAGCCATCAATCCGTCTGACATATCAACAAGCCAGTCATGAATAAGGATTACAACCAACCAAGTTCAACCTCAGGGGTTCAAGCTCAAAGCACATGGCAAGTAAACACCTACACATAACTTCCAGAGTTATCACAATCATTCATCGCCTGGACTCTTAGCCGTGATGTACTTCTCTAAGCACTTTGGCCAGTTGATATCACCGGGTCATAGGCCAATCGATAAATCAGGGCTCATAGGCAATTGATACCACCGGTGCCATAGGCCAATTGGTACCTTTAGGGCTTACAGCCAATTAAAATTATTGGGGCTCACAACCAATCGATGCCACCGGGGCCACAAGCCAATCGGTATCATTGGGGCATTATGTCAATTGATATCATCGGGGCCACAGGCCAATCGATATCATCGAGGCTCATAGTCAATTGGTACCACTGGGGTTACAGGACAATTGGTACCTCTGCGTCTCACAGCTAATACGATCCCCGGGGCTGCAAGCCAATTAATCGTTGGGGCACTATAGTCCATTCATATAACATTGGTATTATAGTCGTTCATATAGCATAGGCATTATAGCCATCTATATAGCATAGACATTATAACCAATTCCAAAACATAAGCACTGTAGCCAATTCAAAAACATGGGCTCCATAGCTGAACTATATAACCAAGTCCAATAGTTACTTACATCATAAGGTTCTCTAGCTGCGATGTAAACCTCAAGGGCTCAATACCTTTTTCTTTTCAGAGGGCTCTATAGCCATCTCATTTCTCATAGGGCACTATAGTCATTTCTTATCACTAGAGCTTTCTGGGCATTTTAAATCTCAACTATCAACCATAATATAATCATCATACGATTGCATCAAACAATTTAAGCCATAGGCTTCACCAAACCAATAATTCGCTTAACCAATCTATTTAGTAGTGTCCTAGCATTCGGATAAATGTTTAGAAAACACTTACCTTTCGATCGAGCTAGCAAATTCAATCCAAATGACCCTCCTAGGTCAGTAAGCTCACGGCCAAATGAAGTTCCTAGAGAAATTCTATCAAATTCATGTCATAATTAAATCGTCCTTCAATTCTACCACACTAATACCTCAATAGCCAATAAATTAACATTCTATCATGCCCTAATGATGAATTAATAATGCGACGACACCTCTCATAGCCCTCAAGGTGTTCGATTTACTCAAACCGAAACAGGGCAGAGTCGGTTCTGCCCTCTACCCCCTTACTTGGTCTATAACTCATCTCTAAACTTCGATTTCTCATGAAATCAACTTGCTAACATGTCAACCACATCTATAAGAGGCTTACCAAGAGTTTTGGAGCAAGTCGATGCCTCGAAGGGCCGCAAGCTTCACTTGGTCCACAAACGGTCATAAACTATCCTTGCAAAGATCAAATAGTTTCATCCATTAAAACCCATCTCAACTCCCACAAACCCTTAATATTAGCTTTCCAAACTCTTACACTATGAGTTGAGAGCGACTCATCGAAAATTTGAAGTCACTTGAAGTCCGGAAGGCCCAAAAAATGGATTCTCTCTAAAACAGGGTCAGATTCTGATCTTTACCCACTCAAAAAGACCTACGGGATAAACGGCTGAGCCAAATTAAATAAATAATATCTTGTTCGAATGGCAAGATGATAAGGTTTTCGATGGCGGTGATTTTACCTCAATCCAATGTCGAACGACAAAGTTATGACAGGAACAAGGAAGTTGTTTTTGTCTGTCTATGAGAAAACTACTCGGTCGAGAGAGGAAAAAATGAAGGAGAAGAAGAAAAGAGAGAAGTTGACCGGACAAATGAAGAGAGAGAGAGAGGGTTTTTCTCATGCCCCGCACCCTGGGCACAAGCGCGCGACTCCCTCCAAGCACAAACTCTTTCTCGGAGTTCCAAGATTCACATATAAGTCTATCACCGAACAAGCATGCGGAAACGACGATGTAAAAACTCATCCGTACGAATATAAAATGGGGCCTAGATAGCGAGAGTACTAGTAATACATAATATCTGAATATCTATAAAAGGAATAGCTAACCAACTACACTGATTAGTAGGGTGGCATGGCCAGCACAAAATGCAGTAATAAGTTTCGCAAAAAGGGATAGACCTCGAGAACACCATCAAAGTATCAAACTAGTAAATCAGGAGCTCTTAAATCGAGTTGATGGAGTCATCAGTCTCCTTTGCCTCCTCAGTAGGCTCATACTCCGAAAAAGTCTCAAAGCAAATTTCTACTGTATCCTCGAGTGTCTCGTCCGCGGATGGCTCCACCAGATCATCTTCGGTAGCCTCGACCACTATGATCTCCTCGGTGTCCTCCAAGGTCAGAGTCCTCTCAAGACCAATCCTCGAGCTAGTGACAGATCTCTCAGCCTCTACTAAGTCCCGGGTGGGATGGCACCAGTTAGGGATCACTCCTTGGGGCACCTCGATGGGTTTCAATGGCCTTGTGGAAACATCGCCCACCTTTCTAAACCATGCCTCAAACCTATGAGGCTTCCAGCTACTGCCACCCACATCTACCTAAACAATTGTACATTTCCAAACATAAATAGTCCCCTGCCCATCAAGGAACTCATCAAAATAAATTGACATCTCCTTGGGGTTGCCAAACCTGATAGGCCACTTCCTCAAGGTTTAGGATCTGTAAAGAAAAGGGGGTCCCATAACGGGGTGAGATATATATATATCTCATAAAGGTGGGTCCTAACCCTAAGTTAGGTAGACCGTCCACTTAGGCAAATGCAAACTCTAATAATAAATACAAAACCGCATGAGGCATTCCACTATCACAAGTAGCACACACAGATGTCAAGCATGTAATCAAGGCATCTTATCACATCATTATACTCAAGCACACATTTCAAGCCAGATTGCACCTTCCACCCCTTTCCTGCCTCCTCACTTTCATGCCTACGTTTATAACGCCTCAGGCTCGGTCCGCAAAAAAGCAATAGACCGTCTCATTAACAAATCCGCATAAACACATCAGGTTTTTAATGTTACTCTAGGCCTGTGTCGACACATCACAACTCCGTCCCGCGTTTCAACGCATCAAGACTATGGCCTTCTCAACCCCGCGTCTCACACTCCTCAGGGTGCTATTCAATTCAAATCCCGCGCCTCAGCGCCTCAAGATATACATCCACACAACCCCGCGTCTCATATGCCTCAGGGTGTCACAACTCCTCAGATAAGCCATAAGTTTATTTAATGTATCACGTACAATCAAGTGCAACTCATGCACGAAGAACAGATTTATGGCATGCGAGGCAATCAATTGTGACATTCAAATGTGGCAATCAATTCAAAGCACAAGCATCGTTATACACACATTCAAGTCTTCTATATCTTTCTAGGACGCACATTGGGCCACTACATTATAAACTTCCAAAAATTGATCAGTTCACATATCAATCACCCAATCAAGTCCAATCCTCCTATTAAAGGTTTGGGATTCCCCTTACCTCAAGCATAATGCGATACAAGTCTTCTCCCGAGAACCTCAAAGGTTCGGTCCTAACGATTCAAGATCAAGTCCACCGCTCAACCTAAGGAAACTCATCCAATCATTAACTTTTCTTGCTCAAATCACCACCCCACTAATCATACACCTCATGGGCTAATCAATTAGCATTCTAACACTTCTCAATGATGAATTTGGAGCTCAATTACAACCACTAATAGCCCCACAGAATTAGTATGCATAGAACCGAACCGGGCGAATTTCGGTTCTGTGTATACCTCAACTTACCAGCCCTTAAATCACCTCAAATCCTCAATTTAATCACTAATCTACTTGTTAACATGTAGTTCTAAGGGTTGGGAAGCCTCATCGAAAATTTGAGCTCAAGGTGACGTCAAATGGTCCACGAATGGCGCCGGTTCCTCCAAGCTTACCGCCGGTCAGTTCTGGCCCTTCAAATACAAGACCCATTTGGGGTCAAAACTCCATCAAATTAACCCAAAATTTTTACCACAGCTCCATCTATGTGTCCCCTCAAATTTAGTTGCAAAACTCCAAGATTTCGGGGTCCTAAGGGGCTAGAAACGTGGCGTACCTCTGATTGCGACGATTTCCGTCAGCTTTTGGGAGATTGGTCTGTCGGAGCTCCTCTGTAGGTCAAACGACTTGCGTCTACTTCGAGAATGTTGGCAAGAGGTTAAGGAAGGAGTGGGTAGTCGGCTTGACACTAGGGATTGCCGGAGGTGGCAGTCGACGGCGGCGAACAGGCGAGCCGTAACCTGTCGGCGGTGGAGCTCTCGGCAAGAAGAAGGAAGAAGAAGAAGAAGAAGAAATCTGCAAATGGAAGAGGTATTCGACCATGAGGAGAGAGAGAGGGGATTTGTACTTCAATTGGCTTGGTCAACATGGGTTGAATGGCAGTTTAAAAGTGGAAACATCAACTCATGGCTTCATCCATTGACACTCGTCCAATGTGTCAATCAAAGCTCATCCAATGGCCCACAATTTCTTCAATTTTCGGCAGCTCTTGGGGGGTTTCGATGAACAAAATGCCCTTGTCCAATTAATAAAGCAAGGCTAAGGCTCGAGGGGCAAAATGGTAATTTTACCCTCGACGCCCGGAACGTCATTTTTCTGATTCCAATTCTCTTCGATAAGACGACGGCCAATCCAATTGTATTATTGGAATTCTAGATTCTCCATTTTCAAATTTCAAAACTTGTTTTTGAATCATTCTTCCATCCAATGCGATTCCAACCTATCCCGAACTGACGGGCGGCTTTTGCGGACGTTACGCGTATCGACCCTATGATTCATATCACAATTAGGATTCTTCAATTCATGGAAATTTTGGTTGCCATATAATTGTGAGGGTCTATCACTAGTTCCGAGGGTCTCGATTTTCACTGTTCGATTTAGGAAAATTTTGCGAATTATACATTGGTTAAGCGGCATCACCCGCGCTCCAATTATATAACCCTAGCAATGCATTCCTTAGTCATTTTTAGATCGACCTTTTATGACTCTAAATATCCCCTCAACAATCCTTATGGTCAGAGCACCATTGCCTATTCGAATTCCCTAGGTCCACGTATCTTATCTCACTTAGCCTTTTCCCTTTGGTCAGCCAACTCAAATTGATCATATTCGAGCAAGATATGATTGAAATATATCTTTAGATACATTTCTCATTAATGAGTCTGAAAATAACAAGAAAATCGGAATGTCACAACTCTTCCCCCATACAAAAATTTCGTCCCCAAAATCTACATCAAACTTAGTTACACAAATAAATGGGGGTACTGACGCCTCATCGTTTCTTTGCTTTCCCACGTAGCGCCTTCGTTTCCATGGTGCTCCCACACAACTTTGACCAATGGAATCGTTTTACTCCTCAAAATTTGCTCTTTTCCTATATTCAATCCTAACCGGATTTTTCACGTAGGATACTCTGTCGTCCACTTCTATAACCTCGTAGTCTAGCACATGCGTCGGGTTCGGCTCGTACTTTCGTAACATACACACATGGAAGACGTTGTGTACTTGGGATAGATTAGGCAGTAAGGCAAGCCCGTAGGCTAAGGCCCTAATCCTTTCTAGAATTTCAAATGGACCTACGTACCTTAGGCTCAGTTTTACTTTATTTCCAAATCGCAATAATCCCTTTATCGACGACACCTTGAGGAAAACATGATCGCCTACTTGAAACTCCAAAGGCTTACGTTGCTTGTCCGCATAACCCTTTTGACGACTCTATGCCGTCTTCAGTCTATCTTGAATTATATTCACCGCTTCCATCGATTGCTCTACCAACTCTAGGCCTGTGATACTTCTTTCGCCAATCTCGTCCCAGTAAATTGGTGTTTTGCAAGTCCTTCCATAGAGCGCTTCAAAAGGTGCCATTTGAATGCTTTGCTGGTAGCTGTTATTATATGCGAACTCTACCAAATGCAGTTGATCTTTCCATCCACCTTTGAAGTCTATCACATACGCTTTCAACATGTCCTTGAGCATCTAAATCATCCTCTTCGATTGTCCATCCGTTCATGGATGGTACGCCTTGCTAAATTGCAGTCGAGTTCCCATGGAATCTTGAAGACTTTTCCAAAAGTTCACTGTGAACTTGGGATCTCTATCCGAGGTAATTATCACGGGTACTTCATGTAGTCTCACTATCCGCCTCATGTACAGTTCGACGTATCTATCCATTGCGAAATCCTTTCGCACAGGATGAAGTGTGCAGACTCAGTCAATCTATCCACGACTACCCATATAAAGTCGTGACCTCTCTGGCTCCTTGGGAGTCCCATCACAAAGTCCATCATTACGTGCTCCCACTTCCATTCAGGAATCTCCAATGGCTGTAATAATCCTCCCGGCTTATAGTGTTGGGCCTTTACCTGCTGGCATGTCAAGACTTTGCTACATACCTCGCCACATCTACCTTCATCCCGTTTCACCAATAATATTGATGCAAGTTCTGATACATCTTCGTGCTTCCTGGATGGATACTATAATTGCTCTTATGAGCCTCTGACAGAATCCTTTCTCTAAGTTCTTCATCCTTTGGCACGCATAGACGCCCTTGAAATTTCAAAATTCCATCTTCTAGTACTTGGAACTCTGGTTTTCTCTTTATCACGTCCATCTTCAGGATCCTCTGAATTTCTGGGTCCGTATGCTATAAGGCTTTTATCCTTTCTTGGATCTCAGGTTCTACCCTTAGTGTAGCCATCAAATTGAACAGTTGGCAGACTTCTAGTTTGAACTCAGAATCTCTCAAATCCTCGATCATCGATTATCCTTTTACTAACAGACAGGCGATGCTTGATTTCCGGCTAAGTGTGTCTGCGATTCTGTTTGCCTTCCCAGGGTGATACAATATATCACAATCATAATCCTTAAGTAGCTCCATCCACCGATGCTGCCTCATATTCAGTTCCTTCTCGAAAAACAGATACTTCACGCTCTGGTGGTCTGTATAAATCTGAAACTTTTCGCCGTACATATAATATATCCAGATCTTCAAAACAAAGATGATCGTGGCCAATTTCAAGTCATGAGTCGGGTAGTTCATCTTGTGCGGTCTCAGCTGTCGGGACACGTAGGCAACTACTCTTCCATGCTGCATTAACACACAGCCTAGTCCTTTTAGCGAAACATCGCTATATATCTCATAGCCTCCAGGTCCTGATGGAATCATCAATACCGGTACGGTTCTCAACCGATACTTATGCTCTTGGAAATTCCTTTCGGACTTATCCGTTCATTAAAACCTCATTTCTTTCTTTGTCAATCTCGTCAGTGGAATGGCTATGGATGAAAACTTCTCCACAAAACATCTGTAATATCCTGCCAATCCCAAGAAACTTCTGACTTTCGTGACCGTAGTAGGCCTATGCCAATTTGTTACAGCTTCGATCTTTGCAGGATCCACCGCGATTCCTTCTTCAGATATCACGCGACCAAGAAATGCTATCTTATTCAGCCAGAACTCGTATTTGCTTAACTTAGCACAGAGCCAGTGTTCCCTCAAGGTCTGCAAAATAATCCTTAGGTGTTCCCCGTGTTCCTCATTATTTCTTGAGTAAATTAGAATATCGTCGATGAAGACTATAACGAATCTATCCAAAAATTCCTTAAACACCCGATGCATCAAATCCATGAATGCGGCTGGAGCGTTGGTCAATCCAAAAGGCATCACTGTGAATTCATAATGACCATACCTTGTCCTAAAAGCCGTCTTAAGTATGTCCTCCTTTTTAATCCTCAATTGGTGATACCTGGTCTTTAGGTCAATCTTAGAGAATACCGCAGCTCCTTGCAATTGATCAAATAAGTCATCGATTCTCGGCAATGGATATTTATTCTTCACTGTCACTTGGTTCAACTGCCTATAGTCAATGCATAGACGCAAGGACCCATCCTTTTTCCTTACAAACAACACCGGCACTCCCCACGGTGAAGCACTCGGTCGGATAAATCCTTTATCCAATAGTTCTTGCATCTGCACCTTTAGCTCCTTCAGTTCCGATGGGGACATCCTATAGGGTGTCTTCGAGATCGGCTCCGTTCCGAGAGCTAACTCAACCATGAATTTTATCTCTCGCTCTGGTGGCAACCCTGGTAACTCTTAGGGAAAAATGTCAGGAAACTCACGCACTACCGAGATGCTTTCTAGTTTGGTTCCTCGACAGTCGTGTCCATGACTGTGACTAAGTACGCCTGGCATCCTTCAGTCATCAACTTCGTCACTTCAAGAGACGAGACTAAAGGAATCGAGGTCCCTCCTCGACTTCCTACGAATCCAAAACTCGGACGGCCTTCCGGATAAAATCGGGTTATCCTACGACCACAATCCACTACAGCTCCCTGTTTACCCAACTAGTCCATTCCTATGATCACAACGAAATCATACATGGACAACACAGCTAAATCAATGCTCTCCTCACTACCACCAATCACAATCATACAGTCCGTACATCCCAACGAAACTAATATATTATCTTTCAGCGGGGTGGCCACATGCAGAATCATACTTAACGGTTCTAACTTCATATTAACCAAATAAGCAAACCGAGCAGATATAAACGAGTGTGTTGCGCTAGGATCAAACAATGCATATGCAGCCTGATCACACAAATAAACCGTACCTGTGACTATGCCCGACGTTTCCTCTATTTCCCTACGAGCTACTACATATACTCTCCCTTGAGCTGGGGGTCGATTCTGATCAACTTGGGGAGTGGCGGTCGACGGTCTAGCCTGTGGTCGTTGCCCTTGAGGTCGATTCGTTGGAGCTTGGTTCGAGCAAGTCCTCATCTGGTGGCCCACCTGCCACACTTAAAGCAGGCTCTAGTTCTTGCTAGGCATGGTCCATTACCATGCCTCCTGCCACAAAGGCGACAACTCCAATTTATGGGGTTCGGCGGCTTCACTATGTTCTTCCTCACGGGACGGACAAAACGCCTATTGCCAATCATTGGTCTCTTGCCTATATGGTGGTTGTCTCGAAATGAAGTAAACCGCGACCTAGATGCGGCATTCCTCTCCTTTAAATCCCTCTTGATCATCTGGCCTCGCTCATAAATTTCCTTATGGGTTCGCAAATTTAGGGCTATCATCTGACTGCGAAGCTTAGGCCTCAATCCTTCTCGAAATCTCTGCGCCTTCTCTTGGGGATCCTCTATTGATCGAGGTGCGTACCTTAACAGTCTAGCGAATTCCACTTCATACCGGTCCACTGTTTGCTGATTCTGACGCAGCTGTAAGAATTTCATCTATTTCCTTTCCCTGGCCGTCTCCAAAAAGTATTTGTCATTGAATGCCGTAGTGAAGGCATTCCAGGTCAAGGTCGTCCTTTCTGGGAAAACTTCATTCTTGGTGGTAACCCGCCAATCATTTGCGGTACCTTCCAGCTGGTGTATCGCTTCGTCCGTGCACCTCAAGACTGCAAAGGCATTCTCTAGTTTCTCGATCCATCTAAGTGCTAGTTCGGGGTCTCCAGTCCTGTCAAACTGGGTCTGCTTCAGTTTGATAAATTGCTCCACTAGTTGGTCCATCTACCTGGCCATGACAATCTCTTCCTGGCCATTCACTGCCTCATTGCCCTGGTTGTGGTCGCCATTATTTCCATTGGCCGCGTTGTTGCTGTTGTTGGCGTTGACGGTAGCTATTGCGGCCCCTGCCGCTTGGGCTATGGCAACATCTCTATCTTGGGTCTACCTGTCGATGAGGTCGCCAATCCTCTCGAGCGCCCTCAGTACTCCATCCATCCTCGGATCTTCTATAATAGGTGGCCTCGAACTAAAGGCTCCGTTCTTGGGTCTTCCAGGTCTCCTAGATGGATTGCTCATTCTCAAATGCTTTTACTGAGCCTGGTCCACCACAATTTCATCAAGGAGTTAGTAACTCATTTATTCAACCAAGTCCAAAGCTACTAAACATGTCTTAATAGAAACAGTTATATCACAACGGCTTTTCACACAACAATTCCAGAGGTATTTCAATAAGCCGTTCACGGCTATTTCTCAATTCTGTTCACTCTAACGGTTCACCAAAACTAGCAATGCTCATCCACTTAACAAGTCAAAATCCAAAAATGACTTTCGACGCTAAACATGGAACTTCATTCTTTTATATCATCACAGTCCTGTCAAGGCCAAATGCCAATCATATGTACCAAGTCATATGCCATGCAACCTGTGCCTTATTCTAGTAAGTCTACAAAGGTCTCGCTACCTGTCCTTGTCCCAACTTAAAACTCCTTATTACTCTAATCCTCAATCAACTTTGGATCGAGCTGACCTTGCTCTGATAACAAGCAAAGCGGGGATATCACACCTCGCGCAACGGGCACGAGCGCGTGACTCCCAGGATTCACATATAAGTCGAGAGATGTATCATCGAACAAGCATGCGGAAACGATGATGTAAAAACTCCTTCGTACAAATATAAAATGAGACTTGCATAGCGAAAGCACTAGTAATACATAATATCTGAATGTCCATACAACGAATAGCTAACCAACTACACTGGTTAGTAGGGTGGCATGGTAAGCACAAAATACAGTCATAAGTTTTGTAAAAAGAGATAGACCTCAAGAACACCATCAAAATATCAGACTAATAAACCAGGAGCTCCTAAGTCAAGCTGCTGGAGTCATCAGTCTCCTCTGCCTCCTCAGTAGGCTCACACTCCGAAAAAGTCTCAGAGCAAATCTCTGTCGTATCCTCTAGTGTCTCGTCCGCGGATGGCTCTATCAGTTCATCTTCGGTAGCCTCGACCACTATGATCTCCTCGGTGTCCTCCAGGGTGGGAGTCCTCTAAGGACCAATCCTCGAGCCAGCGATAGATCCCTCAGCCTCTACTGAGTCCCGGGTGGGATGGCACCAACTAGGGTTCACTCCCTGGGCACCTCGGTGGTTTCAGTGGCCATGTGGAAATATCACCCACCTTTCTAAACCATGCCTCATACCGATGAGGTTTCTAGCTATTGCCACCCTCATCTACCCAAATAACTGTACATTTCCTAACATAAATAGTCCCCTGCCCATCAGGGAACTCATCAAAATAAACTGACATCTTCTTGTGGTCGCTAAACCTGATGGGCCACATTCTCAGGGTCTAGGATCTGTAAAGAAAAGGGGGTCCCACAACAGGGTGAGATATATATATATCTCAATAAGGTGGGTCTTAACCCTAGGTTAGGCAGACCGTCCACTTAGGCAAATGTAAACGCTAATAATAAATACAAAACCGCATGAGGCATTCTACTATCAAAAGTAACAAACACAAATGTCAAGGATGCAATCAAGGCATCTTATCAGATCATTATACTCAAGCACACATTTCAAGCCAGATTGCGCCTTCCACCCTTTTCCTGCCTCCTCACTTTCATGTCTGTGTTTATAACGCCTCAAGCTCGGTCTGCGTAAACGCATTAGACCGTTTCATTGACAAACAAGCGTAAACACATCAGGTTTTCAATGTTACTCCAGGCCTGTGTCGACATATCACAACTCCATCCCGCGTTTCAACGCATCAAGACTATGGCCTTCTCAATCCTGCGTCTTATACGCCTCAGGGTGCCATTCAATTCAAACCCCGCGCCTCAGCGGCTCAAGGCATACATCCACACAACCCCGTGTCTCATACGCCTCAGGGTGTCACAACTTCTTAGATAAGCCATAAGTTCATTTAATGTATCACACACAATCAAGTGCAACTCATGCACAAATAACACATTTATGGCATGCGAGGCAATCAATTGTGACATTCAAATGTGGCAATCAATTCAAAGCACAAGTATCGTCTCACACACATTCAAGTCTTCTATATCTTTCTAGGACACACATTGGGCCACTACATTATAAACTTCCAAGAATTGATCAGTTCACACATCAATCACCCAATTGAGTCCAATCCTCCTATCAAAAATTTAGGATTCCCCTTACCTCAAGCTTAATACGATACAAGCTTTCTTCCAAGCACCTCAAAGGTTCGGTCCTAACGGTCCAAGATCAAGTCCACCGCTCAACCTAAGAAAATTCATCCAATCATTAACTTTTCTTGCTCAAATCACCACCCCACTAATGATACACCTCATGGGCTAATCAATTAACATTCTAATACTTCTCAAAGATGAATTTGGAGCTTAATTATATCCACCAACAGCCCTCAAGGAACCGGTATGCACATAATCAAACCGGGCGAATTTCGATTCTGTGTATACCTCAACTTACCAGCCCTTAAACCACCTCAAATCCTTAATTTAATCATTAATCTACTTGCTAACATGTATTTCTAAGGGTTGGGAAGCCTCACCGAAAATTTGAGCTCAAGGTGACGTCAAATGGTCCACGAACGACGCTTGTTCCTCCAAGCTTATCGCTGGTCAGTTCTAGCCCTTCAAACACAAGACCCATTTGGGGTCAAAATTCTATCAAATTAACCCAAACATTTTACCACAACTCTATCTATGTGTCCCCTAAATTTCTACAAAATTTGGTTGCAAAAATCCAAGATTTCGGGGTCCTAATGGGCCACAAAGGTGGCTTACCTCTGATTGCGACGATTTCCGTCAACTTTTGGGAGATTGGCCGGCCGGAGCTCCTCGGTGGGTCAAACGACTTGCTTCCACTTCGAGAACGTCGGTAAGAGGTTAAGGAAGGAGTGGGTAGTCGGCTCGATGGCTGGGGATTGTCGGAGGTAGAGGTCGACGGCGGTGAACAGGTAAGAAGAAACCTGTCGGCGATGGAGTTCTCGGCAAGAAGAAGGAAGAAGAAGAAGAAGAAATCTACAAATGGAAGAGGTATTCGGCCATGAGGAGAGAGAGAGGGGATTTATACTTCAATTGGCTTGGTCAACATGGGTTGAATGGTAGTTTAAAAGTGAAAACATCAACTCATGGGTCATCCATTGACTCTTGTCCAATGTGTCATTCAAAGCTCATCAAATGGCCCACAATTTCTTCAATTTTTGGCAGCTCTTGGGGGGTTTTAATAACCAAAATGCCCTTGTCCGATTAATAAAGCAAGGCTAAGGCTTGAGGGGCAAAATGGTAATTTTATCCTCGACGCCCGGAACGTTGTTTTTCTAATTCGAATTCTCTTTGATAAGACGACGGCCAATTCAATTGTATTGTTGGAATTCTAGATTCTCCATTTTCAAATTTCAAGACTCGTTTCTGAATCATTTCTCTATCCAATGCGATTCCAGCCTATCCCGAACTGACAGGCGGCTTTTACAGACATTACGCGCATCGACCTTGTAATTCATATCACAATTAAGATTTGTCAATTCACGGTGACTTTGGTTGTCATGTAATTGTGAGGGTCTATCACTAGTTCCGATGGTCTCGATCGTCACTGTTCGATTTAGGAAAATTTTGCAAATTATACATTGGTTAAGCGACATCACCCGCGTTCCAATCATATAACGCTAGCAATGCATTCCTTAGTCGCTTTTAGACCGGCCTTTTATGGCTCTAAATATTCCATCGACAATCCTTATGGTCAAAGCTCCATTTCCTATTCGAATTCCCTAGGTCCATGTACCTTGTCTTGCGTTAGCCTTTCCCCTTTGGTCAGTCAACTCAAATTGATCAGAGTTGAGCGAGATATGATTGAAATACATCGCTAGATACATTTCTCATTAATGAGTCTGAAAATGACGAAAAAATCAGAATGTCACAGTTTTCCATTAATAATTGAGGTTGATCGAAGATAAGGCTAGTCGAGATTAATAAATTCTTAACCTATCAAATGGTGACACTTGTCTTCCTCAAAGAGTGACACTTATCTTGCTTCTAGAAGACCTTTTCCACCATTGACTTTCTTTGATCAATCTTTCATCAATTTTCGGTAGCCATATAGAGGGTGTAAAATGACCACAAAGACCTCTATTGGTTCTTAAGGCAAGGCCAAAGGTTTGAGGGGCAAAATGGTCATTTCACATTTTTCGTCCGAAATTTCATTTTTCCAATATAAGCCACCCTCGATGAGGCAACATCCATTTCAATTTAAATGTTGGAATTCCTCAATGTCCCATACCCAAATCTCGAGGTCTAATTTCATGTCGAGCTCTCGTCGATTGTAATTCCTATTTATCTCAAACTGACGGGCAACTCTTGCAGGCGCTACTCGTATCGACCTTGGGATTTTATCAAGCCATGGCAACTTTGGTTGTCTTGTAATTGTGAGGGTTTATCGCTAATTCCTGCGGTCTTGCTCATCGAAATCTGATTTAGTAAATTCTCGTAAATTACACATTGATTAAGCGGAATGACCCGCGTCCCAACGTATAACGCTAGCAAGGCATTCCATGATCATTCCTAGATTGATCTCTACTGGTGCAAAATATTTCCTTGACAATCTTTATGGTCAAAGTACCATTTCTCATTCAAATTCCCTAGGTCCATATACCCGACTCCGCGTTGATCTTTCCCTTTTGGTCAGCTAATTCGAAAGTGGCTAACTCCGAGCGAGTTACCACTGAAACACATTGATCAATATCCTTCCATTCAATAGCGTCGAGAGGGTCAGAATTCAAAATGTCACGGTACGCATCAAACAACTTAACCGCAAAGACTTTCTTTTCAATAATGGATAATCATTAACCCACAGAGCTACACAAAAATAACCTCGTATTTTTGGGCGGCCCCCAAAGACCAGCAAAAGACATGGGACCAGGTAAGGGTTACTGTCATATTTGCTCCAAAAGAGGGGTTACGTCACCCTTGTCATCCACCATAACCGATCTCCACAAAAGGTCTCCTCGAACCTCCATTACTTTAGTCTTGAAAAAGGTTAGCAACGATAGGGCAAGATATAAAATTTCCACGAGTAAACGTGTGACATTACGGTTTTTTCCTGTCATTTTGGGACTTATCAATGAGAATGTATCTAACGATGTATTTCAGTCTTATCTCGCTCGGATCTAATCAATCTTGAGTTAACTAACCAAAAGGGGAAGGCTAACGCAATGAAAGGTATGTGGACCTAGGGAACTCGAATAGGAAATTGTATTTTGACCATAAGGATTGTCAAGGGGACATTTATAACCATTAAAGGCCGATCTAAGAACGATTAAGGAATCCTTTGCTAGCGTTATACGATTGGAGTGCGGGTGATGCCGCTTAACTAATGAATAATTTCCAAAATTTTCCTAAATGGAACAATGACGATCGAGACCATCGAGGCTAGTAATAGACCCTCGTAATTACATGACAACCAAAGTCATCATGAACTGACGAGCCTTAAGTGCAATGAGAATCACAGAGTCGATATGTGTAATATTTGCAAAAGCCGCCCATTAGTTCTGTATGGTCTAAAACTACATCTGACGGAAAAATGACCTAGAGACGAGTCTTGAAATTGAAAAATAGAAAACCAATAATTCCAACATTTCAATCGAATTGGAAGTTGCCTCATCGAAGGAAATTTGAATTGGAAAAGCGACATTCCGGATGACAAGAGCAAAATTACCATTTTTCCCCTCAAGGTTTGGCTTTGTCTTGATAATTATAGGAGAGCATTTTAGTCACTGACCTATCCCCCAAGGCTTCCAAAAAATTAGAAGAAATAATGGCCATTGGATGATCTAAATAATTGCTATGAAGACAAGTGTCAATGGATGGTTAAGTGGCATTTATTATTTAACTTTTTACCTACCATTCTACCTTGTTGACCACCCAAAATTTGTGCATAGCTTCTTCTTCTTCCCCTCAGCCGAAGACCTCCTTGCCATATACCTCTTCATCTTCAATTTTCTTCTTCTTCTTCCCTTCCTTGCCGAGGGCCCGACGACCAGCTTCGCCCACCTCCTTCATGCCGCGAGACCGCCACCTCCGGTGACCCTATGACCTCGCAACGACCACCCACCTAACCCTCAGCCTCTTGTCGACAACCTCCAAGTGGAAGCTCGGCCATTGGACACTGGTGGAGCTCCGGCCAACGTTTTCCCAAAAGCAGAAAGATTTCACTGTAGCAGAGAATAAGTCTTTTTTCGGACTCCGAAGGATCTCGTTTGTCTTTAAACTTCTGGCAAAATTTTGTAGACATATAGTACAATTGTATTATGAGCTGAGAAAACAAGTTTGGCTAAATTTGATGGAGATTTGATGATGAAATGGTGTTGTTTCCAAAGGAAAGAATCGGACCGGCAGTAGGACTCGAAGAACCAGGATTGTTTTTGGACTTGCGGGCGTCGACTCGCCCTCAAATTTTCGGAGAGGCTTTATTATACCTGGGACTATATATTAGCAAGTGAATTAGTTGATAAATTAAGATTTAAGGATGAATTATGAACTGATTAATTGACTATAGGGAAGAACCAAAATATCTTGTTTCGGTTGTTGCAAATCGAGACCTTAATAGGGCTATTTGGGGTGTCGCCAAGCTTTAATTTCATCGTTGAGACGTACTAGGATGTCAACTGACATGTTATTGACCTTTATATTCCGTAGTTCGATGATTGGGTGAGAAAAATTGATGAAATTGGTTGGATTCCCCTAGGTTATACGGCTGCCTTGTTTTTTTGGACCCTAAAGGCCAAATCCTTGGTGTGCTTGGAAGGAGAATTTTGTTGATTTAAGCCTAAGATAAGGAGTCTCTAAACCTTGGTTAGGAGTATAGGTCTCTACTAGATGAATTGGATTCAAATTGGGTGAATTTTTGTGAGCTTATTATGTGATTGTTCAATGTCATTCATTGTGGTTTGGTGAATGCGAGTATGCTTGTTTGATGTATATGCCTTGTATCGAATGCCATTTTATGAGTGATGAATTAGATTGCCTCGCATGCCATAGACTCTTAGCCCAATGCATGTGCTTGTACTCGATCATGAAGTCTTGAGATGGAAGGAATTTTGTCATGCTTGGGAACTCTTGGCACCCTGATGCGTCGAGACACGGGGTTATAATGGCTAATATCCTGATGCGTTGAGACGCATGATGAGATTTTATATGTGTTGACACAGGTCTTCGATGGCATTGAAAGTCTGATGCGTTTAACACGGGTTCGTGTATATGATGGTTTAAAGCGTAATGACACGAACCAAGCTTGAGGCATTTTGACGCAGGCGAAAATTGTGAGACAGTTTTGGTGGATGGAATGTACATCTTAACCTTGTGTTTCAATATCTGACTTGAATTATAAGTTATGTGATACGCGTGGATGATTATCACTCTTTTGTTTCCTTATGGCATGTTATGTCTGATATTTATCTTACATTGATGAGAGTGTCCATGTTCATTGCTTGCATTCATCTGGATGTACTATCAGCCTAACTTAGAGTTAGGACTCATCTTACTGAGATGTAAATCTTACCCCGTCGTGGGACCCTTCTTTTTCCGACCCCAAACCCTGAAGATGCTACCAACACATTTAGGCAATCCGAAAGAAATGATCACCTATTTTGATGAGTTTCCTGACGGTTGGAGTACCGTTTATGTGAGAAAGTCTACAGTTATATGGGTTGACGATGGAGGTAAGGATTGGAAACCGCATAGGTTTGAAGCCTGGTTCCGTAGGGTAGGTGAGGTCATTGTCGGTCCGTTGAAGTCTACGAAGGTGCCTCGAGGACTCATACCTAGTGTCATCCTACTCGGGACTCAGTGGTGGTAGAGGTGTCTGTAGCTGGATCGAGGAATGTACTTGAGAAGACCCCTACCTTGGAGGATACTATTGAGGTGATAGAGATCGACACATCTGAGGATGAGCTGGAGGATGCTACAATGGATGACTCGGTAGATATACGTTCTGAGACTTTCTCGGACTATGAGCCAGACGAGGATGCGGATGAGATCGATAGATCTAGTGGTTCGACCTAAGGGTTTCCGACTTTACTTAGTAGTCTTTTGCTGGTGACCCTCGTGGCTTGTAATCTTTTGGGGACTTAGGACTAGCTGTTTTTTGGTGAAGTCCCGTTCACCCCGATCCATCAGCAGGTTTAGCTAACTTGCGCTTTTGTAAGAACTCATGTTGATTTATATATTCATGTTCTTGTTATCCAAGTTCCCATGGGCTTATATACGAAGGTGAATGTTCGTTTCTCATTTCTGCATGCTTATTTATATCATACATCTCTCGACTACTAAGTCCTGGGCCTTGAGAGTATAGTGAAGGGAGTTGCGCCTACACGCCCGAAGGCGTGGGGTGTGACATCCCCGCTTGTTTGGTATCAGAGCAAGGTTAGCTCGATCCAAATTGATTGAGGATTGGAGTAATAAGGAGGAATGAGTTGGGGCAAATTGGGTAGCCAGACCTTAGGAGACTCGTTAGAGTTAGGCGCAAAATGCATGACATATGAATTAGCGTATGTGGTTGACAGATGGCATGGGTATGATTATGTAGTTTTTCGAAGTTCAAGCTTTGTGCTTAGCATTGTGAGTCATTCCTGAATTTTGGTTTGTTGAACGGATGATCATCATTGGTTGCGTTGAACTGCTGAGATGATTGGAATTAAGTTGTAACTGTGACTCTCCAATTGAAGTATCCTTGGAAGAGACTGCGTGGAAGGTTGTTTTGTTGTGACTGCTATTTTTAAAGTATAATTTAGCATCGCTGGACTTGACTAGATGAGTAAGTCTCTAATTCCGTGGTGGAATTATAGTGGTCCAGGTGTAGTTAGTGTGGACCAGATGAGCAATCCGCCTAGAAGACCTGGAAGGCCTAGGAGTGAAGCTTCTAGCTCGAGACCGCCTATGGCGGAAGACCCAAGAATGGATGGAGTACTGCGAGCACTAGAAAGAATTGACGATCTCATCGACAAGCAGACCTAGGATCGAGATGCTGCCATTGCTCAAGCCGTAAGAGCTGCTACAGCTGCTGTCAATGCCAATAATGGAAACAATGGAGGTAATGGGAATAACGTCGACAATGGCCAGGGCAACAAAGTAGACAATGCCCAAGAAGAAGGTGTTGTGGCTAGACAAACGGGACAACTTGTCAAACAGTTTATTAAACTAAAGCCAACCTAGTTCGACGGAACTGGAGACCTTGAATTGGCACCGAGGTGGATAGAGAAGCTTGAGGAAGCTTTTGGAGTCTTAAGATGTGCAAACGAGGAAAAGCTGTTACTGGCGGTGTACCAGCTGGAAGGTACCGCTAATGACTAGTGGTGTGCGACCAAAAATAGAGTATTTCCGGAGGGAACGGCCTTGACTTAAAATGCTTTTACTACGACATTTAATGACAAGTACTTTTTCGAAACGACGCGTGAGAGGAAGCAAGTGGAATTTCTACAGTTACACCAAAATCATCTAACAATGGATCAATATGAAGCTGAATTTCCCAGATTGTCGAGGTATGCATCCAGATCAGTTAAGGCCTGAGCTTCGTAGTCGGATGGTGGCTCTGAAGTTGAGAACTTACAAGGAAATATATGAATGGGGACAGATAATCGAAAGGGACATGAAAGAGAGGACTACCACATCTGAATCGCGGTTTAGCTCATTCCGAGATAGCTGCCAAACCGGTAAAAGGCTTATGGCGAGCAACAGACGTTTTATCCCTCCAGTGAGGAAGAATATAGAGAAGCCACCGCATCAAGCAAACTGGAACTGCTGCCTTTATGGTAGGAGGCACGGTAATGGACCCTGTCCGACTAGAATCGGAGCATGCTTCAAGTGTGGTCAGATGGGCCATCAAATGAGAACATGCCCTAATCAAGCTCCATTGACTAGACCTCAAGGGTAACGACCATAGACAAGACCATCAACTAAGTTCCCCAGAATGATCAAAACCGACCCCCATTTAGGGACAGGTTTATATTTTAGCACGTAGAGAAGCGGAGGAAATGGCTGGCGTGGTCACAGGTACAGTTTATTTGTGTGACCACGCTACTTATGCATTATTTAACCCTGGCGCTTTGCATTCTTTTATGTCCGTTCAATTTGCTGATTTGGTCAATATGAAGTTGAAACCGTTGAGTGTGATACTGCATGTTGCCATCCCGTTAAAAGGATAATGTATTGATTTCATTAGGTTGTGCGGACTGTAAGATAGTAATTGGTGGTAGCAAAGAGAGTATAGATTTGGTTGTGTTGCCCATGTACGATTTTGATGTGATCATAGGAATGGATTGGTTGGGTAAGCAAAGGGCAGTAGTCGATTGTGGTAGCAGAGTAATCCGATTTTATCCGGATGGCCGCCCTAATTTTGAATTTGTAGGAAGTCGAGGAGGAACCTCGATTCCTTTAGTCTCATTATTGGAAGCGACAAAGCTGATGACTGAAGGATGTCAAGCGTACTTAGTCACAGCTATGGATACGACTGTCGTGAAACCTAAATTAGAAAATATTTTGGTAGTGCGTGAATTTCCTGATGTCTTTCCCCAAGAATTGCCAAGATTGCCACCAGAGCGAGAAATTGAATTTGTGATCGAGTTAGCTCCCGGAACAGAGCCAATCTCGAAGGCACCCTATAGGATGTCCTTGACGGAGTTAAAGGAGTTAAAAGTGCAAATGCAAGATTGTTAGATAGGAATTTATTCGACCAAGTGCTTCATCGTGGGGAGCGCCAGTGTTGTTTGTGAGGAAAGAAGGATGGATCACTGCGCTTATGCATTGACTATAGGCAGTTGAATCAAGTAACTATAAAGAATAAATATTCACTGCCGAGGGTTGACGATTTGTTTTATCAGTTGCAACAAGCTTTTGTATTATTTAAGATTGACATGAGGATTGGTTATCCCCAGTTGAGAATTAAGAAAGAGGACATAGCGAAAACGGCTTTAAAGACAAGGTATGGTTACTACGAGTTCACCGTTATGCCTTTTGGATTGACCAATGCTCCAGCTGCGTTTTTGGATTTGATGCATCAAGTGTTCAAGAAATTCTTGGACAGGTTTGTTATCGTCTTTATCGATGATATTCTAATCCACTCAAAGAGTAACGAAGAGCATGATAGGCATTTGAGGATCGTCTTACAGACTTTACGAAAGCACTCGCTTTATGCAAAGTTTAGCAAATGCGAGTTTTGATTGAATAAAGCAGCATTTCTTGGCCATATAGTATCCGGAGAAGGAATTGCTGTAGATCCTGCAAAAATTGAAGCCGTCATGAATTAGCCAAGACCTACTACGGTTACGGAAGTTCGAAGTTTCCTAGGACTGACTGGTTATTGTCGATGCTTTGTGGAGAAGTTTTCGTCCATAGCCATTCCATTGACAAGATTGACTAAGACGGAAACGAAGTTTGAATGGATGGGTTCCAAGAGCTTAAGCATCGGTTGACAACTGCACCAGTATTAACGATTTCTTTAGGACCCAGAGGCTATGAGATATATAGCGATGATTCGCTAAAGGGACTAGGCTCTGTGCTAATGCAACATAGAAGAGTGGTCGCCTATACGTCATGACAACTGAGGCCGCATGAGGTGAATTATCCAACACACGACTTGGAATTGGCAGCAATTATCTTCGCCCGGAAAATTTGGAGGCATTATTTGTGTGGCGAAAAATTTCAGATTTATACAGATCACCAAAGCCTGAAGTATCTCTTTTCTGAGAAGGAATTAAATATGAGGCAACGCCGATAGATGGAGCTGCTTAAAAATTATGATTGCAACATTTTATATCATCTCGGGAAAGCGAACAAAGTCGCAGATGCACTCATTCGAAAATCAAGCATTTCTTGCCTATTGGTTAAAGGATGGTCGTTACTCGAAGGATTAAGGAATTTTGAATTCAAATTGGAAGTTTGTCAATTGTCCAGTTTGATAGTGACCTTGAGAATAAAGCCTCAGATCCAAGAAAGGATAAAAGCTGTGACATTTTGATTTCTAGTTAATTTCAGGCTCATTAATGAGAAGTGTATATCTAGAGATGTATTTCAGTCGTATTCCACTCGAATATGATCAATTAGAGTAGACCGACCAAAAGGGAAAGGTTAACACAAGACGAGGTACGTGGACCTTGGAAACTAGGATATGAAATGGCGCTTTGGCCATAAGGATTGTTGAGGGAACTAGCGATAGACCCTCACAATTACATGACAACCAAAGCCGCCACGAATTGACGAGCCCTAAACTTGATATGGATTACGGGGTCGATACGAGTAATGTTTGCAAAAGCAGCCCGTCGGTTCGAGATAGGCTAGAACCTCGTCTATTAGAGAAAACCATCAAAAAGGAGTCTTGAAAAATGAAAATGGAGAATCAAGAATTCCAACATTACAATTGGATTGGCTGTCCCCCCATCGAAGGATTCTAAAACGAGAAAAAACGACGATCTGAAAGTCAGGGGTAAAATTATCATTTTGCCCCTCAAGCCTAGAAACTTACCTATAAAATTCAAGAAGGGCATTTTGGTCCTTTAATCCCCATTAGCTACCGAAAAAGAAGAATGAAAGATGACCCTTGGATCATCTTGGAAAAGTAAGAAGACATGTGTCACAAGATTATGAAGTGTGGTCATGTCAATCTTCACCCACCTAACATTTAAACCATTGACCAAGCTTTGTGTATAACTATTTTCTCTCTCTCCTCACCCTCATTCGACCAGACCATCTCCCTCAACCACCGAAAATCACCTTCTTCTTCCTCCTTCAACCTGCTCCCCGCTCGACCAGATCGAAGCCTCCTGTTCGTCGCCCACGATCGACCCTTCCGGCTACCATCAGACCACCGGCCAACCACACCGACGAATCTCCATGTCTTGCTAACGTCCTCAAACAAGAATCAAGTCGTTTGGAGCACCGAGCAGTTTTGGGCAAGAGATTTTCCGAGAGCCGATAGAATTGGAACAAACCTGAGGTAGGTCCGGTTCTTAGCCCTTATGCTGGTCGAAATCTTGGAATCTGGGGCTCAAATTTTGTCAAGAACTAGTAGAGATGTGTAGGATTCTGTGATAAAAATTGAAACTAGATTTGATAAGATTTTGACCAAGAACCGGCCTTGTATATTTTTCCCAGAATCTGTCGGTAATCTGGCCTTGGGTGTTCCGGCAAGTTTCAACGGGAATCCGGCGACCATTTGACTCGAAACTCACGGTGAGCCTCCCAAACCCTTAGGTAGACATTCTAAGAAGTAGGGTAGTGTATAAATGTTGGATTTGGAGTAGATTAGGACCGGTTGGACCCGGCTTGCACTTAATCGAATAGGACATGTTCGGTGCCGGGCCAAATCGATTATTTTGAAGGCTGAGATTGGCAATTTTGAGCTGCAAATTGATGATTAATATGTGATGAGGCGTTGAGAGTTAAGTTATGGATGATTGGGATTGATGGATTGAGGAATTGGTTACGAAAAATTGACGAATTGGTTGAAATTCTAGGTTGTGTAACAAGTCCGGGTGTGGACATTGGTTGGCCGAAACCTTGGTGGTCCAAAAGAAGGAGATTTGTGTTGTCCAGTTAAAGGTAAGGGAATTCCTAACCTTATGCTAGGAAGGTTGGACTCGATTAGGTGAGTCAAGGTTTCATTTGACCGATTTAGGAGAATATTCCAAAGGGAAAGCTTTTAAAATGCCTTGAATGGTTATAGAAAGCCATGTGTGATATTGCTTGTGTTTAAATCGTGTGCCATGTCGAATGTCGTTGATTGCCTTACATGCCATGAATTTTCAAATTGTACGTGAGATGCACTTGTTGTTTTATTTGTGAATTGAATTCTAAAGCATGGCATGGGCATGACATGAGGAGGCCTTGAGGCGTATAAGACGCGGGGCGGGGGGTGGGATACCCTGATGCGACGAGATCGCGGGGTGGAGTTGATTTTGTGTGGCACCTTGATGCGATGAAATCGCGGGGTTGAGATAGCTACGGCCTTGATGCGAATTACTTGCAGGACGGAGAGGCCCTGAGGCGTATGAGACGCGGGACAGGAGATGTATACCCTGATACGATGAGATCGCGGGGTGGAGCTGATGTCGTGTGGTACCCTGATGCGACGAGATCACGGGATTGAGTTGGCCTCGATCCTGATGCGAACTATTTGCGGGACGGAGTTATGAGATGGTGATATTGGCCTGGAGATTCATTGGAATCTGATGCGTTTACGCGGGTTGCCGATGACGGTCTGATGCGTTTACGCGGACCGAGCCTGATGCGATTTAATCGCAGGCTAGAGTTGAGGCAGGTGAGGATTGGTGGATATGGTCTAGTGGCAAGCCAAATGTGCATAATCATCTGAGTGTGACATAAGGTCACCATTGCATGCCTATCATCTGCATGTTGTTGTTTTATTAATTTGCGCTTGATATGCCTGCATGATTCTGAGTTTGAAATATCGGGATAGATGACTGCCTGAATGGACGGTCGACCTAACCTAGGGTTAGGATCCACCTTACTGAGATTTATATCTCACCCTAGTAGGGGCTTAAATTTTTCAGGTTCCAGGCGAAGGAAGCGCGAGCTTGCCAAGGATTGACATTTGAAAAATTAGTTGACCAAATGTATTTAGAATGGATTTGTCTTTTGTGATATTAGGGATTGTCCTCCTGGTTGGTGAATTAGGAATTGATCTTGACTAATTGGTTATTATAACTCGATGTACCCTTGTGTCCTAAGTCATCGGGTGATGTTGTATTTATATGATTGGAGTTGGCATCGCTTCCGCATGCATGTTCCTTTCAGTGTTAAGAACATTAGCCGTTGGATCCTAGAGTTTTCAGAAAGGTAGAGCTTGGTGGAATGTTCGCGCGCTCGCCGGGTTCAGGACGTAACATCCCCACTTGTTTCGTTTCAGAGTCAAGTCAACTCGATCCAATGTGATTGAGACTTGGAGTGATAAGGAGCGATGACTTGGGGACAATTAGATATTGAGGCCTAAAGGACTAGGCATGGATTGTCGAGTCTCGAGGACGGTAGGCTTGAACTTGTGTACACCTTAATGGTCCTAGAGTTGACTTTAATGGCTGACTTTGAGTTATGTGGTGAATAAGGTTCAAGTGGAAGTAAGCTGGGATTAAAAATTCATAAGCATGGATTTTGAGGTAGTAATTGTGCTTGATGATAGTAGAAAATTGCTTATGAATGAGGAGTCATGAGCTTGGATTTGAGGTTGCTAGAGAATAAATTATGAAGGAAGGGTCAATTGAGGTGTATGATTGTGATATTGGTTTGTCAATGACCCAACTTAAGGAGTACGAATTATAAAGAGACGACTGATATTAGTGGATTCAGACGTGAATTGCGTGATATTTTGATGATTTAGCTATCAATTACTATTGGTAGCCTTGGGTGATATGAGTTGAGATGAATACGATGAGTATCTAAATCGAAGGCTAGTTGTGATCAAATGCTTGGGGATTTGACATAGTTAGCGACTTCACTTGAGGTGCATGGTTAAATATAGGCAATTGACCTATGAGCTATAACGATCATTGGTGGAATTAGAACTCCTAAATGGATAGAAATTGATCTGAATGAAGCTTTGACAGGACAAGTGATGAGGACGGTCACGTTGTGCTTGAGTTGTGGTTATGAAATGCAAGATGATGAGGGTGCATGTATGAACTTATTGCTGTTGGACTTAATAAACTGTCGCTTGGTATGGGACGAGTTGATGGGATACCTATAAACTGTGATGAAACATGGTATAGGACATGTGGAACGGAGCTTTCTTCGTAGATGTATAGCTTGGGACAACCTGCAACGGCCAGGTCTGATGAGGGCGAGGAGTGATCACCGGGACAGAGAGATCCAGACAAGGAGCGGCTTCTGGCAGGCTTCTAAGATGGCAAGAGGCAGGAATGACCCAAGTCATAACTTGAAAGGGAAAGTCTAGGTATCAGGTTGAGTCTAATGGTGGATAAGAGAATATAGCACGGGATTGATTCTCATCAACAATGATTGAAAGTGGCACGACCTGTGTAATGGCGCCTATGAGTGGCATGGTTAAAAACTTCGTGCTTGACAGTGGATGCCCTTGGAAAAAGAAAAGTAATGGTTTTGATGAGCATGTTAGGCATGTTTAAAGATTAGCCTCATGTGATTGACTTGGCCAAGGTATAACTGAGAGGCTAGACGACGTATGGATTTATACCCGTGGAACCGAGACATATTGAGATGAGATAGTCTGTTGTGACTATGCTAGAGTGGTGGATACCTTTAGGCCTAAAGTATGAGCCTTTGATTCAGTGAATCACTGTCTGGAGCGTTTGATTGGTAGTTGCCTAGTTGAGGCTAGCCTAGTAGTGGCTGTCAGTTGAGAAGTTGCCTCGTTAAGGCTGGCTTGAGGAATGATTACTGACTAAGGATGATTTGGGATCCTTGAATAATTGGCGATCAATTGAGAACTGCCCAAGGACTATTAGAGGGTTAGTTAATGGTGAAAGATATTGAGATGAGTAGCCTGAGATTGATGGACTTGAGTAGATGACTTGAGTCTTGGATTCGTGGAGGGAATCACAGTGACTCAAGTAACATGAGAACTTACTGATGTTGAACGACGATAGTATGGTCGTAGAAGAGCATTGGGCTCGAGTATACATGGTATGGGAGATCCGAAAACTGATATGGATCATGAGAATTGAGTGAAGATAGACAATTGGAGTATGAGTACCAAAGGGAATATGGCTCGATCTGTTAATTGTACAAGACCTAAGGGTTGAATGAGTCGTGAGAACTTTAAATGAAAATGAGAAAACCTGTTGGTTAAGCAAGCTCGAAGAAGAGCTGCCAGAATTCTCTAAGTCACTATGGTGATAAATGCTTATGCTGACAAGTTAAGTGATGGAAGTCACGAAGAAGGTAACTCTGAGTTAATCTTTCTAGATTGAATGTGTGGGAAGGACCAAGAGAGCTTGGAATAGGTTGTGAAGCTAGGTATAAGATTGAGATTGATCGAGCATGATGGAGAGATGAAACTTGAAACTACCATCTTTTAAATTGAGAGTTTTGTGAGAAAACCTTAGAGATTTTGGGCGCACTAAAGGAGGAAAGTGACCCTAGCAGTATTAGCCCTAAGAGGCTATTGGGGATTGGTGAAAGGTTACTAGAGGAAATATTTCCTCGGAGGCATGAGATCTGTCTAGACTACTTCTGTTGAGTTGCTAAATGGGAAGTATCATCCTGGGATTGCTTGAGAGCAAGGGTTGTTTGGATCCTAACACTTTTGCAAGGATCATAAGATGATCGGCCAGTATGAGACAGAGTTCTCAAGGCTGCTTAGGCATATGGTAAGGGTGGTCAAAGACCCTAGAATCAAATGAGTAAGTCCCTGAGTGGATTGGAACTTGAACTCCTTATGGCTAGTTCTTATTCCTCATTTTGAGAAATGATGATGGGACTCAGCAAAAGAGGAGGACGATCGAAAGATTTATGAAAAAGAGAACTCCTGCTCATGGATTACGAGCAAAGAGATATTCATTATGAGTGTAGAACGTGCCTACGAGAAATGGTTAATTACCTGGATGTAAGACACATGGTGGAAAATGAGCAGTTCGTCTTTTCTATTATGGACAAGGTCGAGGAAGAATCGGCATACTAATTTGCCTGGAGTTAATGATTTTCTGGGATCAGTTGATTGCATTGGAACCATGAGGAATGAAATCATGAGTTGCTACTCCCTAAAAAATAGGGCATTGTTCTCAAAGGGTGATTGGACTATGAATTGTTCATTGACGAAAAGAAAAGTCAACGGACTTGATAGTTCTGACTGGTTTTGATTCTAGCGAATGATGTAGTAAATGAAAAGAGCGCTTAGAGAATACTTGTAAAGTGATTTGAGGTAATCGAATTGACCATTCGGCAAGTGAACTGGTGGAGACCTAAGGACGAACAGATATTGTCACTTGAGGTGACTGAGTTATGGGAAAGAGAATGTGAAAACATAGTGGCATTTGAATCCTGAAGTAAAGGTATCGCCGTCGGCGCAGACTCCAAGGTTGTCGTCCTATGGAATGAGAATGACAAGATGAATTTGAAGTGAGAAAATGCCACGGAGTTGTGTAGTTACTTCCTTAGGGTAGGAGACCCTATTATAAAAGGAATAAAAATTCTAAATCGTCTTAGTATTATGATTGAGCGTATGTACCGAGAAAGAGGACGCAGAACCTGAATGACTCGTGGAAGTGAGATTTGAGAGACAATCTTGTAGATAATGTTGAATTCCAGGACGATGTCGACGTTCAGTGGAACGAACGGAATTGGGATAAGGTCGCCTTAATGAGTATAGAACTCAGAGGCTAAAGCACTAATGTGTCTCGAGAGAAGAGTGACAAGAATAAATAAAATATCGTACGGTCCTAGAGGAGGCTCGTGATGATAGAGAGCCAAGATCTGAGCTCTCAAGTGAGAAGTGCGAAAAATAGTTTGGAAGATTCAACATCTAGCGGAAGGAAGTTGATAATCGCCGAACTAAGTATCCAAGGAATGGTTCAATTGGTCATTACCATCTCGAGAGACAATGGTTGAACTCATGTAAGGAGCCATGAGAAACATGAACAGTCTTTGAGAGTGTCATATGGGCTTTAAGGAAATGTCTATTGCATGCTAAGTGTGAAGAGCGCAAGTTGTGGACCTGATGAAGTAGGATTCACGCATTGGAGTAAGTAATAAATACTTTGAGGATTGGAATAAGTGATGAATCGACTATAGTCGATGTGGGTTGCAAGAAGTTGAGATTTACTAAGATTGTTGCATTGCAATAGACGGACTGTGAAAAGATTCCCCATAAGAGCTGTTCTATTAGTGAAATGGACTAAGGACGAGACGTAACGCTAATGGGTGAATGGACGTGAAAAGAGTTTTTGAGGACTCAAGTTAAGCTAATGACTGTGCTGTCTATGACAATTCCAGTAGGAAATTGAAAAGCTTATGAAGATCGTAATGACACGACGCAAAATGGAACTTGAGGCGTAACAAGGCGATTTGAAGTGAGTATTACATGTACGCCATGATAGTAAGGCCACATGAGTTGCAATGCTTAGAGCTCACGACAAAGTTTGAGAAACCTTACTTGAGTGGAAAGTTTGAGTTAATATCTACCACAAGAAAATAACGTAGTAATTTCCCGAGAAAATTTGAATGAGAGGCAACGCCGAAAAATGAAATTGCTCGTGGATGTAGGAGCACAGATTGTGCAAGGAAAGACCTCGAAGTTGTGTGAATTAAAGGAGGTTGAGGGTATGGACTGCTTAAAGGGCATTGAAGGCGAGGCATGTGGAACGAAGAGATCACCCAAGTGTTGTTATAGCGATGTTCGTATCGCTAAGGAAGGGTAAATTGTTTAGCGGATGTTTATAGTTAAGAATTGAGCCTTGTATAATCGGTGATGGAGGGACATATCTTCCCTCAAGAAATAAGAGATTCAACTTCTAAATTGGAAGTTCGCTAATGGACTGGTGTGATGGCCACTGGAAACACCTAGCCTGAAGGCCAGAAGGAAATTGAGGTGTGCCATGATTAAACATCGATACTGGAAGGATTATAGGAATGAAAGGAATCCTTGAGGTTCATGGACGGAAGAATGAGTCCAGCATTGAAGAGAAACTTAAGGAGATGACCTCATTGAAATTTAAAGGGAGAATTATGGTGTTTCCTGAGGATGGCACAAAGATGTGTCAAGATGCATATATATCAATGATAAGGTTGAAAGTTAAAATTTGTCTATCTTGTAGTCGAGTACTAGACATATCGATGGAAGGGAAGGACATGACGATGAAAGTTGAAGGACCACTTTGATCCAAGGGAATTTTCGGATGGAGTCGAGAATAGATTGCTACGGAAATAACCATGTAAATGTTTAAGGAGTTGATGGGGCCATAACTCGATTTGATTAATGGAGGGAAAATTGTTAAAGCCCTTGAGTCTTTGTTAGCGAGAAAGGAAGCTTGAAAGGAGTAATACGCCGAAGGATATGGACATTAAGAGTGCATTCTGGCAAGGGCTTGATAATAATGGTGATGGACAAATGAAAGAGAAAAGGTGAATGCTCGAGGAAGAGCTGCTGGCAAATGATATAAATACCAAAAGAGAATGGAGAGAAGCCCATTGAATTGAGGACTAAAGGAGACAAGTCCTAGAGGAAAGATAGTTGGGTTGGAAAGGACAAGCAAGATCGTCAAGCCATGGAAAGGATTATCCGGAAGAGTGGGAATGCGACGAGACGCCAGTAACCCAAAGGATTGGATGGGTAAAAGGTTGCGAATTTCGAGGACGAAATTTCTTTAAGGGGGGAAGAGTTGTGACATTCTCATTTCCAGTCAATTTCAAGCTTATTAATAAGAAGTGTATATCTAGAGATGTATTTCGGTTGTATTCTGCTCGAATCTGATCAATTCGAGTAGACCGACTAAAAGGGAAAGGCTAACACAAGACAGGTACGTGGACCTAGGGAATTCGGATAGGAAATGGCGCTTTACCCATAAGGATTGTTGAGGAAACTAGCGATAGACCCTCACAATTACATGACAATCAAAGCCGCCACGAATTGACGAGCCCTAAACATGATATGAATCACGGGGTCGATACGCGTAATGTCTACAAAAGCCGCCCATTAGTTCGAGATAGGTTGGAACCTCGTTTGTTACAGAAAACCATCAGAAACGAGTCTTGAAAATTGAAAATGGAGAATCAAAAATTCCAACATTACAATTGGATTGATCGTCGCCTTATCGAAGGATTCTAAAACGAGAAAAAACGACGTTCTGAACGTCGGGAGTAAAATTACCCTTTTGCCCCTCAAGCCTAGAACCTTACCTATACAATTCAAGAAGGGAATTTTGGTCTTTTAATCCCCATTAGCTGCCGAAAAAGAAGAATGAAAGATGACCCTTGGATCATCTTGGAAAAGTAAGAAAACATGAGTCACAAGATTATGAAGTGTGATCATGTCAATCTTCACCCACCTAACATTCAAACCATTGACCAAGTTTTGTGTATAACTATTTTCTCTCTCTCTCCTCACCCTCATGCGGCCAGACCATCTCCCTCAACCACCAAAAATCACCTTCTTCTTCCTCCTTCAACCTGCTCGCCGCCCGACCAGACCGGAGCCTCCCGTTCGCCGCCCAAACCAACCGTTCTGACCACCATCCGACCATCGGCTGACCACATCGACGAAGCTCCATATCTTGCCAATGTCCTCGAACAAGAAACAAGTCATTTCGAGCACTGAGGAGTTCTGGGCAAGAGATTTCCCGAGAGCCGATAGAATCGGAACAAACCTAAGGTAGGTCCGGTTCTTAGTCCTTTTGCTGGTCGAAATCTTAGAATCTGGGGCTCAAATTTTATGGAGATCTAGTATAGATGTGTAGAATTCTGTGAAAAAAATTGGAACTTGATTTGATAAGGTTTTGACCATGAACCGACCTTGTATATTTTGCCCAGAATCTACCGGTAATCTGACCTTGGGCGTTCCGGCGAGTTTCAACGGGAATCCTGCGACCATTTGACTCAAAACTCACGATGAGCCTCCCAAACTATTAGGTAGACATTCTAAGAGGTAGGGTAGTGTATAAATATTGGATTTAGAGTAGATTAAGACCGGTTGGACCTGGCTTGCACAGAATCGAATAGGACCGGTTCGGTGCCGGGCCAAACCGATTCTGTTGAAGGCTGAGATTGGCAATTTTGAGCTGCAGATTGATGAATATGATGTGATGAGGTGTTGAGGGTTAAGTTATGAATGATTGGGATTGATGGATTGAGGAATTGGGTACAGAAAATTGTCGAATTGGTTGAAATTCTAGGTTGCGCGACAAGTCCGGGTGTGGATATTGGTTGGCCGAAACCTAGGTGGTCCAAGAAGAAGGAGATATGTGTGTTCCACTTAAAGGTAAGGGAATTCCTAACCTTATGCTAGGAAGGTTGGACTCGATTGGATGAGTCAAGGTTTAATTTGATCGATTTAGGAGAATATTCCAAATGGGAAGCTTTTAAAATGCCCTGAGTGGTTATGAAAAGTAATGTGTGATATTGCTTGTGTTTAAATCGTGTGCCATGTCGAATGCCGTTGATTGCCTTGCATGCCATGAATTTTCAAATTGTGCGTGAGATGCACTTGTTGTTTTATTTATGAATTGAATTGTGAAGCATGGCATGAGCATGACATGGCGAGGCCTTGAGGCGCATAAGACGCGAGGCGAGGGGGTGGATGCCCTGATGCGACGAGATCGCGGGGTGGAGTTGATATTGTGTGCGGGTTGAGATGGCCACGGTCCTAATGCGAATTACTCGCAGGACGGAGAGGCTCTGAGGCGTATGAGACGCGGAGCAGGAGATGTATACCCTGATGCGACGAGATCGCAGGGTGAAGTTGATGTCGTGCGGCGCCCTGATGCGACTAGATCGCGGGGTTGAGTTGGCCACGGTCCTGATACGAACTATTCGCGGGACGGAGTTATGAGATGGTGATATTGACCTAGAGATTCATTGGAACCTGATGCGTTTATGTGGGTTGTCGATGACAGTATGATGCGTTTACGCTGACCAAACCTGATGCGATTTAATCGCGGGCTAGAGATTAAGGCGGGCGAAGATTGGTGGATGTAGTGTAGTGGCAGGCCGAATGTGCATGATCATCTGAGTGTGACATGAGGTCACCATTGCATGCCTGTCATCTGCATGTTGTTTTATCGATTTGCGCTTGATATACCCGCATGATTCTGAGTTTGAGATATCGGGATAGATGATTACTTGAGTAGACGGTCAGCCTAACCTAAGGTTATGACCCACCTTATTGAGATTTATATCTTACCCCAGTGGGGGTTTAAATTTTTCAGGTTCCAGGCGAAGGAAGCGCGAGCTTGCCAAGGATTGGCATTTGAATAATTAGTTAACCAAATGTATTTAGAATGGATTTGTCTTTTGTGATATTGGGGATTGTATTATTGGTTGGTGAATTAGGAATTGATCTTGACTAATTGGTTATTATAACTCGATGTACCGTTGTGTCCTAAGTCATCGGATGATGTTGTATTTATATGATTGGAGTTGGCATCGCTTCCGCATGCGTGTTCCCTTCAGTGTTTAGAACATTGGCCGTTGGATCCTGAAGTTTTCCAAAAGGTATGGCTTGGTGGAATGTTCGCGCGTTCGCCGAGTTCGAGGCGTGACGAAAGCCTTACAGCCTACGGACCCAAAAATTCAAAAGATCCTCAAAATGGATGCAACAAAAAGGAAACCAGAATTCCAAGTGTTAGAGGATACAGTTTTGAAATTTCGAGGGCGTCTATGCATGCCCAAGGATGAAGAGCTTAGGGAAAATATCTTATTAGAGGCTCACCGAAGCAATTACAGTATCCATCCAGGTAGTACGAAAATGTACCAGAACCTACGTCAACACTACTGGTGGAACAGGATGAAAGTAGACATGGCTAAATATGTGGCAAGGTGCTTGACGTGTCAGAGGGAAAGGCATAACACTGTAAGCCCGGTGGATTGCTACAACCATTGGAGATTCCCGAATGGAAGTGGGAACATGTGACGGTGGATTTTGTGATGGGATTGCCAATGAGCCAAAAAGGTCATGATTCGATTTAGGTAGTCGTGGACAGATTGACCAAGTCTGTGTATTTCATTATGGTGCGAAAGGACTTCGCGATGGACAAGTTTGTCGAACTATATATGCGTCAGATAGTGAGACTGCATGGAGTACCCGTAACGATTACATTGGACCAAGATCCTAAGTTCACGGCGAACTTCTAGAAGAGCCTTCAAGATGCCATGGGAACTGGACTACAATTTAGTACGGCGTACCATCCACAAACAGACGAACAATCGGAAAGAACGATTCAAACGCTTGAGGATATGTTACGAGCGTGTGTTATAGACTTCAAAGGGGGATGGGAGGATCAGTTATATTTAGTAGAGTTCGCGTATAACAACAGTTATCAGCTGAGCATTCAAATGACACCTTTTGAAGCGCTCTATTGAAAAGCCTGTAGAACCCCGATTTGTTGGGAAGAAGTTGGAGAGAGGAGTATTACAGGCCCAGAGTTGGTAGAGCAATCGGTGGAAGCCATAAAGACAATACGAGATAGACTGAAGACGGCATAGAGTCGTCAGAAAAGTTACGCGGAAAAAGGACGCAAACCCCTGGAGTTTCAAGTTGGTGATCATGTTTTCCTTAAAGTATCGCCGATGAGAGGACTATCTCAGTTTGGAAAGAAAGGAAAATTGAGTCCAAGGTACGTAGGTCCTTTTGAGATTTTGAAACGGATTGGGACTTTGGCCTACAGACTTGCCTAACCGCCTAGCTTGTCCCAAGTACACAACGTCTTCCATGTGTCCATACTAAGAAAATACAAGCCAGACCCGACGCACGTGTTGGATTATGAGACAATCAAAGTAGATGACAGGGTGTCTTATGTGGAAAAGCCAGTCATAATTGAAGATCGAAATGAGCAAGTTTTGAGAAACAAGACAATTCCCCTAGTCAAGGTAATTTTGGAGCACCATGGAACCGAAAGCGCTACGTGGGAAAGCGAAGAAATGATGAGGCGTCAATACCTCCATTTATTTGGATAGCTAGCTTATTGTAAATTTCGAGGACGAAATATTTGTAAGGGGGAAGAGTTGTGACATTCTGATTTTTTTCTGTCATTTCGAGACTTATCAATGAGAATGTATCTAACGATGTATTTCAATCTTATCTCGCTCGGATTTGATCAATCTAGAGTTAACTAACCAAAAGGGGAAGGCTAACGTAAGGCAAGGTATGAGGACCTAGGGAGCTCGAATAGAAAATGACACTTTGACCATAAGGATTGTCGAGGGGACATTTAGAACAATTAAAGGCCGATCTAAGAATGATTAAGGAATGCATTGCTAGCGTTATATGATTGGAGAGCGAGTGATGCCGCTTAACCAATGTATAATTTGTAAAGTTTTCCTAAATCGAACGATGACGATCGAGATTGTCATGGTTAGTAATAGACCCTCGCAATTACATGACAATCAAAGTCGCCATGAACTGACGAGCCCTAAGTATAATGAGAATCATAGAGTCGATACGCCTAACGTCTACAAAAACCGCTCGTTAGTTCGGGATAGTCCAAAACTGCATCAGACGGAGAAATGACCCTGAGACGAGTCTCAAAATTGAAAAATGGAAAACCAAGAATTCCAACATTTCAATCGCATTGAACGTCGCATCATCGAAGGAAATTTGAATTGGAAAAACGACGTTCCGGACGACGAGAGCAAAATTATCATTTTGCCCCTTAAGTTTTTGCTTTGTCTTAATAATTAAAGGAGGGCATTTTGGTCACTGACCTATCCCCCAAGGCTGCCGAAAATTAGAATAAATAATGGCCATTTGATGATCTAAATAATTGCTATGAAGACAAGTGTCAATGGATGGTTAAGTGGCATTTATTATTTAACTTTTTACCTACCATTCTACCTTGTTGACCACCCAAAATTTGTGTATAGCTTCTTCTTCTTCCCCTCAACCGAAGACCTCCTTACCATACACCTCTTCTTCTTCAATTTTCTTCTTCTTCCTCCATTCCTCGCCGAGGGCCCGACGACCAACTCTGTCCGCGTACTTCGTGCCGCTCGACCACCACCTCCGGCGACCCTTCGACTTTGCGCCGACCACCCACCTGACTCTCAGCCTCTTGCCAACAACCTCCAAGTGGAGGCTCAGCCATTAGACATCGGCGGAGCTCCGACCAATCGTTTTCTCGAAAGTGGACAGATTTTGACACAACATAGAGTAAGTATTAGTTCGGAATCCGTAGGACCTCGTTTTGCTTTAAACTTTCGACAAAATTTTGTAGACATATCGTACACTTATATACTGAGCTGAGGTAACAAGTTTGGCTAAATTTGATGGAGATTTGATGATGAAATGGTGTTGTTTCCGAATGATAGAATTTGACCGGCGGTAGGACTCGAAGAACAGAGACTATTTTGGGACTTCTGGACGTCAACTCGCCCTCAAATTTTCGGTGAGGCTCTATTAGACCTAGGATTATATGTTAGCAAGTGAATTAGGTGATAAATTAAGATTTAAGGATGAGTTATGGACTGATTAATTGACTATAGGGCAGAACCGAAATCCCCCGTTTCGGTTGGTGCAAACCGAGACCTTAATGGGGCTGATTGGGGTGTCGCCAAGCTCTAATTTCATCGTTGAGATGTACTAGGATGTCAACTGACATATTATTGAGGTTTATACTTCGTGGTTCGATGATTGGGCGAGAAAAATTGATGAAATTGGTTAGATTCCCCTAGATTATACGGCTGCCCTATTTTTTTTTTGGACCCTAAAGGCTGAATCCTTCGTGTGCTCGGAAGGAGAATTTTTTTGATTTAAGCCTAAGGTAATAAGCCTCTAAACCTTGGTTAGGGGGAAAGGCCTCTACTGAATGAATTGGATTCAAATTGGGTGAATTTTTGTGAGCTTATTATGTGATTATTCAATGTCATTCATTGTGGTTTGGCGAATGCGAGTATGCTTGTTTAATGTATATGCCTTGTATCGAATGTCATTTTATGAGTGAGGAATTTGATTGCCTCGCATGCCGTAGACTCTTAGCCCAATGCATGAGCTTGTACTCGATCATGAAGTTTCGAGATCAAAGGAATTTTGGCATGCTTGGGAACTCTTGGCATCCCGATATGTCGAGGCGCGGGGTTGTAATGGCTAATATCCTGATACGTTGAGACGCGGGATGAAATTTTATATGTGTCGACACAGGCCTTGAATGTCATTGAAAATTTGATGCATTTAACGCGGGTTCATGTATATGATAGTCTGAGGCATAATGATGCGGACCAAGCTTGAGACGTTTTGACGCGGGAGAGAATTGTGAGACAGTTCTAGAGGATGGAATGTACGCCTTAACCTGGTGTTTCAATGCCTGACTTAAGTTATAAGTTATGTGATATGTGTGCATGATTATCACTCTTTTATTTCCTTATGGCATGTTATGTCTAATGTTTGCCTTACGTTGATGAGAGTGCCCATGTTCATTACTTGCATTCATCTGGGTGTACTGTCAGCCTGACCTAAAGTGAGGTTATCATCTTACAGTGATGTAAATCTCACCCCATAGTGGAACCCTACTTTTCCAGATCTCAAACCCTGAAGATGCTACCAACACGTTTAGGCGATCTGAAAGAAATGACAACCTATTTTGATGAGTTTTCTGACGGTCGAGGTAGCGTTTATGTGAGAAAGTATACAGTTGTATGGGTTGACGAAGGAGGTAAGGACTGGACAACGCATAGCCTGGTTTCGTAGGGTAGGTGAGGTTACTACCTGTCACGCTTCGCGCCACGCGCACGAGCGCGCGACTACCTGCAAGCACAAATTATCTCTCGAGGTCCCAGGATGCATGAAAAGGTCGAGAGATATATCATCAATAAAAAAAAAAAAACCTCGCGGAAGCGACTATATAAAACTCCTCCGTACAGATATAATATGGGACTTGGGTAATGAGAATACCAGTAATACATAAGATCCAAATGTTCATACAAGAGCGTAGAAAACCATATCTGCTAGTCAGTAGGGGTGACTGGGTGAGTGCAAAAGAGATTTGTCATCATCTCAAAAGGAATAGGCATCAGGGTCACCATCAAAATATCAGACGAGGAAGGCAGGACACTTAGGTCGTGCTACTCGAGTCATCAATCTCCTCCGCCTCCTCAGTAGGCTCACGCTCTGAGAAAGTCTCAGAGCAAATCTCCATCGTATCCTCGAGCGTCTCGTCCGCTGACGGCTCTACTAGGTCGTCCTCGGTAGCCTCGACCGCTATAACCTCCTTGGCGTCTTCCAAGGTCGGAGTCCTCTCAGGATCAATCCTCGAACCAGCGACAGACCCCTCGCCCTCCACTGAATCTCGAGTGGGATGGCGCCAACTGGGTATTACCCCACGGGGTACCTCAGTGGGCTTCAGTGGTCCTGTGAAAACATCTCCTACCTTCCTGAACCTAGCTTCGTATCTATGAGGCTTCTAGCTACTACCACCCTCATTTATCCAAACGACTGTACACTTCCTAACATAAACGGTCCTCTGTCCATTGGGGAACTCATCAAAATACGCTGACATCTCTTTAGGATCTCCAAAACGGATTGGCCACATCCTTAAGGTCTAGGATCTGAAAAGAAAAGGGGTCCCATAACGGGGTGAGATATACATCTCGGTAAGGTAGGTCCTAACCCTAGGTTAGGCTGACCGTCCACTTAGGCAATTACTTATTACAGACAATTCGTATAAAAATACAAGAGGCATTAATCTTGCACGAATTACCACACGGATGACAAGCATGCAATCATGGCATCATACAATATCATTAGAATTAAACACTTTATGTCAATTCAGATTACACCTTCTACTCCTTTCCAATCTGCCTCACTTTCATGCCCACGTTTATAACGCCTCAGGCTCGGTCAGCGTAAACGCATCAGACCGTCTCATTGACAAACCCGTTTAAACGCATCAGGTTTTCAATATCACGTTAGGTCTGTGTCGACACATCTCAACTCCGTCCTGCGTTTCAACGCATCAGGATTATCGCCTTCTTAATCCCGCGTCTCGTGCGCCTCAGGGTGCCATTCAATTCAAACCCCACGCCTTAGCGCCTTAGGGCATTCATCCGCATAATCCCACGTCTTATACGCCTCAGGGTGTCACAATCTCTTAAATAAGCTATACGTTCATTTTAATGCATAACACATACAATCAAGTGCAACTCATGCACGAACAACACATTTATGGCAAGCGAGGCAATCAAGTTCAACACTCAAATGTGATAATCAACTCAAGGCACAAGCATGGCCAAGCATTCGAGTCATCTATATCTTTCTAGGACGCACAATGGACAAGCATTTGATAATCTTCCAAGAATCAATCAAACCCATACTCAATTCGCCCAATTGAGTCCAATCCTCCTATCAAAGATTTAGAATCCCCTTACCTCAAAATTAATTCAATGCAATTTCTCTTCCAAGCACCCCAAGGGTTTGGCCCTACTAGCCCATGAACAACTCAATCGCGCAACCTTAGGAAATTTCATCCAATAGTTAATTTCCTCGCTCAAATCACCACTCCACTAATCATACACCTCATGAGGCAATCACTTAACATTCTAACACTTCTCAATGATGAATTTGGAGCTCAATTACAGCCACCAACAACTCCCACAGAACCGGTATGCATAGAATCGAAACAGGTCATTTTCGATTCTGTGTATACCCCAACTAAACAGCCCTTAAACTATCTTAAATCCTTTATTTAATCACTAATATACTTGCTAACATGTAGTTCTAAGGGTTAGGGAGCCTCACCGAAAATTTGGAGTTGAGGCGACACCGAAAAGTCCTTGAACGGCGCTGGTCTTCCCAAGTCCTCAACCGGTCAGTTCTGGCCCTTCAAATACAAGTCTCATTTTGGGTCAAAACTTCATCAAATTCATCCAAACTTTTTACCACAGCTCATTCTTTGTGTCCCCTAGATGTCCACAAAAATTGGTTGAAAAACTCCAAGATTTCGAGGTCCTCAGAAGCCTAAACCGTGGCTTACCTCTGGTTGCGACGATTTCAGTCAACTTTCGAGAGATTGGCCGACCGGAGCTCCTCGGTGGGCCAAATGACTTACATCCACTTTGAGAACGTCGGCAAGAGGATGAGGAAGGAGTAGGTGGTTGGTCCGGCAGTTGGGGATCGTTGGAAGTGGCAATTGATAGCGGCGAACGGGCGAGCAAAAATCGGTCGACGACAGGCTGTTCGGCAAAGAGGTAGGGAAGAAGAAGAAGAAATCGGCAAATGGGGGGTGTCTTCGGCCATGGGGAGAGAGAGAGAGGGTTTATACATCAATTGGCTTAGTCAACATAAGTTGAATGGTAGGTTAAAAGTGAATACATCAACTCAAGACTTCATCCATTGACACTTGTCCATGGTGTCAATCAAAGCTCATCCAATGGCCATGATTTCTATCCATTTTTGGCAGCCTTGGATGTTGTTTATGACCAAAATGCCCTCATCCAATCATATAGGCAAGATTAGGGCTTGAGGGGCAAAATGGTAATTTTACTCCCAACGTCCGGAATGTCCTTTTCCTAATTCCAAATTTCTTCGTTAAGGCAACGGCCAATCCAATTGAAATGTTGGAATTCTTGATTCTCCATTTTCGAATTTCAAGACTTGTTTCTGAATCATTTCTTTATCCATTGCGATTCTAGTCTATCCCGAACTGACAGGCGACTTTTGCAGACGTTATGCGTATTGACTCTATGATTCATATCACAATTAGGGCTCGTCAATTCATGGCGACTTTGGTTATCATGTAATAGTAAGGATCTATCACTAGTTTCGATGGGCTCGATCGTCACTGTTCGACTTACGAAAATTTTGCAAATTATATATTGGTTAAGCGGCATCACTTGCGCTCCAATCATATAACGCTAGCATTACATTTCTTAATCGTTCTTAGATCGGCTTTTTTATGGCTTTAAATGTACCCTCAACAATCCTTATGGTCAAAGCGTCATTTACTATTCGAATTCCCTAGGTCTACATATCTTGTCTCGCGTTAGCCTTTCCCTTTTGATCAGTCAACTGGAGATTGATCAGATCCGAGCGAAATACGACTAAAATACATTGTTAGATAATTTCTCATTAATGAGTCTTGAAATGACAGGAAAAATCAGAATGTCACAACTCTAACCCCTTAAAAAAAATTTGTCCTCGAAATTTATATTACACCCGTTACTCAAATAAGTGGGGGTACTGATGCCTCATCGTTTCTTCGCTTTCTCACGTAGCGCCTTTGGTCCCATGGTGCTCCCAGATAACCTTGGCCAATAGAATCATTTTATTCCTCAAAATTTGCTCTTTCTAGTCTTCAATCCTAACCGGTTTTTCCATGTAGGATACTCTGTCGTCCACTTCTATAACCTCGTAGTCCAGCACATGCGTTGGGTCCGGTTCGTACTTCCGTAGCATGGACACATGGAAGACGTTGTGCACTTAGGATAGATTAGGCGGTAAGGCAAGTTTGTAGGCTAAGGTCCTAATCCACTCCAGAATCTCAAATGGACCTACATACCTTGGGATCAGTTTTCCTTTCTTTCCAAATCGAGATAATCCCCTCATCGGCAACATCTTAAGGAAAACATGATTGCCTACTTGAAATTCCAATGGGTTATGCCGTTTATCCGCATAACTCTTCTGACGACTTTGTGCCATCTTCAGTTTATCTCAAATTATCTTTACCGCTTCCACTGGTTGCTCCACCAATCAGTGAAATTTAATAAATTTCACATAAATTTTGATTACTAGTACCTCCTCAATGGGTCACATGAGGCAGTAAGGTGTCTCTCGTCTTGATACGGTGAGACATGCTTGAGAAAGTCGCAAGAGACACATTACCGACTCATGCTGACCCGCTGAGGAGGTCGCAAGAAACATTTTACTGACTCATGCTGACACGTTGAGGAGGTCGCGAGAGACACATTACCGACTCATGCTGACCAGCTGAGGAGGTCACAAGAAATATTTTACTAACTCATCCTGACCCGTTGAGGAGGTGTCACGCCCCGCGCTCCGGGCACGAGCACGCGAACATCCCTGCAAGCAAACCAATAATAATCTCTCGGCGATCCCAAGATCCACCAACAAAAATCGAGAGATGTGAAAAATACCTAGAGCAGGCGGAAGCGATACTAACATAACCCCGTACAATATATAAAGACTAAATGGGACCCAGATAGCATATAACATTCATACATTAAAGCGTACTGTTCATATAACACCGAATACTAAACCCGCTAACTAAAAAGGCGACAGGGTAAGCATATCAAAAAGTGATCAACTACAAAATCCATCGGGAGTAGGGCCAGCTCGCCAGTCAAAGATCGATCCACCAATAGGGGTATCCTAGGATGAGCTGCTGGAGTCATCCGTATCCTCTGCATCCTCGGTCGGCTCGTACTCAGAAAACGTCTCGGACGGGACCTCGACGGAATCCTCCATGGTAACCTCCTGCGACTGCTCAGCAAGGTCCCCCTCGGACGCCTCTAGGACTATAACCTCCTCCTACTCCTGCTTCTCAGTGAACTCCAAGGTCGGTGTCCGCTCTAGTCCATTCCTAGACCCTACTACTGACCCCTCAGGTAACTCCTGCTCTGCTACAGTCTGGCACCAATCGGGTATGACACCCTGTGGTACCTCGTTGGGCTTTAGTGGCCCTATCTGTGAATCCCCTTCCTTCTTGAACCACTCCTCAAATGTATGAGGCTTCCACTTAGGCTTATCCTCGTCCACCCATACCACAATACATTTCTCATATATACGTTCCACTGCCTATTTGGGAACTCATCATAATACATCGTCATCTCCTTTGGGTCCCCAAAACGTATTGGCCACATAGCTATGGCCTAGGATTTATAAGGTAAAGGGTTCCCCAAAAGGGGTGAGATACACATCTCAGTACGAAAAACCTAACATCAGGTCAGGTTGACCATCCACTCAGCTAGTCGCATCCCTCAACAGATCCAAACCCATGAACACACGGCATAATAATCACAATTCAATAAACAACAACATATAGAAGACAGGCATGCATTTATGTTCTTGTGCCACCCTCAGATGCACCTGTACCCCCAGCTTGCCCCTACACCACATCTATCAATCTCCGCCTATCTCATTCTCTAGCACACGAACTAGTCGCCTTTGGCTTGGTTCGCATAAACGCATCAGACCGTTATGATGACCCGCGTAAATGCATCAGGTCCCGATGAGTCTCCAAGCAAAGCCCATTAACTCATACTTCGTCCCGCGAATAATTCGCATCAGGACCGTAGCTAACTTAACCCCGCAATCTCGTCGCATCAGGACGCCACACAACCATAACTTCACCTCGCGATCTTGTCTCATCAGGGTACCAACTCCCGCACCGCGTCTCACACGCCTCAAGGCCTCGCCATTCCTTGCTCATGCTACAATGAAGACCTATGCTTTGTCTTTCAATTCAATTGCACACTCAGTGGCAAGTGCCAATTCAAATGCATTTCATAAATTCTGTGGCATGCAAGCAATTCAGATGACATACAATCATGGCAACCAACCAAGCACAAACAACGTCACACATAGGCATCCTATGATACCTTAGGGTGAATATAAAAAAAAAAACTCCCTTGTTGGGATTTCTCATACAGTGATCCAATCAAATTCTCGACACACCCAATAGAGTCCAATCCCCTTAGTCTCAATTTAGGAAATCACTTACCTTTGACTGGACAATACAAATTTCTTCTTCTTGGATCACCTAGGGTTCGGCCAACAAAGGTCCACACCCAGACTTATCGCGCAACCTAGAATTTCAACCAATTCGTCAAATTTCCGTACCCAATTCCTCGATCCATCAATCCCAATCATCCATAACTTAACCCTCAACGCTGCATCACATCTTAAACGTCAAATTGCAGCTCACATTCATCATCCACAGCCCTCAACAGATCGGTTTGGGCCCGGCACCGAACCAATCCCACTCGATTTTGTGCATGCCGGGTCCAACCGGTCCTAATCTACTCCAAATCCATCAATTATACACTATCCTACCTCTTCGAATGTCTACCTAGGGGTTTGGGAGGCTCACCGGTCGTTTCAAGTCAAATGGTCGCCGGATTCCCATTAAAGATCACCGGAACGCCCAAGGTCATATTCCGGCAGATTCTAAGAAAAATGTACAAGGCCGGTTCATGGTCAAAAACTTATCAAACTAAGCCCCAATTTTTACCACAGAATCCTACACATGTCTACCGAGTCTCCACAAAATTTGAACCCAAAATTCTAACATTTCGACTAGTAAAAGGGTTAAGAACCAGACCTACCTTAGGTTAGTTCTGATTCTGTCGGCTCTCGGGAGATTGCTTCCTCGGGACGCCTCGGTGCTCCAATTGACTTGATTCTTATTGAAGGAGTTCGGCAAGACATAGAGCTTCGTCGATGTGGTTGGCCGACGGTCGAACGGTGGCCGGAAGGGCCAGTCGTGGGCGGCAAACGGCGGGTCAGTGGCTGGTCGGCATCAGACAGTTTGAAGGAGGAAGAAGTTGATGATGCTCGGTAGTTGGGAGGCTTGGTCTAGCCGAATGGGAGGGTGAGGAGAGAGAAAGGAGAGAGAATTGTGTTATATACAAATTTTGATCAATGGTTTGAATGTTGGATGTGCATGAAGGTTGATATGACTACACTTCACCATCTAGTGACACATGGCATTGTCTTTTTCCATAGAGATCCAATGGCTCTCCTTTAGTCTTCATTTTCGGTAGCCATGGGAGGGTGTAATGTCCATTATTCCATTCTTCAATTGCAAGGGCAAAGTTCTAAGCTTGAGAGATAAAACGGTCATTTTACCCCCGACGTTTCTAATGTCGTTTTTCTCGTTCTAGGATTATTCGATAGGGCGACGGCCAATCCAAATAACGTTGGAATTCTTGATTTTCCATTTCAAACTTTTCATGAATAATTTCTGATAGCTTTCTCTATCAGACGTGATTCCAGTTTATCCTGAACTGACGGACGGCTTTTGCAGACTTTACGCGTATCGACCCCGAGATTCATATCACGTTTAGGGCTCGTCAATTCATGGCGGCTTTGGTTGTCATGTAATTGTGAGGGTTTATCACTAGTCCCTATGGTCTCGATCATCACAGTCCGATTTAAGAAAATTTTGCAAATCATTCGTTGGTTAAGCGGCATCACCCGCACTCCAATCGTAAGATACTCGCATGGTAATCCTTAATCGTTCTTAGATTAGCCTTTTGGTGGTTCTAAATATTCCCTCAACAATCCTTATGGTCAAAGCGTCATTTCTTATCCGAGTCGCCTAGGTCCACGTACTTCGTCTCGCGTTAGCCTTTCTCCTTTGGTCAGCCTACTCAAATTGATCAGATTTGAGTGGAATACAACTTAAATACATCGCTTGATATATATAAAATTCTCATTACATAGTCTAAATTTCGTCCCCGAAATTTACATTATACTCAATCACTCAAATAAATGGGGGTGCTGTCGCTTGATCATCTCTTCATTCTCCCACGTGGCTCCTTTCGTCCCGTGGTGCTCCCACATTACCTTGACTAGTGGAATCTTCTTATTCCTGAGGATCTGCTCTTTCCGATCCTCGATCCTTATTGGCCTCTCTACGTAAGACACTCTATCGTTCACTTCTATGACTTCGTAATCCAGCACATGTGTCGGGTCAGGTTCATACTTTCTCAACATCGACACATGAAATACGTTATGTACCTGGGATAGATTTGGTGGCAAAGCAAGCCGGTAGGCCAAAGTTCTAATTCTCTCCAATATCTCAAAAGAGCCCACATATCTTGGGCTCAGCTTCCTTTTCCTTCCGAATCGCGATAGTCCTCTCATCGGTGACATCTTGAGGAAGACGTGATCGCCCACTTGAAACTCCAGGGGCTTGCACCGCTTATCTGCATAGCTTTTCTGGAGACTCTGCGATGTCCTCAGTCTATCTCGGATGATGTTCACTACTTCCACCGATTGCTCTAACAATTCTAGGTCTGTGATATCTCTTTCTCCTACATCGTCCCAGCATATCGGTGTTCTGCAGGCTCTGCCATAGAATGCCTCAAACGGTGCCATCTGTATACTCTGTTGGTAGCTATTATTGTAAGCAAATTCTACTAGGCGTAACTGCTCTTCCCATCTGCCTTTGAAATCAATGACGCATGCCCTCAACATGTCCTCGAGCGTCTGGATCGTTCTTTCTGATTGCCCATCTGTCTGTGGATGGTATGCCGTACTGAACTGCAGTTGGGTTCCCATAGCTTCTTTCAAGCTCTTCCAAAAATTCACTGTGAATTTCGGATCCCTATCCGAGGTGATCGTCACCGGCACTCCGTGTAATCTTACTATCTGTCTCATGTACAGCTCTGCATACTTATCCATGGCGAAGTCCTTTCGTACAGGAATGAAGTGGGCGGACTTGGTCAATCGGTCTACGACTACCCATATCGAGTCGTGACCTCGCTGGCTCCTCGGTAGTCTCATTACGAAATCTATGGTTATGTGCTCCAACTTCCATTCCGAAATCTCCAATGGTTGCAGCAGTCCTCTAGGCTTATAATGTTGCGCCTACACTTGCTGGCAAGTCAAACGCTTAGCCACGTATCTTGACACGTCTACCTTTATTCTGTTCCACCAATAATGCTGTCGCAAATTCTGGTACATCTTCGTATTTCCAGGGTGGACACTATAGTTGCTTCTACGAGCCTCTGACAAAATTCTTTCTCGAAGCCCTTCATCCTTTGGTACACATAGTCGTCCTCAGAATCTCAAAATTCCGTCCTCAGACACATGGAATTATGGCTTCCTCTTCGTTGCATCCATCTCGATAATTTTCTGAATCTCCAGGTCCGTAGACTGTAATGCCTTGATCCCTTCTTGGACCTCAGGTTCTACCCTCAGAGTCGCTATCAAACTGGATAACTGATCGACCTCTAATCTGAATTCAGAATCTCTCAAGTCCTCTATCGTCGATCAATTTCTCACTAGCAGGCATGCAATACTTGACTTTCGACTTAATGCATCTGCTACTCTGTTTGCTTTCCTAGGATGATACAATATCTCACAATCATAATCTTTGAGCAGCTCCATCCACCTACGCTGTCTCATGTTCAGCTCCTTCTAGGAAAGCAAGTATTTCAAACTCAGATGGTCGGTATATATCTGAAACTTCTCGCCACAAAGGTAGTGTCTCCAAATCTTCAAGGCAAACACAATCGCTACTAGCTCTAAGTCGTGGGTCGGGTAATTCATCTTTTGTGGCCTCAACTGCCTGGATGCATAGGCTACTATCCTACCGTGCTGCATCAATACACAGCCCAATCCTTCAGCGAAGCATCGCTGTAAATCTCGTAACCTCCCGGTCCCGACGGAATGGTCAGCACTGGTGCGGTCGTGAATCTGTGCTTAAGCTCTTGGAAACCTTGCTCACATCTTTCAGTCCATTCGAACTTCATTTTCTTCTTTGTCAACCGCATCAGCAGGATGGCTATGGATGAGAACTTCTCCACAAATCGTCTATAGTATCCCGCCAATCCCAAGAAACTTCTGACCTCCGTGACAGTAATAGGCCTCGGCCAATTGGTTACAGCCTCTATCTTTGCAGGGTCCACTGCAATCCCTTCACCAGACACCACATGACCCAGAATAATTACCCTGTTCAGCCAAAACTCATACTTACTCAACTTCGCGTATAGTGAATGCTCCCTCAGGGTCCTTAGTACAATCCTTAAGTGCTCTTCTACTCTGCATCGTTCCTCGAGTAAATCAAGATGTCATCAATGAAGACTATGACGAACCTACCCAAAAATTCTTTAAATACTCGATGCATCAGGTCCATGAATGCAGTTGGAGCGTTCGTCAATCCAAACGGCATCACTGTAAACTCGTAATGACCATACCTCGTCCTGAATGCAGTCTTGGGTATGTCTTCCTTCTTGATCCTCAGCTGGTGATACCCCGTCCTCAAGTCAATCTTCGAAAATACTACTGCTCCTTGCAACTGATCGAATAGATCATCAATCCTCGACAGCGGATACTTGTTCTTCACCGTCGCCTGATTCAGCTGCCGGTAGTCAATGCATAAACGCAAAGATCCATCCTTCTTTTTTATAAACAGCATTGGTGCTCCCAACGGCGAAGCACTTGGTCGGATAAATCCTTTGTCTAGCAGCTCTTGCATTTGCACCTTTAACTTCTTTATTTCTAACAAGGACATCATGTATGGTGCTATTGATATCGGCTCCGTCCTAGGGGTTAATTCAATTACAAACTCTATTTCCTGTTCTGGTGGTAATCCTGGCAACTCATGGGGAAACACATCAGGGAATTCACGCACTTCCGGGATATTCTCTAACTTTGGCTCTTCGGTAGTTGTGTCCATTACCACCACTAAGTATGTCTGACATCCTTCAGACATCAACTTAGTTGCTTCTAGAGATGAGACTAAGGGAATCGAGACTCCTCTTCGACTTCCCACCAATTCAAAGCTAGGGCGGTCTCTTGGATAAAACCGAATTGTTCTGCTACCACAATCTACTACTGCCCCCCACTTACCCAACCAATCCATCCCTATTATTACGTCAAAATCAAACATGGGCAAGGTCAATACTCTCTTTATTACCCCCAATCACTATCTCACAACCAGCACAACCCATTAAAACCAGTATAATATCCTTTAATGGCGTGGTGACATGCAGAATTATGTTCAACGGTTCTAGTTTCATGCCTACTAATTCAGCAAACTGTGTAGACACGAAAGAATACGTAGCACTAGGGTCAAACAATGCATAAGCAATCTAGTTGCATAAGTGAACGATACCTGTGGCCACTCTTGGCGCTTCCTACGCCTCTCTGCGGGCTACAGCATATACTCTACCCCTTTGCCGGCGATCTGCTCTGCTCAGTTTGAGGTGTGGCAGTCGGCGGCTCAGCTTGTGGCCTCTGTCCTTGCGATCAACTTGCTGGAGCTTAGTTTAGGCACACCCTCATTTGGTGGTCCAACTGACCACACTTGAAACATGCTCTTGTCCTCATTGGGCATGGCCCATTTCCATGCCTTCTGCCACATAGTCTGCAGCTCCAGTTCGCCGGGTTTGGCGATTTCACTATATTCTTCCTTACTGGTGGCATGAAACATCTGTTATTCGCCATCGGCCTCTTGCCCATCTAGCGATTGTCTTTGAACGATAGGAACCACGATCCAGTTGTGGTATTTCTCTCCCTCAAATCTCGTTCAATCATTTGGCCTCACTCATATATCTCCTAGTAAGTCCTCAAATTCAAGGCGATTATATGGCTGTGAAGCTCTGGCCTCAAACCGTCCCTAAACCTTCTTGCCTTCTCCAAAGGATCCTCCACAGATCGAGGTGCAACCACGAAAGTCTCACGAACTCAGCCTCGTACTAGTCTATTGTCCGCTGGTTTTAGCGTAACTGCAGGAACTCCATCTGCTTCCTTTCTCTAGCCTTTTCTAAGAAATATTTATCATTAAAGGCCATCTTAAAAGCGTTCCAGTTCAAGGCCACTCCTTTAGGGAAGACTCTATCTTTGGTGGCAGCGCACCAGTCATGGGCTGTACCCTCCAGTTGATACACAGCCAGCAGCACTTTCTCCTCATCTGTGCATCTTAGCACCCCAAAAGCCTTCTCTAGTTTCTCTATCTATCTAGGCGCTAGCTCGGGATCTCTAATCCCGTCAAACTGTGTCCGCTTCAGTTTCATGAACTGTTCAACTAGCTAGCCCATCTTCCTGGCCACAATGATTTCCTCTTGAGGGTTTACCGTTTCGTTACTCTGGTTCGACTCGCCCTGACTTCCACTTCCACCAGCGTTGCCAATGTTGGTATTGACGGCAGCTAGGGCAGCTCCTACTGCCTGGGCTATGGCAGAGTCCCGATCTTGGGCCTGCCTTTCTATAATGTCTCTAAGCCCCTCAATTACCCTCAGCAGTCCGTCCACTCTTGGATCTTCCGTTACAGGCGGCCTCGAGCTAGAGGCTCCGCCCCTTGGTCTTCCAAGTCTTTTAGATGGGTTACTCATCTTTGCTTCTTTCTACTAAACCTGTTCCACCACAAGTTCAAGAATGAGTTAGTAACTTACTCAACCATCCAAATCTAGAGCCACTACTAATCCTTAACAGAAACAACAACAATCCAACAATACTTCAGAAGTATTTCGACAAATAGTCTATGGCCATTTTTCAGTTCCATTCATTCCAGTGATTCACAAAAATCAATCACTTCCATTCATCAAGCAAGTCAAGGTCCAGAAATGACCTTCAATCCTAAGCAGAGAACTTAATTCCTTATGCCTTGCCACAATCTTACCAAGGTCAAACACCATCCATAGGTGTCAGGTCACATGCTAGGAAACCCATGTCTCGCCCTAACCAGTCTCTTAAGATCTCGCTATCCGTCCTTGTCCCCACTTAATCCTCCTCATTACTCCAGTCCTCAATCCACTTTGTATTGAGCTGACCTCGCTCTGATACCAAACAAGTGGGGATGTCACGCCTCACGCCCTGGGCACGAGCATGCGAACATCCCTTCAAGCAAACCAATAATAATCTCTTGGCGGTCCCAAGATCCACCAATAGAAATCAAGAGATATGAAAAATACCTAGAGCAGGCGGAAGCGATACTAACATAACCCCGTACAATATATAAAGACTAAGTGGGACCCGGATAGCATATAACATTCATACATTAAAGCGTATTGTTCATACAACACCGAATACTAAACTCGCTAACCAAAAAGGCGACAGGGTAAGCATATCAAAAAGGGATCAACTACAAAATCCATCGGGAGTAGGGCCAGGTCGCCAGTCAAAGATCAATCCACCAACAGGGGTATCTTAGGATGAGCTGCTAGAGTCATTCGTATCCTCTGCGTCCTCGGTCGGCTCATACTCAGAAAACATTTCGAACGGGACCTCGACGGAATCCTCCATAGTAACCTCCTGCGACAGCTTATCAAGGTCCCCTCGGACACCTCCAGGACTATGACCTCCTCCTGGTCCTGCTCCTCAGTGAACTCAGCTTATCAAGGTCCCCTCGGACACCTCCAGGACTATGACCTCCTCCTGGTCCTGCTCCTCAGTGAACTCCAAGGTCGGTGTCCACTCTAGTCCGTTCCTAGACCCTACTACTGACCCCTCAGGCAACTCCTGCTCTGCTACAGTCTGGCACCAATCGGGTACGACACCCTGTGGTACCTCGTGGGGCTTCAGCGGCCTTATCTGTGAATCCCCTTCCTTCTTGAACCACGCCTCGGAATCTATGAGGCTTCCACTCAGGCTTACCCTCGTCCAACCATACCACAGTACATTTCCTCACATATACGTTCCCCTACCTTCCGGGAACTCATCATAATACGCCGTCATCTCCTTTGGGTCCCCAAAACGTATTGGCCACATAGCTATGGCCTAGGATCTGTAAGGTAAAGGGTTCCCAAAAGGGGTGAGATACACATCTCAGTAAGAAAAACCTAACCCCAGGTCAGGTTGATAGTCCACTCAGGTAGTCGCATCCCTCAACAGATCCAAACCCATGAACACACAGGCATAAGAATCACAATTTAATAAACAACAACATACAAAAGACAGGCATGCGTTTTTGTTCTCGTGTCACACTCAGATGCACATGTACCCCTAGCCTGCCACTTCACCACATCCATCAATCTCCGCCTATGTCATTCTCTAGCCCGCGAACTAGTCGCCTCAGGCTCGGTCCCCGTAAACGCATCAGATCGTCATCGATGACCCGCGCAAACACATTAGGTCCCGATGAATCTCCAGGCAAAGCCCATTAACTCATACTTCGTTTCGCGAATAATTCGCATCAGGACCGTGGCTATCTTAACCCCGCGATCTCGTCGCATTAGGGTGACACACAACCATAACTTCACTCCGCGATCTTGTCGCATCAGGGTACCAACTCCCGTCCCGTGTCTCACACGCCTCAAGGCCTCGCCATGCCATGCTCATGCCACAATCGAGACTTATGCTTTGTCTTTCAATTCAATTGAACACTTAGTGGCAAGTGGCAATTCAAATGCATTTCATAAATTCTGTGGCATGCAAGCAATTCAGATGACATACGGTCATGGCAACCACTCAAGCACAAACAACGTCACACATAGGCATCCTATGATATCTTAGCGCGTATATAAAAGAAAACATCCCTTGTTAGGATTTCTCATATATTGATCTAATCAAATTCTCGACACACCCAATAGAGTCCAATCCCCCTAGTCTCGATTTAGGAAATCCCTTACCTTTGACTGGACAACACAAATTTCTTCTTCTTGGATCACCTAGGGTTCGGCCAACCAAGGTCCACATCCAGACTTGTCGCGCAACCTAGAATTTCAACCAATTCGTTAAATTTCCATACCCAATTCCTCAATCCATCAATTCCAATCATCCATAACTTAACCCTCAACACTGCATCACATCTTAAACGTCAAATTGCAGCTCACATTCATCATCCACAGCCCTCAACAGATCGATTTGGGCCCTGCACCGAACCAGTCCTACTCGGTTCTATGCATGCCGGGTCCAACCGATCCTAATCTACTCCAAATCTATCAATTATACACTATCCTACCTCTTAGAATGTCTACCTAAGCGTTTGGGAGGCTCACCGGTTGTTTCGAGTCAAATGGTTGCCAGATTCCCGTTGAAGCTCGCCGGAACGCCCAAGGTCAGATTCCGGCAGATTCTAGGCAAAATGTACAAGGCCGGTTTGTGGTAAAAAAACTTATCAAATTAAGCCCCAATTTTTACCACAGAAGCTTTCACATGTCTACTGAGTCTCCACAAAATATGAACCCAAAATTCCAACATTTCGACCAGTAAAAGTTCTGAGAACCGGACCTACCTCAGGTTGGTTCCGATTCTGTCAGCTCTCGGGAGATTGCTTACCCGGGATGCCTCGGTACTCCAAACGACATGATTCTTGTTGGAAGAGTTCGGCAAGACATAGAGCTTCATCAATGTGGTTAGTCGGTAGTCAAACGGTGGCCGAAAGGGCCGGTCGTGGGCGGCGAACGGCGGGTCAGTGGTTGGTCGGCGTCAGACAGTTTGAAGGAGGAAGAAGTTGATGATGCTCAGTGGTTGGGAGGCTTGGTCTAGCCGAATGGGAGAGTGAGGAGAGAGAGAGGAGAGAGAATTGTGTTATATCCAAATTTCGATCAATGGTTTGAATGTTTGGTGTGCATAAAGGTTGATATGACTACACTTCACCATCTAGTGACACATGCCATTGTCTTTTCCCATGGAGATCCAATGGCTCTCCTTTAGTCTTCATTTTCGGCAACCATGGGAGGGTGTAATGTCCATTATGCCCTTCTTCAATTGCAAGGGCAAAGTTCTAAGCTTGAGGGGCAAAACGGTCATTTTACTCCCGACGTTCCGAACATCGTTTTTCTCGTTCCAGGTTTATTCAATAGGGTGACGACCAATCCAAATAATGTTGAAATTCTTGATTTTTCATTTTAAAATTTTCAGGACTCATTTCTGATAGCTTTCTCTATTAGACGTAATTCCAGCTTATCCCGAACTGACGGACGGCTTTTGCAGACTTTACGGGTATCGACCCCGTGATTCATATCACGTTTAAGGCTCATCAATTCATGTCGGCTTTGGTTGTCATGTAATTGTGAGGGTTTATCACTAGTCCCTATGGTCTCGATCATCACAGTCTGATTTATGAAAATTTTACAAATCATACGTTGGTTAAGCGGCATCACCCGCGCTCCAATCGTATAACACTCGCATGGTAATCCTTAATCGTTCTTAGATCAACCTTTTAATGGTTCTAAATATCCCCTCGACAATCCTTATGGTCAAAGCATTATTTTTTATTTGAGTCACCTGGGTCCACGTACTTCGTCTCGCGTTAGCCTTTCCCTTTTGGTCAGCCTACTCAAATTGATCAGGTTTAAGCGGCGTATAACTTAAATACATCGCTTGATATATATAAACTTTTCATTACATAGTCTGAATTTTATTGAAAATCAGAATGTCACGGGAGGTCCCCAAGAGACAAATGGCTAGCTTGAACCATAACTCAAGCATATTTTCAACCCTACGCAGATCATGCACTGTCCCGCATCAAAGGAAAACCTTTGGTAACGAATAAGGCCCCCAAAACATAAGATCTAAATGTAATCTTGGTTCGTTTTCTTGATTTCACAATGTATGCGCTCTTGTGATTTCGAAAAAAATAAATGGTCAGCTCGAACCATAATTCGAGTAAATTTTCAGACTCTGCACAGATCTTGCGCCGTTTTGCGTCAAAAAGGAACTTCTGGCAACAGATGGGCGAGTATCTTATTATCATGGTATCTTTCTTGGAAGCTCGGAAATTAAGGGAATCATCAGCATATGAGGTATTTGGTAAAACATGTATTTTCATATACGATAATTTTGTATATTTCTCTAAAATGGTGAAAAGAGAAATTTTAGCATATGTTATTTATAGTCTTGCATTTCATGCATCATTTCCTTTAGCATTAGAAAATGGGATTGAACTCGCCAAAAATTATTATCGTTATTATATCACTCGCATTTGCAAAATTTAGGCTTTAATTTTAATCTTTGAGCAAAATCTCTATGAGCTTTTACTCAAAGAGGGGCGGCTGTTGACACCTAAATTTTGATTTTAGGAAAGTCATTCATTTTAGCATAAAATGAGAGTTAATAATAATTCTCACCAAAAATAAATCATCATGCATTGCATATTTATTTTTTGTCAGTCATGCATTTGCATTTAGACCGACAACAGAGGAATTGGAACTCAAATTGGCAGGCAACTGGACCGAACACAGCATAAAATTTTCGACCAATTTGTTCGAGTGTTGAATGTTGTAAGGGGCTTAAGGCCTATTTCAGACCCATTAAAGTTCAATTTATGAACGGCTTTGGATTATTAGAACCCATGACATTAATAAAGCCCACACGATTACAGTTAAGAGGCTTTGATTTTAATCTGAAAAGAAGTCCACAAAGATAAAAAATAATTGAGCCCATAATTGGATTAGTGTGCAAAATAACCTAATGTGCACTATAAATACATCCTTAGGGTTGACACAAAAGGGGGAGAGGCCAATTCATTGTAAAACACGGTAGATTTTAGGAGGCCACTTTTATTGAATATATGGCAGAATTGTGAAAGCAAAAATAAAGAGGGTTACGGGAGGTTTTCCATTCACATACACGGGCATTCTTAGAAAAATCGAGAATTCTCCATTGAGAATTCACGGTGAGAGAGAGGAGGGTCGCATAGTCGTTCCACTGTCTCGCAATCCCCTTTTCCCACCAAGCAGCCTGGCGTGAAGTTTTCATCCATAGGGACGGAGAGTGGAGAGGCTCTCATGACGGCAGCATGGAGGTTCGTGGTGGAACATACGAGATAGTGGCAAGGATTCCATATATTGTTCCAGGCAGTGCTGTTCATTGGTATTGTTCGAATTGTTTCTTTTGGCCAGGTGTCCGAACTACGAATCAGCTGCTTAGCCGTCGCCACCAGCTCTGCCCCTTGCTGTCCTTTGCTTCACCCCCTTTGCTGTCCTTTGCTTCACGCAAGACGATGCCTTGCTCAATAGTGTTCGAAGCCGCGGATCAACCTGACCTGGGCGTTTCCAGTCTGCTGATCGAGAACAAACCAATAAGGCCGCTGTCTCGATCAATTTGGATCAACAACGAAGCCTGCGATCCAATCAAATGAGCCTTTGCAGATGATGCCTTGCTCAAAGGAGCCTTTGCTGTCCTTCGCTTCACGCAAGACGATGCCTTGCTCAATAGTGTTCGAAGCCGCGGATCAACCTGACCTGGGCGTTTCCAGTCTGCTGATCGAGAACAAACCAACAAGGCCGCTGTCTCGATCAATTTGGATCAACAACGAAGCCTGCGATCCAATCAAAGGAGCCTTTGCAGATGACCAGCCGTACCTCGATACTGATGAAGATACTGATCCGCGGATCTTGACGAGAATTTGCCACTCTGTGCTCTCCTTCAATGCATTGAGCCGACGAGTAGCATCCGGCCATCAATTCGACGGTCTTGCATGAGCACAATAGCCACTGAATTCCATCATTGTGCTCGATTGAGATTGTCAAGTTTTGTCTTTTCTAATTCTTCTTGCAGGTTCCACTATGAGAGACAACACTGGGATAAATCCCAAGCTAGTCGGTGCACCAATGGTTAATTAGTGGGTCAGAATAATATGTGGTCAAAGCCATGGAAGGAACTTGAAGCCAAACTGACTTTGTCCGAATAATCTTGTTGTCCAGGGTTGTTCTGAGGTCGACTCAACCTTATTTTTATTGTCATTGAGGGTCTAATATGGTTACCTATCTTCTGTTAGAGTTTTTGGCGATTTTGGACATCGATTTGAGCCAAAAGGGGCTGTTTTGGGCAAATTTCCAACAAGTGCGCAAGTGCCGAATTTCGCTTGGAAAAGCATTGCAAGGCTTCACAGAAAAATTCCAGATTAGCTCAAAGTCGAAACAACTCTAGGGAACCTTCGAGCATCCTTGCCGACCATTCCTTTGAGTGATGGAAGACACCCAACATGGATCTTAGTTGTGAATGTCAAACAGATCTTCCGATTCATCACTATTTGAGTCCCATAACAGCAGCTGCTGACCAGCCGTCGTTGCCTTCAACGAAGCCGCGCCAAGGAATTCCAATAATAAAAATCCCCATTAGCCGATTGGTCTGTGGAGTGCAAAGCTCGAGTCGCAAGTTTCAAATTTGAGAGTTCCAATCTCGCAAGATAAGGTAAATCTCCCTATCTCGAATTTTGAATATTCATTTACCTTTTTTTGCATAAATTGTGGATTGAATTGCATTGATTCAAGTTTTAGGCATGATTTTCTGAATAAAAACTTTAATCTAAATTAGGAAAATTATTTTTCTAATAGGCAGTTTATATTAAGTTGGACATACTCTGCTCGTCGCTAATAAAATTGGGAAGTCAGCCAATTTGATCTATTGTCATTTAGATCTAATTCGCTATCTTAATAAGCCGACTATAGATTTTGGTGTTATTATTTTCAAAAAATACAAGACTGGATAATCATGTCGATCTTGGTGTTATCTTGCTTGAAATTTGCTCTCTTCATTGATATGTCTTGATTTAATTCCATATATTCAAGATACCTAAAAATTTAGCAAGATACGGTTTCCTAGAAGCCTTATCTAATTAAAATTTTAGGAAGATATGGTTTCTTAGAAATCTTATCTTATCAGATTTTTGGAATAAAACCAAGATAATCAACTCATTCGTGCATATCTTTAGATTGTTGAAAAATTCACATAATACAAAAATCAGATCATGTTGTCTTGCATTAGCCTCATGCATATCATCGAATGTTATCTCGTATATTCACTTCATGATTTCGAGTATCATATCTTGCACTCCATATTTTTGAAAAAATCACTTGCATATCTTTTATCCCATGCACGTTCTTTTAAGAAAGAGAAAAGAAAAAAAATCTGCTTGTGCGTTGTGTCAATTTTTTCGGGTATCATCACATCCCCATTTGTTTTACCAAAAAATTCATGCATAAATTCTCGTGACTCACGTTGCACGTCATATTCCATGTTATGTTCGCATATAGTTTGTTGTCCATGCTAATCATTTTCATAAGCAACTTATGCATTGCAGTCCACATTTAAAAAAAAAAATACAATTTCACACACAAATTTATATTTTTGCATATCATATCTTGCATTTTCGCATGTCTCATATGTTGCATATTTGTGTCACATTTTATTATACTACATCATATCTCACATGTCATGCATATTACGTTAGCCTGATGTGCGTGGTGAAATTGCTTGATTGAAAGTTGCATGCTATCTAAGGTAGATTTAATTTTCCCATGTTGTAGTTTTGCACATCTGCTTTGATTTCCTGCGCGTCATCTTGAGTACTGCGTTCATGAATCACTTCGCTTGTCTAGTTAAATTGAATTTAGATATATCTCGCATGTTTTGTTTTGGCATTTTCATTTTTAGCGTAATTTCATGCATTTGCATTTCATTTTAAAACAAGTGAGAACAAAAACAAAAATCACTCGTTCAGTTTGAACTTAAAATCAAATTCAATCAAATATAAGTTGCCAAACTTAAGACTTTCATGAGATATAAGGTATCGGAAGGGCATTAGTTTTAATTAACTAGTGTAACCAAGTTTCTGAATCCGCAATCTCTAGTTTGTAGGAGTAAAATAGTACTCCCGTTGTTTTACTTAATTTTCTAATCAACCTACCAAAAATGATTAGTGGCGACTCCAAATTTTAAATCATTCTAATTAAATGAAGTTGTGATTTGGTAGGGTTTGGGAGAGTCTGTATTAGGTTAGTCGTTAAAATTAATTTGATAATCCATTAACCTAAGAATTTTTTTAATTTTTAGGTCGCTACAAGGGCAAGTTGATAAAGCCCTTCAATCATTGAAGGTACGAGAGAACATTTGAAGGGAGTGATACGTCAAATGGCATGAGTGCCAAAAAGCGTATTATTGCAATAGTTCAGTAAGGAATGAAGTTATTTTGAAGATTGGGAATGCGATGAGGTGCTATTCCCTGTGACATTGGATAATTGAGAAGATTGCAAATTTTGATGACGAAATTTCTGTAAGGGGGAAGAGTTGTGACATTCTGAATTTCCTGTCATTTTGAGGTTGTTGAATGAGAAGTGTCTATTGATGTATTTCAGTTTTGTCTCGTTCGGATCTGATCAATCAAAAGTAAACTAACCAAAAGGGAAATGCTAAAGTATGACAAGGTACGTGAACCTAGTAAACTCAAAAAAGGGAATGTCACTCTAACCATAAGGATTGTCGATGGAACATTTAAAATCATTATAGGTTAGTCAAATAACGATTAAGGAATATATTGCTAGTGTTATATGATTGGAGTGTGGGTGATGCCGTTTAACTAATATACAATTTGCAAAATTTTCCTAAATCGAGCTATGACGATCGAGACCGTCAAAACTAGCAATGAACCCTCCCAATTGCATGACAAACAAAACTGTCGTAACTTGATTTGTTCTAAGTGTGATGAGAATCATAGGATCGATACACGTAACATCTACAAAAGTAACTCGTTAATTTGAGATAAACTGAAGATACGATCGAAGGAAGATTGATCACTAAATGAAAGCTCAAAATCAGCAAATGGAAATAGAGAATTCCAACATTATAAAATGATTTGACGTCGTCTCGCCAATGGTAATTTAGAATTGGAAAAATGAAATTTCGGACGGAAAGTGCAAAATTACCATTTTGCCGTTCGACCATTTACCCTTGTCTTGAAAAAAATAGAATGACAAAATGGCCATTTAGACCCTCCAAGGTGGCTACCGAAAATTGATATAAACAGAGTCAAAGGAAGTCAAAGCCATTAAAGTGAATAATTGAAGCTTGCCAAGTGTCGACCATAGAAGGGCTTAAGCATTAATTGCCCATAAAATCAATCTTGTCAAATTAAGCCTCAATTATTTATGAGAAATGCTTCAATATTCACCCTAATCAGCCATGACCCCTCCCTCTCGCTTTTCCTCCCCATTTTTCTTCTTCTTCTTCCTTTTCTCTCTCGGTCAAACTGCTTCAGCCTAACTAGTCCTAATCACCTCTCTTCCTCCGACCATAACTTTGATGTTCAACATCGGATCGGGGTAAAACCAATTTGAAAGCTTATTGTTTTGTAGTTCTAGAGACATATTATAAGCTCAATTTGGCCCAACCGTTTGTTCCATAGGTCTGATTGAGTGGACAAAGATCGGGATGAAGGCAGAATCTTACCATTTTTGGAGAAAGACCTGTTTCGTGAGCTTTAAGGCTTCAAATGGCTCTAAATTTTTGTTGAAGTCTTCTACACTCATAGTATTAAAGTTGGATGAGCTGTGATTACAACTTTATTTGGGTTTTGATGAGTTTACATGGCTGATTTGGGGGCGGTTTCCTTGAGGCAGAATCTGACCGCCTGCGTATCGAAGAGAATCGGATCGATTGAAAGCCTTTGTGGTGTTGTTTTGCTTCCAAATCTTCGGTGAGCTTACTAGACATGTAGATTAAGATTATAACAAGTTGATTTTGTGATGAATTGAAGTTTGGAATTGATTTATGGACTAATTGGAGTGACTAGGGTCATAACCGATTCTGTCCTGTGTAGTGACCGAATGAACCGATCACTTTAAGGCTTAGAGAAGGTGTCGCCTTGCTATTAAATGGTCGTTAAGGTTGTTAATTGATAAGTTATTGAAGTATTGGCGCGATGGGATTGAAAAATGATTGAGTTTCGATGTCCTAGGTGCAACGTGGGTGCCCTGTTCGGCCGTGGGCTTGCTAACCTAGGAGGGTCGTTTAAGTCGAAATTGCTAGCTCGAATGAAGGTAAGTGTTCCTTAAACCTCTTCTTGAACATTAGGATACTATTGAATAAAATGGTTAAATGAATTGATTGACTGGTGAATTCTGTGGCTTGAACTGATTGAGTTTCAATGTGATTTTTCCTAGGCGCGACGCGGGTGTCCTATTTGGCCATGGGCTTACTAACCTAGGAGGGTCGTTTGAGTTGAAATTGCTAGCTTGATCGAAGGTAAGTGTTCCTTAAACCTCTACTTGAACATTAGGACACTATTGGATAAATTGGTTGAATGAATTGATTGACTGGTGCCTTGTTCTGTGACCTTGTTTCATTTTCAAGTTATTATTGCTTGACCGAGGGATACTAGGAGTCATTCTAAAGTCCATGGCCAAACGGGATGTTCACGAGCTGGCAGAGTTCGGGAGGTGACACTTTAGAAACCCCCAAAACTACATCGTCTTAGGGAAGCTAAAAGTAGTGTCGTTTTGGTCTAGGCCAACCCGAGAACAGTATGGTCTGGGCCGGGCTCCCACGAGGCGTGGGCTGAGTCAATCCAACCCGATCCGAATAATGTTTAAAAAAAATTAGAAATTTTTTTTCAAAAATCCAAAAAAAGGAAATCATAGAAAATAAGAAAAATAAAAAAGAAAATTTCTAAAAAAAATCTCAAAAATTAGGAATGTGTCATTTTAACTTGCCAATCCCATTTTTGGCAATTTTTTCCTTTCTTTCATGTTTTTCCCCTTAAAGTAAATTGTCTCAAAATTTCCTAAAACTTCCAAAAAATTAGGAAATGAGCCATTTTGACTGACCACTCCTATTTTTGGTGATTTTTCCTTCCGACTCTTATCGAAATGATAATTTCGCCCCTCTTGGGCAAATCACTTCGAAAATTCAAAAAAATCTCGAAAAATGTCAGAAATTTGGAAATTGGTCATTTCGACTGGCCGATCCTATTTCCGGTGCTTTCAATTATGAATCTTTTCAAAATGACAATTTTCCCCCGCAAAGGGTAAACTTTCTCTAATTTGTCCTGAGACTTTTCCAGAGTGACGATTTCTCCCTTCATGGGCAAATCGTTTCCAAATCATTCTTGAACTCCTTCTGAATTCCGAGTACTTTCTCCAAGTCATTATTTGTTTACTGGGGATGCCATCTAATGATTTCATGTGTTTTATCCGCATATTTGAATTCTTAATTTGGGCGCTTTCTTTATTGATTTTGTTTGATAGGTCAGATATTCCCATGTACATAAACTCATAGATTTTAAGACTCTCTTCACCCCAAATCGTCCGCATGTAATCCCAGTTAGAAAAATCATTCAACTTAGGTATCAAAAGGGCGTCAATAATGACATTGATGTAACTAAGTACTTGTTTCCTAATCTCTAGTTTCGTATAAGTCGTGCGACTTCTTCCACTACCCAACAAGATTTCCAATCTACCTTCACCAAAGATTAGTGGCGACTTTGAAGCATGTACACTTACATATCACCCGACCACGTGCTTAAAGGTTGAAGCAATATGAAAATCTCACTGTAGCGCGGGGTGAGGATTTGGGAAAGTTCAAGCCAACATTTTCATTGCCATGGATCCATATGGAAATCAGCGATCACCTCTAAATCCTCCTTCGAGGGTCGCAATTGACGGGCTGGGCGGCAAATAAACCCCTTGAAAACAAAACAAAACTTTTATCTTCAGAACATAAATTCATTTGATAGCAACATAAAATTTCTAAGGTTGCCGGCAATTGACGGGATGGGCGACGTGTGGACCGGAGGCCGGCGAATCGACTGACTGGCGAACCGATGGATCAACGAACAGGCAATAGAGAACTAGCGATCGGTGGACCAATTATTGGCAGACTGAGACCAACAGATGGAAGATCGAGGACCAGCGAACGAGTGAGAAGCGAATGGGCGACCGACAAACCAGGTACTGACGAACCAGCAACTGATGGCCGACAGACGGCAAACCAATGAACGGTGGACAATGGAGTGGCAATTGGTGAACAAATGGATGGTAGACCGGCTACCGGATAATCGTCAGAAGGAAAAATGGTAAACGACGTATGGGTGATCAGCGATCGACGGACCAACAACAGGTTGACCAGCGACCTGTGGACCGACGATCGGTTGATCGTGGAACCAGGGACTGAGTATTGGCAAATGACAGATCGGAGACCAGCGAACCGGGACTAACAGATGGCAGACCAACAACTAGCTAACGACGGAGCACCAACGGACAAACCAACGAATGGTGGAAGGTGAATCAGTAATCCACGTAAGGGTTGGTGACCGGCGGACCGACTATTGGAAAATCGACAAATGGTGACGCAGCGACCAGTGATCAAGACAAGAGGGATGGAGTGAGCGATGAGAAGAATTCTTATTTTTTATTTCTACTCCAGAAACAGAGAAGCTGAAAATTTTAGCTTATCATTTTTATTCCAAACCTATTCCTACAACAAATTTTTGTTTCAAAAATAGAAAAATGAAATTGCGTTCCAAATGGATTTCTTTTCCATACAGTTCTAGAAATAGGTGTGTAGCTGAAGTAGATAAACAAAATAGTTATCATTCGCGCCCTAAGTGATCTATTAAAAGCTATAGCACTCAAGTGGTCAAAAAAGTTACGATGCTCAAGTGAACGTTGTATATAACTTATGGTACTTGCAGTGTCCTTATCCCTATCATTATGCAATACAATGGTAATGATCCATACCTAAACTAACCCTATCAGAATCCAATTAATATCCAACCCAATCCAAGCTGCAATTTTTAGAAATTTTTCTTCTTAAATTGTTGTCTCTAAGGATGGACAACTCCATGGACTGGCTCGCCTAGGCGACGAGGGAGCTCGATTGATCGAGTTTGATCGTCGGCTTGTACTTTATGTGGTATGTAAGCAATGTAGAGACAAAGATGAGCCCCGCACCAACGAGCAAGAATGCTTGCGTGGAAGGGTCGGGGTTGGGTTTATGGATGAGGACGTGAAAATAGAAGTAACAAATAAGATCTAGAATTTTATTACTCATAATCATAAGTTTTGAACTTTTTGAGTGCTCACTAAGTCCTCAAGAGATTCCTTGATCCATGGACACCGTGTAAATAAGGGAGAATTTCAAATAAGAGACTGAAGTGCCCGCATTTCTCAAATAAGGATCTGAACTAGACCTTGTTTCAAATAAAGATTCAAAGTACTCTCATTGTTTCATATAAAGGCCCTAAGTGACTATAAAGTCTAAAAAAAAAGCCTCTCACTAGTTAGGGGTATTTTCGTCATTTATAATAATTTATTTTTTTATTTACTCCTCGTACTATTTTCTAAAATTTAAAATGCAAAAAAAAAAAAAATCACAGGCGGTGGCCTCTCACCAATTAGTTAGGGTATTTTCATCATTTATATTATTTTAATTTTTTTTATTTATTTCCCGAACCTTTCACTCCTCATAATAATTTTGTTCGACATTCAATCAAAATGACAAGCAATAGTCAATAAAATAATATGCATTCTTATCTTCTCACTTATTGGGCATCATTTTCCCAAGGTTATAACAGTACTTTTTGTATCAGGCAACGTCATCACTGCACATCTATGACGGCACTTTCATTTCATTTCACTTGACAAACGACATATATGCCATCGCCTCAAGTAAACTTTTGGCGGATGACGACACTCAATCCTGTTATTGCGAACAACGAACACTTAAAATATGTCGTTTACCCCCAACCCTCTACACCGTAGTTTTTATCGCTAACGATGGCAGTCATCGTCTTTAAATGTCATTAATAAACTTGCACATGCATGATCGATTTATTATCTTTAATCAAGATCATCACACCATCCACATGTTCTAAAGAAAGTCCTATACTAGATGCAATAAATACCTGTACACACGATAATGTGTTTTTTTCTAATCTTCCTTTAACAAGTTTATACACACGATCCGACATGCATTTCATCTCATGCATAAAAGAATAACCATGCATCTACTTCAACAAGCATTAAACTAACATCCTTATTTCAAAACTAATAATCACCCTACCATTTTAATGTAGAAACCATCCGAGAACACACGAACACGAGTGAGATTGTAGCCGAACAAGAAAGAACACCTGAGGAATGAGGGCGCTAGGCATGAGAGAGAGAGGGGGATGGGCATGAGGGCGAGGGAGAAAAAAAAGGATGGGATGGCTGGTTAAGAAAATTTTGAAGAAACCTTAATCTTATTTATAGTAATTTTCTAGCTTCTCCCCCAAGTTTGTTTCGTTAAGTAAGTCTTTCTACTAATGTGAAATGCATTTATTAGATCTTGATATTTCCTAACTTATTTTTCAAGTTTCATTAATGTGCTCACTTCTCATTGGTTCACTTGTTTATGCTAGTCATCTTAGGTTTTAGTGTGACATTCTGATTTTTCCTGTCATTTCGAGGCTTATTAATGAGAAAGTATCTAACGATGTATTTCAGTCGTATCTCGCTCAGATTTGGTCAATCTCGAGTAAACTGACCAAAAAGGGACAGGCTAACGCGAGACAATGTACGTGGACCTAAGGAACTCGAATAGGAAATGACATTTTGACCATAAGGATTGTCGAGGGGACATTTAGAGCCATAAAAGGTCGATCTAAGAACGATTAAGGAATGCATTGCTAGCATTATACGATTGGAGCGCGGGTGATGCCGCTTAACCAATGTATAATTTGTAAATTTTTTCTAAATCGAACAGTGACGATCGAGACCGTCGGAACTAGTAATAGACCCTCATCATTACATAACAACCAAAGTCGCCATAAATTGACAAGCCTTAATTGTGATATGAATCACAGGGTCAATACACGTAATATCTGCGAAAGCCGCCCGTCAGTTCGAGATAGGCTGGAATCATATTGGATAGAGAAAGGATTTAGAAACGAGTCTCGAAATCAGAAAATGGAGAATCAATAATTCTAACATTACAATTGGACTGGCTGTCGCCTTATCGATGAGGGTATTTTGGTCATTAACCACACCCCAAGGCTGCCGAAAATGAGAATAAATAACAGCCCTTGGATGAGCATTGATTAACCCTTGGACAAGTGTCAAAAGATTAGGCATTGATGTAGATAGGGACACTTTTAACCTACCATTCAACCTTGTTGACTCTTGAAATTGTGTATACCCTCCTCTTGCTCCCCCCATTTGGTCGAACACCCCACCAACCCTGCCATTTTCTTCTTCTTCTTCCTTCTTCTTCATTCGGCCGAGAGAGCTCCCGCCGACCAGCCACTGCCGCCAGTTTCGCCGCCGTTGACCGCCCCTTCCAGTGACTTCCAGCCACTGAGCTAACCACCAGCTCCTTTCTCATCTTCTTGCCGACAACCTCCAAGTGGAATCAAGCCATTTGATTCAGTAAGGAGCTCCGGCCAGCCATTTTCCTGGAAGTTGACAGAAACAGTCGCAGTTGGAGGTAAGCTGCTGTTTAGACTCCGTAGGACTCCGAATCCTTTGAATTTTTTGGTCAAATTTTGTGGACATCTAGAGCACATGTAGACTGAGCTGTGAAAAAAATTTTGGATGAATTTGATGGATTTTTTATCCCAAATGGGTCTTGTGTTTGAAGGATAAAAACTGACCGGTTGAGGACTTGTAGGAACTAGCGCCGTTCGAGAACTTTTCGGCGTCGCCTTGGCTTCAAATTTTTGTTGAGGCTCCCCAAACCCTAGAATTACATATTAGCAATTAGATTAGTGGATAAATAGAGGATTTAAGTTAGTTTAAGGGCTGATTGGTTGAGATATGCACAGAAAAAAATGTCATGTTTCGGTTCTGTGCATACCGAATTTGTGGGGGGCTGTTAGTGATGGAACTGAGTCCCAAATTCATCGTTGAGATGTATGAGGATGTCAATCGATATGCCAATGAGGTGTATGTTTAGTGAACCGACGAATTGGACGAGAAAATTGACGAATTAGATGAATTTTCTTAGGTTGCGCGATTGACTCGCTCTTGGGCTAATTGGACTGAACCATTGAAGTGCTTGGAAGGAGAATTTTGTTGAATTAAGCTTGAGGTAAAAAGTCCCTAAACCTTGGCTAAGAGGATTGGACTCAATTGGGTGAATTGAGTGTGAATTGGATTTGTTCTTACAAGTTTATGGTAAGATTGTCCTTTGTACGTCCTTGAGAGATATAGATGGCTTGAATGCTTGACAATGCTTGTGTCATGAATTGATTGTCACATTGAGTGTTAAATTCAATTGTCTCGCATGCCATAGATGTGTTACTCATCGCATGAGGTTGCATTTGATTATGAGTTCTGCATTGAATGAGCATTTGGCATGTTTGAGAATTTGTGACACCCCGAGGCGTTAAGACACGGGGTTTGAGTTGAACGGTATCTTGAGGCGTACGAGACGCGGGGTTGAAATGGCCAATGTCCTGATGTGTTGAAACGCGAGACGAAGTTTGAGATGTGTCGACATAGGCCTGGAATGAAATTGAAAACTTGATGTGTTTACGCGGGTTTGTCAATGTGATGGTCTGAGGTGTATTTATGCGGACCGAGCCTAAGGCGTTCTAAACGCAGGCGCGAAAGTGGGGAGAATTGAAAGGGTAGAAAGTGTGATTTGGCATAGCAATGTGTGTTTGGTTCCAATGATGTGATATGGTGCCATGATTGCATGCTTGACACTCGTTTTGGTGACCCGAAAGAAATGTGGGTGTATTTTGAGGAGTTCCTGGACGGACAGAGAACTGTATATGTTAGGAAATGTACCGTAATCTGGGTCGACGAGGGTAGCAACAGTTGGAAGCCTCATAGGTACGACGCCTGGTTTAGAAATGTAGGGGATGTTTCTACGAGGCCACTGAAGCCCACTGAGGTACTTTGTGGGGTAGTCCCTAGTTGGTGTCATCCCGCTTGGGATTCGGTGGAGCTCGAGGGGTCAGTAGCTGGCTCGAGGAATGTTCCTGAGAGGACCCCGACCCTAGAGGACACTGACGAGGTCATTGAGATCGAGGCTACTGAGGATGACCAGGTGGAGCCATCAGCTGATGAGACATTTGATGACACTGTGGAGGTTTGCTTTGAAGCTCTCTCGGAGCACGAGCCATCTGAGGATGCTGAGGAGACTGACGATTCCAGTCGCTTGACTTAGGAGTCTCTATTTTTCTAGTCTGATAGTTTGATGTTGACCTCGATGCCTGCTTCTTTTGGGAGATTGATGATTGTCTTTTGTGCTAACCGTGTCACCCCTACCAACCAACAGGTTTAGCTTGCCCGTACTCTTGTACGAACATGGATGAAGTTATGTATCTATCGGTACTCTCGTTTCTCAGATCCCTTTTTATTATTTTACAGAGGAGTTTGTATATTATCACTTCCGCGTGCTATTGATATGGTACATCTCTCGATCTATGTGAATCTTAGGACCTCGAGAGAGTTTATGTTTGTAGGGAGTCACGCCCTCGTGCCCGGGGCGCGGAGCGTGATATCCCCATTTGCTTGGTATCAGAGCAAAGTTAGTTTGATCCAAAATTGATTGAGGATTGGAGTAATAAGGAGGATTAAGTTGGGACAAGAACGGGTAGTGAAACCTTAGTAGACTTACTGGAATAAGGCACGAGATGCATGGCATATGACTTGTGCATGTCATTGGCATTTGGTTTTTGCAGGATTGTAGTGATTTATGAGGATTAAGTTTCATGTTTAGCATTGCAAGTCATTTCTGGATTTTGGCCTGTTAAGTGAATGAGCATGGCTAGTTTTGGTGAACCGTTGGAGTGAACAGGATTGAGAAATACCCATGAGCTGCTTACTAAAGTGCCTCTGGAATTTGCTATGTAGAAGGTCGTTATGTTATGACTGTTCCTATTAAGGCATAGTTTAGTAGCTTTGGACTAGATTGGATGAATGAGTTACTAACCTCTTGGTGAAATCGTGGTGGTCCAGGCTTAGTGAAAGCATACAAGGATGAGTAGCCCGTCTAGGAGACCTATAAGGCCCAGGAGCGGAGCCTCTAGTTCAAGGCCTCCTGTAGCAGAAGACCCGAGAATGGATGGAGTACTGAGGGCTCTTGAAAGGATTGACGACCTCATCGATAGGCAAACCTAGGATAGGGATGCTATCATAGCCCAAACGGCTGGAGCCACAATAGCTGCCGTCAACGCCAACAATGGCAATAATGGAGGCAATGGGAATAATGGCGATCACGACCAGGGCAATGAGGCAGTGAATGCCCAAGAAGAGATTGTTGTGGCCAGGCAGATAGGCCAACTGGTCGAGCAATTTATCAAGCTGAAGTCGACCTAGTTTGATAGGATTAGAGACCTCGAACTAGCACCGAGATGGATCGAGAAATTGGAGAAGGCCTTTGGAGTCTTGAGATGCACGAACGAAGAGAAAGTACTATTGACGGTGTACTGGCTAGAAGGTATCGCAAATGATTGGTGGGCTGCCACCAAGAATGGAGTCTTTCTAGAAGGAACGGCCTTGACCTGGAATGCCTTTACTACGGTATTCAATGACAAGTATTTCTCGGAGACAGCTCGGGAGAGGAAGCAACTGGAGTTCTTCCAGCTGCGTCAGAATCATCTGATCGTGGACTAGTACGAAGCTGAGTTCTCTAGATTGTCAAGGTATGTACCTCGATCGGTAGAGGATCTCCTGGAGAAGGCGCGGAGATTTCGAGATGGACTGAGGCCTGAGCTTCGTAGCCAGATGATAGCCTTGAATCTGAGAACCTATAAGGATATTTATGAATGGCGACAAATGATTGAGAGGGATCTGAAGGAGAGAAATGCCGCATCTGGATCGCGGTTTAATTCATTTAGAGACAATCGCCAAATTGGTAAAAGACCAGTGACTGGCAATACGCACTTTGTCCCTCCGATAAGAAAGAATATTATGAAGCCGCCGAACTCCATGAACTAGAGCTGTCGCCTCCGTGGTAGAAGGTATGGTAATGGACCATACCTGGTAAGAACTGGAGTGTGCTTCAAGTGTGGTCAGATGGGCCACCAGATGAGGACTTGCCCAAACCAAGCTCCAGCGAATAGACCTCAAGGGCAGCGACCACAGGCTGGACCGTCGGCTGCCACTCCCCAAATTGATCAGAATCGACCCCCAGCTTAGGGGAGAGTCTATGTAGTAGCCTTCAGGGAAGCAAAAGAAATGTCAGGCGTGGTCACAAGTACGGTTTATTTGTGTGACCAAACTGCGTATGCTTTGTTTGATCCTAGCACATCACACTTGTTTGTGTCTGCTCGATTTGTTGATTTGATTGATATGAAGTTAAAACCATTGAGCGTGATTTTGCATGTTGCCACCCCATTAAAAGATAATGTGCTGGTTTCGTTGGGCTGTGTTGACTGTAGAATGGTAATTGGTGGTAGTAAAGAGAGTATCGATTTAGCTGTGTTGCCCATGTATGACTTCAATGTGATCATAGGAATGGACTAGTTGGATAAACAGGGGGTAGTAGTGGATTATGGCAGTAGGATAATTCGTTTATATCCAAAAGGTCGCCCTAGTTTCGAATTTGTGGGAAGTCGAGGAGAAACCTCGATTATTGTAGTCTCGTCCCTTGAAGTGACGAAGTTGATGACTGAAGGATGTTAGGCATACTTAGTCGCAGTTATGGACACGACTGCCGAGGAGCCCAAACTACAAAGCATCCCAGTAGTGCGTGAGCTTCCTGACATATTTCCTCAAGAGTTGCCAGGGTTGCCACCAGAGCGAGAGATAGAATTCATGATTGAGTTAGCTCCCGGAATGAAGCCCATCTCGAAGGCACCCTATAGAATGTCCTTATCAGAACTGAAAGAGTTAAAGGTGCAAATGCAAGAATTACTGGATAAAGTATTCATTCGACCAAGTGCTTCACCATGGGGAGCGTCGGTGTTGTTTGTAAGGAAAAAGGATGGATCCTTGCGTCTATGCATTGACTATAAATAGTTGAATCAAGTGACAGTGAAGAATAAGTACCCATTGCCGAGGATTGATGACTTATTTGATCAATTGCAAGGAGCTGCGGTATTCTCTAAGATTGACCTGAGTACCGGGTATCGCCAGTTGAGAATTAAGAAGGAAGACATACCAAAGCCCGCTTTTAGGACAAGGTATGGTCATTACGAATTCACTGTGATGCCTTTTGGATTGACCAATGCTCCAGCCATATTTATGGACTTGATGCATCGGGTGTTCAAGGAATTCTTGGATAGATTTGTCATAGTTTTTATCGACGTTATCTTGATTTACTCAAGGAGTAACGAAGAACACGAAGAGCATATGAAAATTTTTTGCAGACCCTGAGAGAACACTCGCTTTACGCTAATTTTAGCAAATGCGAGTTCTGGCTAAATAAAGTGGCATTTCTTGGCCAGGTTGTGTCCGAAGAAGGAATTGTGGTAGATCCTGCAAAGATTGAAGCTGTAACGAATTGGCTTAGGCCTACAACGGTCACGGAAGTCCGAAGTTTCTTAGGATTGGCAGGATATTACAGACGTTTTGTGGAGAAGTTTTCATCCATGGCCATGCCACTGACTAGATTGACTAAGAAAGAAACGAGGTTCGAATGGACGGATAAGTGTGAAAGGAGTTTTCAAGAGCGCAAGCATCGGTTGACAAACGCACCGGTGTTGACGATCCTATCAGGACTTAGAGGCTGTGAAATATATAGCGATGCTTCGCTAAAGGGACTAGGTTGTGTGCTAATGCAACATGGAAGAGTAGTTGCCTATGCGTCTTGACAACTGAGACTGCACGAAACGAACTATCCGACTCACGATTTGGAATTAGCAACGATCATCTTTGCTTTGAAAATCTGGAGGCATTATTTCTATGGCTAGAAGTTCCAAATTTACACTGAACACCATAGCTTGAATTATCTGTTTTCCTAGAAGGAACTGAATATGAGGCATCGTCGATGGATGGAGCTGCTTAAGAATTATGATTGTAACATATTATACCATCCTGGGAAAGCGAATTGAGTCGCAGATGCACTCAGTTGGAAATCGAGTATCGCCTGTCTACTAGTGAAAGGGTGGCCGTTTTTTGAGAACTTGATAGATTCTGAATTCAGATTGGAAGTCTGTCAACTATCCAGTTTGATGGCCACACTGAGAGTAAAAACTGAAGTCCACGAAACGATAAAAGCCTTACAGTCTACGGACCCGGAAATTCAGAAAATCCTAGAGATGGACGCGACAAAAAGGAAACCAAAATTGCAAGTGTTCGAAGATGGAATTTTGAAATTTCGAGGGCGTCTATTCGTGTCAAAGGGCGAAGAGCTTAGAGAAAGGATTTTATCAGAGGCTCACAAGAGCAATTATAGTATCCACCCAGATAGCATGAAGATGTATCAGAACTTGCGTCAACATTATTGGTGGAACGGGATGAAGGTGGATGTAGCAAAATATGTGACGAAGTGCTTGACATGCCAGCAAGTGAAGGCACAATACTGTAAGCTTGGTGGATTATTACAGCCATTAGAAATTTCTGAATGGAAATGGGAGCACGTAACAATGGATTTTGTGATGGGACTACCAAGGAGCTAGAGAGGCCATGATTCTATTTAGGTAGTCGTGGATCGATTGACCAAGTCCGCACACTTTGTCCTTGTGCGAAAGGATTTCGCAATGGACAGATATGCCGAATTGCACATGAGACAGATAGTGAGACTACATGAAGTACTTGTGATAATTACATCGAATAGAGATCCCAAGTTCACAGTGAATTTCTAGAAAAGTGTTCAAGATGCCATGGGAACTCGACTGCAGTTTAGTACGGCATACCATCCACAAACGGACGGACAATCGGAGAGAACGATTCAGACGCTCGAGGATATGTTACGAGCGTGTATGATAGACTTCAAAGGTGGATGGGAGGATCAGTTGCATTTGGCGGAATTTGCATATAATAACAGCTATCAACAGAGGAGCATTCAAATGGCACCGTTTGAAAGGCTTTACGGAAGAGCTTGCGAAACCCCAATTTGCTGGGACGAGGTTGGAGAAAGAAGAATCACAAGCCCAGAGTTGGTAGAGTAATCAGTGGAAGCGGTGAAGATAATTCGGGATAGACTGAAGACAACACAGAGTCGTCAAAAGAGTTATGCAGATAAACGACGTAAGCCTTTGGAGTTTTCAATAGACGATCATGTTTTCCTTAAGGTGTCGCCAATGAGGGGACTATCTCGATTTGGAAAGAAAGGAAAATCGAGTCCCAGGCACGTAGGACCTTTTGAGATTTTGGAACGGATTGGGACCTTAGCCTACAAGTTTGCCTTGCTGCCAAATTTGTCCCAAGTGCACAACGTCTTCCATGTGTCAATGCTACGGAAGTACGAACCGAACCCAACGCATATACTAGATTACAAAGTTATCGAAGTGGATGACATAGTATCCTATGTAGAGAAGCCAATCAAGATCAAAGATCGAAAGGAGCAGATTCTAAGGAATAAGACAATTCCATTGGTCAAAGTCGTCTAAAAGCACCATGGAACTGAAGGAGCTACGTGAGAAAGCGAGAAAATGATGAGGCGTCAATGCCCCCATTTGTTCAAGTAACTAGTTCACTGTAAATTTCGAGGACGAAATTTATGTAAGGGGGAAGAATTGTGACATTCTGATTTTTCCTGTGATTTCAAGACTTATTAATGAGAAAGTATCTAACGATGTATTTCAGTCGTATCTCGCTCGAATCTGATCAATCTCGAGTAAACTGACCAAAAAGAGAAAGGCTAACGTGAGACAAGGTACATGGACCTAGGAAACTCGAATAGGAAATGACGCTTTGATCATAAGGATTATCAAGGGGACATTTAGAGCCATAAAAGGCCGATCTAAGAATAATTAAGGAATGCATTGCTAGCGTTATACGATTGGAGCGCGGGTGATGCCGCTTAACCGATGTATAATTTGCAAAACTTTCCTAAATCGAATAGTTACGATCGAGACCGTTGGAACTAGTGATAGACCCTCACAATTACATGACAACCAAAGTCTCCATGAATTGACGAGCCCTAATTGTGATATAAATCACAAGGTCGATACGCGTAACGTCTACAAAAGACGCCCGCCAGTTCGAGATAGGCGGGAATCACATTTGATAGAGAAAGGATTTGGAAACGAGTCTCGAAATCATAAAATGGAGAATCAAGAATTCCAACATTAGAATTGGACTGGTCGTCGCTTTATCGAAGAAATTTAGAATTAGAAAAACGACGTTCTAAACGTCGAGGGTAAAATTATCATTTTGCCCTTCAAGCCTTGGCATTGCATTTATAATTGGATGAGGGCATTTTGGTCATTAACCACACCCCAAGGCTGCCGAAAAGGAAATGAAATAACAGCCCTTGGATGAGCATTGATTAACCCTTGGACAAGTGTCAAAGGGTTAAGCATTGATGTAGATGGGGACACTTTTAACCTACCATTCAACCTTGTTGACTCTTGAAATTGTGTATGCCGTCCTCTTGCTCCCTTCATTTGGCTAAACACCCCACCACCACAACCATTTTCTTCTTCTTCTTCATTCGGCCGAGAGAGCTCCCGCTGACCAGCCACTGCCACCAGCTTCACCCCCGTCGACCCCCCCTTCCGGTGACTTTCAATTGTCGAGCTGACCACTAGCTCTTTCCTAATCATCTTGCCGACAACCCTCAAGTGGAATCAAGCCATTTGACTTAGTGAGGAGCTCCGGCCAGCCATTCTCTCGAAAGTCGACGGAAACCGTCCCTGCTGGAGGTAAGCTACTGTTTAGATTTCGTATGTCACGCCCCGCGCACCGGGCATGAGCACGTGACTCCCTACAAGCACACCAAATAATATCTCGTGATCCCAAGATCCACAATCTAAGCTGTGAGATATAACAAATATATCAAGCATGCGAAAGCGGTAATAAAACAACTCCTCCGTACAAATATAAGTTAAGTGGGACCTGGATAACATAACACTGTCGTACATAACATCCGATTGTCCATACAAATACCGAACTACTAAAATCTGATAAACAAGGGGGGTGACGGGGTGAGTATACAAAATGGATCATCATCAAAATCTGACAAAAATAGGGTCGGGGTCGTTACCAAAGATCAAGCTACCTCCTAGGATGAGCTGCTGGAATCATCGGTGTCGTCAGCGTCCTCCGTCAGCTCGTACTCTGAGAACGTCTCGGAGCGAACCTCAATGGAATCCTCCATGGTCTCCTCAAGCAACAGCTTCGCGAGATCCTCCTCGGTCGCCTCTTGGACAATGACCTCATCCTCCTCCACAGTAAAATCCAGCGTCGGGGTCCTCTCTGGCCCTTTCCTAGAACCTACTATCGATCCCTAGGCGTGCTCCTGGTCTCCATCAGGGTGGCACCAATTAGGGATCACTCCCTAGGGCACCTCATGGGGTTTCATCGGCCTAGTAGACTTGTCCCCAACTTTCTTAAACCACGCCTCATATCTATGAGGCTTCCAGTCCGTACTACCCTCGTCAACCCTCACCACTATATACTTTCTCACGTATATAGTCCCCTGATCGTCAGGAAACTCATCGAAATGCGCGGTCATCTCCTTAGGGTCTCCAAAGTGAATGGGCCACATAGTCAGGACCTAGGATCTGTAAAAGAAGGGTCCCTAAAAGGGGTGAGATACACATCTCAATAAAAGTGTCCTAACCCTAGGTCAGGCCGACCGTCCACTCAGGCAGTTGCAACCCTAGTCATTCAAGCTCACAGGCATATCAAGCAAATGCAAGTACAGACAACAACCCGTAGGTGGCAAACACGCAAATATGGCATTGTAACACACTCAGATGATATGCGCACTCGCTCTGCCACATCACGACATCCGCCACTTCTCGTCGGCCTCATTCTCATGCCCGCGATTAGATCGTATTAGCCTAGGTTCGCGTAAACGTATCAGATCGCCATTGACAACCCGCGTAAACGCATTAGGTTTCGATGATACTCCAGGCCAATGTCACCACCTTATACCTCTGTCCCGCGTAAACGCATCAGGACCATGGCATTTTCACAACCCCACGATTAGATCACATCAGGGCGCCACACCATTCCGACCCCGCCCCTCAGTGCCTCAGAGTATCATCCACCTCAGCCCGCGTCTCTTAAGCATCAGTGCTTCGCCATCTCACACTCATGCCATGATTTTCAATTCGTTTTCCATACATGACGACATGTGCAATTCAGGCACAATTCAAAGACTCATGGCATGCAAGGCAATCAAGTGACAAATACACATGGCAGATAATTCAAGCACAAGCATTTACACACCTTAATCCCCTATAACAACTTATGGTACACCGAGAACATTCACCGTGGAATCTTTCACCAATCAACCAATTCATCGCTCGACTTACCCAATCGAGTCCAATCTTCCTATCCTAAGTTTAAGATTCCCTTACCTTGAATTTGATATCACAATTTTCTCTTCTTAAGCCCCCACAATTTTCGATTTCAAGGGTCCAAGGCCGAACTCACCGTGCAACCTAGGAATTTCAACCAATTCGTCAATTTACTTTGTCCAATTCCTCAATCCATGAACCACAAACCTCCATAACCTAATCCTCATCATCTTAGCATGCCTTAATTACCAATTTGAGGCTCTAAACCAACCATCATCAGCCCCAACAGATTCGGTTTGCCCGGAACTGAATCGGTCCTTCTAGGTTCTGTGCAAACTAGGCACAACCGGTCCTAAATCTCCTCCAAATCCACCATTTAAGAATTATCCTTTCACTTAACATGTCTATCTAAGGGTCTAAGGGTCTCACCGTGAGTTTGAAGTCGGGTCATCGTCGAAATCCCGTCGGAAGTTGCCGAATCCACCATGGTCAGTAACCGGCAATTTTCTATCCAAGGTTTACAAGACCGATTCGAGATCAAAACTTCATGAAATCATTCCCAAATTTTTGCCACATATTTCTATACATGTCTCCTACATCTCCACGAAATTTGACCTCAAAATTCCAACATTTCGGCCTCCTAAGGGAGCAAAAACTTCACCTACCTCAGATTGGGTCAGATTCCGTCGGCTTCCGGAAAAAAACTTGGTCGGAGCTCCTCGGGGGTCCAATCACTGTGCTTCCACTTCGAGGAGGTTGACGAGACGTGGGTCTAGGAGGTTGTGGTCGGCCGATGTCCAAGCAGTGGCTGGAGGGTAGCGTCGGAATGGCCAAATGGGAGGATCAGGAGTTGTCACTGGTGAGCAGAAGGAAGAAGATGAAGAAGAAGGTTCGCGTGAGTTCTTGGGGGATTATGGCCGGTCAAGTGAGGTGAAAGAGAGAGTGGAAAAATACTATATACATCTCACAAGTCAATGGTTGAATGGTAGGTGGTGTAGAGTAGATTGACTACTCTTTTGTCCATCTCTTGACACTTGTCCTCAATGTCAATCATGCTTGATCCAATGGCTACCATTCATCCACTTTTTCGGCAGCCTTGGGGAAGGGATAAAGACCAAAATGCGCTTCCTTATTTGTATGGCAAGGCTTAAACTTAAGGGGCAAAATGGTAATTTCACTCTCGAGGTTCGAAACATCGTTTTCCTCGTTCCAATAATCTTCGACAGGGCGACGACCATTCTGAATATAATGTTGGAATTCTTGATTCTCCATTTTCAATTTTCAAGACTCATTTCTGATGGTTTTCTCTATTGGACGTGGTTCCACACTATCCCGAACCGACGGGCGGCTTTTGTAGACATTACGCGTATCGACCTTGTGATTCATATCACATTTAGGGCTCGTCAATTCGTGGTGGCTTTGGTTGTCATGTAATTGTGAGGGCCTATCACTAGTCCCTAAGGCCTCAATCGTCACTTTCCGATTTAGGAAAGTTTTGCATATCATACGTTGGTTAAGCGACATCACCCGCGTTCCAATTGTATAACACTCGCAATGTATTCCTTAATCGTTCTTAGATCAAACTTTTCGTGGTTCTAAATATCCCATCGACAATCTTCATGGTCAAAGTGTCATTTCCTATTCGAATTCCCTAGGTCCACGTACCTCTTCTTGCGTTAGCCTTTCCCTTTTGGTCAGGCTACTTGAATTGATCATATTCGAGCGGGATACAACTAAAATACATCTCTAGATTTACTTCTCATTAATGAGTCTGAAATTGACTAGAAATCAGAATGTCACAACTCTTCCCCATTACAAAAATTTTTCCTTGAAATTTACATTACACTTAATTACTCAAATAAATGGGGGTGTTATCGCCTTATCGTTTCTTCATTCTCTCACGTGGCACCCTCAGTTCAATGGTGTTCCCATATTACCTTGACTAGTGGGATCTTCTTATTCTTGAGGATTTGCTCCTTCCGATCCTCGTTCCTTATCGGCTTCTCCACGTAAGACACTTAGTCGTCCATTTCTATGGTCTCATAATCCAGCACACGTGTCGGTCTAGTTCGTACTTTCGCAACATCGACACATGGAATACATTATGCACCTAGGATATGTTAGGCGGTAAGGAAAGCTTGCAGGCCAAGGTTCCGATCCGCTCAAGTATCTCAAATGGGCCTATATGCCTTGGGCTCAGCTTCCCCTTTCTTCCAAAACGCGATAGTCCTCTCATTGGTGACACTTTGAGAAAGATATGGTCGCCCACTTGAAACTCCAAGGGCTTGCACCGCTTATCTGCGTAGCTCTTCTGACGACTTTGTATCGTCCTCAGTCTATCTCGAATTATTTTCACTACTTTCACCGATTGCTCCACCAATTTTGGGTTTGTGATACTTCTTTCTCCAACCGCATCTCAACAAATCTGGGTTCTGTAGGCTCTTTCATAGAGTGCTTCGAATGGTGCCATCTGGATACTCTGCTGGTAGCTGTTATTATAAGCAAACTCTACCAAATGCAGCTGGTCTTCCTATCCACCTTAAAAATCAATGACGCATGCGCGCAGCATATCCTCAAGCGTATGTATCGTCCTTTCCGATTGTCCGTCCGTCTGTGGATGGTACGCCGTACTAAACTGCAGTTGAGTTCCCATGGCATCCTGTAAGCTTTTTCAGAAGTTTGCCGGGAATTTGGGATCTCTATTCGAGGTAATTGTCACAGGCACTCCGTGCAGGCTCACTATATACCTTATGTACAACTCTGCATACTTATCCATAGCGAAGTCCTTTCGCACCGGGATGAAATGTGCAGACTTGGTCAATCTGTCCATGACTACCCATATAAAGTCGTTACCTCTTTGGCTCCTTGGGAGTCCCATCACAAAATCCATAGTCACATGCTCCCACTTCCATTCGGGTATCTCCAGTGGCTGTAATAGTCCTCCAGGCTTTCAATGCTGCGCTTTCACTTGCTGGCACATCAAACACTTAGCCACATACCTTGCTAAGCCCACCTTCATCCCGTTCGACCAATAGTGTTGTCGCAAGTTATGATACATTTTCGTACTTCCAAGGTGGATGCTATAATTGCTCCTGTGAGCCTCTGATAAAATCTTTTTCCTAAGTCATTCATCCTTTGGCATGCATAATCGTCCTTGGAACTTTAGAGTTCCGTCCTTAGACACTTGAAACTCGGGTTTTCTCTTTGTCGCGTCCATCTCAAGAATCTTCTCGATCTCTGGGTCCATAGACTGTAGGGCCTTTATTCCTTCCTGGACCTCAAGTTCCACCCTTAACGTAGCTATCAAACTGGACAATTGATTGACTCTAGCCTGAACTTGAAGTGTCTCAAATCCTCAATCATCGACCAACCTTTCACCAGCAAGCATGCGATGCTTGACTTCCGACTCAGTGCATCTGCTACTCTGTTTGCTTTCCCAAGGTGATATAGTATACCACAATCATAGTCCTTGAACAGCTCTATCCACCTATGCTACCTCATATTCAGCTCTTTCTGGGAAAACAAATACTTTAAGCTTTGGTGGTCGGTATAGATCTGAAACTTCTCGCCGCATAGGTAATGTCTCTAAATCTTAAGGGCAAATACAATTGCCGCTAACTCCAGGTCATGAGTTGGGTAGTTCATCTCATGTGGCCTCAACTGTCTAGACGCGTAGGCTACTACTCTTCCGTGCTGCATCAGCACACAGCTTAGTCCTTTCAGCGAAACATCGCTGTATATCTCGTCTCCTGGTCCTAATGGAATTGTCAGCACTGGCGTGGTCGTCAATCTATGCTTAAACTCTTGGAAACTCCTCTCACACTTGTCAGTCCATTCAAATCGCGTTTCCTTCTTCGTCAATGGGATGGCTATGGATGAGAATTTCTCCACAAAACGCCTGTAATATCCTGCTAGTCCCAAGAAACTTTTGACTTCAGTGACTGTAGTAGGCCTAGGCAAATTGGTTACAGCCTCGATCTTTGCAGGATCCACTACGATTCCTTCACCAGATACCACATGACCAAGAAATGCTACCTTGCTCAGCCAAAACTCACATTTACTCAACTTCGCGTATAGTGAATGTTCCCTCAAAGTTTGCAGGTTAATCCTTAAGTGCTCCTCATGTTCTGCATCACTCCTCAAGTAAATCAAGATATCTTCAATAAAAACTATGACGAATCTGTCTAGAAATTCCTTAAATACTCGATGCATCAGGTCCATAAAAGCGGCTGGAGCATTGGTCAAACTAAACAGCATCATTGTAAACTCATAATGACCATACCTCGTCCTAAAGGCAGTCTTAGGTATGTCTTCCTTCTTGATCCTCAGCTGGTGATACCCAGTCCTTAAGTCAATCTTCAAAAATACCGTCGCTCCTTGCAACTAATCAAACAGATCGTCAATTCTCGGCAGTGGGTATTTATTCTTCACTGTCACTTGGTTCAGCTGTCGATGGTCAATGCATAAAGTCAAAGACCCATCCTTCTTCCTTACGAATAGCATCGGTGCTCCCCACGGTGAAGCACTTGGTCAGATAAATCCCTTGTCTAGCAGCTCTTGCATTCGCACCTTTAACTCCTTCAGTTCTGACAAGGACATCTTGTAAGGTTCTTTCGAGATTAGTTTTGTCCCAAGAGCTAAGTCAATTACAAATTCTATCTCTCATTCCGGTGGCAATTCTGACAACTCTTGGGGAAAAATATCAGGAAACTCACGTACTACCGAGATATTCTAACTTTGGCTCTTCAGTAGTCATGTCCATTACTGCCACTAAGTATACCTAACACCCTTTGTGGTTCATGAGACTAAGGGAATCGAGATTCCCCCTCGACTTCCCACCAATTCAAAGCAGGGGTGGCCTCTCGGATAAAACCGAATTATCCTACTACCACAATCCACTACTGCCCCTACTTACCAAGCCAATCCATCCCTATGATTACGTCAAAATCGTACATGGGTAATACAGCTAGGTCAATACTCTCTCCAATCACAATTTCACAACACGCACAACCCAATGAAGCCAATATATTATCCTTTAATGGAGTGGCAACATGCATAATTATGTTCAACGATTTCAATTTCATTCCCATTAATTCAGCAAACTGTGTAGACACGAATGAATGCGTGGCACCAGGGTCAAACAATGCATATGCAGCTTGATTGCACAAGTAAACCATACATGTCACCACGCCTGACGTTTCCTCCGCCTCTCTGCGGGCTACTGCATATACTATTCCTTGTGCCGGTGGTCGATTTGCTCGATCTAGAGAGTAGCAGTCGATGGCCTAACCTGCGGTCTCTGTCCTTGAGGTCGATTTGTCGGAGCTTGACTCGGGCACGTCCTCATTTGGTGGCCTAGCTGTCTACACTTAAAACAAACTCCTATCCTCACTGGGCATGGCTCATTTCTTGCCTTCTGCCACAAAGGTGGGAGCTCCAGTTAGTGGGATTCGGCGGCTTCGCGATACTTTTCTTCACGGGAGGCACGAAACGCCTCTTGCCCGCCATCGGTCTCTTGCCCGCCATCGGTCTCTTGCCCATCTGGCGGTTATCTCTAAATGGTGTAAACCGTGATCCAGTAGCGGTGTTCCTCTCCTTCAAGTCCCTTTCTATCGTCTGGCCCCGTTCGTATATCTCTTTATAAGTCCTCAGATTTAGAGCGATCATCTAACTACGGAGCTCGAGCCTCGAACCATCCCTAAATCTTCTTGCTTTCTCTTGAGGGTCTTCTCCAGATCGAGGTGCATACCTCAACAGCCTCGAGAACTCGACCTCATACTGATCTATCATCAGCTGGTTCTAGAGCAACTACAGGAATTCCACCTGCTTTCTTTCCCTGGCTGTCTCTGAGAAGTACTTGTCATTGAACGCCGTCTTAAAAGCATCCTAGTTTAGGGTTGTTCTTTCAGGGAAGACTCCATCCTTAGTGGCAGCCCACCAATCATTCATCGTACCTTCCAGCTGGTACATTGCTAGCAACACCTTCTCTTCATCCGTGCACCTCAGCACTCCAAAAGCTTTCTCTAGCTTCTTGATCCACCTGGGTGCTAGCTCAGAATCTCCAGTTTCATCGAACTGAGTTGGTTTCAACTTTATAAACTGTTCCACTAGCTAGCCCATCTGTTTGGCCATGACGGTTTCTTCTTGGGCATTCACAGCTTCATTGCCTTGACCATGTTCATTCTGGCTTCTATTGCCACCATTGTTGTCGTTGTTAGCATTGACGGCGGCTATGGCACCTCCTACAGCCTGGGCAATTGCAGCATCCCGATCCTGGGTCTACCTATCGATCAAGTCACCAATTGTCTCTAACGCCCTCAATACACCATCCATCCTTGGATCTTCTGCTACGGGCGGCCTCGAGCTAGAGGCTTCGCCTCTTGACCTTCCAGACCTTTTAGATGGGTTGCTCATCCTTGCTTCTTTCTACTGAACCTGGTCCACCACAAGTTCAACAAGGAGTTAGTAACTCACTCATTCACCCAAATCCACGGCTACTAACTAACCCTTAATAGAAGCAGTGACAATCCAACAATACTCTAACCACAAACTCCAGAAACATTTCAACAAATAGCCCATGGCCATTTCTCAGCTCCATTCACTCCAGTGATTCACTAAAACCAATCACTTTCATTCATCAAAAAGGCCAAGGTCCAGAAATAACCTTCAATCTCAAGTAGGGAACTTAACTCTCTCATGCCTTACCACAACCCTGCCAAGATCAAGCACCAACCATAAGTACCAGGTCACACACTATGCACCCCATGCCTTATTTTAACTAGTCTCCTAAGGTCTCGCTATCCATCCAAGTCCCAACTTAATCCTCCTTATTACTCAGTCCTGAATTAACTTTGAATCGAGCTGACCTTGCTCTGATACCAAATAGGGCGAGGATGTCATGCCCCACGCCCCAAGCACGAGCACGCGACTCTCTGCAAGCACACCACATAATCTCTCGTGGTCCCAAGATCTACAATCTAAGCCGAGAGATATAACAAATATATTAAACATGCGAAAGCGATAATAAAACAACTCCTCCGTACAAATATAAGTTAAGTGGGACCTGGATAACATAACACTGTCGTACATAACATTCGACTGTCCATACAAATACTGAACTACTAAAATTCGATAAACAAGGGGGGTGACGGGATGAGCATACAAAATGGATAGTCATCAAAATCCGTCAGGAACAGGGTCGGGGTCGTCACCAAAGATCAAGCTACCACTAGAGTCTCCCAAGATGACCTGCTGGAATCATCGGTGTCCTCAACGTCCTTCGTCGGCTCATACTCTGAAAATGTCTCGGAGCGAACCTCAATGGTATCCTTTATGGTCTTCTCATGCGACGGCTCCGCGAGATCCTCCTCGATTGCCTCCAGGACAATGACCTTATCCTCCTTCACAGTAAAATCCAACGTCGGGATCCTCCCCGGGCCGTTCCTAGAACCTACTATCGATCCCTCGGCCTGTTCCTAGTCTCTACCAAGGTGGCACCATTCAGGAATCACTCCATAGGGCACCTCATGGGGCTTCAACGGCCCAGTATACTTGTCCCCAACTTTCTTAAACTACGCCTCATACCTATGAGGCTTCTAGTCTGTACTACCGTCGTCAACCCACACCACTGTACACTTTCTCACGTATATAGTCCCCTGACCGTTAGGGAACTCATCAAAATGCGCGGTCATCTCCTTAGGGTCTCCAAAGTGAATGGGCCACATAGTCAGGGCCTAGAATCTGTAAAAGAAGGGTCCCCAAAATGGGTGAGCTACACATCTTAGTAAAAGAGTCCTAACCCTAGGTCAGGCCGACCGTCCACTCAAGTAGTCGCAACCTCAGTCATTCAAGCTCATAGACATATCAAGCAAATGCAAGTACAGACAACAACACATAGGTGGAATACACGCAAATATGGCATCGTAACGCACTCAGATGATATGAACACTCGCTCTGCCACATCACCACATCCACCACTTCCTGCCGGCCTCATTCTCATGGCCGCGATTAGATCGTATCAGGCTCAGTCCGTGTAAATGCATCAGACCGTCATTGACAACCCGCGTAAACGCATCAAGTTTCAATGATACTCCAAGCCAATGTCACCACCTTATACCTCCGTCCCGCGTAAACGGACCGTGGTCTTTTCACAACCCCGCGATTAGATCGCATCAGGGCACCACACCATTCCGACCCCGCCCCTCAGCACCTTAGGGTATCATCCACCTCACCCCACGTCTCATACGCATCAGGGCCTCGCCATCTCACACTCATGCCATGATTTTCAATTCGTTTTCCATACATGACGGCATGTGCAATTCAGGCACAATTCAAAGACACATGGCATGCAAGGCAATCAAGTGACACACACACATGGCAGATAATTCAAGCGCAAGCATTTACACACCTTAATCCCCTATAACAACTTAGGGTACACCAAGAACATTCACCGTGGAATCTCTCACCAATCAACCAATTCATCGCTCGACTAGCCCAATCGAGTCCAATCTTTCTATCCTAAGTTTAGGATTCTCTTACCTTGAATTTGATATCACAATTTTCTCTTCTTGAGCCCCCATAATTTTTGGCTTCAAGTGTCTAAGGCCGAACTCACTACGCAACCTAGGAATTTCAACCAATTCGTCAATTTCTTTTGTCCAATTCCTCAATCCATGAATCACAAACCTCCATAACCTAATCCTCATCATCTTAGCATGCCTTAATTATCAATTTGAGGCTCTAAATCAACCATCATCAACCCTAACAGATTCAGTTTGCCCGGAACCGAACCGGTCCTTCTTAGTTCTTGTACAAACCGGGCACAACCGGTCCTAAATCTCCTCCAAATCCACTATTTAAGCATTATCCTACCCCTTAACATGTCTATCTAAGGTTCTAAGGGTCTCATTGTGAGTTTGAAGTCGAGTAATCACCGGAATCCCGTCGGAAGTTGTCGAATCCTCCAAGGTCAGTAACCTTGGAGGATCTGACAACTTCTAAAGTTTACAAGACCGATTCAAGGTCAAAACTTCATAGACGTCCATGAAATTTGACCACAGTTTTCTGTCCAAGGTTTACCACAGTTTTCTATACATGTCTCCTAGGCCTCCACAAATTTTGACCTTAAAATTCCAACATTTTGGCATCCTAAGGGGTCAGAAACTTCACCTACCTCAGATTGGGTCAGATTCCGTCGGCTTCTAGGAAAAAGCTTGGCCGGAGCTCCTCGGTGGTCCAATCGCCGTGTTTCCACTTCGAGGAGGTCAGTAGGACGTGGGGCTAGGAGGATGTGGTTGGCCGGTGTCTAGGGGGTGGCCGGAGGGTGGCGTCGGAACGACCGAACGGGAGGATCAGGAGCTGTCGCCGACGAGCAGAAGGAAGAAGATGAAGAAGAAGGTTGGCGTGAGTTCTTGGGGGATTATGGCCGATCAAGTGAGGTGAGAGAGAGAGTGGAAAAAAACTATATACATATCACAAGCCAATGGTTGAATGTTAGGTGGTGTACAGTAGATTTGACTACTCTTTTATCCATCTCTTGACACTTGTCCTCAATGTCAATCATGCTTGATCCAATGGCTACCATTCATCCACTTTTTCGGCAGTCTTGGGAGAGGGATGAAGACCAAAATGCCCTTCCTTATTTGCATGGGCAAGGCTTAAACTAGAGGGGCAGAATGGTAATTTCACCCCCGACGTTCGAAACGTCATTTTTCTCGTTCCAATAATCTTCGACAGGGTGACGGCCATTCCGAATATAACGTTGGAATTCTTGATTCTCCATTTTCAATTTTCAAGACTCGTTTCTGATGGTTTTCTCTATCGGACGTGGTTCCAGCCTATTCCGAACCGACGGGCGGCTTTTGCAAACATTACACGTATCGACCCTGTGATTCATATCACATTTAGAGCTCGTCAATTCGTGGCGACTTTGGTTGTCATGTAATTGTGAGGGTCTATCACTAGTCCCTAAGGTCTCGATCGTCATTGTCCGATTTATGAAAATTTTGCAAATCATACGTTGGTTAAGCAGCATCACCCACGCTCCAATCGTATGACATTCGCAATGCATTCCTTAATCATTCTTAGATCGGCCTTTTCGTGGTTCTAAATTTCCCATCAACAATCCTTATGGTCAAAACATCATTTTCTATTCGAATTCCCTAGGTACACGTACCTCGTCTCGCGTTAGCCTTTCCCTTTTGGTCAGCCTACTCGAATTGATCAGATTCGAGTGGGATACGACTGAAATACATCTCTAGATTTACTTCTCATTAATGAGTCTAAAATTAATTGAAAATCAGAATGTCACACCGTAGGACCTTGAATCCTTTGAATTTTTCGGTCAAATTTTGTGAACATCTAGAGGACATGTAGACTAAACTGTGGTAAAAATTTTGGATGAATTTGATGGATTTTTTTATCCTAAATAGGTCTTGTGTTTGAAGGACAAAAACTAACCAGTTGAGGACTTGGAGGAACCGGCGCCGTTTGAGGACTTTCCGGCGTCACCTTGGCTTTAAATATTCGGTAAGGCTCCCCAAACCCTAGAACTACATATTAACAAGTAGATTAGTGGATAAATTGAGGGTTTAAGTTAATTTAAGGGCTGATTGGTTGAGATATGCATAGAAACGAAAATGCCCTATTTTAGTTCTGTGCATACCGAATCTGTGGGGGGCTATTGGTGATGGAATTGAGTCCCAAATTCATCATTGATATGTATGAGGATGTTAATCGATATGTCAATGAGGTGTATGTTTAGTGAATTGATGAATTGGATGAGAAAATTGACAAATTAGATGAATTTCCTTAGGTTGCGCGATTGACTCGTTCTTGGGCTAATTGGACCGAACCATTGGACTCAATTGGGTGAATTGAGTGTGAATTGGATTGATTCTTAGAAGTTTGTAGTGAGATTGTCATTTGTGCGTCCTTGAGAGATATAGACGGCTTGAATGCTTGACAATGCTTGTGTCATGAATTGATTGTCACATTAAGTGTTGAATTCAATTATCTCGCATGCCATAGATGTGTTGCTCGTCGCATGAGGTTGCATTTTATTATGAGTTCTGCATTGAATGAGCATCTGGTATGTTTGAGAACTTGTGACACCCTTAAGCGTTGAGGCGCGGGGTTTGAGTTGAATGGTACCTTGAGATGTACGAGACGCAGGGTTAAAATGGCTAATGTCCTAATGCGTTGAAACGCGGGATGGAGTTTGAGATGTGTCGACACAGGCCTGGAATGAAATTGAAAACCTGATGCGTTTACGCGGGTTTGTCAATGTGATGGTCTGAGGCGTATTTACGCGGACCAAGCCCGAGGCGTTCTAAATGCGGGCGTGAAAGTGAGGAGGACTAGAAGGGTGGAAAGTGTGATTTGGCATGGCAATGTGTATTTGGTTCCAATGATGTGATATGGTGTCATGATAGCATGCTTGACACTCGTTTTATTCGCATGTTTTTAATGACGGTTGAATGTCTCATGTGATTGCATGTGCATTTATCCTTGATTGCATTCGCTTGAGTGTATGATCAGCCTAACTTAGGGTTAGGACCTACCTTACTGAGATATAAACCTCACGCTGTTGTGGGATCCCATTTTCAGATCTTAGGCCGTGATCATGTTGCCCATCAGATTTGGTGACCCGAAAGAAATGTCGGTGTATTTTGAGGAGTTCCCAGACGGGCAGGGATCCGTGTATGTTAGGAAATGTACCGTAGTCTGGGTCAACGAGGGTGGCAGCAGTTGAAAGCCTCATAGGTACGAGGCCTGGTTTAGAAAGGTAGAGAATGTTTCTAGGGGACCACTGAAGCCCACTACGGTACCCCGTAGGGTAGTCCCTAGTTGGTGTCATCCCGCTTGGGATTAGGTGGAGGTCGAGGGGTTAGTAGCTGGCTCGAGGAATGCTCCTAAGAGGACCCTGACCCTGGAGGACGCTGATGAGGTCATCGAGATCGAGACTACTGTGGACGACCAGGTGGAGCCGTCAGTTGACGAGACACTCGAGGACACTGTGGAGGTTTGCTCTCAGACTCACTCGAAGTACGAGCCATCTGAGGATGCTGAGGAGACTGACGATTCCATTAGCTCGACTTAGGAGTCTCTGTTTTTCTGGTCTAATACTTTGATGTTGACCTCGATGCCTGCTTCTTTTGGGAGATTGATGATTGTCTTTTGGGCTAGTTGTGTCACCCCTACCGACCAGTAGGTTTAGCTTGCTCGTGCTCTTGTATGAACATGGATGCAGTTATGTATCTATTGATACTCTCGTTACCCATGTCCCTTTTTATTATTGTACGGAGGAGTTTGTATATTATCGCTTCTGCGTGCTATCAATATGGTACATCTCTCAATCTATGTGAATCCTGGGGCCTCGAGAGAGTTTATGCTTGCAGGGAGTCGCAGCCTCGTGCCCGGGGCGCGGGACGTGACATTTAGAGTAGCCACTTATCCTCATTTGATTGGTCCACTTGTATGGTTAATATTGATTCTTATCTCTATATTTAATGCTTGAAAATGACATTGATCTTATCCTAACATTTAATGCTTTAAAAACGACACTAATTTTGTCATTATTTAATTAACTTTGTATTGACTTAAATATTTACCTTAATTTTTTAATATTATCGTGATATATAAATTAATTTATAATTTTTTTATTTGACAGATAAAAGAAAAATGAATCTTTTTCTTGACCATGGGAGCTCCTCATTTGGTGCATGTTCTCTCTTGATAATTTGAGGTAAATTTTATTGTACTTATTTTTCGCAGTTCTGCAAGCATAAATTTATTTATTTGGTCGTTATCTATACCAGAAAAATACATGTTACTTATAGGTTGTTAATATTAGGGCAATTTTCTAAAATAAGACTTTTTTTAAAAAATTATCAATTTAATATATAAAAAAAACACCACATTGGGTGTTGCTCGGCATATGGACCGTCGAGCGGCACCCAATGGATGGAATTGGGCCCTGCTCGGCAGCCCAAATGCCGAGCGGGGCGCCGGCCCACCCCAATGGGTAAAATGGTCCGCTCGGCGCCTCATTTATTTATTTTTATTGTTTATAAAAGTATCAATTTTACAAATAAATTATATTTGAATTATGTAAATTTGTAGGAAAAAAGAGGGTAATTTTCCAAAATAATACTTTTTAAAAAATATTTACAATTTAATATAAAAAAAACACTACATTGGGTGCCCCTTGGCATATGGGCCGCCGAGCGGCACCCAATGGACGGAATTGCCCAAAAAAAGACAAGCAAGCACTACATATCATTAAAATTAACTTTTAACAATTAGTGAATTTTCAGATTTTTCTCCACATTACGTTTTTGTTTATTTTCCTAAAATTTTATGAATACTAATTACATAATTTAAATATACTTTCTTATTTAATTGAAAATCTTATTGGGCCGCTAACCCAGGCTTGATATTAATTTTTATAAAATTTTCAATATTAAAATAATGTAAAACATTAGTATTCATAAAATAAAATTATTATGTAAATAATAAATTATTAATTTTGTTTTATTTATATTTTTTATAAAATTATCAATTAGATAATAAATTATATTGAAATTATGTAATTAATTAGTATTCATAAAATAAATTATCAATTAAATAATAAATTATATATTTTATTTTATTTTAAATTACTCAATTTTTTAGGTGAAGATGGGAAAAAAGAAAAAGAAAACAAAAACGACATAAAGTGAAGAAACTAGGAATTGAACCCATGATCACTAAAGCATTTCGCCCAAATGAAAACCAACAACTTAAAAATGTGAGAATGGCAATATTATTTACACTTTAATTAATTTATACAAAAGAAACTTAAAAGAAAAAAATTATATCATTGTTAAACGCGATTTTTGGTTAAGAAACTTATCTAGGAAATAGTTATCGAAAAATATTTTTCTTACTAGAAATAGAGTTTTTGAAGATAATGACATTCATGCACCACCTAAATATAATTTTTTTATGCCTTTTTGTGTAATATTTTTAAAAAATAAGTAAAAAAATGGGCATAATGATGTTGCACAGTGCAGCAGCACAACATGTAGCACCACTGTGCTGTTGCACCGTGCAACAGCACAGCATGCAGCATCACTATGCTACTGTGACTTGTTGCAGTAAGGGTTCGGTTCTACTTTTTAAAGCAAAGCTGAACCCACCCCCATTCCCTCCCCCTTCACTTCTCATTTTCTCGCATTGCCTCTTTTCTTACTCCCAGAAACTCTCGTGCTCCTCTGGTCCCTCACGTTCGCGCAGCTTTCTTTACTTTCATCTCAATTTTTTCACACTCTTACTTTCTCACTAAGATTTTTCTGGTGCTGCCCGTCGCTGTATGTCACGCCTCGTGTCCTTTGCTCTTTCTTTGCTCGCAACATCCACAGACTAAACAATCAACACCCAGGACATGACACCTGCTGTACGTGTGCTATGACATGCGCATGTAGCAACAAAAATGAACAAATGCCTCTGTACACAAACCAAAAGGGAACTTGGGATAAAGAAAATGTACATAAACATAACACAAGTGCGATTTATACATACAATCCAGGATCAAACTAAAACCTTTGGATGGGTCAGGGTAGATTGGGGACGAACCAAAAGACAACAATTACCTAAGTCCCCAAACAGCTAACATGTCATCAAAAGCAACCTCCAAAAGACAACCCAAAAAGCTACGGAAAACCACTAAGATGCACTGCTAGTTTCATCTTCGTCCTCGCCTTCGTCCTTGACTGGATCGTAGTTGGAAAAGGTCTTAGAGGGCACATCTACAGAGTCGTCCTCCATGGTGTCCTCTAGCTCATCCTCCGAAGCCGAAATCTCTATCACCTTAATGTCCTCCTCAAGAGTGGGGATCTTCTCCGGTACATTCCTCAATCCTACTACGGATACTTCCACCTCTACCTCATCGCAAAAGGGGTGACACCAACTGGGCACCACACCTCAAGGTACTTCCGTGGGCTTCAAAGGACCTGTAGTATTTTCGCCAACTCTACGAAACCATGCCTCGTACTTATGTGGTTTCCAATTCTTTCCTCCCTCATCGACCCATACAACAGTACATTTCCTAACACATACCGTACCCTGACATCAGTAAATTCATCAAAATAGGCGGTCATCTCCTTGGGATCGCCCAAGCAGGTCGGAAACATTCTTCAAGACTTGAGGTTTGAAAAAGTAAGGTCTCACGACGGGGTCAGATTTATATCTTAGTAAGCTAAGTCCTAAATCTAAGTTAGGCCGACAGTACACTTAGACCCAAATGAAGACAATGAGCAAAGGCATGTCAATAAACAGCATGGGCAAGCAATCGTTATAAAACAACATAAAAAGGCTTATGGTAAATAATCATCATGGCATACCATCAGGACAGTATATAACTCACGACCCAAGGCATGCATCATATACAAATCAAGCTTAACGTACTGATACCATGATTCATTTTTATCATTCTTACCCACGTCAAAACACCTCAGGCTTTATCCTCATCAAAACGCCTCAGACCATGACAATCCACGAACCCACGTTAAACACCTCAGGCTTTTAGTGCCATACCAGGCTCATGTCGACACATGCACAATGTATCCCACATCTCGACGCCTCAGGATATCAGCCATTGCAACCCCATGTTTCAATGCATCAAGGTGCCAAAAGTTCTTAAACATACGAATTTCACTTCCACTTCACGACTTCATGATCGAGTACAGTTTAATCCATCTCAACATAAATCTTTAACACATGAGACGACAAGATTGGCTACTCACCTGGCGATATCAAACATGAAGCATATACATTAGTTGAGAACTAGTGCAACCACATAGTTGTGACAATAACACTTTCTCATCATAAGGAGTATACATGGCTCATGCTTGATTACCTCAATCGACAATGAACAATCAACATAATAACTCCACAAAAATTCATCCAAACAAATCCCAATTCGTCCAGTAGAGGCCTATCTTCCTAATGAAGGCTTAGGAACTCCTTGCCTTTTAATTAATTAATGGAAATCCTTCCAAAAGCTCCCCCAAGAATTTGGTTCTCGGGGTCCAAAATAGGGCAGCCACATACCTAGAGAAATTCATCCGCTTTATCAATTTTTCTCTTCCAGTTTGCCAACTCACTGGGCATGCAACTAAATAACATCTCAATTAACATCCTAGTATATCCTAACGATGAATTTATGGAACGGTAACAACCCCAACAGTCCTTAAAGTTTCGATTTATGCAAACCGAAATAGAGCGGTACTCGGTTCTGCCTTCTAGCCCCATAAACAGCCCATAATTTAATCCTAAACCTTGATTTACCACTAAATCACTTACTAACATGTTGTTTTATGTCTATAAGAGTCTCACTGAAAATTTTGGAGCGAGTCGACGTCAAATGAGCTGCAAACAGTCCCGGTTCATCAAGTCCTTCGGCGATCAAACCTGCCCCCCCGGGAGATCATTACAAAACGGCCATGGTTACCTTTCTAAACTCCATCAAATTCACCATTTCAACTTAGCCAACACTGGTACTATGAGTTAAGAAAGCATTCAAGTGGTCGAACGAAGGCCTACTCCTAGTTGCGTCCAAATCTGTCTAGTTTTGGGTTTGTGGTTGGCCGGAGCTCCTTCGATGTCCAACAGCCGAATGGCCACCGAGACTTGTAGGGGAGAGGTTGAGGATGACGTTGACGGTCAGCGCAAGGCTGGATGGCTGTTAAAAGGGGCGATCGTGGGTGGCAAAGCCGACAGCAGGTTCTGGTAGGCGGAGCAGTGGTGAAGAAGAAAGAAGAAAGAAGAGAATGAGGAAGAGAGAGTGTCGAATAGAGTGAAGGGGAGAGGGAGAAAGTGTTATAACTTGATCCCACTTGGTCAACACCCTTAGAATGGTAGGTTAAAAGGGTTTATTAATTGCTAATCCTCCACAATATTGACACTTGTCTTTAGTACAGAATATCATGTCCTCAATGACTCTATTGCCCCTCAAATTTTTGGCAGCCATGAAGGTTTGGTAATGACTAAAATTCCCTTCTTCATTTGTTAAAACCAAGCCAAACCTTGAGGGGCAAAATGGTAATTTTGCTCTCGTCGTCCGAAACGTCAATTTTCCAATTTAAATTTACTTCGATGAGGCGACGTCCAATTCGATTATAATGTTGAAATTCTTTGCTTTCCATTTCCTCATTTCGAGATTCGTCTTGGATCATTTCTTTGTCAAATGTAAATTTCTGACTATTCAAACTAACGAGCGGCTTTTGCCGACGTTATGTGTATCGACTTTGTGATTCTCATCACACTTAAGGCTCGTCAGTTCATGGCGACTTTGGTTGTCATGTGATTGCGATAGTCTATTACTAGCTCTGACGGTCTCGATCATCATCGTTCGATTTGGGAAAAATTTGTAAATTATACATTGGTTAAGCGACATCACCCGTGCTCCAACTGTATAATACTAGCAATGCATTCCTTAATCATTCTTAGATCGATCTATAATGGTTCTAAATACTCCCTCGGTAATCCTTATGGTCAAAGAGTCCTTTACTATTCGAGTTTCCTAGGTCCACGTATCATATCTTACATTAGCCTTTCCCTTTTGGTTAATTAACTCGAGATTGATCAGATTCGAGCGAGAGAAGGCTGAAATACATCGATAGATATGTTTTCATTAATAAGTTTCGATATGACAAGGAAAACTAGAATGTCATAACTTTTCCCCCTTAAAAAAATTTTGTCCTCGAAATTTAAAATAAGTCTAGCTATCCAAACAAATGGGGGTTATTGACGCCTCATTATTTCGTTGCTTTCCTACGTAGCATCTTCGGTCCCATGGTGCTCCCAAATTACTTTGACTAGCGGGATTATCTTATTCCTCAAAACTTGCTCTTTTCGATCTTCAATTCTGACCGGTTTTTTCACGTACGACACCCTATCATCCACCTCAATAGTCTTATAATCCAACACGTGCATCGGATCCAGCTCGTACTTCCTTAGCATTGACACATGAAAGACGTTATGTACGTGAGATAAGTTGGGCAGTAGAGCAAGTCTATAGGCCAATGTTCCAATCCGTTCCAAAATTTCAAAAGGACCTACGTATCTTGGACTTAGTTTTCTTTTCCTTCCAAATTGAGATAGTCCTCTCATTGGTGACACTTTAAGGAAGACGTGATCGCTTACTTGAAACTCCAGGGGCTTGCGTCGCCTATCTGCATAACTTTTTTGACGACTTTGTGCCGTCTTCAGCCTTTCTCGTATTATCTTCACGGCCTCAAATGATTGCTCTACCAATTCTGGACCAGTAATACTTCTCTCTCCAACTTCATTCTAGCAAATTAAGGTTTTGCAAGCTCTTCCATATAGCGCTTTAAAAGGTGCCATTTGAATACGTTATTGATAATTGTTATTATATGCAAACTCTACCAAATGCAACTGGTCCTCCCATCCACTTTTGAAGTCTATGACGCACGCTCGTAACATATCCTCAAGCGTCTAGATCATTCTCTCTAATTGTCCATCTATTTGTAGATGATACGTTGTACTGAACTGTAGTTGAGTTCCCATGGCATCTTGAAGGCCCTTCCAAAAGTTCGCTGTGAATCTTGGATCTCTATCTGATGTAATCGTTACAGGTACCCCATGTAGTCATACTATATGACGCATATACAGCTCAACATACTTATCCATTGTGAAGTACTTTCGCACAGGGATGAAATGTGCAGACTTGATTAATCTATCCACGACTACCCAAATCGAATCGTGACCTCTTTGGCTCCTTAGCAATCCCATTACAAAATCCATAGTCACGTGCTCCCACTTCCATTCGGGAATTTCCAAAGGTTGTAGTAATCCACCGGGCATACAGTGTTGTGCCTTTACTTATTGACACGTCAGGCATTTTGTCACATATTTAGCCACATCCACTTTCATCCCGTTCTACCAGTAATGTTGACGTAAATTCCGATACATCTTTGTGCTACCTGGATGGATACTATAATTACTTCTGTGAGCTTCAGATAAGATTTTTTCCCTAACCTCTTCATCTTTGGGCACGTATAGTCGCCCTCGAAATCTCAAAATTTCGTCTTTGGACACTTGGATTTCAGGTTTTCTTTTCGTTGCATCTATCTCAAGGATCTTCTGAATTTCTAGGTCCGTAGGTTGCAAAACCTTTATCCTTTCTTGGATTTCAGGTTCTATTCTCAAGGTTGCTACTAAACTCGACAATCGACAAACTTCCAGCTTGAATTCAGAATCTCTTAGTCCCTCGAGTAAAGACCATTATTTAACCAACAGACACGCAATTCTTGATTTCCGACTAAGTGCATCTGCGACCCTATTCGCTTTTCCATGATGATACAGAATGTCACGGTCATAATTTTTAAGCAATTCCATCCACCGGCGTTGTCTCATATTTAATTCCTTCTGTGAAAAGAGGTACTACAAGCTCTGGTGATATATATAAATCTGAAATCTTTCGCCACACAAGTAATGCCTCCATATCTTCAGGGCAAAGATAATTGCGGCTAATTCCAAGTCGTGAGTCGGATAATTCATCTCTTGAGGTCTCAGCTGTCGGGAAGCATAGGCGACCACTCTTCTATGTTGTATTGATACGCAGCCTAGTCCCTTTAACGAAGCATCGCTATATATATCATAGCCTCCAAGTCCTAAAGAAATCGTTAATACCGGTGCAGTCATCAACCGATGCTTAAGCTCTTGGAAGCTTCTTTCACACTTATCCATCCACTCAAATTTCCTTTCATTCTTAGTTAACCTCGTCAACGGAATGGCTATGGATGAAAAATTTTCCACAAAGCTCGATAATAACCTGCCTGTCCTAGGAAACTCCAGACTTCCGTAACCGTAGTAGGTCTAGGCTAATTCGATCTTCGCACGGTCTACAGCAATTCCTTCTCTACATACCACATGGTCAAGAAACGCTACTTTATTCAATCAGAAATCGCATTTGCTAAACTTAGTTTAAAGCGAGTACTCTCTCAAAGTATGTAAGACGATCCTCACATACTTTCATGCTCCTCGTTACTCCTTGAGTAAATCATAATATCATCGATGAAGACTATAACAAACTTATCTAAGAATTCCTTGAACATTCGATGCATTAAATCCATAAATGCCGCTGGAGCATTGGTCAATCCAAAAGGCATAACGGTGACTCGTAATGTGCATACCTTGTTCTGAAGGCCGTCTTCAATATGTTCTCTTTCTTAATTCTCAATTGGTGATAACCAGTTCTTAGATCTATTTTAGAGAACACAGAAGCTCCTTGCAATTGATCGAATAAATCATCAATCCTCAGCAACGGATACTTGTTCTTGATAGTTACTTGATTCAACTGTTTATAATCAATGCACAAGCGCAAGGATCCATCCTTTTTCCTCACGAAAAATACTAGCGCTCCCATAGTGAAGCACTCGGTCGAATGAATCCCTTATCTAACAATTCTTGCAACTGTACCTTTAACTCATTCAACTCCAATAGGGACATTCTATAAGGTACTTTTGAAATCAGCCCCGTTCTAGGGGCTAACTCGATCACAAATTCAATTTCCCTCTCTGGTGGCAATCCTGGTAATTCTTGAGGAAAGACATTAAGAAATTCACACACCATAGGGATACTTTCTAACTTAGGTTCCGCGGCAGTCAAATCCATTACTATGACTAAGTAAGCTTGGCATCCTTCGGTAAACAGTCTTGTCGTTTCAAGCAATGAGACTAAAGGAATCGAGGTTGCTCCTCGACTTCCTACAAATTTGAAATTAGGGCAACCATTAGGATAAAAACGGATTACCCTGCTACCACAATCAACTACTGCCCTTTGCTTACCTAGCCAGTCCATTTCAATAATCACATCAATGTCGTACACAGGCAACATAGCCAAATCTATAGGCCGAAAACATTCTTGAGGACTTGGGGTCTGAAAAAGTAAAGCCCCACGATGGGGTGAGATTTACATCTTAATAAGCTAAGTCCTAAATCTAAGTTACGCCGACAGTACACCCAGACACAAATGAAGATAATGAGCAAAGGCATGTCAATAAATAGCATGGGCAACCAATCATTATAAAGCAATGTAAAAAATATATTTGGTAAATAATCATCATGGCATACCATCAGGGCAGTATATAACTCACGACCCAAGGCATGCATCAAGATACAAATCAAGCTTAACGTATTGATACCATGATTCATTTTATCATTCTTACCCGCGTCAAAACGCATCAGGCTTGGTCCGCATCAAAACGCCTCAGACCATGACAATCCACAAATCCACGTAATATGCCTTAGGTTTTTAGTGCCATACCAAGCTCGTGTCGACTCATGCCTCAGGATATCAGTCATTGCAACCCCGTGTTTCAACGTATCCGGGTACCAAAAGTTCTTAAACAAACGAATTTCACTTCCACTTCACGACTTCATGATCGAGTACAGTTCAATCCATCTCAACAAAAATCTATAATATATGAGACGACAAGATTGGCCACTCACCAGGCAATATCAAACATGAAGAATATACATTAGTTGAGAACTAGTTCAACCACATAGTTGTGAGAATAATACTTTCTCATCATAAGGAGTACACATGACTTGCGCTTGATTACCTCGATCGACAATGAACAATCAACATGATAACTCCACAAAAATTCATCCGAACAAATCTCAATTCGTCCAGTAGAGGCCTATCTTCCTACTGAAGGCTTAGAAACTCCTTACTTTTCAATTAATCAATGAAAATCCTTCCAAAAGCTCCCCCCAAGAATTTGGTTTTCAGGGTCCAAAACAGGGCAGCTACGTACCTAGAGAAATTCATCCGCTTTATCAATTTTTCTCTTCCAATTTGCCAACTCACAGAGCATGCAACTCAATAACATCTCAATTAACATCCTAGTATGTCCTAAGATGAATTTATGGCAAGGTAACACCCTCAACTGTTCGTAAAGTTTCGGTTTATGCAAACCGAAACAGAGCGGTACTCGGTTCTACCTTCTAGCCCCATAAGCAGCCCATAATTCAATCCTAAACCTTGATTTACCACTAAATCACTTAATAACATGTTGTTTTATGTCTATAAGAGTCTCACCAAAAATTTTGGATCGAGTCGACGTCAAATGAATAGCAAACAGTCCCGGTTTCCTCAAGTCCTTCGGCGATCAGACTTGCCCCCCAGGAGATCATCACAAAACGACCATGGTTACCTTTCCAAACTCTATCAAATTCACCATTTTAAATTAGCCAACACTAGTACTATGAGTTAAGAGATCCTCACCGAAAAGTTGAAGCAAAACAAAGTCTTGAAGCAGTCGAACGATTGCCTACTCTAAGCTGCGTCCAAATTTGTCTGGTTTTGGGTTTATGGTTGGTCGGAGCTCCCCCGGTGTCCAATAGCCGAACGGCCACAGGGAACTTGTAGGGGAGAGGCGGAGGATGACGTTGACGGTCGGCATGAGGCTAGATGGCCATCAGAAGAGGCGATCGTGGCAGCGGGTTCTGGTCGGCCGGAGCTGCGGTGAAGAAAAAAGAAGAAAGAAGAGAATGAGGAAGAGAGGAAGAGAGAGAGTGTCGACTAGAGTGAAGGGGAAAGAGAGAAAGTGTTATAACTCGATCCCACTTGGTCAACACCCTTAGAATGGTTGGTTAAAAGGGCTTATTAATTGCTAATCTTCCACAATGTTGACACTTCTCTTTAGTCCATAATATCAAGGCCTCAATGACTCTATTGCCCCTCAAATTTTCGGCAGCCATAAGGGTTTGGTAATGACTAAAATGCCGTTCTTCATTTGTTAAAATCAAGACAAACCTTGAGGGGCAAAACGGTAATTTTTTTCTCGTCGTTCGCAACGTCAATTTTTCAATTTAAATTTCCTTTGATGAGGCGACATCCAATTCGATTAGAACATTGAAATTCTTTGCTTTCCACTTTCTCATTTCGAGATTCGTCTTTGGATCATTTCTCTGTCAAATGTAAATTTCAAACTATCCCAAACTAATAGGCAGCTTATGCAGCCATTACGCATATCGACTCTGTGATTCTCATCACACTTACGGCTCATCAGTTTATGGCGACTTTGGTTGTCATGTAATTGTGAGGGTCTATTACTAGCTCCTACGGTGTCGATCATCATCGTTCGATTTGGGAAAATTTTACAAATTATATATTGGTTAAGTGGCATCACCTGCGCTCCAACCGTATAACACTAGCCATGCATTCTTTAATCGTTCTTAGATCGGCCTTTGATGGTTCTAAATACTCCCTCAGCAATCCTTATGGTAAAAGTGCACTTTCATATTCGAGTTCCCTAGGTCCACGTATCATGTCTTGCGTTAGCCTTATCCTTTTGATCAGTTAACTCGAGATTGATCAGATCCGAGCGAGATAAAGTTGAAATACATCTATAAATATGTTTTCATTGATAAGTCTTGAAATGACAAGGAAAATCAGAATGCAAACTATAAGTGTACAGCACAATTGTTTTTTTATATTGTTAATATATTTGTTGTGTTTGAGTAAAACCGAAGTCTTAATTTGTTGTTTTCTCTTTGTAGATAAAGCTTTTAATTTCGGTGCATGCTCTCTTTTGATAAATTGAGGTAAATTTCGTCGTAGTCATTTTTTACATTTTCGTAAGCATAATTTTTTTATTTGAATTTTATTTATATTTGAATCATATGTGTAACTTATAGGTTGTTAATTTATTTATTTGAATTTTATTTATATTTGAATCATATGTGTAACTTATAGGTTGTTAATTTATTTATCTGAATGTTATTTATTTATGAAGCATCTGTGTAAGTTATAATTTGTTATTTGTAATATGCTTTTAAAAATATTTATTGTTTGAGCAGTTCAAAATGAATTTTCAGAAATTACAATTTGATCCTCAAACTTTTCAGTAATTAAAATTTGATCCTCGAACTTTTTGTAATTACAATTTGATCCTCGAACTTTTCAGAAATTACAATTTAGTCCTTCAAATTTTAAAAATTACAATTTGGTCCTCGATAGTTTATATAATTAAAATTCGATCCTCGAATTTTTCCAATATTATGATTTTGTCCTCGAACTTTTTAGAAATTACAATTTGATCCTCAAAATTGTGAGTAATTAAAATTTTATCCTCAAATTTAATAAAATTATAATTTAGTCCTCGAACCTTTCAGAAATTACAATTTGGACCTCGAATTGTTCAGAAATTGTCACTCCCCGCGCCCCATCGCGAGCATGCAATCATCCCTGCAAGCAAAACCACAACAATCTATCGGCGGTCCCAAGGTCCACTTATATATAAAGGAAGATCGAGAGATGAAATAATTTACATTAAGCACACAGAAGCGTTTCTCAATAACTCCCCGTACCACATGAATACATATATATCCCAAGACTAAGCAGGATTGGATAGCATCAAAAGGTCGTACATCAACATCAACTGGTCACATCTACTACAGACCGCTATACACCAAGGCAACGGGTAAACATGTCAAAGATGTCCACAAAATCCACTAGGGAAAGGGGATCAGGTCGCCAGCCAAAAAGTCAGGTCATCATCCGAAGTCGCCTAGGAAGAACTGCTGGAATCTCCGGTGTCCTCGCTCTCCTCTGACGGCTCGTACTCGGAGAAAGTCTCTGATGGAACCTCCACAGAGTCTTCCATGGTCGCTTCCTGCGACTGCTTAGCCCGGTCTCCCTCCACAATCGCCTCCTGGTCCAGCTCGGATGGATCTCTCTCGGATGGCTCCACCACGATGACCTCATCCTCTAGCAGTGGCACGCGAAACTCAGCAGTCGGCGTTCGCTCCGGGCCGTTCCTCGAACCAACCACTGAGCCCTCGTGAAACTCCTGGTCTGCTATCGTCTGACACTAAGGAGGTATGACACCCTCTGGAATCTCATGGGGCTTCAACGGCCCGACCTTCCTATCCCCGTCCTGTCTAAACCAAGCCTCAAATCGATGAGGCTTCCAGTCAAGTTCGCCCTCATCTACCCAAACTACTGTACATTTCCTTATGTATATATTACCCTGCCTATCGTGGAACTCATCGTAATACGCCGTCATCTCCTGCAGGTCCCCGAATCTGATAGGCCACATTGCTATTACCTAGGATCTGTAAAGTAGAATTTCCCCAAAAGGGGTGAGATACACATCTCAGTAAGAAAAACCTAACCCTAGGTCAGGTTGACCATCCACTCAGGCAGTCAAGTCACTCAACCTATCCAACTCATGAACTCACGCGGACATGACAGTCATAATTCAATAAACAATAATGTATAGAGGACAGGCATGCATTTATATTCTCATGTCACACACAGTTGCACGTATATGCTCGGCCTATCACTTCACCACACCAATCAACCTCTGTCTGCCTTATTCTCTAGCCCGCGATTAGATCGCATCAGGCTTGGTCCGCGTAAACGCATCATGTCCCAGTTCAATTTCCAGGCAGAGTCTATGAGCTCATATTCTATCCCGCAATTATATCGCATCAGGACTGTGGCTATTTCAACCCCGCGGCTCCGTCGCATCAGGGCGCCACCTTTTCATAATCCACCCCGCGACCTCGTCGCATCAGGGTCTCAATCTCTGCCCCGCGTCTCATATGCCTCAGGGCCATGCCATGCAATGTCACAATCATGCCTCATGTCACATCATATCAATTAACTTGGTTTTTAAAAATTAAATTTCATAACCAATGGCCAATGCGCATGATAATATGTTTAATAAATTTCGTGGCATGCAATTCAATTCAAATAGTACTCAGGCACTCAGACCATTCACACATAGGCTAGGTCAAACAATCATTCTATAATGTCCAAGGGCGCATCAAGCTATTACATGCGAGGATTTTCTCATAAATCGTTCCGTTCGGCCCTTGACTTACCCAATCGAGTCCAATCCCCCTAGCCTCGATTTAGGAAATTCCTTACCTTCGCTTAATAACACAAATTACTCCTCCTTGCACCTCCCAAGGTTCGGCCAACTCAAGTCCAAGGTCAATCCGTCGCGCAACCTAGGATAATCAATCGATTTTGTCAATTTCAAGTTCAATCCCTCCATTCATCCATCCAAATCATCCATTAGATACTCCTCATCATCACAACACATCATACACACCAAATTACAACATAATCCCAGCCTATTCAGCCCTCCACAGAACTGGTTTGGCCCAGCATTGAACCGGTTCCATTCGGTTCTGTTCATGCCGGGTCCAACCGGCCTTAATCTATCTCAAATCCATCAAATATACACCATTCTACCTCTTATAATGTCTACCTAAGAGTTTGGAAGTCTCACCATGAGTTTCAAGTCGCGCGGTTGCCGGAAAGTCGTCGGAAGTCGCCGGAGCACTCACACACAGAATACCGACAGATTCTGGGCATAATGTACAAGGGTTGTTCATGGTCAAAAACTTATCAAATAAATCCTAAATTTTTACCACAGAACCATCTATATGTCTACTTGATCTCCACAAAATTTGAGCCAAAGATTCCAAGTTTTCAGTTGTCTAAAGGGTTCAGAACCGAACCTACCTCAAACTGGAACAGATTCCGTCGACCTGCGGGAAAATGCTTGCCCCGAATTCCTCAGAGCTCCAAATGACCTGATTCTAGTTGAAGGACATCGGCAAGACGTGGGGCTATTTCTGGGTAGTCGGTCGGCAGCAGGGGACGGTCGGAGGTGGCGGTCGTACGGACCGAACGGCGACGTCTGGCGGGGTTGGGTGAAGCAGGAACTGGAGAAGAAGAAGAAGAAGAAGAAGCTTGGTCTGGTCTTTAGGGAACAAAAATGGCCGAATGGGGAGTTTGATGAGAGAGAGAGAGCTGTTTATTATCCCAAAAAAATTTAAATTAATTAAGGTGATTGGTAGGTGGGCATTAATTGGTGAAATGATCTACTACCCTTGGATGCTTGACACTTGTCCATTGTTCTTCTCAAGGGTATCCAATGGCCATCAATTGCTCTTCAGTTTGCAGCAGCTTGGGGGAGGAGAAATGTCCATTTTTCCCTTCCTTCAATTATAAAGACAAAGTCCTTAGCTTGAGGGGCATTATGGTCTTTTTACCTCCGATGTTCGGAACGTCGTTTTTCTCGTTTCTGACTTCTTCGATAGGGCGACGGCCAATCCAATTGATGTTGGAATTCTTGATTTTCCTTTTTCAAACTTTTCAGGACTCATTTCTGATCGTTCCTTCTACCAGACGTGATTCCAGCCTATCCCGAACCGACGGGCGGCTTCCGCAGACTATACGCGTATCGACCCCGTGATTACTAGCGATTCCGGCTTCATGCAGGCGAGTTGCAGCTTCCATTTCCACTTTCCGTAAGGGGCCCGGGCTTTTTCCAGCCATCTTGGAGAACCGGTCAACTACCACAAATATGAAATCATAGCCGCCAAACAACAAGCTAAGGGGCGATCACCCAAGCAATTGATTCGGCTTCGCAATGATCTTTCTATCCGAAAAATTCACCAGCGGTCAATTGCAGTTCTTGGGTAATTCCAGCTCTATTAAGCCTTCCCTTACATTACCATCGCCTTCCATTCATTCTGCATTCGATCCCCGTCCCATCGCAAGCACCTACAATGTCATGATCACATTGGTTTACCCTTTTTTCTTTGGTAGTTCTCAGTACCCCATAACATAATATATGGGGGGTATAAAAGGATAGGTAAATAGTATGGCTAATACTAAAGGTCGGTGATGGGTGGTCCGGGAACAGCAACGGGAGAGGGCTCGTAGCTCCCCTTTCCCTCTTCCTCTCATCACGTTTAGAGCTCGTCAATTCATAGCGGCCTTAGTTGTCATGTAATCGCAAGGGCTTATCGCTAGTCCCTGTGGTCTCGATCGTCACATTCCGATTTAGGATAATTTTGCAAATCGTACGTTGGTTAAGCAGCATCACCCGCGCTCCAACCGCACGACGCTCGCATGGTAATCCTTAATCGTTCTTAGATCGGCCTTTTTGCGGTCCTAAATATCCTCTCGATAATCCTTATGGTCAAAGCGCCATTTTCTATTCGAGTCGCCTAGGTCCACGTATCTCGTCTTGCGTTAGCCTTTCCCCTTTGGTCAGTCTGCTCAAATTGATCAAATTTGAGTGGAATATAACCGAAATACATCGCTTGATATAAATAAACTTCTCATTATAGAGTCTGAAATTGATTGAAATCAGAATGTCACAGAAATTGTCATTGTATTGGTTTTTGGGATCGAATTATGAGTAATTATCATTGTGAATATTCAATTAATATGTACGAAATGAATATTTACTAAATTATATACGCAAAATAATTTGTAATTTTTTTATTTAACAGAATGTCGACAACATCTTACGCGATTGTGTTTTGGGGAGGCATAATAGTTCAAAATGAATATGGACATAGTTACAAAAGGGGACAATCTACAATGTTTGCATTTGCAAACATATCGACACTCAATGAGTTACGTGCTACGATTGAGAGCGCGTTGAATCTAATAGGAAATCAGTATATTGAAAGACTGATTTGTAAATATCCAGTTGTAACATACAACTGTATTACATACGAAATGATAGAAGTGCATAATTATGACACGATTACGATGATCCAGCAGTTTACACAACAAGCTGGTGCTATGGGCATTTCACAGTTTTATGCAATTGTAACTGAACACCAAGTACTACATGATTCTGGGGAAGGTTTCAATATTGGTGAAGACGAACATGGTGTGCATAATCAATACATGGAATCCGATGATAATGACGATGATTATGCCTATGATGATGATGATAGTGATAATGATGATCATCATAATGATATTGATGATGATGATGATGAAAATTTTGATGAAGAAGATGATGCTTCGATTGACACTATTGATAACGATGAACAAGATATTAAAGGTGACCGCGATGACGATATAGAGGCTTATTACAACACCCATTGTAGTAATCCTATTACGTCATTCATATGTCCAAAGCCCTATTCGAAAATCGATTTTCATTTAATGCAAGACAATACAACCGCGAAGCCGGGCGGCGGGGTATTTGATCCAGCGAAAGAATATTCAATTGGCATGTTATTTTCATCACGGAATGTAGTGCAGTTAGCAACGAAAGAATACTCTATTGGAAGAAATCATAATTTTCATTGTGACATGACGAATGAGAGAGAATATGTGATAAGGTGTGGTAATATGAATGGAGTGTGCCATTGGAGGCTTCGCGTGACTACTAAAGACGGTAGCTCGTTTTGAAAAATTACTAAGTACAGTGGGCCACATACATGCATTAATCTGCCATTTTCATGGGATCATCGGCACATTTATCAAATATACATCTGCAGTTTTATAGAAGAAATGGTCAATGCCCAATCAGATATCAAAATCAAGCCACTCATGGCCGAAGTTCATGACAAGCTGAACTTCCAACCTAGTTATCGAAAAACCTGGAAGGCCACACAAATGGCGATTGCCAAAATTTTTGGAGAATGGGACGAGTCATACGGTAGATTGAGAAAGTACATGAACGAAGTGGAACGTAACAATCTGGGTTCTCATTTTGTGATCGATGGTAAGATGAAAGAAGATCAGAGTTGTATGGTTTTCGACTGGATGTTTTGGACGTTCCAGCAGACGATTCAAGGCTTCAAAAGATGTTATCCTGTGATATTTATCGATGTCACTCATTTGTACGGGAAATAAAAAGGAACACTCTTTGTGCGGCCTCACTTGATGGCAACAATCATATTTTCCCTTTCGCATTTGCTGTGGTTGAAATAGAAAATGTTGACAATTGGAAGTGGATTTTGTATATGTTGCGGCGATATGTTATAAGGAAGAGAGAAATTTGTGTCATACCAGACAGACATCCTGGGATCATACAAGCAATGGACACAACATTATGGCATCCTCCACATGCCCACCACAGATATTGCATTTGGCACATTGCGAGCAACTACAATAAACAATTCAAAAATGCCGAAGGCAAAAAACATGTTCATATGGTAGGTAAGATTTGCAATTTTCTAAAGTTTAGGAAAGTGCGTATTCATAAATTTGAATGACAACTACTAATTATTAGTGTAATGTACAACTTACGCATATCAAAAGCGAAAGTTCGATTAGGTTATGAGCCAAATTAGGTGGTTCAACCTGGAAACAGCTACATGGTGTGATGAACTCCCAAAAGAGAAATGGACAAGGGCTCATGATGAAGGGAAGAGACATGGATCGATGAAGACGAATCTAGTTGAATTTGTGAACGGGATGCTAAAGGGTTTTGTGGGCTGCTAATAACAGTCATGGTGGAAAACATATTCTATCAGTTAAACCACTATTTTGACATGAGAAGAACAACATACACGAAATAGCAGGAGAAAGGATTTGTATATACGAAATTTATGGGTGACGCTCTCAGAGAATATAGTGAAAAGGTAAATGGGCATCAAGTTAGACGTTTTGACCCTGAAAGAGGGATTTTCGAAGTGAAAACTGCAAGTGATAGATCAAGAGGATCAAGGGGCCATAAACAGGTAGTGAGCTTAGAAGAACGAACATGCTCATGTGGGAAATTTGAACAGCTGAAAATCCCCATGTTCCCACGTAATCGCCACATGTCAAGCATATGGAATTGACCATAACATGTACGTAGATGGATGTTATACGCTGGCCAAAACCATTCAGTGCTATCACTACTCGTTTAAGCCGTTGGGAAATTCTCAATACTGGCATGAAGATAGCGAGCTGCCATTAGTGCTAGCCCGTGTCGTCTTCATCAGAAAGGAAGGCTCCATGCATTACGTATCAAAAATGAGATGGACTGGACAACGTCGAGCACATCGCATATCCATTGCGAAAACTGTGGCAAATCAAGGCACAATGGGCAAACTTGTAGACATAGGCCGGCTCAATAGTAGATCACATTTGTTCGATGAACTTTTTGTAATAAAACTATATTATTATTGGATAGATATTTATTATGTCATTTATTCGTATAACAGATATGTGAAATTTTCGTAATTTGTATAATAAAGGGACTGTGTGATATTTGTTCAGTTCCCATGGTCAATGGCTACATTAGATATTTTAATTTGTTATAATGTTATAAAATCACAATTGTGTATATATGGATAAAAGGTTTTACATTCAGCCGGGCTCTGAGGATGATTCATTACTTAGTGGCTAGGCCCGACAAAGATCGGAGCACTTGTGGGTCGGTCAGGTAAGTGAAGGATTTATAGTTGATCTATCGTTCATAACCACTTTTGACAAAATTGCAAGTAACTGTTCATGTCACATTTCACAGGTACATCTGGCTCAGCACTTTAGATGTCAGCGAGCAAGGCTGCTATCGCGACCCGATCTCGAGATCCTTTCGAGATCATGGCAGGTTAATGGGTCGTCCCGTCTAGTCGGACAGGGACATCTCCCAAGGGTTTTTGCCCAAGTCACAATGGAGGTATACGTGGTCGACCTTTGATGTGGTCTGGTGACATATGATACGTGTGCATGCCAAGGAGTTGCCACCAATCATTTCATGGAGGGTACGAATGGAAACTCTATCGAATAGTTGAGAGAGCATTCTATTAAATTCTGAGTAAACTAGAGAAATGGGATTGGGGACTTTGTTACGCCAACTATCAGAGTTGACGCCCTTTCGGAACCTAAGTTAAATTATTTATCTAACCTAAGATTTCATGTAGATAAGTGGGGTGCGACGAAATCTAAGAGTTTATGCAAATATGAGTGACTATCCTAGCAAACGCAATTAATAAAATAAGCGCACAAATCAAGGATCTAATACGTGCGGATAAATCACATGAACACAACGCGACATCCCTAGTAAGGCCCTATTAGCCTAAAGAAATGTCAATCAAGGCTTAGGAGTATTTTTGACATGATTTTTCCTTGAGGGGAAAAATCATAATTTTGAAGAATTTTGGGACAATTTGCCCTAAAAGGGAAAAATTGTTATTTCGGATGGAATATGGAGTCAAAAGATGGTGGAAATATGATTAGTCGCCAAGCTAGTCCATTTCTCATTTTCAAGAATTTTTAGAATTTTTCTAGAATTTTAGAAGCGATTTACCTTTTGAGGGGTAAAATCGTCATTACAGAAGGTGGTGAGAAGTGAAAACCTCAAACAGGAGGATTGGTCAACCACAAGACCCAAATCCTAATTTTGAGCAATTTTTGCAACTCAATCGGAGTAAGAGAGACGATTTACCCTTTAAGGGGTAAAATCGTCATTTTCAGAAAAAAAGGAGATTCGAAAATCTAAACATAAGAATTGATCACTTGATAGACTCTAATTCTTATCTTGGCATTCTCAACCTATTTCATATTCCAATTAGAGGCGATTTACCCCTAAAAGGTAATATCGTCAATTTCCGGAAGAAATGATAAGAAATCTCAAAAATAGGATTGACCAGTTGTCTGAGGTCATCACTCAATTTTTGGGAACTTCTAGAATATCTAGGAATTTTTCACAATTTTCCTACATATTTTTGGATTTTCTAGGATTTTCTAATATTTTTTTTAGAATTTTCTAGAATTTTTTTGATTTTTTATTATTTTTAAATTTTTTATTAAAAAATGATTCGGATCGGGTCGATCTGACCCACTCGGGTTGGACAACCCGGCCCGAACCCGGACCCTCGAGACCAACGCCTCAAAACGATGCCGTTCCTTTTTTTATTTATTCAGATTTAATTCGACGGTTCCTAATAAACCACGTGGCTACTCCACGACCACTGGATTGGCTTACTAAAAACTTACGACTCAAATCAAAAGCAGACTAAATTTCATCCTCATATCTGATTACTTAAATTTACGGTCACGATTAGAACCCGAGACCTGATCTGGTCCGTCCATCCTCACTAACATAAACGACGTCGCTCAACTCTTGACCTAAACGGCACCGTTTGAGTTAGTTTTGATTTTCTGGTTATAAAACCATTTTCAAATATTCCTAATTTCTAATCAGACGGCCATTAAAAATAGGACTCGATTAATCTACGCCATCCGATCACTGCTGACTCAGCCTAAACAAACTAACGGTCAAGCCAACTCAGCATTGCTTGGACCAATCATAAAACGCCACCAAAATATTTGACTCGTTGACTCTGCCACGTCAACTTTGTCTTCAACCTCTCGACTCCAACGAAATGGACGGCTAAGGATTCTCCAGCGCTAACAACTAAATCTTAACCAATTAACATAAACCAGTGTCGTTCGACTCACTTAGTCCTCTAGTTTCACATATCTAAGAATCGAAGCATTTCATCCACGGAATCAAGCACGAGCAAGCTCGAGTCAGTACAAGTATAACTACTCTAAACATGCCACCCATGGCATCTCGAACTAATTAAGAGGTTCAGAACACTTACCTCGAGCTCCGATTGAACTCGCACGGCCAGATTTGGCTAGGCAAGATTGAACAGTATTCAACGATGAAGGTTGAGTTTTGAGACTCGATTTGAGATATCTAGACAAGGTTGATGCAAAATGATAAAGCAATAATGATAAGCGATGCTTGAAGAGTAAAACGCCTATTCTAACTCAAAGAATCATGATCGGAATCGAGTTTCGCCATTAAAGCACAGTATGAAAGCTCGAAGACTAAACTCACCTATTTCGGAATGATAGGCGACGCAGCTGGTCCCGATTGATTCTTGCTATTTCAGCCATGCTTCTGATGACCTTTGTTGGCTTCGGGTTGGTCGGAGGTGGCTTAACCAGTGCCTTGAATTTGAGCTCGAATTCTCAACAGCCTGGACTGGAGAATGAGCTCACTTCCTCTCCTTCTCTCTGTGTGTCGATTCTGTTTTCTTTTTGCAACAGAATGAAAAACCCCCCTTCTTCTAGAAAGCCTCTCAAGACTATATACCCTTTTCAAATTTTTGCCGTGAACGGGGAGTGTCTAACTTACTCCAAATGGCACGTGACAGTGCGTGCCATTTGGTCCAAACTGCGCCAGAGACAGTAGGCAACTCTGTTAAGTCAAAATGATCCGCCTGCGTGCGTGACTTGTGACATTTCGAATTCCGACCGTCTCGAGGCTATTGAATGAAAGGATATTGATCGGTATATTTCAGTTGTAACTCGCTCGGAGTTGGCCACTCTTGAGTTAACTACCAAAAGGGAAAGACTAACACGGAGTCGGGTACGTGGACTTGGGGAAATTGAATGAGAAATGGCACTTTGACCATAAGGATTGTCGATGGAAAATCTTAGGCCAGTAGAGATCGATGTAGTAACAATCAAGGAATGTATTGCTAGCGTTATACGTTGGGACGCGAGTGATTTCGCTTAACCAAAGTGTAAATTGCGAGAATTTCCTAAATCGGATTCCAATGATCAGGATCGAAGCAATGAATGATAAACCCTCATAATTACATGACAACCAAAGTCGCCACGGTTTAAGAAAAATCCCAAGGTCGATACGTGTAGCGCTGCGAGAGTCGCTCGTCAGTTTGAGATAAACAAGAATTACAGTTGACCAGAGTTCGACATGAAATTGAACCTTGAGATTTAGGTATTGGACATTGAGGAATTCAAACATTTGAATTGAATTGGACGTCGCCTCATTGAGGGTGATTTATACTAGAAAAATGGAAATTCGGACTGAAAGTATAAAATTACCATTTTGCCCCTCGACCATTGCCATTGCCGTAACATTTCAAGAAGGACAAATTGGTCATTTTCCTCCTCTATATGACAGTCGAAAATTAATAAGGATGAGGTCAAAGAAAGTAAGCCTTCTAGAAGCTATGCCACATGTCAACCATTGGAGTCCCCAAGCATTAATTACCCTCACCAAACCAAGTCTCGTCAAAATAACCCAAATTATTTGGGTGAGACATTCATTTAGAAGCCTCATCAACCCCTTTTCGGAGACGCCTGGCCTTGCTCAAATCACCAAAAGCAAGATTAAGGTGTCCTTGACAAGTTTCAGGTGGTGGTTTGACAATTGGTTGAGTCGTTTTTGATGTGTAGTCTCGAGATCAAAACCAGACGAAATCCGCGCGAGCTGAGGTAAGGTCTTCGTTCTACTTTTTAGAGACTCCGTTTAGCCTCAAATGTTTTAGGAGACCTTCATGACAGCTAGTAATAAGGTTGAATGGTCTGTGGCTACAAGTTTGATGATTCTAAAATAGGTTTCATGGTTGAACATTGATGATCAAAATTGGACAGATTCTTATCGTGTGGAGGTCGAGCCGTTCCGAGGTCTTTGGGGTGTCGATCCACTTCAAATCTCATGGTCAGATCTCGAAACCCATAAAGGAAGATTTTAGTAAGTTGGTTTGTGAAGGATTGAGGATTAGAATTTAGTTATGGCTTGATTATAAGAGTTAGATTGAAAATCGATTCTATTTTTGGGGATGAATCCTTGCTGGCCGGTTCTATTTAGGACTGATTAAGGAGTGTTTGGAATTCAAATTGACTTATAAACTCATATACGATGTGATGTGAGGTGTTAATGAGGAGTTTGTGAAGAGAATTGGGGTTTATAGGTGAATTATGGCAAAATTGGAGCACAAACCTCTAAGTTGAGTTTGGTCTTGGGTGTGGCCGTGTGAACCGAACCCATTGAGGGTTTGTGGGAGTGTTATTATGCGTTCATTTGATTAATAAGGTGTCATGAATTGCCAATGGTATGGCTAAGGAAGAATTGGGTTAATGGAAGTGAGCATTCCATGGTTTTTTATTCAAAATTGGTGAATCTTTTTAGGTTGACGAAGAATTCGTGGGGATTATATATTTATGGCATTGAAGAGAGTTGCTTGGTGTGATACTGTGCTAATTGACTAAGGTAAGTATTTCCTAAACCTTTATCTGAATGCTAGGACACTACTAGATAGAGTGGTCGAGTGGTTTGATTGCTTTATGAAGCCTATGCCTAGAATTGCTTGACTGAGTAGTGGAATCTATGGTTTGAATGGCATAACATGACAATTAGACTGTGATAGGCCTTGATGACATATTTGGCTATTGAGCTCTGTATTCGTGAATTGGCAATGATGTCTTGTTATTGAATTTGGCTATAGTGCCTATAGTATTGAATTGGATATAATGCCTGTGTGCTATGAATGGGCTATGGTGCCCCAACGATCGTTGGCCTGTGGCCTCGGAGATCGTTTTGGCTGTGAGTCCCTAAGATGATAAATGGTTGTGAGCCTCTGAAGTACCGATTGGCCTGTGGCCCTAGTGGTACCAATTTACTATAAGTCTTGATGATGAAAATATCGATTGGTCTGTGGCCCCAGTGGTATTGAATGGTGGTTAGCTTGAAAGATATTGAAGATACTTATTAGTCTATGGCCCTAGTGGTATCGAATGGTGGTGATCTTGAATAAAATGAGAATGCCGATTGGCCTATGGCCCCAGTGGCATCGAATGGCTGCGAGCCTTGAAAGTACCGATTGGCTTGTGGCCCTAGTGGTACAAAGACATCGTTTGGCCTATGGCCCCAGTGATGTCAATTGGCAGGAGTGCTAAAGAAGTACAAAAGTGGAGGTGGAAGTTGTGATAATTGAGCATCGAATTGTATGTTGCTTGTGTAGGGAGCTTGAGACCCTGAAGTTGAGTGTGATTGATTGTAATGCTCATCCATGCTTGGCTATTGATATTCCTATTTGTTTGATGCCACGAGCTATTATTGATTGCTTGCATCTTGGTGGCATTGTGTGTGATCTGGGGGGACTGGTGTTCAGGTCTAGGTTTATATTTTACTTATTGAGATTTATATCTCACCCTAGTGGGGGCTTAACTTTTTTAGGTCCTAGGTGAAGGAAGCCCTAATTTGCCAAGGACTGACATTGGAGGTAGTGATTGATCAAATGTATTTATACGTTGGGTGACTTTAGAGATGATATATATTGTTTGGTGGATATAGAAATTAAATCTTTAGTTTTGACCATTCATGAAATTTGAGGTGTATTATATAGATATGAGGAGTATACTACTTTTCCGTCCTAAGTCATCTTGATTTTGTGTACGGAGTAGTTTCTTGCTTCCGTTTGTATATGATTTGGAACATGAAGGCCGAAGGATCCTGGATGGCACAGCTTGATTAAGGCCTGGTAGGATGTTCACGTGCTTGCCAGGTTCAGAGCTTGACATCCTCGTTTAAGTGGTATCAGAGCAAAATCAGCTCTATCCATTGTGATTGAGGTTTGAAGTGATAAGGAGCGATGACTTGAGGACAATTAGGTAGTGAGACCTTTAGGATTGAGCATTAATCACTGAATCTTGAGGATTCTAGGCTTGAACTTGTGTGGTATTCTAATGGTCCTTGTGTTGATTTAATGGATGATCTTGAGTGATTTTATGAATAAGGCTCGCAAGGAAGTGAATGGAGATTGAAGAGTCAGAAGCTTGGATTTGAGGTTGCTAAAGAATAACTTATAAATGAAAGTTCAATTGGAGTATATGATTGTGATTGTGGTTTGTCAATGACCCAACTTGGGGAGTATGTGTTATAAAGAGACGACTGGCATTAGCGGGTTCAGGCTTGAATTGTGTTGTATCTTAATGGTTTGGTTATCGATTACTATTGACAGCCTTGGATGCTATAAGGTGAGATGCATATAGGGAAGCAGATAAGGAATATTTGGATTAAAGATCAGCTGAGATCGAGTGCATGTGGATTTAACTTGAATAGAGACTAGACTTGAGGTATATAGTTGAATATAGGCAATTGATCTGTGAAAGACAATGGCCCTTGTGGAGCTAGAGGTCTTCTATGGATAAGAATTGATTTGAAGGTGATTGTGGTATGACAAGTGGTGACAACGAACATACTGTGCATGTGATTGTGGCTTGAAATGAAAGTTGATAAGGGTGCATGCATGAATTTATCGTTGTTGGGCTTAATAGATGGTCGCTTGGTATGGGACAAGTGGATGGGATACTAGTAAACTATAATGAAACATGGTATGAGACATGTGGAACGGGGCTTTTTCCGTAGATGTATTACTTGGGACAACCTGCAACATCAGGTCTGATGAGGGCAGGGAGTGATCGCCGGGACAGAGAGGTCTGGACAAGGAGCGGCTCTTGGCAGGCTTATAAGATGGCAAGAAGCAGGCATGACCCAAGTTATAACTTGAAAGGGAAAGTCCAAGTATCAGGTTGAGTCCAATTATGGTTAATAGATGTATGGCACGAGATTCAGTCCCAAGTGAATGTTGAAAGTGGCATGGCATGTGAAATGACGCTTGTGAGTAGTGTGACATTCTGATTTTCAGTCAATTTCAAACTCATTAATGAGAAGTTTATATATATCAAGCGATGTGTTTAAATCATATTTCGCACAAATCTGATCAATTTGAGTAGGCTGACCAAAAGGGAAAGAGTAATGTGAGACGAGGTACGTGGACCTAGGCGACTCGGATAGGAAATGACGCTTTGACCATAAGAATTGTCGAGGGGATATTTAGAACCACCAAGGGGTCGATCTAAGAACGATTAAGGATTGCCTTGCGAGGGTCATACGATTAGAGCGCGGGTGGTGTCGCTTAACCAACGTATGATTTGTAAAATTTTCCTAAATCGGACCGTGACGATCGAGACCATAGGGTCTAGTGATAAATCCTCACAATTACATGACAACCAAAGCCATCATTAATTGACGAGCCCTAAACGTGATATGAATCACGAGGTCAATATGCATAACATTTGCAAAAGTCGCCCGTTGATTCGGGATAGTCTAGAATCATGTCTGATAGAAAAAGCCATCAGAAACGAGTCTTGAAAATTGAAAATGGAGAATAAAGAATTTCAACATCACATTCGAATTGGTCGTTGCCCAATCGAAGAGTTTTGGAGCGAGAAAAATGACGTTCTGAGCGTCGGGGTAAAATTACCATTTTGCCCCTCAAGCTTAAGCCTTGCCTATGCAATTGTAGAGGGGCATTTTGGACATTAAACCCTCCCCCTAGCTGCCGAATTCAAGAAGGATTATTGGCCGTTAGATCAAAGCTTGAATGACAAAGGGACAAGTGTCAATGGATAGTGTAAAGAGTGGTCAAATATACTATGCCAAACCTACCATTCAAAGCATTGACCAAGAGCTTGTATATAGTCTTCTCACTCTCTCTCGTCACTCATTTGGCCAGCCATACACCCAAGAACCATCGAAAATCTTCATCTGCTTCTTCGTTGTTTCTGTCGATCGCCGACCAAACCTGCTATCGTAGTTCGCCGCCCACGACGAGCTCCTCCGACCACCGCCGGCTGATCATACCAACCTAGATATACGTCTTGCTGACCTCCTTGAAGTGGAAGCGAGGCATTTGGACCACCAAGGAGCTCTAGCCAAGGGTTTCTCGAGAGCCGACGGAATTTGCTCTAGCTTGAGGTAGGTCTGGTTTCTAACCCTTTTGGAGGTCGAAATGTTGGCATTTTGAGGTCAAATTTTATGGATGTCTAGTAGACATGTATATGAATCTGTGGTAAAAAGTTGAGAGTGATTTGAAGAAGTTTTGATCTCGAATCGGTCTTGTGAACTTGGAACAAAAACTGCCGGTTACTGACTTAGGGAGATCCGACGACGTTCGACGAGTTACCGGCGACGATTTAACCTCAAACTCACTGTGAGCCTCACAAACCCTTAGATAGACATGTTAAGAGGTAGGATGAGGATTAAATTATGGATTTAGAGTTGGTTTAATGCTGATTGTGCCCGATTTGCACAGAATCGAGAAGAACCGGTTCGGTTCTTTGCAAGGCCGGGGCTGTGGGGGCTGTTGGCATTGGATTATGAGTCTCAAATTGACGATTAAGACATGTTAAGATGGTGAGGATTATGCTATGGAGGATTATGGTTCATGGGATGAGGAATTGGACTTGGAAATTGATGGAATTGATTGAAATTCATAGGTTGTGCGGCGAATTCAACTTGAACCCTAGGAGGTCGAAACTTTGAGGATCCAAGAAGTGAATTTGGTGTTATCAAGCTTAAGGTAAGGGAATCCTAAACTTAGGATAGGGAGATTGAACTCAATTGGGTGAGTCGAGGGATGAATTGATTCATTTATGAGGATTTATCCAAGGGGATAGCTTTCTTTATATCCTAAGACGTTATAAGATGTTTATGTGTGACATGGTTTATGCCTGAGTCATTTGTCATGTCGAGTGTCGTTTGATTGCCTTGCATGCCTTGACTATTCAAATTGTGCATGAGTTACACCTATTGTTTGTATGTGAATTGAGTTGAGGTAACATGGCATGAGCATGACATGGCGAGGGCCAAGGCGTATGAGACATGGGGCGGGAGGTGGATACTCTGATACAACAAGGTCGCGGGGTGGAATTGATGTTGTGTGGCGCCCTAATGCGATCAAATCGCAGGGTTGAGATGGCCACGGTCCTGATGCGAGCTATTCTCGGGACGGTGGTATGAGATGATGATATTGGCTTGGAGATTCATCGGAACCTGATGCGTTTACGCGGATTGCCGACGACGGTCTGATGCGTTTACGCGAACCAATCCTGATGTGATCTAATCGCGGGCTGAAGATTGAGGCAGGCAGGAAGAGGTGGTTGTGGTGAGATGGCAGGATGAATTGTGCATTATCATCTGAGTGTGATATATTGTCATAGTTGCATGCCTGTCTAGACTTTGTAGCTATCATCATGTCAGCAGCCCGAAGCAGGTACGAATAGAAGAAGGCCTAGAATAGCCAAGCAAAAGGGGTCCTTTTAAGTGGTCCAATCAGTCTAATGCGTAATGTCCGGTCTCGGAAGTCTTTTAGTAATCCATAGATTAGGAACCGAGTGGGGAAGTGAGCTCTACTCGAAACTCTAAAGGCTGCTCTGCCACCTAGGGGATAGGATACCTTTTCCTTTTCGTCCGATTCGAGAGCTGGATCACCTGGTCTCTAATAAGGCTTGGGACTAGCAGCTGGGTCAGCAGGACTGTGGTCAAAGTGTTCTGCACACAAGGTCTTTGATCCAGGGATCAAGGAGCGGTTGGCATCCTCAAGGACGAGGTCTGTGGGAAGTGAGACTGTGGCATCCGTTGGGTGGTTTACACCTGTGACCTTTGATCAGAACAACGCCACGCACGTGAGGTGTTATTTCTTGGTTTCGTCCAGTCATTAATAACTTGATTATTTTTAGATAATAGTAGATAGAAATAACGCTCGTAAGGAGTCCTATTGAAACCAAGAAGTATAGGCCTGCCTGCCATCCACACCAGAATAAATGGAGTTTTCCGAAAAAACCTGCTAGTGGAGGAAGTGTTGTTTTATTGATTTGTGCTTCATATGCTTGTGAGTGAAATTATTTGAGTGTACGATTACCGAAATGAACGGTCGACCTGACCTAGGGTTATGACTCCTTTTATTGAGATGTGTATCTCACCCCTTTGAGAACCCTTATTTTTACAGATCCTAGGCCTTAGATATGTGGCCGATTCGTTTTGGGATCCCATGGAAATGACGGTATATTTTGACGAGTTCCCGGATAGGCAAAGGGAACGTTTATGTGAGAAAGTGCACGGTTGTATGGGTTGACGATGGTAGCCCGGATTGGAAGCCTCATAGGTTCGAGGCATGATTCAAGAAGGTCGGAGACGAGCAGATTGGGCCGCTGAAGCCCCATGAGGTACCCTAGGGGGTTATCCCTGATTGGTGCTAGACTGTTGGGGAGCAGAAGTTACCAGAGGGGTCCGTAGTTGGTTCTAAGAACGGGCCGAAGAAGACCCCGATGCTGGACTTTACTATGGAGGAGGACGAGGTCATTGTCTTGAAGGCCACTGAGGAGGATCTTGCGGAGCTGTCTTACGAGGCGACCATGAAGGATTCTATCGAGGTCCCATCCGAGACCTTCTCCGCGTACGAGCCGACGAAAGATACCGAGGATACCGAGGATTCCGACAGTTTATCTTAGGACTCCGGTTCGTTGACCTGAGCCTTTTGGAGGTGACCCAACCCTGCCCTTTTGGATGTCATGAGGGACTCTTTTTTTGTACTACCTCGTCACCTAGTTTGTTAGTGGATTGTAGTAGCCGGCATTTGTACGAACCATATGTTATGATATATGACAGTTATTATGCTATCCAGGTCCCACTTAACTTATATTTCTACGAGGATTTATTTGAGTATCGCTTCCGCATGTTAGATATATATATTATCTCTCAACTTGATTATGGATCTTGGGACCACGAGAGATGTATTGTTTGCTTGCAGGGATCTTCGCGTGCTCGATGAATTCGAGGCGTGACAAGTGGCATGGTTAAAAGCTTTGTGATTGGCAGTGGACGCCGTTTGGAAAAGAAAAGGGATGTTGTGATTGGTGTCATGTGATTGGCTTGGCCAAGGTCTAACTGCGAGATTAGATGGCATGCGAAGAGTTTATGCCCCGTTGAACTGATGCCTGTTGAAAATGAGATAGCCTGTCGTGTTTGTGACAAAGTGGCAGATGCCTCTAGGCTTAAAGTATGAGCTATTGATTTAGTGAATTGCTGTCTAGATGCTTGTTTGATAGCTGCCTAGTTGAGACTTGCTTAGTAATGGCTGTTAACAGAGAAATTGCCTTGTTGAGGCAGGCATGTTGAATAGTCATTGGCTGATGAGGATTTGGAATCCTTAGGTAATGAGCAACTAGTTGAGAGTTGTTTGGGAACCACTAATGGTTGATAGTGAAAAGTAATGAGATGAGTAGCCTGAGACTTCTAGACTTTAGTAGATGACTTAAGTATTTGATTCCTAGAGGGAATCATAGTCGTTCAAGTGGCATGAGAACCTAATGAGGTTAAACGACCAAGGTATGGTCGTAGAAGAGCATTAGGCTCGAGTATATATATGGTACGAAAGATCTAATAATTGAGATGGATCATGAGCATTGAGTAAAGATGAGCGACTGGAGTATGAGTTCTGGAAGAGAATATGGCTCGATTTGTTAATCGTGCAAGACCCAAGTGTAATAAGGGGTCATAAGAACTTTAAACGAAAATGAGAAAAGTGGATGAGTAAGCAAGGTCGAGGAGGAGCTACCATTGTTACCTAAGTCATTGTGACAACCAATGCTAGTACTAATGAGTTGAATGATGGAAGTCACGAGAAAGGTAACTCTGAGTTATTTCATTCACGAGAAAGGTGAATGTATGGGAAGAACCATGAGAGTTTTGAAAAGCTTGTGAAACTATTTATAAAGAGAGATTGACTGAGTTTGATGGAGGGATGAGATTTGAAATTGTCTCCCTCTGGATTAGGGATATTAGTAAGGAAACCTTAGAGGTTTTGGGTACACTGAGGAAAGAAAGTGACCCTAGCAGTTTTAGCCTTAAGAAGCTGTTGATAGTTGGTGAAAAGTCACCAAAGGAAAAGTTTTCCTCGAAGGCATGAGATCTGCCTGGACTACCTCTATTGAGTTGTTCGATGGAAAGTATCCTCCTGGGATTGCTTGATAGCAAATGTTGTTTGGATCGTGATACTTTTTCAAGGATTAGAGGATGATCGACTAGTGTGAGACAAAGTTCTCAAGGTCCTTTAAGCATATGGTAAAGGTGGTCAATGACCCTTGAATAAGATAAGTAAATCCCTGAGTGGATTGGAGTTTGAAAGCCTTATAGCTGGTTGTTATTCCTGATGTTGAGGAATGGTAATGGGACTCAGTAAAAGAAGAGAATGATCGGAAGACTTATGAATAAGAGAACTCTTTCTCATGGATTACGAGTAAAGAAATGTTCATTATGGAATAGGGAATGTACTTACGAGAGATGGTTGATTACCTAGGCGTAAAACCCATGGTGAAAAATGGGTAGTCCGTCTCTTTTGTTATGAAAGGAGTTGAGGAAAATTGGCATGCTAGTTTGCCTGGAATTAATGATTCCCTGGGATTGGTCAATTGAACTGGAACCATGAGGAATGAAATCATGAGTTGTTGTTCCCTAAAGAATTGGGCGTTCGTGAAGGGCGATTGGACCATGAGATGGTCGTTGATGAAAAGAAAAGCGAACGGACTTGATGGTCCTAGGGACTTGCGATTTTAATGAATGGGTGAATAAGCAAAAATGGTGCTTACATTGTAATTGCAAGGCGACTTGAGATGGTCGAATTGAATATCTGAAATATAAATGTATTGAGACCAAGGAAGAACGAACCTTCTCACTTGAGATAATTGAGTTGTGGGAAGAAGAACGTCGGGTATGGTGACATCTGAATCCTAAAGTAAAGGTATCATCGTTGGCGCAGACTCCAAGGTTGACGTCCTATGAAATGGGAAGGACAATGTGAATTTGAAGTGACAGAATGCCACTGAAGTTTATAGTTTCCTTCATAGGGTAAGAGACCCTAGTGTGAAAAGAAGAGGAAACTAATTATCTTGGTATTGAGGTTTAGTATCTGGACTGAGAAAGAAGACGCAGAAGTTGAATAATACCTAGAGGTGAAATTAGAAAGACTATCCTGTAGACAATGTTGAATTCCAGGACGAGGTCGATGTTTAATTGAATGGATAGAATTGAGATAAGGTCGCATTAGCGGGTTGTGAAACTCAGAGGGTAAAGCACTAATGCTTCTTGAGGAAAGACTGAAAATAATGAACAAAATGTTGTGTGGTCCTATAGGAGACCCGTGACAACAAAGAGCCAAGGTCTGAACTCTTAAGTGAGAGGTAGGAGGAATAGTTTGGAAGATTCGATATCTAATAGCAAGAAGCTGATAATAATCAGATTAAGTGTCCAAGGAATAAATAAGTTGATTGTTACTGTCTCAAGAGACGATGCTTGGACTCATCTAAGGAGTCGTAAGGGCATGAACACCTTAAGAATTGTCTCATGAACCCAAAGAGAATGCTCATTGTATGCTAAATGTGAAGCGCACGAGCTACGAACTTGATGAGGTAAGATTCCTCAGTCATGAAATTTCTGGGAAATGAAATCCATGTGGAGTTTTGAGGATTGAAATAAGTGATGAATCGACTAGAGTCGATGTGAGTTGCGGAAGTTAGAAGCTTCCTGGAATAGATGGATTGTTATAAACGAATCATGGGAAGATTTCCTACAAGAGCTGTTCCATTAGTGAAATGGACTAAGGACGAGACGTGACACGAATGGATAAATGAGCGTGAAAAGAGTTTTTGAGGACTTGAGTTAATCTGATGACTATGGTGTTTATGGCATTTTCGATTGGAAATTGTAAAGCTTATGAAAGTCGCAATGACGCTTTGCAGAATGAAACTTGAGTCATAACAAGGCAACCGGAAGTGGGCATTGCATATACATCGTGATGAGAAGGCCATAGGAGTTGGAATGCTTAGAGCATGATTGGAGTGGGTTTGCGAGTGTCCTCGCAATAAAGTTAGGGAATATTGTTTGGGAGAAGAAATGTCTCAAGGCTATACCTACCATGAGAGAATAAGGAAGTAGTTTTCTGAGAGGAATTGAACAAGAGGCAATGTTGATGCATGAAATTGCTTGTGGCTATGAGAGTGTTGCTCGTGTAAGGAAAAACCCCGGAGTTATGTCAACTATAAGAGGTTGAGCGCATTGACTGTAAAAAGGGAAATTGATGGAAAGTCATGTAGAACGAAGAGATTACCCAAGTGTTATTATTGCGATATCCATATCACCAAGGAAGGGTGAGTTATTTAGCGAGTGTTTATAATTGAACTTTGGGCATTGTGTAATTGGTGATGAGGGACACATCTTCCTCGAGAATAAGAGATTCAACTTCTAAATTGGGATTTTGTTAATGGACTAGGCTGATGACTACCTAAAGCGTCAAATCTGGTGGTCAGAAAGGAATTGAGATACTGCCATGATCGAACCCTGATATTTAAGGGGTGTGGAAATGAATGGAACATGGAGAATTAATGTGTGCCTTAGGATGACACCAAGGTGTGCCTAGATTGCCTTGATATTATCGGTGATATGGATTGAAGGTTGAATTAGTCTAACGTGTGGTCGAGTATTAGAAATGCTGATAAGAGGAAGAGACGGGGCCACGAAAGTCGATGAATCACTATAATCAGAAGAGATTTTCAAGTGCAACCGAGAAGGCTATACCTCGATTTGGATAATAAAGGGCAAGTTGATAAAGCCCTTAAATATCTGATGGAATGAGAAAACATTTGAAGGGAGTGATACGTCAAATGACATGAGTGCCAAAAAGCGCATTATTGCGATGGTATAATAAGGAACGGAGTTATTTTGAAGAATGAGAAGGCGATGAGGCGTCTATACTACATGAGATTAGATAATTGGAAAGTGGCAAATTTCGAGGATGAAATTTCTTTAAGAGGGACGAATTGTGATATTTCGAATTTCAACCCTCTTGAGGCTATTGAGTGAAAGGATATTGATCGGTGTATTTCAGATGTAACTCGCTCGGAGTTGGCCACTCTTGAGTTAACTGACCAAAAGGAAAAGACCAACGTGGAGTCAGGAACGTGGACCTAGGGAATTTGAATGAGAAATGGTACTTTAACCATAAGGATTGTCGAGAAAATATCTTGGGCCAGTAGAGATCGATCTAGTAACGATCAAGGAATGTCTTGCTAGCGTTATCCGTTGGGACGCGGGTGATTCCGCTTAACCAATGTGTAAATTGCGAGAATTTCCTAATTCGGATTCTGATGGTTAGGATCGAAGGAATGAACGATAAACCCTCACAATTACATGACAACCAAAGTCGCCACGACTTAAGAAATATCCCAAAGTCGATACGCGTGGCGCCTGCAAGAGTCGCTCGTCAGTTTGAGATAAACTGAAATTACTATCAACAAAAGTTTGACATGAAATTGAACCTCGAGATTTGGGTATTGGACATTGAGGAATTCAAACATTTGAACTGAATTGGACGTCACCTCATCGAGGGTGGTTTATACTAGAAAAATGGAAATTATGACTGAAAGTGCAAAATTACCATTTTGCCCCTCGACCATTGCCATTACCTTAACATTTCAAGAAGGACAAAATGGTCATTTTTTTCCTCCATATGGCTGCCTAAAATTGATAAGGATGAGGTCAAAGGAAGTCAAGCCTTCTAGAAGCCATGCCACATGTCAACTATTAGAACCCCCAAGCATTAATTACCGTCACCAAACCAAGTCTTGTCAAAATAACCCAAATTATTTCTGTGAGACATTCATTTAGAAGCCTCATCAACTGTGTATACCATCCCATCAAATTCCCTTGCATTTTCCTCTCCATTTTGCTCTTTACCGAAAAACTGCCAGAAGACAAGTTTCTGCCTCCTTGTTTGGTGTGATTGCCAGCCCCTTTCCGGAGCCGCGTGGCCGTGCTCAGACCACCAGAAGCAAGATTAAGGTGCCCTTGACAAGTTCCATGTGGTGATTTGCCAATTGGTTGAGTCGTTTTTGCCGTGTAGTCCCGAGACCAAAACCGGTCGAAATTCGCGCGAGCGGAGGTAAGGTCTTCGTTCTACATCTTAGAGACTGCGTTTGGCCTCAAATGTTTTAGGAGACCTTCATGACATCTAGTACTAAGGTTGGATAGTCTATGGCTGCAAGTTTGATGGTTCTAAAATAGGTTTTCGTGGTTGAACATTGATGATCAAAATTGGATAGATTCTGATTGTGTGGAGGCCGGGTCGTTCCGAGGCATTGGGGTGTCGATCCACTTCAAATCGCATGGTGAGATCTCAAAACCCATAAAGGAAGATCTTAGTAAGTTCGTTTGTGAAGGATTGAGGATTAGAATTGAGTTATGGCTTGATTATATGAGTTAGATTAAAAATCGGTTCTGTTTTGGGGGATGAATCCTTGCAGGCCGATTCTGTTTAGGACTGATTAAGGAGTGTTTGGACTTCAAATTGACTTATAATGTCATATACGATATGATGTGAGGTGTTAATGAAGAGTTTGGAAAGAGAATTGGGGTTTAGAGGTGAATTATGGCAAAATTGGAGCACAAACCTCTAAGTTGAGTTTGGTCTTGAGTGTGGTCGTGTGAACCGAACCCATTGAGGGTTTGTGGGAGTGTTATTTTGCATTCATTTGATTAATAAGGTGCCAAGAATTGCCAATGGTATGACTAAGGAAGTATTGGGTTAATGGAAGTCAGCATTCCATGATTTTTTATTCAAGATTGTTGAATCTTTTTAGGTTGACGAAGAATTCGCGGGGATTATATATTTGTGGCATTGAAGAGAGTTGCTTGGTGTGACATTATGCTAATTGACTAAGGTAAGTGTTTCCTAAAGTTTTATTTGAATGCTAGGACACTACTGTATAGAGTGGTCGAGTGGTTTGATTGCTTTATGGAGCCTATGCCTTGAATTGCTTGATTGAGTAGTGGATTCTATGGTTTGAATGGCATAACATGACAATTGGACAGTGATAGGCCTTGATGACATATTTGGCTATTGAGCCACGTATTCGTGAATTGGCAATGTTGCCCTGTTATTGAATTTGGCTATAGTGCCTATAGTATTGAATTAGTTATAATTTCTGTGTGTTATGAATGGGTTGTGGTGCCCCAGCGATCGTTGACCTGTGGCCTCGAAGATCGCGTTGGCTGTGAGTCCCTAAGATGATAAATGGTTGTGAGCCTCTGAAATACCAATTAGCCTGTGGGCCCCATGGTACCAATTGCCTAAAAGTCTTGATGATGAAAATACCATTGGCCTGTAGCCCCAATGGTATTGAATGGAGGTGAGCTTGAAAGATATTGAGGTTACCGATTGGCCTGTGACTGTAGTGGTATCGAATGGTGGTGATCTTGAATAAAATGAGAATGTCGATTGGCCTGTGGCTCCAGTGGTACGAAGACATCGATTGCCCCGTGGCCCCAGTGATGTTAGTTTGTAGGAATGCTAGAGAAGTACGGAAGTGGTGGTGGAAGTTGTGATAATTGAGCATCGAATTGTATGTTGCCTGTGCAGGGAGCTTTGGACCCTTAAGTTAAGTGTGATTTATTGTAATGCTCATCCATGCTTGGCTATTGATATTCCTATTTGTTTGATGCCACACATTATTGTTAATTGCTTGCATCTTGGTGGCATTGTGTGTGATCTGGGGGGACTAGTGTTCAAGTCTAAGTTTAGGTTTCACTTATGTGAGATTTATATATCACCCCAGTGAGAGCTTAACTTTTTTAAGTCCCAAGTGAAGGAAGCCTTAATTTGCCAAGGACTGGCATTGGAGGTAGTGATTGATCAAATATATTTATACTTTGGGTGACTTTAGAGATAATATATATTGTTTGGTGGATGTAGAAATTAAATCTTTAGTTTTGGCCATTCATGAAATTTGAGGTATATTATATATATACAAGGAATGTACTACTTTTTCGTCCTAACTCATCTTGATTTTGTGTACGGAGTAGTTTTTTGCTTCCGTATGTATATGATTTGGAACATGAGGGCTGAAGGATCCTGGATTGCACAGCTTGATTACGGCCTGGTGGGATGTTCGCGTACTCGCTGGGTTCGGGGCGTGACACGAATGGACGTCCGATTTGTCCATTCTGTGAAAGTGACTTTCACGGCCACTGCGATGTTGACTGATCAATTACACTATGCTCCAGTGTGCATTGGCGACGTCATCGGTCTTGATTGATGCGTCTCACCCTGAAGATCGAAGGCCCAACCACAGGCCTGCCGATTATGGTCGATTGAGCCTTCAATTCGACTATCAAAGTTCGGTTTGTCATTGTTCGTTTGCACAGACTCTTGGGGAAGAAGATGACACTGTAACGAACCGATTCGACTGGTCCAACCGGGCAGTCTAACCGGTCAGAATCGGTTCTGACTTAATTTTCAAAAATTAACCCTAATTATTGAGGAATTTTTGCAAATTAAAACTCAAAATCTAACTTAGGATATGATTACTATCCAAAAATGTGATTTTGCCCAAAAGTTTATGTCAATTTCTACAAAAGCTCCAAATTTGTCCTTGATTGCAATTCGAAAAATTATAAAATTGAGGGCTCAAACTGTCAAATTGGACCAAACCACCTATGCCAATTGACTCAGAATGATGAAAAACATTATGTAGTGGCTTCAATTGGTAAATGTAGCCCTTGAATTGAAAGTAATTTCAATTATACCCAAATTCAATGACTAAATTGCAATAAAGTATGTAATTTTGCCCAATGTATGTAATTGAGCAATTTGTGCAAATAATTGGGCTAAATTGCAATTAAGAATAATTAGATTGAATGTCAAGACCCTAAAAATGCCAAAATTACAAATTAAAAAACTCAATTGACATTTTTTTTTACCAAATTCAATCATACGTGTAATAAAGGAACACATAAAATTGAAATTGAATTTGGACTTTTTTTTAGGTCAAGAATACAAGGAAATTAAAAGAAAAATATTGACTATTTTTTCATATTTGTATGACGTCAAATGTTATTTTTCTTGAATTTTCGGGTATTTTTCTATTTTCTAAAAATACCAAAAATATGAAAAATACAAAAAATTATTTTTTTTGTCAAAAATGGTTCTTTGGGCTTGGCCAAAGCCACCAAAGTTAATTTTGCAATTTTTCAAAATTTTATGAATGTTTTATGAATTTTTCAAAAATAAAATATAGAAGACTAATCAGAAATCAGGTGTCAACAGCTGCACATAGGCGACCTTGATCTACGCCTAGTTCGATATCTGTAAAATTCTGGATTTTACGGTGTTTATACGATTGGCATTTTATTAGTGCACTGGTGGAGCGGTGGAGAACAGAGTCCTATACCTTCCATATGTCGAATGGAGAATGTACGATCACGCTAGAGGACATTGGAGTGCTTACAGGGCTTCCCATCGATGGAGAAGCAGTTGCTTGGCCTCCTGTTATGAATTGGGGCACTCTTTGTGATTAGTTACTTGATACTCGGCCACTAGATATGCACGGCTCGCAAATAAGATTGAGCTGGTTGGAACAACGTTTTGCAAATATTTCGACAGATGCAGATAACGCCGACATAATGCAGTATGCGATGGCATTCATCTTCCACCTACTTGGAGGATCTATTTTCATGAACAAATCAGGTGCCCGGGTTAGTTTGCACTTTCACCCACTACTAACAAATATTGAGGCCCCTACAAAGTACAGTTGGGGTTCAGCGGCACTAGCATGGTTGCGTTGGGAGTTATGTCATGCAACCCACCATGATGCAAAGCAAATTGGCGGTGCGCTACAGGTACTGCAAATTTGGGCATGGGATCAAATCAAATGTATCTCTCCACGCCTGAACACTGATATTTCTTTTCCAGATATGCCTCTCAGTAGTTGGTATGTGATCTATTGTTTTTTCAATTTGATCTCATTAATTCTTTTCAGTGCGTAAAATATGTGAAAATGTAATATATGTATGTGTATATATATATATATATTTTTTATTTTTATTTTTTTTGCTGTTGGACTCTAGGCTTAGGCACAACAGAGATCCTTATGCATACCTTGACATATATGCGTTACCTACTTGACAGATTGACATTAGAAGATGTAAGTAATGATGGCAACAAACGATTTTAATTATTGGATTAATTTTACGTGTTTTAATATGATGTTTGCTTTTAAATTAATTATTCGTTTAATTTTACATGTTTTATAACGATGACAGATTACTTGTGTGACATTCTGATTTTTCCTGTCATTTCGAGACTTATTAATGAGAATGTATTTGATGATGTATTTCAGTCATATCCCGCTCGAATCTGATTAATCTCGAGTTAACTGACCAAAAGAGAAAGGCTAACGCGAGACAAGGTATGTGACCTAGGGAACTCGAGTAGGAAATGGCACTTTGACCATAAGGATTATCGAGGGGACATTTAGAGCCATAAAAGGCCAATTTAAGAACAATTAAGGAATATATTGCTAGCGTTATATGATTGGAGCGAGGGTGATCCCGCTTAACCAATGTATAATTTGCAAAATTCTTCTAAATCGGAACTACTAATAGACCCTTGCAATTACATGACAACCAAAATCGCCATGAACTGACGAGCCTTAAGTGTGATATGAATCACAGAGTCGATACACGTAACGTCTGCAAAAGCCACCCGTCAGTTCGGGATATGCTAGAATCACATTTGACAGAGAAATGATTCAGAGACGAGTCTCGAAATTAGAAAATGAAAAATCAAGAATTCCAACATTATAATTGGATTGGACGTCACTTTATAGAAGAAAAGTTGAATTGGAAAAACGATGTTCCGGACGTCGAGGGTAAAATTACCATTTTGCCCCTCAAGTTTTAGCCTTGGCTTAATAAATGGATGAGGGCATTTTGGTCTTTAATAAACCCTCTAGGCTGCCAAAAATTTGGAGTTATGTTGGTCATTGGATGAGTCAATTATGAGCAAAGTGACAAGTGTCATAAGATGAGGTTATGGCATTTATTAAACACTTTTAACCTACCATTTCAAGGGAGTTGACCAAGCCAATTGGTGTATATACCCCCCTTCCTTCTCTATTCTGCCGAAACACCTCAACACCATAGCCATCTTCATCTTTTCTTCTTCTTCTACTTCAAGCCGTGAACTGCTCCACCCGACCAGGTTCTGTCCGTCGCTTCACCGCCCTCGAGGTCCACTTTCGGTGACCTCCAGCCTCTGCGCCGACTACCAGCTCTAAGCCCGTCCTCTTGCCAACCACTTCCAAGTGGTAGTTCGGCATTTGGCTACCGGTAGAGCTCCAGCCAGCCGTTTCCCCGTGAGTCGACGGATTCCGTCGCAGTTGGAGGTAAGTCACCGTTTGAGCTTCGTAGGACTTCGTTTTGCTTCAATCTTCTGGCCAATTTTTGTAGACATCTAGGGCACTTGTACACTGAGTTGTGGTGAAAAATTGAGCTGAGTTTTATGGAGTTTTGACACCAAATTGTGCTGTGATTGAAGGACAGAAATTGACCGGTGAAGGACTTGGAAGAATCGGCGCCGTTCATGGACTTCCAGGTGTCACATTGACTTCAAATTTTCGGTGAAACTTTCCAACACCTAGAACTATGTGTTAGCAATTAGATTAGTAGATAAATTGAGATTTAAGAATAGTTTATGGACTGATTAGTTAGGCACTACATAGAACCGAAAATGCCCTGTTTCGGTTCTGTGCATGCTGTGACTTTAGGGGCTGTTCATGGGAAAAATCGAGCTCTAAATTCTTCGTCGAGGCATATCGGAATGTCAATTGATATGTCAATAAGGTTTTTGCCTACAGGACAATCTCTCAGACTTCACTTCCAGGTATCATTCACATTATGTGTCTTCTTTCTTAGTCCAAAGCTTAATCTCAATATCAAGACAATTAGTTTCCCCTTCCTTTCACACTAGGGTTTCTTACCCCTTTTAAGGAAACTATACTCTTCAGTGCCATTCTCTTACTTTGAATTCACCTTGTTCTTCCTATTACATAGCACATCAATCTTAGAGTTTGTGTCAACAGAGGTATTTTTAATCCAAGATTCAGATGCCACCATACTTGTCATTTTTCTTCCAATGACTCAGTCACCTCAAGGGACTAAATTCGTTCGTCCTTAGTCTCCCCGAATTCACGTATCGAATACTCAATTCGATTGCCTCAATTTACTCTGCGATTACTCTCTAAGCACTTTTTTCGCTTCCTCAATCATTTACTAGAATTACGAACAGCCAGGACTATCAAGTCCGTTCACTTTTCTTTTCATCAACAACCATCTGATGGTCCAATCGCCCTTTAAGAATGACACTCTACTCTTTAGGGAACAACAACTCATGATTCTATTTCTAATGGTTCCAATGCAATCAACCAATCCCAGGGAATCATTAATTCCAGGCAAACTAGCATGCCGATTTTTCCTAATCTCCTTCCATAAAAAAAGAGACTGGCTACCCATTTTCCACCATGGGTCTTACGCCCAGGCAATCGACCATTTCTCGTAGACACGTTCCGTATTCCATAATGAACATCTCTTTGCCCGTAATCCATGAGCAAGAGTTCTATTATTCATAAATCTTCCGATCATTCTCTTCTTTGACTAAGTCCCGTTACCATTCCTCAAAATTAGGAATAACAACTAGCCATAAGACTTTCAAACTCCAATCCACTTAGGGATTTACTTATCTTATTCAAGGGTCCTTGACCACCTTTACCATATGCTTAAACGACATTGAGAACTCTATCTCATACTAGTCGATCATCATCTGATCCTTACAAGAATTTTAGGATCCAAACAGCCTTTGCTCTCGAACAATCCCAGGAGGCTACTTTCCGTTGAGCAACTTAATAGAGGTAGTCCAGTCAAACATCATGCCTTCGAGGAAACCCCTTCCTTTGATAACCTTTCACCAATTATCGACAATCTTTTAAGGCCAAAACTGCCAGGGTCACTTTCTTTCTTCACTGTACCTAAAACCTCTAACATTTCCTTACCAAGATCCCCAATCTAGAGGGAGACATCTTCAAATATCATCCCTCCTTCAAACTCAGTCAATCTCAACTTGTACATATCTTCACAAGTTTTTCAAAACTCTCATGGTTCTTCCGAGGCATTCAATTTAGAAAGGATTAATTCAAAGTCACCTTTCTCGTAACTTCCATCTTTTAACTCATCAGCACTAGCATCAGTCATCCTAGCGACTTGGGTACAATGACAGCTCCATCTCGAGTCTGTCTACCCATCCACTTTTCTCATTTCTAATTAAAGTTGTCATGATCCCTTATCGCACTTGGGTCTCGCACAACTAACAAATCGAGCCATATTCTCTTTTGGTATTCATACTCCAGTCGTTCATCCTTACTCAATTCTCATGATCCATCTCCGTTCTTGGATCTTCCTACATCTTACATACTCGAGCCCAATGCTCTTCTACGACCATACTTTAGTCGTTCAACGTCATTAGGTTCTCATGTCACTTAAACTACTATGATTCCCTCCAGAAATAAAAGACTTAAGTCATCTATTCAAGTCCGGCAATCTCAAGCTGCTCATCTCATCATCTATCACCAGCAAACATCAGTGGTTCCCACACAACTCTCAACTAGTTGCTCATTATACAAAGATTCCAAATCCTCATCAATCTATGACTATTCAACAGGCCAATCTCAACAAGGCAACTTCTCAATCATCAATCAATTACTAGGCAAGTTTCAACTAGGCTAAAACTCAACTAGGTCAATATCCAGCAAATACTAAAGGCGTTGCTTTTATAAGTCTTTCGCCCAACCTATAAGCATAAAGCATCAGTCACTCTGTCACAAACACGACAGGCTTTTTCATTCTCAACAGGCATCAGTTCAACAGGTATAAACCCCATATGCCGTCTAATCTCTCAGTTAAACCTTGGCCATAACATTCACATCATGCCAATCATAAAACACGCCTAACAGGCCTATCACAAGCATCACTTTTCTTTTTCAAACGGCATCCACTGCCAAGCACAAAACTTTTAACCATGACACTCACAGACGTCATTTCCCATGGCATGCCACTTTCAAATATTTACTAGGGAATCCATCCCGTGCCATATGGCTTAATCATAATTGGACTCAACCTAATACCTAGACTTTCCATTTCAAGTTATGACTTGGATCATTCCTACATCTTGCTATCATAGAAGCCTGCCAAGGGCCGCTCCTTGTCCGGACCTCCCTGTCTCAGCGATCACTCCCCGCACTCATCAGACCTGGCCATTGTAGGTTGTCCTAAGTCATAAATCTACGAAAAAAGCCATGTTCCATACGTCTTATACCATGCTTCATTACAATTTATAGGTGTCCCATACCAACCGACAGTTTATTAAGTCCAACAGTGATAAGTTCATGCATGTACCTTCATCAACTTTCATTTTATAGTCACAAATATATGCGCAATATGTTCGTTCTCACTACTTGTCATACCACAATCGTTTCTAGATCAAGCCTCACTTATAGAAAACCTTTGGTTCCACCAATGACCGTCACATCTCATCGATCAATTGCCTACATTCAACTATATACCTCAAGTCTAGTCGCTATTCAAGTCAAATTCATATGCATTCGATCACAACTGGTCATTAATCCAAATATTCCTTGCCCACTTCCTTGTATACACCTCACCTCACAAATTCCAAAACTATCAATAGCAATTGATAACTAAACCATCAAGATACAATGCAATTTAAGCCTAAATCCGCTAATGTCAATCGTCTATTTATAACTCATATTCCCCAAGTTGGGTCATCAACAAGCCACGATCACAATCATATATTCCAATCGACCCCTTATTCATAAACAATTCTCTACTAACCTCAAACACAATTACTACCTCAAAATCCATGCTTATGTCTCTTCAATTTCTACTTGTTTCCTTGTGAACCTCAATCACACAATTACCCAAGATCATTGATTAAAATCGATACTAGAACCATTAGAATGCCTCACAAGTTCAAGCCTATAATCTCCAAGATTCAGTGATCAATGCTTAATCCTAAAGGTGTCACTAGCTAATTGTCCCCAAGTTATCACTCCTTATCACTCCAAACCTCAATCACCATAGATCGAATGACCTTGCTCTGATACCACATAAACAGGGATGTCACGCCCCAAACTCGGCGAGCACACGAACATCCCATCAGGCCATTGTTCTTCAATAGTTTTCCAGGATCCCTCGGCCAATCACATCATAGCTCAAAAGAGAAATAAGGTCACGGAAGCCATTAAACCGCTCCATACAAATTACCACGAGATGACTCGGGACAAAGGGGTATACTTCTCTTATTAATAAAATTATCCTCAGAAGTTATCATAGTCAAGTACCCATAATTCAATTCCTAAATCCTCAAGTTTCAGATACAATCCCTAAGGCCACAAAAACATAAAACCATTCATGCCATTACTTCATCGAGAGCCCATCCTCATCACGCTTGTATTTCCATCTTCAAGGGCCTAAAAAATTAATCCCCTATTGGGGCGAGATATATATATCTCAACAAGTAAAACCTAAACCTAGACTGAACACCAATCCCCCCAGACCAAACACAATGCCACCAAGATGCAAGCCATCAACAATATAATGGCGCATGGCATCATCAAAAATAGGGTTATCAATAACCAAGCATGGAGAAGAAACAATCAACCCCTCTCAACTTCATGGTTTCAAGGTCACTACATATGCAACTCGTGATTCAATACACAAATCCACTCATCGTTTGAGCTCTCAATCACGATGTACTTTCCTTGCACTCATGCCAACTAATATCACTGGGGCCATAGGCCAATCGATATCGTAATGACTTTTAGTCAATTGGTACCACTAGGGCCACAGGTCAATCGGTATCTCTGGAGTTCATAATCAATTACCATTTCAGGGGCTCATAGTCGCTCGATACCACTGAGGTCACAAGCCAATCAGTATCATCAGGACTTTTAGTCAATTGGCACCACTAGGGCTACAGGCCAATTGGTACTTCTGGGACAATATAGCATATTCATATAGCATCGACACTATAGTCATTTATGTAGCATAGGTGTTAAAACCAATTCACTAACAGGGCTTCATAGCCAATAGACATCACAGGCATTATAGCCATTTATATCATGTAGGCATCATAGTTAATTAAATCGTCAAGGGCTCAATAGCCAAATATGTTATTAAGGCATATCACAGTTCAAACGTCATGCTATGCCATTCAAGTCATGGAATCCACTACTCAATCAAGCAATTAAAGCCATAAGCTTCACCAAACAATCAAATCATTCGACCACTCTATCTAGTAGTGTCCTAACATTCAGATAAAGATTTAGGAAATACTTGCCTTGATCGAATAGCAAAACTTCACACCAAGGGATCCTTTTCAATTCCACAAGTACGCAATCCACCAAGAATCCCTCATTAACCTAGAAAGGTTCATCAATTTCGAATAAAAAACCATCGCATTCAACTTCCTTTAAACCAATCTCTCAATAACCATTCAATTGGCAACTCAAGATGCCTTATCGATCAATCGAATACATGATCATACTTCCACGAACCCTTAATACATTCGGTTCATGCATCAACATATAAGGCCGAATGTAACTCGGTGTTTTATGCACCAACTAGTCCTTAAATCATTTCAAATTCCCAATCCACTTCACATACACCCCATTAACACTTCACATAACATCTTATGGGGTCTTAACAATAAATTTAAAATATAGAGACACCTCCCACAGCCCTTAAAGGGCTCGGTTCTTCCAAATTGAAATATGGCAGAATTCGGTTCTGCGCTTCCTCTCTTCAATCAGTCCATAAATCAATTTTAAACTTCAATCCATCACAAAACTAACTTGTCATAACCTTAATCTACATGTTAAGGAAGCTCACCGAAGATTTGAAAATAAAATAACACCTCAAAGCCTTCAAACAGCTCAGTTTCCTCCACGGTCCTTAAACGGGGAGAATATGTTCGATTTTAACCACATCTGTTTAGCCATGAAAATATCCTAAATTATCAATAAAATAATAATACTTACTCATCCAACTTAAGTACTATATGTTACGAAGATCTCACCGAAAATTTGAGGCCATTTGGAGTTAGGAAACTCCCAAAAATCGTCACTCTCTAAAACCGAATCAGATTTTAATCTTTGCTTACTCAAACAGACTTATGAGACAAACGGCCGGGCCAAATTAAGTTCACAATAATTTTTTAGAATGGGAAGACGATAAGCTTTAAGATGACGGTGGTTTTACCTCAATCCGAAGTTAGACGACAAAGTTATGGTCGGAACAGTGAAGCCGTTTTTCCCTATCTGCGAAAAACCTGCTCGGCCGAGAAAGATGAAGAAGAAGAAGATGATGGGAGTGAAGGTGTCTAGACAAAATGAAGAGAGAGAGAGAGGGTATTCCATTCTAATAATACACTTTGGTCAATTTGATAGGATGGATAAGGGCATTTAATGCTTGGCCTTCTCTTTGATTGACACTTGGCAAACTCCTATTGGTTGCTCCATTGACTTTGATTTCCTTTGACCACATCCATACACCATTTTCGGCAGCCATATAGAGGGTTAAATGATCAAAATGACCTTCTAAATTTCTTAAGGCAAGGCCAAAGGTCGAGGGGTGAAATGGTCATTTGGCACTTTTCGTCCAAACTTTCATTTTTCCAGTATAAACCACCCTCGATGAGATGACGTCCATCTTAATTTCAATGTTTGAATTCCTCAATGTCCAATACCTAAATCTCGAGGTCTAATTTCATGTCGAACTCTCGTCGACTATAATTCCAGTTTATCTTAAACTGACGGGCGACTCTTGCAGGCGCTACGCGTATCGACCTTGGGATTTTTCTTAAGCCGTGGTGACATTGGTTGTCATGTAATTGTGAGGGTTTATCGTTCATTCCTTCGATCCTGATCATCGAAATTCGATTTAGGAAATTCTCGCAAATTACACATTGGTTAAACGAAATCACGCGTGTCCCAACGTATAATGCTAGCAAGACATTCCTTGATCATTCCTAAATCAATCTCTGCTGGCCCAGAATATTCTTTTGATAATCCTTATGGTCAACATGTCATTTCTCATTCAAATCCCCTAGGTCCACATACCCGACTCTGCGTCAGTCTTTGCCTTTTGATCAGTTAACTCAGGAGTGGCCAACTTCGAGCGATTACAACTGAAACATATTGATCAATATCTTTCCATTTAATAGCCTCGAGAGGGTCGAAATTCGAAATGTCACATATGTGGTTGACCTTCGGTGTGGTCTAGTGACATGTGATATGTGTACATGCCAAGGAGTTGCCACCAATCGTTTTGCGAAGGGTATGATCGGAAATCCTATCGATTAGTTGGATCTTCTATTCGATTCTGCAATAACTGGAGAAATGAGATCGAGAACTTAGTTACGCCGACTATCAGAGTCGACGCCCTTTCGGTACCTAGGTTGAATGAATTATCTAACCCTAAGATTTCATGCAGAGGAGTGGAGTACGAAGCCTAACTCTAAGAGTTCATACAAATAAGAATGGCTACCCTAACTTTCACAATCAGTAAAGAAAGTACGCAAGTCATGAATCTAAGGCATGGGGATAAATCACTTGAATACAGCATGGCATCCCTAATGAGGCCCTATTGACTTAGAGAAGTGTCGATCACGATTTAAGAAAGATTTAGACATGATTTTTTCATATGGGGGCAAAATCGTAATTTGAAAAAATTTGAGACAATTTACCCTAAAAAGGGAAAAGTTATCATTTTAGAAGAAATCTGAAGCCAAAAGGATTTGGAAATAGGATTGATCATCAAATCATTCCATTTCCTATTTTTTAAGAATTTTCAAAATTTTCTAGAATTTTAGAAATGATTTACTCTTTGAGGGGTAAAATCGTCATTTCAGAAGATGATAAGAAGTGAAAATTTCAAACAGAAGGATTGGTCAACTACTAGACCCAAATCACAATTCTGAGTAATTTTCACAACTCAATAGAATAGGAAAGACAATTTACCCTCAGAGGGGGCAAAATTGTCATTTCAAGAAAAAGTATGAGATTCAAAAATCTAAGAAGAAGAATTGGCCACCTAATGACCCTAATTCTCATCTTGGCATTTTCGACCTATATCATGTATAAGGCGGGATTGAATTACCCCTAAAGGGTGGTATTGTGATTTTTTGGAAGAACGAAGAAAACATCTCAAAAATAGGACTGACTTGTTATCTGTGGTCATTCCTTAAGTTTTAAAAATTTCTGGAGTGTTTAGGAATTTCCTACAATTTTTCCTAATTGTTTTGGGTTTTCCAAGATTTTTTAACTTTTTTTAGAATTTTCTAGGATTCTTTTATTTTATTTTTATTTTTAATTAATTTTTGGATTTTTTTATAAAAAAATATCCTTTGGACCGAATCGACCCGACCCACTCGGATCGGATGCCCGGCCCAGACCCGAATCCACGAGGATCATTGCTCCAAAACGACACCGTTCTATCCTTTTTAATTTTCCTTTTAGTTAGATTTAATCCAACGGTTTCTATTGAATCACATGGCTATTCCATGGCCACTAGATCGGTTATGACATTCTGATTTTCAATCAACTTCAGACTCTGTAATGAGAAGTTTATTTATATCAAGTGAAGTATTTCAGTTGTATTCCACTCAAATCTGATCAATTTGAGTAGACTAACCAAAGGAGAAAGGCTAAAGCGAGACGAGATACATGGACCTAGGCAACTCGGATAGGAAATGACGCTTTGACCCTAAGGATTGTCGAGGGGATATTTAGGATCACAAAAAGGCTGATCTAAGAATGATTAAGGATTACCTTGCGAGCGTCGTACAGTTGAAGCTTGGGTGATGCCGCTTAACCAACGTACTATTTGCAAAATTATTCTAAATCGGACTGTGACGATCGAGACCATAGGGACTAGTGGTAAACCCTCACAATTACATGACAACCAAAGCCACCATGAATTGACGAGCCCTAAACATGATGAGAATCACGAGGTCGATACGCGTATAGTCTGTAAAAGCCACCTGTCGATTCGGGATAGCTTGGAATCACGTTTGATAGAAGAAACGATCAGAATCGAGTCCTGAAATAGGTTGAAATGGAAAATAAAGAATTTCAACGTCATTTGGACTAGTCGTCACCCTATTGAAGAAGTTAGAATAGAGAAAAATGGCGTTCCGAACATCGGGGGTAAAATGACCGTTTTGCCCCTCAAGCTTAGAACTTTATCTTTATAATCGAAGGAAGGGCAAAATAGACATTCGTCCACCCATGGCTGCCGAACATTGAAGAGAAAAAGAGCCATTGGATCTCCTTGGCAAGAACAATGGACAAGTGTCACAAATCCAAGGGTAGAAGATCATCTCACAATTAAAAACCCACCTACCAATCACCTCAATTAATCAAGTTTTTGGGATAACAACTTCTCTCTCCTTCCTCTCTCTTTCACTCTCCATTCGGCAGATCCAACTCCTCAAGCCCGACGCCGTTGTTCGGTCTGCTCGATCACCACCTCCAGCCACTTGCCGATAGCCGGCCGACCACCACAACGAAGCCTCACCTCTTGTCGACATCCTCCAACTTGAATCAGGTCATTTGGAGCTCTGTGGAATTCAAGGCAAGTATTCTCCCACAGGCCGACAAAATTGGAACCAACCTGAGGTAGGTTTGTTCCTCAGTCCATTTGAAGGTCGAATTCTTGGATTTTAAAGTTCAAATTTGGTGGAGACTCAGTAGACATGTGTAGAAAGCTATGGTAAAAATTGGATATTTATTTGATAATTTTTTTACCATGAACCACCCATGTATATCTTGCCTAGAATCTGCTGGTATTTTGGATCTTGGACAACCGGCGAACTTCTAACGACTTTTCGGCATCCACATGACTTGAACCTCACGGTGAGCACTGCAAACCATTAGGTAGACATTATAAGAGGTAGAATGGTGTATAATTGATGGATTTGAGGTAGATTAGGACTGGTTGGACCCTGCATGAACATAATCGAATGTAACCAATTTAATGCCGGGCCAAATCGAATCTGTGGAGGGCTGAATAGGCTAGAATTATTTATAATTTGGTGTGTATGATGTGTGAAGATGATGAGGATTATGTTATGGGTGATTTGGACGGATGAATTGAGAAATTGGACTTGGAATTTTGATAAATCGATTAGTTAACCTAGGTTGCGCGACAAATCAGCTTTGGACTTGGGTTGGCCGAATCCTAGGAGGCTCAAGGAGGAGTAATTTGTGTCGTTAAACGAAGGTAAGAAATTCCCTAAACTAAGGCTAGGAGGATTAGACTTGATTGGGTAAGTCGAGGGCCGATCGGAATGTTTTTTTGAGGAATTCTCAATGGTGATATCTTGATGTGTTCTTAGATGCTATCGAATGATTACATGGCATAGCCTATGCTTGAGTTGTTTGCGTGTTTAGGTGCCATTTGAATTGATTTGCATGCCATGGATTTATGAATCGTATTAGAATGCGTATTAGCTATTGAAATGTGAAATTTGAATTGAAGAATCAAGTTGTTTGTTATAAAGTGGCCTGAATTATGATTGTGGCATTACATGGCATGACCCTGAGGTGTGTGAGACGCGGGGCGGAAGGTTGAGACCCTGAGGCGACGTGGTCGCGAGGTGGATGATGATTAGGTGGCGCCCTGATGCGACGAAGTCGCGGGATTGAGATAGCCACAGTCCTGATGAGATATAATCGCGGGACAAAACATGAGCTCATAAACCCTCCCTGGAATTAATTCGGGACTTGATGCATTTACGTGGGTCACCGACTACGGTCTGAGGCGTTTAAGCGGGCCAAGCCTGAGGCGACTAGTTCGCAGGCTGGAGAAAGAGGCAGGCAGAGGTTGACAGATGTGGCGGAGTGACAGGTCGAGCATACATGTGCATTCGTGTGTGATATGAGATTATAAATGCATACCTGTCCTTTGAGTATTGTTGTTTAATGAATTATGATTGACATACCTGCGTGAGTCCATGAGTTGGATAGGTTGAGTGACTTGACTGCCTGAGTGGACGGTCAACCTGACCTAGGGTTAGGTTTTTCTTACTGAGATGTGTATCTCACCCATTTTTGGGGAAATCTTACTTTACTAATCCTAGGCAGTAGCTATGTGGTCTATCAAGTTCGGGGACCCGCAAGAGATGACGGCGTTTTATGACGAGTTCCCCGATAGGTAGGGGAATATTTACATAAGGAAATGTACAGTAGTTTGGGTAGACAAGGGAAAATCAGCCTAGAAGCCTTATCGGTTCAAGGCATGGTTTAGACGGAATGGGGATAGGAAGGTTGGGCCGCTGAAGCCCCATGAGATTCCGGAGGGTGTCATACCTCCCTGGTACCAAACGATCTTGGATCAGGAGTTTCCTGAGGGCTCAGTGGTTGGGTCGAGAAACGGCCCGGAGCGGACACCAACAGCTGAGTATTTCATGCCACCGCCGGAGGACGAGGTCATCGTGGTGGAGCTGTCCGCGGAAACCTATCCGAGCCGGACCAGGAGGCGACCGTGGATGGAGACCAAGTTGAGCAGTCGCAGGAGCCGACCATGGAGGACTCCGTGGAGGTTCCGTCGGAGACTTTCTCCGAGTACGAGCCGTCAAAGGAGAGTGAGGATACCGGAGATTCTAGCAGTTCTTCCTAGGTGACTCCGGATGGTGACCTGACTTTTTGACTGGCGACCTGACCTCCCCTTCCCTGGTGGATTTTTGTGGACACCTTTTGGCATGCTTACCCGTCACCTTACTGTATAGCGATTTGTAGTAGGTGTGACCAGTAATTGTTGATGTATGACTTTATAATGCTATCCAGTCCTGTTTAGTCTTGGGGTATATATGTATATATATATATTGTACGGGGAGTTGTTGGAAAACGCTTCAATGTACTTAATGTAAAATTATTTTATCTCTCGATCTTTCTTTATATATAGGTGGATCCTTGGGACCGCAGAGAGATTATTGATGTTTGCTTGCAGGGATGATTGCGTGTTCGCGATGAGGCGCAGGGCGTAACATCGGTAGACTGAAACTTATTGCTCAAATCAAAAGCCGACTAAACGAGGACCGTTCGATCTAATTACCTAGATCTACGGCCATGATCAAACGACTCGGCTAATCCTCGACCGTCCGATCTACCCATTTATATTTTATTTCGAAAATTTGTTTTTTTATTAATTCGAAAATTCAGAACTGATCCTATAGTCACCAGGTCAACACGTGGCCAAATCTAGACCGTTAGATCGTCCAATAGACTCAAACCAAATTCTAATGGCTCAGTTGACGTGGCCGCTACGTCAGCGCCTTTGATTGATTGACCTCCATGTCATTGTCTTCTTCCTCGAGCATCCTTCATCAGCGATAGACGGTCGGAAGCCCCTGGTGATGATCCAATGGTGGATTTCGAGCTAAACTCAACGAGACTAGCGCCATTCGACTCGCTTCGATGCCAAGAACAACATAATCTAACATCAGGCACTATTGTTCACAAGTACACATGCATTGAAGCTCTAATAGCGTACATCAATGATGGACGATGCTCACAACACAGAGTATAACAATTCAATTCACTCACAGAATAGTGTCGTCGTAAGTTTAAGAGACTTACCTACAGGTCAGATTGACCTGGTTAGGTCAAGGATAACCTAGATGAGCTTCCACTGAATCGATGATGAAGACGGGGTTCGAATGCAAGGTTAGACTTGGCTTCAATGCAATCAATACACAGAATGGTGCTTAGTGATGCCTCAAATGTAATTCACACATATCAATTACAAAGATCGAAACTGGAACGATGATCTGCCATTAACGAATAGAGGTTGGGTTCAAAGTTTGACTTACGATTTTTCGGAGTTTCAGGCCGCACCATTGGTTGCGATCACTTTCTCTGTACTCCAATGAGCTCCTAATGATGATCTTTGGCTTCGGTCTAGCCTAGAATGCCCTGACCAGCGTCGTACCAGTTTGAGCTCAAGCTCTCGACAATGGAGTTGGAAAGCAATCTCTCCTTCTCTATCTCCCTATCTCTCTCTCTAATATGTTCTCCTCTTTTAACAAAATAGACCAACCTCTTTTCTCCCCGAAAGCCTTCGAGGGCTATATCCACTTTTCAAATTTTTTCGCGAACGGAGGGGGGGCTCCGCTAACTTGAATCGCATGTAAGGCTACGTGCTTTTAGGTCTAAATGGCGTTGGGGATGAGAGGCATTCCATCCAGCTCCGTTTGGTTCTCCGGCAGGTTCAATCTCATGCGCATTTGGCACGGATTTGCACTACGTTTGAAAATATTGACTTTTATAGGTCTAGCGAGGTTAACCGGCCAATTGCTCTCTAATCCGTCGACATCGAATGGTGCCGTTGGTGTCAATCAACAGGGAAGGGCAAGAGCGACAATACGCCCACCATTGCTCGTCCAATTATTTGCGAATTAGTCTTCAATTTGAGGATCAAAATCGCCCTGGGGACTGTTCATATGTGCGAGAGCTCATGGAAGAAGACGACACTGTTCTCGACCGGTTTGACCGGTCCGAACCAATTTCGAATTGCAATTTTCAAAATTAATCAAAATCGATGGGCAATGTTCGCAATTTAAATCTTAGAATTGAACTTAGGACATGTATATTATCTAGAAATGTGGTTTTGCCCAAAAGTTCATATCAATTTTTATGAAAGCCTCAAATTTTTTCTTAGTCTTAATTCGGGAAATTGTGAAATTGAATGCTCAAACGGTCAAATTGGACTAAACTACCTATGCCAATCGACTTAAAATGGTAAAAAATATAGATTAGTGGTTTCAATTCGTGTTAGAAGTTCTTGAATTAAAAGTAATTTCAAATAAACCCGAATTCAAGGACTAAATTGCAAATAAGTATGTAGTTTTGTCAAATTCATGCAATTAAATAATTTGTGTAAATAATTGGACTAAATTACAATGAAGGACAATCAGATTGAATGTCAAGACTCACAAAATGCCAAAATTGTAAATTAAAAGACTCTATTGGTATTTCTTTACCAAATTCAATCATACGTGTAACAAAGTAACACCTAAAATTAAACTTAAATTTTGACCTTTTATGAAGTCAAGAAGACAAGGGAATTAAAATATTGACTATTTTTTCTTATTTTTGTGACCTCAAATGCTTTTTTTTTTATTTTTTCATGTATTTTCTATTTTTAAAAAATACTAAAAAATAAGAAAAATATTTTTAAAAAATTATTCAAGAATGGTTCCTCAGGCTTGGCCAAGGCCATCAAAGTGGATTTTGAAAAATTTCAACTTTTTATGATTTTTTATGAATTTTTCAAAAATAAACTAAAAATAACTAATCGAAAATCAGGTGTCAACAACTGATCTCATGCACATTTCACTTAATGCGGGGGCAATCCATAATTTTCCAATTTCCTAATATTTCTTTTACATATGGATATACTTGTATAGTTTATGCAAGTTTATATTTGATCTGCACTTGTTTTCTTATATTCTGAATGGTGAAATCAAATTAAGGTTCATCAATTTCCTATTATTATATTTTTGTCCACATTTGTGACATTCTAATTTTTCCTATCATTTCGAGACTTATTGTGACATTCTGATTTTCCAGTCATTTTCAAACTCATTAATGAGAAGTATATCTAGCAATGTGTTTCAGTCATATCTAGCTCGAATCTGATCAATTTGAGTAGGCTAACCAAAAGGAAAAGGCTAACGCGAGACAAGGTACATGGACCTAGGGAACTCGAATAAGAAATGACGCTTTGACCATAAGGATTGTCGAGGGGACATTTAGAACCACAAAAGGCCAATCTAAGAATGATTAAGGTGTGCATTGCTAGCGGGTGATGTCGCTTAACCAACGTATATTTTGCAAAATTTCCCTAAATCGGACGGTGACGATCGAGGCCATCAGAACTAGTGATAGACCCTCACAATCACATGACAACCAAAGTCGCCATGAATTGACGAGCCCTAAATGTGATATGAATCATAGGGTCGATATGCGTAACGTCTGCAAAAGTCGTCCGTCGGTCCGGGATAGGCTGGGATACGTCTGACAGAGAAAATGATCAGAAACGAGTCTTGAAAATTGAAAGTGGAGAATCAATAATTTCAACGCCATATTTAGATTGGTCGTCACCTTATCGAAGAATATTGGAATGAGAAAAACGACGTTCTGGACGTTGGGAGTAAAATTACCATTTTGCCCCTCAAGTTTTAGCCTCGCTTATATAATTGGACGAGCGTATTTTTGGCCTTTAGTATACCCCCCAAGGCTGCCGAAATGAGAGGGGATCTTGGCCATTGATTTAGCTTGATTGACATTTTGGTCATGTGTCACAAGAACAAGATTAGGCAAAGAGTGGTCATGTCCACTTTTTCCCAACTACCATTCAACCTTTTGACTCTTGAGGTTGAATATAGCTCTTTCTCTCTCTTCTTGGCTGGCCATCCACCTCTATTTCCACCGAGAGTAACTTCTTCTTCTTCTTCCTCTTTTCTGCCGCTCGCCTGACCAATTATGCTTCTCTCGTTCACTGCCGCCGACGACCCCCTCCGGCGACCTCTAGCAGTGAGCCAACCATTCACACCTAGCCCGACCTCTTGTCGACATCTTTGAAGTGGAAGCGAGTCGTTTGACCCACCGAAGAGCTCCGGCCAGCCGATCTCCCGCAAGTCGACGGAAACTGTCACAACCTGAGGTAAGCAACGTTTATGACCTCTTAGGACCTCGAAACTTTGGAGTTCTGCAACCAAATTTTGTGGAGATCTAGGGGACTCATAGAGTGATTTGTGGTAAATTTGATGGAGTTTTGATCCCAAATAGTTCTTGTGTTTGAAGGGCCAGAACTGCCGGTTGGAGGACTAAGGGAAACCGGCGACATCCAAAGGGTTTTCGGCAATGACTTGGCCCCAAATCTTCGGTGAGCTTCCTAAACCCTTAGATATATATGTTAGCAAGTAGGTTAGTGAATAAATGATGGATTTGAGGTAGTTTAAAGGCTGGTTGATTTTTGTATACATAGAACCGAAAATAGCCCGGTTCGATTTTGTGCAAACCGGTTCTGTGGAGGCTATTGGTTGTTGGTTTTGAGCCTCAAATTCATCAATGAGACTTGTTAGGATGTTGAGGAATGTGTTAATGAGGTTTGTGATCCATGGATTGGTGATTGGGCAAGAGAAAATTGACGATTGGTTGGAATTCCATAGGTTGCGCGGTGGACTTGATCTTGGACCATTTGGGCCAAATTGTGGTGGTGCTTGAGGAGAGAATTTTGTGGTATTAAACTTGAGGTAAGGGAATCCTAAACCTAAGATAGAAAGATTCGACTCGATTGGGCAAGTTGAGTAAATTTTTGGGTGATTCTTGAAGGGATTCAATTTGATTGTCCATTGTACATCCTAGGAGGGTGTAGAAGACCCAAATGTTTGATCATGCTTGTCCATTGAGTGATTTGTCGCATTTGAGTGTTGAATTTGAATGTCTTGCATGCCATAAGTGTATGATTGGTGCATGAGATTGCACATGGTCTTGTATGTGTGAATTGATTTGAATTATGGCATGTTTGAGGCAACATAAGACCCTAAGGCGTATGAGACGCGGGGTAGTAGGATGAATACCCTGAGGAGCTGAGGCGCGGGGTTGGAATTGTTTGGCACCTTGATGCGTATGAGACACGGAGTTGAGAAGGCCACGGTCCTGATGTGTTGAAACGCTAGACAGAGATGTGATGTATCGACACTGGTCTGGAATAATATTGAAACCTAATGCGTTTACGCAGGTTGTTAATGACGGTCTGATGCGTTTACGCAGACAGAGCCTAATGCGTTCTAAACGTGAGCATGAGAATGAGGCGAGTGTGAAAGGTGGAAGTGGCGGTGAGACATGGCGGAATGTGCATGATCGTAGTGATGTGGGTAGACGAGGGTAGCACTAACTGAAAGCCTCATAGGTATGAGGCCTGGTTTCGAAAGGTTGGCAATATATCTACAGGGCCGCTGAAGCCCACTAAGATGCCCTAGGGAGTTATTCCTAGTTGGTGTCATCCCACCTAGGATTTAGAGCAGACTGAAGGGTCAGTTGTTGGTTTGAAGAATAGACTTGAAAGGATCCCGACCTTGGGGGATACTGAGGAGGAGGTCATAGTGGTCGAGGCTACAGAGGATGACCTGGTGGAGCCGTCTGCTAAGGAGACCATGGAGGATACTGTAGAAGTTCGCTCGGAGACCTTTTCAGAGTACGTGCCCAAGGAGGAGACAGCGGAGACTAATGACTCCAGCAGCTCGTCTTAGGAGCTCCCTGCTTGCTAGTTGATCTTTTGACGGTGACCCCGATGCTTGTTTCTTTTGATGTTGATGGATCTCTTTGTACTTACCCTGTCTCCCGACTGACTAGGGGATTTAGTTGCCATTTACTTGTACGAACATTCGAGTATTATGTATTGTTATTATTCTCGCTATCCAGGTCCCATTTTATGTTTGTACGGAGGAGTTATTATACAGTCGCTTCGGCGTGCTTTGTAATTAGTATGTCTCTCGACTTATGTGTGGATCTTGGGACCACGAGGGATATTTTGGCTTGTTTACAGGGGGTCGCGTGTTCATGCCCGGGACACGGGGCGTGACACTTATTAATGAGAATGTATCTAACGATGTCTTTCAGTCATATCTCGCTTAGATCTGATCAATCTCGAGTTAACTGATTAAAAGGGAAAGCCTAACGCAAGACAAGGTACGTGGACCTAGGGAACTCAAATAGGAAATGACACTTTGACCATAAGAATTGTCGAGAGGACATTTAGAGCCATAAGAGGCCGATCTAAGAACGATTAAGGAATGCATTGTTAGCGTTATACGATTGGAGCGTGGGTGATGACGCTTAACCAATGTATAATTTGAAAAAAATTTCTAAATCAAACGATGACGATCGAGACCGTCGGAACAAGTAATAGACCCTCGCGATTACACGATAACCAAAGTCGCCATGAATTGACAAGCCCTAAGTGTGATATAAATCACAGAGTCGATACGCGTAACGTCTGCAAAAGCCACTCGTCGGTTCGAGATAGACTGAAACCACATCTGATAGAGAAAAGAATCAGAGACGAGTCTCGAAATTAGAAAATAGAGAATCAAGAATTCCAACATTATAATTGGAATGACCGTCACCTCATCGAAGAGAATTGAAATCAGAAAAGCGACGTTCCGGACGTCGAGGGTAAAATTACCATTTTGCCCCTAAAGCCTTAGCCTTGCCTTAATAATTGGATGAGGGCACTTGGTCTTTCACAACACCCCAAGGCTACCGAAAATTGAGAGAAACCACAGTCCTTGGATGAGCCTTGATTGGCAAGAAGACAAGTGTCAAAGGATTAGGCATTGACATTGATTCAATCACTTTTAGCCTACCATTCTATCAAGTTGACCAAGCCATTTGCGGATATCTCTCTCTCTCACTCCCTTAGCCGAACACCACCACTTCATTCTGCCATTTTTCTTCTTCTTCTTCTTCCTTCTTCTTTACACCGAGAGAGCGCCATGCCGACTAACTCTGCCCGCTGGCTTCTCTCGCTGCAACCGTCACTTCCGGCCACCGCCTGAGCTCCAGCTGACCACCAGCTCCTTCCTCATCCTCTTGACGACAACCTCCAAGTGGAATCGCAGCATTTGACCCACTGAGGAGCTCCGACCGACCATTCTCACAAAAGTCGACAGAAACCGTCGCAGCCACTATTTAGACTCCTTAGGACCCCGAAACCGTTGAATCTTTTGGCCAAATTTTGTGGACATCTAGAGGACACGTAGACTGAGTTTTGGTAAAAGGTTTGGATGAATTTGATGGAGTTTTGACCCCAAATGGGTCTTGTGTTTGAAGGATAAAAACTGACCGGTTGAGAACTTGGAGGAACCGTCGCCGTTCGAGGACTTTCCGACGTCACTTTGAGCTAAAATTTTTAGTGAGGCTTCCCAACTCCTAAAACTACATGTTAGCAAGTACATTAGTGGATAAATTAAGGATTTAAGTTAGTTTAAGGGCTTAATAGTTGAGATATGCACAGAATCGAAAATGCCATGTTTCGATTCTGTGCATACCGAATCTGTGGGGGGCTGTTGGTGATGGAATTGAGTCCCAAATTCATCATTGAGACATATTCGGATGTCGATGAATATGTCATTGAGGTTATGCTTCATGCATTGATGAATTGAGCAAGAAAATTTGATGAATTGGATTGATTTCCAATAGGTGTAAGGCTGCCTTGTTTCGGGAATTGTGGGAGTGATTGAAGTGCTTAGAAGAAGAATTTTTGTTGAATTAAGCTTGAGTTAAGAAGTTTCTAAACCTTGGCTAGGAGGATTGGACTCGATCGGGTGAACTGGGTGTGAATTAGATTGGTTCTTGGGATTTTATGGTGTGATCATCCTTTGTGCGTCCTTGAGAGGTATAGATGGCTTGAATACTTGTTGAATGTTTGTACCATGAATTGATTGCCTCTTGTGACTAATGAGATTGACTGCCTTGCATGCCATAGATGTGTTGCTCGTTTCATGGGTTTGTATTCAATCATGAAGTAGAAAATTTAAATAATGTTCCGCATGTTTGCAACCTGTGACATCCTGAGCCGTTGAGACGCGGGGTTGTGTGGATTGATACCCTGAGGCGCTGAGACGCGGGATTTGTGTTGAATGGTACCCTGATGTGTTGAGGCGTAGGGTTTAAATGGCCAATGTCCTTATACGTTGAAACGCGGAACGAAATTTGGCATGTGTTGACACAGGCTTGGAAGGAAATTGAAAATCTGATGCGTTTACGCGGGTTTGTCAATGAGATAGTCTGAGGCATATTTACGCAGACCGAGTCTAAGGCGTTCTAAACGCGAGCCTGAATAAAATTGAGGCATAAAAGGGTAGAAGTGTAATCTGGCTTGGCAATTTGTCCTTGATTCCAATGATGTGATATGATGCCATGATTACATGTTTGACACTCGTTTGTATCCATATGTGATTTAATGACTGCCGAATGCCTCATGTGGTTGTTTATGCATTTTGTTCTTGATTGCATTCGCTTGATTGTATGGTCAGCCTAACCTAGGGTTAGGACCTATCTTACTGAGATGTAAATCTCACCCCATTGTGGAACCCCATTTTCAGATCCTAGGCCGTGAGAATGTTGCCCATTAGATTTGGTGACCCGAAAGAAATGTCCACTTATTTTGAGGAGTCCCCGGAAGAACAGAGAACCGTATACGTTAGGAAGTATACTGTGGTCTGGGTTGATGAGGCTGAAAAAATGTGACATTCTGATTTTCAGTCAATTTCAGTCCCATTAATGAGAAGTTTATATACATCAAGCGAGGTGTTTCAGTCATATTTCGCTCAAATCTGATCAATTTGAGTAGACTGACCAAAAGGGAAAGGCTAACGCGAGATGAGGTACGTGGACCTAGACGACTCCGATAGGAAATGGCGCTTTGACCATAAGGATTGTTGAGGAGATATTTAGAACCACCAAGAGGTCGATCTAAGAATGATTAAGGATTGCCTTGCGAGTGTCGTACGATTGGAGCACGGGTGAAGCCACTTAACCAACGTATGATTTGCAAATTTTTCTTAAATCGGACAGTGATGATCGAGACCAAAAGGACTAGTGATAAACCCTCACAATTCATGACAACCAAAGCCACCATGAATTGACAAGCCCTAAACGTGATATGAACCACGGGGTCGATACGCGTAATGTCTGTAAAAACCGCCCGTTGGTTCAGGATAGGCTGGAATCACGTTTGATAGAGAAAAGAAATGAGTCTTGAAAATTGAAAATGGAGAATCAAGAATTCCAACATCACATTCGGATTGGTCGTCGCCCTATTGAAGAGGTTTAGAGTGAGAAAAACGACGTTCTGAACGTCGAGGGTAAAATTACTCTTTTGCCCCTCAAGCTTAACCCTTGCCCATGCAATTGAAGAAGGGAATTTTGGACATTAAACCCTCCCCCTAGCTGCCGAATTGAAGGAGGATTATTGGCCATTGGATCAAAGCTTGAATGACGAGGGGACAAGTGTTAATGGATGATGTAAAGAGTGGTCAAATATATTATGCCAAACCTACCATTCAAAGCATTGACCAAGAGCTTGTATATAGTCTTCTCACTCTCTCTCCTCACTCATTTGGCCGGCCATACACCCAAGAACCACCGAAAATCTTCATCTTCTTCTTCCTTGTTTCTGCCGATCACCGACCAGACCTGCTGCCGCCGTTCGTCGCCCACGGAGACCACCTCCAGCCACCGCCTGACCGCCGGCCAACCACATCAACCTAGATATACATCTTGCTGACTTCTTTGAAGTGGAAATGAGGCATTTGGACCATTGAGGAGCTCCAGCCAAGAGTTTTCCCGAGAGCCAACGGAATCTGCTCCAGCCCGACGTAGGTCCGATTTCTAACCCTTTTGGAGGCCGAAATGTTGGAGTTTTGAGGTCAAATTTTATGGAGGTCTAATAGACATGTTAAGAGGTAGGATGATGATTAAATGATGGAATTAGAGTTCAATTAGGGCTGGACAAGTTAGGATTGCACAGAACGGAGAAGAACCGGTTCGGTTATGTGCATGGCCGAACCTTGAAGGGCTAATGGCTAGTGATTTTGAGTCTCAAATTGATGATTAAGACATGTTAAGATGATGAAGATTATGCTATGGAAGTTTATGGTTCATGGATGGTTGAATTGGACTTAGAAATTGATGTAATTGGTTGGATTTTATTAGGTTGTGCGTTGAGTTCGATATTGGACCATAGGGGGCCGTATCTTGAGGACTCAAGAAGAGTAATTTGGCGTTATCAAACGCGAGGTAATGGAATCCTAAACTTAGGATAGGGGGATTGGAATCAATTGGGTGAGTCGGAGGTTGAATTGATTGGTTTATGATGATTTACCAATGGGATAGCTCTTATTATATCCTAAGATGTTATAGGATGATTGTGTGTGACATTTTTTATGCCTGAGTTGTTTGTCTTGTCCGGATATCATTTGATTTGCTTTGCATACCAAGGGATTTACGGTTTGCACTTGAATTTGCACTTGGCATTGTGTGTGCAAATGACTTGAAAATCATGGCATGAGTTATGATTGTGGCATGAACATGACATGGCGAGGCCCTAAAGCGTATGAGACACGGGGCGGGAGGTGGATACCCTGATGCGACAAGATTGTGGGGTGGAGTTGATGTTGTGTGGTGCTCTAATGCGATGAAATCGCGGGGTTGAGATGGCCACGGTCCTGATGCGAATAATTCGCGGGACGGAGGTATGAGATGATGATATTAGCCTGGAGATTCATCGAAACCTGATGCGTTTACGCGGGTTCCCAATGACAGTCTGATGCGTTTACGCGGACCGAGCCTGATGTAATCTAATCGCGGGCTAGAGATTGAGGCAGGCAGGAAGAGGTGGTTGTGGTGAGATGGCAGGATGAATTGTGCATTATCATCTGAGTGTGACATATTGTCATAGTTGCATGCCTGTCATCTGTATGTTGTTGCTTTATTGATTTGTGCTTGATATGCCTGTGAGTGGAATTATTGGGGTGTACGACTACCTGAGTGGACGGTCGACCTGACCTAGGGTTAGGACTCCTTTTACTGAGATGTGTATCTCACCTCTATGGGGACCCTTATTTTTACAGATCCTAAGCCTTAGATATGTGGCCTATACGTTTTGGGATCCTAAGGAGATGACGGCATATTTTGAGAAGTTCCCAGATAGGCAAAGGGAACGTTTATGTGAGAAAGTGCACGGTTGTATGGGTTGACGAGGGTAGCCCGGACTGGTAGCCTTATAGGTTCGAGGCATGATTTAAGAAAGTTGAGGACGAGCAGATCGGGCCGCTGAAGCCCCACGAGGTGCCCCAGCCAGACTGTTGGGGAGCAGGAGTTACCTGAGGGGTCCGTAGTTGGTTCTAAGAACGGGCCGAAGAAGACCCTGACGCTGGACTTTACTATGGAGGAGGACGAGGTCATTGTCCTGGAGGCCACCGAGGAGGATCTTGCGAAGCCGTCTCACGAGGCGACCATAGAGGATTCTATCGAGGTCCCATCCGAGACCTTCTCCGAGTACGAGCCAACGGAGGATGCCGAGGATACCGAGGATTCCAGCAGTTTATCTTAGGACTCCAATTCGTTGACCTGAGCCTTTTGGAGGTGAGCCGACCCTGCCCTTTTGGATGGCATTAGGGACTCTTTTTGTGTACTACCCCGTCGCCCAGTTTGTTAGTGGATTGTAGTAGCTAGCATTTGTACGAACCATATGTTATGATATATGACAATTGTTATGCTATCTAGGTCCCACTTAACTTATATTTGTACGGGGATTTATTTGAGTATCGCATCCGCATGCTAGATATATATTATCTCTCGACTTGATTGTGGATCTTGGGACCACAAGAGATGTGTTGTTTGCTTGCAGGGATGTTCGCGTGCTCGACGAATTCGAGGTGTAACAAAAGAGCTGGAAGCCTCATAGGTTCAAGGCTTGGCTTCGGAGGGTAGAGGAAGTTACTACGGAATCACTGAAGCCTGCCAAGGTACCCCGTGGGGTAATCCCTAGTTGGTGTCATCCTGCTTGGGATTCTGTAGAGGTCGAGAGGTCAGCAGCTGGCTCGAGGAATATTCCCGAGAGGACCCCAACCCTGGAAGACACCGACGAGGTCATTGAGATCGAGGCTACTGAGAACGACTTGGTGGAGCAGTCAGATGACGAGACGATGGAGGATACAGTAGAGGTCCGCTCGGAGACTTTCTCGGAGTACGAGCCTACTGAGGATGCTAAGGAGACTGACGACTCCAGCAGCTCGACTTAGGGGCTTCCATTTTCTAGATTGATATATTTTGATGATGATCTCGATGTCTTGTTTCTTTTTGGAGATGTTGATGATCGTCTTTATTACTGGTCCTATCACCCCCACCGGCTAGCAAGTTTAGTTTACCAGTGCTCTTGTAAGAATAGTTGGAAGGTTATGTTTATATGTTGGTATTCTCGTTACCTAGGTTCCCTTTATTTTTGTACGAAGGAGTTTGTATATTATCGCTTTCGCATGCTATCAGTATTATGCATATCTCAATATATGTGAATCTTGGGACCTTTGAGAGAGTTTGTGCTTGCAAGGAGTTGCGCATTCGTGTCCGGGGTACGAGGCGTGACATCCCCGCCTTGCTTGGTATCAGAGTAAAATCAGCTTGATCCAAGTTAGTTGAGGATTGGAGTGATAAGGAGGATTAAGTTTGGATAGGACGGGTAGCGAGACCTTAGAAAACTTGTTAGAATGAGACACAAGATGCATGTCATATGGCTTGACGCATGTGGTTGACATTTGGTCCTGACAAGATTATGGTAGTTTATGAAGATTAAGTTCCATGCTCAACGCTAAAAGTCATTTTTTGGATTTTGGTCTGTTGAGTAGATAAGCATGGCTAGTTTTGGTGAACCGTTGAGGTAGACGGAATGGAGTGACGGCCATGGACTCTTTAGTGAAGTGCCCCTGGAAATTAGTTGTGTGGAAGGTCATTATGTTATGACTGTTTCTATTAAGGCATAGTTTGGTAGCTTTGGAATTGGTTGGATGAATGAGTTGCTAACTCCTTGATGAAATTGTAGGGGTCCAGGCTTAGTGAAAGTATACAAGAATGAGTAATCCACCTAGAAGACCTGGAAGACCCAGCAGCGGAGCCCATAGTTCGAGGCCACCTGTGGCGGAAGACCCGAGAATGGACGGAGTACTGAGGGCGCTCGAAAGGATTGGCGACCTCATTGACAGGCACACCCAGGATAGAGATGCTGCCATAGCTCAAGCAGTGGGAGTCGCGATAGTTGCTGTCAATGCCAATAACGGCAATAACGGAGGCAATGGAAACAACGACGATCATGACCAGGGCCATGAGGCAGTGAATGCCCAGGAGGAAGTTGTTGTGGCTAGGTAGATAGTTCAACTGCTTGAGCAATTTATCAAGCTAAAGCCAACCCAGTTTGATGGGACTAGAGACCCTAAACTAGCACCGAGATGGATCGAGAAACTAGAAAAGGCCTTTGGATTATTGAGATGCACTGACGAAGAAAAGGTATTACTGGCGGTGTACCAGCTAGAATGTACCGCAAATGACTGGTGGGTTGCCACCAAGAATAGAGTCTTTCCAGAAGGAACGGCCTTGACTTGGAATGCCTTTACTACAGCATTCAATGACAAGTACTCAAAAACAGACCGGGAAAGGAAGCAAGTGGAGTTCTTACAACTGCGTCAAAATCATTTGACCATAGACCAGTATGAAGCTTAGTTCTCCAAATTATCGAGGTATAGACCCCGATCGGTAGAGGATCCCCTGGAGAAGGCGCAAAGATTTCGGGATGGACTGAGGCCTAAGCTTCGCAGCTAGATGATAGCTCTGAACCTGAGGACCTATAAAGAAATCTATGAATGGGGACAAATGATCAAGAGGGACCTAAAGGAGAGGTATGTCGCATCTGGATAGCGGTTTAGTTCATTCAGAGACAATCGCCAGATTGGTAAAAGACCGGTGACTGGCAATAGACGCTTCGTCCCTCCGATAAGAAAGAACATTGTGAAGCCACTGAACCCAATGAACTGGAGTTGCCGACTTTGTGGCAGAAGGAATGGTAATGTACCATGCTTGGCAAGAACTGGAGCGTACTTCAAGTGTTGTGAAATGGGCCACCAAATGAGAACTTGCCCGAACCAAGCCCTAGCGAATAGACCTCAAGGGCAACAACCGCAGGCAAGACCGTCAACTGCCACTCCTCAAATTGATCAGAACCGACCCCATCTCAGGGAAGAGTATATGTCGTGGCACGCAGGGAAGTAGAAGAAGCATTAGGCGTGGTCATAGGTACGGTTTATTTGTGTGACCAAGCTGCGTCCCTAGCGCATCACACTCGTTTGTGTCTGCTTGGTTTGCTGATTTGATTGATATGAAGTTGAAACCGTTGAGTGTGATTCTGCATGTTGCCACCCCGTTGAGAGATAATGTGTTGTTTTCGTTGGGCTGTGCTGATTGTAAAATCCTAATTGGCTGTAGTAAAGAGAGTATATACTTGGTTGTGTTGCCCATGTATGACTACAATGTGATCATAGGAATGGATTGGTTGGGTAAGCAAAAGGCAATAGTTAATTGTGGTAATAAGATAATCTGTTTCTATCCGAAAGGTCGCCTTAGTTTTGAATTTGTGGGAAGTCGGGGAGGAACCTTGATTCCTTTAGTCTTATCTCTTGAAGCGACAAAGCTGATAATTGAAGGATGTCAGGCGTACTTAGTCGCGGCTATGGACACAACTGCCAAGGAGCCTAAACTAGAAAGTATTCCGGTAATGCGTAAGTTCCCCAACGTTTTTCCTCAAGAGTTACCAGGGTTACCACTGGAGCGAGATATTGAATTCGTGATTGAGTTAGCTCCCGGAACGTACCCGATCTCGAAGGCACCCTATAGAATGTCCTTATTAGAACTGAATGAGTTAAAGGTGAAAATGCAAGAATTACTGGATAAAAGATTTATTCGACCGAGTGCTTCGTCGTGGGGCCGGTGTTGTTTGTGAGGAAAAAGGATAGATCTTTGTGTTTATGCATCGACTACAGGCAGTTGAATCAAGTGACTGTAAAGAACAAGTACCCATTGCCGAGAATTGATGACTTATTTGATTAGTTGTAAGGAGCTGAGGTGTTCTCTAAGATTGACCTGAGGACTGGGTATCATCAGTTGAGAATTAAGAAGGAAGACATACCTAAGATCGCTTTTAGGACAAGGTATGGTCATTACGAATTCACTGTGATGCCTTTTGGACTGATCAATGCTCCAGTCGCATTTATGGACTTGATGCATCGAGTGTTCAAGGAATTCTTGGATAGATTTGTTACAGTCTTTATCGACGATATCCTGATTTACTCAAGGAGTAACGAAGAGCATTTGAGGATTGTCTTGCAGACCTTGAGGGAACACTCGCTTTACGCTAAGTTTAGCAAATGCGAGTTCTGACTAAATAAAGTGGCATTTCTCGGTTATGTGCTATTTGGAGAAGGAATTGTGATGGATCCTGCAAAGATCAAAGCTGTAATGAACTGGTCTAGGCCTACTACGGTCATGAAAGTTGGAAGTTTCTTAGGATTGGCAGGATATTATAGACGTTTTATGGAGAAGTTTTCATCTATAGCCATTCCACTGACGAGATTAACTAAGAAAGAGACGAAGTTCGAATAGACAGATAAGTGTGAAAGGAGTTTCCAAGAGCTCAAGCACCGGTTAATGACTACACCGGCATTGACGATCCCATCAGGACCTGGAGGCTATGAAATATATAGCGATGCTTCGCTAAAGGGACTAGGCTATGTGCTAATGCAACAAGGAAGAGTGGTTGGCTACGCGTCCCAACAACTGATATCACACGAGATGAACTACCCGACCCATGATTTGGAATTGGCAATGATCATCTTTGCTCTAAAAATCTGGAGGCATTATTTGTGTGGCGAGAAATTTCAGATTTATACTGACCACCAGAGCCTGAAATATCTAATTTTCCATAAGGAATTGAACATGAGGTAGCGTTGATGGATGGAACTGCTTAAGGATTACGATTGCGACATATTATATCACCCTGGGAAGGCAAAAGAGCCGCGGATGCGCTCAGTCAGAAATCGAGCATTGCCTGTTTACAGGTAAAAGGGTGGTCATTATTTGAGAACTTGAGGGATTCTGAGTTCAGATTGGAAGTCTGTCAACTGTCTAGTTTGGTAGTCACACTGAGGATAGAACCCGAGATCCAAGAAAGGATGAGAGCCTTGCAGCCTACGGACCCATAAATCTAGAAAATCCTCGAAATGGATGAGACAAAAAGGAAGCCAGAGTTTCAAGTGTTAGAGGATGGAACTTTGAAATTTCGAGGACGTTTATGCATACTAAAGGACGGAGAGCTCGGGGAAAGGATTTTATCAGAAGCTCATAGAAGCAATTATAGTATCCACCTAGGTAGCACGAAGATGTATCAGAACTTACGTCAGCATTACTGGTGGAACGGGATGAAGGTGGATGTAGTGAAAGATGTAGCAAAGTGCTTAGCGTGTCAACAGGTGAAGGCGCAACATTGTAAGCCTGGTGGATTGTTACAGCCATTAGAGATTCCTGAATGGAAATGGAAACACGTGACTTTGGACTTTGTCATGGGACTACCGAGGAGCCAGAGAGGCCACGATTCGATTTGGGTAGTCGTGGACCGATTGGCCAAGTCTGCACACTTCATTCCTGTGCAAAAGGATTTCGTGATGGATAGATATGCCGAATTGTACATGCGATAGATAGTGAGGTTACATGGAGTACCTGTGACGATTACATCGAACAAAGATCCCAAATTCACCGCAAACTTTTGGAAGAGTCTTCAAGATGCCATGGGAACTCGACTACAATATAGTACGACATACCATCCGCAGACGGACGGACAATCGGAAAGGACGATTTAGACGCTCGAGGATATGTTACAAGCATCTGTGATAGACTTCAAAGGTTGATGGGAGGATCAGTTACATTTGGTAGAGTTTGCATATAACAACAATTATCAGCAGAGTATTCAAATGGCACCTTTTGAAGCGCTTTACGGAAGAGCTTGCAGAACGCTGATTTGCTAGGATGAAGTTGGAGAAAGAAGCATTACAGACCTAGAGTTGGTAGAGCAATCAATAGAGGCGGTGAAAATAATTCGGGATAAGCTGAAGACGGCACAGAGTCGTCAGAAGAGTTATGCGGATAAACGACGTAAACCTTTGGAATTTCAAGTAGGTGATCATGTTTTCCTTAAGGTGTCACCAATGAGGGGATTATCTCGATTTGGAAAGAAAGGAAAACTGAGTCCAAGATACGTAGATCCATTTGAAATTTTGAAACGGATTGGGACCTTACCCTACAGGCTTGCCTTACCGCCTTATTTGTCCCAAGTACACAACGTCTTTCATGTGTCAATGCTACGGAAGTACGAGCCTGACCCGACACATGTACTAGATTACGAGGTTATCGAAGTGAATGACAGAGTATCATACGTAGAAAAGCCAGTCATGATCGAAGATCGAAAGGAGCAGATTCTAAGGAATAAGACGATTCAATTGGTCAAAGTTGTTTGGGAGCACTGTGGAACCAAAGGCGCTACATGGGAAAGCGAGGAAATGATGAGCTGTCAATACCCCTATTTGTTTGAGTGACAGGTTTATTGTAAATTTCGAGGACGAAATTTGTGTAAGGGGGGAAGAGTTGTGACATTCTGATTTTTCCTGTCATTTCGAGACTTATTAATGAGAATGTATCTAACGATGTCTTTTAGTCGTATCTCACTCGGATCTGGTCAATCTCGAGTTAACTGAGCAAAAGGGAAAGGTTAACGCGAGATAAGGTACGTGGACCTAGGGAACTCAAATCGGAAATGACACTTTGACCATAAGGATTGTCGAGGGGATATTTAGAGCCATAAGAGGCCGATCTAAGAACGATTAAGGAATACATTGCTAGTGTTATACGATTGGAGCGCGGGTGGTGCCGCTTAACCAATGTATAATTTGCAAAATTTCCTAAATCGAACGATGACGATCGAAACCGTCGAAACTAGTAATAGACTCTCGTAGTTACATGACAACCAAAGTCGCCATACGAGCCTTAAGTGTGATATGAATTATATAATCGATACGCGTAACGTCTGCAAAAGCCGTCCGTCAGTTCGAGATAGATTGAAACCACATCTGACAGAGAAAAGAATCAGAGACGAGTCTCAAAATTAAAAAATGGAGAATCAAGAATTCCAACATTATAATTGGAATGGTCGTCGCCTCATCGAAGAAAATTGAAATCAGAAAAACGACGTTCCGGACGTCGATGGTAAAATTACTATTTTGCCCCTTAAACCTTAGCCTTGCCTTAATAATTGGATGAGGGTATTTTGGTCTTTCACGACACCCCAAGGCTGCCGAAAATTGAGAGAAACCACAGCCCTTGGATGAGCCTTGATTGACATGAAGAAAAGTGTCAAAGGATTAGGCATTGACATTGATTGAATCACTTTTAACCTACCATTCTATCAAGTTGACCAAGCCATTTGTGTATATCTCTCTTTCTCTCGCTCCCTCAGCTGAACACCACTTCATTCTGCCATTTTTCTTTTTCTTCTTCCTCGTTCTTCTTCACATCGAGAGAGCTCAACGTCGACCAGCTCTGCTCACCGATTTCACTCGCTCGAGCCAACCACCAGCTCCTTCCTCATCCTCTTGCCGACAACTTCCAAGTAGAATCGCTGCATTTGACCCACTGAGGAGCTCCGGCCGGCCATTCTTCCAAAAGTCGACGGAAACCATCGCAGCTGGAGGTAAGCCATTATTCAGACTCCGTAGGACCTCGAAATATTTTAATCTTTCGGCCAAATTTTGTGGACATCTAGAGGACATGTGGAATGAGTTGTGATAAAAAATTTGGATGAATTTGATGGAGTTTTAATCCCAAATGGGTCTTGTGTTTGAAGGACAAAAACTGACCGGTTGAGGACTGGGAGGAACCGGTGCCGTTTGAGGACTTTCCGACGTCGCTTTGAGCTAAAATTTTCGGTGAGGCTTCCCAACTCCTAGAACTGCATGTTAGCAAGTAGATTAGTGGATAAATTGAGGATTTAAATTAGTTTAAGGGCTGATTAGTTGAGATATGCACAGAACCGAAAATACCCTATTTTTGTTTTGTGCATATCGAATCTACGGGGGGCTGTTGGTGATGGAATTGAGTCCCAAATTCATCATTTAGACGTATTAGGATGTCGATGAATAAGTCATTGAGGTTATGCTTCATGGATTGGTAAATTAAGCAAGAAAAATTGATGAATTGGATTGATTTTCAATAGGTGCGAGGTTGCCTTGTTTCGGGAATTGCGGGACAGACTGATTGAAGTGCTTGGAGGAAGAAATTTTTTGAATTAAGCTTGAGTTAAGAAGTTTCTAAACCTTGGCTAGGAGGATTGGGCTCAATCGGGTGAATAGGGTGTGAATTAGATTGGTTCTTGGGAGTTTATGGTGTGATTATCCTTTGTGCATCCTTGAGAGGTATAGATGGCTTGAATACTTGTTGAATGCTTGTGCCATGAATTGATTGCTTCTTCTGACTAATGAGATTGACTGCCTTGCATGCCATAGATATGTTGCTCGTTTCATGGGTTTGTATTCAATCATGAAGTTGAAAATTGAAATAATGTTTGGCACGTTTGCAACCTGTGACACCCTGAGGCGTTGAGACGTGGGATTGTGTGGATTAATACCCTGAGGCGCTGAGGCGCGGGGTTTGTGTTGAATGGTACCCTGATGCGTTGAGACGCGGGGTTAAAATGACCAATGTCATGATGAGGTGAAACGCGGAACGGAATTTGAGATGTGTCGACACAGGTCTAGAAGTAAATTGAAAACCTGATGCGTTTACTTGGGTTTGTCAATGAGATGGTCTGAGGCATATTTATGCGAACCGAGCCTGAGGCGTTCTAAACGCGGGCGAGAATCAAATGGAGGCATGGAAGGGTGGAAGTATGATCTGGCTTGGCAATAAGTGCTTGATTCCAATGATGTGATATGATGCCATGATTGCATGTTTGACACTCGTTTGTATCCGTATGTGTTTTAATGATTGTTGAATGCCTCATGTGGTTGCTTATGCATTTTGTTCTTGATAGCATTCGCCTGAGTATACGATCAGCCTAACCTAGGGTTTCGACCTGTCTTACTGAGATGAAAATTTCACCCCATTGTGGGACCCCATTTTCAGATCGTAGGCCGTGAGAATGTTGTCCATCAGATTTGGTGACCCGAAAGAAATGTCCGCTTATTTTGAGGAGTTCCCGGACGGATAGGGAACCGCATACGTTAGGAAGTGTACTATAATCTGGGTTGACGAGGGTGGGAAAAGATGGAAGCCTCTTAGGTTCGAGGCTAGGTTTCGGAGGGTAGGAGAAGTTATTACGGGACCACTGAAGCCTGCCGAGGTACCCCGTGGGGTAATCCTTAGTTGGTGTTTTCCTGCTCGGGATTTTGTGGAGGTTGAGGGGTCAGCAGCTGGCTCGAGAAATATTCCCGAGAAGACCCCAACCCTGGAAGATACCGACGAGGTCATTGAGATCGAGGCAACCGAGGACAACTTGGTGGAGCAGTCAGCTGACGAGACGATGGAGGATACAGTGGAGGTCTGCTCTGAGACTTTCTCGGAGTACGAGCCTACTGAGGATGCTAAGGAGACTGGCGACTCCAGCAGCTCGACTTAGAGGCTTCCGTTTTCTAGACTGATATATATTTTGATGATAATATCGATGCCCTGTTTCTTTTTGGAAATGTTGATGATCGTTTTTTGTACTAGTCATTTCACCCCTATCGGCTAGCAAGTTTAGTTTACCAGTGCTCTTGTAAGAATAGTTGGGAGGTTATGTTTATATGTTGGTATTCTCGTTACCCGGGTTCCCTCTATTTTTGTATGGAGGAGTTTGTATATTATTGCTTCCGCATGCTATCGATATTATGCATCTCTCGATATATGTGAATCTTGGGACCTTTGAGAGAGTTTGTGCTTGCAGGGAGTTGGGCACTCGTGCTCGGGGCGCGGGGCGTGACAACATTGCTAATCTCCACTGCAAAATAGTACCAATCAGAAAGTCTCTCTGATCTAATTGAATTGATCATTTTGAATGAGGAACGTCAGGATGATGAAAAGCAATTCATTTCCATACACGTCCTATATCATATCCCTAGCGAGTAAGTGTGAAAATTTCATGCCTACAAGGAGAAGGGTTATCTTGCGAAAAGTATGACAACCAGAATGACATCAGGCATTCTTTTCCTCTATCCAAACACTACGTGTTGCCCTTTGCTAAACCCCTTTGAATGGTGGTTCCATTTCATTATCCCTATCAGGAACAACCCCATCTTGGGGCAAATTTCAGAAATTCAAAGAATGACTAGAATTTTCTTGCTTTCATTGGCATCAATCTTCATGTGTATTTGTTGCATGCGAATTTTATGTTAGCTCAAGTGCTTTGGACATGACGAAGAGCAGTCTATTTCTACACCATATACATTTATCCCTTTGCTTAACCCAACTTGAGTGGTGGATTCATTTCTCGAAACCCAATTAGTGATCATCCTAAAAGAAGATCATTTCAAACCATCTGACAGATGAGCAACGTACCTTAGGGCAAGTTGAAACTTAAAAATCTGCCAGTACAATGTGTAGACAATTCAGATGAGACTTTCTTCCTTTTCAAAAGAGCTTACCATGCAAAAAAAAAAAACCAAAAGGGGGGCAAAAACACCCCCTCCCATAAAAGAAAAAAAGAAAAAGGAAAAGAGCTCTCTCAAAGAATCTCCAGAAGAAGAGAGGTCTTACCTAAATTGATTCACAAAATGTTGCTCAAGGAAAAATCTTTTTTTGAAGTACATCAATAAAGATTACGAAGGCACTTTTACCTGAAATATCAAGAATGAATGATCACCAATCTTATCTTCGTACAACCCCTTGTTGAAAATAGGTCTTTCATTTCAAGTCTACCCCTGAACCTACATTACAACCCTTACCAAAAGTATCTTCAAGTAAGACACTTGATTTAATATAGGGTTTCAAATGCTAATGAATATTGCTCGAAGAAGTGCGAGCAAGATCATTTTATCTCATTTCACAGGGTTCTTGACTTGTAAACCTGATATAGCTGACAAAGATTTCATTTCGTGGCCTAAAGACTCGTATGGGTCCCCTTTGAATAGCCTTTGACTAAGCCTGAATTACAGTCCTTGAAAAGACCTCATGGATTGGTATGGTCATACTAATTGCAAGACTACCTGGATCCTCGCCAAGTGTGATAAAGACAGCTCCGAGTGATTCTCATCCCTACATCAATGGTCGGGTCAAAAAGCCTTTTCAAAAAGAGTGAGAGAAAGACCTTTCTGACTGAAGGTTCCTCATTCTATTTGATCAAATTTTGTCGAAAGGATCGAATAGGTTTCCTTATTGACAAAATCCCTATTGACACCTAAATTTTGATATTTTTTAGAAATTCATTCATCTAAACATAAAATGAGAGTTATTCATAACCCTCGCAAAAATATATATATGCCCTATGCATTGCATATTTATTTAGGTGCGAGATTTACATTCATGGTCGATGGCAAAGATTTGCGCTTAAATCGACAAGCAATCAGATTTGGTATGGCATGAAATATTTCGACTAAAGCATGGTGGGTGCCAAAATTATGCATGGGGATTGGACCTGTTTCTTAATTTTAAATCAGTCCATTTTGCCCGTCCAATCGTTAAAGGCCTTGATTTAATTGATTCCTGGTTAATTAAGGCCCAATTTGAGTTGAATTTAAGTAAGCAAGCATAAAAGAACTCGTAAATTTTCGGCCAGCCCATAGTTATTCCACATGGCCGAAAATTTCAAGCATTCTTCAAAGGGATTGGGCTTTTGGAACTTTAGGGTTACAAATCCTACGGCTGTTATCCTATTTGGAGTTTCCTAGATTCAACGGTGAAGATAAAATCTCATGCCCTGCCCTAATATTTTCTATATACCCTTATTATGTTTAGGGTTAAAAAAAAGGTCAATTCATTGTCAGATGCGGCAAATTTTGAGAGGTTGGCTTCATTCACGTCCATTGTTCATGACCGAAATAGGGAGAGGGAGGAGTTTTCTTTTCGCAGGTTTTGGATTGTTCTGCGGCCACATTACCATCCAGTGGCATCGACGTGAAGGCTTCATGGAGTCTTGGTCATCATCAAGTTCAAGTTGTTGATCTCACAAGGAAAGGACCTCACTGGCCTACAGTGGGAGATTTATACTTCGGTCGATTCAATACTCACACCTCAGCAAGAAGCTTTCCTTTGATCAATGTATTTATCCCCTTTCAATTTTTTTTATTGCTATTATGATCATTGACTCCGTAGACTCAAAAGTACTTCCCAACTCTTTTTTTATTGCAGGTTTTCAATCGGTCTTGCCCAAGGATTGCCTCGAAACAACCATAGTTTGATCATGAGCGAGATTGACAATATCTCAACCGCATATAGCATCCTGTGACGAGTCAAAGAGTTTCCCTCTCCGACGAAAAATCGGCAACCCTCATTAAGCAGTATGGTGGATTGTCGTCTACAAGGCGTTGTACCGTCGGTTCCCTTTTGGCATCCATATATCGCCCCGAGCACCATCACTAAGGGTGATCATAATTGAAGAAATCGCAAACGGTGACCTTTGGATTATTCAATAGTATGATCAAAGTAAAAGTCCAATATTGAGTGGAAGTGTCTGGTCTTGTTCCCCACGGCTTGAGCAATTAAAATCAGTAAGTAACAATCTGATGAAAAGAAATCTTCAAGCGGTGAGGTTTGTTCTCTATTTTATTGACATGTTTGAATAAGACACGTACACGAGGAAAGGGAACTCATAGAGGAAGCGTATCCATATTTCCCAAGCCGGTGTTCTTGCTCAGCCATGACTCAATTTTTTGCCAATGGGCCGCCAGTCCGGGCGATCATACTTGTTGTCCATGTTGATTTAAGCTGCTACTACTTGTTGTCCATGCTGATTTAAGCTGCTACTGTGACATTTCGAATTCCGATCCTCCAGAGACTATTGAATTGAAGGATATCGATAGGTGTAATTCAGTTGTAACTTGCTCGGAGTTGGCCACTCCCGAGTTAACTGACCAAAAGGAAAAGACTAACGAGAAATCAGGCACATAGACCTAGGGAATTTGAAGGAGAAATAGCACTTTGACTAAAAGGATTGTTGAGGGAATATCTTGGGCCGGCAGAGATCGATCTAAGGACGATCATGGAATATCTAGCTAGCGTTATATGTTGAGACACGAGTGATTCCGCTTAACCAAGGTATATTTTGAGAGAATTTCTGTGACATTTTGATTTCCAGTCGATTTCAGACTCATTAATGAGAAGTAAATCTGGAGACGTATTTCAGTCGTATCTCGCTCGAATTTGATCAATTCGAGTAGGCTGACCAAAAGGGAAGGGCTAATGCGAGATGAGGTACGTGGACTTGGGGAACTCAAATAAGAAATGACGCTTTAACCATAAGGATTGTCTAGGGGATATTTAGAACCACAAAATGGCCGATCTAAGAACAAATAAGGAATGCCTTGCGAGTGTCATACGACTAGAGCGCGGGTGATGCCGCTTAACCAACGTATGATTTGCAAAATTTTCCTAAATCGGACAGTGACGATCGAGACCATAGGGACTAATGATAGACCCTCACAATTACATGACAACCAAAGTCGTCACGTATTGACGAGCCCTAAACGTGATATGAATCACGGGGTCGATACGCGTAATGTCTACAAAAGCCGTCCGTCGGTTCGGAATAGGCCGGAACCACATCTGATAGAGAAAACCATTAGAAACAAGTCTTGAAAATTGAAGATGGAGAATCAAGAATTCCAACGTTATATTCAAATTGGTCATCGCCCTATTGAAGATTATTGGAATGAGAAAAACAACGTTCTGGACATCGTGGGTGAAATTACCATTTTGCCCCTCAAGCTTAAGCCTTACACAAGCAAATAAGGAAGGGCATTTTGGTCTTTATCCCTTCCCCACCGAAAAAGTGGAGAAATGGTGGCTATTGGATCAAGCATGAATGACATGTGGACAAGTGTCAAGAGATGGGTTAAAGAGTGGTCAAGTCCACTATTCCCTACCTACCATTCCACTCTTTGACTTGAGCCTTGGATATAAGCTTTTTCCCTCTCTCCTCACCCCCTTAACCGGCCATAGCTCCCCCAAAACCCACGACCATAGCCTCTTCTTCTTCTTTCTTCTTCCTCCTCCTCCTACCGATCGCTCGACCAGCCCTGCCGCTCCTGTTCGCCGCCGACAATGCCGCCCTCCGGCCACTACCTACCGGCGCGCCGACTACACCCTCTTAGCTCCACGTCTTGCCGACCTCCTCGAACTAGAACCAAGCCGTTTGGTCCACCGACGAGCTTCGGCCAAGCGTTTTCTCGGGAGTCGACGAAAACTGATCTAATCTTAGGTAGGTGATGTTTCTAACCCCTTACGAGGCCGAAATTTTGAAATCTTGAGGTCAAATTTTGTGGAGGTCTAGGAGACATGTATATCAATCTGTGGTAAAAAGTTGAGAATGATTTGATGAATTTTTGACCTCGAATGGGTCTTGTAAAACTTGGATAGAAAACTGTCGGTTACTGACCTTGAAGATCCGGCAACTTCCGACGGGATTCCAGTGACGACTCGACTTCAAACCCACAATGAGACCCTTAGACCCATAGATAGACATGTTAAGAGGTAGGTTAGTAAGTAAATGATGGAATTGGTGGAGATTTAGGACCGGTTGTGCTCGGTTTGCATAGAATCGAAAAGGACCGATTCTGTTCTGTGCAAGATTGATTCTGTTGGGGTTGAGGGCTGATGATTTTAAGTCTCAAATTGGTGATTTAGACATGCTAGGATGATGGGGACTATGTTATGGAGGTTATTGGTTCATGGATTGAGGAATTGGACAAAGAAAATTGACGAATTGGTTGAAATTCCTAGGTTGCGCGGTGAGTTCGGCTTTGGACCCTTGAAGCCAAAAATTGTGGGGGTTCAAAAAGAGAAATAGTGATATTAAATTCAAGGTAAGGGGATCCTAAATTTAGAATAGGAAAATTAGACTCGATTGGGTGAGTCGGGCGATAGTTTGATTGATTTGTGAGGGATTTCAAGATGATTGATACTCGTTTATGCTAGAAGAGTTTAGATGATTCAATCGTTTGATTATGCTTGTGGCCTGAGTAAATTGCCATATTTGATTGTGCATTTGAATTGCCTTGCATGCCATAGATGCATTGTTAATGCATGAATTGCACTTGACCTTGTGTGCATGAGTTGTGATTGTGGCATGGAGGAGGCGAGGTGAAACCCTAATGAGTACGAGACACGGGGTTATGTGGTTGATACCTTGAGGTACTGAGGCGCGGGGTAGAGGTTCTTTGGTGCCCTGATGCGATATAATCGCAGGGTTGAGATGGCCACGGTCCTGATGCGATCTAATCGCGGGACGGAGATATGAGGTGCCGATATTGGCCTGGAGAATCATCGAAACTTGATGCGTTTACGCGAGTTTTCAATGACGGTTTGAAGCGTTTACACGAACCGAGCCTGATGCAATCTAATCGCGGGCATGAGAATGAGGCAGCCAGGAAGAGATGGTTGTGGTGAAGTGGCAGGACGAGGTGTGCATGATCATCTGATTGTGATATGATGTCATAGTTGCATGCTTGTCATATGTGTATCTTCATCTTTAATTGTAAGTGCCTGTGTGAGTATGAGTTTGCAATTTTGGGGTAGATAACTGCTTAAGTGGACAGTCGACCTGACCTAGGGTTAAGACTCTTTTACTGAGATGTGTATCTCACCCCTTTAGGGACCTTTATTTTACAGATCCTAGGCCTTGACTATGTGGCCTATTCGCTTTGGAGATCCTAAGGAGATGATCGTGTATTTTGATGAGTTCCTTGACGGTCAGGGGACCTCATACGTGAGGAAGTATACAGTGATGTGAATTGACGAGAGTAGTACAAACTAGAAGCCTCAAAGATACAAGGCGTGGTTTAGGAAGGTCCAGGACGAGTCAACTGGGCTGTGAAGCCCCATAAGGTGCCCCCAGGGAGTGATCCCTGATTGATGCCACCCTGGTAGGGACTAAGATCAGGCAGAGGGATCAGTAGTCGGTTCTAGAAACGGACCGGAGAGGACCCCAACTCTAGAGTTTATCGAGGATGAGGTTATTGTGATGGAGGCGACCGAGGAGGATCTCGCTGAGCCGTCGCATGATACCATTGAGGTTCGCTCCTAGACGTTCTCAAAGTATGAGCCGACGGAGGATGTTGAGGACACCGAGGACTCCAACAGCTCTTCCTAGGAGATTCAAGATTGTGGTTTGATCTTTTGTGGCGACCCCAACCATGGTTATTTTGGATTTTGTTGATGGTCCATTTTATATGCTCACCCCGTCACCCTCCTTACTTATCGAATTCAGTACTTATGTATTCGTACGAACAGCGGGCTTCAAGTATGAACGGTAGGTTATTATGTACGATAGTTTTATGATATCCAAGTCTTATTTAACTTATATTTTGTACGAAGGAGTTATTTGATTGCCGCTTCCGCATGCTTTGTACATATATATATTACATCTCTCGTCTTAATTATGGATCTTGGGACCACGAGAGATAGGAGGTTTGCTTGCAAGGAGTCGTGTGCTCGGGCCCGGTGCGCGGGGTGTGACATCCCTCGTTTGCTTGGTATCAAAGCAAGGTTAGTTCGATCCAAGGATGGTTGAGGACTAGAGTGATAAGGAGGATTAAGTTGGGACAAGGATGGATAGCGAGACCTTAGGAGACTAGTTAAGATAAGGCCTAGGGTGCATGGTGTGTGACTTGGTACTTATGGTTAGTGTTTGATCTTGGCAAGGTTGTGGTGATGCATGAGGATTAAGTTCCCTGCTTAGAGTTGAAGGTCATTTTGGACCTTGGCCTACTTAATGAATGAGTGTGCTTGGTTTTAGTAAACCGTTGGAGTGAACAGAATTGAGAAATGGCCATGGGCTATTTGCTGAAATGTTTCTGGAGTTTGTTGAATGGAGTACTACTGTGTTGTAACTGTTGCGGTTAAGGAGTAGTTAGTGGCTCTGGGTTTGGATGAATGAGTGAGTTATTAACTCCTTGTTGAACTTGTGATGGACTAGGTTCAGTAGAAAAAGCAAGGATAAGCAACCCGTCTAGAAGGTCTGGAAGGTCAAGAGATGGAGCCTCTAGCTCGAGGACGCCTGTCGCAGAAGATCCAAGAATGGATGGTGTGCTGAGGGCACTAGAGAAAATCGTTAACCTTATTGACAAGCAGACCCAAGATCGGGACGCTGCCATAGCCCAGGCAGTAGGAGCTGCCGTAGCCGTCGTCAACACCAACAACAGCAACAATGGTGGCAATGGAAATCGGGACAAACATGGCCAGGGCAATGAGGCTATGAATGCCCAAGAGGAAATCATCATGCCCAGACAGATGGGCCAGCTAGTGGAGCAGTTTATAAAGTTGAAACCAATTCAGTTTGATGGAACTGGAGATTCTGATTTGGCACCCAAGTGTATCGAGAAGCTAGAGAAAGCTTTTGGGATGCTGAGGTGCATAGATGAGGAGAAGATGTTGCTAGCAATGTACCAGCTGGAGGGTACAGCGAATGATTGGTGGGCCACCACCAAGGACAGAGTCTTCCCTGAAGGGATAGCCTAGAACTAGGATGCCTTTAAGACGGTGTTCAATGACAAGTACTTCTCTGAGACGGCCAAGGAAAGGAAGCAGGTGGAATTCCTACAGTTGCGCCAGAACCAGCTGACGATAGATCAGTACGAAGCCGAGTTCTAAAGGCTATCGAGGTATGCACCTCCATCTGTAGAAGACCCTCAAGAGAAAGCGAGAAGATTTAGGGATGGCTTGAGGCCCGAACTCCGTAGTTAGATGATCGCTCTAAATCTGAAGACCTATAAGGAGATCTACAAATGGGGCCAGATGATAAAACGAGACTTGAAAGAGAAAAATACCGCAACTGGATCGCGGTTTACCCCATTCAGAGACAACCGCCAGATGGGCAAAAGGCCGATGACGGGCAATAGGCATTTCGTGCCTCCCATAAGGAAAAATATCGTGAAGCGTCCAAATCCCACAAACTGGAGCTGCCGCCTTTGTGGCAGGAGGCATGGGAATGGGCCATGCCTAGTAAGGACCTGGGCTTGTTTTAAGTGTGGTTAGCTGGGCCACCAAATGAGGACGTGCCCGAGTTAAGCTCCGACAAATCGACCTCAAGGGCAGAGATCGCAGGCTGGGCCGTCGACTGCAACTCCCCAGATCGAGCAGAATCGACCATAGGCACAGGAAGGGTATATGCAGTAGCCCGCAAAGAGGCAGAGGAAGCATTAGGTGTGGTCACAGGTACGGTTTACTTGTGCAACCAAGCTGCATATGCATTATTTGATCCTGGTGCCACGCATTCATTTGTGTCTGTTCAGTTTGCTGAATTGGTGGGTATGAAATTGAAACCGTTGAATATAATCCTACATGTTGCCACTCCATTAAAGGATAATATATTGATGTCGTTAAGCTGTGCTGATTGTGAGATTGTGATTGGAGGGAGTAAAGAGAATATCGACCTAGCTGTATTACCCATGTATGATTTTGACGTAATCATAGGAATGGATTGGTTGTGTAAGTAAGGGGTAGTAGTGGACTATGATAGTGAGATAATTCGGTTTTATCCAAGAGACCACCCTAGCTTTGAATTGGTGGGAAGTCGAGGAGGAATCTCGATTCCCATAGTCTCATCTCTAGAGGTGACTAAGTTGATGTCTGAAAGGTGTCAAGCATACTTAGTGGCAGTAATGGACACGACTATCGAAGAGCCAAAGTTAGAGAGTATCTCGGTAGTGTGTGAATTTCCTGATGTGTTTCCCCAAGAGTTGCCAAGGTTACCACCGGAACAGGAAATAGAATTTGTAGTCGAGTTAGCCCCTGGGATAGAACCAATCTCGAAAGCACTTTACAGATGTCCTTATCAGAGCTGAAGGAGTTAAAGATGCAAATACAAGAGCTGCTAGATAAGGGATTTACCCGACCAAGTGCTTCGCCATGGGAAGCGCCAGTGTTATTCGTAAGGAAGAAGGATGGGTCTTTGCGTTTATGCATTGACTATCGGCAGCTGAACCAAGTAACGGTGAAGAACAAATACCCACTACTGAGGATTGATGATTTGTTTGATCAGTTGCAAGGAGCGACGGTATTTTTAAAGATTGACTTGAGAACTGGGTATCACCAACTGAGGATCAAGAAAGAAGACATACCTAAGACTGCTTTCAGGATGAGGTATGGTCATTATGAGTTTACAGTGATGCCATTTGGATTGACCAGCGCTCCAGCTGCTTTTATGGACCTGATGCATATAGTATTTAAGGAATTTCTGAACAGATTTGTCATAGTCTTCATTGACGACATCTTGATTTACTCGACGAGTGATGCAAAACATGAGGAGCACCTAAGGATTGTTCTGCAGACTTTGAGGGAACATTCACTATACGCGAAGTTGAGTAAATGCGAGTTCTGGCTGGATAGAGTAGCATTTCTTGGTCATGTGGTATCTGGTGAAGGAATCGCAATGGATCCTGCGAAGATCGAGGCTATAACAAATTGGCCTAAACCTACTACGATCACTGAAGTTAGAAGTTTTTTGGGACTGGCAGGATATTATAGGCGTTTTGTGGAGAAATTCTCATCCATAGTCATTCCATTGACGCGGTTGACGAAGAAGGAAACGGGGTTTGAATGGACTGACAAATGTGAGAGGAGTTTCCAAGAGCTCAAGCATAGATTGACAACCATGCCAGTATTGACAACTCCATCAGGACCAGGAGGTTACGAGATATACAGCAATACTTTGCTGAAAGGACTAGGCTGTGTGCTAATGCAACATGGAAGAGTAGTAGCCTACGCGTCCAGACAGTTGAGGCCACATGAAATGAACTACCCAACTCATGACATGGAGTTAGCGGCGATTGTATTTGCTCTGAAGATTTGGAGACATTACCTATGTGGCAAAAAATTTCAGATTTATACCGACCACCAGAGTTTAAAGTATCTGTTTTCCCAAAAGGAGCTGAACATGAGGCAGCGTAGGTGGATGGAGCTGCTCAAGGATTATGATTGTGATATACTATATCACCTTGGAAAGCAAACATAGTGGCAGATGCGCTGAGTCGAAAGTCAAACGTCGCATGTATGCTGGTGAAAGGTTGGTCGATGATTGAGGATTTGAGAGACTCCAAGTTCAGATTAGAAGTCAATCAGTTGTCCAGTTTGATAGCTACGTTGAGGGTGGAACCTGCGGTCTAAGAAGGAATAAAGGCCCTATAGTCTATGGACTTAGAGATTTAGAAGATCCTTGTGATGGATGCGGCAAAGAGAAAACCCGAGTTTCAGGTGTCTGAGGACGTAATTCTAAAGTTCCAAGGACGATTGTGCATACCAAAGGATGAAGGACTCAGGGAAAGGATTTTATCATAGGCTCACAGGAGCAATTATAGCATCCACTATAGAAGTACGAAAATGTATCAGAACTTGTGACAGCACTATTGGTGGAACGGGATGAAGGTGGACGTAGCAAGGTATGTGGCTAAGTATTTGACGTGCCAGCAAGTGAAAGCGCAACACTGTAAGCCTGGAGGACTATTACAGCCACTGGAGATTCCGAAATGGAAGTGGGAGCATATAACTATGGATTTTATAATGGGACTCCCAAGGAGCCAGCTAGGTCACGACTCTATATGGGTAGTCGTGGACAGATTGACCAAGTCCGTACATTTCATCCCGGTGCCAAAGGACTTCGCTATGGATAGGTATGCAGACCTGTATATGAGACAGATAGTGAGGCTGCACGGAGTGCCTGTGACGATCACCTCGGATAGAGATCCCAAGTTCACGATAAATTTTTGGAAAAGTTTGCAAGATGCTATGAGAAATCCACAGACGGATGGACAGTTGGAAAGAACAATACAGTCGCTTAAGGACATGCTGCGAGCATGCGTCATAGATTTTAAAGGCGGATGGGAAGACCAGCTGCATTTGGTAGAGTTTTCTTATAATAATAGCTGCCAGCAGAGTATCCAGATGGCAACATTCGAAGCACTCTATGGAAGAGCCTGCAGAACTCCGATTTGCTGGGATGAGGTTGGACAAAGAAGTATTACATGCCCAGAATTGGTAAAGCAATCTGTAGAAGCAGTGAAGATAATTCGAGATAGACTGAGGACAGCACAGAGTCGTCAAAAGAGCTACGCAGAAAAGTGGCGCAAACCCTTGGAGTTTCAAGTGGGCAATCATGTCTTCCTCAAGGTGTCACCGATGATAGGGTTATCGCGTTTTGGAAGAAAGGGGAAGCTGAGCCCAAGGTATATAGGCCTATTTAAGAAACTGGAGCGGATTGGAACCTTGGCCTCCAAGCTTGCCTTGCCGCCTAATCTATCCCAGGTGCATAATGTATTCCATGTGTCAATGCTGTGAAAGTATGAACCAGATCCGACACATGTGTTGGACTACAAAGCCATAGAAGTGGACGGCCGAGTGTCTTACGGGGAGAGGTCGATAAGGATCGAGAACCGAAAGGAGCAAATCCTCAGGAATAAGAAGATCCCACTGGTCAAGGTAATGTGGGAGCACCATGGAACTGAAGGTGCCTTGTGGAAGAATGAAGAGACGATGAGGCGACAACACCCACATTTATTTGAGTAATTAAGTGTAATGTAAATTTCGAGGACGAAATTTTTGTAAGGGGGAAGAGTTGTGACATTTTGATTTCCAATCGATTTCAGACTCATTAATGAGAAGTAAATCTGGAGACGTATTTCAGTCGTATCTCGCTTGAATCTGATCAATTCAAGTAGGTTGACCAAAAGGGAAGGGCTAACGCGAGACGAGGTACGTGGACCTGGGGAACTCGAATAAGAAATTACGCTTTGACCATAATGATTGTCGAGGGGATATTTAGAACCACAAAAAGGCCGATCTAAGAACGAATAAGGAATGCCTTGTGAGTGTCATACGACTGGAGCATGGGTGATGCCGCTTAACTAACGTATGATTTGCAAAATTTTCCTAAATTGGACAGTGATGATTGAGACCATAGGGACTAGTGATAGACCCTCACAGTTACATGACAACTAAAGTCGCTACGAATTGACGAGCCCTAAATGTGATATAAATCACGGGGTCGATACGCGTAATGTCTGCAAAAGCCGCCCGTCTGTTCGGGATAGGCTGGAACCACGTCTGATAGAAAAAACCATCAGAAACGAGTCTTGAAAATTGAAAATGGAGAATAAAGAATTCAACGTTATATTCGGATTGGTCGTCGCCCTATCGAAGATTATTGGAATGAGAAAAATGAAGTTCTGGACTTTCGGGGTGAAATTACCATTTTGCCCCTCAAGCTTAAGCCTTGCCCATGCAAATAAGGAAGGGCATTTTGGTCTTTATCTCTCCCCTAAGACTGCAGAAAAAGTGGAGAAATGGTGGCCATTGGATCAAGCATGAATGACATGTGGGACAAGTGTCAAGAGATGGATTAAAGAGTGGTTAAGTCCACTATTCCCTACCTACCATTCAACTCTTTGACTTGAGCCTTGGATATAAGCTTTTTCTCTCCCTCCTCACCCCCTTGACCAGCCATAGCTCCCCCAAAACCCACAACCTTAGCCTCTTCTTCTTCTTTCTTCTTCCTCCTCCTCCTGCCGACCGCCCGACCAGCCCTGCCGCTCCATTCGCCGCCGTCGATGCCGCCCTCCGGCCACCACCTGCCAGCGCATGGACTACACCCTCTTAGCTCCACGTCTTGCTGGCCTCCTCGAACTAGAAGCAAGCCGTTTGGACAAACGAGGAGCTCCAGCCAAGCGTTTTCCCGGGAGTCGACGAAAACTGATCCAATCTAAAGTAGGTGAAGTTTCTAACCCCTTAGAAGGCTGAAATGTTGGAATCTTGAGGTCAAATTTTATGGAGGTCTAGGAGACATGTATATCAATCTGTGGTAAAATGTTGAGAATGATTTGATGAAATTTTGACTTCGAATAGGTCTTGTAAACCTTGGATAGAAAACTGTCGGTTACTGACCTTGAAGATTCGGCAACTTCCGACAGGATTTCGGCGACGACTCGACTTCAAGCCCACGGTAAGACCCTTAGACCCTTAGATAGATATGTTAAGAGGTAGGTTAGTGAGTAAATGATGGAATTGGTGGAGATTTAGGACCGGTTGTGATCGATTTGCACAGAACCGAAAAGGACCGGTTCGGTTCTGTGCAAGACCGAATCTGTTGGGGTTGAGGGTTTATGATTTTGAGTCTTAAATTGGTGATTTAGACATGCTAAGATGATGGGGACTATGTTATGGAGGTTATTGGTTCATGGATTGAGGAATTGGACAAAGGAAATTGACGAATTTGTTGAAATTCCTAGGTTACGCGGTGAGTTCGGCTCTGGACCCTTGAAGTCGAAAATTATGGGGCTCAAGAAGAGAAAATTGTGATATCAAATTCAAGATAAGGGGATCCTAAACTTAGGATAGGAAGATTGGACTCAATTTGGTGAGTCGAGCGATAGTTTGATTGATTTGTGAGGGATTTCAAGATGATTGATACTCGTGTATGTTAGAAGAGTTTAGATGATTCAATTGTTTGATTATGCTTGTGCCCCAAGTAAATTGCCGCATTTGATTGTGCATTTGAATCGCCTTGCATGCCATGGATGCATTGTTAATGCATGAGTTGCACTTGACCTTGTGTGCATGAGTTGTGATTGTGGCATGGCGGAGGCGAGGTGAGACCCTGATGTGTACGAGACGCCGGGTGTGACATTATGATTTCTAGTCAACTTCAAACTATGTAATGAAAATTTTATATATATCAAGCTGTATTTCAGTCGTATTCCACTCAAATCTGATCAATTTGAGTAGACTGACCAAAGGGGAAATGCTAATGCGAGACGAGGTATGTGGACCTAGGTGACTCGGATAAGAAATGGCGCTTTAACCATAAGGATTGTCGAGGGGATATTTAGAACCATAAAAGGCCGATCCAAGAACGATTAAGGGACGCCTTGCAAGTGTCATACGATTGGAGCGCGGGTGATGCCACTTAACCAATGTATAATTTGCAAAATCGTCCTAAATCGGACGGTGAAGATCGAGACCTTAGGAGCTAGTGATAAACCCTCACAATTACGTAACAACCAAAGCACATATGAGTGTGATGTGGCATGAGCATGGCATGACGAGGCCCTGAGGCGGGTGAGACGTAGGGTGGGAGGTTGAGACCCTAATGCAACGAGGTTGCGGGGCAAAGTATGAATAAGTGACACCTTGATGCGACAAAGTCACGGGATTGAAATAGCCACAACCTGATGCGTATTATTCGCGAGACGGAGTATGAGCTCACAAACCCTGCCTGGAGATGAATCGGGACCTGATGCATTTACGCAGGTCACCAATGACTGTATGATGCGTCTACGCGGGCCGAGCCTGATACGACTAGTTTGCAGGCTAAAGAATGAGGCAAGCAGGGGTTGATGGATGTAGTGAAGTGGCAAGCTGAGTATACATGTGCATATGTGCGTGATGTGAGATCATAAATGCATGTCTATCTTCTGTGTGTTGTTGTTTATTGAGTTGTGATTATTATGCCTATGTGTTCATGAGTTAGGATCTATTGAGTGACGCGATTACCTGAGTGGACTGTCAACCTGTCCTAGGTTAGGTTTTTCCTACTAAAATGTGTATCTCACCCCTTTGGGGAAAACCTTACTTTACAGATCCTAGGTCATAGCTATGTGACCAATACGTTTTGAGGACCCAAAGGAGATGGCGGCGTACTATGATGAGTTCCCGGATAGGCAGGGGAAGGTATACGTGAGAAAGTGTATCGCCGTATGGGTCGATGAGGGTAAGCTTGAGTGGACGCCTCATAGGTTCGAGGCGTGGTTCAAGAAGGAGGGTGATTCATAGATAGATCCGCTGAAGCCCCATGAGGTACCACAGGGTGTCATTCCCGATTGTTGCCAGACCGTAGCTGAGCAGGAGTTACCTAAGGGGTCAGTGGCAGGGTCTAGGAATGGACCAAAACGGACACCAACCATGGAGTTCACCGAGGAGTAAGAGCAGAAAGAGGTTATAGTCCTAGAGGCATCCGAGGGGGACCTTGCTGAGCGGTCACAGGAGGTTACCATGGAGGATTCAGTAGAGGTTCCGCCTGAGACGTTTTTCAAGTATGAGCCTACTAAGGACGCAGAGGACACGGACGACTCTTGCAGCTCATCCTAGGAGACTTCAGTTGACGGATCGATCTTGACTAGCGACCTGACCCTGACTCTGAGGGATTTTGTGGATGTTTCCTTTTGATATGCTTACCCTATCGCCTTTTGTTTAGCGGGCTTAGTATTCGAATTATATGAGCAGTACACCTTGATGTATGAATGATATATGATATCCAGGTCCCACTTAATCTTTATATTTTGTACGGGAGTTTATTTAGTAACTCTTCCGTATGCTTGATGGTTTTTGTTATATCTCTCGATTCCTATTGGTGGTTCTTGGAACCGCCGAGAAATTATTGGGGTTTTTTTTAGGGATGTTTGCGCGCTCATGCCCGGGTCGCGGGGTGTAACATCCTCGCTTGTTTTGGTATTAGAACGAGGTTAGCTCGATACAAAGTTGGTTGAGGATTGTGACATTCTGATTTCCAATCAACTTCAGACTCTATAACGAGAAGTTTATATATATCAAGCGATGTATTTCAGTCGTATTCAGCTCAAATTTGATCAATTTGAGTAGATTGACCAAAGGGGAAAGGCTAACGCGAGACGAGGTACGTGGACCTAGGCGACTCGGATAAGAAATGGCGCTTTGACCATAAGGATTGTCGAGGGGATATTTAGAACCATAAAAGGCCGATCCAAGAACGATTAAGGGACGCCTTGCGAGTGTCATACGAATGGAGTATGGGTGATGCTGCTTAACCAATGTATGATTTGCAAAATCTTCCTAAATCGAACGATGAAGATCGAGACCTTAGGAGCCAGTGATAAACCCTCACAATTACATGACAATCAAAGCACATATGAGTGTGATGTGGCATGAGCATGGCATGGCGAGGCCCTGAGGTGTGTGAGACGCGGGGCGGGAGGTTGAGACCTTGATGCGACGAGGTCGCGGGGCAAAGTATGAATAGGTGGTACCCCGATGCGACGAAGTCGCGGGGTTGAAATAGCCACAGTCTTGATACGTATTACTTGCGGGACGGAGTATGAGCTCATAAACCCTACCTGGAGATAAATCGGGACCTGATGCGTTTACGCAAGTCATCGATGACGGTCTGATGCGTTTATGCGGGACGAGCCTGATGAGACTAGTTCGCAGGCTAGAGAATGAGGTAGGCAATGGTTGATGGATATGGTGAAGTGGCAGGCTGAGTATACATGTGCATATGAGTGTGATGTGAGATAATAAATGCATGTTTGTCTTCTGTGTGTTGTTGTTTATTGAGTTGTGATTATTATACCTATGTGTTCATGAGTTAGGATCTGTTGAGTAAAGCGATTACCTAAGTGGACTGTCAACCTGACCTAGGGTTAGGTTTTTCTTACTGAGATGTGTATCTCACCCCTTTGGGGAAAACCTTACTTTACAGATCCTAGGTTATAGCTATGTGGCCAATACGTTTTGGGGATCCAAAGGAGATGACGGCGTACTATGATGAGTTCTCGGATAGGCAGGGGAACGTATACATCAGAAAGTGTACCATCGTATGGGTCGATGAGGGTAAGCCTGATTGGAAGCCCCATAGGTTCGAGGCGTGGTTCAAGAAGGAGGATGACTCACAGATAAGGCCGCTGAAGCCCCATGAGGTACCATAGGGTGTCATTCCTGATTGATGCCAGATCATAGCTGAACAGGAGTTACCTAAGGGGTCAGAGATAGGGTCTAGGAACGGACCAGAGCGGACACCGACCGTGGAGTTCACCGAGGAGCAGGAGCAGGAAGAGGTGATAGTCCTAGAGGCATCCGAGGGGGACCTTCTGAGCGGTTACAGGAGCTTACCATAGAGGATTCAGTGGAGGTTTCGTTTGAGAAGTTTTCCAAGTATGAGCCTATTGAGGACGTAGAGGACACGGACGACTCCAGCAGCTCATCCTAGGAGACTTCAGTTGGCGGATCAATCTTGACTGGCGACCTGACCCTGACTCTGAGGGATTTGTTGGATGTTTCCTTTTGATATGCTTACCCTGTCGTCTTTTGTTTAGCGGGCTTAGTATTCGAGTTATATGAACAGTACACCTTGATGTATGAATGATATATGCTATCCAGGTCCCACTTAATCTTTATATTTTGTACGGGGGTTTATGTTAGTAACGCTTCCGTATGCTTGATGGTTTTTGTAATATCTCTCGATTCCTATTGGTGGTTCTTGGGACTGTCGAGAGATTATTGGGGTTTTTTTGCAGGGATGTTTGCGCGCTCATGCCCGGGTCGAGGGGCATGACATCCCCGCTTGTTTTGGTATCAGAGCGAGGTTAGCTCAATACAAAATTGTTTGAGGATTGGAGTAATAAGGAGGATTAAGTTGGGACAAGGACGGATAGCAAGACCATAGGCAATTGGTCAGGGTAAGGCAAGGGATGCCTGGCATGTGACTTGACACCTAAGGATGGTGTTTGGCTTTGGTAAGATGGTGACAAGGCTTAAGGAATTAAGTTCTCTACTTAGGATTGAAGGTCATTTCTGGACCTTGACTTGCCTAACGAATGAAAGTGATTGGTTTTAGTGAATCACTGGAATGGATGGAAACGAGGAATGGCCATGAGCCATTGGTTGAAATGTTTCTGGAATTGATGTATGGAGTATTGTTATTACGTGACTATTTCTGTTAAGGAGTAGTTAGTAACTCTGGATTGGATGAATGAGTAAGTTACTAACTCGTTGTTGAACTTGTGGTGGATGAGGTTCAATAGAAAGAAACAAGGATGAGTAACCCATCCAGAAGGCTTGGAAGACCAAGAGGCGGAGCCTCTAGCTCGAGGCCGCCCGTACCTGAAGATCCAAGAGTGGACGGTCTGTTGAGGGCAATGGGAGGACTCAAAGACATCATAGAGAGGCAGGCCTAGGATCGGGACTCTGCCATAATCCAGGCAGTAGGAGCTGCGCGAGCAGCCGTGAATACTAACACTGGCAATGCTGGTGGAAGTGGAAGTCAAGGTGAACCGAATCAGAGAAACGAAACGGTAAACCCTCAAGTGGAAGCCGTGGTGGCTAGGCAGATGGGCCAACTGGTAGAGCAGTTCATGAAACTAAAGCCGACACAGTTTGACGGGATTGGAGATCCCGAGCTAGCGCCCAAATGGATAGAAAAACTAGAGAAGGCCTTTGGGGTGCTAAGATGTACAGATGAGGAGAAGGTGCTGCTAGCCGTGTATCAGCTGGAGGGTACGACAAATGACTGGTGGGCTGCCACCAAAGACGGAGTCTTCCCTGAAGGTATTGCCATGAACTAGAACACTTTTAAGAGGGCGTTTAACGATAAGTATTTTTCAGAAATGGTCAGAGAAAGGAAACAGATTGAGTTCCTGCAACTGTGTCAGAACCAGCTAACGATAGACCAGTACGAAGCTGGGTTCACGAGGCTCTCGACGTATGCACCTCGATCTGTGGAGGACCCTTTGGAGAAGGCACAGAGATTCAGGGATGGCTTGAGGCCCGAACTCCACAGCCAGTGATAGCTTTGAACTTGAGGACCTACCAGGAGATATACGAGCGAGGCCAGATGATTGAACGAGATTTGAGGGAAAGAAATACCGCAACTGGATCGCGGTTCCCATCGTTCAGAGACCATCGCCAGGTGGGCAAGAGGCCAATGGTGAACAACAGACGCTTCGTACCGCCGGTGCGAAATAACATAGCGAAGCCACCAAATCCAGTAAACTGGAACTGCAGATTTTGTGGCAAAAGGCGTGGAAATGGGCCATGCCCAGTGAGGACAAGAGCCTGTTTCAAGTGTGAACAGTTGGGCCACCAGATGAGGATGTGTCCAAACCAAGCATCGGCAAGTCGACCGTAAGGACAGAGGCCGCAAGCGGGACCGTCGACTGTCGTACCTCAAATCGAACAGAGCAGACCCTAGGCACAGGGCAGAGTATACGTTGTAGCTCGTAGCGAGGCGGAAGATGCGTCAGGAGTGGTCACAAGTACGATCTACTTGTACAATCAAACTGCTTATGCATTGTTTGACCGAGTGACACGCATTCATTTGTATCTACACAGTTTGCTGAATTGGTAGGCATGAAATTGGAACCGTTGAGCATTATCTTGCATGTTACCACACCCTTAAAGGATAACACAATAGTTTCCTTAGGCTGTGCTGGTTGTGAGATTGTGATTGGGGGAAATAAGGAAAGTATCGACTTAGTCGTGTTGCCTGCGTTAGATTTCGATGTGATTATAGGAATGGATTGGCTGGGTGGACAAGGAGCAGTAGTAGACTGTGGCAATAAAACAATTCGATTTTATACAAGAGACCGCCCTAGTTTTGAATTGGTGGGAAGTCGAGGAGGAATCTCGATTCCCTTAGTTTAATCCTTAGAAGTGACCAAGTTCATGTCTGAAGAGTGTCGGGCATACTTAGCAGCAGTAACAGATACGACTGCCGAGGAACCTAAGCTAGAAAATATTTTGTTAGTGCGTGAATTCCCAGATGTGTTTCCCCAGGAATTGCTAGGATTACTACCAGAACGAGAAATAGAGTTTGTAATTGAATTAGCCCCTAGGATAGAGCCGATATTGAAAGCACCTTACAGGATGTCCCTGTCAGAATTAAAGGAGTTAAAGGTGCGGATGCAAGAGCTACTTGACAAAGGATTCATCCGACCAAGTGCTTCGCCGTGGGGAGCACCAGTGCAGTTTGTGAGGAAAAAGGATGGATCTCTGCGACTGTGCATTGACTACCGGCAGCTAAATCAGGTGACGGTGAAGAACAAGTATCCGCTGCCGAGGATTGATGATCTATTCGATCAGTTGCAAGGAGCAGCTGTATTTTCGAAGATTGACTTGAGGACTGGGTATCACCAGTTGAGGATCATGAAGGAAGACATACCCAAGACTGCATTCAGAACGAGGTATTGTCATTACGAGTTTACAGTGATGTCGTTTGGATTGACTAATGCCCCAGCTGCTTTTATGGATCTGATGCAGTCTTCGGTATGTCATCCTTCTTGATCCTCAGCTGGTGATACCTCGTCCTCAGGTCAATCTTCGAGAACACTGCTGCCCCTTGCAATTGATCAAAAAGATCATCAATCCTCGGCAGTGGATACTTGTTTTTCACCGTTACCTGATTCAGCTGCCGATAGTCAATGCATAGTCCAAGGATCCATCCTTCTTCTTTACGAACAGCACCGGTGCTCCGCACGGCGAAGCACTTGGTCTGATGAATCCTTTATCCAGCAACTCTTGCATTTGCACCTTTAACTCCTTTAATTCTAACAGGGACATCCTATACGGTGCTTTCGATATCGGCTCCGTTCCAGGAGCTAATTCAATCACAATCTCTATTTCCCGCTCCGGTGGCAATCCCGGCAATTCTTAGGGAAACACATCCGGAAACTCACGCACCACACGAATGTTCTCTAGCCTAGGTTCCTCGACAGTCGTCTCTATTACGGCTACTAAGTATGCTCTACATCCCTTAGACATCAACTTAGTTACTTCCAAAGACGAAACCAAGGGAATCCAGATACCTCCCCGACTTCCTACCAACTCAAAACTAAGGCGGTCTTTCGGATAAAATCGAATTGTTCTATTCCCAGAGTCTACCACTGCTCCCTGTCTACTCAGCCAATCCACTCCTATAATCACGTCAAAATCAAACATAGGCAATACGGCTAAGCCAATACTTTCCTTACTTCCTCCAATCACTATCTCACACCCAGCACACACTAATGAAACCAAGACATTATCCTTCAATGGGGTGGCAACATGCAATGTCATGTTCAATGGTTCCAATCTCATGCCTACTAACTCAGCAAACTGTGTAGATACAAAAGAATGCGTGGCACCTGGGTTGAAAATGCATAAGCAGTTTGATTGCACAAGTAGATAGTACCTGTGACTACTCCGGGCGCATCTTCCGCCTCGCTGCGAGCTACAGCGTATACCCTGCCCTGTGCGTGGAGTCTACTCTGTTCAATCTGAGGTGCAGCAGATAATGGTCCTGCTTGCGGCCTCGGTCCTTGTTGTCGATTGGCCGGGGCTTAGTTTGGACACGTCCTCATCTAGTGGCCTAGTTGACCACACTTGAAACATGCTCCCGTCCTTACAAGGCATGGCCCGTTTCCATGCCTTCTGTCACACAATCTGCACCTCCAGTTCGCCGAGTTTAGTGGTTTCACTATGTCCCTCCTTGTTGGTGGCACAAAACGTCTGTTACCTGTCATCGGCCTCTTGCCTATCTGGCGATGGTCTCTGAACGATGGGAACCGCGATCCAGTTGCGGTATTTCTTTCCCTCAAATCTCGTTCAACCATCTGGCCTTGCTCGTATATCTCCCGGTAGGTCCTCAGGTTCAAGGCTATCATCTAGCTGCGGAGTTTGGGTCTTAGGCCGTCCCTGAATCTCCGTGCCTTCTCCAAAGGATCCTCCACAAATCGAGGGGCAAACCTCGAGGGCCTCGCGAACTCAGCTTCATACTGATCTATCGTCAGCCGGTTCTGACGTAGTTGCAGGAACTCAATCTGTTTCCTTTCCCTGGCCGTTTCTGAAAAATACTTATCGTTGAATGCCCTCTTAAAAGTGTTCCAGTTCATGACCATACCTTCAGGGAAGACTCCGTCCTTGGTGGCAGCCCACCAGTCATTTGCCGTACGCTCCAGCTGATACACGGCTAGCAATACCTTCTCCTTATTTGTACATCTTAACACTCAGAAAGCCTTTTCCAGTTTCTCTATCCATCTGGGCGCTAGCTCGGGATCTCCAATCCCGTCAAACTGTACCGGCTTTAACTTCATAAACTGCTCCACCAATTGGCCCATCTGTCTAGCCACCACGATTTCCTCTTGAGTATTCATAGCCTCATTGCTCTGGTTCGGTTCTCCTTAACTCTCACTACCCCCAGTGCTGCCTTGGTTGGCGTTGACGGCTGCTATGGCAGCTCCTACTGCCTGGGCAATGGCAGCGTCTCGATCCTGGGCCTATCGATCAATCATGTCACCAATCCTTTCTAATGCCCTGAGTACACCATCCATCCTTGGGTCCTCAGCTACGGGCGACCTCGAACTAGAAGCTCCGCCTCTGGTGCTTCCAAATCTCCTGGATGGGTTACTCATCTTTGTCACTTACTAATGCACCTGGTCCACCACAAGTTCAGCAACAAGTTAGCAACTTACTCATCCATCCAATCCAGAGCTACTAGCTACTCTTTAACCGAACTGTTATACAACAATAGTACTCCATACATCCACCTCAATTCCAAAAACGTTTCAACCAATGGCTCATGGCCACACTCAATTCCATTCACTCCAATGATTTACTAAAGTCAATCACTTTCAAGTATCAAACAAGCCAAGGTCCAGAAATGACTTCAATCCTAAGTAGAGAACTTAATTCTCTATGTCCTGTCACAACCTTACCAAGGTCAAACACCATCCATAAGTGTCAAGTCACAACTAGGCATCCCATATCTTACCCTGACTAGTTTCCTAAGGTCTAGCTATCCGTCTTTATCCCACTTAATCCTCCTTATTACTCCAATCCTTCACTAATTTTGTATCAAGCTGACCTTGCTCTGATACCAAAACAAGCAGGGATGTCATGCCCCGCGCTTCCAGCACGAGCACGCAATTATCCCTGCAAGCAAACAACAACAATCTTTCGGTGGTTCCAAGGATCCACCTATATATATAAAGAAAGGTCGCGTGATAAGATAATTTACATTAAGCAAACGGAAGCAGTCCCCAACAACTCCCCGCACAATATATATATATATATATATGCCAAGACTAAGTAGGATATGGATAGCATCATAAAATCATACATCATCAACTACTGGCCAACAACTACTATAAACCGCTATACCTCAAGGCAACGGGGTAAGCATGCCAAAAAGGTATCCATAAAAATCTATCAGGGATAGGTCAGGTCGTCAGTCAAAAGGTCAGATCGCCATCTGGAGTCCCTAGGAAGAACTGTTGGAATCCCCACTATCCTCAGTCTCCTCCAACGGCTCATACTAGAAAAATGTCTCCGATGGGACCTCCACAGAGTCCTCCATAGTCGCCACCTGCGACAGCTCAGCTCGATCTCCATCCGTGGTCGCCTCCTGGTTCGGCTCAGCTAGGTCTCTATTAGACAATTCCACCATGATGACCTCATCCTCCGGCGGTGGCACAAAATACTCCGATGTCGGCGTCTGCTCTGGGCCACTGCTCAACCCAACCACCGATCCCTCGGGAAACTCCTAGTCTAAGATCGTCTAATACCATGGAGGTATAACACCCTCTGGAACCTCATGAGGCTTCAGCGGCCCAACCTTCTTGTCCCCGTCCCTCCTAAATCATGCCTCAAACCTGTGAGGCTTCCAGTCCGGTTTGCCCTCATCTACCCATACTACTGTACATTTCCTTACATAGATATTCCTCTGCCTATCGGGGAACTCATCGTAAAAAGCTGTCATCTCCTGTGGGTCCCCAAATCTGATAGGCCACATCGCCACTACCTAGGATCTGTAAAGTAAGGTTTCCCCAAAAGGGGTGAGATACACATCTCAGTAAGAAAAACCTAACCCTAAGTCAAGTTGACTGTCCACTGAGGCAGTCGCATCACTCAATAGATCTCAACTTATGAACACGCGCAGGCATAACGATCGTAATTCAATACACAACAACATACAGAAGACAGGCATGCATTTATGATCTCGTGTCACACTCATGTGCATATGTATACTCGACCTGCCTTTTCGCCACATCCATCAACTCTTGCTTGCCTCATTCTCTAGCCCGCGTTAGATCACATTAGGCTCGGCCCACGTAAACGCATCAGACCGTCATCGGTGACCCGCGTAAATGCATCAGGTCTCGGTTCAATTTCAGGCAAGGTTTATGAGCTCATACTCTGTCCCAAGATTAGATCGCATCAGGACTGTGGCTATTGTAACCCCACGACTTCGTCGCATCAGGGCGTCATCTAATCATACTTCACCTCGCAGTCTCCTCGCATCAGGGTCTCAACCTTCCGCCCCGCGTCTCACAAGCCTCAAGGCCATACCATGCCATGCCACAATCATAATTCATGCCATGAATCTCTATCCTTTACACACGCAACGTCAAACGCATTTCAAGTATAATTCGCAATCTCATGGCATGCAAAGAAAATCAATTGTTATCTAAACATGACATCCAATTCCAATACAAGTCAAGGCATACATAAACTCCTTAATTAATCCTAAGACATGCTAAGACTCATTACTTTGGAAAAATGTCCATTAATCGATCAATTTCACACTCAACTTACCCAATCGAGTCCAATCCCCCTAGCCATAGTTTAGGAAATTCCTTACCTTTGCTTAACAACGCAATTTAATCCTCTTTGAGCCTTCTAGGATTCGGCCAACCCAAGTCCAAAGCCGATTTGTCGCGCAACCTAGGATAATCAATCGATTTGTTAAATTTCAAGTCTAATTCCTCAATTTATCCATCCAAATCACCCATAACATACTCATCATCATCTCTTCACATCGTACACACCAAATTACAACACAAATCCAGCATGTCCAGCCACCCACAAAATCGGTTTGGCCCGACATTGGACCGGTTCCATTCGGTTCTGCTCATGTTGGGTCCAACCGGTCCTAATCTATCTCAAATCCATCAATTCTGCACCACTCTACCTCTTATAACATCTACCTAAGGATATGGATGACTTATCATGAGTTTTAAGCCGTGCGGTTGCCGAAAAGTCGCCGAAAGTCGCCGGTTGTCCAGGGTCCAGAATTCTGGCAGTTTTTGGGCGAAATATACATGGGTGGTTCATGGTCAAAAACTTATCAAACCAAGCTCAATTTTTTTTCACAGAATCATTTATGAGTCTACTTGATCTCCACTAAATTTGAGCTCTAGATTCCAAGTTTTCGGTTGTCAAAAGGGTTCAGAACCGAACCTACCTCAAACTGGAGCAAAATCTATCGGCCTGTGGGAGAATGCTTGCCCTGAATTCCACAATGCTCCAAATGACCTGATTCCTGTTGGAGGACGTCGGCAAGACGTGGAGCTATGTCTGAGTAGTAGGAGCAGTAGGGATGACCGAAGGTACCGGTCGTACAGGCCGAACGGCGACGTCCGTTCCGGTCGGCAAGCAGCAGAAATGAAGAAGAAGAAGAAGAAGAAAGCTTGGTCGGTTCTTTGGGGGGTGATCTGCCGATTGGTGATGGAGAGAGAGAGAGAAGAGAGAGATTTCAATTATATCTAAGCTTGGTCAAGGCCTTTGAATGATAGGTGGCATTTAAGGTGAGATGATCTTGGCCCCTTGGATTTGTGACACTTGTCCATTACTCTAACCAAGGAGATCCAATGGCTCTATTTTGCCCTTCAATTTTCGGCAGCTTGGGGGGATCATTTGTCCATTTTTCCCTTCCTTCAATTATAATAACTAAGTTCTAAGCTTGAGGGGCAATATGGTCATTTTACCACCGACGTTCCGAACGTCGTTTTTCTCGTTTCTGACTTCTTCGATAGGGCGACGACCAATCCAATTGACGTTAGAACTCTTGATTTTCTATTTCAAACTTTTTCAGGACTCGTTTCTAATTGTTTCTTCTATCAAACATGATTCCAACCTATCCCGAACCGGCGGGCGGCTTTTGCAGGCCATACGCATATCAACCTAGTGATTCTGATCACGTTTAGGACTCGTCAATTCATGGCGGCCTTGGTTGTCATGTAATTACGAGGGTTTATCACTAATCCCTATGGTCTCGATCGTCACAGTTCGATTTAGGATAATTTTGTAAATTATACGTTGGTTAAGCGGCATCATCTGCACTCCAATCGTACAACGCTCGCACGGTAACCCTTAATTATTCTTAGGTCAGCCTTTTGGTGGTTCTAAATATCCCCTCGACAATCATTATGGTCAAAGCGTCATTTTCTATCCGAGTTGCCTAGGTTCACGTATCTCGTCTCGCTTTAGACTTTCCCCTTTGGTCGGTCTACTCAAATTGATCAAATTTGAGCGAAATACAACTGAAATACATCGCTTGATATATATAAACTTCTCATTACAGAGTCTGAAGTTGATTGGAAATCAGAATTTCACAGGTTTGCTTGTAGGGAGTCGCGTGCTTGTGCCCGGTGCGCGGGGTGTGACAATTTCCTAAATCAGATTCTGATGATCAGGATCGAAGAAAAGAACGATAAACCCTCACAATTACATGACAACCAAAGTCGCCACAACTTAAGAAAAATCCCAAGGTCGATACACGTGGCGCCTGCAAGAGTCGCTCGTCAATTTGAGATAAACTGGAATTATAGTCAACGAGAGTTCGACATGAAATTAGACGTCGAGATTGGGTATTAGACATTGAGGAATTCCAATATTGGAATTGAGATGGACGTCGCCTCATCGAGAGTGTTTGTACTAGAAAAATAAAATTTCAGACGAAAAGTGCCAAATGATCATTTCGCCCCTCGACCTTTGGCCTTGCCTTAAGAAGTTTAGAAGGTCATTTTAGTCATTTCTCCTCCTCTATATGCTATCAAATATTGGATGAGGATGAGTCAAATAGAGTCAAAGTCAATGAAGCAATCAATGGAAGGTTGCCAAGTGTCAATCAAAGAGAAGGCCAAGCATTAAATGTCCATTAATTACCCATCTTATCTAATTGACCAAAGTGCATTATTGGGATGGAATACCTTCTCTCTCTTCTCATTTTGGCCGGCCACCTTCATTCCCACCATCTTCTTCCTCTTTCTCTCTCTCGGCCGAATGGATTCCTCGTAAACATACAGGAATTGGCACACTGTTTCGGCCATAAATTTGTCGTCCGACATCGGATTGAGATAAACCACCTCCAGCTTAAAGCTTATCGTCTTTCCATTCTAGGAAGTTATTATAAGTTTAATTTGGCCCAGTCTTTTGTCTCGTAGGTCTGTTTGAGTGGGAAAAGGTAAAAATATGATCCGATTTTGGAAAGGCTGGGTTTTTGGGAGCTTTCGGACTCCAAATGACCTAAAATTTTCTGTGAGATCTTCATAACATCTAGTACTTCAGTTGGCTGAGAAATTATGATTATTTTCTTGAGGATTTAGGGTGTTTTCATGGCTGAACAGAGGTGATTAAAGTCGGACAAATTCTGACCGCGCGAGGATTGTGAAGGAACCAAACTGTTCAAAGGTCTTTAAGGTGTTATGTTGCTTCCAAATATTCGGTGAGCTCCCTTAACATATAGATTAAGGTTGTGGCGGGTTGGTTTTGTGATGGATTGAAGTTTGAAATTAATTTATGGCTTGATTAAACGGATTGAACCTGAAACCGGTGCTGTTTTAGGGAGTACCTGTTCTGGCTGATTCTGTTGGGGGTTAATTAAAGGGTATTGTGACTTCAATTTGACTCATAATATCCCATAAGACATTATGTGAGGTATTAATGAAAAGTATGTGAAGTGGATTGGGATATAAAAGTGATTTAAGGGCCATTTGGAACATAAAACTCCAAGTTGTATCCCACCTTGTATATGGCTATGTGAACTGAATGAATTAAGGATCCATAGGAGTGTTATCATGTAGTCAATTGAGCAATAAGGCATCATGAGTTGCCATTTGAATGGTTTTGGGGAAATTGGTTTAATGGAAGTGAGAATTCAACGACTTTTTAACTCAAAATTAATGAACCTTTCTAAGTTAACAAGGGATTCTTGGTGGATTGCATACTTGTGGAATTGAAAAGGATCCCTTGGTGTGAAGTTTTTCTAATTGATCAAGGTAAGTGTTTCCTAAACCTTTATCTGAATGCTAAGACACTACTAGATAGAGTGTTTGAATGATTTAATTGCTTGGTGAAGCCTATAGCTTGAATTGCTTGATTAGGTGGTGGATTCCATGACTTGAATGTCATAGCATAATGTGTGAACTGTGATATGCCTTAATGACATATTTGGCTATTGAGCCCTTGGTTGTTTAATTGGCTGTGATGCCTATGTGATATATATGGTTATAGTGCCGATGCTATATAAATGGGCTATATTATCCCAGCGATCGTTGACATGTGGCCCCGGAGATCTCGTTGGCTGTGAGTCCCTGAGATGACAATTGGTTGTGAGTCTGGAAAGTACCGATTGGTCTATGGCCCCAGTAGTACCAATTGACTAAAAGTTTTGATAATGAGAATACTGATTAGCCTGTGGGCCCGATGGTATTGAATGGTGGTGAGCTTGAAAGATATTGAGGATACCGATTGGCTTGTGGCCCCAGTGGTATCAAATGGTGGTAATCTTGAATAAAATAAGAATGTTGATTGGCTTATGGCCACAGTGGCATCGAATGGGTATGAACCTTGAAAGTACCTATTGGCCTGTGGACCTAGTAGTTCTAAGACATCGATTGGGTTGTGGCCCCAGTGATGTTAGCTGGCAAGAGTGCTAGAGGAGTACGTGGGGAAACGAAAAATTGATGACAATTATATATTGAATTACATGATGCTTGTGCATCGAGCTTGAGATCTTGAGGTTGAGTGTGGTTGATTGTATTTCTTATTCATGCTTGGTTATTTGATGACCATGTTTTGGTGGTGCCATTAGCCATTATATTGTTGATTGCTTGCATCTTGGTGGCATTGCGAGTGATTTGGGGAGACTGGTGTTCAGGCCTAGGTTTAGGTTTCAATTGCTGAGATATATATATCTCACCCCAGTGGGGGATTAGCTTTTTTTTCAGCTCCTTGAAGACGGAAATACAGGTGAGCTGAGGATGAGCTCTCAATGAATTAATGATATGAATGGTTTTATGTATTTTGTGGCCTTAAGGATTGTATCTGAATCTTGACGATTTAGGAATTGAATTTTGGGTACTTGACTGCGGTAACTTCTGAGGAGAAGTTTATTTATAAGAAGTGTATACCATTTGTCCTGAGTCATTTCATGATGGAATTGTACGGAGCAGTTTTATGGATTCTGCAATATTGTTTCTTTGTCAAGTTATTATATGATTGGCCGAGGAATCCTAAGAGATAATTGATTATCAACGGCCTAGTGGGATGTACGTGTGCTCGATGGGTTTGGAGCGTGACAGCTACTCAATTTCGTTTTGCAGATATCTAGTCATATATTCTGCATTACCCAGGGACCAAGTTAGCCGTTGATTGGAGGTCTTTTTGTCGTTATTCGGTCCAAAGACAATGATATTTTGGGCGTTCTTGCCAAATTTTCCAACCCAAATTTTCGCTCGTCGTTCGATGTTGGTTATTACACCTTTTTGCCAAAAGGAATTTGTTTTCTTCGTGCTGTTAAAGTTGCAATTTGGCTGCTACAAACAGATTTTGCCGAACTATCTTGGGCGTGCACCATCCCATAGACGATTGATCCAATCATCCGAGCTTGGTGCGCGAGTTTTCGACTCAAGTTCCGAATTAGGTATTGTCCTTATCCTACGATACTTTGAATACTGGTTCAACAATCTGAATGCTTTGTTGGATGAAATATATCTCACGTGTTAATTCTTCAATTTGGAATTTGAATCTTTTGTGGATATTGCCCATATTTTGAGCAAGTTGTGCATATCTTTAGATAGGGAGCATTTTTTTTTTAATGAGGTGATTTTGATAGAGGGCATGTATTCTTGTGGCTCAATCTGTCAAGTAATTTGAGACCTGATCATATCTCTAAGATATTGTGCACACTTTCAAAATATTGAAGATTATCTTCTGGTGAATTGGGACCGTTTAAAATTGTGACCATATCCTTTAAGTGGGTAATTATCTGAAAATTTATTTCAAATCTCAAGAGGTAATTTTCCTATTTTAAAAGATATGTGAAACCTTTGTGGTAGGACCTTATACCCTTTAAAATTTCGGCACGTCCCTAGTTTGGTCGAAGATCATTTTAATTTTAATTTAATTCAATTATGTTTATAATCTATCTTGAGTGTAATACATGCTCCCTTGCCTCGAAATATGTGCAATATGATGACTATCTGACTTCACTCCCGAGGTACGACGTCATACACACATCAATTTGTCTAACCTAACCCATAACTTTGGGACCAAACTGGCAAATTTCATAATTCACTATCTGGTCCTACCCCAGGGCACAACATGAATAAATTACCTTTTGACCCGATCCCAGGGGATGAAGCAAATTGATCGTAAATTTCGGATATAAAGGTGTATTATGCTCAAGGTTTATTATATATTTATTTGATTCATTTTTCACAAAAATCATAAAAATCTTCATCTCTTGACTTTAAATGATTTTTTTTCGAAATTTACATTAAAAGATGACTCTTAATATAAATTAAATTTTAGATTAATCAATTTGTGTTAATTGTCAGACAAATCCATCGTGAAGACAGAAAATTCATAAAAGTTAGGACATCTCCTTTGCATTGCATATAGTCTAATTCGTCATGCATTTTCATGCCTTTTTAATATAGTCCATATTGCATGTCATATGTAATTTGAAAATCATATTAAACTCAATTTTTCTAAAATCAATCATGCAATTTTTTTAAAGATAAATCATCTTGCATGTCCCATGTCATTTAGTTTAGAATTCACATATTTCCTTGCATTAAAATTTGATTCTTCTAGAGTCATCATGCATGGTTCTTTTTCTTATCACATTGTCTCAGGTAATCTTATGCCATATAGTTGCATTTGCATGGCACTCATTTAATCAAGAAAACCCCCAAAAATAAATTGCACCTAAATCTTCATGCGAAATCAATTGAATTTGTCAATTAAGAAATTTTTCACAAGAATGGTACCGAAAGAATGTTAATTAAAGAACTAACATAATCAAGTCCCCGAACCTAAATCTCTGGTTAAAAGAAAATAAAGTATTCTCTCGTATTTTATTTAGGTTTTTAATCTACCTACCAAAAAATATTAGTGGGGGCTCCTAAAATTAAAAATCATTCCAATGAAACCTAAGTTGCAAATTGGTAGAGCTTAGGAGAGTCTGTATCAACTTAGTTAATTCATATAATTAACCTAATAATCCATTAACCCAAAATTCAAATAGAATTTTTAGGTCGCGACAATCCCCAATGAGACTTTGTAATGCAAGCAAAAGCTCACAAATCTTTCTAGCGTATGACGTTGCATTTACATTGATTTTATGCAAGTTATCATATTTTTTCAAGAAAATGGACAGGTATGTTGCAATCAGCCTAGCTATCACTTACTCATTGCTCGGAAACTCAGGTAAGTTTCCTAATTCCCTTTCAAAATCTTATATCGACACTTGATCAGCTCAAGTTGTCTCTAGGATCTTAGGTTATTTTGATACTTGATTAGCTCAAGTTATCATTCCTTTGTGTTTGTTCTGATTAGCTCAGACATCTCACCTCTTTGTGTTTGTTATGATTAGCTCAAATATCACACCTTTTTGTGTTTGTTCTGATTGGCTCAGGCATCACACCCCTCAGTGTTCATACTGATTAGCTTGGATGTCACATCTTTACCAACTCATGCTTTATAATCCACATGGCGACTTGCCAAGAGACATAGTGTTTATACCGATTAGCTCGGATTTCATATCACCTTTACAAACTCATAGTTCATAGTCCACATGGTGACTTGCTGAGAGATACAATGTTTGTACTGATTAGCTCAGACATCACATCTTTATTCACTCATGGTTCATAGTCCACGTAATGACTTGTCAAGGGATATAGTGATTGTACCGATTAGATTGGACATCATACCTTTTTACATGCCTACCGACTCACAGTTTATAGTCCATATGATGACTTGCCGAGAGACAAAGTGTTCGTACCAACTAGCTTGGACATCACATTTATCGACTCACATTGACCCATAAAAATGGAGGTGGTCTCAAGAGACGTTTTACCGACTCATGATGACCCACTAAAATGGAGGTAATCTCAAGAGACATTTTCAACTAATACGAGACCCGTTAAAATGGAGGTGTTCTCGAGGAAGCGACTTACCAACTCATGGTGGTTCACTAAAATGATGGCAATCCAAGAGACAAATGGCCACCTTGAACTATAACTCAAGCATATTTTCTCATTACACATATCTTGCCCTGTCCCACATCGAAAGAAACCTTTGGTAACGTATAAGGTCCCAGAACCTTAGATCCTTTTGTGATCATGATTCTTCTTCCAATTCATAATGACATAGTTCTTGTGATATTAGAAGATGCATTTCAGCTCTACATATATCTTGCGCTATCTCGTGTCAGAAGTTAACTTCTGGCAACATATGGGTTCAATACCTTGAAATCCTCGTATCCACAATAGGCTTGGAAATTAAGGGAATCATCAGCATATGAGTTATTTGGTAAAACAAATATTTTCATATGTGATTCATGTGTAGCTTTCTCTAATACGGGTAAAAGAGAAATTTTTTACACATGTTATTTATAGAATTGCATTTCATGCATCATTTCCTTTTGCATCAGAAAATGAGATTAAAGCTCCAGCCAAAAATATTTTATCACTTGCATTTGCAAAATTTAGGTTTAATTTTTGTCTTTGAGCAAAATCTCTACAAGCTTTCACTCAAAGAGTAATAGCCGTTGACACCTAAATTTTAATTTTTTTAGAAAATCATTCATTTAAGTATAAAATGAGGGTTAGTCATAATTCTCACACAAAAATAATAATTCTTCATGCATTACATATTTATTTTTGATCATGCAAGTCATTACATTCGAATGGTCGATTGAGCTTAATTTGATGGACAACTGGACTAACTTTAATATGAAAAGTTTCGACCATAGTAGGGGCATAAGAATGCTAATTTTAAATAGGTTTCGGGCTTAGAAGCAAATCTAAATCAGCCCATTTTATTGTTTAAATTATGCCGGGTTGTAATACTCTAATTGGGCTTTAATTAATTGATTGAATATTTTGTTGTTAAAATTATGTTGGGCTGTAATTAAATGTTCATTCAATTAATTAAAGCCCAATTAGAGTTTCAATTTACCCAAAGTGGGCGTCAAAGGCCTTGATATTTTCAGCCATGTCCATATCCTCTCTCCGTGATCTAAAATTTCATACTTTTTTAAAAGGATATAACCCTTAACCTTTAGATTTTTAAGTCCTACGACTATTATCTTATCTGAAATCTCTTAATTCGACGGCCTGTATTAAATCCTAGAGCTTACCCTCATATCATATATATATATATATATATATATATATATATATATATCCCTTTATGTCTAGGATTAAGGGAGGTCGGTACTTTTGTGATCCATATTCAGAATTCTTTAAGAATTTCGTGAGAGAAGAAAGAGGGAGTCTCAGCCAAAATTCCATCTCATCGGCAGTTTGGAGCAATTTCACGCCAATTAGCCGTGCGTCGCCATCCGTGCTTCGATTGACTTGATCCAGGTATCAAACCGTTCAGCATTTGATGATCTATCGCCGCTGACAGTGCCTCAATCCAATATCGGAAGCATCCCTTCTAATCCTTTGAATTCACAACTTTCCGATCCATTGGCAGCCTGGAGCAGTTTCACGCCAATTGACTGTGCGTCACCATATGTTGTTCAATCGACTTGAGCTAGGTATCAAAACATTCGGCATTCGACGATCTATCGCAAGCAATTGATGGTGCCTCGATCCGACAACGGAAGCTCCCCGTCCAAGCTCGGGAATCCACCACTGCAAGGGAATCCACCACTACAATCTGCAAATTAGGTAATCTAATATATTTTAGACATATTGTTGCCTATTTCAAATTATTCTTATCTAATCATATCTTGAGCAGATTGTTATCTCTAATATATCTTACAGAGATTCTCGCACACATTCCAAAAGTGTTGTCTTATAGATAATGCAATATTGTGTTAGAGATGATACAATATTGCCTAATAGATAAATTGGCACGCTACCGGATAAATCCCGATCTAGTTAATTTCTTTTACTTATTTTTTGCTTCTTATCATTTTTTTATGCTCATCTTTATGATTGTTACTTAAAATTTGCATATTTTTAAACAAACATGCCCATAACATATGCTCCTCTTGTGCCTAGTCCCTTCGAAAAATTAAATTGCATGCCTTGGCCATGATCTCATGGAATGAGATGACAATTTAGTATAAGGCTTCGTGTTCTTTCCCTTTGGCAAACGGGACATTGTCATCTTATACTACTATCCGCATACTGGCTCGAATTTTCGAGGATATAACGTATAAAAATTCTTCTCTAACCTAGATCTCTTGGGATAAATGAATTTTTTGAAAAAATCAGAATTTAAGGTATTTTATGGGCATTTTTGTTTAATTTCGTTCAAATTTTTTTTTGTTTTTTTTTTTTTTTTTTTGCGATTAATCCGAAAAATTACAAAAATCACTTGTTTTCCACATAACATATGGTTTAATCCATACTTTGCCATGTTATCATGCATATTGCTCTGTCATTTAGTATATTTTGCATTGCTTTCTTTTTCTAAAGAAAATTAAAATCATTCACACCGATCGATCGAACAATGATTTTTCAGGAAATTAGTACCGAAAGGACATTAATTTTCTCAATTAATGTAACCAAGTCCCCAAACTCAATTTCTCTTATTCGCAGAAATAAAGTGGTTCTCCCGTTATTTTATCTGGGTTTCTAATTGACCTACCAAAAAACGATTAGTGGCGGCTCCGATTAAATAATTTTCATAAATTAAACCTAAGTTACGATTTGGTGGGATTTGGGAGGATTCGAATTAGGTTAGTTAATTTAATTAATTTGATAATCCATTAACCTAATTTTTACGTCACGACAATAGGGAATTTGATGTGCCTTCCCTTATTACCACCCAATGTATACAATGTCTTCACCATCTAATTGGGGATTACCTTTTAGCATCACCTTCTTCATCATCATCTTTAGCTTATGATAACTTATGTGTTCTAGCTGAGAATGTGACAAATGAGGTGTCTCTCTATTTCGAACTTTGCTTATGCATGTTGTATGTGCTGACATCATGTAGATAGACTTTAGTCGACACCCCTCCATGATCGGCTTACTGGTGAGTTTCAAGCCCCGGCACACCTTAACATCCTTTGTGCCAAATATCACTTAATTACCTAAGTCTGTAAGTTGTGATATCGATATGTTTTTCCTAATTCCCAGCACGTGATATAGATTTTTAAATCTTATTTTTAACTGAACCAGGGTTTTATCACCATTAGATCTATGTGTGTGACCGACGACCTTGAGTCGTTTGTGGTGACAATCGCTCATTTGTCTATGTACTCAGACATGCTTAATAGGTTGTCTCGATCTCCCATCATATGGTTTGAGCATATTGAGTCAACTATCCAATCATCCTTATAATTGATTAATTTGTCACTTATTGTGATGAAGGTTATCTCGATACCGCTTACTGAACTCGAGATATTTGCCATCGTGACTTGGTTATAATGCCCGACGCTATACCAAGTAAGCTCATATCAATCCAACTTACGTCACTATCCCAGATTATACAGTAGCATAACTTCGGCATACACCGCTCCCTAATCGCACAGATTATACTTTATCGAGTATTTCAATAGTAAGGAATTTAGGAGAAGTAAAAGCGACATATTTCCTATCTCTTACTATAATTGCTTCCTCAACTTGGCTATATCTAGAGGGGCCATTAAGGCACTTAGGCTTGTGGTTGCTCCTAGCACGAGCTCAATCTCGTTATCTGCTAATTGACAATGTGAGAAATTTCGCTGAAATATGCCTCGAGTTTGAATGACACGAGACTTGATCCAATGGAAGTCCAATCCAGAAGATCCGAGGAGAGCATACCTCACGAGATCGATCCGAGGTCGAAATCAAATTCCAAACTAACCGTACTTGTAATACTTCGATTGCCAAAGTGCAGTTGTTAGTGTTAAGCGTGTTTCGAGGTGCTTGGATTACCGCAAGTGAAAAGACCCTTCTCCCTATCAAGGTGGGACAAAACAAAGCAAATGAAATTTTATTTTGAGATAAATGAATGATTTATAAAATATATTTACGCATGGATAAAGGATTAAAAAAAAAACCACTTCCCGAGAGAACATATGAGTAGGAACAATTCAATAAACAACAACGACTCCCTTCTCCTCTTCTGAAGGAATAATGTATGCATTTGTCTTGACTTCCTAGCAATCCGTGGCCTTTTCGGCCATTCCCCATTAATGCAGAGCACCAGCGACAATGTCGCCCCCTGACATCTTTTGGGGCCACATTAGCAGTCAAGTCTTTCTTTAAAATCAGAGCTAGACATGTTCCTAGGTTTGATGTGTTAAAAATCAGAGCAAGCCAAGTCTTTCTTTAAGATGCTAAACAAAAATAATCAGCCTTGTTCCTTTGTTGGAAAGGTATAATATTCCCCAACTTGTCGAACATTAACAATCTACACATGAACACAATTCAATTTGCCCAAATAGACTTTCGCCTTGACCAAAAACTTTAGGTAAAAAGACACCGCAAGTGCCAATATTTGCATACGATGTCCATTTTGGTGTTAATATTTTCTTGAATCAATTAAGTGCAAGTTTTTCTAAACGATTATTTAAATGTCAATTCCGGTGTGGTGGGCAAAATTTCTTGCCGTTGGCATTAAAGTGATCATTTTTATCCAATTTGGCAATAAAATGATCATTTTTTGGATCACTTAAGTGTTAATTTTTTTGAAAAATAATTATTTAAGCGTCAACTCCAGTGAGCAGGCTGGAATTTCTTGTCGTTGGCACTAATATAATTATTTTTTCTTCGATTTGGCACTTAAGTGATCCAAAAAAAATATGAACACGAAAATGAGTGTTATACACAAATATTGGTACTTAAATTATTTGTTAGGAAGCGCATGTGAGTTGTTTTAGAAGAATCCCACATTAGAGAATTAATGCAGTGTTAAATAGTTAATATATCCAAGTTAGCCCCATAACTCATTGGCTTAAGCTTTTGAGTGAAGGTGGATCCAATTAGATATATTGATGAGATCGTATTTGGGCTCCCTCTTGGCTATCTCCCTAGGTGAAAGTATCAGAGTTCTATTACGCGCTCCTAACAAATGGTATCAAAGTCAATGGTTAATTGGTGGGCTTCCAATTTGTTCCGATGTTTGTGAGGTGTTTGTGACTATCTCAAGAAAGATGGTTGATTGGTGGGTCTCCAACATGTTATGGTATTTGTGAGGTGTTTGTGACTATCTTAAGAAAGAAATTTTATGATCGACGCTTGTTTCACAGTTGGTCTACCAAGAAGTGACCATGGACAGCTGGTCAGATAACTCGAGTCTAGGCAAGAAAAGACAACTCGAGTCTTGGCAAGAAAAGACCATGGACGGTTGATCTGAGATGCATGATAGGGACCATGGGTGATGCAATCCCAATTAAGCAGTTGATGTTGGTTGGTTGCGGCACACGTGATGGAAAAATTATTAGGATGCATATGTGAGTTATATTAGAGGACTCCCACATTGGAGAATTCATGTGGTATTGAGCAGTTAATATATTTAAGTTGGGTCATAACTTATTAACTTGGGTGAATGTGGATCCAACTGGATATATTGATGGACTCCTTATTCTCCCTAGGTGAAAGTATCAAATTTTGCTACGTGCTCCTAATAGTATTCTTATGCCAAAAAATAGAGTTCAACGGCGAAGGACAATGCTTTTCCGGGCCAAAACAAAGACAAATGTGCACTCGAGTTCTTTGACTCACTTTTTTCAAAAAGGATCGTTAGGGTTTAGCTTGTGCTTGTGAAGACCGGTTCACAAATTGGCTTATTGAGTGATGGATCCTATTATTATGGATTCTTGAATATGACCCGCATGTTTAAAAGGCCTCTTACAATTGAACGGATCATCTAGTGACCTGATTGAATAAATATGACATTTTTCTTAAGTTAACTGGGGCGAAAGAAGTAGATCGAAGTCGACCGGCAAAAGATGCAAAATACTCTTGATTTTCCCAAGGTATCTTATAACCTTGCTTCTGCTTGCTGCTGGCGCATCTCTCTTAACTATAACCTATTTGCTTTCTAATGACTATGGTATCGTAGCTACACCGCTAGCAAGTTCAATTTTGGAGCTGGTCACAACGACCCCCTGATGAATGAATATGTCGCAACAAAATATGGTTTGTTGAGTCCCTCGAATCTATATTAATTGAAGAAACATTTTTTTGGATCCAACTTGAATGTGATGGGATCTCCCTTTTTGTTTGGGTAAAACCCTTTTCAAGGAAAATCGTGGAACTTTCTAAGTCGTTTTTCATGAAAAAAAAAAAACAAACAAACAAGCGATAAGTTATTTCATGAAGTGGTATATCTTCATTGCAAAGGGTTGCGATGAATTAGGTTTATGTTTGCCCATTATTAGGCCACGCATTCGAACTCACTTCTTACTTTATCCATGAAGTAAGAGGTATCTTCTCCAAGGATTTAGCTATTTGTCTCGACTTAGCAAATCTGTGATCTTTTTGGCCGGACCCAGTTAATTTAGAGCTCCTATAATGATGTCGCCCGTTGGCATCTTTTCGGGCCACATTAGGAGTCAAGTCTTTCTTTTTAAAACAGAGCAAGACATGTTCCGATGTCTCATGTGTAAACACTTTCTTTGAAATGCAAAACATAAATAATCAGCTGCCCAAATAAATAGACTTTCGTCTTGACCAAAAACTTTGTATAGAGTTCGACAACAAAGGACAAATGTCCGTCGAGTTCCTCGACTTGCTTTTTTTTTTTTTTTCGAAGAGGATCATTAGGGTTTAGCTTGTGCTTGCGAAGACCCGTTTACAAACTTATCGAGTGATGTTTCACATTATCATTGATTCTTAAAAACGATACGCGTGTCCGAAGGGCCACTCAAAGTCTGACGGATCACTTAGTAACTGGTTTGATTAAATATGACATTTTTCTTAGGTCAACCAAGAGCGAAAGAGGCAGATCGAGGTCGACCGGCAACAGATGCAAAATTATCTTGATTTGACGAGGATTTAAAGTTGGATTCGCTTCATTGAAGTCGGTTTTCTTAGGCCGGTGAGCTTTTCAATCAAGTCACCCAATAATCCCATTTTTACCCCGTTTTCTGAAGAGGATCAATCTGTTATTAGTTGGGTCAACTGGTTAAGGTCAAGCAGTAGTAAAGACAAGTTGATTTCCGCCGTTTATCGAAATGCTTGTAATGCAATTAATGGGAGTCGTCTGGTGACATTCGGCGTCGTTGGGAATTTTAATGTATGCAAAAAGGTTTGAAAATGCCGAATTATGGTCATGTCCTAACCATCAAACTATCAACATTAGCCCTTTACTCCCTTCTATCACCTATCTATCATTTCATATTTTAATTACACGATTAATTTGGACAAACCATGTCATCTTCATTCTTCCCTATCACCGTCATCACTAATTACACTTGATGAAACTTGCACGTGACATGTGATTCTAGCTGAACTTTCCTCATGTATGTAATTACCTTGCTTTTGCTCGCCGTTGAGCCGGTCAGAATTTCTTTGAAATTTATCCTTGAATACATTCGAAACGCTAGAAGAAGTCGCATTGCAAAAAAATATTATGGTCCTTGGGTTCCTTTTATTGGAGCTGTGTTCCTTTTTTTTTTCGAATTGAAAAGTGACTCTTTTGCCATGAAAAATCTTAGAGTTACTTCATGGGGAGTTGGCCGCACTAAACAGGTCATCGACCAAGTAGTCCACGTACTTGATAAAAGATGGGACAATTACCAAAATAGTTCTAAACTTATCGCAATTACGTTAATTCGGTCTATTTAGCAGGCTGGCATTGATGTAGCGCTGTCAATATTAACATGGCTAATTTTTAATGCTATTAGGATATTTTTAAATTTTTTATCGATTTTCAAAATTTTAAATTAATTTTTGCATTTTTCTTTTCTGTTTTTGTTCTTCCTTCTTTGCTTTTGTTTGTGGCCAGCAAGGTCGCCGGAGCTCGCTAGCCACGCAGCTGGGTGCGGAGGTAACATCCCCATGGCCTTTCTAGCCGAGAGCAATGTTGGCCTTGCCTGCAGCAGCGCTTCGCAAGGGTTTCATGAGGCGTGGCTACTGGTTGGGCCGCATTGCCTAGATTTGGGTGAGGCCAGCCTCGCCAACAGCGAGTAAAGGTAGCCATGTCCTTGCTAGCCTCGCCCGAGGATGCTCACAGGTCGCGAAGCCCTTGCCAGTTGCAACATCAATAGGAAACAAAAGAAAGAGAAAAATATGGCAAAAAATGAAAACATGTTATTAAAAAATGTCAACATTAGCGCCGGTGATGCCACAACAGCATTGGCCAGTAAACTGGACTAAATAGTCATAATTACAAAAGAGTTAGGACTCAACTAGCAAAAAGAAAAAAGTTTAGAATTGAATCGGCACAATTGCTATAAATTTAGGATTCTTTTGGCAATTTTTCCAATACAAGGGTATTCCTGCCCTAGTGAAAGTGTACTTGTCCTCTGGCATGGAAGGAGAAGGTGGTATAGTTAGTAGCCTTTTTATCAAATGCTTTTTCGGAAGCCCCCTAGCCGCTATGCTTTCTATTATGATTCCAAGTCATCCTCCCAGGGTATTGATGTCAATGCTTTTCGCTATATACATAAGTTTGGCTTAGCCCATTTGCTAGTTCGTAGCCCCCTTCCTAGACAGCTTCAAGTTGTTTTCTAATGACCATAGTATCATAGCTCCGCCTTAGGCAAGTTCAATTTTGGTGTTGGTCACCCATGACCCCCCTAATGACTGAATATTTCGCAACCAAATGTGAGTAGTCGAGTCCCTAAAAAAAATATCCGTTGAAGAAATGGATCCACCTTGAACGTGGTGGGAGCTTTCTTTACTTGGGTAAAACCTTTTTCAAGAATAGCTTGGAACTTTCTAAGTTATTTCTTCTTATGAAAAACAAGCGATTGGGTCGCGATAAATTTTGTCTTTTGCCATTATTATATCATGGATTAAATTATGTCTCTTGACCAAGGATTTAGCTATGTCTAGTCCTAAAGAAGTCCTAATGGAAATTTTTTCCAACTATTTATGTAATAAAATGGTAAATCTATTGGTAATATGTCACTTAATCATGATACTATAGTGATGCAAGAGCGTTTTTAGCGCAGAAGCTCGACGACCAAGAGACCCATAAAACACTTTTTTGGAATTGGCAAGATTAAATCACGTGATCCCTGTTGACCAGAAGGAAAAAAAAAATGTTCTTTCTAAATCCATCGGAAGGAGTTTATGTAGAATAGAAGGAGATTTCTAAGAAATTCTGAGGAATTCAGAGGGATAAATGTTCCTCTCATTTTTCTTCTTTCACATATATCCAATGATAGTATACGATAAATATATATATACACACACAAAGATGATCTATTCTAATCTATACACAATATTAAATTTCCTGCAAATCAGGGATTACATAGAATCGAATATTAGACTTCTTAAAATTACAACATTCTTATTTGGCTTATCCTATAACTCACGCCAACACCCCCTCTTAAATTGATGCACAAATGTCTTTGATAACCAACTTGTCAAGTGAATTCTGAAAGATCCTACTGGAGACAACCTTTGCAAGCATATCGGCCAATTTGTGCTTCAAATTTGACAAACGAAAATCGAACTATCTTGGCATCAAGATTTTGTTTGATAAAGTGTCGATCTACCTCAATGTGTTTGGTACGATCATGCTGAACTAGATTATGAGAAATGTCAATAGTTGCTTTATTAACGCAAAACAGATTCATTTCAGATTTAGGAGCAAAGCCAATTTCTATAATCAATCTCCTAATCCAAAGGAACTCACAGAGCCCTTTAGTCATTCCCCTGAACTCGACCCCAGCACTAGATAAAGCTACTACTTTCTATTTCTTGCTCCTCCTTGTAACTAGATTCCCTCCTGCAAAAGTAAAGTAGCCTGAAGTTGATTTCCTGTTAGTAATACTCCTAGTCCAATCTGTATCTGTATAGCCTTCAATATTAAGATGATTATTCTTTGAGAACAAGAGCCCTTTTCTCATAGCAGACTTTAGATAACAAAAAATACAAACTACAACATCCATATGATCTTCACTAGGTTAGTACATAAACTGACTGATTATGCCCACAACGTTTGCAATATTTGGACAAGCGTGAGATAGATAAATTAATTTACATACCAACCCTTGATATCTCTCCTTATTAGTTAGTGCCTCATCAAGGTATCCTCAAAGGTTGTGATTCTGAACAATTAGTGTATCTACCCGTTTACAGTCTAGCATCTACACTTTTGACAGTAAATCTAATACATATTTCCTCTAAGAAAGAAATATACCTTCTTTTGATTTAGCCACTTCAATATCCAGAAATATTTGAGTCCCTCAAGATTTTTCATCTCAAATTCAGTTGTTAATCTCTCTTGGAGTTTAGAGATCTCTTTTACCTCATCCCCTGTTACAATCATGTCATCCGCATAAATTATTAAAGTTGTTACCTTTTCTTGATGTCCTTTCAAGAAAAATGTATAGTTTTTGTCACTTTGAGTGTAGCCATATTTCTTCATAGCTGGCTAAACTAATCGAACCAAGTGGGGGATAACTGTTTGAATCCATACAATGAGCATTGTAGTTTACATACAACACTCAATTGTGATGGAACATTATATTCAGGAGGAATATTCATACAAATTTCTTCTTCAAGATCACTATGGAGAAAGGCATTTTTGATTAGTGCAACAGATAGTCTAAAATTGTGGCAAGAGATAACAAAACTTGAACATTATTCAACTTTGCGTCCGAAGAGAAAGTCTTTTGATAATCTGTTTCAAATGGCTTGTACACCTTTTTGCCACAAGTTATGCTTTGTATCTCTTACTTGAGCCACCCGCCTTATGTATGACATTCTGAATTCCAACCATTCTCGAGGCTATTAAATGGAAAGGAAATCAATCGGTGTATTTCCATAGTAACTCGCTCGAAGCTGGCCACTCCTGTGTTAATTAACCAAAATGAAAAGGCTAACGCAGAGTCGAGTACGTAGACCGAGGGACTTGAAAGAGAAATGGCGCTCTGACCACAAGGATTGCAGATGGGATATTTTAGGCCAGTAGAGATCGATGTAGGAAAGCGTTTATAGAGTGACTGGCTAGCGTTATACGTTGGGACGCGGATGATTTCGCCTAACCAATGTGTAATTTGCGAAGATTTCCTAAATTGGATTCCGACGATCAGGACCGCAAGAACTAGCGATAACCCTCACAATTACATGACAACCAAAGTTGTCATGACTTGAGTAATCCTAAGGTCGATACTCGTAGCACCTACAAGAGCCGCCCATCAGTTTGAAATAAATTGAAATTATAGTTGACGGGAAACTTGTCATGATTTGGACCTCGGAGTCGGATATCGGACATTGAAGAATTTCAATATTTGAAATATTTAGACGTCGCATCATTAAGGGTGATTGAGATTATGACTCGTCCCGTGAGGCTAGAGAAGCAAGATTTCGAACTGAAGGCAGAAAATGACCCTTTTACCATCGAAGGTTACTCAAGTTCTTAAGGATAAATGAGGGCATTTTGGTCTTTCTTCCTTTACCCTCTCTTGACTGAAAATTTGAGGATTTGGTTTTATGGGGAAGACAAGACAAGCCTATAAGCTAAAGATTAGGCTCTTAAATTACATTAAATGCAAGTCAAATCTCACCTAATAAGGTCTTGTCTCACCCTTTTCCCTCTTAGATTAAAGGAACCCACTCATCTCTCTTGACTCTCTCTCCCTTCTCTTCCTCACTCACTCGCTCTCTCTCGGCCGCCCACTCATCGCCCATTCGCTCATCTCGACAACCAAAACCCCAACGCCGGCCACCGTCTTTCTCCTCACTCCCTTGTCAACGCCTCTACCACCCCAAATGGCCACCTTGCCGTCGCCTGGAAGCCGTAGAGCCTGAGGAAGTTGGGACTGTCGCTGGCCGACCAAAGCTAAACCAAAGAGCCTCCTCAACCCAAACCGTAAGTTTGTAATGCCTCATTTTCATGGTAAGCCATCTTAAAACCTAGGTCTAATGGTTAATTAGGTTGCGGAGGAATTTGGCTTGGTTTGGAAGTGGTTTGATGGTTAAACTTTGGATGACTTCCTTTGGACAAAATCTATCCAGTCGAACCGGTGGGGAAACCGTGGCACTTCGAAGCCCGATGAGGCGTCATTTGATTTGGAAATCATTGATAAGTCTTCCTAGGACGTGATGGTATGTGTTAGCGAGGAGTATGTGGATTTGAAATGAAGATTAGACGAGTTTTAATGGCTGATTTTGCGTAGTGTTCCTCCGAGGACAAATTCTGACTACCGAAACTAACCGGGGAAACCGTGACATTTGAGCATTGTCAGGGCCTTGTCTCATTTGAATTTTCATTAGTAAGTTGCCATATGACATGGTATTATGTATAGACAAGATGGATAAGGGTTAGAATGGCGTTTAAACGATGTTTAACGATTGGTTTTGTGTGAATTTCCTCTGAGGTCAGAAATTATCCGGTATTGACCAGATTGGCCGAGAGCTTTGGATAACCATTTAGTGAAGTTGACTTGCTTGGATAGCTCGGTAAGTTATTCCTAACCCTTTAGTAGGGAATTAGGGTACCAAGAGACGCCCTTGTTTGAGAAATCGACGTTTTGTTAGTCGGTTTAGATGGTAGAGTTCAAACCGAGTCCGCCCTATTTCGGTTGAGCAGTGTTTGAGTATTTTATGACTGAAAATTATTAAATAGAGATTATTTAGTGAAGTTCTAATTTGGTCGGGATAGTTGGTCGGACCCTTGGCATCCCTTGAATTGAGTATATTAAGTGGCCTTGATTGCCAAACCGAGTCTCTAGCCACTTGTGACACCGAGAGCTCGAGGTCGAGTGAATAACATCATGCCTTAAATCGAAAGGAAAAATGAATTGATGTTTCCTTGCTAAGTCAAAGATGGCGTGTATTCATGCGAGTGGTTGTGTTTTTAAAGAATTCCTGTTGAATGATTTTGATTGATGCGATTTGTGTGAGCCTAAGGTGTGACTTGAGTGCATGGCATGTTAATTGAGGCTTTATGCCGTTTGTTTCTGAGTAAACGACTGGTAATTTGTAAGAAAAATTTAATGACAATCCAGTCTGGTGTTTGATCTCGACATTGGGTGTTTTATCCCAACAGTTGTTGTGGGTGTTTGATCTCAAAGATATTGAGCTCAGGGACTTGATTCCTAGTTTGGCTTGACGAGGTCAGTGCAGCTAGAGAGTTAGGTAGTCGATCGAATCATCTCAAGGTGTTGGAGTGTCGAGAGTCACTACATCTATCGAATCATCTCTAGGTCCGGATGCGAGAATCTTCATGTTGAATGTCTCGAGGGAGTCAAGGTATTGGCGTCACATGTTTAACCGAATCATCTCGCAAGATTGGCCATGACGAGAGTATCATAGTTGACCGAATCATCTCGACGGCGATGAGGAGCGAGAGTCACTATGACGACCAAATCATCTCGTCGTAATAAGTGAAAACCGTAAATGAAAGTGAAATGATGACACGGTTTATGTGATTATTTGGTTCCTTGGTAAGAAATGACTAGAATAAAAGAAATTTCTTGGCCCGGGGTGCTTTAGCATGGGCGAGTGACTTCATTACTATGGTTCCTACATCAAGTTTCATGGGAATTGGAATATAATTGATCGTCTAGTTTGAATGAAGAACTATTTTTCCTCAAAATATTAAATGAAAAACCCTATTTAAGTACGAAACTGAGTTGTTAACATGAAATTGATTGCTAAGTCTTTCTAAAGGGGTTAAAATGTCGCTTTATCGAAATCGTGTCTTGCTTTATTGAAACTTTTACATTAACTTGTCTTTCCAAAAATACTTGTTTTACAAATTGTCTGCAAGTACTAACAACCTAGTCTAGGATTAGGTTTAGTTTACTGAGATTTTATATCTCATCCCATCGTAAGACTTCTTTTCAAACCCTAGTCCCGAGCCCATGGATATTATGTCACCAGGCTTGGGAGTTCCGATGAAGATTGAAACCTTGACCTCAAAATTACCGTTTGTGAGGGTTTAGCATATGTTTTGACGACGACGGTTGTTTGGGTCGATGATGGGGATCAATACCTGAGTCCCCATACTTTCGAGACTTGGACACTTCAGGATGAGAGCACCTTTATCGGGCCATTACCGGAGAGTTTTGTACCTGTTGATGCACTCTGGGTACCTGATCCACCTGAGATCAACTTTCTCGATGATCTGTTGTTAGGCCCTGACACCGGCTTCACCGAGGAGAAGCCCGTTCCTGCGCCACTCAGTCTAGAGGGAGATGTTGACGCGAGTGTTCCTATAGGCCCAAAGCTCGACCTTGGAGATGCTGGATCGTCGACTGACTATTGAGAGATCGATGCCCCCGCCGTTGGGTAGTGCTAAGTTGGATTTTGGGGGTAGTGAACTCCTACCTTGCAGTTGTAATTTCGACTAAATTTTATGATGCACTATTCTAAAGTCTTTCTTTGTCCTTAAGTGTAGGATTGTTTTCTCGCTTTTCGCATGCATGTTTCATGTAGGTCATCATGTTTGGCCGTTGGATCCTGGATATGAATCAAAGTTAACAGCATAAATGGGATGCTCGTGTGCCACCAGGTTCTGGGCGTGACATTATGTTTAATGGAGAAGGCCCATTTACATCCCAATTGCCTTTTTTTTCTTTAGGCAATGCCACAATCTTCCAAGTTCATTCTTATGTAGTGCCTGCATTTCCTCTTTCATCGCCTCAATCCACTTTGGGTCGTCTAAGGCCTTATGTACCCCACTAGGAATATGGATTGAAGACACATTATATACAAAAGTCTTAAGAGGTTCAAATAATTGTTGTGTAGATATATGATTTGCAATAGGATATCTGGATTTCCTTTCCTTCACATCTAGTGAGTACCAGTTCGGGGGCTTCCCACTATGTCTGAAAAGGTAGCTCATATCTAACAGAGACATTTGAACCATCAAGAGAAGTGGGTAGGGTAGGAGAACTTACCTTGAGGATATTCTCAAGAGATGGGGTCGTGTACTAGAGAGGGGATTCAACTCTTGATTTATCTTCCCGTTTGCCCCTTGACCTTTGGCTTTGCCTTAAGAAATTTAGAGGGTCATTTTAATCATTTAACTCTCTATATGACTGCTGAAAATTGATAAAGATTGGTCAAGGGAAGTCAATGGTGGACAAGGCATTCTAGAAGCAAGACAAGTATCACTCTTTGAGTAAGACAAGTATCACTATGTGAGAAGGTAAGCATTATTTAAACTCATCTAACCGTATTATCCTTGACCAAGCTCAATTATTGTGGAAGACTCTCTCTCTTCCATTTGGTCGGCCAAAACCCTGTCTCTCTTCTTCTTCTCCCTCTTTTCAATCTCAACCGAGCAGTTTCTCGCGGATAGGGAAAACGTTTCCACTGTTCTGGCCATAACTTTGTCTTCCAACTTTGGATTGAGGTTAAACTACTGCCATCTTAAAGTTTATCGTATTGTCGTTCTAGGAATGTATTATGAGCTTAATTTGGCCTAGCCATTTGTCCCGTAGGCCTATTTTAGTGGGCAAAGGTCAGGATGGAGGCTGATTCTGACCAGTTTTGGGGAAAGATCTATTTCAAGGGCTTCCAGACTTCAAATGGCTTCAAATTTTCGGTGAGATATTCATAATATCCGGTACTAAGGTTGGATGGTCTATATTCACAATTTTGATGGTGTTAAATTAGGGTTTCATAGCTGATTATGGATGATTAAAACTGGATAGAATTTGCCTGTTTAAGGACCATGGATAAAACCGGTTGGTTCGAAGGCTTTATGTTATTGTTTCGCTCCAAAACTCTCGGTGAGGTCCCTTAACATGTAAATTGAGGTCCTAGCAAGTTTATTTTGTGAGGAATTAAGATTTGAGACTGAAGTATAGCTTGATTGAACGGATTAAACTAGAAACTGATTATGTTTTGGGAGTACCCGTCATGACCGATTCTATTAGGGGTTAATTAAGGAGTATTTTGACTTCAAATTGACTCATAAGACCCCACAAGACATGATGTGAAGTGTTAATGGGGATTTGGTGATGTGGATTGGAAATTATAAGTGATTTAAGGGCTAAATTGATGCATAAAACTTCGAGTTGTATTCGACCTCGCATGTGATTACATGAACCGAATGAATTGAGGGTTCGTTGAAGTATTGTCATATGTTCGATTGATCGATAAGGTATCTTGAGTTGCCAATTGAATTGTTATTGAGAGATTGGGTTAGAGGAAGTTGAATGCAATGGCTTTATGATTCAAAATTGATGGACTTTTCCAGGTTGACGAGGGATCCTTGGTTGACTGCATACCAGTGGTATTGAAAAGGATCGTTTGATGTGGAATTTTGCTAATCGATCGAGGTAAGTGGTTCCTAAACCCTTACTTGAATCCTATGACGCTACTGGATAGTTGTCTTGTGTAGCGTGATTGTGCGATAAAAGCATGGTGATGGATATGTGTTATTAAATTGGCTATGAGCCTTGTTCTTGTTCTTGTTATTAAATTGGTTGTGAGCCCTATTACTGTTAAGGAATTGGTCGTGGGCCCTAGTGATGACATCGCGGCCGAGGGCCTTAATGATCATTTGGCTTGGAGCTCTATGAAATTATATCGCGGCTTGGAGTCCCTGCAATACATCGTGGCTGTGGGCCCTGGAGATTATTTGGCTTGGAGCCTTATGAAATTATATTGCGGCTTAGAGCTTTGGCGATACATCGCTGTCGTGGGCCCTAGAGATGATTAAATGGTTTATCATTGACTGGTTGGTGAAGTCTGTAGCTTAAATTGCCTGATGTAGTTATGTGGCGAGTATATTATGATTGGTAATTGGGATTTAGAATGGCTAGAGAGCTCTTGTGATATCAATTAACTATGAGTTCTAGTGACACCGATTGGCCTATGGCCCCAGTGGTATTAAATGGCTACAAGTCTCAAAAGTACCGATTGGCATGTGGCCCTAGTGGTACAAAGATATCGATTGACCTGTGGCCCCAGTGCCATCAGTTGACAAGAGCGCCAGAGAGGTACATGGCGGCTTGAGAGCTGGGCAATGATTGATTGTGATGATTCTGAAAGTCATGAGTGCTAGTTTATGTACCATGTACTCAAAGCATGAACACTTGATGTTGATTATGTTTAATTGTGACTCCTAATTATGCATATTTTGCTAAGATAGTTGATTGATGAATGCCTGCTTCTAGTGTTGTTCAGTTGATCTGGGGGACTAGTGTTCAGGTCTAGGTTTAGATTTCATTTATTGAGATTTATATCTCACCCTAATGGGAGTTTAACTTTTTCAGGTCCCAAGCGAATGAAATCTGGACTTGCCACAGGATGGCATTTGAAGAAGTCGTTGGAGTTAGATTTGTAACTGACCTTTTTATTTGTGAAAAGTGAATATCCATTTATCCTGAGTCATCTCATTATGGAATTGTACGGAGCAATTTTATGGCTTCCGCAATCTTGTTCCTTTGTCAAGTTGTTATTTGATTGGTCGGAGGATCTAGGATGGCACAGCTTGATTACAACCTGGTGGGATGTTTGCGTGCTCGCGTGTTCAAGGCATGACATTGTGTCTTAGATCTAAAGATTATTTTACCCAAAACCAAAGCATGAACGATTAGACATTGACCATGCTAAAAATTTTAATGTTGCTAATCATTCGATGTGTATCATGTTTAGTGAACCTATCTACTAGAAGCACTTGTATTCTAATTCAGGCATCATAATACCCAACAAGTTGTGACTCACTATTCCCTCAGGTATCCAATACTATATAGTGAATCTAAGAACACACTAATCTCAACAATATCATTAATATTCACTAAATGATCCATCGAGGGGAAAGATGCATCAACGAACCGGTGATACCCGTTCCTTTGAACCAAAGCCATCTAATACACAAGTCAATATTGTGCCTTATGTCCAAGGATTATTTTACACACGATCAAAGCATGAACAATTAGATATTGACCACGCTAAAAGCTTTCATGTCACTAATCATTCACTGTGTATCACATTTAGTGAACCTATCTAGTAGAAGCACTTGTATTCTAACTCGGGCATCACAATACCTAATAAGTTGAGACTCTTCATTTCCTCAAGTATCCAATACTGTATGGTGAAGCTAAGAACACGTCGATCTCAACATAATTATTAATATTCACTCAATGATCCATTGAAGGGTAGCAATTTAAGGATTTAATCTAATTGTGAATTCATCACACATATTCTTAACATCTCAAGAACGGGTTCAGTCACGACTGATCCTATGAAATTATTTATGCATGTAAATAATAGGACATGTGAATAAATAAGTCAATACAATCGAAATTCCTAACATGTAATTATTACAAATGATTGCTTTAGGGCATATATTTAACAGTTACATGTTCATAGAAAAAAAAAACAAAAAAAGGCAAAAACAACTGCGTCTCCCAGTGGGGATAGTGCCCCACGGCAGCATGGACCCTATTAAGCAGTCTTATGGCAAAATGAGTTTTGTAAACATTCCTCGAGAGTTTGGACCCAAACAATAGCTCGAAAGTTCGTACAAAATAAAGTCTATGATAAGGGTGTTTGGGCAAAAACGTTTAGACCTAACTCAATGGCTAGCAAAAAGTTTATGATAGGCGTATTTAAACCAGTGGTTTTAGAGAATTAACACATGAAATTAGCACCTAAGAATCATTTCTCAATAACAGAATCGTACAAAATCTTTTTTTCCCAAAAAAAAAAGTATGTACAAAAATCAACTCTTGAGGACAACATTCTCGCAAAAGAAAATAGGAATATCCCGAGACAAAAAGCGTGCTTAGAAGTTAGAAAAGCCACAATTATTTACTGATCTTCGATGCAAGGACGAAAGGCACAAAAGAGGAAAATGAGTGAAGAAACCAAATATTTAAATTTAGTGTGATTTGGAGCTAACGAGTTAGCAGGGTAAACAAAACAGAAGATTAAAAAAAATGAAAGAAAGCGACTGAAATTGCCTCTTTTTTCTGGACAACGTTAACGCCAGACGAAAGATTTAAACCGACAGGAAATAGGTAAAATGAAGCACTCTCCCCGGAGCGAAAGTAAAAAGATTTAAACCGACAAGTCCAGAGACGTCGGGGCCCAGGTCTGGCGGTCACCTTGATCGAACTCTTATATGTCGCCTGTACATGACAACTCTTCTTCTACCTAAAATACACGAGCTTTGCAAGGCAATGCAGTTTATTGCTCTTCTTCCCAAGACCCCTAATTTGGAGTTCGAGTCCTGCGATGAAGAACTAAATTCAAGTCCACCCATTTCTCGCATTCAAGAAACTACGTGATAGTGGCATCGCCATAGCATTCAATTAAATTCGCAGAAACTTTTTACTATGACATAACAGTAGAAAGCCAAGACAAGCCTCATTCACACAACATCAAAATATGCAATAATTTAATTTCGTGCTCCCGATGAAACGTCCCGTGGATGAAGTGAACAACGCCTTGTGAGCAGCCTTTAAATGTGCGTACGGAGCAATCAATGATAGGGACTGGAGAGCGAGAACAGATTGATCCAGTGATGAAGATTCGAGTAATAGGTTCACCATCCTTCCGTCACCGCACATTTGTGACGTGCTCTAGTCCAAACTACCCATTAAATTAAGCTCAACCTCATAGTACCGATCCAAATCAATGTTAATGCAATGCAAGAGTGAGAAACATTGAAAATGTTATGCACGGAATATTATGTTTCTTTTGGGTGAGAACTAAAGTTAGTTCTCATTTTATGAAATATGACTGAATATCAAAAATTGGTCATTTTTTTATATCAGTCCAACCGACTTCATAGTTCCGGATTGTATGCTAGCATAACTTCCATGTACTTCGATCCCTAGCGAGTTGGCTGACAGTTTCTGACCGCCTGATTTAATAGCAAGTATTGAGAAAGATATGGAACTAATCGAAGATGACACACATTTTTTATGAGAGCCACTCTATGCAATATTGCTTGGGAGAACTTATGCGCAAACACAAATGAGATCACTTGATTATTTATGACTTCGCACGAGAGTGGTTTACTCTTCTTAGATCATTCTAAAGAGTCGTGGTTCACTCCCTCCTTACGTTGTTATAGATAACTAGTTCTATGGGGAAAATTATCAAGAAATTACTAAATCTATTATATTTTCGACAATTCTATATTAAACTTTTTATATTTGTGTCAATTCAATTCTAAATATTTTTTTATGTCAATTCAGTTTAAAAACTTTTGAATTTGTTTATATTCAGCCTATACGACCAAGACAAACAATGACGTGGACAATTTTTATAATACTTTAATATTTTCTTAGTTTTTTTTTTAATTTTGTACATTTTTTCTATTTCCTTTTTATTTGTTTTTTCCTTCTTCCTCTACCGAATTGCGGCCGGCGAGATCGACCTCGTCGGCCTCAGGCGAAACTTGCCCCCCGCCGGCCACTTGCTGGGGCTAGCCTCGCCGTCACCGACCTCATCCGGCCATGGGGATGCAACCTCGCGCGGCGCTTGTTCGGGGACCGTCAAAGTGAGAGGGAGCTCGTGAATTCTTCCCTCTGCTTTGAGCCCGAGCTGTTGATTCTCTCTGTTCGCTGTTTTGATCGCCCTCTTGAATTTCATTCCTTTTTCCTTTTGAATTTTTCTCACCACAGCGATTCTGATTTTTTCTTGCTCATCGCATTTAGCGCACAGGGATTGTATCCAGAGATGGTGCAGCGAGAAGGGAAGCACAACTTGTGAAATATGTCTTCAGGTAATTCTTTTTTCCAATACAAAAGAAAATCGATTCTGCTGCTGAACAGAACAAGAACGAAAATCGGGACATTCACGCTTTATCTTCTTCTTCTTCTTTTCCTTTTTGCGCATTGCTAATCGCACTGAAAATTTTGCGCATTCTGATTTGTTTCAGGTAATTAAAAAATAAAGTTCTTTATTTCCAGTTTGGCTCGATTCGATTAAACAAATCAAATAAAAAATCCCTAAAATAACCTTTTTATTTTCTTTTTTCTTTTTTTTTCTTTTTTGGGATGAAGTCCGCTAGGGGTCACAGTCCCCTGTCAAGGGCGACGAGCCCTCACTTGCCCTAAGCGAGGGCGCCATAGCTCTCGGCCAGTGGCCAAAAGGAAAAATCGAATTGAAAAAAGAAATAACGAAAATTGAATGGAGCCTAACTGATTTTAGTTTATATTTAGTCCAGAGCGACATTCGATTCAGTTTAAACTTGCACGCTAATGATTCAGTTTTGTTCGATATTTCAACAAAATCTAACCGAACTGAACCATTGCACCCTCCTAATGACATCTAGAATTCTTTGGAGAAGAGGAGAAGTGAAACTTTTTCTCCATACTCCACTTCTTTCCCGTCATTTTAACTGCACATACCCTACTTTATCCAATACTTCCGTTGTAAGGATGTGTGTGTATATCCCAATTCTCTTGACGTTAATTGCTTCCTCAGCTCGGCTAAATACGGGGGTACCATTTATAAGGCGCTTCAGCACATGGTTTTAGCGTAAGGTACGTCGAGCTCAATCTTGTGATACACTGATAGACGAGGTGAGAATTCTCTCGAAAATTATTACCAAAGACATGTTTGAGTTCGAGCGTGAACGAGATTTAATCGAATGACAGTCCAACCCATGAGATTGTAAGATATCCATCCAAGGTCGAAGACATATAATTCCAAACTAAACTTTCTGTTGTCAACAAATGTCAAGAGCGTGAACCACAAATGGAAACGTTCGCGGTGTCTCGAGGGTTGTTGGACCATTGACAGTGAAGAGACCCTTTTTCCGTATCAACGTGGGCCGAAACAAAAGCAGATGGAAATCAAAAAGCAGAAAACACGAAATGCACATTAATGTTTTGGGTCCGGTAAGATTATTAAAAAAGAAAAAAAAATCTTAAACTTATTGCAATTGTGTCAATTTAAATCTAAACCTTTTTAATTTGCCTATTTAGTCCTAAACTTTTGACGCTTTGTCGACGGTTGTCCTACATAGCACCATTGGCGCTTATGTAGATAAATTTTTTTAAAAAAAATTAACGCTTTTTTGAATCTTTTTGCAATCGACCGAGGGCCACAACCCTCGCTAAATCATGCGAGAGAGGCAATCACCCAGCTCAGCCCTCTTCAGGCATTGCTAGTGGCCAATCATCACATGAGATTGGTCATCGGCAAAAAAGAAAGATAAAAACAGAAAAAAGAAAAAAAAATTGTAGAAATTCAACGATATCGTCCATGTCAGCCTCGGTACGCCACATAGAACGGACGACACTGATTAAACCGCCACGTCATATTTTGATAAATTGTCAAGAAGTATAATATTGAACTGACACAATTAAAATTGTATTTGGCACAATTAAAAGATTTATGAGTAAATTGAGTCATGTATACTAAGTTTAAGAATTTTTTTTTAATAAATTTTTCCTAGGCTTTGTAATATCCACGTGAAGGAAAAGCCAAAAGAGCCCCACTTCACCTGGATAGCACAACAGTGAGGGACCAGTCAACAAACAACAGCGACTCCGTCCTCTTGTGAAGTTGTCTTGAGTTAGCAAATCCGTGACCCCTCGTTGGCCATTCCCCCCTTTAATTAGAGCATCAGCAAGCAACAACGTTGGCCCCTGGCACCTTTTCGGGCCACGTCATCGGTCGAGCCTTTCTTCAAAAACAGAGAATGACAAGTTCCTAAGTTTGATGTGCTAAAAAAACCATTCTTTAAAATAATCAGTCTTGTTACTTTTTTATTTTCTTTTTTCAGTTAGCAAGGCATAATATTACCCATCTTCTAAGTAGCACCGAAACCGACACCGATACCGACATGACACTACCACGACACGTCGACACGTCATTTCTCAAATATAGAAAAAACCCACACGTGGGGACACATTATCTTAAATATATATTTTTTTAAATAAAGCCGAAATAGGTATTATATGCACTGATTCAAATCGTAGGCGGCGAGCTTTCACTTATGTCCACAATTTGACAAACTCAAAATTTGTAAAAAATAGAAAGATATCATATTCTAGAAAAATTAACGGTAGGTTAAAGGCATGGCACTATCAAAGGATACCAAACATGATTAGAAAGTTTTATCTTTCATAAAAGATCTGAAAGTTAGTTTTGCCAAGATGTTAAGGCTAAATTTTTAGAAGACGAGTCAGTCCCATAACTCAAAGAGAAGGAAAGGGAAAAGCGACGACGGGTCGCAATTCTACGATATCTAAGGTTCTAAAGTCCAAACTGCCGATATTAAGTTTTTTCTCTTTTTTAAGGAGCTTCACGTGTCCAACATGCCTGTCTTCTGTGTGTTGTTGTTTATTGAGTTGTGATTATTATGCCTATGTGTTCATGAGTTAGAATCTGTTGAGTGACGCGATTATCTAGTGGACTGTCAACCTGACCTAGGGTTAGGTTTTTCTTACTGAGATGTGTATCTCACCCATTTGGGAAAAACCTTACTTTACAGATCCTAAGTCATAGCTATGTGGCCAATACGTTTTGGGGACCCAAAGGAAATGACGGCGTACTATGATGAGTTCCCGGATAGGCAGGGGAACGTATACGTGAGAAAGTGTACCATCGTATGGGTCGATGAGGGTAAGCCTGAGTGGAAGCCTCATAGGTTCGAGGCGTGGTTTAAGAAGGAGGGTGACTCACAGATAAGGTCGCTAAAACCCCATGAGGTACCATAGGATGTCATTCCCGATTGGTGTCAGACCGTAGCTGAGCAGAAGTTACCTGAGGGATCAGTGGTAGGGTATAGGAACGGACCAGAGCGGACACCGACCATGGAGTTCACCGAGGAGTAGGAGCAGGAGGAGGTTATAGTCCTAGAGGCATCCGAGAGGGACCTTGCTGAGCGGTCACAGGAGGTTACCATGGAGGATTCAGTGGAGGTTCCGTTTGAGACGTTTTCCAAGTATCAGCCTACTGAGGACGCAGAGGATACGGACGACTCCAGCAGCTCATCCTAGGAGACTTCAGTTGGCGGATCGATCTTGACTGGCGACCTGACCCTGACTCTGAGGGATTTTGTGGATGTTTCCTTTTGATATGCTTACCATGTCGCCTTTTGTTTAGCGGGCTTAGTATTCGAGTTATATGAACAGTACGCCTTGATGTATGAATGATATATGCTATCCAGGTCTCACTTAATCTTTATATTTTGTACGGGAGTTTATGTTAGTAACGCTTCCGTATGCTTGATTATTTTTGTTATATCTCTCGATTCCTATTGGTGATTCTTGGGACCAACGAGAGATTATTGGGGTTTTCTTGCAGGGATGTTTGCGCGTTCATGCCTAGATCGTGGGGCGTGACATCTCCACTTGTTTTGGTATCAGAGCGAGGTTAGCTCGATACAAAGTTGGTTGAGGATTGGAGTAATAAGGAGGATTAAGTTGGGACAAGGACGGATAGCAAGACCATAGGAAATTGGTCAAGGTAAGGCAAGGGATGCCTGGCACGTGACTTGACACCTAAGGATGGTGTTTGACCTTGGTAAGATGTGACAAGGCATAAGGAATTAAGTTCTCTGCTTAGGATTGAAGGTCATTTCGGGACCTTGACTTGCCTGACAAATAAAAGTGATTGGTTTTAGTGAATCACTGGAATGGATGGAAATGAGGAATGGCCATGAGCCATTGGTTGAAATGTTTCTGGAATTGATGTATGGAGTACTATTATTATATGACTATTTCTGTTAAGGAGTAGTTAGTAACTCTAGATTTGATGAATGAGTAAGTTACTAACTCGTTGTTGAACTTGTGGTGAATCAGGTTCAATAGAAAGAAACAAGGATGAGTAACCCATCTAGAAGGCTTGAAAGACCAAGAGGCGGAGCCTCTAGTTTGAGGCCGCCCGTAGCTGAAGATCCAAGAGTGGACGGTCTGTTGAGGGCAATGGGATGACTCAGAGACATCATAGAGAGGCAGGCTCAGGATGGGGACTCTGCCATAGCCCAGGCAGTAGGAGCTGTCCTAGTAGCCGTGAATACTAACACTGGCAACGCTGGTGGAAGTGGAAATCAGGGTGAACCGAATCAGAGCAACGAAATGGTAAACCCTCAAGAGGAAATCGTGGTGGCTAGGCAGATGGGCCAACTGGTGGAGCAGTTCATGAAGCTGAAGCCAACATAGTTTGACGGAATTTTAGATCCCGAGCGAGCGCCCAGATGGATAGAAAAACTAGAGAAGGCCTTTGGGGTGCTAAGATGATGAGGAGAAAGTGCTGCTAGCCATGTATCAGCTGGAGGGTACGGCAAATGACTACTGGGCTGCCACCAAGGACGGAGTCTTCCCTGAAGGTATGGCTATGAACTGGAACACTTTTAAAAGGGCGTTTAACGATAAGTATTTTTCAGAAACGGCCAGAGAAAGGAAACAGATTGAGTTCCTACAACTGCGTCAGAACCAGCTAACGATAGACCAGTACGAAGCTGAGGTCACGAGGCTATCGAGGTATGCACATCGATCTGTGGAGGACCCTTTGGAGAAGGTACATAGATTCAGGGATGGCCTGAGACCCGAACTTCGCAGCCAGATGATAGCTTTGAACTTGAGGACCTACCGGGAGATATACGAGCGAGGCCAGATGATTGAATGAAATTTGAGGAAAAGAAATACCACAACTGGATCGCAGTTCCCATCGTTCAAAGACCATCGCCGGGTGGGCAAGAGGTCGATGGCGAACAACAGACGCTTTGTACCTCCGGTGCCAAAGAACATCACGAAGCCGCCAAATCCAGTAAATTGGAACTGCAGATTTTATGGCAGAAGGCATGAAAATGGGCCATGCCTAGTGAGGACAGGAGCTTGTTTCAAGTGTGGTCAATTGGGCCACCAGATGAAAATGTGTCCAAACCAAGCACCGACAAGTCGACCGCAAGGACAGAGGTCGCAAGTGGGACCGTCGACTACTGTACCTCAGATCGAATAGAGCAGACCCCAGGCACAGGGCAGAGTATACGCTGTAGCTCGCAGCGAGGCGGAAGATGCGTCAGGAGTGGTCACAGGTACGGTCTACTTGTACAATCAGACTGCTTATGCATTGTTTGACCCGAGTGCCACGCATTCATTTGTATCTGCACAGTTTGCTGAATTAGTAGGCATGAAATTGGAACAGTTGAGCATTATCTTGCATGTTACCACACCCTTAAAGGATAACACAATAGTTTCGTTGGGCTGTACTGGTTGTAAGATTGTGTTGGGGAAAATAAGGAAAGTATCGACTTAGCCGTGTTGCTTATGTTTGATTTCGACGTGATTATAGGAATGGATTGGCTGGGTAGACAAGGAGCAGTAGTAGACTGTGGCAATAAAATAATTTGATTTTATCCGAGAGACCGTCCTAGTTTTGAATTGGTGAGAAGTCAAGGAGGAATCTCGATTCCCTTAGTTTCATCCTTGGAAGTGACCAAGTTTATGTCTGAAGGGTGTCGAGCATACTTAGTAGCAGCAATGGATACGATTGTCGAGGAACCCAAGCTAGAAAATATTCCGGTAGTGCGTGAATTCCCGAATGTGTTTCCCCAGGAATTGCCGGAATTACCACCAGAATGGGAAATAAAGTTTGTAATTGAATTAGCCCCTAGGACGGAGCCGATATCGAAAGCACCTTACAGGATGTCCCTATCAGAATTAAAGGAGTTAAAGGTGCAGATGCAAGAGCTGCTTGACAAAGGATTCATCTGACCAAGTGCTTCGCCATGGGGAGCACCAGTGCTGTTTGTGAGGAAAAAGGATGGATCTCTGCGACTGTGCATTGACTACCGACAGCTGAATCAGGTGACGGTGAAGAACAAGTATCCGCTACCGAGGATTGATGATCTATTCGATCGGTTGCAAGGAGCAGCGGTATTTTCGAAGATTGACTTGAGGACTGGGTATCACCAGCTGAGAATCAAGAAGGAAGACATACCCAAGATTGCATTCAGAATGAGGTATGGTCATTACAAGTTTACGGTGATGCCTTTTGGATTGACTAACGCCCCAACTGCTTTTATGGATCTGATGTAGTTTTCGGTATGTCTTCCTTCTTGATCCTCAGTTGGTGATACCCCGTCCTTAGGTCAATCTTCAAGAACACTGCTGCTCCTTCCAATTGATCAAAAAGATCGTCAATCCTCGGCAATGGATACTTGTTCTCTACTGTTACCTGATTCAGCTGCCGGTAGTCAATGCATAGTCGCAAGGATCCATCCTTCTTCTTTACGAACAGCACCGGTGCTCCCCACGGCGAAACACTTGGTCGGATGAATCCTTTATCCAGCAACTCTTGCATTTGCACCTTTAACTCCATTAATTCTAATAGGGACATCCTGTACGGTGCTTTCGATATCGGCTCCGTTCCAGGAGGTAATTCAATCACAAACTCTATTTCCCGCTCCGGTAGCAATCCCGGCAATTCTTGGGGAAACACATCCGGAAACTCACGCACCACAAGAATGTTCTCTAGCTTAGGTTCCTCGACAGTCGTATCCATTACGGCTACTAAATATGTCCTACATCCCTCAGACATCAACTTAGTTACTTCCAAAGATGAAACCAAAGGAATCAAGATTCCTCCCCGACTTCCTACCAACTCAAAACTAGGGTGGTCTTTCGGAAAAAAATCGAATTGTTCTATTGCCACAGTCTACCACTGCTCCCTGTCTACCCAGCCAATCCACTCCTATAATCACATCAAAATCAAACTAGGCAATACGGCTAAGTCAATACTTTCCTTACTTCCCCCAATCATCATCTTACACCCAGCACACCCTAATGAAATCAAGACATTATCCTTCAATAGGGTGGCAACATGCAATGTCATGTTCAATGGTTCCAATCTCATGCCTACTAACTCAGCAAACTATGCAGATACAAAAGAATGCGTGGCACCCTGGTCGAACAATGCATAAGCAGTCTGATTGCACAAGTAGATTGTACCTGTGACTACTCCAGGCGCATCTTTCGCTTCGCTACGAGCTACAGCGTATACCCTGCCCTATGCCTGGGGTCTGCTCTGTTCAATCCGAGGTGCGGTAGTTGATGGTCCTACTTACGGCCTTGATCCTTATTCTCAATTAGCCGGGGCTTGGTTTGAACACGTCCTCATCTAGTGGCCCAGTTGACCACACTTGAAACATGCTCCCGTCCTTACAGGGCAAGACCCGTTTCCATACCTTCTGCCACACAGTCTACAACTCCAGTTCGCCAGGTTCAGTGGTTTCACTATGTCCCTCCTTGCTGGTGGCACGAGACGTCTGTTACCTGTCGTCGGCTTCTTGCCTATCTGGCGATGGTCTCTGAACGATGGGAACCGCGATCCAGTTGCGGTATTTTTTTTCCCTCAAATCTCGTTCAATCATCTGGCCTCGCTCGTATATCTCCCGATAGGTCCTTAGGTTCAAGGCTGTCATCTGGCTGCGGAGTTCGGGTCTCAGGCCGTCCCTAAATCTCCGTGCCTTGTCCAAAGGATCCTCCACAGATCGAGGGGCGTACCTCGAGAGCCTCGCGAACTCAGCTTCATACTAATCTATCGTCAGCTGGTTCTGACGTAGTTGCAGGAACTCAATCTATTTTCTTTCCCTGGCCGTTTCTGAAAAATACTTATCGTTAAACGCCCTCTTAAAAGTGTTCCAGTTCATGGCCATACCTTTAAGGAAGACTCCGTCTTTGGTGGCAGCCCACCAGTCATTTGCTGTACCCTCCAGCTGATACACGGCTAGCAGTACCTCCTCCTCATTTGTACATCTTAACACTCAGAAAGCCTTTTCCAGCTTCTTTATCCATCTGAGCGCTAGCTCGAGATCTCCAATCCCGTCAAACTGTGCCGGCTTTAACTTCATAAACTACTCCACCAGTTGGCCCATCTGTCTAGCCACCACGATTTCCTCTTGCGTATTCATAGCCTCATTGTTCTGGTTCGGTTCTCCTTGACTCCCCTTACCCCCAGTGTTGCCTTGGTTGGCGTTGACGGCTGCTATGGCAGCTCCTACTGCCTAGGCTATGGCAGCGTCTCGATCCTGGGTCTATCGATCGATCATGTCCCCAATCCTTTCCAATGCCCTGAGTACACCATCCATCCTTAAGTCCTCAGCTACGGGCGGCCTTGAACTAAAAGCTCCGCCTCTGGTCCTTCCAGATTTCCTGGACGAGTTACTCATCTTTGTCACTTACTAATGAACCTGGTCCACCACAAATTCAGCAACAGGTTAGCAACTTACTCATCCATCCAATCCAGAGCTACTAACTACTCTTTAACAGAACAGTTATACAACAACAGTACTCCATACATCCACATTAATTCCATAAATGTTTCAACCAATGGCTCATGGCCACACTCAATTCCATTCACTCCAATGATTTACTAAAATCAATCACTTTAAAGTATCAAACAAGCCAAGGTCCAGAAATGACTTCAATCCTAAGCAGAGAACTTAATTCTCTATGCCCTGTCACAACCTTACCAAGGTCAAACACCATCCATAGGTGTCAAGTCACAACTAGGCATCCCATATCTTACCCTGACTAGTTCCCCAAGGTCTAGCTATCCGTCCTTATCCCACTTAATCCTCCTTATTACTCCAATCCTTCACCAATCTTATATCGAGCTAACCTTGCTCTGATACCAAAACAAGCGGGGATGTCACACTCCGCGCTTCCAACTCGAGCACGCAATCATCCCTGCAAGCAAACAACAACAATCTCTCGGCGGTCCCAAGGATCCACCTATATATATAAAGAAAGGTCGAGAGATAAGATAATTTACATTAAGCAAGCGGAAGCGGTCCCCAACAACTCCCCGTACAATATATATATACACACATATATATACATATGTCAAGACTAAGCAGGATCTGGATAGGATCATAAAGTCATACATCGTCAACTACTGGTCAACAACTACTATAAATCGCTATACCTCAAGGCGATGGGGTAAGCATGCCAAAAAGGTATCCACAAAAATCCGTTAGGGGTGAGGCCAGGTCGCCAGTCAAAAGGTCATATCGCCATCTGGAGTCGCCTAGGAAGAACTACTGGAATCCTTGGTGTCCTCAGTCTCCTCCGACGGCTCATACTAGAAAAAAGTCTCCGATGGGACCTCCACAAAATCCTCCATAGTCGCCACCTGCGATGGCTCGGCTCGATCTCCATCCATGGTCGCCTCCTGGTCTAGCTCGGCTAGGTCTCCATTAGACAACTCCACCACGATGACCTCGTCCTCCAGCGGTGGCACAGAATACTCCACTGTCGGCGTCCGCTCCGAGCAGTTCCTCGACCCAACCACCGATCCCTCGGGAAACTCCTGGTCCAAGATCGTCTGACACCAAGGAGGTATAACACCCTCCGGAACCTCATGGGGCTTCAGCGGCCCGACCTTCTTGTCTCCGTCCCTCCTAAACCATACCTCAAACTTGTGAGGCTTCCAGTCCGGTTTGTCCTCGTCTACCCATACTACTGTACATTTCCTTACATAGATATTCCCCTGCCTATCGAGGAACTCATCGTAAAAAGCTGTCATCTCCTGCGGGTCCCCAAATCTGATAGGCTACATTGCTACTGCCTAAGATCTGTAAAGTAAGGTTTCCCCAAAAGGGGTGAGATACACATCTCAGTAAGAAAAACCTAACCCTAGGTCAAGTTGACTGTCCACTCAGGCAGTCGCATCACTCAACAGGTCTCAACTTATGAACACGCGCAGGCATAACAATCGCAATTCAATACACAACAACATACAGAAGACAAGCATGCATTTATGATCTCGTGCCACACTCATGTGCAAATTTATACTCGGCCTGCCTTTTCGCCACATCCATCAACTCTTGCCTATCTCATTCTCTAACCCGCAATTAGATCGCATCAGGCTCGGCCCCCGTAAACACATCAGACCACCATCGATGACCCGTGTAAACGTATCAGGTCCCGGTTCAATTTCAGGTAAGGTTTATGAGCTCATACTATGTTCCGCGATTAGATCACATCGGGACTGTGGCTATTTCATCCCCGCGACTTTGTCGCATCAAGGCGCCATCTAATCATACTTCACCCCGCGACCTCGTCGCATCAGGGTCTCAACCTTCCGCTCCGCGTCTCACAAGCCTCAAGGCCATATCATGCCATGCCACAATCATAATTCATGCCATGAATCTCTATCCTTTACACACACAATGTCAATCGCATTTCAAGTATAATTCGTAATTTCATGGCGTGCAAAGAAAATCAATTGTTATCCAAACATGACATGCAATTCCAATACAAGTCAAGGCATACATAAACTCCTTAATTAATCCTAAGACATGCTAAGACTCATTACTTTGGAAAAATGCCCATTAATCGATCAATTTCACACTCGACTTACCCAATCGAGTCCAATCCCCCTAGCTTTGATTTAGGAAATTCCTTTCCTTCGCTTAACAACACAATTTACTCCTTTTTTAGCCTTCTAGGATTCGGCCAACCCAAGTTCATAGCCGATTTGTCTCGCAACCTAGGATAATCAATCGATTTGTTAAATTTCAAGTCCAATTCCTCAATTCATCCATCCAAATCACATACTTCTCATCATATCTTCACATCATACACACCAAATTACAACACAAATCCGGCATGTCCAGCCACCCACAGAATCGGTTTGGCCCGGCATTAGACCAATTCCATTCGGTTCTACTCATCCCGGGTCCAACCGATCCTAATCTATCTCAAATCCATCAATTCTACACCATTCTACCTCTTATAACATCTACCTAAGGATATGGATGGCTCACCGTGAGTTTTAAGTCGCGTGGTTGCCGAAAAGTCGCTGAAAGTCGTCGGTCGTCCAGGGTCCAGAATTCCGGCAGTTTCTAGGCGAAATATACATGGGTGGCTCATGGTCAAAAACTTATCAAATCAAGCTCAAATTTTTACCACGGAATCATCTATGAGTCTACTTGATCTCCACCAAATTTGAGCTCTAGATTCCAGTCAAAAGGGTTCAAAACCGAACCTACCTCAAACTGGAGCAGAATTTGTCGGCTTGTGGAAGAATGCTTGCCATAAATTCCACAGTGCTCCAAAGGCGAGCAGCAGAAATAAAGAAGAAGAAGAAGAAAGCTTGGTCGGTTCTTTGGGGGGGTGATCTACCGATTGGTGATGGAGAGAGAGAGAGGAGAGAGAGATTTCAATTATATCTAAGCTTGGTCAAGGCCTTTGAATGGTAGGTGGCATTTAAGGTGAGATGATCTTGGCCCCTTGGATTTGTGACACTTGTCCATTACTCTAACCAAGGAGATCCAATGGCTCCTTTTTGCCCTTCAATTTTTGGCAGCTTGGGGGGGATCATTTGTCCATTTTTCCCTTCTTTCAATTATAATAACTAAGTTCTAAGCTTGAGGGGCAATATGGTCATTTTACCTCTAACGTTCCGAACGTCGTTTTTCTCATTTCTGACTTCTTCGATAGGGCAACGGCCAATCCAATTGACGTTGAAATTCTTGATTTTCCATTTCAAACTTTTTCAGGACTCTTTCTGATTGTTTCTTCTATCAGACATGATTCCAACCTATTCAGAACCGACGGGTGGCTTTTGCAGGCCATATGCGTATCAACCCCGTGATTCTCATCACGTTTAGGGCTCGTCAATTCATGGCGGCCTTGGTTGTCATGTAATTGCGAGGGTTTATCATTAGTCCCTATGGTCTCGATCGTCACAGTCCGATTTAGGATAATTTTGCAAATCGTATGTAGTTTAAGCAGCATCACCCGCGCTCCAATCGTACGATGCTCGCATGGTAACCCTTAATCGTTCTTAGATCGACCTTTTGGTGGTTCTAAATATCCCCTCGACAATCCTTATGGTCAAAGCGTCATTTCCTATCCGAGTTGCCTAAGTCCACGTATCTCATCTCGCTTTAGCCTTTCCCCTTTAGTCGGTCTACTCAAATTGATCAGATTTGAGCGGAATACAACTGAAATACATCGCTTGATATATATAAACTTCTCATTACAGAGTCTGAGGTTGATTGGAAATCAGAATGTTACAGGTTTGCTTGTGAGGAGTTGCGTGCTCGTGCCCGGTGCGCGGGGTGTGACAATTTCCTAAATCGAATTTCGATAATCAGGATCAAAGGAACGAATGATAAACCCTCACAATTACATGACAACCAAAGTCGCCAAAGCTTAAGAAAAATCCCAAGGTCAATACGCGTAGCGCCTGCAAGAGTCGTCCGTCAGTTTGAGATAAATTGAAATTATAGTCGACGAGAATTCGACATAAAATTGGACCTCGAGATTGGGTATTGGACATTGAAGAATTCCAATATTGGAATTGAGATGGACGTCGTCTCATCGAGGGTGTTTATACTAGAAAAATAAAATTTCAAACGAAAAGTGTCAAATAACCATTTTGCCTCTCAACCTTTGGCCTTGCCTTAAGAAGTTTAGAAGGTCATTTTAGTCATTTCTCCTCCTCTATATGCTACCAAATATTGGATGAGGATGAGTCAAAGGGAGTCAAAGTCAATGAAGTAACCAATGGAAGGTTGCCAAGTGTCAATCAAAGAGAAGGCCAAGCATTAAATGCCCATTAATTACCCATCTTGTCTAATTGACCAAAGTGCATTATTGGGATGGAATAACTTCTCTCTCTTCTCATTTTGGCCGACCACCTTCATTCCCACCATCTTCTTCCTCTTTCTCTCTCTCGGCCGAATGGATTCCTCGCAAATAGACTGGAATCGGCTCACTGTTTCGGCCATAAATTTGTCGTCCGACATCGGATTGAGATAAAACCACCTTCATCTTAAAGCTTATCGTCTTTCCATTCTAAGAAGGTATTATAAATTTAATTTGGCCCAGCCTTTTCTCTCGTAGGTCTGTTTGAGTGGGAAAAGGTCAAAATATGATCCGGTTTTGGAGAGGCTGGGTTTTTGGGAGCTTCCGGGCTCCAAATGACCTCAAATTTTCTGTGAGATCTTCATAACATCTAGTACTTGAGTTGGCTGAGAAATTATGATTACTTTCTTGAGGATTTAGGGTGTTTTCATGGCTGAACAGAGGTGATTAAAGTCGGACAAATTCTGACCATGTGAGGACTGTGAAGGAACCAGGTTGTTCAAAGGTCTTTAAGGTGTTATGTTGCTTCCAAATATTCGGTGAGCTCCCTTAACATGTAGATTAAGGTTGTGGCGAGTTGGTTTTGTGATGGATTGAAGTTTGAAATTAATTTATGGCTTGATTAAATGGATTGAACCCGAAACCGGTGCTGTTTTAGGGAGTACCTGTTCTGGCCGGTTCTGTTGGGGGTTAAATAAAGGGTATTGTGACTTCAATTTGACTCATAATATCCCATAAGACATGATGTGAGGTATTAATGGAAAGTATGTGAAGTGGATAGGGATATAAAAGTGATTTAAGAGCCATTTGGAACATAAAACTCCAAGTTTTATCCCACCTTGTATATGGCTATGTGAACTGAATGAATTGAGGATCCGTAGGAGTGTTATCATGTAGTCAATTGAGCAATAAGGCATCATGAGTTGCCATTTGAATGGTTTTGGGGGAATTGGTTTAATGAAAGTGAGAATTCAACGGCTTTTTAACTCAAAATTGATGAACCTTTCTAGGTTAACGAGGGATTCTTGGTGGATTGCATACTTATGGAATTGAAAAGGATCACTTGGTGTGAAGTTTTTCTAATTGATCAAGGTAAGTGTTTCCTAAACATTTATCTGAATGCTAAGACACTACTAGATAAAGTGATTGAATGATTTAATTGCTTGGTAAAGCCTATAGCTTGAATTGCTTGATTGGGTGGTGGATTCCATGACTTGAATGTCATAGCATAATGTGTGAACTGTGATATGCCTTAATGACATATTTGGCTATTGAGCCCTTGGTTGTTTAATTGGCTGTGATGCCTACGTGATATATATGGCTATAGTGCTGATGCTATATAAATGGGCTATATTGTTCCAGCGATCGTTGGCATGTGGCCCCGGAGATCTCGTTGGCTGTGAATCCCTGAGATGATAATTGGCTATGAGGCTTGAAAGTATCGATTGGCCTATGGCCCCGATGGTATTGAATGATGGTGAGCTTGAAAGATATTGAGGATATCGATTAGCCTGTGGCCCCAATGGTATCAAATGGTGGTAATCTTGAATAAAATAAGAATGCCGATTGGCTTGTGGCCACAGTGGCATCGAATGGCTACGAGCCTTGAAAGTACCTATTAGCCTGTGGCCCTAGTGGTACTAAGACATCGATTGCCTTATGGCCCTAGTGATGTTAGCTGGCAAGAGTGCTAGAGGAGTACATGGGAAAACGAGAAAGTGATGACGATTGTGTATCGAATTACATTATGTTTGTGCATCGAGCTTGAGATCCTGAGGTTGAGTGTGGTTGATTGTATTTCTTATTCATGCTTGGTTATTGATGACCCTGTTTTGGTGGTGCCATGACCCATTATATTGTTGATTGCTTGCATCTTGGTGGCATTGCAAGTGATTTGGGGGGATTGGTGTACAGGTCTAGGTTTAGGTTTCATTTGCTGAGATATATATATCTCACCCCAGTGGGGGATTAACTTTTTTTTCAGCTCCTTGAAGACGAAAATACAGGCGAGATGAGGACGAGCTCTCAATGAATTAATGGCATGAATGGTTTTATGTATTTTGTGGCCTTAGAGATTGTATTTGAATCTTGAGGATTTAGGAATTGAATTTTGGGTACTTGACTGCGGTAACTTCTGAGGAGAAATTTATTTATAAGAAGTGTATACCATTTGTCCTGAGTCATCTCATGATGGAATTGTACGGAGTAGTTTTATGGATTCTGCAATCTTATTTCTTTGTCAAGTTATTATATGATTGGCCAAGGAATCCTAAGAGATAATTAATTATCAACGGCCTAGTGGGATGTACCTGTGCTCGACGGGTTCGGAGCGTGACAGCTACTCAGTTTCGTTTTGCAGATATCTAGTCATATATTCTGCATTACTCAGGGACCAAGTTAGCCGTTGATTGGAGGTCTTTTTGTCGTTATTCGGTTCAAAGACAATGATATTTTGGGTGTTCTTGCTAAATTTTCCAACCCAAATTTTCGCTCGTCGTTCGATGTTGGTTATTACACCTTTGTGGCAAAAGGAATTTGTTTTCTTCGTGCTGTTAAAGTTGCAATTTGGCTGCTACAAACAGAATTTGCGGAACTATCTTGGGCGTGCACCATCCCATAGACGATCGATCCAATCATCCGAGCTTGGTGCGCGAGTTTTCGACTCAAGTTCCGAATTAGGTATTGTCCTTATCCTACGATACTTTGAATACTGGTTCAACAATCTGAATGCTTTGTTGGATGAAATATATCTCACGTGTTAATTCTTCAATTTGGAATTTGAATCTTTTGTGGATATTGCCCATATTTTGAGCAAGTTGTGCATATCTTTAGATAGGGAGCATTTTTTATTTTTTTTAATGAGGTGATTTTGATAGAGGGCATGTATTCTTGTGGCTCAATCTGTCAAGTAATTTGAGACCTGATCATATCTCTAAGATATTGTGCACACTTTCAAAATATTGAAGATTATCTTGTGGTGAATTGGGACCGTTTAAAATTGTGACCATATACTTTAAGTGGGTAATTATCTGAAAATTTATTTCAAATCTCAAGAGGTAATTTTCCTATTTTAAAAGATATGTGAAGCCTTGTGGTAGGACCTTTAAAATTTCGGCACATGTCCCTAGTTTGGCCGAAGATCATTTTTAATTTTAATTTAATTCAATTATTTTTATAATCTATCTTGAGTGTAATACATGCTCCCTTGCCTCGAAATATGTGCAATATGATGACTATCTGACTTCACCCCGAGGTACGACGTCATACACACATCAATTTGTCTAACCTAACCCATAATTTTGGGACCAAACTGGCAAATTTCATAATTCACTATCTGGTCCTACCCTGGGGCACGACATGAATAAATTACCTTTTGACCCGATCTCAAGGGACGAAGCGAATTGATCGTAAATTTTGGATATAAAGGTATATTATGCTCAAGGTTTATTATATCTTTATTTGATTCATTTTTCACAAAAATCATAAAAATCATCATCCCTTGACTTTAAATGATTTTTTTTTCGGAATTTACATTAAAAGATGACTCTTAATATAAATTAAATTTTAGATTAATCAATTTGTGTTAATTGTCAGACAAATCCATCGTGAAGACAGAAAATTCATAAAAGTTAGGACATCTCCTTTGCATTGCATATAGTCTAATTCGTTGTGCATTTTCATGCCTTTTTACTATAGTCCATATTGCATGTCATATGTAATTTGAAAATCATATTAAACTCAATTTTTCTAAAATCAATCATGCAATTTTTTTAAAGATAAATCATCTCGCATGTCCCATGTCATTTAGTTTAGAATTCACATTTTTCCTTGCATTAAAATTTGATTCTTCTAGAGTCATCATGCATGGTTCTTTTTCTTATCACATAGTCTCAGGTAATCTTATGCCAAAGAGTTGCATTTGCATGTCACTCATTTAATCAAGAAAACCCCCAAAAATAAATTGCACCTAATCTTCATGTGAAATCAATTGAATTTGTCAATCAAGAAATTTTTCACAAGAATGGTACCGAAAGAATGTTAATTGAAAAATTAACATAATCAAGTCCCCGAACCTAAATCTTTGGTTAGAAAAAAATAAAGTACTCTCTCGTATTTTATTTAGGTTTCTAATCTACCTACCAAAAAAGATTAGTGGGGGCTCCTAAAATTAAAAATCATTCTAATGAAACCTAAGTTGCAAATTTGTAGGGCTTAGGAGAGTCTGCATCAAGTTAGTTAATTCATATAATTAACCTAATAATCCATTAACCCAAAATTCAAATAGAATTTTTAGGTCGCGACAATCCCCAATGAGACTTTGTAATGCAAGCAAAAGGTCACAAATCTTTCTAGCGTATAACGTTGCATTTACATTGATTTTACGCAAGTCATCATATTTTTTCAAGAAAATGGACAGGTATGTTGCAATCAGCCTAGCTATCACTTACTCATTACTCGGAAACTCAGGTAAGTTTCCTAATTCCCTTTCAAAATCTTATATCGACACTTGATCAGCTCAAGTTATCTCTAGGATCTTAGGTTATTTTGATACTTGATTAGCTCAAGTTATCATTCCTTTGTGTTTGTTCTGATTAGCTCAGATATCTCACCTCTTTGTGTTTGTTATGATTAGCTCAAATATCACACCTTTTTGTGTTTGTTCTGATTGGCTCAGGCATCACATGTTCATACTGATTAGCTTGAATGTCACATCTTTATCGACTCATGATTTATAATCCACATGGCGACTTGCCAAGAGACATAGTGTTTATACCAATTAGCTCGGATTTCACATCATCTTTACAAACACATAGTTCATAGTCCACATTGTGACTTGCTGAGAGATAGTGTTTGTACTGATTAGCTCAGACATCACATCTTTATTCACTCATGGTTCATAGTCCACGTAATGACTTGTCAAGGGACATAGTGATCGTACCGATTAGCTCGGACATCATACCTTTTTACATGCCTACCGACTCACGGTTTATAGTCCATATGGTGACTGGCCGAGAGACAAAGTGTTTGTACCAACTAGCTTGGACATCACATTTATCGACTCACGGTGACCCATAAAAATGGAGGTGGTCTCAAGAGACGTTTTACCAACTCATGATGACCCACTAAAATGGAGGTAATCTCAAGAGACATTTTCAACTAATACGAGACCCGTTAAAATGGAGGTGGTCTCGAGGAAGCGACTTACCAACTCATGGTGGTTCACTAAAATGATGGCAATCCAAGAGACAAATGGCCAGCTTGAACTATAACTCAAGCATATTTTCTCATTACACATATCTTGCCCTGTCCCGCATCGAAGGAAACCTTTGGTAACGGATAAGGTCTCAAAACCTTAGATCCTTTTGTGATCATGATTCTTCTTCCAATTCATAATGACATAGCTCTGGTGATATTAGAAGATGCATTTCAGCTCTACATATATCTTGCGCTGTCTCGTGTCAGAAGTTAACTTTTGGTAACATATGGGTTCAATACCTTAAAATCCTGGTATCCACAAGAGGCTTGGAAATTAAGGGAATCATCAGCATATGAGTTATTTAGTAAAACAGATATTTTCATATGCAATCCATGTGCAGCTTTCTCTAATATGGGTAAAAGAGAAATTTTTGACACATGTTATTTATTGAATTGCATTTCATGCATCATTTCCTTTTGCATCAAAAAATGAGATTAAAGCTCCAGCCAAAAATATTTCATCACTTGTATTTGCAAAATTTACGTTTCAATTTTTGTCTTTGAGCAAAACCTCTACAAGCTTTCACTCAAAGAGTGATAGCTGTTGACACCTAAATTTTAATTTTTTTAGAAAATCATTCATTTAAGTATAAAATGAGGGTTAGTCATAATTCTCACAAAAAAATAATAATTCTTCATGCATTACATATTTATTTTTTATCATGCAAGTCATTACATTTGAATGGTCGATTGAGCTTAATTTAACGGACAACTGGACTAACTTTAATCTGAAAAGTTTCGACCATAGTAGGGGTATAAGAATGCTGAATTTTAAATAGGTTTCGGGCTTAGAAGCAAATCTAAATCAGCCCATTTTATTGTTTAAATTATGTCGGGTTGTAATACTCTAATTGGGCTTTAATTAATTGATTGAATATTTTGTTGTTTAAATTATGTTGGGCTGTAATTAAATGTCCATTCAATTAATTAAAGCCCAATTAGAGTTTCAATTTACCCAAAGTGGGCGTCAAAGGCCTTGATATTTTCAGCCATGTCCATATCCTCTCTTTGTGATCTAAAATTTCATACTTTTTTAAGAGGATATAACCCTTAACCTTTAGATTTTTAAATCCTACGACTATTATCTTATTTGAAATCTCTTAATTTGACGGCCTGTATTAAATCCTAGAGCTTACCCTCATATCATATATATATATATATATATATATATATGTATCCCTTTATGTCTAGGATTAAGGGAGGTCGGTACTTTTGTGATCCATATTCAGAATTCTTTAAGAATTTCGTGAGAGAAGAAAGAGGGAATCTCGGCCAAAATTCCATCTCATCAGCAGTCTGGAGCAATTTCACGCCAATTGGCCGTGCGTCGCCATCCGTGCTTCGATTGACTTGATCCATATATCAAACGGTTCAGCATTCGACGATCTATCGTCACTGACAGTGCCTCGATCCAATGTCGGAAACCTCCCTTCTAATCCTTTGAATTCACGACTTTCCGGCCCATTGGCAGCCTGGAGCAGTTTCACGCCAATTGACTATGCGTCACCATATGTTGTTCAATCGACTTGAGCTAGGTATCAAAACATTCGGCATTCGACGATCTATCGCGAGCAATTGATGGTGCCTCGATCCGACAACGGAAGCTCCCCGTCCAAGCTCGGGAATCCACCACTGCAATCTGCGAATTAGGTAATCTAAATATATTTTAGATATATTGTTGCCTATTTCGAATTATTCTTATCTAATCACATCTTGAGCAGATTGTTATCTCTAATATATCTTACAGAGATTCTCGCACACATTCCAAAAGTGTTGTCTTATAGATAACGCAATATTGTGTTAGAGATGATACAATATTGCCTAATAGATAATTTGGCACGCTACCAGATAAATACCGATCTGGTTAATTTCTTTTACTTATTTTTTGCTTCTTGTCATTTTTTTTATGCTCATCTTTATGATTGTTATTAAAATTTGCATATTTTTAAACAAACATGCCCATAACATATGCTTCTCTTGTGCCTAGTCCCTTCGAAAAATTAAATTACATGCCTTGGCCATGATCTCATGGAATGAGATGACAATTTAGTATAAGGCTTCGTGTTCTTTCCCTTTGGCAAACGGAACATTGTCATCTTATACTACTATCTGCATACTGGCTCGAATTTTCGAGGATATAACGTATAAAAATTCTTCTCTAACCCAGATCTCTTGGGATAAATGAATTTTTTTAAAAAATCAGAATTAAGGTATTTTATGGGCATTTTTGTTTAATTTCGTTCAATTTTTTTTTTGTTTTTGATTTTTTTTTGCGATTAATTCGAAAAATTACAAAAATCACTTGTTTTCTGCATAACATATGGTTTAATCCATACTTTGCCATGTTATCATGCATATTGCTCTGTCATTTAGTATATTTTGCATTGCATTCTTTTTCTAAAGAAAATTAAAATCATTCACACCAATCGATCGAACAAGGATTTTTCATGAAATTGGTACCGAAAGGACATTAATTTTCTCAATTAATGTAACCAAGTCCCCAAACTCAATTTCTTTTATTCGCAGAAATAAAGTGGTTCTCCCGTTATTTTATCTGGGTTTCTAATTGATCTACCAAAAAACGATTAGTGGCGGCTCCGATTAAATGATTTTCATAAATTGAACCTAAGTTGCGATTTGGTGGGATTTGGGAGGATTTGAATTAGGTTAGTTAATTTAATTAATTTGATAATCCATTAACCTAATTTTTACGTCACGACAATAGGGAATTTGATGTGCCTTCCCTTACTACCACCCAATGTATACAATGTCTTCACCATCTAATTGGGGATTACCTTTTAGCATCACCTTCTTCATCATCTTCTTTAGCTTATGATAACTTATGTGTTCTAGCTGAGAATGTGACAAATGAGGTGTCTCTCTATTTCGAACTTTGCTTATGCATGTTGTATGTGCTGACATCATATAGATAGACTTTAGTCGACACCCCTCCATGATCGACTTACAGGTGAGTTTCAAACCCCGGCACACCTTAACATCCTTTGTGCCAAATATCACTTAATTACCTAAGTCTGTAAGTTGTGATATCGATATGTTTTTCCTAATTCCCAGCACATGATATAGATTTTTAAATCTTATTTTGAACTGAACCAGGGTTTTATCACCATTAGATCTATGTGTGTGACCGAAGACCTTGAGTCGTTTGTGGTGACAATCGCTCATTTGTCTATGTACTCAGACATGCTTAATAGGTTGTCTCGATCTCCCATCATATGGTTTGAGCATATTGAGTCAATTATCCAATCATCCTCATAATTGATTAATTTGTCACTTATTGTGATGAAGGTTATCTCGATACCGCTTACTGAACTCGAGATATTTGCCATCGTGACTTGGTTATAATGCCCGACGCTATACCAAGTAAGCTCATATCAATCCAACTGACGTCACTATCCCAGATTATACAGTAGCATAACTTCGGCATACACCGCTCCCTAATCGCACAGATTATACTTTATCGAGTATTTCAATAGTAAGGAATTTAGGAGAAGTAAAAGCGACATATTTCCTATCTCTTACTATAATTGCTTCCTCAACTTGGCTATATCTAGAGGGGCCATTAAGGCACTTAGGCTTGTGGTTGCTCCTAGCACGAGCTCAATCTCGTTATCTGCTAATTGACAATGTGAGAAATTTCGCTGAAATATGCCTCGAGTTTGAATGACACGAGACTTGATCCAATGGAAGTCCAATCCAGAAGATCCGAGGAGAGCATACCTCACGAGATCGATCCGAGGTCGAAATCAAATTCCAAACTAACCGTACTTGTAATACTTCGATTGCCAAAGTGCAGTTGTTAGTGTTAAGCGTGTTTCGAGGTGCTTGGATTACCGCAAGTGAAAAGACCCTTCTCCCTATCAAGGTGGGACAAAACAAAGCAAATGAAATTTTATTTTGAGATAAATGAATGATTTATAAAATATATTTACGCATGGATAAAGGATTAAAAAAAAAAACCACTTCCCGAAGAACATATGAGTAGGAACAATTCAATAAACAACAACGACTCCCTTCTCCTCTTCTGAAGGTATACTGTATGCATTTGTCTTGACTTCCTAGCAATCCGTGGCCTTTTCGGCCATTCCCCATTAATATAGAGCACCAGCGACAATGTCGCCCCCTGACATCTTTTGGGGCCACATTAGCAGTCAAGTCTTTCTTTAAAATCAGAGCAAGACATGTTCCTAGGTTTGATGTGTTAAAATTCAGAGCAAGCCAAGTCTTTCTTTAAGATGCTAAACAAAAATAATCAGCCTTGTTCCTTTGTTGGAAAGGTATAATATTCGCCAACTTGTCGAACACTAACAATCTACACATGAACACAATTCATTTGCCCAAATAGACTTTCGCCTTGACCAAAAACTTTAGGTGAAAAAACACTGCAAGTGCCAATATTTGCATACGATGTCCATTTTGGTGTTAATATTTTCTTGAATCAATTAAGTGCAAGTTTTTCTAAACGATTATTTAAATGTCAATTCCGATGCGGTTGCCAAAATTTATTGCCGCTGGCATTAAAGTGATCATTTTTATCCAATTTGGCAATAAAATGATCATTTTTTGGATCACTTAAGAGTTAATTTTTTTGAAAAAATAATTATTTAAGCGTTAACTCCAGTGAACAGGCTGGAATTTCTTGTCGTTGGCACTAATATAATTATTTTTTCTTCGATTTGGCACTTAAGTGATCCAAAAAAAATATGAACGCTAAAATGAGTGTTATACACAAATATTGGTACTTAAATTATTTGTTAGGATGCACATGTGAGTTGTGTTAGAAGAATTTCACATTAGAGAATTAATGCAGTGTTAAGTAGTTAATATATCCAAGTTAGCCTCATAACTCATTGGCTTAAGCTTTTGAGTGAAGGTGGATCCAACTAGATATATTGATGAGATCGTATTTGGGCTCCCTCTTGGCTATCTCCCTAGGTGAAAGTATCAGAGTTCTATTACGCGCTCCTAACAAATGGTATCAGAGTCGATGGTTGATTGGTGGGCTTCCAATTTGTTTCGATGTTTGTGAGGTGTTTGTGACTATCTCAAGAAAGATGGTTGATTGGTGGGTCTCCAATATGTTATGGTATTTGTGAGGTGTTTGTGACTATCTTAAGAAAGAAATTTCATGATCGATGTTTGTTTCGCGGTTGGTCTAGCAAGAAGTGACCATGGACAGCTGGTCAGATAACTCGAGTCTAAGCAAGAAAAGACAACTCGAGTCTTGGCAAGAAAAGACCATGGACGGTTGGTTTGAGATGCATGATAGAGACCATGGGTGATGCAATCCCAATTAAGCAGTTGATGTTGGTTGGTTGCGGCCCACGTGATGGAAAGATTGTTAGGATACACATGTGAGTTATATTAGAGGAATTCCACATTGGAGAATTAATGTGGTATTGAGCAGTTAATATATTTAAGTTGGGTCATAACTCATTAACTTGAGTGAATGTGGGTCCAACTGGATATATTGATGGACTCATTATTCTCCCTAGGTGAAAGTATCACGTGCTCCTAATAGTATTCTTATGCCAAAAACTTTGTATAGAGTTCAACGGCGAAGGACAATGCTTTTCCGGGCCAAAACAAAGACAAATGTGCACTCGAGTTCTTTGACTCACTTTTTTTCAAAAAGGATCGTTAGGGTTTAGCTTGTGCTTGTGAAGACCGGTTCACAAATTGGCTTATTGAGTGATGGATCCTATTATTATGGATTCTTGAATATGACCCGCATGTTTAAAAGGCCCGTTACAATCTGACGGATCATCTAGTGACCTGATTGAATAAATATGACATTTTTCTTAAGTTAACCAGGGCGAAAGAAGTAGATCGAGGTCGACCGGCAAAAGATGCAAAATACTCTTGATTTTCCTAAGGTATCTTATAACCTTGCTTCTGCTTGCTGCTGGCGCATCTCTCGTAACTATACCTATTTGCTTTCTAATGACTATGGTATCGTAGCTACACCGCTAGCAAGTTCAATTTTGGTGCTGGTCACAACGACCCCCTGATGAATGAATATGTCGCAACAAAATATGGTTTGTTGAGTCCCTCGAATCTATATTAATTGAAGAAACATTTTTTTGGATCCAACTTGAATGTGATGGGATCTCCCTTTTTGTTTGGGTAAAACCCTTTTCAAGGAAAATCGGGGAACTTTCTAAGTCGTTTTTCATGAAAAAAAAAAACAAACAAACAAACAAGTGATAAGTTATTTCATGAAGTGGTATATCTTCATTGCGAAGGGTTGCGATGAATTAGGTTTATGTTCGCCCATTATTAGGCCACGCATTCGAACTCACTTCTTACTTTATCCATGAAGTAAGAGGTATCTTCTCCAAGGATTTAGCTATTTGTCTCGACTTAGCAAATCTGTGATCTTTTTGGCCGGACCCAGTTAATTTAGAGCTCCTATAATGATGTCGCCCGTTGGCATCTTTTCGGGCCACATTAGGAGTCAAAGTCTTTCTTTTTAAAACAGAGCAAGACATGTTCCGATGTCTCATGTGTAAACACTTTCTTTGAAATGCAAAACATAAATAATCAGCTGCCCAAATAAATAGACTTTCGTCTTGACCAAAAACTTTGTATAGAGTTCGACAACAAAGGACAAATGTCCGTCGAGTTCCTCGACTTGCTTTTTTTTTTTTTTCGAAGAGGATCATTAGGGTTTAGCTTGTGCTTGCGAAGACCCGTTTACAAACTTATCGAGTGATGTTTCACATTATCATTGATTCTTAAAAACGATACGCGTGTCCGAAGGGCCACTCAAAGTCTGACGGATCACTTAGTAACTGGTTTGATTAAATATGACATTTTTCTTAGGTCAACCAAGAGCGAAAGAGGCAGATCGAGGTCGACCGGCAACAGATGCAAAATTCTCTTGATTTGACGAGGATTTAAAGTTGGATTCGCTTCATTGAAGTCGGTTTTCTTAGGCCGGTGAGCTTTTCAATCAAGTCACCCAATAATCCCATTTTTACCCCCTTTTCTGAGGAGGATCCTTCTGTTATTAGTTGGGTCAACTGGTCAAGGTCAAGAAGTAGTAAAGACAAGTTGATTTCCGCCGTTTATCGAAATGCTTGTAATGCAATTAATGGGAGTCGTCTGGTGACATTCGGCGTCATTGGGAATTTTAATGTATGCAAAAAGGTTTGAAAACGCCGAATTATGGTCATTACCTAACCATCAAACTATCAACATTAGCCCTTTACTCCCTTCTATCACCTATCTATCATTTCATATTTTAATTACACGATTAATTTGGACAAACCATGTCATCTTCATTCTTCCCTATCACCGTCATCACTAATTACACTTGACGAAACTTGCACGTGACATGTGATTCTAGCTGAACTTTCCTCATGTATGTAATTACCTTGCTTTTGCTCGCCGTTGAGCCGATCAGAATTTCTTTGAAAGTTATCCTTGAATACATTTGAAACGCTAGAAGAAGTCGCATTGCAAAAAAAATATTATGGTCCTTGGGTTCCTTTTATTGGAGCTGTGTTCCTTTTTTTTTTTTCGAATTGAAAAGTGACTCTTTTACCATGAAAAATCTTAGAGTTACTTCATGGGGAGTTGGCCGCACTAAACAGGTCATCGACCAAGTAGTCCACGTACTTGATAAAATATGGGACAATTACCAAAACAGTTCTAAACTCATTACAATTGTGCGTTAATTCATTTCTAAATTTGTTACAATTGTAATAATTCAGTTCTAAACTTATCGCAATTATGTTAATTCGGTCTATTTAGCAGGCTGGCATTGATGCAGCGCTGTCAATGTTAACATTGCTAATTTTTAATGCTATTAGGATATTTTTTTAATTTTTTATAGATTTTCAAAATTTTTAATTAATTTTTGCATTTTTCTTTTCTGTTTTTGTTCTTCCTTCTTTGCTTTTGTTTGTGGCCAGCAAGGGTCACCAGAGCTCGCTAGCCACGCAGCTGGGTGCGGAGGTAACATCCCCATGGCCTTTCTAGCCGAGAGCAATGTTGGCCTTGCCTGCAGCCGCGCTTCGCAAGGGTTTCATGAGGCGTGGCTACTGGTTGGGCCGCATTGCCTAGATTTGGGTGAGGCCAGCCTCGCCAACAGCGAGTAAAGGTAGCCATGGCCTTGCTAGCCTCGCCCGAGGATGCTCACAGGTCGCGAAGCCCTTGCCAGTTGCAACATCAATAGGAAACTAAAGAAAGAGAAAAATATGGCAAAAAATGAAAACATGTTATTAAAAAATGTCAACATTAGTGCCGGTGATGCCACAACAGCATTGGCCAGTAAACTGGACTAAATAGTCATAATTACAAAAGAGTTAGGACTCAACTAGCAAAAAGAAAAAAGCTTAGAATTGAATCGGCACAATTGCTATAAATTTAGGATTCTTTTGGTAATTTTTCCAATACAAGGGTATTCCTGCCCTAGTGAAAGTGTATTTGTCCTCTGGCGTGGAAGGAGAAGGTGGTATAGTTAGTAGCCTTTTTATCAAATGCTTTTTCGGAAGCCCCCTAGCCGCTATGCTTTCTATTATGATTCCAAGTCATCCTCCCGGGGTATTGATGTCAATGCTTTTCGCTATATACATAAGTTTGGCTTAGCCCATTTGCTAGTTCGTAGCCCCCTTCCTAGACAGCTTCAAGTTGTTTTCTAATGACCATAGTATCATAGCTCCGCCTTAGGCAAGTTCAATTTTGGTGTTGGTCACCCATGACCCCCCTAATGACTGAATATTTCGCAACCAAATGTGATTAGTCGAGTCCCTAAAAAAAATATCAGTTGAAGAAATGGATCCACCTTGAACGTGGTGGGAGCTTTCTTTACTTGGGTAAAACCTTTTTCAAGAATAGCTTGGAAATTTCTAAGTTATTTCTTCTTATGAAAAACAAGCGATTGGGTCGCGATAAATTTTGTCTTTTGCCATTATTATATCATGGATTAAATTATGTCTCTTGACCAAGGATTTAGCTATGTCTAGTCCTAAAGAAGTCCTAATGGAAATTTTTTCCAACTATTTATGTAATAAAATGGTAAATCTTTTGGTAATATGTCACTTAATCATGATACTATAGTGATGCGAGAGCGTTTTTAGCGCAGAAGCTCGACGACCAAGAGACCCATAAAACACTTTTTTGAATTGGCAAGATTAAATCAGGTGATCCCTGTTGACCAGAAGGAAAAAAAAATGTTCTTTCTAAATCCATCGGAAGGAGTTTATGTAGAATAGAAGGAGATTTCTAAGAAATTCTGAGGAATTCAGAGGGATAAATGTTCCTCTCATTTTTCTTTTTTCATATATATCCAATGATAGTATACGATAAATATATATACACACACAAAGATGGTCTATTCTAATCTGTACACAATATTAAATTTCCTGCAAATCAGGGATTACATAGAATTGAATATTAGACTTCTTAAAATTACAACATTCTTATTTGGCTTATCCTATAACTCACGCCAACACCCCCTCTTAAATTGATGCACAAATGTCTTTGATAACCAACTTGTCAAGTGAATTCTGAAAGATCCTACTGGAGACAACCTTTGCAAGCATATCGGCCAATTTGTGCTTCAAATTTGACAAACGAAAATCGAACTATCTTGGCATCAAGATTTTGTTTGATAAAGTGTCAATCTACCTCAATGTGTTTGGTACGATCATGCTGAACTAGATTATGAGAAATGTCAATAGTTGCTTTATTAACGCAAAACAGATTCATTTCAGATTTAGGAGCAAAGCCAATTTCTATAATCAATCTCCTAATCCAAAGGAACTCACAGAGCCCTTTAGTCATTCCCCTGAACTCGACCTCAGCACTCGATAAAGCTGCTACTTTCTATTTCTTGCTCCTCCTTGTAACTAGATTCCCTCCTACAAAAGTAAAGTAGCCTGAAGTTGATTTCCTGTCAGTAATACTCCTAGTCCAATCTGTATCTGTATAGCCTTCAATATTAAGATGATTATTCTTTGAGAACAAGAGCCCTTTTCTCATAGCAGACTTTAGATAACAAAAAATACAAACTACAACATCCACATGATCTTCACTAGGTTAGTACATAAACTGACTGATTATGCCCACAACGTTTGCAATATTTGGACAAGCGTGAGATAGATAAATTAATTTACATACCAACCCTTGATATCTCTCCTTATTAGTTAATGCCTCATCAAGGTATCCTCAAAGGTTGTGATTCTGAACAATTAGTGTATCTACCCGTTTACAGTCTAGCATCTACACTTTTGACAGTAAATCTAATACATATTTCCTCTAAGAAAGAAATATACCTTCTTTTGATTTAGCCACTTCAATATCCAGAAAATATTTGAGTCCCTCAAGATTTTTCATCTCAAATTCAGTTGTTAATCTCTCTTGGAGTTTAGAGATCTCTTTTACCTCATCCCCTGTTACAATCATGTCATCCGCATAAATTATTAAAGTTGTTACCTTTTCTTGATGTCGTTTCAAGAAAAATGTATAGTTTTTGTCACTTTGAGTGTAGCCATATTTCTTCATAGCTGGCTAAACTAATCGAACCAAGCGGGGGGTAACTGTTTGAATCCATACAATGAGCATTGTAGTTTACATACAACACTCAATTGTGATGGAACATTATATTCAGGAGGAATATTCATACAAATTTCTTCTTCAAGATCACTATGGAGAAAGGCATTTTTGATTAGTGCAACAGAGAGTCTAAAATTGTGGCAAGAGATAACAAAACTTGAACACTATTCAACTTTGCGACCGAAGAGAAAGTCTCTTGATAATCTGTTTCAAATGGCTTGTACACCTTTTTGCCTCAAGTTATGCTTTGTATCTCTTACTCGAGCCACCCGCCTTATGTGTGACATTCTGAATTCCAACCATTCTCGAGGCTATTAGATGGAAAGGAAATCAATCGGTGTATTTCCATAGTAACTCGCTCGAAGCTGGCCACTCCTGGGTTAATTGACCAAAATGAAAAGGCTAACGCAGAGTCGAGTACGTAGACCGAGGGACTTGAAAAAGAAATGGCGCTCTGACCATAAGGATTGCAGATGGGATATTTTAGGCCAGTAAAGATCGATGTAGGAAAGCGATTATAGAGTGACTGGCTAGCGTTATACGTTGGGACGCAGGTGATTTCGCCTAACCAATGTGTAATTTGCGAGACTTTCCTAAATCGGATTCCGACAATTAGGACCGCAAGAACTAGCGATAACCCTCACAATTACATGACAACCAAAGTCGTCATAACTTGAGTAATCCTAAGGTCGATACTCGTAGCACCTACAAGAGCCGCCCATCAGTTTGAAAATAAATTGGGATTACAGTCGACGGGAAACTTGTCATGATTTGGACCTCAGAGTCGGGTATCGGACATTGAAGAATTTCAATATTTGAAATATTTAGACGCCACTTCATCGAGGGTGATTGGGATTATGACTCGTCCCGTGAGGCTAGAGAAGCAAGATTTCGATCTGAAGGCGGAAAATGACCTTTTTACCATCGAAGGTTACTCAAGTTCTTAAGGATAAATGAGGGCATTTTGGTCTTTCTTCCTTTACCCTCTCTTGACTGAAAATTTGAGGATTTGGTTTTATGGGGAAGACCAGACAAGCCTATAAGCTAAAGATTAGGCTCTTAAATTACATTAAATGCAAGTCAAATCTCACCTAATAAGGTCTTGTCTCACCCTTTTCCCTCTTAGATTAAGGGAACCCTCTCATCTCTCTCGACTCTCTCTCCCTTCTCTTCCTCACTCACTCGCTCTCTCTCGGCCGCCCACTCATCGCCCATTCGCTCATCTCGACAACCGAAACCCCAACGCCGGCCACCATCTTTCTCCTCACTCCCTTGTCAACGCCTCTACCACCCCAAACCGCCACCTTGCCGTCGCCTGGAAGCCGTAGAGCCTGAGGAAGCTGGGACTGTCGCTGGCCGACCAAAGCTAAACCAAAGAGCCTCCTCAACCCAAACCGTAAGTTTGTAATGCCTCATTTTCATGGTAAGCCATCTTAAAACCTAGGTCTAATGGTTAATTAGGTTGAGGAGGAATTTGGCTTGGTTTGGAAGTGGTTTGATGGTTAAACTTTGGATGACTTCCTTTGGACAAAATCTATCCAGTCGAACCAGTGTGGAAACCGTGGCACTTCGAAGCCCGATGAGGTGTCATTTGGTTTGGAAATCGTTGATAAGTCTTCCTAGGACGTGATGGTATGTGTTAGCGAGGAGTATGTGGATTTGAAATGAAGATTAGATGAGTTTTAATGGCTGATTTTGCGTGGTGTTCCTCCGAGGACAAATTCTGACTGCCGATACTAACCGGGGAAACCGTGACATTTGAGCATTGTCAGGGCCTTGTCTCGTTTGAATTTTCATTAGTAAGTTGCCACATGGCATGGTATTATGTATAGGCAAGATGGATAAGGGTTAGAATGTCGTTTAAACGATGTTTAACGATTGGTTTTGTGTGAATTTCCTCTGAGGTCAGAAATTATCCGGTATTGACCAGATTGGCCGAGAGCTTTGGATAACCATTTAGTGAAGTTGACTTGCTTGGATAGCTCGGTAAGTTATTCCTAACCCTTTACTAGGGAATTAGGGTACCAAGAGATGCCCTTGTTTGAGAAATCGACGTTTTGTTAGCCGGTTTAGATGGTAGAGTTCAAACCGAGTCCGCCCTATTTTGGTTGAGCAGTGTTTGAGTGTTTTATGACTGAAAATTATTAAATAGAGATTATGTAGTGAAGTTCTAATTTGGTTGGGATAGTTGGTCGGACCCTTGGCATCCCTTGAATTGAGTATATTAAGTGGCCTTGATTGCCAAGCCGAGTCTCTAGCCACTTGTGACACCGAGAGCTCGAGGTTGAGTGAATAACATCATGCCTTAAATCGAAAGGAAAAATGAATTGATGTTTGCTTGCTAAGTCAAAGATGGCGTGTATTCATGCGAGTGGTTGTGTTTTTAAAGAACTCCTGCTGAATGATTTTGATTGATGCGATTTGTGTGAGCCTAAGGTGTGACTTGAGTGCATGGCATGTTAATTGAGGCGTTATGCCGTTTGTTTTTGAGTAAACGACTGGTAATTTGTAAGAAAAATTTAATGACAATCCAGTCCGGTGTTTGATCTCGATATTGGGTGTTTTATCCCAACAGTTGTTGTGGGTGTTTGATCTCAAAGATATTGAGCTCAGGGACTTGATTCCTAGTTTGGCTTGACGAGGTCAATGCAGCTAGAGAGTTAGGTAGTCAATCGAATCATCTCAAGGTGTTGGAGTGTCGAGAGTCACTACATCTATCGAATCATCTCTAGGTCCGGATGCGAGAATCTTCATGTTGAATGTCTCGAGGGAGTCAAGGTATTGGGCGTCACATGTTCAACCGAATCATCTCGCAAGATTGGCCATGACGAGAGTATCATAGTTGACCGAATCATCTCGACGGCGATGAGGAGCGAGAGTCACTATGACGACCAAATCATCTCGTCGTAATAAGTGAAAACCGTAAATGAAAGTGAAATGATGACACGGTTTATGTGATTATTTGGTTCCTAGGTAAGAAATGACTAGAATAAAAGAAATTTCTTGGCCCGGGGTGCTTTAGTATGGGCGAGTGACTTCATTACTATGGTTCGTACATCAAGTTTCATGGGAATTGGAATATAATTGATCGTCTAGTTTGAATGAAGAACTATTTTTCCTCAAAATATTAAATGGAAACCCTATTTAAGTACGAAACTGAGTTGTTAACATGAAATTGATTGCTAAGTCTTTCTAAAGGGGTTAAAATGTCGCTTTATCGAAATCGTGTCTTGCTTTATTGAAACTTTTACATTAACTTGTCTTTCCAAAAATACCTCTTTTACAAATTATCTGCAAGTACTAACAACCTAGTCTAGGATTAGGTTTAGTTTACTGAGATTTTATATCTCATCCCATCGTAAGACTTCTTTTCAAACCCTAGTCCCGAGCCCATGGATATTCTGTCGCCGCGCTTGGGAGTTCCGATGAAGATTGAAACCTTGACCTCAAAATTACCGTTTGTGAGGGTTTAGCATATGTTTTGACGACGACGGTTGTTTGGGTCGATGATGGGGATCAATACCTGAGTCCCCATACTTTCGAGACTTCGACACTCTAGGATGAGAGCACCTTTATCGGGCCATTACCGAAGAGTTTTGCACCTGTTGATGCACTCTGGGTACCTGATCCACCTGAGATCAACTTTCCCGATGATATGTTGTTAGGCCCTGACACCGGCTTCACCGAGGAGAAGCCCGTTCCTGCGCCACTCAGTCTAGAGGGAGATGTTGACGTGAGTGTTCCTATAGGCCCAAAGCTCGACCCTGGAGATGCTGGATCGTCGACTGACTATTGAGAGATCGATGCCCCCGCCGTTGGGTAGTGCTAAGTTGGATTTTGGGGGTAGTGAACTCCTACCTTGCAGTTGTCCTTTCGACTAAATTTTATGATGCACTATTCTAAAGTCTTTCTTTGTCTTTAAGTGTAGGATTGTTTTCTCGCTTTTCGCATGCATGTTTCATGTAGGTATTCATGTTTGGCCGTTGGATCCTGGATGTGAATCGAAGTTAACAGCATAAATGGGATGCTCGTGTGCCACCAGGTTCTGGGCGTGACATTATGTTTAATGGAGAAGGCCCATTTACATCCCAATTGTCGTTTTTTTCTTTAGGCAATGCCACAATCTTCCAAGTTCATTCTTATGTAGTGCCTGCATTTTCTCTTTCATCGCCTCATTCCACTTTGGGTCGTCTAAGGCCTTATGTACCCCACTAGGAATATGGATTGAAGACACATTATATACAAAAGTCTTAAGAGGTTCAAATAATTGTTGTGTAGATATATGATTTGCAATAGGATATCTGGATTTCCTTTCCTTCACATCTAGTGAGTACCAGTTCGGGGGCTTCCCACTATGTCTGAAAAGGTAGCTCATATCTAACAGAGACATTTGAACCATCAAGAGAAGTGGGTAGGGTAGGAGAACTTACCTTGAGGATATTCTCAAGAGATGGGGTCGTGTACTAGAGAGGGGATTCAACTCTTGATTTATCTTCCCATTTTTGCACGATTACCTTAACTTGTTTCCGTTCCTAGTTCAGCTTCTATCACTTCCTTCCCAGTCTGACCAAGTTGTATGACTTGTCCACCCTCCGTTGTGGTGTTTTCAACACCATTATTAGTTTGCACTAGGATGCTACTCCCACAATTCCACCAATTCTGCCTATGAGCCTGTCTCTCCCCCTAAAAGGGAGAATTGTGTGCTGGGTAAAACTGTCCGACTCTACGAACATCACATCCATGGTAACATAGGTACGCCTGGTAGCAGGATTATAATATCGATATCCCTTTTGGTGTGTACCATACTCCATAAACATATAAGAACTACGCATTGGATCAGGCTTAGCATAGTTGATTTTTGTGGATATACATGAAGGCAACACATCCAAATACATACGTACCTTACCCCAAAAAAAAAAACACATCCAAATACTCGCAGGGAAATTATCAAAATTGAGGGTATAGAAACATGTTGCAAAAGAACCTATAATGGAGTTTGAAAATTCAATACTTTTGAAGGCATCCTATTCATAAGGTGAAATATATCAGAGAATTATCCCGGTATTTACTCGGGACATTATTACTAATCAATAATGCAAGAGCATCTTTCAAAAGATGTTTATTCTTTTATTTAGTTATCCCATTCTATTGTGATATATGTGTACACAAAGTCTCATGAAGAAGACCATGATGCTCAATATAAACCTTGAAATTTTGGTTAATATATCTCCACCATTATCAAAGCGCAAAATTCGAACCTTAGCTGCAAATTGTGTTTGAACCATACTACGAAAATTACAAAACATATGCAATACTTCATCATTATGTTTCATTATGTATAGCAAAGTCATTTGAGTACAATCATCAATAAAATTCATAAAACAATGAATTCCAGATATAACGGTAATTGGGAAAGGTCTCCAAACATCTAAATGAATCAATGAAAAAAGAACTTCACTTTTATATAGCGAATTTTAGCCAAAATGTAAGTTGCACACTGAAAAACTAACTCTGAATTATTTAAATGATTGAATAACCTAGGAAATAAATGCTTCATATAACTGCATGATGGGTGTCCCAAATAACGATATCATATCCAAATTTGTCTTTCTTTACTACTAGATGAGTGCCGAATATGATTGAAACTGAAGTCGTCCATGTAGTACAACCCTCCTCCCTTAGTACCACGCTCAATGATCTCCTTTGTGAGAATATCCTAAAATTAAAAAAAAAATTAGGATATATTAGAGCAACACAATTAAGCTCCTCAATAGCCTGACCTGCATATATCAATTTATTTGATAAAGATGGTACTAGCAAAGTATTAGATAGAGAGAGTGAGGATGAAAGATCAACAGTCCCAGCTTCTATCATAGGATAAGTTCGTTCATTGGCATCGAGAAAACTACATCGTCTAGGTTGCGATATTTTGACGAAGTCATTTGGATTGAAGGTCATATGATCAGTTACCTTTGAATAAATAATCCAGCCACTGTACTCATTTTGATTAAAGCTAAGTAATGCAAAATTATGATTACATTTATTAATAAGAGTAGTTGAATCACTAGGAGATTGGGAAACCAAAGATAAGTGAGGTTCTGCTTTTACTAAGGAAGCTTTCCCTTTTCCGCTGCTCTCTTCGGCTTCAACTTATTTCCCTTCCTTGACTACCCATGTAGCTTAAAAAACATTTCATGGGTATGCTTTGAATTTCCATAATGCGTATAACCAGTACCCGACTGTGATTTAACCCTTGAGGTAGTGTTGTTCTTTCACCTCCCGTGGCAAAAGCAGTTCTAGTCATCTAGAGAATTGGCATTTGCTGAGGCTCGGTCTTGACTCCTTTGGAAGTCATGGCAGCAATTTGTACTGAGTTGGTGCCTGACATTGTCATTGCTTGGTGGATAGATTCCCTACGAACCCTTGTGTTGGCTTGTTCAATCGTGGGCAGCGGTTGCATATGGAGCACTTCTGTCCTTACATTATCCAGACGGTCATCCAACCCATCAAGGAAAAGATAAATTTTATATGCCTGTGTAGCAGAATTGTACCTTTCTCTATCAATCGAACTGTTCATTGGGTTTGGACGATGGAAATCAATGTCCCTCCATAAGCCTTGAAGACCATCCTAATAAGTTTCAATAGGTCCTCCAGCTTGTCTCATTCTAGTAATACATCTCTTTAAATCATACACTTGAGAAATATCCATTCAATCAGAAAAGGTTGTAGTAACCAAATCCCACACCATTTTTGCGATTGGAAAACGAATAAAATTACCTATCAAGATTGGATCCATGGAGTTGATTAACCATCCTTTCACCGTTAAGTCCTCAGTTTTCCATTTTCTAAAGGTTGGATATGTCGATTGGGGTTGAGGAATGTGCCCATTGATGTATCGCAATTTGTCTTTGACTGAGATGTACATCTCGAAAACTTGGGCCAACTGTTATATTTGGTGCCATCCAACTTAATGGCAATCAAGGCTATACATGAGCTTGAATCTACATCTGATTCTGGATAAATAAATAAAAAAATTGCTACATCTTGCTCATCAAGTCACCCGAGGACAGATGCTGTAGGGGAGTTTTTGCTTTGTTTCTGGTTGGTCACCGAGCCAGTTTCATCTGCCATATTTATGACAATATTAGGATCACTGCTATGATACCATGAATAACAGAAAAAAAATGTCCCTTATGAAGAATTCAGAAGGAGTTTATGTAGAATATAAGGAGGTTTCTGAGGAATTCAGGAGGGTAAATGTTCCTTTCCTTTTTCTTTCTTCATATATATTCAATGACGGTACACGATATATATACACAAAGATGACCTAGTCTAATCCGCACACAAAATTTAATTCCCTACAAATCAAGGATTACACATAATAAAATATTAGACTTCCAAAAATAACAACCTCCCTATTTTGCTTATCTTACGGTTCACGTCAATAATCTCAAGTTCTTGAATAAAATATCCCATTATGATCTGGCCAACTATTTCAACCATTTAATCATGAGAAAATTACCAAAAAAATCCTAAATTTGTATCTTTTTTTTTTCAAATTTAGTCATACCTTTTGCATTTGTATCAATTTAATCCATCCGACAAATTTGAGCTACCGGCGCTAACGTGACAATTCAATTTTTCTACTTATTTTTTTATTTCTTTTTCATCTCCTTCTTCCTTCAGTGGTCGTCGATCCAGCCACGGGCCAAAGGCAAGGGCCAGCCTCCCTAGATCTAGGATAGGTCAGCTTTACCCTTGCTTGTGGTCGGTTGCCGATTGGGCTACTAACTAAAGGAAAAAGAATACGAAAAATAAAGAAAGAAACAAAAGAAATAAAAGTTTGAAGATGTATTAAAGCATTTTAAAAATTGCCACATCAGCGCAGACCGATGTCCATGTCAGCACAAGGTTGGCAAAGTTGGCCAGATGGACTAAATTGGTAAAAAAGCAAAATATATAGGACTTTTACCATTGAGTTTGCACAATTGTAATAAATTTAGAAATGCTTTTTGATAATTTTCCCATTTAATCGTACAAGAAAGTTGAAAAATATTTTCTTTATTGAGACAGAGTTTCCAAAAGCAACTACAGTCTGAATTGAGTTCATTTTGAAAATATTTCCGTCCATATAAAGTAAAATGCAGCTCAATGTAAATTGAAAAGGCAATAATTGAGGATTCCTATGCCATACAATAAGTTTTAGGCAAAACAATGATACATATGCACCAAAAACGAAAAATTCCGCAATTTACCGAGCAAGGCTTGGTTTAATGACACAAAAAATTAATATCATGACTTTATTTGATAAAAATAATGAAATTAGGTACAGCCTTTCATTACACACCGGAAAATTTTCTTGCATCGCAATGCCGTTACCCTTAACTCTAAAGATAAAACTAAAGCTTTTGAATTATGTCCATAAATATTAAAAACAAAAAAGAATAAAAAAATATGAAATTGATAGAATTTGAAATAAGCACACTCTCAAACTGTTTATCTCAAGACGATATCTCATAATTTAGAATTCTTAATAGAAGTAAATTTGGCGAAGGAACACCTCATGGGATCACTTAAGTGCTAAGTCAAAGAAAAAACGATCATTTTAGTGCCAACGACAAAAAATTCCAACGACCTCACCGGAATTGGCACTTAAATAATCATTTTAAAAAAAATGACACTTAAGCCATCCAAAAATGATTACTTTAGCGCTAAATTGGAGAAAAATGATCATTTTAGTGCCAACGACAACAAATTCTAACGACTTCACCAAAATTGGCACTTAAATAATCATTTTTTAAAAAAAATGACACTTAAGTGATCTAAAAAAAAATATTGGCTTCAAAGTAAGCGTCGTACACAAATATTGACACTTGTAGTGCCCTTTTGCCAAGTAAACTCTATGAACTAAAAGTACAGCAGAGTAGGCATTCGAATTAACCTTAAATTTTTACAACAAAAACAATTAACCTATAAATAGTTTTATGAGAAAATGAAGGAAATGATAAAGAAAAAAGAAAAACACTAGAAAGAAAGGAAAATAGAAGTCTTTTCATAATTTATATGCTTGCTCATGTACGCCTTTTGAATTCTTTATGTGTTACAATATATTGCGTAAGAGGTATGAGAAAAAGCGATGAATTATGATAAATTACAATAATAGTTGTTCAACTTTGAAATAATTGTTAATTTGCGCCTCCTCCTCTTTCGTTTTGATTTTTGGAAATAATGTTACTGTCGGAATTCACGTAACATGCATAGGTGATAATTAATAATAAACGCAACGGAACTAAAATTCCATAAATGTATCTACACAGACGTTGTTTGTGTGTTTCAATAAAAAAAAAAATCAGAATAACAAGGGATGCTAAATGGATTACCTCTCGTAATACGCTTGAAACATGTTAGTCCATATGTTCTTTAACGCGAGTCCCATAAAAGTCGAATCTCTAATTTAGATACACTACCAATCGTACATCGCACGGAAAAGAATGAACTCGTGAGTAATCATCGCTTTAATGTGCAAGTCTTGTGGAAAAGTTCTCCGCGCTGTTAATGTTGTTCTTTTGCAAATGTTGTTGATCAGCATGATTTGTGTGATCAGCAATAGTGCACGATCAATGTCTTGTATGACCAGCAACCGCTTGCTGACCGCGCGCATGAATTTTTTTAGAATATTTTTTTACATATATAATATATAGTATACACGTATATGGATAATAAACAAAAGAATGCACTTCGGCACATTAATGTATGTCTACTATTGGTGTACGTGTGCATCATATGTACATGTGCACATGGCCAAAAATAAATTAAATTAAATCCCATGTAATAGAATTTTCATCCGACTGATTAAATAGTCATGATTGTAAACATATTTCCAATATTGTCTTTCCCGTTGAATGTTACCCTATATTGGTTAAAGTGTGTGACATCCTAGATTTATCACTGAGTTGGTATCAAGATTGCACTAACATATTATTATTCCAAAGGAAATTTATTTTCCCATTCAATCTCCAAATCCTAAGTCATGAGTGACATCTACCAATACATCATGGCTACCTAGACATTGTAAATGCGTTAAAAACATAATGAACTTGCCAGCTATGTCTATAGTATAATTCAATTCATCTATCTTATTATGTCCTGATCGAACAAAGATCATAGAATATTTGTTTAGTGACAAATTCGATCATATGCACAAATCTAATTGATTCGATCATATGCACAAATCTAATTGTTACAATACCGATCGAGGATTTCAATGCAGTGTCATGGTTAGATCGCATATGACATCATTATCATACCTTGCATTTGATAAAGACAGATTCCAGTTTACACACACGTGTAATTTTGTATGTGAATGAACTATGATCATCAAGCATAAAGATGGATCAACGAATCGGTAATATCCGCTCCTGTGAACCATAGCTATCTAACACACAAGTCAACATTGTGTGTGACAGTCCGAATTCCGACCCTCTCGAAGCTATTGAATGGAAGGATATCGATCAATGTGTTTCAGTTGTAACTCGCTCGGAGTTGGTCACTCTTTAGTTAACTAACCAAAAGGGAAAGACTGACGCGGAGTCGGGTACGTGGACCTGGAGAATTTGAATGAGAAATGGCATTTTGACCATAAGGATTGTCGAGAGAATATCTTCAGCCAGCAGAGATCGATCTAGGGACAATCATGGAATTCTTGCTAGCGTTATACGTTGGGACGCAGGTGATTCCGCTTAACCAATGTGTAATTTGCGAGAATTTCCTAAATTAGACTCCGATGATTAGGATCGAAGGAACGAACAATAAACCCTCGCAATTACATGATAATCAAAGTCACCATGACTTGAGAAAAATCCCAAGGTCGATCTGCGTAGCGCTTGCAAGAGTCGTCCGTCAGTTTGAGATAAACTGAAATTACAATCGACGAGAGTTCGACATGAAATCGGACCTCGAGATTTGAGTATTGGACATTAAGAAATTTCAATATTTGAATTGAAATGGACATCGCTTCATCGAGGATGGTTTATATTGGAAAAATGGAAGTTCGGACGAAAAGTGCAAAATGACCATTTTGCCCCTTGACCTTTGGCTTTGCCTTAAGAAATTTAGAGGGTCATTTTAATCATTTCACTCTCTATATGACTGCTAAAAATTGATAAAGATTGGTCAAGGGAAGTCAATGGTGGACAAGGCATTCTAGAAGCAAGACAAGTATCACTCTGAGTAAGACAAGTATCACTATGTGAGAAGGTAAGCATTAATTAAACTAATCTAACCGTATTATCCTTGACCAAGCTCAATTATTGTGGAAGACTCTCTCTCTTCCATTTGATCGGCCAAAACCCTGTCTGTCTTCTTCTTCTCCCTCTTTTCAATCTCAATCGAGCAGTTTCTCGCGGACAGGGAAAACGTTTCCACTGTTCTGGCCATAACTTTGTCTTCCAACTTTGGATTGAGGTTAAACTACTGCCATCTTAAATTTTATCGTCTTGCCGTTCTAGGAATGTATTATGAGCTTAATTTGGCCTAGCCATTTGTCCCGTAGGCCTATTTTAGTGGGCAAAGGTCAGGATAGATGCTGATTCTGACCAGTTTTGGGGAAAGATCTGTTTTGGGGGCTTCCAGACTTCAAATAGCTTCAAATTTTCGGTGAGATATTCATAATATCTTGTACTAAGGTTGGATGGTCTATATTCACAATTTTGATGGTGTTAAAATAGGGTTTCATAGCTGATTATGGATGATTAAAACTGGATAGAATTTGCCTGTTTAAGGACCATGGATAAAACCGGTTGGTTCGAAGGCTTTATGTTATTGTTTCGCTCCAAAACTCTCGGTGAGCTCCATTAACATGTAAATTGAGGTCCTAGCAAGTTTATTTTGTGAGGAATTAAGATTTGGGACTGAAGTATAGCTTGATTGAACGGATTGAACTAGAAACTGATTATGTTTTGGGAGTACCCGTCATGACCGATTCTATTGGGGGTTAATTAAGGAGTATTTTGACTTCAAATTGACTCATAAGACCCCACAAGACATGATGTGAAGTGTTAATGGGGATTTGGTGATGTGGATTGGAAATTATAAGTGATTTAAGGGCTAAATTGATGCATAAAACTTCGAGTTGTATTCGGCCTCGCATGTGATTACATGAACCGAATGAATTGAGGGTTCGTTGAAGTATTGTCATATGTTCGATTGATCGACAAGGTATCTTGAGTTGCCAATTGAATTGTTATTGAGAGATTGGATTAGAGGAAGTTGAATGCGATGGCTTTATGATTCAAAATTGATGGACTTTTCCAGGTTGACGAGGGATCCTTGGTTGACTGCATACCAGTGGTATTGAAAAGGATCGTTTGATGTGGAATTTTGCTAATCGATCGAGGTAAGTGGTTCCTAAACCCTTACTTGAATCCTATGACGCTACTGAATAGTTGTCTTGTGTAGCGTGATTGTGCGATAAAAGCATGGTGATGGATATGTGTTATTAAATTGGCTATAAGCCTTGTTCTTGTTCTTGTTATTAAATTGATTGTGAGCCATGTTACTGTTAAGGAATTGGTCGTGGGCCCTGGTGATGACATCGCGGCCAAGGGCCTTAATGAGCATTTGGCTTGGAGCTCTATGAAATTATATCGCGGCTTGGAGTCCCGGCAATACATCGTGGCCGTGGGCCCTGGAGATTATTTGGCTTGGAGCCTTATGAAATTATATTGCGGCTTAGAGCTTTGGCGATACATCACGGTCGTGGGCCCTAGAGATGATTAAATGGTTTATCATTGACTAATTGGTGAAGTCTGTAGCTTAAATTGCCTGATGCAGTTATGTGGTGAGTATATTATGATTGATAATTGGGATTTAGAATGGGTAGAGAGCCCTTGTGATATCAATTAACTATGAGTTCTAGTAACACCGATTGGCCTATGGCCCCAGTGGTATTAAATGGCTACAAGTCTCAAAAGTATCGATTGACATGTGGCACTAGTGGTACAAAGATATCGATTGACCTGTGGCCCCAGTGCCATCAGTTGACAAGAGTGCCAGAGAGGTACATGGCGGCTTGAGAGCTAGGCAATGATTGATTGTGATGACTCTGAAAGTCATGAGTGCTAGTTTATGTACCATGTACTCAAAGCATGAACACTTGATGTTGATTATGTGTAACTGTGACTCCTAATTATGCCTATTTTGCTAAGATAGTTGATTGATGAATGCCTACTTCTAGTGTTGTTCAGTTGATCTGGGGGACTAGTGTTCAGGTCTAGGTTTAGATTTCATTTATTGAGATTTATATCTCACCATAGTGGGGGTTTAACTTTTTCAGGTCCCAAGCGAATGAAATCTGGACTTGCCACAGGATGGCATTTGAAGAAGTCGTTGGAGTTAGATTTGTAACTGACCTTTTTATTTGTGAAAAGTGAATACCCATTTGTCCTGAGTCATCTCATTATGGAATTGTACGGAGCAATTTTATGGCTTCCGCAATCTTGTTCCTTTGTCAAGTTGTTATTTGATTGGCCGGAGAATCTAAGATGGCACAGCTTGATTACAACCTGGTGGGATGTTTGCGTGCTCGCGTGTTCAAGGCATGACATTGTGTCTTAGATCTAAAGATTATTGTACCCAAGACTAAAGCATGAACGATTAGACATTGACCATGCTAAAAATTTTAATGTTGCTAATCGTTCGTTGTGTATCACGTTTAGTGAACCTATCTACTAGAAGCACTTGTATTCTAATTCAGGCATCATAATACCCAACAAGTTGTGACTCGCTATTCCCTCAGGTATCCAATACTATATGGTGAAGCTAAGAACACACTAATCTCAACAATATCATTAATATTCACTAAATGATCCATCGAGGGGAAAGATGCATCAACGAACCGGTGATACCTGCTCCTTTGAACCAAAGCCATCTAATACACAAGTCAATATTGTGCCTTATGTCCAAGGATTGTCCAAGGATTATTTTACACAAGATCAAAGCATGAACAATTAGATATTGACCACGCTAAAAGCTTTCATGTCACTAATCATTCACTGTGTATCACGTTTAGTGAACCTATCTAGTAGAAGCACTTGTATTCTAACTCGGGCATCACAATACCTAATAAGTTGAGACTCTTCATTTCCTCAAGTATCCAATACTGTATGGTGAAGCTAAGAACACGTCGATCTCAACATAATTATTAATATTCACTCAATGATCCATTGAAGGGTAGCAATTTAAGGATTCAATCTAATTGTGAATTCATCACACATATTCTTAACATCTCAAGAACGGGTTCAGTCACGACTGATCCTATGAAATTATTTATGCATGTAAATAATAGGACATGTGAATAAATAAGTCAATACAATCGAAATTCCTAACATGTAATTATTACAAATGATTGCTTTAGGGCATATATTTAACAGATACATGTTCATAGAAAACAAAAACAAAAAAAGGCAAAAACAACTGCGTCTCCCAGTGGGGATAGTACCCCACGGCAGCATGGACCCTATTAAGCAGTCTTATGGCAAAATGAGTTTTGTAAGCATTCCTCGAGAGTTTGGACCCAAAACATAGCTCGAAAGTTCGTACAAAATAAAGTCTATGATAAGGGTGTTTGGGCAAAAACGTTTAGACCTAACTCAATGGCTAGCAAAAAGTTTATGATAGGCGTATTTAAACCAGTGGTTTTAGAGAATGAACACATGAAATTAGCACCTAAGAATCATTTCTCAATAACAGAATCGTACAAAATCTCTTTTCCCAAAAAAAAAAGTATGTACAAAAATCAACTCTTGAGGACAACATTCTCGCAAAAGAAAATAGGAATATCCCGAGACAAAAAGCGTGCTTAGAAGTTTGAAAAGCCACAATTATTTGCTGATCTTCGATGCAAGGACGAAAGGCACAAAAGAGGAAAATGAGTGAAGAAACCAAATATTTAAATTTAGTGTGATTTGGAGCTAACGAGTCAGCAGGGTAAACAAAACAGAAGATTAAAAAAAATTGAAAGAAAGAGACTGAAATTGCCTCTTTTTTCTAGACAACGTTAACGTCAGACGAAAGATTTAAACCGACAGGAAATAGGTAAAATGAAGCACTCTCCCTGTAGCGAAAGTGGCGGTGACGCATAGAAAATACATTGTCTAAACTTTCCTTAGAATTTTAGGCACTAAACTTACAATCCGAATCGTTCGTGTTATGAATATATGTCTCAGATTATAACTAACAAAAATATTAATAAAAAAATTTAAAAAATTGCCCCTTAAAAATCGAAGATTTGGACCGTCCGTCCAAAAATGAACGGTCCGGATTATAAGGCTAGGTGTCTAAACTTCTAAGAAAAGGTTAGCCAATCCGGATTCTACTGCATACTTGCAAAGATATGACAACGATGTAGTCAAGTCAAACGGATATCCGGAAAACAGGGAAAGAGACAGAATAATTCAGGGACCGGTGCAAATTGGCTTTAGTTTGGAACAATTTGCACGTGTTTGGTAAGATCCAAATAGATTATCGCCGCTTCTTGAGCTAGAAATCCCCTAATGTCCCAACCGACTTTGAGAACTAGGCGTATTGATTTTTCCTACTTGCAAGGGCGGCTAGCGCGGCTTAGGCATCTCGTATGCACAATCAAATTCTTCATTTGAGCCATAACTATCATACACAAATCGCGACCCGAAAATCTGAGGTTGGCAAGCACATCACTGTAGCCTCACTGATATATTTTAGCAGTTCCGAAGTTTTTCTACGTTAGATATGTCGCACATAGGCAACATTTTTGATTTGTAACAACATATTGATGCTTGGAAAATTGGCGAGATTGTGGTTAAACTGCTTTAATTGTAAGGAGTTTAAAAGATTGTTTTTATTAGCATTCACTAATGATATGGGATTAAGCAAAACTAATTATTCCAAATAGGGGTGAGCATGGTTTCAGGGTATAATTTGGAACCTGTAGAATCGGATCGAAAGGAACCAATTGGTTCCAGGTTGCAAGGTATAGAGGGCAGGTTCTAGGTTTCAAAAATTAGAGAAACTACTTTGACGGGTAGGTTTCAGGTTCTAAGTAGGTGAAATCTGAAATCGTAACCTGAAACTTGGAGAAGTTTTTATATATTTTTTCTTCGTATGTGTCTTCGCGTCATTTTAAGATATTCCATAAGAACGATGATAAGTATGTAATCCGGAACTACTTTATCATTGAAACTCTTACTTTATTATTATTTTATATTTTTCGTGTGTCTAAATATGAGTTATAGCTAGTAGATTTTAGTAGCAGATGATGATCATTCATAGTAATCTTTCAACTAAGAATATATGTGAAACTTGGAACCGACCCTGAAACTTGGGACATGATAGATTCTAGATTTCAAGATATGCAGGGTGGATTCTAGGTTCGAAAAAATAATAATAATCTGTATAGGCAGGTAGATTTTAGATTCCAGTGAAATCTATATGGAACTTGGAACCTCTCACCTATAATTTCAAAAATGAAAAAAAAAAATCACCCATTTGACAAATTTAAATTTCTTTTAGCCACCGCGGTCTTTATAAAGCCCCCTTTCCCTCACTCCCTCCCTCCCTCCGCTGCAGAGTGCAGGCCACCGTGTTTTGCAGAGCTGCCAACTCCCCCATCCTCTCTCTAAAATGAAAGCTCTCCAATTGGCGCCACCGCAGCCTCCGCTCCTCCACTCGCGACGCGCCTGCGTCGCCGTGCCCCGGACTCTCTCCGCCCCAAACAAGGGCCACCCGTGGAGGCCGCTCGTGAGGGCCATCCTCTCCAAGGAAACGGCCAAGATGTCCCCGTTCCCGCTCGCTTCCCGCGAAAACCCGTCGCAGGCGTCCCCTTCTGCGCAGCCTTCGTCGCAGCAGGCCCTGCCCAGGGTCACCGCCAGCTCCCTCCAGTACCCGTCGGGCTACCTCGGGGCGGTGCCCGATCTCACGGCTGCCGAGGGGGCCGGAGACGACATCATCAACGCCATGAGCCATCTGACTAGAATTCTGTCGTCCAAAGTGTACGACGTGGCGATCGAGACTCCGTTGCAGCTCGCCACGAAGCTCTCCGAGAGGTGGGGAGTGAACGTGTGGCTCAAGAGAGAGGATTTGCAGCCTGTGAGTGCTTTTGGCGCTCTTACTTACTGATCTTGACCGCTTTCCTGTAAGGAATTGATCATCTTTCGCGGGTTTGGAAACTCATTTTTGAAGCAGTTTTCTGGAGTGATTTTGTCGGACGCCGAGTCATTTTGGGTACTCTTGAATGCCAACTCTGTGTTTGGAAGCTTTGGTGGCTTGGAAAGTTCACTTTTCCTCTTCCATTCCAATTAGCACTTAGCATATCCACAAAGTGTTTTGGACCGTGTGTCTAATTATGGGTTGTGGACCTTGTGGTCAGCTTGTGAAGTATGCGAGATAAATTGTTCTTCTCCTTCCGGCAGGTTTACTCTTTCAAACTCCGCGGCGCCTATAACATGATGGCAAAGCTTCCTAGAGAACAGTTGGAAAAAGGAGTTATCTGTTCGTCGGCAGGGAATCACGCCCTGGGGGTCGCCGCTGCCGCCAAGAAACTAAATTGCAGTGCTGTTATTGCAATGCCCGTCGCTACGCCACAGATCAAGGTCTTACTTTGCAACCATTCAGTTTGTCTTTAGTTTTGTTGTTGTTGGTGGCCCCCCTTTGTCAAGTGGGTGGGTCGGGTAACAAATGGTTAAATCCAAATAGACCCATTTAACCCAACTACGATCCATTTATTGCAATGCAAATCTAAAAATGATGAGCTCCATTCATGATCCGTTCATGATCCATACCCAATCCGATTCATACACAACTAATGCCCGACCTGACCCCTATTCATGGAATGATTCTTTAAATTTAACTGATTCTATGAAAACTTATACCCAAGCTGCTAAGGTGAGAGTGAAAAAGGGCGGGAGAGAATGAAGAGAGAGACATAAAAACGTATTAAGTTTAAGTAATTTGTGAATCCCATTTATGACCCGTTAGATAGTCATACCATGTTTGAACCCATTTACCACCTATTTATTGAACATAACTAAAACTCATATAGCACAACTCGGCCCATCATGTATAGGTCGAGGAGCAGATTTACGACCTGTTTTGACGGGTCTAACAGTGGACAATATTTTACACGCATGGTGTTCTTATGTTGCAGTGGCGCTCCGTTGAGAGGCTTGGTGGTACATTGGTTCTGGTGGGGGATTCAAATGACGAGGCTCAAGCGTACGCTAAGAACCGGGGAGTGGAGGAGGGACGTCCATTCATACCTCCCTTCGATCACCCGGATGTCATCATGGGACAGGGTACGATCGGCATGGAAATCGTGCGGCATATGCAGGGTCCGTTGCATGCCATTTTTGTCCCGGTGGGGGGTGGTGGCCTCGTAGCTGGTGTTGCTGCTTATGTTAAGAGGGTTCTTCCAGAGGTTGGTCTGTTTGTTCTCCCCACAAATTAATTTTCGCCGTTCTTTGACATCATTCATGATGTCTTCATCTTTAATCCCAGTTGCTTATCTCTCATCTTTTGTAAAAGATTCTTGTTATACTGATGAGCATAGAAGCAGCTTGGTTCATTTGGAATAAGACCTGTTCGCTGGTCTGAAGAACACGTAAGGATATGTTCAGGAGCAGTAGTGTGGATTGGAGTTTCGACTATAGAATTGTTATGGCATCACAATGGTAATGGAAAATGACATAAACAGTTCCATAACTTTGACTTGATGTGTAATGTTAATCATGAACTCTTAATACATTCAAGTGATCCTTGAAATTTTCCTAAATATTCAGTCTAGCTCTTAAACTTTCAATTTGTTCAATTTTGTTCCTTAACTTTCCATAAAAAAAATTAAAATTTTTGTAATTACAATATTGTCCAGATTTAGTATCTATACATTTCGATTAATTTCCTAAATCATGAAAAAAAAATGGCCATCTTTGTATTACTTTTTACCTTTTTGGTGTTTATAATATTTCAATAGTTTCATTTAAGTACGTTTTAGCTCGCGATCTCTATGAACATCACTCGTAGTTGTATTGAGTTGATATTCATGCTTTTTAGTTTCCTATTTTACATATTGAATTAAATTTAATTAGGAATAGGAATTACATTAATTTAAGTAAGGGAAGTACATAGATAAATTAATATCATCATCAAAGATTCTTATGCAAACACTTACTTTTAAGATAAAAGAATTATGAATCCCATAAAACCGTAAATGAGGTTGTATTTTTACTGTTATAGAAATCATAAGCATTAAATACTTAAATGAAACTATATTAATATTTTCGACAAAAAAAAGGTATATTAATGTTTTTAAAGACCGAAAAAAGTAATGAAAAATAGAAAAAATTTCGTTCATTTAGGAAATGGACTAAAATTAAATGATATTCCAAAATCTAGGTAAGATTAATTGTAATTATGGAAACTTGTTAATAGTGCCAAAGGATTGATTCGAAGAAGAGTGATTAGATTGACCAATTTGAAAATTAAAGGATTATATTGAATATTTATGAATAATTCAAGAACTTAAAAGTCTAGGGGTGGCATTACATATTGTACCAAAGTTTAGGGACTATTAATGTATTTTTTTCCCAAGAGTAAAGTACCAAACCTGCAAAACAAGCATTCAATCACTCAGAATGGTCGACCAAAAGAAAAAAACAATCACTCGGAATGGAGAAGAGATTTTGGAATGAAATGATGATGAATTCTTTGTAGTAGGGGTAGCTTTTACAGGCAGTAGACGTAGAAATCAACATGAATATTGATTCCTCCGGCTAGTATGTGTCCTATCATTGAATTGAAGAGCAAAGTAAGACATCTTAACTCGATATTATTATGTGGTTCCAAAGAGAATGAAAATCTCCCGGACGCTTTTGGCCAAGTTTATTTGTTCTGCCAACAGAGTAAGAAAACTCTGATCCAGCACCCTATAACTGCTGGCATATGTCATTGAAGACCATCATCTTTTGTCTTCTTTCTGGGAAAGCATCTTGTGGTTATCATTGCAGTAGCATTAATACCAACTTTATCCAATAATTTCTGCTTTTGCTGGTTATTCCAGTATGAATTGAGTGGCTTTAACCGTTGTTTCTTATTGTTAAATATGTCTCGAATATAAATCATTTACGGATATAAATCGGTTTGTTACGGAAATAGAAAATATTGAAATATGTAAGATTTGAACAAAACTAGTTGAATTTCAGAGACTCCTATGCTACGAAACTTATTCCGGCAAAATACAACCAATAAAAAAGAAGGGCTCATAATATATTCATTATACGGTGGGGTCCATGGAGTAATAAAAGGGCTTTGCTTCCCTTTTATTGAAACCTGCATAAGGATAGTCGTTTAAAAGGGTAGAAGAGGTTGTTCTCTATAGGTCCCACTCCAAGGCAAGTCTTGGTCAAGGAGGAAAGAAATAAAAGTAAATCTACTACTTTTATCTTTCTTCTCACGCATAGACAAGGTTCCTCGAGAAATAGTCATGCCGCACAAGAGAAAAAAAAAAAAAGCCGCATAGAAATGTAAATAGGGAGTCGCGAGTGTAGCGAAGAAGAAGAAAATGAAAAGGTCACGACAATCTAATTTCTTTGAGTCGCGAGTGTAGCGAAGAAGAAGAAAATGAAAAGGTCACGACAATCTAATTTCTTTTCTTTTCGATTGCACGGGCTCGGATGCGGTGATTTGTGCTTTGTGAGTTTTTTTTTTTAGCTTTATTATATCCAATTGAGTTGTTTTATCGGTAAACACTTGGGTTTGGGTATAATCTAGGTGCGGGAAACACGATCATATTGAGCGGTTGTAAATTCTATTCTCCAATTACAGTGGATTATTCTTGCTGACTCTCCTCATGGATGTAGGTATCGACGTTCGGACTGAACCACGTTATATATAGTGTATTCATCGTTCCTCGTTATTTTTTTCTTTGGACTTTTGCGTTGACATATTTGCAAGATCCTGGTAGTTTCGGCATGTTAGTATTACAACACTTATCATGAACACTTGCCTTTCCTGTGTCTCCTCTCTCAGGAACCATCTTCAGTTTATTCTTCCCGTGGTTATTAGTTTGTATAATGAAGTAACTAAGCTTTATACTTCTTTCCCCTTTTGGCCGGAAAATACACGTTTGGAGAGGTTTAGCAGAGTTACTTTTCAATTGCAGCTGTGGATCTCTTTTCATGTGATTATATCTTTGCAGGTAAAGATAATTGGGGTTGAGCCTGCTGATGCGAATGCTATGGCATTGTCTCTTCATCATGGCCAGAGAATAATGTTGGAGCAGGTTGGAGGTTTCGCAGATGGTGTAGCGGTTGAAGTGGTTGGCGAAGAAAATTTCCGTCTGTGTAAAGAGTTGGTAGATGGCATAGTTCTTGTGAGCCGTGATGCAATATGTGCCTCAATAAAGGTGATTTAAAGAGCGAACTGATATGATTTTGTCAAATTATTTCGTGAGATGTTTTACAGTGTAGTTTTGACCAGTCATTGCTCTTATAAGTACACCTTGAAGGATCAACCTTGAAATTTTACTGTGCAAGGACATCTTTCAAGGGTTCAATCATCAGTTTTCAGCAGGCTATTTAAGGTCAGATATAAGTGGATATGCATACTTCTAGTTCTGGTGATTCTGGTTATCATACTTTCCATAAGCCAGGAAAGGTATCGATGATCATGGGAGCAGCGTTATGTTGCGATGATCTTGCTGTCAAACATGTAGTAATGTTCTTTGATGGGAAGCGTCATGAAAGAAACCCTTGAGCTCGGAAGCTGGTTTTGTATGCTATAATGTCAAAATTTTCCCTTTTCGTCTGCACAAGGTCTCCCAAGACAGATTCTAGCCAGAAGATTAAGTTGACCAGGGTCAAATCTTTTTTCCACTTTCGAGAGGATCGAAAGTAACACGTTGCGTATGCCTTTTGAAATCATCTTTACCATGTTACATTCTTTTGAGGATGATGCTCGTAGGCGGTATCTTAATCTTGTTGTCTCAGTGTTTAAGATTTTCTTTTGCTGAGAACCGTGATTGTCGCATAGCAGTTCTATTGAATAAACTCTGGATATTGTGTTTCAGGACATGTTTGAGGAGAAAAGGAGCATTCTGGAGCCTGCGGGTGCTCTGGCGCTTGCTGGAGCTGAAGCATACTGCAAGTATTACGGTCTCAAGGGAGAAAATGTTGTTGCAATAACCAGTGGGGCAAACATGAGTTTCGAAAAGTTGAGGGCGGTGACTGAAGTTGCAAACGTGGGTAGGCGACGAGGCGATGCTTGCAGTCGCAGCGGTTATGCCTGATAAAGCTTCAAGCGGTTCTTTGAAATGGCATGTATTGCTGAGGTTTTAACCCATCTTTTCTTACAGAAGAGCCACGTCGATGATGGTTGCGGCTGATGCGCATTTGGTATTGCAGGTTGGCCCGATGAACATAACGGAGTTCCAAATGTCGGCATAATTCTGATAGAGGCTGTAGTACTCACAGGTGATGACCTTGTCCATCTCCGTCAGCAACGAGAAGAAGGCAGGACTTCTCAAAGGATGCTGTCAACAAAGTAAAACTATTCCGTTGATGTAGTGTTTAGTACTAATGATATTACTATGGCTACAACTTTAGTCTCATCTCCCCCTCACACGTGAGCCTAAAAAATGGGAGACCAGCCTATCAATGAACTATCAATTCTAATACAATTTTTTAAAAGCGTGTAATATAAGTTTGATAACTTCATCCGGAGAGATTGCCAAAGGACTCTATTAATATATTCAGTTGTTCCACTTGGATATATTGATTGCTTCAAACCATATCAATTTTCCGACGTAAGATTTTTCTAACATAACTCGCACAACATAAATAATGATGAAAAATGAAAAAAGGGTAATTTAGAAATTTTAAACGTGAGACAAATAGGTGTTTTCACTTAGACTCCGTTTGTTTCGTGAAAATTACGAAATTTCTGGAAAGTGACTTCCTTTTTCGATGTTTAGCTGGAACTTGGAAAAAAAAAAAAAAACATGATAATACTGTTCATCTTTACCCCTTTTTTTCCCTTCAAAATGGACATGTTTTTTAGGCTTCGATAACTTGGGTACGGGCTGTCTGGAAAATGGGTACGGGACTCAAGTCCTCAATTGTTCGGGCCCAAGTCCATAGACGTCGGGGCCCAGGTCTGGCGGTCATCTTGATCGAACTCTTATATGTCGCCTGTACATTACAACTCTTCTTCTACCTAAAATACACGAGCTTTGCAAGGCAATGCAGTTTATTGCTCTTCTTCCCAAGACCCCTAATTGCAATTGGAGTTCGAGTCCTGCGATGAAGAACTAAATTCAAGTCCACCCATTTCTCGCATTCAAGAAACTACGTGATAGTGGCAGCGCCATAGCATTCAATTAAATTCGCAGAAACTTTTTACTCTGACATAACAGTAGAAAGCCAAGACAAGGCTCATTCAAACAACATCAAAATATGCAATAATTTAATTTTGCGCTCCCGATGAAACGTCCCGTGGATGAAGTGAACAACGCCTTGTGAGCAGCCTTTAAACGTGCGTACGGAGCAGTCAATGACAGGGACTGGAGAGCGACAGCAGATTGATCCAGTGATGAAGGTTCGAGCAATAGGTTCACCATCCTTCCGTCGCCGCACATTTGTGACGTGCTCTAGTCCAAACTACCCATTAAATTAAGCTCAACCTCATAGTACCGATCCAAATAAATGTTAATGCAATGCAAGAGTAAGAAATATTGAAAATGTTATGCACGGAATATTATGTTTCTTTTGGGCGAGAACTAAAGTTAGTTCTCATTTTATGAAATATGACTGAATATCAAAAATTGGTCATTTTTTTATATCAGTCCAACCGACTTCATAATTTCGAATTGTATGCTAGCATAACTTCCATGTACTTCGATCCCTAGCGAGCTGGCTGATAGTTTCTGACCGCCTGATTTAATAGCAAGTATTGAGAAAGATCTGGAACTAATCGAAGATGACACACATTTTTTATGAGAGCCACTCTATGCAATATTGCTTGGGAGAACTTATGCGCAAACACAAATGAGAGCACTTGATTATTTATAACTTCGCACGAGAGTAGTTTACTCTTCTTAGATCATTCTAAAGAGTCGTGGTTCACTCCCTCCTTACGTTGTTATAGATAACTAGTTCTATGGGGAAAATTATCAAGAAATTACTAAATCTATTATATTTTCGACAATTCTGTATTAAACTTTTTATATTTGTATCAATTCAATTTTAAATATTTTTTATGTCAATTCAGTTAAAAAACTTTTGCATTTGTTTATATTCAGCCTATACGACCAAGACAAACGATGACGTGAATAATTTTTATAATATTTTAATATTTTCTTAGTTTTTCTTTTTTAATTTTGTACATTTTTTCTATTCCCTTTTTATTTGTTTTTTCCTTCTTCCTCTACCCAATTGCCGCCGGCGAGATCGACCTCGTCGGCCTCAGGCGAAACTTGCCCCCCGCCGGCCACTTGCTGGGGCTAGCCTCGCCGTCACTGGCGTCATCCGGCCATGGGGATGCAACCTCGTGCGGCGCCTCGCCCGGCCATGGAGAGACGACCTTGCCCAAGCCAGATCTGCTCGGGAAAGAAGGAGAAGATGGGAGATGTTTTCCATCGAGCTCCGCCATTCCGTGCTGCAGGATTTGTCACGAAGCGGAGTCCGAGAGCGAACAGAGCTTGGAAACTCCTTGCGCTTGTTCGGGGACCGTCAAAGTGAGAGGGAGCTCGTGAATTCTTCCCTCTGCTTTGAGCCCGAGCTGTTGATTCTCTCTGTTCGCTGTTTTGATCGCCCTCTTGAATTTCATTCCTTTTTCCTTTTGAATTTTTCTCACCACAGCGATTCTGATTTTTTCTTGCTCATCGCATTTAGCGCACAGGCATTGTATCCAGACATGGTGCAGCGAGAAGGGAATCACAACTTGTGAAATATGTCTTCCGGTAATTCTTTTTTCCAAAACAAAATAAAATCGATTCTGCTGCTGAACAGAACAAGAACGAAAATCGGGACATTCACGCTTTATCTAATTCTTCTTCTTTTCCTTTTTGCGCATTGCTAATCGCACTGAAAATTTTGCGCATTCTGATTTGTTTCAGGTAATTAAAAAATAAAGTTCTTTATTTCCAGTTTGGCTTGATTCGATTAACCAAATCAAATAAAAAATCCCTAAAATAACCTTTTTATTTTCTTTTTTCTTTTTTTTTCTTTTTTGGGATGAAGGCCAGTAGGGGTCGCAGTCCCCTGTCAAGGGCGACAAGCCCTCACTTGCCCTAAGCGAGGGCACCATAGCTCTCGGCCAGTGGTCAACAGTTCCTCCGGCTCTCAGCCCAAAAAAGAAAAGACAGAAAAAGGAAAAATTGAATTGAAGAAAGAAATAACGAAAATTGAATCGAGCCTAACTGATTTTAGTTTATATTTAGTCCAAAGCGACATTCGATTCAGTTCAAGCTTGCACGCTAATGATTCAGTTCTGTTCGATATTTCAAAAAAATCTAACCGAACTGAACCATTGCACCCTCCTAACTACATCTATAATTCTTTGGAGAAGAGGAGAAGTGAAACTTTTTCTCCATACTCCACTTCTTTCCCGTCATTTTAACTGCACATACCCTACTTTATCCAATACTTCTGTTGTAAGGATGTGTGTGTATATCCCAATTCTCTTGACGTTAATTGCTTCCTCAGCTCAGCTAAATACGGGGGGTATCATTTATAAGGCGCTTCAGCACATGATTTTAGCGTAAGGTACGTCGAGCTCAATCTTGTGATACACTGATAGACGAGGTGAGAATTCTCTCGAAAATTATTACCAAAGACATGTTTGAGTTCGAGCGTGAACGAGATTTAATCGAATGACAGTCCAACCCATGAGATTGTAAGATATCCATCCAAGGTCGAAGACATATAATTCCAAACTAAACTTTCTGTTGTCAACAAATGTCAAGAGCGTGAACCACAAATGGAAACGTTCGCGGTGTCTCGAGGGTTGTTGGACCATTGACAGTGAAGAGACCCTTTTTCCGTATCAACGTGGGCCGAAACAAAAGCAGATGGAAATCAAAAAGCAGAAAACACGAAATGCACATTAATGTTTTGGGTCCGGTAAGATTATCAAAAAAGAAAAAAAAATCTTAAACTTATTACAATTGTGTCAATTTAAATCTAAATCTTTTTAATTTACCTATTTAGTCCTAAACTTTTGACACTTTGTCACGGACGATGTTTGTCCTACATAGCACCATTGGCGCTTATGTAGATAATTATTTTTAAAAAAAATTAACGCTTTTTTGAATCTTTTTGCAATCGAACGAGGGCCACAACCTTCACTAAATCATGCGAGAGAGGCAATCACCCAGCTCAGTCCTCTTCAGGCATTGCTAGTGGCCAATCATTACATGAGATTGGTCTTCGGCAAAAAAGAAAGATAAAAACAGAAAAAAGAAAAAAAAAATTGTAGAAATTCAACAATATCGTCCATGTCAGCCTCGGTACGCCACATAGAACGGACGACACTGATTAAACCGTCACGTCATATTTTGATAAATTGTCAAGAAGTATAATATTGAACTGACACAACTAAAATTATATTTGGCACAATTAAAAGATTTATGACTAAATTGAGTCATGTATACTAAGTTTAACAATTTTTTTTAATAAATTTTTCCTAGGCTTTGTAATATCCACGTGAAGGAAAAGCCAAACGAGCCCCACTTCACGTGGATAGCACAACAGTAAGGGACCAGTCAACAAACAACAGCGACTCCGTCCTCTTGTGAAGTTGCCTTGAGTTAGTAAATCCGTGACCCCTCGTTGGCCATTCCCCCCTCTAATTAGAGCACCAGCAAGCAACAACGTTGGCCCCTGGCACCTTTTCGGGCCACGTCATCGGTCGAGCCTTTCTTCAAAAACAGAGCATGACAAGTTCCTAAGTTTGATGTGTTAAAAAAACCTTTCTTTAAAATAATCAGTCTTGTTACTTTTTTATTTTCTTTTTTCAGTTAGCAAGGCATAATATTACCCATCCTCTAAGTAGCACATAAACCGACACCGATACCGACATGACACTACCACGACACGTCGACACGTCATTTCTCAAAAATAGAAAAAACCTACACGTGGGGACACATTATCCTAAATATATATATTTTTTAAAATAAAGCCGAAATAGGTATTATATGCACTGATTCGAATCGTAGGCGGCGAGCTTTCACTTATGTCCACAATTTGACGAACTCAAAAATTGTAAAAAATAGAAAGATATCATATTCTAGAAAAATTAACGGTAGGTTAAAGGCTTGGCACTATCAAAGGATTTCAAACATGATTAGAAAGTTTTATCTTTCATAAAAGATCTGAAAGTTAGTTTTGCTGAGCAGTTAAGGCTAAATTTTTAAAAGACGAGTCAGTCCCATAACTCAAAGAGAAGGAAAGGGAAAAGCGACGACGGGTCGCAATTCTACGATATCTAGGGTTCTAATGTCCAAACTGCCGATATTAAGTTTTTTCTCTTTTTTAAGGAGCTTCGCGTGTCCGACACGCCTGTCTTCTATGTGTTGTTGTTTATTGAGTTGTGATTATTATGCCTATGTGTTCATGAGTTAGAATCTGTTGAGTGACGCGATTACCTGAGTGGACTGTCAACCTAACCTAGGGTTAGGTTTTTTTTACTGAGATGTGTATCTCACCCATTTGGGAAAAACCTTACTTTACAGCTCCTAGGTCATAGCTATGTGGCCAATACGTTTTGGGGACTCAAAGGAGATGACGGCGTACTATGATGAGTTCCGGGATAGGCAGGGGAACGTATACGTGAGAAAATGTACCGTCGTATAGGTCGATGAGGGTAAGCCTGAGTGGAAGCCTCATAGGTTCGAGGCGTAGTTTAAGAAAGAGGGTAACTCACAGATAAGGCCGCTGAAGCCCCATGAGGTACCATAGGATATCATTCCCGATTGGTGCCAGACCGTAGCTGAGCAGAAGTTACTTGAGGGATTGGTGGTAGGGTCTAGGAATGGACCAGAGCGGACACCGACCATGGAGTTCACCGAGGAGTAGGAGCAGGAGAAGGTTATAGTCCTAGAGGCATCCGAGGGGGACCTTGCTGAGCGGTCGCAGGTGGTTACCATGGAGGATTCAGTGGAGGTTCCGTTTGAGACGTTTTCCAAGTACGAGTCTACTGAGGACGCAGAGGATACGGACGACTCCAGCAGCTCATCCTAGGAGACTTCAGTTGGCGGATCGATCTTGACTGGCGACCTGACCCTGACTCTGAGGGATTTTGTGGATGTTTCCTTTTGATATGCTTACCATGTCGCCTTTTGTTTAGCGGGCTTAGTATTCGAGTTATATAAACAGTACGCCTTGATGTATGAATGATATATGCTATCCAGGTCCCACTTAATCTTTATATTTTGTACGGGGGTTTTTGTTAGTAACGTTTCCGTATGCTTGATTATTTTTGTCATATCTCTCGATTCCTATTGGTGGTTCTTGGGAGCACCGAGAGATTATTGGGGTTTTCTTGTAGGGATGTTTGTGCGCTCATGCCCGGGTCGTGGGGCGTGACATCCCCGCTTGTTTTGGTATCAGAGCGAGGTTAGCTCGATACAAAGTTGGTTGAGGATTGGAGTAATAAGGAGGATTAAGTTGGGACAAGGACGGATAGCAAGACCATAGGAAATTGGTCAAGGTAAGGCAAGGGATGCCTGGCACATGACTTGACACCTAAGGATGGTGTTTGACCTTGGTAAGATGGTGACAAGGCACAAGGAATTAAGTTCTCTGCTTAGGATTGAAGGTCATTTCTGGACCTTGACTTGCCTGACAAATGAAAGTGATTGGTTTTAGTGAATCACTGGAATGGATGGAAATGAGGAATGACCATGAGCCATTGGTTGAAATGTTTCTGGAATTGATGTATGGAGTACTATTATTATATGACTATTTCTGTTAAGGAGTAGTTAGTAACTCTAGATTTGATGAATGAGTAAGTTACTAACTCGTTATTGAACTTGTGGTGAATCAGGTTCAATAGAAAGAAATAAGGATAAGTAACCCATCCCGAAGGTTTGAAAGACCAAGAGGCGGAGCCTTTAGTTTGAGGCTGCCCGTAGCTAAAGATCCAAGAGGGACGGTATGTTGAGGGCAATGGGATGACTCAGAGACATCATAGAGAGGCAGGCTCAAGATGGGGACTCTGCCATAGCCCAGGCAGTAGGAGCTGCCCTAGCAGCCGTGAATACTAACACTGGCAACGCTGGTGGAAGTGGAAGTCAGGGTGAACCGAATCAGAGCAACGAAACGGTAAACCCTCAAGAGGAAATCGTGGTGGCTAGGCAGATGGGCCAACTGGTGGAGCAGTTCATGAAGCTGAAGCCGACACAATTTGACGGAATTGGAGATCTCGAGCTAGCGCCTAGATGGATAGAAAAACTAGAGAAGGCCTTTCGGGTGCTAAGATGTACAGATGAGGAGAAGGTGCTGCTAGCCGTGTATTAGCTGGAGGGTACGGCAAATGACTGGTGGGCTGCCACCAAGGACGGAGTCTTCCTTGAAGGTATGGCCATGAACTGGAACACTTTTAAGAGGGCGTTTAACGATAAGTATTTTTCAGAAACGGCCAGAGAAAGGAAACAGATTGAGTTCCTACAACTGCGTCAGAACCAGCTAACAATAGACCAGTACGAAGCGGAGGTCACGAGGCTCTCGAGGTATGCACATCGATCTGTGGAGGACCCTTTGGAGAAGGTACGGAGATTCAGGGATGGCCTGAGGCCCGAACTTCACGGCCAGATGATAGCTTTGAACTTGAGAACCTACCGAGAGATATACGAGCGAGGCTAGATGATTGAATGAAATTTGAGGAAAAGAAATACCACAATTGGATCGTGATTCCCATCATTCAGAGACCATCGCCAGGTGGGCAAAAGGCCGATGGCGAACAACAGACGCTTTGTACCTCCGATGCGAAAGAACATCACAAAGCTGCCAAATCCAGTAAATTGGAACTGTAGATTTTATGGCAGAAGGCATGGAAATGGGCCATGCCTAGTGAGGATAGGAGCCTGTTTCAAGTATGGTCAGTTGGGCCACAAGATGAAGATGTGTCCAAACCAAGCACCGGCAAGTCGACCGTAAGGACAGAGGCCGCAAGTGGGACTGTCGACTGCCGTACCTCAGATCGAACAGAGCAGACCCCAGGCACAGGGCAGAGTATACGCTGTAGCTCGCAGAGAGGCGGAAGATGCATCAGGAGTGGTCACAGGTACGGTCTACTTGTACAATCAGACCGCTTATGCATTGTTTGACCTAAGTGCCACGCATTCATTTGTATCTACACAGTTTGCTGAATTGGTAGGCATGAAATTGGAACCGTTGAGCATTATCTTGCATGTTACCACACTCTTAAAGGATAACACAATAGTTTCGTTGGGCTGTGCTGGTTGTAAGATTGTGATTAGGGAAAATAAGAAAAGTATCGACTTAGCCGTGTTGCTTATGTTTGATTTCGACGTGATTATAGGAATGGATTGGCTGGGTAAACAAGGAGCAGTAGTAGACTGTGGCAATAAAACAATTCGATTTTATCCGAGAGACCGTCCTAATTTTGAATTGGTGAGAAGTCGAGGAGGAATCTCGATTCCCTTAGTTTCATCCTTAGAAGTGACCAAGTTTATGTCTGAAGGGTGTCGGGCATACTTAGTAGTAGCAATGGATACGATTGTCGAGGAACCCAAGCTAGAAAATATTTCGGTAGTGCGTGAATTCCCGAATGTGTTTCCCCAGGAATTGCCAGGATTACTACCAGAACGGGAAATAGAGTTTGTAATTGAATTAGCCCCTGGGACGGAGCCGATATCGAAAGCACCTTACAGGATGTCCCTATCAAAATTAAAGGAGTTAAAGGTGCAGATGCAAGAGCTGCTTGACAAAGGATTCATCCGACCAAGTGCTTCGCCATGGGGAGCACCAGTGCTGTTTGTGAGGAAAAAGGATGGATCTCTGTTACTGTGTATTGACTACCGATAGCTGAATCAGGTGACGGTGAAGAACAAGTATCCGCTACCGAGGATTGATGATCTATTCGATCAGTTGCAAGGAGCAGCAGTATTTTCGAAGATTGACTTGAGGACTGGATTTCACCAGCTGAGAATCAAGAAGGAAGACATACCCAAGACTGCATTCAGAACGAGGTATGGTCATTACAAGTTTACGGTGATGCCGTTTGAATTGACTAACGCCCCAGCTGCTTTTATGGATCTGATGCAGTTTTCGGTATGTCTTCCTTCTTTATCCTCAGTTGGTGATACCCCGTCCTCAGGTCAATCTTCGAGAACACTGTTGCTCCTTGCAATTGATCAAAAAGATCATCAATCCTCGGCAATGGATACTTGTTCTTCACTGTTACCTAATTCAACTGCCGGTAGTCAATGCATAGTCGCAAGGATTCATCCTTCTTCTTTACGAATAGCACCGGTGCTCCCCACGGCGAAGCACTTGGTCGAATGAATCCTTTATCCAGCAACTCTTGCATTTGCACATTTAACTCCATTAATTCTGACAGGGACATCCTGTACGGTGCTTTCGATATCGGCTCCGTTCCAGGAGGTAATTCAATTACAAACTCTATTTCCCACTCCGGTGGCAATCTCGGCAATTCCTAGGGAAACACATTCGAAAACTCACGCACCACAGGAATGTTCTCTAGCTTAGGTTCCTCGACAGTCGTATCCATTATGGCTACTAAATATGTCCTACATCCCTCAGACATCAACTTAGTTACTTCCAAAGACGAAACCAAAGGAATCGAGATTCCTCCCCGACTTCCTACCAACTCAAAACTAGGGCGGTCTTTCGGAAAAAATCGAATTGTTCTATTGCCACAGTCTACCACTGCTCCCTGTCTACCCAGCCAATCCACTCCTATAATCACGTCAAAATCAAACATAGGCAATACAGCTAAGTCAATACTTTCCTTACTTCCCCCAATCACCATCTACACCTAGCACACCCTAATGAAACCAAGACATTATCCTTCAATAGGGTGGCAACATGCAATGTCATGTTCAATGGTTCCAATCTCATGCCTACTAACTCAGCAAACTATGCAGATACAAAAGAATGCGTGGCGGTCGAACAATGCATAAGCAGTCTGATTGCTCAAGTAGATTGTACCTGTGACTACTCCAGGCGCATCTTCCGCCTCGCTACGAGCTACAGCGTATACCCTGCCATGTGCCTGGGGTCTGCTCTGTTCAATTCGAGGTGCGGCAGTTGATGGTCCTACTTGCGGCCTCGATCTTTATTGTCAATTGGCGAGGGCTTGGTTTGAACACGTCCTCATCTAGTGGCCCAGTTGACCACACTTGAAACATGCTCCCATCGTTACAAGGCATGGCCCGTTTCCATGCCTTCTGCCACATAGTCTGCAACTCCAATTCGTCGGGTTCGGTGGTTTCACTATGTCCCTCCTTGCTGGTGGCACGAGACGTCTGTTACCTGTCGTCGGCCTCTTGCCTATCTGGCGATGGTCTCTGAACGATGGGAACCATGATCCAGTTGCGGTATTTCTTTCCCTCAAATCTCGTTCAATCATTTGGCCTCGCTCGTATATCTCCCGATAGGTCCTCAGGTTCAAGGCTATCATCTGGCCGCGAAGTTCGGGTCTCAGGCCGTCCCTGAATCTCTGTGCCTTGTCCAAAGGATCCTCCACAGATCGAGGGGCGTACCTCGAGAGCCTCGCGAACTCAGCTTCATACTAATCTATCGTCAGCTGGTTCTGACGTAGTTGCAAGAACTCAATCTATTTTCTTTCCCTGGCCGTTTTTGAAAAATACTTATCGTTGAACGCCCTCTTAAAAATATTCCAGTTCATGGCCATACCTTTAAGGACGACTCCGTCCTTGGTGGCAGCCCACCAGTCATTTGCCGTACCCTTCAACTGATACACGGCTAGCAGTACCTTCTCCTCATTTGTACATCTTAACACTCAGAAAGCCTTTTCCAGCTTCTCTATCCATCTGGGCGCTAGCTCGGGATCTCCAATCCCGTCAAACTGTGCCGGCTTTAACTTCATAAACTGCTCCACCAATTGGCCCATTTGTCTAGCCACCACGATTTCCTCTTGAGTATTCATAGCCTCATTGTTCTGGTTCGGTTCTCCTTGACTCCCATTACCTCCAGTGTTGCCTTGGTTGGCGGTGACGGCTGCTATGGCAGCTCCTACTGCCTAGGCTATGGCAGCGTCTCGATCCTGGGCCTGTCGATCGATCATGTCCCCAATCCTTTCCAATGCCCTGAGTATACCATCCATCCTTGAGTCCTCAGCTACGGGCGGCCTCGAACTAAAAACTCTGCCTCTGGTCCTTCCAGATCTCCTGGACGGGTTACTCATCTTTGTCACTTACTAATGCACCTGGTCCACCACAAATTCAGCAACAGGTTAGCAACTTACTCATCCATCCAATCCAAAGCTACTAACTACTCTTTAACCGAACAGTTATACAACAACAGTACTCCATACATCCACATCAATTCCAGAAATGTTTCAACCAATGGCTCATGGCCACACTCAATTCCATTCACTCCAATGATTTACTAAAATCAATCACTTTAAAGCATCAAACAAGCCAAGGTCCAGAAATGACTTCAATCCTAAGCAAAGAACTTAATTCTCTATGCCCTGTCACAACCTTACCAAGGTCAAACACCATCCATAAGTGTCAAGTCACAACTAGGCATCCCATAACTTACCCTGACTAGTTTCCTAAGGTCTAGCTATCCGTCCTTATCCCACTTAATCCTCCTTATTACTCCAATCCTTCACCAATCTTGTATCGAGCTGACCTTGCTCTAATACCAAAATAAGCGGGGATGTCACGCTCCGCGCTTCCAACACAAGCACGCAATCATCCCTGCAAGCAAACAACAACAATCTCTCGGCGGTCCCAAGGATCTACCTATATATATAAAGAAAGGTCGAGAGATAAGATAATTTACATTAAGCAAGCGAAAGCGGTCCCCAACAACTCCCCGTACAATATATATATATATATATATATATATATATATATACATATATATACATATGCCAAGACTAAGCAGGATTTGGATAGGATCATAAAGTCATACATCGTCAACTACTGGTCAACAACTACTATAAACCACTATACCTCAAGGCGACGGGGTAAGCATGCCAAAAAGGTATCCACAAAAATCCGTCATGAGTGAGGCCAGGTCGCCAGTCAAAAAGTCATATCGCCATCTGGAGTCACCTAGGAAGAACTACTGGAATCCTTGGTGTCCTCAGTCTCCTCCGACGGCTCGTACTAGAAAAAAGTTTCCGACGGGACCTCCACAGAGTCCTCCATAGTTGCCACCTACGACGGCTCGGCTCGATCTCCATCCGTGGTCGCCTCCTGTCCAGCTCGGCTAGGTCTCCATCAGACAACTCCACCACGATGACCTCGTCCTCCAGCGGTGGCACAGAATACTCCGTTGTCGGCATTCGCTCCGAGCAGTTTCTCGACCCAACCACCGATCTCTCGGGAAACTCCTGGTCCAAGATCGTCTGACACCAAGGAGGTATAACACCCTCCGGAACCTCATGGGGCTTCAGCGGCCCGACCTTCTTGTCCTCGTCCCTCCTAAACCATGCCTCAAACCTGTGAGGCTTCCAGTCCGATTTGCCCTCGTCTACCCATACTACTGCACATTTCCTTACATAGTTATTCCCCTGCCTATTGGGGAACTCATCGTAAAAAGCTGTCATTTCCTACGGGTCCCCAAATATGATAGGCCACATTGCTACTGCCTAGGATCTGTAAAGTAAGGTTTCCCCAAAAGAGGTGAGATACACATTTCAGTAAGAAAAACCTAACCCTAGGTCAAGTTGACTGTCCACTCAGGCAGTCGCATCACTCAACAGGTCTCAACTTATGAACACGCGCAGGCATAACAATCGCAATTCAATACACAACAACATACAGAAGACAGGCATGCATTTATGATCTCGTGCCACACTCATGTGCAAATATATACTCGGCCTACCTTTTCGCCACATCCATCAACTCTCGCCTACCTCATTCTCTAGCCCACAATTAGATCGCATCAGGCTCGGCCCGCATAAACACATCAGACCGTCATCGATGACCCGCGTAAACGCATCAGGTCCTGATTCAATTCTAGGTAAGGTTTATGAGCTCATACTATGTCCCGCGATTAGATCGCATCGGAACTGTGGCTATTTCATCCTCGCGACTTTGTCGCATCAGGGCGCCATCTAATCATACTTCACCCCTCGACCTCGTCGCATCAGGGTCTCAACCTTTCGCCCCGCGTCTCACACTCCTCAAGGCCATATCATGCCATGCCACAATCATAATTCATGCCATGAATCTCTATCCTTTACACACACAATGTCAATCGCATTTCAAGTATAATTCGCAATCTCATGGCGTGCAAAGAAAATCAATTGTTATCCAAACATGACATGCAATTCCAATACAAGTCAAGGCATACATAAACTCCTTAATTAATCCTAAGACATGCTAAGACTCATTACTTTGGAAAAATGCCCATTAATCAATCAATTTCACACTCGACTTACCCAATCGAGTCCAATCCCCCTAGCCTTGGTTTAGGAAATTCCTTACCTTCGCTTAAAAACACAATTTACTCCTCTTTGAGCCTTCTAGGATTCGGCCAACCCAAGTCCAAAGCCGATTTGTCTCGCAACCTAGGATAATCAATCGATTTGTTAAATTTCAAGTCCAATTCCTCAATTCATCCATCAAAATCACATACTTCTCATCATCTCTTCACATCATACACACCAAATTACAACACAAATCCGGCATGTCCAGCCACCTACAGAATCGATTTGGCTCGGCATTAGACCAATTCCATTCGGTTCTGCTCATCCTGGGTCCAACCGGTCCTAATCTATCTCAAATCCATCAATTCTACACCATTCTACCTCTTATAACATCTACCTAAGGATATGGATGGCTCACCGTGAGTTTTAAGTCGCGTGGTTGCCGAAAAGTCGTCAAAAGTCGTCGGTCGTCCAGGGTCCAGAATTCCGGCAGTTTCTAGGCGAAATATACATGGGTGGTTCATGGTCAAAAACTTATCAAATCAAGCTCAAATTTTTACCACAGAATCATCTATGAGTGTACTTGATCTCCACCAAATTTGAGCTCTAGATTCCGGTCAAAAGGGTTCAGAACCGAACCTACCTCAAACTGGAGCAGAATTTGTCGGCCTGTGGGAGAATGCTTGCCCTGAATTCCACAGTGCTCCAAAGGCGAGCAGCAGAAATAAAGAAGAAGAAGAAGAAAGCTTGGTCGGTTCTTTGGGGGGGTGATCTACCGATTGGTGATGGAGAGAGAGAGAGAGAAGAGAGAGATTTCAATTATATCTAAGCTTGGTCAAGGCCTTTGAATGGTAGATGGCATTTAAGGTGAGCTGATCTTGGCCCCTTGGATTTGTGACACTTGTCCATTACTCTAACCAAGGAGATCCAATGGCTCCTTTTTGCCCTTCAATTTTCGGCAGCTTGGGGGGATCATTTGTCCATTTTGCCCTTCCTTCATTTACAATAACTAAGTTCTAAGCTTGAGGGGCAATATGGTCATTTTACCTCCAATGTTCCGAACGTCGTTTTTCTCGTTTCTGACTTCTTCGATAGGGCGACGGCCAATCCAATTGACGTTGAAATTCTTGATTTTCCATTTCAAACTTTTTCAAGACTCGTTTCTGATTGTTTCTTCTATCGGACGTGATTCCAACCTATTCCGAACCGACGGGTGGCTTTTGCAGGCCATATGTGTATCAAACCCGTGATTCTCATCACGTTTAGGGCTCGTCAATTCATAGCGGCCTTGGTTGTCATGTAATTGCGAGGGTTCATCATTAGTCTCTATGGTCTCGATCGTCACAGTCCGATTTAGGATAATTTTGCAAATCGTACGTAGGTTAAGCGACATCACCCGCGCTCCAATCGTACGACGCTCGCATGGTAACCCTTAATCGTTCTTAGATCGGCCTTTTGGTGGTTCTAAATATCCCCTCGACAATCCTTATGGTCTAAGCGTCATTTCCTATCCGAGTTGCCTAGGTCCACGTATCTCATCTCGCTTTAGCCTTTCCCCTTTGATCGGTCTACTCAAATTGATCAGATTTGAGCGGAATACAACTGAAATACATCGCTTGATATATATAAACTTCTCATTACAGAGTCTGAGGTTGATTGGAAATTAGAATGTTATAGGTTTTCTTATAAGGAGTCGCGTGCTCGTGCCCGATGCGCGGAGTGTGACAATTTCCTAAATCGAATTCCGATGATCAGGATCGAAGGAACGAACGATAAACCCTCACAATTACATGACAACCAAAGTCGTCAAAGCTTAAGAAAAATCCCAAGGTCAATACGCGTAGCGCCTGCAAGAGTCATCCGTCAGTTTGAGATAAATTGAAATTATAGTCGACGAGAATTCAACATAAAATTGGACCTCGAGATTGGGTATTGAACATTGAGGAATTCCAATATTGGAATTGAGATGGACGTCGTCTCATCGAGGGTGTTTATACTAGAAAAATAAAATTTCAAACGAAAAGTGTCAAATGACCATTTTGCCCCTCGACCTTTGGCCTTGCCTTAAGAAGTTTAGAAGGTCATTTTAGTCATTTCTCCTCCTCTATGTGCTACCAAATATTGGATGAGGATGTGTCAAAGGGAGTCAAAGTCAATGAAGTAACCAATGGAAGGTTGCCAAATGTCAATCAAAGAGAATGCCAAGCATTAAATGCCCATTAATTACCCATCTTGTCTAATTGACCAAAGTGCATTATTGGGATGGAATACCTTCTCTCTCTTCTCATTTTGGCCGGCCACCTTCATTCCCACCATCTCCTTCCTCTTTCTCTCTCTCGGCCGAGTGGATTCCTCGTAAATAGACTGGAATCGGCTCACTGTTTCGGCCTTAAATTTGTCGTCCGACATCGGATTGAGATAAAACCACCTTCATCTTAAAGCTTATCGTCTTTTCATTTTAAGAAGGTATTATAAATTTAATTTGGCCCATCCTTTTGTCCCGTAGGTCTGTTTGAGTGGGAAAAGGTCAAAATATGATCCGGTTTTGGAGAGGCTGGGTTTTTGGGAGCTTCCGGACTCCAAATGACCTCAAATTTTCTGTGAGATATTTATAAAATCTAGTACTTGAGTTGGCTGAGAAATTATGATTAATTTCTTGAGAATTTATGGTGTTTTCATGGCTGAACAGAGGTGATTAAAGTCGGACAAATTCTGACCGTGTGAGGATTGTGAAGGAACCAACCTGTTCAAAGGTCTTTAAGGTGTTATGTTGCTTCGAAATATTCGGTGAGCTCCCTTAACATGTAGATTAAGGTTGTGGCGAGTTGGTTTTGTGATGGATTGAAGTTTGAAATTAATTTATGGCTTGATTAAATGGATTGAACCCGAAACCGGTGCTGTTTTAGGGAGTACCTGTTCTGGCCGGCTCTGTTGGGGGTTAATTAAAGGGTATTGTGACTTCAATTTGACTCATAATATCTCATAAGATATAATGTGAGGTATTAATAGAAAGTATGTAAAGTGGATTGGGATATAAAAGTGATTTAAGAGCCATTTGGAACATAAAACTCCAAGTTGTATCCCACCTTGTATATGGCTATGTGAACTGAATGAATTGAGGATCCGTAGGAGTGTTATCATGTAGTCAATTGAGCAATAAGGCATCATGAGTTGCCATTTGAATGGTTTTGGGGGAATTGGTTTAATGGAAGTGAGAATTCAACGGCTTTTTAACTCAAAATTGATGAACCTTTCTAGATTAACAAGGGATTCTTGGTGGATTGCATACTTATGGAATTGAAAAGGATCCCTTGGTGTGAAGTTTTTCTAATTGATCAAGGTAAGTGTTTCCTAAACCTTTATCTGAATGCTAAGACACTACTGGATAGAGTGGTTGAATGATTTAATTGCTTGGTGAAGCCTATAGCTTGAATTGCTTGATTGGGTGGTGGATTCCATGACTTGAATGTCATAGCATAATGTGTGAACTGTGATATGCCTTAATGACATTTTTGGCTATTGAGCCCTTAGTTGTTTAATTGGCTGTGATGCCTACGTGATATATATGGCTATAGTGCCGATGCTATATAAATGGGCTATATTGTCCCAGCGATCGTTGGCATGTGGCCCCGGAGATCTCGTTGGCTGTGAGTCCCTAAGATGACAATTGGCTATGAGGCTTGAAAGTATCGATTGGTCTATGGCCCCAGTGGTACCAATTGACTAAAATTTTTTATGATGAAAATACTGATTAGCCTGTGGCCCCGATGGTATTGAATGGTGGTGAGCTTGAAAGATATTGAGAATATCGATTAGCTTGTGGCCCCAGTGGTATCAAATGGTGGTAATCTTGAATAAAATAAGAATGCCGATTGGCTTGTGGCCACAGTGGCATCGAATGGCTACGAGCCTTGAAAATACCTGTTGGCCTTGACCCTAGTGGTACTAAGACATCGATTGCCTTGTGGCCCTAGTGATGTTAGCTGGCAAGAGTGCTAGAGGAGTACGTGGGGAAACGAGAAAGTGATGACGATTGTGTATCGAATTACATGATGTTTGTGCATCGAGCTTGAGATCCTGAGGTTGAGTGTGGTTGATTGTATTTCTTATTCATGCTTGGTTAATGATGACCCTGTTTTGGTGGTGCCATAAGCCATTATATTGTTGATTGCTTGCATCTTGGTGGCATTGCGAGTGATTTGGGGGGATTGGTGTACAGGTTTAGGTTTAGGTTTTATTTGCTAAGATATATATATCTCACCCCAGTGGGGGATTAACTTTTTTTTCAGCTCCTTGAAGACGGAAATACAGGCGAGATGAGGACGAGCTCTCGATGAATTAATGGCATGAATGGCTTTATGTATTTTGTGGCCTTAGAGATTGTATTTGAATCTTGAGGATTTAGGAATTGAATTTTGGGTACTTGACTGCGGTAACTTCTGAGGAGAAGTTTGTTTATAAGAAGTGTATACCATTTGTCCTGAGTCATCTCATGAAATAATTGTATGAAATAGTTTTATGGATTCTGCAATCTTATTTCTTTGTCAAGTTATTATATGATTGGCCAAGGAATCCTGAGAGATAATTGATTATCAACGGCCTAGTGGGATGTACATGTGCTCGACGGGTTCGGAGCGTGACAGCTACTCAGTTTCGTTTTGCAGATATCTAGTCATATATTCTGCATTACTCAGGGACCAAGTTAGCCGTTGATTGGAGGTCTTTTTGTCGTTATTCGGTCCAAAGACAATGATATTTTGGGTGTTCTTGCTAAATTTTCCAACCCAAATTTTCGCTCGTCGTTCGATGTTGGTTATTACACCTTTGTGGCAAAAGGAATTTGTTTTCTTCGTGCTGTTAAAGTTGCAATTTGGCTGCTACAAACAGATTTTGCCGAACTATCTTGGGCGTGCACCATCCCATAGACGATCGATCCAATCATCCGAGCTTGGTGCGCGAGTTTTCGACTCAAGTTCCGAATTAGGTATTGTCCTTATCCTACGATACTTTGAATACTGGTTCAACAATCTGAATGCTTTGTTGGATGAAATATATCTCACGTGTTAATTCTTCAATTTGGAATTTGAATCTTTTGTGGATATTGCCCATATTTTGAGCAAGTTGTGCATATCTTTAGATAGGGAGCATTTTTTTTTTGTTTAATGAGGTGATTTTGATAGAGGGCATGTATTCTTGTGGCTCAATCTGTCAAGTAATTTGAGACCTGATCATATCTATAAGATATTGTGCACACTGTCAAAATATTGAAGATTATCTTGTGGTGAATTGGGACCGTTTAAAATTGTGACCATATCCTTTAAGTGGGTAATTATCTGAAAAATTATTTCGAATCTCAAGATGTAATTTTCCTATTTTAAAAGATATGTGAAGCCTTTGTGATACCCTTTAAAATTTTGGCACATGTCCCTAGTTTGGCCGAAGATCATTTTTAATTTTAATTTAATTCAATTATCTTTATAATCTATCTCGAGTGTAATACATGCTCCCTTGCCTCGAAATATGTGCAATATGATGACTATCTGACTTCACCCCCGAGGTACGACGTCATACACACATCAATTTGTCTAACCTAACCCATAACTTTGGGACCAAACTGGCAAATTTCATAATTCACTATCTGGTCCTACCCCGGGGCACGACATGAATAAATTACCTTTTGACCCGATCTCAAGGGACGAAGCGAATTGATCGTAAATTTCGGATATAAAGGTATATTATGCTCAAGGTTTATTATATCTTTATTTGATTCATTTTTCACAAAAATCATAAAAATCATCATCTCTTGACTTTAAATGATTTTTTTTTTGGAATTTACATTAAAAGACGACTCTTAATATAAATTAAATTTTAGATTAATCAATTTGTGTTAATTGTCAGACAAATCCATCGTGAAGACAGAAAATTCATAAAAGTTAGGACATCTCCTTTGCATTGCGTATAGTCTAATTCGTTGTGCATTTTCATGCCTTTCCATATTGCATGTCATATGTAATTTGAAAATCATATTAAACTCAATTTTTCTAAAATCAATCATGCAATTTTTTTAAAGATAAATCATCTCGCATGTCCCATGTCATTTAGTTTAGAATTCACATTTTTCCTTGCATTAAAATTTGATTCTTCTAGAGTCATCATGCATGGTTCTTTTTCTTATCACATAGTCTCAGGTAATCTTATGCCATAGAGTTGCATTTGCATGGCACTCATTTAATCAAGAAAACCCCCAAAAATAAATTGCACCTAATCTTCATGTGAAATCAATTGAATTTGTCAATCAAGAAATTTTTCACAAGAATGGTACCGAAAGAATGTTAATTGAAAAATTAACATAATCAAGTCCCCGAACCTAAATCTCCGGTTAGAAGAAAATAAAGTATTCTCTCGTATTTTATTTAGGTTTATAATCTACCTACCAAAAAAGATTAGTGGGGGCTCCTAAAATTTAAAATCATTCTAATGAAACCTAAGTTGCAAATTGGTAGGGCTTAGGAGAGTCTGCATCAAGTTAGTTAATTCATATAATTAACCTAATAATCCATTAACCCAAAATTCAAATAGAATTTTTAGGTCGCGACAATCCCCAATGAGACTTTGTAATGCAAGCAAAAGCTCACAAATCTTTCTAGCGTATGACGTTGCATTTACATTGATTTTATGCAAGTCATCATATTTTTTCAAGAAAATGGACAGGTATGTTGCAATCAGCCTAGCTATCACTTACTCATTACTCGGAAACTCAGGTAAGTTTCCTAATTCCCTTTCAAAATCTTATATCGACACTTGATCAGCTCAAGTTATCTCTAGGATCTTAGGTTATTTTGATACTTGATTAGCTCAAGTTATCATTCCTTTGTGTTTGTTCTGATTAGCTCAGATATCTCACCTCTTCGTGTTTGTTATGATTAGCTCAAATATCACACCCTTTTGTGTTTGTTCTGATTGGCTCAGGCATCACATGTTAGGCATCACATGTTCATACTGATTAGCTTGAATGTCACATCTTTATCGACTCATGATTTATAATCCACATGGCGACTTGCCAAGAGACATAGTGTTTATACCGATTAGCTCGGATTTCACATCATCTTTACAAACACATAGTTCATAGTCCACATTGTGACTTATTGAGAGATACAGTGTTTGTACCGATTAGCTTAGACATCACATCTTTATTCACTCATGGTTCATAGTCCACGTAATGACTTGTCAAGGGACATAGTGATCATACCGATTAGCTCGGACATCATACCTTTTTACATGCCTACCGACTCACGGTTTATAGTCCACATGGTGACTGGCCGAGAGACAAAGTGTTCATACCAACTAGCTTGGACATCACATTTATCGACTCACAGTGACCCATAAAAATGGAGGTGGTCTCAAGAGACATTTTACCAACTCATGATGACCCACTAAAATGGAGGTAATCTCAAGAGACATTTTCAACTAATACGAGACCCGTTAAAATGGAGGTGGTCTCGAGGAAGCGATTTACCAACTCATGGTGGTTCACTAAAATGATGGCAATCCAAGAGACAAATGGCCAGCTTGAACTATAACTCAAGCATATTTTCTCATTACACATATCTTGCCCTGTCCCGCATCGAAGGAAACCTTTGGTAACGAATAAGGTCTCAAAACCTTAGATCCTTTTGTGATCATGATTCTTCTTCCAATTCATAATGACATAGCTCTGGTGATATTAGAAGATGCATTTCAGCTCTACATATATCTTGCGCTGTCTCGTGTCAGAAGTTAACTTCCGGAAACATATGGGTTCAATACCTTGAAATCCTGGTATCCACAAGAGGCTTGGAAATTAAGGGAATCATCAGCATATGAGTTATTTAGTAAAACAGATATTTTCATATGCAATCCATGTGCAGCTTTCTCTAATATGGGTAAAAGAGAAATTTTAGACACATGTTATTTATTGAATTGCATTTCATGTATCATTTCCTTTTGCATCAGAAAATGGGATTAAAGCTCCAGCCAAAAATATTTCATCACTTGCATTTGCAAAATTTAGGTTTCAATTTTTGTCTTTGAGCAAAACCTCTACAAGCTTTCACTCAAAGAGTGATAGCTGTTGACACCTAAATTTTAATTTTTTTTTAGAAAATCATTCATTTAAGTATAAAATGAGGGTTAGTCATAATTCTCAGAAAAAAATAATAATTCTTCATGCATTACATATTTATTTTTTATCATGCAAGTCATTACATTCGAATGGTCGATTGAGCTTAATTTGACGGACAACTGGACTAATTTTAATCTGAAAAGTTTCGACCAAAGTAGGGGTATAAGAATGCTGAATTTTAAATAGGTTTCGGGCTTAGAAACAAATCTAAATCAGCCCATTTTATTGTTTAAATTATGTCGAGTTGTAATACTCTAATTGGGCTTTAATTAATTGATTGAATATTTTGTTGTTTAAATTATGTTGGGCTGTAATTAAATGTTCATTCAATTAATTAAACCCCAATTAGAGTTTCAATTTACCCAAAGTGGGCGTCAAAGGCCTTGATATTTTCAGCCATGTCCATATGCTCTCTCCGTGATCTAAAATTTCATAGTTTTTTAAGAGGATATAATCCTTAACCTTTAGATTTTTAAATCCTACGACTATTATCTTATCTGAAATCTCTTAATTCAACGGCCTATATTAAATCCTAGAGCTTACCCTCATATCATATATATATATATATATATATATATATATATATATATATATCCCTTTATGTCTAGGATTAAGGGAGGTCGGTACTTTTGTGATCCATATTCAGAATTCTTTAAGAATTTCATGAGAGAAGAAAGAGGGAGTCTCGGCCAAAATTCCATCTCATCAGTAGTCTGGAGCAATTTCACGCCAATTGGCCTTGCGTCGCCATTCGTGCTTCGATTGACTTGATCCATGTATCAAACCGTTCAGCATTCGACGATCTATCGCCACTGACAGTGCCTCGATCCAATATCGAAAACCTCCCTTCTAATCCTTTGAATTCACGACTTTCTTGGCCATTGGCAGCCTGGAGCAGTTTCACGCCAATTGATTGTGCGTCACCATATGTTGTTCAATCGACTTGAGCTAGGTATCAAAACATTCGGCATTCGACGATCTATCGCGAGCAATTGATGGTGCCTCGATCCGACAACGGAAGCTCCCCGTCCAAGCTCGGGAATCCACCACTACAATCTGCGAATTAGGTAATCTAAATATATTTTAGATATATTGTTGCATATTTCGAATTATGCTTATCTAATCACATCTTGAGCAGATTGTTATCTCTAATATATCTTATAGAGATTCTCGCACACATTCCAAAAGTGTTGTCTTATAGATAACGCAATATTGTGTTAGAGATGATACAATATTGCCTAATAGATAATTTGGCACGCTACCGGATAAATACCGATCTGGTTAATTTCTTTTACTTATTTTTTGCTTCTTGTCATTTTTTTATGCTCATCTTTATGATTGTTACTTAAAATTTGCATATTTTTAAACAAACATGCCCATAACATATGCTCCTCTTGTGCCTAGCCCCTTCGAAAAATTAAATTGCATGCCTTGGCCATGATCTCATGGAATGAGATGACAATTTAGTAGAAGGCTTCGTGTTCTTTCCCTTTAGCAAACGGGGCATTGTCATCTTATACTACTATCCGCATACTGGCTCGAATTTTCGAGGATATAACGTATAAACATTCTTCTCTAACCCAGATCTCTTGGGATAAATGAATTTTTTGAAAAAATCAGAATTTAAGGTATTTTATGAGCATTTTTGTTTAATTTCGTTCAAATTTTTGTTTGTTTTTGAATTTATTATTTTTTTGCGATTAATCCGAAAAATTACAAAAATCACTTGTTTTCCGCATAACATATGGTTTAATCCATGCTTTGCCATGTTATCATGGATATTGCTCTGTCATTTAGTATATTTTGCATTGCATTCTTTTTCTAAAGAAAATTAAAATCATTCACACCGATCGATCGAACAAGGATTTTTCATGAAATTGGTACCGAAAGGACATTAACTTTCTCAATTAATGTAACCAAGTCCCCAAACTCAATTTCTCTTATTCGCAGAAATAAAGTGGTTCTCCCGTTATTTTATCTGGGTTTCTAATTGACCTACCAAAAAACGATTAGTGGCGGCTCCGATTAAATGATTTTCATAAATTGAACCTAAGTTGCGATTTGGTGGGATTTGGGAGGATTCGAATTAGGTTAGTTAATTTAATTAATTTGATAATCCATTAACTTAATTTTTACGTCACGACAATAGGGAATTTGATGTGACTTCCCTTACTACCACCCAATGTATACAATGTCTTCACCATCTAATTGGGGATTACCTTTTAGCATCACCTTCTTCATCATCATCTTTAGCTTATGATAACTTATGTGTTCTAGCTGAGAATGTGACAAAAGAGGTGTCTCGCTATTTCGAACTTTGCTTATGTATGTTGTATGTGCTGACATCATGTAGATAGACTTTAGTCGACACCCCTCCATGATCGACTTACTGGTGAGTTTCAAGCCCCGGCACACCTTAACATCCTTTGTGCCAAATATCACTTAATTACCTAAGTCTGTAAGTTGTGATATCGATATGTTTTTCCTAATTCCCAGCACGTAATATAGATTTTTAAATCTTATTTTGAACTGAACCAGGGATTTATCACCATTAGATCTATGTGTGTGACCGACGACCTTGACTCGTTTGTGGTGACAATCGCTCATTTGTCTATGTACTCAGACATGCTTAATAGGTTGTCTCGATCTCCCATCATATGGTTTGAGCATCTTGAGTCAATTACCCAATCATCCTCATAATTGATTAATTTGTCACTTATTGTGATGAAGGTTATCTCGATACCGCTTACTGAACTCGAGATATTTGCCATCGTGACTTGGTTATAATGCCCGACGCTATACCAAGTAAGCTCATATCAATCCAACTGATGTCACTATCCCGGATTATACAGTAGCATAACTTCGGCATACACCGATCCCTAACTGCACAGATTATACTTTATCGAGTATTTCAATAGTAAGGAATTTAGGAGAAGTAAAAGCGACATATTTCCTATGTCTTACTATAATTGCTTCCTCGACTTGGCTATATCTAGAGGGGCCATTAAGGCACTTAGGCTTGTGGTTGCTCCTAGCACGAGCTCAATCTCGTTATCTGCTAATTGACAATGTGAGAAATTTCGCTGAAATATGCCTCGAGTTTGAATGACACGAGACTTGATCCAATGGAAGTCCAATCCAGAAGATCCGAGGAGAGCATACCTCACGAGATCGATCCGAGGTCGAAATCAAATTCCAAACTAACCGTACTTGTAATACTTCGATTGCCAAAGTGCAGTTGTTAGTGTTAAGCGTGTTTCGAGGTGCTTGGATTACCGCAAGTGAAAAGACCCTTCTCCCTATCAAGGTGGGACAAAACAAAGCAAATGAAATTTTATTTTTAGATAAATGAATGATTTATAAAATATATTTACGCATGGATAAAGGATTAAAAAAAAAAACCACTTCCCGAAGAACATATGAGTAGGAACAATTCAATAAACAACAACGACTCCCTTCTCCTCTTCTGAAGGAATACTGTATGCATTTGTCTTGACTGCCTAGCAATCCGTGGCCTTTTCGGCCATTCCCCATTAATATAGAGCACCAGCGACGATGTCGCCCCCTGACATCTTTTGGGGCCACATTAGCAGTCAAGTCTTTCTTTAAAATCAGAGCAAGACATGTTCCTAGGTTTGATGTGTTAAAAATCAGAGCAAGCCAAGTCTTTCTTTAAGATGCTAAACAAAAATAATCAGCCTTGTTCCTTTGTTGGAAAGGTATAATATTCCCCAACTTGTCGAACATTAACAATCTACACATGAACACAATTCAATTTGCCCAAATAGACTTTCGCCTTGACCAAAAACTTCAGGTAAAAAGACACTGCAAGTGCCAATATTTGCATACGATGTCCATTTTGGTGTTAATATTTTCTTGAATCAATTAAGTGCAAGTTTTTCTAAACGATTATTTAAATGTCAATTCCGGTGCGGTCGCCAAAATTTCTTGCCGTTGGCATTAAAGTGATCATTTTTATCCAATTTGGCAATAAAATGATCATTTTTTGGATCACTTAAGTGTTAATTTTTTTGAAAAATAATTATTTAAGCGTCAACTCCAGTGAGCAGGCTGGAATTTATTGTCGTTGGCACTAATATAATTATTTTTTCTTCGATTTGGCACTTAAGTGATCAAAAAAAAATATGAACACTAAAATGAGTGTTATACACAAATATTGGTACTTAAATTATTTGTTAGGATGCACATGTGAGTTGTGTTAGAAGAATTCCACATTAGAGAATTAATGCAGTGTTAAGTAGTTAATATATCCAAGTTAGCCCCATAGTTCATTGGCTTAAGCTTTTGAGTGAAGGTGGATCCAACTAGATATATTGATGAAATCGTATTTGGGCTCCCTCTTGGCTATCTCCCTAGGTAAAAGTATCGGAGTTCTGTTACGCACTCCTAACAAATGGTATCAGAGTCGATGGTTGATTGGTGGGCTTTCAATTTGTTCCGATGTTTGTGAGGTGTTTGTGACTACCTCAAGAAAGATGGTTGATTGGTGGGTCTCCAATATGTTATGGTATTTGTGAGGTGTTTGTGACTATCTTAAGAAAGAAATTTCATGATCGACGCTTGTTTCACGGTTGGTCTAGCAAGAAGTGACCATGGACAGCTGGTCAGATAACTCGAGTCTAGGCAAGAAAAGACAACTCGAGTCTTGGCAAGAAAAGACCATGGACGGTTGGTCTGAGATGCATGATAGGGACCATGGGTGATGCAATCCCAATTAAGCAGTTGATGTTGGTTGGTTGCGGCACACGTGATAGAAAGATTGTTAGGATGCATATGTGAGTTATATTAGAGGAATCCCACATTGGAGAATTAATTTGGTATTGAGCAGTTAATATATTTAAGTTGGGTCATAACTTATTAACTTGGGTGAATGTGGATCCAACTGGATATATTGATGGACTCCTTATTCTCCCTAGGTGAAAGTATCAAATTTTGCTACGTGCTCCTAATAGTATTCTTATGCCAAAAACTTTGTATAGAGTTCAACGGCGAAGGACAATGCTTTTCCGGGCCAAAACAAAGACAAATGTGCACTCGAGTTCTTTGACTCACATTTTTCAAAAAGGATCGTTAGGGTTTAGCTTGTGCTTGTGAAGACCGGTTCACAAATTGGCTTATTGAGTGATGGATCCTATTATTATGGATTCTTGAATATGACCCGCATGTTTAAAAGGCCTCTTACAATCTGACGGATCATCTAGTGACCTGATTGAATAAATATGACATTTTTCTTAAGTTAACGGGGGCGAAAGAAGTAGATCGAAGTCGACCGGCAAAAGATGCAAAATACTCTTGATTTTCCTAAGGTATCTTATAACCTTGCTTCTGCTTGCTGCTGGCGCATCTCTCTTAACTATAACCTATTTGCTTTCTAATGACTATGGTATCGTAGCTACACCGCTAGCAAGTTCAATTTTGGTGCTGGTCACAACGACCCCCTGATGAATGAATATGTCGCAACAAAATATGGTTTGTTGAGTCCCTCGAATCTATATTAATTGAAGAAACATTTTTTTGGATCCAACTTGAATGTAATGGGATCTCCCTTTTTGTTTGGGTAAAACCCTTTTCAAGGAAAATCGTGGAACTTTCTAAGTCGTTTTTCATGAAAAAAAAAAACAAACAAACAAGCGATAAGTTATTTCATGAAGTGGTATATCTTCATTGCAAAGGGTTGCGATGAATTAGGTTTATGTTTGCCCATTATTAGGCCACGCATTCGAACTCACTTCTTACTTTATCCATGAAGTAAGAGGTATCTTCTCCAAGGATTTAGCTATTTGTCTCGACTTAGCAAATCTGTGATCTTTTTGGCCGGACCCAGTTAATTTAGAGCTCCTATAATGATGTCGCCCGTTGGCATCTTTTCGGGCCACATTAGGAGTCCAGTCTTTCTTTTTAAAACAGAGCAAGACATGTTCCGATGTCTCATGTGTAAACACTTTCTTTGAAATGCTAAACATAAATAATCAGCTGCCCAAATAAATAGACTTTCGTCTTGACCAAAAACTTTGTATAGAGTTCGACAACAAAGGACAAATGTCCGTCGAGTTCCTCGACTTGCTTTTTTTTTTTTTTCCGAAGAGGATCATTAGGGTTTAGCTTGTGCTTGCGAAGACCCGTTTACAAACTTATCGAGTGATGTTTCACATTATCATTGATTCTTAAAAACGATACGCGTGTCCGAAGGGCCACTCAAAGTCTGACGGATCACTTAGTAACTGGTTTGATTAAATATGACATTTTTCTTAGGTCAACCAAGAGCGAAAGAGGCAGATCGAGGTCGACCGGCAACAGATGCAAAATTCTCTTGATTTGACGAGGATTTAAAGTTGGATTCGCTTCATTGAAGTCGGTTTTCTTAGGCCGGTGAGCTTTTCAATCAAGTCACCCAATAATCCCATTTTTACCCCGTTTTCTGAATAGGATCAATCTGTTATTAGTTGGGTCAACTGGTCAAGGTCAAGAAGTAGTAAAGACAAGTTGATTTCCGCCGTTTATCGAAATGCTTGTAATGCAATTAATGGGAGTCGTCTGGTGACATTCGGCGTCGTTGGGAATTTTAATGTATGCAAAAAGGTTTGAAAATGCCGAATTATGGTCATGTCCTAACCATCAAACTATCAACATTAGCCCTTTACTCCCTTCTATCACCTATCTATCATTTCATATTTTAATTACACGATTAATTTGGACAAACCATGTCATCTCCATTCTTCCCTATCACCGTCATCACTAATTACACTTGATGAAACTTGCACGTGACATGTGATTCTAGCTGAACTTTCCTCATGTATGTAATTACCTTGCTTTTGCTCGCCGTTGAGCCGGTCAGAATTTCTTTGAAATTTATCCTTGAATACATTTGAAACGCTAGAAGAAGTCGCATTGCAAAAAAAATATTATGGTCCTTGGGTTCCTTTTATTGGAGCTGTGTTCCTTTTTTTTTTCGAATAGAAAAGTGACTCTTTTACCATGAAAAATCTTAGAGTTACTTCATGGGGAGTTGGCCGCACTAAACAGGTCATCGACCAAGTAGTCCACGTACTTGATAAAATATGGGACAATTACCAAAACAGTTCTAAACTCATTACAATTGTGCGTTAATTCATTTCTAAATTTGTTACAATTGTAATAATTCAGTTCTAAACTTATCGCAATTATGTTAATTCCGTCTATTTAGCAGGCCGGCATTGATGCAGCGCTGTCAATGTTAACATTGCTAATTTTTAATGCTATTAGGATATTTTTTAAATTTTTATCGATTTTCAAAATTTTTAATTAATTTTTGCATTTTTCTTTTCTGTTTTTGTTCTTCCTTCTTTGCTTTTGTTTGTGGCCAGCAAGGGTCGCCGAAGCTCGCTAGCCACGCAGCTGAGTGCGGAGGTAACATCCCCATGGCCTTTCTAGCTGAGAGCAATGTTGGCCTTGCCTGCAGCCGCGCTTCGCAAGGGTTTCATGAGGCGTGGCTACTGGTTGGGCCGCATTGCCTAGATTTGGGTGAGGCCAGCCTCGCCAACAGCGAGTAAAGGTAGCCATGGCCTTGCTAGCCTCGCCCGAGGATGCTCACAGGTCGCGAAGCCCTTGCCTGTTGCAACATCAATAGGAAACAAAAGAAAGAGAAAAATATGGCAAAAAATGAAAACATGTTATTAAAAAATGTCAACATTAGTGCCGGTGATGCCAAAACAGCATTGGCTAGTAAACTGGACTAAATAGTCATAATTACAAAAGAGTTAGGACTCAACTAGCAAAAAGAAAAAAGTTTAGAATTGAATCGGCACAATTGCTATAAATTTAGGATTCTTTTGGTAATTTTTCCAATACAAGGGTATTCCTGCCCTAGTGAAAGTGTATTTGTCCTCTGGCGTGGAAGGAGAAGGTGGTATAGTTAGTAGCCTTTTTATCAAATGCTTTTTCGGAAGCCCCCTAGCCGTTATGCTTTCTATTATGATTCCAAGTCATCCTCCTGGGGTTTTGATGTCAATGCTTTTCGCTATATACATAAGTTTGGCTTAGCCCATTTGCTAGGTCGTAGCCCCCTTCCTAGACAGCTTCAAGTTGTTTTCTAATGACCATAGTATCATAGCTCCGCCTTAGGCAAGTTCAATTTTGGTGTTGGTCACCCATGACCCCCCTAATGACTGAATATTTCGCAACCAAATGTGATTAGTCGAGTCCCTAAAAAAAATATCAGTTGAAGAAATGGATCCACCTTGAACGTGGTGGGAGCTTTCTTTACTTGGGTAAAACCTTTTTCAAGAATAGCTTGGAACTTTCTAAGTTATTTCTTCTTATGAAAAACAAGCGATTGGGTCGCGATAAATTTTGTCTTTTGCCATTATTATATCATGGATTAAATTATGTCTCTTGACCAAGGATTTAGCTATGTCTAGTCCTAAAGAAGTCCTAATGGAAATTTTTTCCAACTATTTATGTAATAAAATGGTAAATCTATTGGTAATATGTCACTTAATCATGATACTATAGTGATGCAAGAGCGTTTTTAGCGCAGAAGCTCGACGACCAAGAGACCCATAAAACACTTTTTTGAATTGGCAAGGATTAAATCAGGTGATCCCTGTTGACCAGAAGGAAAAAAAAATGTTCTTTCTAAATCCATCGGAAGGAGTTTATGTAGAATAGAAGGAGATTTCTAAGAAATTCTGAGGAATTCAGAGGGATAAATGTTCCTCTCATTTTTCTTCTTTCATATATATCCAATGATAGTATACGATAAATATATATATATATATATACACACACACACACAAAGATGGTCTATTCTAATCTGTACACAATATTAAATTTCCTGCAAATCAGGGATTACATAGAATCGAATATTAGACTTCTTAAAATTACAACATTCTTATTTGGCTTATCCTATAACTCACGCCAACACCCCCTCTTAAATTGATGCACAAATGTCTTTGATAACCAACTTGTCGAGTGAATTCTGAAAGATCCTACTGGAGACAACCTTTGCAAGCATATCGGCCAATTTGTGCTTCAAATTTGACAAACGAAAATCGAACTATCTTGGCATCAAGATTTTGTTTGATAAAGTGTCGATCTACCTCAATGTGTTTGGTACGATCATGCTGAACTAGATTATGAGAAATGTCAATAGTTGCTTTATTAACGCAAAACAGATTCATTTCAGATTTAGGAGCAAAGCCAATTTCTATAATCAATCTCCCAATCCAAAGGAACTCACAGAGCCCTTTAGTCATTCCCCTGAACTCGACCTCAGCACTCGATAAAGCTACTACTTTCTATTTCTTGCTCCTCCTTGTAACTAGATTCCCTCCTACAAAAGTAAAGTAGCCTGAAGTTGATTTCCTGTCAGTAATACTCCTAGTGCAATCTGTATCTGTATAGCCTTCAATATTAAGATGATTATTCTTTGAGAACAAGAGCCCTTTTCTCATAGCAGACTTTAGATAACAAAAAATGCAAACTACAGCATCCATATGATCTTCACTAGGTTAGTACATAAACTGACTGATTATGCCCACAACGTTTGCAATATTTGGAAAAGCGTGAGATAGATAAATTAATTTACATACCAACCCTTGATATCTCTCCTTATTAGTTAGTGCCTCATCAAGGTATCCTCAAAGGTTGTGATTCTGAACAATTAGTGTATCTACCCGTTTACAGTCTAGCATCTACACTTTTGACAGTAAATCTAATACCTATTTCCTCTAAGAAAGAAATATACCTTCTTTTGATATAACCACTTCAATATCCAGAAAATATTTGAGTCCCTCAAGATTTTTCATCTCAAATTCAGTTGTTAATCTCTCTTGGAGTTTAGAGATCTCTTTTACCTCATCCCCTGTTACAATCATGTCATCCGCATAAATTATTAAAGTTGTTACCTATTCTTGATGTCGTTTCAAGAAAAATGTATAGTTTTTGTCACTTTGAGTGTAGCCATATTTCTTCATAGCTGGCTAAACTAATCGAACCAAGCTGGGGGTAACTGTTTGAATCCATACAATGAGCATTGTAGTTTACATACAACACTCAATTGTGATGGAACATTATATTCAGGAGGAATATTCATACAAATTTCTTCTTCAAGATCACTATGGAGAAAGGCATTTTTGATTAGTGCAACAGAGAGTCTAAAATTGTGGCAAGAGATAACAAAACTTGAACACTATTCAACTTTGCGACCAAAGAGAAAGTCTCTTGATAATCTGTTTCAAATGGTTTGTACACCTTTTTGCCATAAGTTATGCTTTGTATCTCTTACTCGAGCCACCCGCCTTATGTGTGACATTCTGAATTCCAACCATTCTCGAGGCTATTAGATGGAAAGGAAATCAATCGATGTATTTCCATAGTAACTCGCTCGAAGCTGGCCACTCCTAGGTTAATTGACCAAAATGAAAAGGCTAACGCAAAATCGAGTACGTAGACCGAGGGACTTGAAAGAGAAATGGCGCTCTGACCATAAGGATTGCAGATGGAATATTTTAGGCCAGTAGAGATCGATGTAGGAAAGCGATTATAGAGTGACTGGCTAGCGTTATACGTTGGGACGCGGGTGATTTTGCCTAACCAATGTGTAATTTGCGAGAATTTCCTAAATCGGATTCCGACGATCAGGACCGCAAGAACTAGCGATAACCCTCACAATTAATGACAACCAAAGTCGTCATAACTTGAGTAATCCTAAGGTCGATACTCGTAGCACCTACAAGAGCCGCCCATCAGTTTGAAAATAAATTGGGATTACAGTCGACGGGAAACTTGTCATGATTTGGACCTCGGAGTCGGGTATCGGACATTGAAGAATTTCAATATTTGAAATATTTAGACGCCGTTTCATCGAGGGTGATTGGGATTATGACTCGTCCCGTGAGGCTAGAGAAGCAAGATTTCGAACTGAAGGCGGAAAATGACCTTTTTACCATCGAAGGTTACTCAAGTTCTTAAGGATAAATGAGGGCATTTTGGTCTTTCTTCCTTTACCCTCTCTTGACTGAAAATTTGAGGATTTGGTTTTATGGGGAAGACAAGACAAGCCTATAAGCTAAAGATTAGGCTCTTAAATTACATTAAATGCAAGTCAAATCTCACCTAATAAGGTCTTGTCTCACCCTTTTCCCTCTTAGATTAAGGGAACCCTCTCATCTCTCTCGACTCTCTCTCCCTTCTCTTCCTCACTCACTCGCTCTCTCTCGGCCGCCCACTCATCGCCCATTCGCTCATCTCGACAACCAAAACCCCAACGGCGGCCACCATCTTTCTCCTCACTCCCTTGTCAACGCCTCTACCACCCCAAACCGCCACCTTGCCGTCGCCTGGAAGCCGTAGAGACTGAGGAAGCTGGAACTGTCGCTGGCCGACCAAAGCTAAACCAAAGAGCCTCCTCAACTCAAACCGTAAGTTTGTAATGCCTCATATTCATGATAAGCCATCTTAAAACCTAGGTCTAATGGTTAATTAGGTTGCGGAGGAATTTGGCTTGGTTTGGAAGTGGTTTGATGGTTAAACTTTGGATGACTTCCTTTGGACAAAATCTATTCAGTCGAACCGGTGTGGAAACCGTGGCACTTCGAAGCCCGATGAGGCGTCATTTGGTTTGGAAATCATTGATAAGTCTTCCTAGGACGTGATGGTATGTGTTAGCGAGGAGTATGTAGATTTGAAATGAAGATTAGAGGAGTTTTAATGGCTGATTTTGCATGGTGTTCCTCCGAGGACAAATTCTGACTGCCGAAACTAACCGGGGAAACCGTGACATTTGAGCATTGTCAGGGCCTTGTCTCGTTTGAATTTTCATTAGTAAGTTGCCATATGACATGGTATTATGTATAGGCAAGATGGATAAGGGTTAGAATGGCGTTTAAACGATGTTTAACGATTGGTTTTGTGTGAATTTCCTCTGAGGTCAGAAATTATCCGGTATTGACCAGATTGGCCGAGAGCTTTGGATAACCATTTAGTGAAGTTGACTTGCTGGGATAGCTCGGTAAGTTATTCCTAACTCTTTACTAGGGAATTAGGGTATCAAGAGACGCCCTTGTTTGAGAAATCGACGTTTTGTTAGCCGGTTTAGATGGTAGAGTTCAAACCGAGTCCGCCCTATTTCGGTTGTGCAATGTTTGAGTGTTTTATGACTGAAAATTATTAAATAGAGATTATTTAGTGAAGTTCTAATTTGGTTGGGATAGTTGGTCGGACCCTTGGCATCCCTTGAATTGAGTATATTAAGTGGCCTTGATTGCCAAACCGAGTCTCTAGCCACTTGTGACACCGAGAGCTCGAGGTCGAGTGAATAACATCATGCCTTAAATCGAAAGGAAAAATGAATTGATGTTTGCTTGCTAAGTCAAAGATGGCGTGTATTCATGCAAGTGGTTGTGTTTTTAAAGAACTCCTGCTAAATGATTTTGATTGATGCGATTTGTGTGAGCCTAAGGTGTGACTTGAGTGCATGGCATGTTAATTGAGGCTTTATGCCGTTTGTTTCTGAGTAAACGACTGGTAATTTGTAAGAAAAATTTAATGACAATCCAGTCCGGTGTTTGATCTCGATATTGGGTGTTTTATCCCAACAGTTGTTGTGGGTGTTTGATCTCAAAGATATTGAGCTCAGGGACTTGATTCCTAGTTTGGCTTGACGAGGTCAGTGCAGCTAGAGAGTTAGGTAGTCAATCGAATCATCTCAAGGTGTTGGAGTGTCGAGAGTCACTACATCTATTGAATCATCTCTAGGTCCGGATGCGAGAATCTTCATGTTGAATGTCTCGAGGGAGTCAAGGTATTGGGCGTCACATGTTCAACCGAATCATCTCACAAGATTGGCCATGACGAGAGTATCATAGTTGACCGAATCATCTCGACGGCGATGAGGAGCGAGAGTCACTATTACGACCAAATCATCTCGTCGTAATAAGTGAAAACCGTAAATGAAAGTGAAATGATGACACAGTTTATGTGATTATTTGGTTCCTTGGTAAGAAATGACTAGAATAAAAGAAATTTCTTGGCCCGGGGTGCTTTAGTATGGGCGAGTGACTTCATTACTATGGTTCGTACATCAAGTTTCATGGGAATTGGAATATAATTGATCGTCTAGTTTGAATGAAGAACTATTTTTCCTCAAAATATTAAATGGAAACCCTATTTAAGTACGAAACTGAGTTGTTAACATGAAATTGATTGCTAAGTCTTTCTAAAGGGGTTAAAATGTCGCTTTATCGAAATCGTGTCTTGCTTTATTGAAACTTTTACATTAACTTGTCTTTCCAAAAATACTTATTTTACAAAATAATCTGCAAGTACTAACAACCTAGTCTAGGATTAGGTTTAGTTTACTGAGATTTTATATCTCATCCCATCGTAAGACTTCTTTTCAAACCCCAGTCCCGAGCCCATGGATATTCTGTCGCCGCGCTTGGGAGTTCCGATGAAGATTGAAACCTTGACCTCAAAATTACCGTTTGTGAGGGTTTAGCATATGTTTTGACGACGACGGTTGTTTGGGTCGATGATGGGGATCAATACCTGAGTCCCCATACTTTCGAGACTTCGACACACTAGGATGAGAGCACCTTTATCGAGCCATTACCGAAGAGTTTTGCACCTGTTGATGCACTCTGGGTACCTGATCCACCTGAGATCAACTTTCCCGATGATATGTTGTTAGGCCCTAACACCGGCTTCGCCGAGGAGAAGCCCGTTCCTGCGCCACTCAGTCTAGAGGGAGATGTTGACGCGAGTGTTCCTATAGGCCCAAAGCTCGACCCTGGAGATGCTGGATCGTCGACTGACTATTGAGAGATCGATGCCCCCGCCGTTGGGTAGTGCTAAGTTGGATTTTGGGGGTAGTGAACTCCTACCTTGCAGTTGTCCTTTCGACTAAATTTTATGATGCACTATTCTAAAGTCTTTCTTTGTCTTTACGTGTAGGATTGTTTTCTTGCTTTTCGCATGCATGTTTCATGTAGGTCTTCATGTTTGGCCGTTGGATCCTGGATGTGAATCGAAGTTAACAGCATAAATGGGATGCTCGTGTGCCACCAAGTTCTGGGCGTGACATTATGTTTAATGGAGAAGGCCCATTTACATCCCAATTGCCTTTTTTTTCTTTAGGCAATGCCACAATCTTCCAAGTGCATTCTTATGTAGTGCCTGCATTTTCTCTTTCATCGCCTCAATCCACTTTGGGTCGTCTAAGGCCTTATGTACCCCACTAGGAATATGGATTGAAGACACATTATATAAAAAAAGTCTTAAGAGGTTCAAATAATTGTTGTGTAGATATATGATTTGCAATAGGATATATGGATTTCCTTTCCTTCACATCTAGTGAGTACCAGTTCGGGGGCTTCCCACTATGTTTGAAAAGGTAGCTCATATCTAACAGAGACATTTGAACCATCAAGAGAAGTGGGTAGGGTAGGAGAACTTACCTTGAGGATATTCTCAAGAGATGGGGTCGTGTACAAGAGAGGGGATTCAACTCTTGACTTATCTTCCCATTTTTGCACGATTACCTTAACTTGTTTCCGTTCCTAGTTCAGCTTCTATCACTTCCTTCCCAGTCTGACCAAGTTGTATGACTTGTCCACCCTCCGTTGTGGTGTTTTCAACACCATTATTAGTTTGCACTAGGATGCTACTCCCACAATTCCACCAATTCTGCCTATGAGCCTGTCTCTCCCCCTAAAAGGGAGAATTGTGTGCTGGGTAAAACTGTCCGACTCTACGAACATCACATCCATGGTAACATAGGTACGCCTGGTAGCAGGATTATAATATCGATATCCCTTTTGGTGTGTACCATACTCCGTAAACATATAAGAACTACGCATTGTATCAGGCTTAGCATAGTTGATTTTTGTGGATATACATGAAGGCAACACATCCAAATACATACGTACCTTACCCAAAAAAAAAAAAAAACACATCCAAATACTCGCAGGGAAATTATCAAAATTGAGGGTATAGAAACATGTTACGAAAGAACCTATAATGGAGTTTGAAAATTCAATACTTTTGAAGGCATCCTATTCATAAGGTGAAATATATCAGAGAATTATCCCGGTATTTACTCGGGACATTATTACTAATCAATAATGCAAGAGCAGCTTTCAAAAGATGTTTATTCTTTTATTTAGTTATCCCATTCTATTGTGATATATGTGTACACAAAGTCTCATGAAGAAGACCATGATGCTCAATATAAACCTTGAAATTTTGGTTAATATATCTCCACCATTATCAAAGCGCAGAATTCGAACCTTAGCTGCAAATTGTGTTTGAACCATACTATGAAAATTACAAAACATATGCAATACTTCATCATTATGTTTCATTATGTATAGCAAAGTCATTTGAGTACAATCATCAATAAAATTCATAAAACAATGAATTCCAGATATAACGGTAATTGGGAAAGGTCTCCAAACATCTAAATGAATCAAATGAAAAAAGAACTTCACTTTTATATAGCGAATTTTAGCCAAAATGTAAGTTGCACACTGAAAAACTAACTCTGAATTATTTAAATGATTGAATAACCTAGGAAATAAATGCTTCATATAACTGCATGATGGGTGTCCCAAATAACGATATCATATCCAAATTTGTCTTTCTTTACTACTAGATGAGTGCCGAATATGATTGAAACTGAAGTCGTCCATGTAGTACAACCCTCCTCCCTTAGTACCACGTTCAATGATCTCCTTTGTGAGAGTATCCTAAAATTAAAAAAAAAAATTAGGATATATTAGAGCAACACAATTAAGCTCCTCAATAGCTTGACCTGCATATATCAATTTATTTGATAAAGATGGTACTAGCAAAGTATTGGATAGAGAGAGTGAGGATGAAAGATCAACAGTCCCAGCTTCTATCATAGGATAAGTTCGTTCATTGGCATTGAGAAAACTACATCGTCTAGGTTGCGATATTTTGACGAAGTCATTTGGATTGAAGGTCATATGATCAGTTACCTTTGAATAAATAATCCAGCCACTGTACTCATTTTGATTAAAGCTAAGTAATGCAAAATTATGATTACATTTATTAATAAGAGTAGTTGAATCACTAGGAGATTGGGAAACCAAAGATAAGTGAGGTTCTGCTTTTACTAAGGAAGCTTTCCCTTTTCCGCTGCTCTCTTCGGCTTCAACTTATTTCCCGTCCTTGACTACCCATGTAGCTTAAAAAACATTTCATGGGTATGCTTTGAATTTCCATAATGCGTATAACCAGTACCCGACTGTGATTTAACCCTTGAGGTAGTGTTGTTCTTTCACCTCCCGTGGCAAAAGCAGCTCTAGTCATCTAGAGAATTGGCATTTGCTGAGGCTCGGTCTTGACTCCTTTGGAAGTCATGGCAGCAATATGTACTGAGTTGGTCCCTGACATTGTCATTGCTTGGTGGATAGATTCCCTACGAACCCTTGTGTTGGCTTGTTCAATCGTGGGCAGCGGTTGCATATGGAGCACTTCTGTCCTTACATTATCCAGACGGTCATCCAACCCATCAAGGAAAAGATAAATTTTATATGCCTGTGTAGCAGAATTGTACCTTTCTCTATCAATCGAACAGTTCATTGGGTTTGGACGATGGAATCAATGTCCCTCCATAAGCCTTGAAGACCATCCTAATAAGTTTCAATAGGTCCTCCAGCTTGTCTCATTCTAGTAATACATCTCTTTAAATCATACACTTGAGAAATATCCATTCAATCAGAAAAGGTTGTAGTAACCAAATCCCACACCATTTTTGCGATTGGAAAACGAATAAAATTACCTATCAAGATTGGATCCATGGAGTTGATTAACCATCCTTTCACCGTTAAGTCCTCATTTTCCATTTTCTAAAGGTTGGATCTGTCGATTGGGGTTGAGGAATGTGCCCATTGATGTATCGCAATTTGTCTTTGACTGAGATGTACATCTCGAAAACTTGGGCCAACTGTTATATTTGGTGCCATCCAACTTAATGGCAATCAAGGCTACATGAGTTTGAATCTACATCTGATTCTGGATAAATAAATAAAAAAATTGCTACATCTTGCTCATCAAGTCACCCGAGGACAAATGCTGTAGGGGAGTTTTTGCTTTGTTTCTGGTGGGTCACCGAGCCAGTTTCATCTGCCATATTTATGACAATATTAGGATCACTGCTATGATACCATGAATAACAGAAAAAAAAATGTCCCTTATGAAGAATTCAGAAGGAGTTTATGTAGAATATAAGGAGGTTTCCGAGGAATTCAGGAGGGTAAATGTTCCTTTCCTTTTTCTTTCTTCATATATATTCAATGACGGTACACGATATATATACACAAAGATGACCTAGTCTAATCCGCACACAAAATTTAATTCCCTACAAATCAAGGATTACACATAATAAAATATTAGACTTCCAAAAATAACAACCTCCCTATTTTGCTTATCTTACGGTTCACGTCAATAATCCCAAGTTCTTGAATAAAATATCCCATTATGATCTGGCCAACTATTTCAACCATTTAATCATGAGAAAATTACCAAAAAAATCCTAAATTTGTATCTTTTTTTTTTCAAATTTAGTCATACCTTTTGCATTTGTATCAATTTAATCCATCCGACAAATTTGAGCTATCGGCGCTAACGTGACAATTCAATTTTTCTACTTATTTTTTTATTTCTTTTTCATCTCCTTCTTCCTTCAGTGGTCGTCGATCCGGCCACGGGCCAAAGGCAAGGGCCAGCCTCCCTAGATCTAGGATAGGTCAGCTTTACCCTTGCTTGTGGTTGGTTGCCGATCGGGCTACTAACTAAAGGAAAAAGAATACGAAAAATAAAGAAAGAAACAAAAGAAATAAAAGTTTGAAAATGTATTAAAGTATTTTAAAAATTGCCACATCAGCGCAGACCGATGTCCATGTCAGCACAAGGTTGGCAAAGTTGGCCAGATGGACTAAATTGGTAAAAAAGCAAAATTTATAGGACTTTTACCATTGAGTTTGCACAATTGTAATAAATTTAGAAATACTTTTTGATAATTTTCCCATTTAATCGTACAAGAAAGTTGAAAAATATTTTCTTTATTGAGACAGAGTTTCCAAAAGCAACTACAGTCTGAATTGAGTTCATTTTGAAAATATTTCCGTCCATATAAAGTAAAATGCAGCTCAATGTAAATTGAAAAGGCAATAATTGAGGATTCCTATGCCATACAATAAGTTTTAGGCAAAACAATGATACATATGCACCAAAAACGAAAAAGTCCGCAATTTACCGAGCAAGGCTTGGGTTAATGACACAAAAAATTAATATCATGACTTTATTTGATAAAAATAATGAAATTAGGTACCGCCTTTCATTACACACCGGAAAATTTTCTTGCATCGCAATGCCGTTACCCTTAACTCTAACAAAGATAAAACTAAAGCTTTTGAATTATGTCCATAAATATTAAAAACACAAAAGAATAAAAAAATATGAAATTGATAGAATTTGAAATAAGCACACTCTCAAACTGTTTAACACTCTCAAACTGTTTATCTCAAGACGATATCTCATAATTTAGAATTCTCAATAGAAGTAAATTTGGCGAAGGAACACCTCATGGGATCACTTAAGTGCTAAGTCGAAGAAAAAATGATCATTTTAGTGCCAACGACCAAAAATTCCGACGACCTCACCGGAATTGGCACTTAAATAATCATTTTTTTTTTAAAATGACACTTAAGCCATCCAAAAATGATTACTTTAGAGCTAAATTGGAGAAAAATGATCATTTTAGTGCCAACGACAACAAATTCTAACGACTTCACCAGAATTTGCACTTAAATAATCATTTTTTAAAAAAATGACACTTAAGTGATCTAAAAAAAATATTGGCTTCAAAGTAAGCGTCGTACACAAATATTGATGCTTGTAGTGCCCTTTTGCCAAGTAAACTCTATGAACTAAAAGTACAGCAGAGTAGGCATTCGAATTAACCTTAAATTTTTACAACAAAAACAATTAACCTATAAATAGTTTTATGAGAAATGAAGGAAATGATAAAGAAAAAAGAAAAACACTAGAAAGAAAGGAAAATAGAAGTCTTTTCATAATTTATATGCTTGCTCATGTACGCCTTTTGAATTCTTTATGTGTTACAATATATTGCGTAAGAGGTATGAGAAAAAGCGATGAATTATGATAAATTACAATAATAGTTGTTCAACTTTGAAATAATTGTTAATTTGTGCCTCCTCCTCTTTCGTTTTGATTTTTGGAAATAATGTTACTGTCGGAATTCACGTAACATGCATAGGTGATAATTAATAATAAACGCAACGGAACTAAAATTCCATAAATGTATCTACACAGGCGTTGTTTGTGTGTTTCAATAAAAAAAAAATCAGAATAACAAGGGATGCTAAATGGATTACCTCTCGTAATACGCTTGAAACATATTAGTCCATATGTTCTTTAACGCGAGTCCCATAAAAGTCGAATCTCTAATTTAGATACACTACCAATCGTACACCGCACGGAAAAGAATGAACTCGTAAGGAATCATCGCTTTAATGTGCAAGTCTTGTGGAAAAGTTCTCCGCGCTGTTAATGTTGTTCTTTTGCAAATGTTGTTGATCAGCATGATTTGTGTGATCAGCAATAGTGCACGATCAATGTCTTGTATGATCAGCAACCGCTTGCTGACCGCGCGCATGAATTTTTTTAGAATATTTTTTTACATATATAATATATAGTATACACGTATATGGATAATAAACAAAAGAATGCACTTCGGCACATTAATGTATGTCTACTATTGGTGTACGTGTGCATCATATGTACGTGTGCACATGGCCAAAAATAAATTAAATTAAATCCCATGGAATAGAATTTTCATCCGACTAATTAAATAGTCATGATTGTAAACATATTTGCAATATTGTCTTTCCCGTTGAATGTTACCCTATATTGGTTAAAGTGTGTGACATCCTTGATTTATCACTGAGTTGGTATCAAGATTGCACTAACATATTATTATTCCTAAGGAAATTTATTTTCCCATTCAATCTCCAAATCCTAAGTCATGAGTGACATCTACCAATACATCATGGCTACCTAGACATTGTAAATGCGTTAAAAACATAATGAACTTGCCAGCTATGTCTACAGTATAATTCAATTCATCTATCTTATTATGTCCTGATCGAACAAAGATCATAGAATATTTTTTTAGTGACAAATTCGATCATATGCACAAATCTAATTGTTACAATACCGATCGAGGATTTCAATGCAGTGTCATGGTTAGATCGCATATGACATCATTATCATACCTTGCATTTGATAAAGACAGATTGCAGTTTACACACACGTGTAATTATGTATGTGAATGAACTATGATCATCAAGCATAAAGATGGATCAACGAATCGGTAATATCCGCTCCTGTGAACCATAGCTATCTAACACACAAGTCAACATTGTGTGTGACAGTCCGAATTTCGACCCTCTCAAAGCTATTAAATGGAAGGATATCGATCAATGTGTTTCAGTTGTAACTCGCTCAAAGTTGGTCACTCTTGAGTTAACTGACCAAAAGGGAAAGACTGACGCGGAGTCGGGTACGTGGACCTGGAGAATTTGAATGAGAAATGGCATTTTGACCATAAGGATTGTCGAGAAAATATCTTCAGCCAGCAGAGATCAATATAGAGACAATCATGGAATTCTTGCTAGCGTTATACGTTGGGACGCAGGTGATTCCGCTTAACCAATGTGTAATTTGCGAGAATTTCCTAAATTGAACTCCGATGATCAGGATCGAAGGAACGAACAATAAACCCTCGCAATTACATGACAATCAAAGTCACCATGACTTGAGAAAAATCCCAAGGTCGATCCGCGTAGCGCCTGCAAGAGTCGTCCGTCAGTTTGAGATAAATTGAAATTACAATCGACGAGAGTTCGACATGAAATCGGACCTCGAGATTTGAGTATTGGACATTGAGGAATTTCAATATTTGAATTGAAATGGACATCGCTTCATCAAGGATGGTTTATATTGGAAAAATGGAAGTTCGGACGAAAAGTGCAAAATGACCATTTTGCCCCTTGACCTTTGGCTTTGCCTTAAGAAATTTAGAGGGTCATTTTAATCATTTAACTCTCTATATGACTGCTGAAAATTGATAAAGATTGGTCAAGGGAAGTCAATGGTGGACAAGGCATTCTAGAAGAAGACAAGTATCACTCTTTGAGTAAGACAAGTATCACTATGTGAGAAGGTAAGCATTAATTAAACTCATCTAACCGTATTATCCTTAACCAAGCTCAATTATTGTGGAAGACTCTCTCTCTTCCATTTGATCGGCCAAAACCCTGTCTCTCTTCTTCTTCTCCCTCTTTTCAATCTCAACCGAGCAGTTTCTCGCGGACAGGGAAAACGTTTCCACTGTTCTGGCCATAACTTTGTCTTCCAACTTTGGATTGAGGTTAAACTACTGCCATCTTAGAGTTTATCGTCTTGCCGTTCTAGGAATGTATTATGAGCTTAATTTGGCCTAGCCATTTGTCCCGTAGGCCTATTTTAGTGGGCAAAGGTCAGGATGGAGGCTGATTCTGACCAGTTTTGGGGAAATATCTATTTCGGGGGCTTCCAGACTTCAAATAGCTTCAAATTTTCAGTGAGATATTCATAATATCTGGTACTAAGGTTGGATGGTCTATATTCACAATTTTGATGGTGTTAAAATAGGGTTTCATAGCTGATTATGGATGATTAAAACTGGATAGAATTTGCCTATTTAAGGACCATGGATAAAACCGGTTGGTTCGAAGGCTTTATGTTATTGTTTCGCTCCAAAACTCTCGGTGAGCTCCCTTAACATGTAAATTGAGGTCCTAGCAAGTTTATTTTGTGAGGAATTAAGATTTGGGACTGAAGTATAGCTTGATTGAACGGATTAAACTAGAAACTGATTATGTTTTGGGAGTACCCGTCATGACCGATTCTATTGGGGGTTAATTAAGGAGTATTTTGACTTCAAATTGACTCATAAGACCCCACAAGACATGATGTGAAGTGTTAATGGGGATTTGGTGATGTGGATTGGAAATTATAGGTGATTTAAGGGCTAAATTGATGCATAAAACTTCGAGTTGTATTCGGCCTCGCATGTGATTACATGAACCGAATGAATTGAGGGTTCGTTGAAGTATTGTCATATGTTCAATTGATCGATAAGGTATCTTAAGTTGCCAATTGAATTGTTATTGAGAGATTGGATTAGAGGAAGTTGAATGCGATGGCTTTATGATTCAAAATTGATGGACTTTTCCAGGTTGACGAGGGATCCTTGGTTGACTGCATACCAGTGGTATTGAAAAGGATCGTTTGATGTGAAATTTTGCTAATCGATCAAGGTAAGTGGTTCCTAAACCCTTACTTGAATACTATGACGCTACTGGATAGTTGTCTTGTGTAGCGTGATTGTGCGATAAAAGCATGGTAATGGATATGTGTTATTAAATTGGCTATGAGCCTTGTTCTTGTTCTTGTTATTAAATTGATTGTGAGCCCTGTTACTGTTAAGGAATTGGTCGTGGGCCCTGGTGATGACATCGCGGCCGAGGGCCTTAATGATCATTTGGCTTGGAGCTTTATGAAATTATATCGCGGCTTGGAGTCCCGGCAATACATCGTGGCCGTGGGCCCTGGAGATTATTTGGCTTGGAGCCTTATGAAATTATATTGCGGCTTAGAGCTTCGGCGATACATCGCGGTCGTGGGCCCTAGAGATGATTAAATGGTTTATCATTGAATGATTGGTGAAGTCTGTAGCTTAAATTGCCTGATGCAGTTATGTGGTGAGTATATTATGATTGATAATTGGGATTTAGAATGGCTAGAGAGCCCTTGTGATATTAATTAACTATGAGTTCTAGTAACACCGATTGGCCTATGGCCCCAGTGGTATTAAATGGCTACAAGTCTCAAAAGTACCGATTGGCATGTGGCCCTAGTGGTACAAAGATATAGATTGACCTGTGACCCCAGTGCCATCAGTTGACAAGAGTGCCAGAGAGGTACATGGCGGCTTGAGAGCTAGGCAATGATTGATTGTGATGACTCTGAAAGTCATGAGTGCTAGTTTATGTACCATGTACTCAAAGCATGAACACTTGATGTTGATTATGTGTAACTGTGACTCCTAATTATGCCTATTTTGCTAAGATAGTTGATTGATGAATGCCTGCTTCTAGTGTTGTTCAGTTGATCTGAGGGACTAGTGTTCAGGTCTAGGTTTAGATTTTATTTATTGAGATTTATATCTCACCCTAGTGGGGGTTTAACTTTTTCAGGTCCCAAGCGAATGAAATCTGGACTTGCCACAGGATGGCATTTGAAGAAGTCGTTGGAGTTAGATTTGTAACTGACCTTTTTATTTGTGAAAAGTGAATACCCATTTATCCTGAGTCATCTCATTATGGAATTGTACGAAGCAATTTTATGGCTTCCGCAATCTTGTTCCTTTGTCAAGTTGTTATTTGATTGGCCGGAGGATCTAAGATGGCACAGCTTGATTACAACCTGATGGGATGTTTGCGTGCTCGCGTGTTCAAGGCATGACATTGTGTCTTAGATCTAAAGATTATTTTACCCAAGACCAAAGCATGAACGATTAGACATTGACCATGCTAAAAATTTTAATGTTGCTAATCGTTCATTGTGTATCACGTTTAGAGAACCTATCTACTAGAAGCACTTGTATTCTAATTCAGGCATCAAAATACCCAACTAGTTGTGACTCGCTATTCCCTCAGGTATCCAATACTATATGGTGAAGCTAAGAACACACTAATCTCAACAATATCATTAATATTCACTAAATGATCCATCGAGGGGAAAGATGCATCAACGAACCGGTGATACCCGCTCCTTTGAACCAAAGCCATCTAATACACAAGTCAATATTGTGCCTTATGTCCAAGGATTGTCCAAGGATTATTTTACACAAGATCAAAGCATGAACAATTAGATATTGACCACGCTAAAAGCTTTCATGTCACTAATCATTCACTGTGTATCACGTTTAGTGAACCTATCTAGTAGAAGCACTTGTATTCTAACTCGAGCATCACAATACCTAATAAGTTGAGACTCTTCATTTCCTCAAGTATCCAATACTGTATGGTGAAGCTAAGAACACGTCGATCTCAACATAATTATTAATATTCACTCAATGATCCATTGAAGGGTAGCAATTTAAGGATTCAATCTAATTGTGAATTCATCACGCATATTCTTAACATCTCAAGAACGGGTTCAGTCATGACTGATCCTATGAAATTATTTATGCATGTAAATAATAGGACATGTGAATAAATAAGTCAATACAATCGAAATTCCTAACATGTAATTATTACAAATGATTGCTTTAGGGCATATATTTAACAGATACATGTTCATAGAAAACAAAAACAAAAAAAGGCAAAAACAACTGCGTCTCCCAGTGGGGATAGTACCCCACGGCAGCATGGACCCTATTAAGCAGTCTTATGGCAAAATGAGTTTTGTAAGCATTCCTCGAGAGTTTGGACCCAAAACATAGCTCGAAAGTTCGTACAAAATAAAGTCTATGATAAGGGTGTTTGGGCAAAAACGTTTAGACCTAACTCAATGGCTAGCAAAAAGTTTATGATAGGCGTATTTAAACCAGTGGTTTTAGAGAATGAACACATGAAATTAGCACCTAAGAATCATTTCTCAATAACAGAATCGTACAAAATCTTTTTTCCCAAAAAAAAAAAGTATGTACAAAAATCAACTCTTGAGGACAACATTCTCGCAAAAGAAAATAGGAATATCCCGAGACAAAAAGCGTGCTTAGAAGTTTGAAAAGCCACAATTATTTGCTGATCTTCGATGCAAGGACGAAAGGCACAAAAGAGGAAAATGAGTGAAGAAACCAAATATTTAAATTTAGTGTGATTTGGAGCTAACGAGTCAGCAGGGTAAACAAAACAGAAGATTAAAAAAAATTGAAAGAAAGAGACTGAAATTGCCTCTTTTTTCTAGACAACGTTAACGTCAGACGAAAGATTTAAACCGACAGGAAATAGGTAAAATGAAGCACTCTCCCTGTAGCGAAAGTGGCGGTGACGCATAGAAAATACATTGTCTAAACTTTCCTTAGAATTTTAGGCACTAAACTTGCAATCCGGATCGTTCGTGTTATGAATGTATGTCTCAGATTATAACTAATAAAAATATTAATAAAAAATTTAAAAAATTACCCCTTAAAAATCGGAGATTTGGACCATCCGTCCAAAAATGAACGGTCCGGATTATAAGGCCAGGTGTCTAAACTTCTGAGAAATGTTAGGCGATCCGGATTCTACTGCATACTTGCAAAGATATGACAACGATGTAGTCACGTCAAACGGATATCCAGAAAACAGGGAAAGAGACAGAATAATTCAGGGACCGGTGCAAATTGGCTTTAGTTTGGAACGGTTTGCACGTGTTTGGTAAGATCCAAATAGATTATCTCCGCTTCTTGAGCTAGAAATCCCCTAATGACCCAACCGACTTTGAGAACTAGGCGTATTGATTTTTCCTACTTGCAAGGGCGGCTAGCGCGGCTTAGTCATCTCGTATGCACAATCAAATTCTTCATTTGAGCCATAACTATCATACACAAATCGCGACCCGAAAATCTGAGGTTGGCAAGCACATCACTGTAGCCTCACTGATATATTTTAGCAGTTCCGAAGTTTTTCTACGTTAGATATGTCGCACATAGGCAACATTTTTTATTTGTAACAACATATTGATGCTTGGAAAATTGGCGAGATTGTGGTTAAACTGCTTTAATTGTAAGGAGTTTAAAAGATTGTTTTTATTAGCATTCACTAATGATATGGGATTAAGCAAAACTAATTATTCCAAATAGGGGTGAGTATGGTTTCAGGGTATAATTTGGAACCTGTAGAATCGGATCGAAAGGAACCAATTGGTTCCAGGTTACAAGGTATAGAGGGCAGGTTCTAGGTTTCAAAAATTAGAGAAACTACTTTGACGGGTAGGTTTCAGGTTCTAAGTAAGTGGAATCTGAAATCGTAACCTGAAACTTGGAGAAGTTTTTATATATTTTTTCTTCGTATGTGTTTTCGCGTCATTTTAAGATATTCCATAAGGACGATGATAAGTATGTAATCCGAAACTACTTTATCATTGAAACTCTTACTTTATTATTATTTTATATTTTTCGTATATCTAAATATGAGTTATAGCTAGTAGATTTTAGTAGCAGATGATGATCATTCATAGTAATCTTTCAACTAAGAATATATGTGGAACTTGAAACCGACCCTGAAACTTGGGACATGGTAGATTCTAGATTCCAAGATATGCAGGGTGGATTCTAGGTTCGAAAAAATAATAATAATCTGTATAGGCAGGTAGATTTTAGGTTCCAGTGATATCTATATGGAACTTGGAACCTCTCACCTATAATTTCAAAAATAAAAAAATAAAAAAAAAATCACCCATTTGACAAATTTAAATTTCTTTTAGCCACCACGGTCTTTATAAAGCCCCCTTTCCCTCACTCCCTCCCTCCCTCCGCTGCAGAGTGCAGACCGCTGTGTTTTGCAGAGCTGCCAACTCCACCATCCTCTCTCTAAAATGAAAGCTCTCCAATTGGCGCCACCGCAGCCTCCGCTCCTCCACTCGCGACGCGCCTGCGTCGCCGTGCCCCGGACTCTCTCCGCCCCAAACAAGGGCCACCCGTGGAGGCCGCTCGTGAGGGCCATCCTCTCCAAGGAAACGGCCAAGATGTCCCCGTTCCCGCGCGCTTCCCGCGAAAACCCGTCGCAGGCGTCCCCTTCTGCGCAGCCTTCGTCGCAGCAGGCCCTGCCCAGGGTCACCGCCAGCTCCCTCCAGTACCCGCCGGGCTACCTCGGGGCGGTGCCCGATCTCACGGCTGCCGAGGGGGCCGGAGACGACATCATCAACGCCATGAGCCATCTGACTAGAATTCTGTCGTCCAAAGTGTACGACGTGGCGATCGAGACTCCGTTGCAGCTCGCCACGAAGCTCTCCGAGAGGTGGGGAGTGAACGTGTGGCTCAAGAGAGAGGATTTGCAGCCTGTGAGTGCTTTTGGCGCTCTTACTTACTGATCTTGACCGCTTTCCTGTAAGGAATTGATCATCTTTCGTGGGTTTGGAAACTCATTTTTGAAGCAGTTTTCTGGAGTGATTTTGTCGGACGCCGAGTCATTTTGGGTACTCTTGAATGCCAACTCTGTGTTTGGAAGCTTTGGTGGCTTGGAAAGTTCACTTTTCCTCTTCCATTCCAATTAGCACTTAGCATATCCACAAAGTGTTTTGGACCGTGTGTCTAATTATGGGTTGTGGACCTTGTGGTCAGCTTGTGAAGTATGCGAGATAAATTGTTCTTCTCCTTCCGGCAGGTTTACTCTTTCAAACTCCGCGGCGCCTATAACATGATGGCAAAGCTTCCTAGAGAACAGTTGGAAAAAGGAGTTATCTGTTCGTCGGCAGGGAATCACGCCCTGGGGGTCGCCGCTGCCGCCAAGAAACTAAATTGCAGTGCTGTTATTGCAATGCCCGTCACTACGCCACAGATCAAGGTCTTACTTTGCAACCATTCAGTTTGTCTTTAGTTTTGTTGTTGTTGGTGGCCCCCCCTTGTCAAGTGGGTGGGTCGGGTAACAACTGATTAAATCCAAATAGACCCATTTAACCTAACTACGATCCATTAATTGCAATGCAAATCTAAAAATGATGAGCTCCATTCATGATCCGTTCATGATCCATACCCAATCCGATTCATACACAACTAATGCCCGACTTGACCCCTATTCACGGAATGATTCTTTAAATTTAACTGATTTTATGAAAACTTATACCCAAGCTGCTAAGGTGAGAGTGAAAAAGGGCGGGAGAGAATGAAGAGAGACATAAAAACGTATTAAGTTTAAGTAATTTGTGAATCCCATTTATGACCCATTAGATAGTCATACCATGTTTGAACCCATTTACCACCTATTTATTGAACATAACTAAAACTCATATAACACAACTCGGCCCATCATGTATAGGTCGAGGAACAGATTTACGACCTGTTTTGACGGGTCTAACAGTGGACAATATTTTACACGCATGGTGTTCTTATGTTGCAGTGGCGCTCCGTTGAGAGGCTTGGTGGTACATTGGTTCTGGTGGGGGATTCAAATGACGAGGCTCAAGCGTACGCTAAGAACCGGGGAGTGGAGGAGGGACGTCCATTCATACCTCCCTTCGATCACCCGGATGTCATCATGGGACAGGGTACGATCGGCATGGAAATCGTGCGGCATATGCAGGGTCCGTTGCATGCCATTTTTGTCCCGGTGGGGGGTGGTGGCCTCGTAGCTGGTGTTGCTGCTTATGTTAAGAGGGTTCTTCCAGAGGTTGGTCTGTTTGTTCTCCCCACAAATTAATTTTCGCCGTTCTTTGACATCATTCATGATGTCTTCATCTTTAATCCCAGTTGCTTATCTCTCATCTTTTGTAAAAGATTCTTGTTATACTGATGAGCATAGAAGCAGCTTGGTTCATTTGGAATAAGACTTGTTCGCTGGTCTGAAGAACACGTAAGGATATGTTCAGGAGCAGTAGTGTGGATTGGAGTTTCGACTATAGAATTGTTATGGCATCACAATGGTAATGGAAAATGACATAAACAGTTCCATAACTTTGACCTGATGTGCAATGTTAATCATGAACTCTTAATCCATTCAAGTGATCCTTGAAATTTTCCTAAATATTCAGTCTAGCTCTTAAACTTTCAATTTGTTCAATTTTGTTCCTTAACTTTTCATAAAAAAAAAATTAAAATTTTTGTAATTACAATATTGTCCAGATTTAGTATCTATAGATTTCAATTAATTTCCTAAATCACGAAAAAAAAAATGGCCATCTTTGTATTACTTTTTACCTTTTTGGTGTTTATAATATTTCAATAGTTTCATTTAAGTACGTTTTAGCTCGCGATCTCTATGAACATCACTCGTAGTTGTATTGAGTTGATATTCATGCTTTTTAGTTTCCTATTTTACATATTGAATTAAATTTAATTAGGAATAGGAATTACATTAATTTAAGTAAGGGAAGTACATAGATAAATTAATATCATCATCAAAGATTCTTATGCAAACACTTACTTTTAAGATAAAAGAATTATGAATCCCATAAAACCGTAAATGAGGTTGTATTTTTACTGTTATAGAAATCATAAGCATTAAATACTTAAATGAAACTATATTAATATTTTCGACCAAAAAAAAAGGTATATTAATGTTTTTAAAGACCGAAAAAGGTAATGAAAAATAGAAAAAAAATTCGTTCATTTAGGAAATGGACTAAAATTAAATGATATTCCAAAATCTAGGTAAGATTAATTGTAATTATGGAAACTTGTTAATAGTACCAAAGGATTGATTCGAAGAAGAGTGATTAGATTGACCAATTTGAAAATTAAAGGATTATATTGAATATTTATGAATAATTCAAGAACTTAAAAGTCTAGGGGTGGCATTACATATTGTACCAAAGTTTAGGGACTATTAATGTATTTTTTTCCCAAGAGTAAAGTACCAAACCTGCAAAACAAGCATTCAATCACTCAGAATGGTCGACCAAAAAAAAAAACAATCACTCGGAATGGAGAAGAGATTTTGGAATGAAATGATGATGAATTCTTTGTAGTAGGGGTAGCTTTTACAGGCAGTAGACGTAGAAATCAACATGAATATTGATTCCTCCGGCTAGTATGTGTCCTATCATTGAATTGAAGAGCAAAGTAAGACATCTTAACTCGATATTATTATGTGATTCCAAAGAGAATGAAAATCTCCCGGACGCTTTTGGCCAAGTTTATTTGTTCTGCCAACAGAGTAAGAAAACTCTGATCCAGCAGCCTATAACTGCTGGCATATGTCATTGAAGACCATCATCTTTTGTCTTCTTTCCGGGAAAGCATCTTGTGGTTATCATTGCAGTAGCATTAACACCAACTTTATCCAATAATTTCTGCTTTTGCTGGTTATTCCAGTATGAATTGAGTGGCTTTAACCGTTGTTTCTTATTGTTAAATATGTCTCGAGTATAAATCAGTTACGGATATAAATCGGTTTGTTACAGAAATAGAAAATATTGAAATATGTAAGATTTGAACAAGACTAGTTGAATTTCAAAGACTCCTATGCTACGAAACTTATTCCGGCAAAATACAACCAATAAAAAGAAGGGCTCATAATATATTCATTATACGGTGGGGTCCATGGAGTAATAAAGGGCTTTGCTTCCCTTTTATTGAAACCTGCATAATGATAGTCGTTTAAAAGGGTAGAAGAGGTTGTTCTCTATAGGTCCCACTCCAAGGCAAGTCTTGGTCAAAGAGGAAAGAAATAAAAGTAAATCTCCTACTTTTATCTTTCTTCTCACGCATAGACAAGGTTGCTCGAGAAATAGTCATGCCGCACAAGAGGAAAAAAAAAAGCCGCACAGAAATGTAAATAGGGAGTCGCGAGCGTAGCGAAGAAGAAGAAAATGAAAAGTTCACGACAATCTAATTTCTTTTCTTTTCGATTGCACGTGCTCGGATGCGGTGATTTGTGCTTTGTGAGTTTTTTTTTTAGCTTTATTATATCCAATTGAGTTGTTTTATCGGTAAACACTTGGGTTTGGGTATAATCTAGGTGCGGGAAACACGATCATATTGAGCGGTTGTAAATTCTATTCTTCGATTACAGTGGATTATTCTTGCTGGCTCTCCTCATGAATGTAGGTATCGACGTTCGGACTGAACCACGTTATATATAGTGTATTCATCATTCCTCATTATTTTTTTCTCTGGACTTTTCCGTTGACATATTTGCAAGATCCTGGTAGTTTCGGCATATTAGTATTACAACACTTATCATGAACACTTGCCTTTCCTGTGTCTCCTCTCTCAGGAACCATCTTCAGTTTATTCTTTTCGTGGTTATTAGTTTGTATAATGAAGTAACTAAGCTTTATACTTCTTTCCCCTTTTGGCCGGAAAATACACGTTTGGAGAGGTTTAGCAGAGTTACTTTTCAATTGCAGCTGTGGATCTCTTTTCATGTGATTATATCTTTGCAGGTAAAGATAATTGGGGTTGAGCCTGCTGATGCGAATGCTATGGCATTGTCTCTTCATCATGGCCAGAGAATAATGTTGGAGCAGGTTGGAGGTTTCGCAGATGGTGTAGCGGTTGAAGTGGTTGGTGAAGAAAATTTCCGTCTGTGTAAAGAGTTGGTAGATGGCATAGTTCTTGTGAGCCGTGATGCAATATGTGCCTCAATAAAGGTGATTTAAAGAGCGAACTGATATGATTTTGTCAAATTATTTCGTGAGATGTTTTACAGTGTAGTTTTGACCAGTCATTGCTCTTATAAGTACACCTTAAAGGATCAACCTTGAAATTTTACTGTGCAAGGACATCTTTCAAGGGTTCAATCATCAGTTTACAGCAGGCTATTTAAGGTCAGATATAAGTGGATATGCATACTTCTAGTTCTGGTGATTCTGGTTATCATACTTTCCATAAGCCGGGAAAGGTATCGATGACCATGGGAGTAGCGTTATGTTGCGATGATCTTGCTGTCAAACATGTAGTAATGTTCTTTGATGGGAAGCGTCATGAAAGAAATCCTTGAGCTCGGAAGCTGGTTTTGTATGCTATAATGTCAAAATTTTCCCTTTTCGTCTGCACAAGGTCTCCCAAGACAGATTCTAGCCAGAAGATTAAGTTGACCTGAGTCAATATCTTTTTTCCACTTTCGAGAGGATCGAAAGTAACATGTTGCGTATGCCTTTTGAAATCATCTTTACCATGTTACATTCTTTTGAGGATGATGCTCGTAGGCGGTATCTTAATCTTGTTGTCTCAGTGTTTAAGATTTTCTTTTGCTGAGAACCGTGATTGTCGCATAGCAGTTCTATTGAATAAACTCTGGATATTGTGTTTCAGGACATGTTCGAGGAAAAAAGGAGCATTCTGGAGCCTGCGGGTGCTCTGGCGCTTGCTGGAGCTGAAGCATACTGCAAGTATTACGGTCTCAAGGGAGAAAATGTTGTTGCAATAACCAGTGGGGCAAACATGAGTTTCGAAAAGTTGAGGGTGGTGACTGAAGTTGCAAACGTGGGTAGGCGACGAGGCGATGCTCGCAGTCGCAGCGGTTATGCCTGATAAAGCTTCAAGCGGTTCTTTGAAATGGCATGTATTGCTGAGGTTTTAACCCATCTTTTCTTACAGAAGAGCCACGTCGATGATGGTCGCGGCTGATGCGCATTGGGTATTGCAGATTGGCCCGATGAACATAACGGAGTTCCAAATGTCGGCATAATTCAGATAGAGGCTGTAGTACTCACAGGTAATGACCTTGTCCATCTCCGTCAGCAACGAGAAGAAGGCAGGACTTCTCAAAGGATGCTGTCAACAAAGTAAAACTATTCCGTTGATGTAGTGTTTATCACTAATGATATTACTATGGCTACAACTTTAGTCTCATCTCTCCCTCACACGTGAGCCTAAAAAATGGCATACCAGCCTACCAATCAACTATCGATTCTAATACCATTTTTTAAAAGCGTGTAATAGAAGTTTGATAACTTCACCCGAAGAGATTGCCAAAGGACCCTATTAATATATCCAGTTGTTCCACTTAGATATATTGACTGGTTCAAACCATATCAATTTTCCGACGTAAGATTTCTCTAACATAACTCACACAACATAAATAATGAGGAAAAAATGAAAAAATGGTAATTTAGAAATTTTAAACGTGAGACAAATAGGTGTTTTCAATTAGACTCCATTTGTTTCGCGAAAAGTAGGAAATTTATGGAAAGTGACTTCCTTTTTCGATGTTTAGCTGGAACTTGAAAAAAAAAACACATGAAAATACTTTTCATCTTTACCCCCTTTTTTTTCCTTCAAAATGGACATGTTATTTAGGCTTCGATAACTTGGGTACGGGCTGTCTGGAAAATGGGTACGGGACTCAAGTCCTCAATTGTTCGGGCCCAAGTCCATAGACGTCGGGGCCCAGGTCTGGCGGTCATCTTGATCGAACTCTTATATGTCGCCTGTACATTACAACTCTTCTTCTACCTAAAATACACGAGCTTTGCAAGGCAATGCAGTTTATTGCTCTTCTTCCCAAGACCCCTAATTGCAATTGGAGTTCGAGTCCTGCGATGAGGAACTAAATTCAAGTCCACCCTTTTCTCGCATTCAAGAAACTACGTGATAGTGGCAGCGCCATAGCATTCAATTAAATTCGCAGAAACTTTTCACTATGACATAACAATAGAAAGTCAAGACAAGGCTCATTCACACAACATCAAAATATGCAATAATTTAACTTCGCGCTCCTGATGAAACGTCCCGTGGATGAAGTGAACAACGCCTTGTGAGCAGCCTTTAAACATGCGTACGGAGCAGTCAATGACAGGGACTGAAGAGCGACAACAGATTGATCTAGTGATGAAGATTCGAGCAATAGGTTCACCATCCTTCCGTCGCCGCACATTTGTGGCGTGCTCCAGTCCAAACTACCCATTAAATTAAGCTCAACCTCATAGTACCGATCCAAATAAATGTTAATGCAATGCAAGAGTGAGAAACATTGAAAATGTTATGCATGGAATATTATGTTTCTTTTAGGCGAGAACTAAAGTTAGTTCTCATTTTATGAAATATGAATGAATATCAAAAATTGGTTATTTTTTTATATCAGTCCAATCGACTTCATAGTTTCGGATTGTATGCTAGCATAACTTCCATGTAATTCGATTCCTAGCGAGTCGGCTGACAGTTTCTGACCGCCTGATTCAATAGCAAGTATTGAGAAAGATCTGGAACTAATCGAAGATGACACACATTTTTTTATGAGAGCCACTCTATGCAATATTGCTTGGGAGAACTTATGCGCAAACACAAATGAGAGCACTTGATTATTTATGCCTTCGCACGAGAGTGGTTTACTCTTCTTGGATCATTCTAAAGAGTCGTGGTTCACTCCCTCCTTACGTTGTTATAGATAACTAGTTCTATGGGGAAAATTATCAAGAAATTAATAAATCTATTATATTTTCTATAATTCTTTATTAAACTTTTTATATTTGTGTCAATTCAATTCTAAATTTTTTTTATGTAAATTCAGTTATAAACATTTTGCATTTGTTTATATTCAGCCCATACGGCTAACTTTTGTCCGACTAACGATGACGTGGATAATTTTTATAATATTTTAATATTTTCTTAGTTTTTCTTTTTTAATTTTGTACATTTTTTCTATTCCCTTTTTATTTATTTTTTTCCTTCTTCCTCCACCCAATTGCCGCCGGCGAGATCAACCTCGTCAGTCTCAGGCGAAACTCGCCCCCCGCCAGCCACTTGCTGGGGCTAGCCTCGCCGTCACCGGCCTCATCCGGCCATGGGGATGCAACCTCGTGCGGCGCCTCGCCCGGCCATGGAGAGACGACCTTGCCCAAGCCAGATCTGCTCGGGAAAGAAGGAGAAGATGGGAGATGTTTTCCGTCGAGCTCCGCCATTCCGTGCTGCAGGATTTGTCACGAAGCGGAGTCCGAGAGCGAACAGAGCTTGGAAACTCCTTGCGCTTGTTCGGGGACCGTCAAAGTGAGAGGGAGCTCGTGAATTCTTCCCTCTGCTTTGAGCCCGAGCTGTTGATTCTCTCTGTTCGCTGTTTTGATCGCCCTCTTGAATTTCATTCCTTTTTCCTTTTGAATTTTTCTCACCACAGCGATTCTGATTTTTTCTTGCTCATCGCATTTAGCGCACAGGGATTGTATCCAGAGATGGTGCAGCGAGAAGGGAAGCACAACTTGTGAAATATGTCTTCAGGTAATTCTTTTTTCCAATACAAAAGAAAATCGATTCTGCTGCTGAACAGAACAAGAACGAAAATCGGGACATTCACGCTTTATCTTCTTCTTCTTTCCTTTTTTTCATGTGGAATATACCTGTAATTCAATAAGAAGAAAGGAGAGGAAAAAAAAAAGAAATAAAATAAAACAAAATAAATCCAAAAAAATATTAAAATTTGTCCACTTCAATGCCGGCATCCAAGTCAGCGCCAGCCGGCACTCACGTTAGCATCGGCCGGCCAAAATTAGCTTGATGAATTAAATTGGCACAAATGCAAAATGTTTAAGGAAAATTCGGCAAAACAGAAACGATTGAGGCTAAATTGACAAAAGTGCAGTAGGTTTATGACTTTTTTTTGACAATGTTTCCCTAGTTCTGGGGGTGTCACCAAATTGAAAAATCAAACCGAATTGCTAATCGCATTGAAAATTTTGCGCATTCTGATTTGTTTCTGGTAATTAAAAAATAAACATTCTTTATTTCCAGTTTGGCTCGATTCTATTAACCAAATCAAATAAAAAATCCCTAAAATAACCTTTTTATTTTTTTTATTTTTTTTCTTTTTCTGGATGAAGGCCGGTAGGGGTCGCAATCCCCTGTCAAGGGCGACAAGCCCTCACTTGCCCTAAGCGAGGGCGCCATAGCTCTCGACCAGTGGCCAACAGTTCCTCGGCTCTCAGCCCAAAAAAGAAAAGACAGAAAAAGGAAAAATTGAATTGAAGAAAGAAATAACGAAAATTAAATCAAGCCTAAATGATTTTAGTTTATATTTAGTCCAGATCGACATTCGATTCAGTTCAAGCTTGCACGCTAATGATTCAGTTCTGTTCGATATTTCAAAAAAATTTAACCGAACTGAACCATTGCACCCTCCTAACGACATCTATAATCCTTTGGAGAAGAGGGGAAGCGAAACTTTTTCTCCATACTCCACTTCTTTCCCGTCATTTTAACTGCACATACCCTACTTTATCCAATACTCCGTCGTAAGGATGTGTGTGTATATCCCAATTCTCTTGACGTTAATTGCTTCCTCAGCTCGGCTAAATACGGGGAGTACCATTTATAAGGCGCTTCAACACATGGTTTTAGATTAAGGTACGTCGAGCTCAATCTTGTGATACACTGATAGACGAGGTGAGAATTCTCTCGAAAATTATTACCAAAGACATGTTTGAGTTCGAGCGTGAACGAGATTTAATCGAATGACCGTCCAACCCATGAGATTGTAAGATATCCATCCAAGGTCGAAGACATATAATTCCAAACTAAACTTTCTGTTGTCAACTAATGTCAAGAGCGTGAACCACAAATGGAAACGTTCGCGGTGTCTCGAGGGTTGTTGGACCATTGACAGTGAAGAGACCCTTTTTCCGTATCAACGTGGGCCGAAACTAAAGCAGATGGAAATCAAAAAGCAGAAAACACGAAATGCACATTAATGTTTTGGGTCCGGTAAGATTATCAAAAAAGAAAAAAAAATCTTAAACTTATTGTAATTATGTCAATTTAAATCTAAATCTTTTTAATTTGCCTATTTAGTACTAAACTTTTGACACTTTGTCATGGACGACGATTGTCCTACATAGCACTATTGGCGCTTACGTAAATATTTTTTTTAAAAAAAGATTAACGCTTTTTTGAATCTTTTTGCAATCGACCGAGGGCCACAACCCTCGCTAAATCATTCGAGAGAGGCAATCACCCAGCTCAGCCCTCTTCAGGCATTGCTAGTGGCCAATCATTACATGAGATTGGTCTTCGGCAAAAAAAAAAAGATAAAAACAGAAAAAAGAAAAAAAATTTGTAGAAATTCAACGATATCGTCCATGTCAGCCTCGGTACGCCACATAAAACGGACGACACTGATTAAACCGCCACGTCATATTTTGACAAATTGTAAAGAAGTATAAAATTGAACTGACACAATTAAAATTGTATGTGGCACAATTAAAAAATTTATGAATGAATTGAGCCATGTATACTAAGTTTAAGAATTTTTTTAAATAAATTTTTCCTAGGCTTTGTAGTATCCACGTGAAGGAAAAAAGAGCCCCACTTCACGTGGATAGTACAACAGTAAGGGACCAGTCAACAAACAACAGCGACTCCGTCCTCTTGTGAAGTTGTCTTGAGTTAGCAAGTCCGGGAGCCCTCGTTGGCCATTCCCCCCTTTAAATGGAGCACCAGCAAGCAACAGCGTTGGCCCCTTGTACCTTTCGGGCCACGTCATCGGTCGAGCCTTTCTTCAAAAACAGAGCATGACAAGTTCCTAAGTTTGATGCGTTAAGAAAAACCATTCTGTAAAATAATCAGTCTTGTTACTTTTTTCTTTCTTTTTTCAGTTGGCAAGGCATAATATTACCCATCCTCTGAGCAGCACAGAAACCGATACCGGTATCGATACCGATACCGACATGATACGACCACGACACGTCATTTTTCAAAAATAAAAAAAACCTACACGTGGGGACACATTATCTTAAATATATTTTTTTTAAAAAAAATAAAGCTAAAATAGGTATTATATGCACTGATTTGAATCGTAGACGGCGAGATTTCACTTATGTCCACAATTTGACAAACTCAAAAATTGTAAAAAATAAAAAGATATCATATTATGGTAAAATTAACGGTAGGTTAAAGGCATGACACTATCAAAGGATACCAAACGTGATTAGAAAGTTTATCTTTCATAAAAGATCTGAAAGTTAGTATTGACGAGCAGGTAAGGCTAAATTTTTAGAAGACGAGTCAGTTCCATAACTCAAAAAGAAGGAAAGGGAAAAGCGACAACGGGGTCGCAATTCTACGATATCTAAGGTTATAAAGTCCAAACTGCCGATATTAAGTTTTTTCTCTTTTTTCAGGAGCTTCGCGTGTCCGATACGCCGGACACGGGTGCCGGCCGAGTATCGACCGTGTTGACCAAGTATCGAAATGCCGACACACGGTCAACGCGACCGACACGAGTGTCGGGAGGTGTCGGACGGGTGTCGGTGTCCAACACATGTCCGACACCACCCTCACCTAGGAGGAGTGTCGGTCCTACATAGCCTATCCTACCGAATTTTGACAATCATGTACCTGGCCTGGACACGACTGATCTGCCCATATACATAGAATTTGGTCGTGACCAGAAACTTTGTATATAGCTCAACGGCGAAGGGCAATGCTTTTCCGGGCCAAAACAAAGGACGATGTCTGCCGAGTTCTTTGACTCTCCGTTTTGAAGAGAATCTTTAGTGCTTACTTATCCCGTGCTTGTGAAGGCTGGCTTTCAAATTGAGTTTATTGAGTGAAGGGTCCTATCGTCATTGATTATTGAATGTGACCCGCACGTTTAAAAGTCGACTAAACTCGGACGGATCACTTAGAGTGCATTTGGTAGCATTCGCGTTTTCGGGAATAATTTCTGTTTAGAAATAGCATTTCTATTTGTATTTTCAGAATGAATTTCTAAGCAGGATAACATATTTGATAATTGCACAAAATCCGATGTTGTCAACTCTTTCATGCTACATAATAAATCTTTATATGTCAAAGACTGGCTAAGCAACTCGTACGTAGAATTCCAACGAGTTGGAACATCTTTTGATTTTTTTTTGTTCTTCTATTTTTTTTACAAAATCTGTCTCAGTCTTTCATAGTTTGGGATGGGTCCATAAAAATCGAATTGTTGTCTTTATTAGATTGAGAAAAACATTAATAATTTGTAAACCATTTTATATACATAAATTTAAAACATGACAAGCATATATAATGTGAAAAAATTATGCACCAAAAGCAAGTTTACAAATATGTTCTAACTTGAAAATGGAAGCGGTATTTACCACGGCATTATCAAAATCAACTGAAAAATTTTTATTAACAAAAAATATTCTTCTAAAACTTGCCTAATTATTTTATAAATATTATTTTCCGTATGCCTATCATCAAAAATTCGAAATGCAATGACTCTTTTTTGAATGTTCCAATCATCGTGTATCCAATGACATGTAATACTCATATAAGAATGAGTTTGATAAGGATTACTCCAAATGTCGCTATCTATATACACACATCTATTGAAATTCATAAAAAAAATATTAAATCTTCTTTTCTTCTTTTATAAATATCAAAAAGTTGACATTTAAGCGTATTTCTCAAAACAGGTTTTACTTGTGAAGTACATACAGTATTTATAAAATGATTAAAATCTACTTTTTCATCAAAATTAAATGATAAATGTTAAACGGCAGTAAATCTAATTAGTTCTTATTTATACACTCAGTCACTGTAACGAAATAAAAGAGGAGCATTCGGGATTAGCATACCTAGAAATTTGTTGTTGATTGCTGTCGATTCATGCTTGCATTTGATGTTTCGACTTCAGATGCCGTTTAAATGTTCCATAACCGCCTCCACATGCAATTTTGAATTTTTTTCATAATATTTACATTTTACCTCACAGTTATTTGCACCTAAGTGTTCCTTCGTGAAGTGTTGCCATAGGTCAGATGTACCCTCCTTTTTCGGTTCCTTTGTTGTTGGCATTTCTTTGACACCGGCAAGAGGATGAAGACTTTCTTGCAATGGAACGTGCTTGACGTTGGGAATAACATTGATATTATTATCATTGTCTATCCAACATGCAAACTCATCCCCATCAGTATATCGCGTTCTTTCCCTGTCACCAACTCAACTTACACTTGTCATTTTTTGAGATAATTGAGCGGAAATCGGATAGAGAAAATTGATAGAATTGAAAGATTTGAGCGGATTGAGAGAATTTAAGATAAATTGAGAGAAATTGTGAGAAAAAATCAAAGATGGAAAGGGGTATTTAAAAAGATTTAGGATAGTTTAAAAAATTAAGGAAAAAATAAAAATAAAATAAAAGGGGGGAGCCGTTGTTTGCAACAGTTGGAAAAGAGCCGAATGGCTCTTTCTTGAATTTTATTTATTTTATTTTTTCAGCTGTTGGGTCTCTACATTTTTCAGGAACCGTAATCGGCGAGCCCCGTCAATGGACTGGTTACGGTTGGTCAACAGGCCTGTTCCAAGCTCAAATCGGCCCATGGTCACCACTATAATTTGAAACGACAAAAGGTTTAATTGTTTAAATTTTTGGTGCGTAATTAGTTATATATATGTATATATATATATATTTGCAACAAAAAAACGCATTATCACAATATCACTAAATATTCCGCAAATATTGTGATTGTCTTGATTAAATTAAATGAATTGATTGAATATCTTCTTTCCAAAATTATTCCATCATATCTTTTCTTGACATCCCTATCTCGTCTCTATCAATCAATACTTTCTAAGCGAGCTTAAGTATCCCTACTACTTAAACTCTTTCTTCGACAAGAATGAACACACTTACATTCCATCCATTCTTTACGAAAGATACTCTCTCTTAAAATCTTCTTCATTACCTCTCACGGCTTCCAACAATGCTTTTGCTTCAAAAAAAATACTCGTTTGAAGACCTCTGAATAACCCTGAGTGATCTAGAAGATGAAGATAACCTCACTCTTGAAGAATTCATGGTAAAAATCTGGAAAGAGAGAGAGATTGCACTAAGAACTGAAATGGAAGAAGAGGGTATCTACCATAAGAAGACGATAGAAGAATATCATACCTTTCTAGAAGAAAACAGAGAAGATGGTACTGAATATGAAATAAAGCTAACTGACAAGTAAGAAGCTGATTCTCTGGGGGAGCAGACGGAAATTGGATTAGAAGAAGCAGAGGAGGAGATGAGCCTGAATACAGACTCTGAATTACTGAAAGATGTCCTGTACTTCCAGAATGAGTTGAAGCATCAAACTCAAGAACCGTACAAGATACTCTTCCAGGAAGCAGGCAAGATGAAAGAAAAGCCGTTGGATGAGTTTACGGAATTAAGCCGAAAAGGAAGGACTTACATTCCTCAAAGTGGATCAAATAAGCAAAAGGATGAACAATCTTAGATACGCCATCAATCAAAAGCTAGAAGAGTTTTCAAAACTCGTACAGTCAAAATTCCCTCAAGACTTTGTACTATCCACATTTGCCCGTACAAGCTCACATCCAAGGAAACAAGAATCTAAACAACTCACTAACCTGATAAAATTTGAGACGTTATCTTTGCCGAACACAACAAACATATTAACAATATGAAAAACACCAACTGTGGTGTACACTTACTGCAACAAAAAGCACCAAAGAAAGCTTAATAAGGGAGTAAGAGCACGATACAAATTGAGATAAAAGTGTAGGAGGAAATGACCATGCCAAAGTGAGGGAAGAGTAGAGCGCGAGAGCTTCAAATGAGAGTGAGGGAGGAGAGCAGCGCGAGAGTGAGAGGTGAAAGGGGGAGAGTGGAGGAGGGTTCAACTTTGCTTAAAAGCAGAGCCAAACCATTTGCTACAGCATGCGGCACCATTATGTCGAGAGGGCCGCGTGGCTTGCTTGCCATGTGGGCTGCCGAATGGGGCCGCCTGACGCCTCGCTCGGCATAATGGGCATTCGCGTGGGGCCCAATCGGCTTGCTGCCTCGTTTGGCGGCCCATATGCCGAGCTGTACCCAATTTGATATTTTTTTGAATGCTATTTTGGTTAATTTTTCTTAAAAAAATTCTAATTTGAAAAATTGCCCAATTCTTATTTGTGGACACTTGTGTCAATCATCTAACCACGAGAGTCTAGCATCGACGTCTATGCTATGTTGCACGGACACGTCATCTTAGGATTTTTTTTTGCGTATCGAATACGTGACGGTGTCTGACACGCTGGGACTCGCGTGTCCCATGGGGCAATCTAGGCAAATGAAAAAAAAAATCGAGGGCAAAAACGTAAGTGGAGAAAAATCTGAAAATTCACTAATTATTAAAAGTTAATTTTAATGGTAGCATATGAATTGTACAGTGATTGTTTTTTTTCCTCCAAATTTTTGTAATTTCAATAGAATTTATTATTTAAATAAATATAATAAAAAAATTTGACAATTCCAGGTTCGCTCAGCAGTCGATTTGTCAATTGGGGCTGCCGGCTCCCCGTTTGACAATTGGGTAGCCAATTGGGGTGGCCCAGCCCCCACTCGACATATGGGCCGTCGAGCGAGGCCCAATCGGAGCAATTGGACCCCGCTTGATGGCCCAATTGTCAATTGGGGGTGGTGTCGCGCCCCCTCGACAATTGGTTCGCCGAGCAGCGCCCAATTGCACCAATTGGGTGCTGGTCGACGGCCCATATGCCGAGCGGCACCCAATGTGTTTTGTGCGTGCGCGCGTGTGTATATATGCTTTTTTTGATAATTTTTTTTAAAAAAAATACTAATTTAGAAAATTGCCCCATAAAAACCCGATTACGTTTCAGTTCCTAAATTGGAAATCCCGTTACGACATGACTAATGCATTTGGAATTCTATTTTATCCCGTATTTTCAATTTTGAACGTGAATATTTATATCTTATAAATAAATTTACCCCAAAAATTTTTAAATCTTGAAGTATTTCTCTTTTCACATATATGTGTACAATCTGTACATTAATTTGTTATATTTAATTAATAGTAAAAACATTTTGGATATGAGACAATTTTGCAAAAAAGTATTTACATGTAAATTTTCCAATACATGCAAAGAGTGTGCACTTTACTAGTACATACAATGACATGCTTTCACATATTGAAGTACGGTTTTATGTACTTTACAGAAGCCTCGTTTTAAAAGTCACGAAATAAATCTTGTAAGTCATGTAATCACTCTTTTGCACTTTTACCTAATATGGGAAGCGGCAAGGCCATGAATAACGGGCGTTTCTGGCAGGAGAAAATGAATTTTGGTAGCTAGTAGCTAACGGCACATTCAATGTATCACTTTGTACAAACACTGGCGTGATCATGCTACGCTGCTGTATCCCTTTGCTCGCTACGGTATTTGCCAGCTCCTTTAAGCATGGATGGGAGACGCGGGGACCGCCTATGTTAATCACGCTCACCGCAACGTAAATTATAATGCCAAATGCCAGTGCGCGTTAGTGACTCCGATCGAAGGTGTACCAAAGCACAAACTAGTAAATTCCCTACTGTGTCAAATGCACGTGTCATTGGCCATGAGGCGGGTGAACAAAAGAATCAATGAAACCTGATATTTGGCACTTAGACGTGGGCGGTTCGGTTTCACAAAAAAGGTGAAATCAGGATTCCGGTTTCGAAATTTTAATTTTTTTAAATAATAAATAATAAAATAAAATAAAATAAATTATTAATTATAATTAAATTGTACATTATAATAAAAATTAAAAAAAAGAGAGCAGAGAAATAGGCTTTGAATTATTATTTTAATGTAATTTTATAAATTATTATAAATTACAATGTAATGAAATTCGGTTCCAAAAAATATGAAGCGAATCCCAGCCTCACCTCGAAAGTTTCTTACATAAGAATTTATGATAAACCGCGTTTAGGCGAAAAAGTTTAGGCCGACCTGGCCTCAGGGCCTAACCTGACAATCCAAAACACACTACTGCTACTACCGTGTGTGTTAATTTAGCATATTAATTATCAATCGAAATAGCTTCTTTCCCCGGGCCCACCCATCTTCCTTCGTGGGACGAGCGAGGAATATTCAAAACGCAGCCAGAAGACCAACACTCCGTCCTTTTTCTTTTTCTTTTTCTTTTTTTTTTGGGCCACCATCAAAATACCAAATAAAAACTTTAAAGCCTCTCTACAATTATATTCCACTATCAATGAAGAAAAATTAATCACAAGTTTTAAGTTGTGCTAGAAGCAATATGATTTGTCGTCTCAAATTAGTGGTTTTAGAGGATCATTACCCAATAATATAATCATGCAAAATATTCACAAAAATAAACTCTCGAGGGACAACATTCTCACAAAAAAAATAGGACATAGGAAAATGCCCGTATGAAATCACCCTAAAAAAAGTCACAATTGAATGATATTTGATTATCGTACTTGACTTCGTATGAACTCTGGGACGTAAAATTCGATGGTATTCTCTGTGATGAAGGGAAGAAAAATGTGAAGAAGGTAAACTCCATATTGACTTCAATTGGCTATTGTCAGATAGGCAAGTATAGTAGCCTCACGGGCTTGGGGCGAGTCATCGAAGTGCCGGCTCCTGCGTAGTTAGCTTGTGCTTCGCACAGTGCTTTTTAACCAGTTTGCTGGTTACGTATCCCCGATAAATAAGCATTGTGCGTATGTAGTGTGCATTTTTCATCTTTATTACTGTATATTGTGATTCAGTAGATTCTGTGGACGTGGGTGGTGGAAAGTCCAATCCACGTCCTTTAATTATAAGGACTTTTAAGCAATTACGTTATTAGCATTTATTAGTGATATGGGCATGTTTTTTAACGATTAATTACAAAAATAGGAAAACAAGAAAACACCCCTTTTTCTTTTTCCGGGGGTTGGGTAGGTTTTTTTTTTTTTTTTAAAAAGTGAGATGGAACACCTACTTGACAAATCCAAAATTTCTTTTCCCCACCATCACCATCGTTATAAGTCACGCCACGGTCCATCCTCCCCCCACCATCATTTCGGTGCAGCCACCGTGTTTTCCAGCAGCAGCCACCACCGCCACCCCCCTCTCTCTCTCCCCCCGATCAACACTTCCCCACGCGCATCCATTCCACAAGAGCGCGCGCGCGCTCCCCCACGCAATGGAGTCTCTTCAATTGGCGCCACCGCAGCCTCCCCACATCCGCTCGCGGCGCGCCGGCGTCGCCGTGCCCCGCACCCTCTCCTCCCCAACCAAGGGACACCGGCGGAGGCCGCTCGTGAGAGCCGTCGTCTCCAAGCAAACGGCCGAGATGTCCCCGTCGCCGGCTTCCCGCGAAATCCCGTCGCAGGCGTCCACGCCCTCGTCGCAGCAGCCCCCCCTGCCCACGCTCTCCGCCAGCTCCCTCCAGTACCCGCCGGGCTACCTCGGGGCGGTGCCTGATCGCACGGCTGCCGAAGGGACCGGACACAACATCACCAATGCGATGAGCTATCTGACCAACATTTTGTCGTCCAAGGTGTACGACGTCGCCAAGGAGACTCCGTTGCAGCTCGCGACGAAGCTCTCCGAGAGGTGGGGAGTGAATGTGTGGCTCAAGAGAGAGGATTTGCAGCCTGTGAGTACTTTCGACACTCTTTACTTTTGATTCTTAGCACTTCCCTGAAAGGAATTGATCATCTTTTGCGGTTTGAAAACTGATTTTTGAAGCAGTGTTCTGAAAAGATTTTTGGTGTACGTCTAGTCGTTTTGGTACACTTTGAAATGCTAGTTTTGTGTTTGAAAGCTTTGGTGGTTTAGAAAGTTCACTCTTTTCTTCCCTTCTGATTAGCAGAGCTTTTAGTTTCTTGATTTTTTCATTTTAAAATAAGCAAAGAGGGTGGTCTTATTTCGAGTAGAAGCAAGCTGGCCGGTTCTTTTTAGGACAGTTCACTGCATAATCCGTCGACTGTAATTGCCTATGAAGCGTGGATAGTGTTTTGGAACTTTGTCTTCCTCTTCTTTGTTCTGAGTCTGGCTTTGAGTTTCCAGTACATATCTTAATGATGATGAAGAATGTACTTCCAAATCTAATTTTGTATCGTGGTTAGTTGTGAAGTATGCGAGATAAATTGTTCTCCTTCTGGCAGGTTTTCTCTTTTAAACTCCGTGGCGCCTACAATATGATGGCAAAGCTTCCTAGGGAAAAGTTGGAAAAAGGGGTTATCTGCTCATCAGCAGGGAATCACGCCCAGGGGGTCGCCCTTGCTGCCAAGAGACTAAATTGCAGTGCTGTAATCGCAATGCCTGTCACAACGCCAGAGATCAAGGTCTTAATTTTCAGCATTTGATTTGTCTAGTTTTCTTGTTGGTGTGTGCGTGTTTTCACGTAAGGTGTTCTTATATTGCAGTGGCGTTCTGTTGAGAGGCTTGGTGGCACAGTGGTTCTCTTGGGGGATTCCTATGATGAGGCTCAAGCGTATGCTAAGAAGCGGGGAGAGGAGGAGGGGCGTACATTTATACCTCCCTTTGATCACCCGGATGTCATCATGGGGCAGGGTACGATTGGCATGGAAATTGTGCGACATATGCAAGGTCCATTGCATGCCATTTTTGTTCCTGTGGGGGGTGGTGGCCTCATAGCTGGTATTGCTGCTTATGTTAAGAGGGTTTCTCCAGAGGTTGGTTGTTTTCGTTTTTTTGGTAAGAGTCCAGAGGTTGGTTGTTTGTTCTTAAAAAAATCACTTTTGGTGTTCTTTTATGTCATTCATGATGTCTTAATGCCAGCTGCTTATCCCTCATCTTTTGTAAAAGATTCTTGTTATGCCGATGAACATAGAAGCCAAGGCAGCAATGTTATTAACTATAAGAAGGAAACCCCATACTGTGCCAGCTTGCCATTTATTGGATGTTGGTTAAACTGAAGCGAGTTTTCTTTTATGGAGAAAGAGTATATATTGAGCCAGGAATACTTTCAGAAGCCTAGAAGCAGCTTGTTTCATTTGAATATATGATTATTTGATGGTCTAAAGAACACGTAGGAATACATTCAGGAGCCTTAGCATGGATTTGAATTGCAGCGATAGAATTGTTACTGCATCACAAAGGCGAGGGAAAATGACACAAATAGTTTCATAACTTTACCTTAATATGCAATATCATCCTTAAACTTTTAATTTTCTCCAATATGATCCTTTAACTATTTTTAAATGCTCAATCTAGTTCTTAAAATTTTAATTTGTTCAGCCTAGTCCCCAACTTTCCAAATAAAATTTTAAAGTTTTCATAATTACACTATTCCTTGGATTTTATAATATTGTTTTGTTTGAATCAATTTCCTAAATTGACAGCAAAAAATATGGCTATTTTTTATTACTTCTCTTTGGTCTTTGTTAAATTAGATGCTAGTTGCATTTAAGTGTATTAGCTCATGAGCTCTATGAACCTCATTTAGAGTTGTATTGAGTTGACATTTTATGCTATCTTAGTTCCCTAATTTACATATTTAACCAAATTTAATTATGAAAGCACGAAGCACTAGAACTTGAAAAATTTTGTCAACGTAAAAAAAAGGAAGATTTAGATTAATACAAGCACGGTAAATCAATAGTGTCATTAAATATTCTTATGCAATAGGAATCCTATATAACCGTAAATGCAATGGAACTATATTAATATTTATGAATACCAAAATGGAAAAAAGAGGTAATAAAAAGATAGCATATTTTTATTGATTTAGGAAATGGATTGAAATGAAAAGATATTCCAAAATTTGGGCAGCTGTTTAATATGAAAACTTGTGAATAGTACCAACAGACTAATTTGACTTCGTGATGGAAAGACAAGGGATTAGATTGAACAAATTGAAAGTTAAAATTCTAGATTGAATATTTAGGAATAGTCCAAGGATCACATTGAACAAATTAAAAGTTCAAGGATGGCATTACACATTGGACCAAAGTTTAGAGACCATTAGCGTTCTTTTCCCAATAAAATACCAAACAAGCAAAGCAAGCATACAATCACTCGAATTGAGAACAGTTTTACAATGAAATGCTGGCTGGTTCATTGTAGTAGGGGTGAGCTTTTATTGGCATGAAGACACGTAAATCAACACGGAGATTGATTCTTCTGGGTAGTAAGTGTCCTAGCATTGAATTGACGAGCAAATTAAGATATCTTAACTCGATAATCTCATGTGGTTCCACAGAGAATGAAAATATCCTGGACGCTTATGGCCATGGTTATTTATTCTGATAATAAAGTGAGGAAACTTTGATCCGGTGGCCTATTTCTGCTGCCGTTACCATCATCTTTTAGCTTCTTTCTAAGAGAGCATCTTGTATCGTTGCAGTAGCATCAAGACCAACTTGATCTAGTACTTTTTGTTTTTGCTGATTATTTCAGTATAAATTGAGTGGCTTTTATAGTTGTTTCCTCCCTGAATGAAACTGTTGTATGTCCTGTTGAAAAATGCTATTAAGGATCTTATAGGCACAATGAAGAACATTGCTGATGTAATCTCAAAGTCAACCTGAGAGGTGCCATGTTTCCGCTTCTTGGTGTGCCATTGCCAGAGATGGTTTTTTGCTGTAAGGGTTCAGAGTATACAGCTTCTAAAGCTGCCTAATCTTGCCAGAACCCCCTTATCTTTGCTATAAGCATATGATGGCTTTTCAACATGGGCACTTGCTTTCCTTTTTTCTTCAGCTCTCTCAAGAAATAATTTCAGTTTTCTCTGATATGTTCTCAACCAGCCTGAACTTGTTGGGATCATGGTTTCTCTATCTTGTACACTTGCTTTTCCTTTGTCTGCTCTCTCAGAAATAGCTTCAGTTTATTCTTCTCGTGTTCATTAGTTTGTATCATGAAATAATTAAGCTTTATACTCTCTTCCTCTTCGGCCCAAAAATATGTGTGTGGAGAGGTTTAGTAGATTTACTTTTCTTTTGGATCTTTTTTCATGTGATTATACCTTTGCAGGTAAAGATAATTGGGGTTGAGCCTGCTGATGCGAATGCTATGGCATTGTCACTTCATCATGGCCAAAGAATAATGTTGGACCAGGTTGGAGGTTTCGCTGATGGTGTAGCGGTTAAAGTGGTTGGGGAAGAAACTTTTCGTCTATGCAAAGAGTTGGTAGATGGCATAGTTCTTGTGAGCCGTGATGCAATATGTGCCTCCATAAAGGTAATTTAAAACAACATCAACATCAACAACACCTTGATCCCAAACTAGTTGGCGTCGGCGGTCAATGAACCCCAAAGAATCATAAAATAAAAGCAGAATCAAGGGAGGGAGAATAGATAAATGTGCAAAAATAAATAAGTATATATGTCTATCTATCTATCTATATACTACCCCTCCACAACACTAATAGACTTCCTCCACTCCGTCCTAAGACAAACCGTACGCCAATCTATTTCCCACTCCATTAAATCTTGTTTTATTGCTTTCCACTAAGTAAGTTTCGGCCAACCTCTTGCTTTCTTCGTGTTATGCTCTCGATAGCAAACATCTGTTCGTACCGGTGCGTCTAAGGGCCTTCGGAGGATATGCCCAAACCATCTTAATCTATGCTCTCTCATCTTTTCCGCCACCGGTTCTACTCCAACTTTTCGTCGAATCTCTTCATTCCTTATCTTATCCATCCTTGTATAACCACGCATCCACCTTAACATCCTCATTTCCGCTACTCCCATTTTATGCTCATGTTTCCTTTGTGTTGGCCAACATTCAGCTCTGTATAACACGGCGGGTCTGACTGCTGTTTTATAAAATTTTTCTTTTAATCTAAGAGGAATTTTGCGATCACACAAAAATCCCGATGCACTGCGCCATTTCATCCAACCTGCTCTGATTCTATGGCTTACATCCTCATCAATCTCTCCCTCCTTTTGCAATATTGATCCCAGATATCTAAATGTATCTTTCTTGGGTAACTCCCATCCGAGCATATTTACGGCTTCTTGATCCTCTCTTCCTGCCGTGTCAAATTCACACTTCAAGTATTCTATCTTACTTCGACTTAGCGTAAATACTTTAGACTCTAACGTGGTTCTCCATATTTGTAACTTAGCGTTAACCCCAGCCCTGGTCTCATCAATAAGCACGATATCGTCTGCAAATAGCATACACCATGGCACCTCATCTTGAATATCTTTTGTTAGCTCATCCATAACCAGGGCAAAAAGGTAAGGGCTCAAAGCATAACCTTGGTGTAAGCCTACTTGATTGGAAAATAACTTGATGTGCCATTATAAGCCTTTACACATGTAGTAGCACCGTCATACATGTCCTTGATTGTCTCGACATACTTTGAAGGTACTTTTTTCTTCTCAAGAATCCACCACAAAACTTTTCTTGGAACTCCATCATACGCCTTCTCGAGATCAATAAATACCATGTGGAGGTCCTTCTTTCTTTCTCGATATCTCTCCATCAATTGTTGTATTAAGAAAATAGCCTCCATGGTAGATCTTCCTGGCATAAATCCAAATTGAATGACAAAAACATTGGTCTCTATTCTCAAACGATGCTCAATAACTCTCTCCCACAGTTTCATTGTATGGCTCATAAGCTTGATGCCTCTATAGTTAGAACAATTCTGGATATCCCCTTATTTTTGTATATAGGCACAAGTATACTCTTCCTCTATTCATCAGGCATCTTATTTGTATGGAGGATCTTGTTAAAAAGACTAGTCAATCAACTTATTGCTATATCCCCTAAGCATCTCCACACTTCAATAGGAATACTATCGGGTCCCAAGGCTTTACTAGTTTTCATCTTTTTTAATGCCTGCCTAACTTCCCGTGCTTTAACTCTACGCGCAAACCTTCTATCTGAATTGTCAGAAGTATCTTCCAGATCCACCTCACCTCTATCGTTCTCCCCATTAAAAAGTTTGTTAAAATAACTCATCCATCTGCGCTTGACGTCTTCATCTCTTATAAAGGTAATTTAAAGAAAAACGAATATTGATTACAGGCTACATGCTATTGTACATGTCAAATTCTTTGGTGAAATTTCCTACATTCTTGTGTCTTGAAGGATCAACGTTTAAATTTGACTGTACAAAGACATCTTTCAAGGGTTCATAATCAGTTTACTGAAGGCTATTTAGAGGTTGGATATAAGTGTATATGCATACTGCGAGTTCTGGAGATTCAGGTTATCATACTTTTGATAAGCCGTGATATGTATCACTCATTATGGGAGTGGCGTTTGATCACGCTGTCAAACATGTAGTAATGTGCTACGATGCGATGGGGAACATCACGAAAGCAATTTTTGAGCTAGGAAGCTGGTCTTATATACTATAGTATCAGAAATTTCCCTTTTGTCTGCATGAGGTCTTTGAAGACAGATTCCAGCTGGTAGATTTAGTTGATCTAGGTCCAAACTTTTTTCCACTTTGGAGAGGATTGAAAGCAACACATTGCTTCTGCCTTTTGAAATCATCGTTACCATGGTTACACTCTTTTTGAGGCTGATGTTCTGAGGCTGTTTCCAAAATATTGTTGTCACAGTGTTTAAGATTTTCTTTTGTTGAGAACGGTGATCGTCCCATGATAGTTCAATCGGCTGAGGTCTGGATATTATATTGCAGGACATGTTTGAGGAGAAAAGGAATATTCTGGAACCTGCGGGTGCTTTGGCACTTGCTGGAGCAGAAGCATATTGCAAGTATTATGGTGTAAAGGGGGGAAATGTTGTTGCAATAACCAGTGGGGCAAACATGAATTTTGATAAGTTGAGGGTGGTGACTGAACTTGCAAACGTGGGTAGGCAACAAGAGGCGGTACTCGCAACGGTTATGCCTGAGAAGCCTGGAAGCTACAAGCGGTTCTGTGAATTGGCACGTATTGCTGAAGATTTAATCTGGCTTTTCTTACAGGAGCTGTGTAAATGATGGTTGTGCTGATGGGCATTTGGTTTTGCAGGTTGGCCTGATGAATATAACGGAGTTCAAATATCGATGTAATTCAGATAAAGAGGCTGTAGTACTGTACAGGTAATTACTTATTGATCTTTGTCAGCAATGAGAAGAAGGCAGGGCTTTTAAAAGATTCTGTCAACTGAAAAAACTATCCTGTTGATGTGGTGTTTAGTCTTAATGATATCACTAGGGTTAAGGCACGTGTGTTGGTAGTTATGCATAGAGAGAAATGACGAGTTTTGTATGAAATAGGTGGGTACAAGAAAGTGAGGATGGAAATCTAATCGTCAGAAGAGAGAGAAAGTGGATGGTTATCTATGAAATGGTTGGGTTCAAAGAAAGGATGAAAGGGTAATTTAAGAAATTCAAACGTGTAAAAAAGAGGTGTTTTCCCTCATAGAGATTTCATGATTCTCTGTACCTGCTCAAAGTATTACTTTTGGAGTGTAATCTGTAGTATTTGTCTTTATTGTGTAATTCAGATGTATAAGCTTACACTTTTGTAATTATCCTGTGCAGTGTTGGCCTTCACACAGCAAGTGAACTAGAACAGATGCAAAAGAGGATGAAGGATTCTCATCTGAAAACTTACAATCTCACAGGAAATGATCTGGTCAAAGATCATCTGCGTTACCTGGTAATTACTTCACTTTGACCAGCATCTTTCTGAAGAGATGAGAATATGCTAGCAATCTGTATCGATAACAAAATAGGTATGCAACAATATGCAGAGAACTTCCCCCTCAAAAAGTATAAAAGAGGGTTTAGAAGATAAAGATAGGGTGTATGTGATCCCACTTTCCTGAAGTCCAAGACCCCGTTTCTTTATGTGGTCCTCTTCTTCTTTATTGTTTTTTCCATCCAATAGAAAGGATTTCTCTCAGCTCAATCTCCTTTTAGTTTTATGGTGCAGAATCTAGAATAGTCGTTCGTGTTTCCTCTTGAAACTCAATTTGTGGACCAGTTGCTAGATTATTGTTCTTAGTTTTCCCTTGCCAATTACTTATGCATCACATTAATCTCTGGTAGTGTCCCTAAAACGGAGGGCATTGCTATAAGTAGGCTGCTAAGATGGCATTGATCTTTTCTTTTCTTCCAGATGGGGGGGCGGTTAAACCTGCAAGATGAGGTTCTTTGTCGTTTTGTGTTCCCAGAAAGGCCTGGTGCTCTGATGAAGTTTTTGGATACCTTCAGTCCTAGATGGAACATTAGTTTGTTTCACTACCGTGCACAGGTACGTATTTCTGATTTTCTTGCTCAAGAGTACAAGCTGTTGTTGATTGTCATCCTTTGGTTCAAACTTTAAATCTGATCTGCGCTTAAACAGGGTGAAACTGGTGCAAATGTATTGGTTGGAATCCAAGTGACTCAAACTGAGATGGATGAGTTTCAGGAGTGCGCAGATGGTCTTGGATATGACTATGCAGTGGTCACTGATGATGAGGCTTTCCGATTGTTGATGCATTTCGATTAGATGTAAGAATTAAACCCAATTGTTGTAAGCGAGAGGGTTTTGTCCTCCTTTGGGTCCTTGAGGATATCCAAGTGTTTGTGGATGCGGCATCAAAGTCTAGATTGGAGTGGGTGAATTCAACCAGGTAACTAATTTAGGAAACAAGTAGGAGGTATGCATTTCGTGGATCTCATCATTCTGGTTTTTGACCTCTAATGTAAGTTTTGAATAAATTATCCTCAGTGACACTCATGCTGAATCCTGCATTACGGGTTTCTGCCAATTGTGGGTGATGAGCTTTGTTCCATGATATTTGTTTTTGGATAGGTTCGAGTCTTTATGAGATTTTTCTCAGCAAGCTTTGTTTTCTACCTAAGCTGACTCTAAATTTGTATCTTAATAATGCCTTGGAATAGTTGTAGCTGCAGTTGGTAGTTGCCATCACCTTGTTGAGAAACTATTTTACTGCACCATATTTTATCGAACTGTCTTGCTTTTCTTTTATGTATCTTTGGGAGTTCATCGGCCGCCGATCCCAAGTAGTTTGGGATAAAGGTGTTGTTGATGTTAATGTTGATATTTTATCGAACTACAAGCATAAGTCCCTATCAGAAACAGAGAATACTTTTCAACTCTCTGAAATTCCCTGACTTAGATTGATAGAGCACTAATTTTGCTAGAACAATATCAGAGGATTAGCAGGATGTCAAGAAGCATGTTAACCCTAGAATATCATCGTCTTGTGCCCTCGAACATATCTGTGCTGGTGTGAATTTTTACTCTGTTTCCTCCGATGCCCCCAATTCCTTCACCCTAAGAACATCCTCCGAAGCAGCTGAAGAATGGTGTTTTGGCTGAATCATGAAGCCATTCCCATTATTGTTTGTAATCCAGTCACGGACTCATCGTTCTAGCTCTGCAATCCCAAAGAGGAGACACCAGACGCCTTCAGGAAAGATTTGAAAACTGAGCCTTGGGCATTCAAAGCCCCTTAAGTAACGAGTTTCGTTGCTTGGCAAGACTTTTTCGAAGTACAATGTGTCCATAGACACATGTCCAATTGAAACATACTTATCTTGGCCATTCGGCATTTTCGATATGCTCATAGAGGGGTTACTTTTTAGCCTCCTAGTTTTCCCTCAACAAGTTATCTGTGCTGGTTATACTCTTAAGTTTCTGGATTCTCAAAACCAACTATAGATGGCAGTCCTCTTGATATTTCTTCGTGATGATAGAGAGAGACCATGATATTGTTCCAGTGGAGCGCCTTGTAGAGAGCCACGTCTCGCTTGGAGTGCGACGCCAAGTGACAAAGCTCACTAGGACCTCTTGATCGTGACTGACAATAAAGTCTTAGCTGCCCATTTTGAATATGAAGTTATAAAAGCGGTTTCAATGATGGATATCCACATTGGTGCGTAAGGACTTGCATTACATGTACTTTTACTTAACGATAATAATGTCAAAGTTGCTCGAAATGGGTTCTCTAGATACTAGCTGATGATCAAACGTTTGTTTTTTGGACAAAAACACTTTATGATCCGTCATATCAAGCATTATAGGTGGGTCTGTGTTTCTTGATGTCCCAGTGATCAGTGAAGTCATCGGGGCTCTGGTTTGTCTCTGCAAATTGCTTTCTTACCCTGATGATCTGTTTTCATTCAGCAGTGAAAGAAAATAAAATAGGAGTGAATCATAATGAAGTAGTGGTAGAAGTAGCTTGTGTCAAAAATCACTTTACAAGGCCTGTATATATCATGCATGAACGAATCTTTAGTTTGACATACGGGCGTGCACACCGAGCTTACTATGAAATCACACAGGATCTTACCACACGGCGATAAAGGAGTAGACGCTTTGTTCCCTTGTCAGTATGTGAGCGTCGCCCACGAAGCATCGTGGAGTCTCGTTGCTTGTAAGCTCACCCTCTTGCCACTGAGTTCAGCTCGATACGTTAATTCGATGCTACTGTGAGTCCAATGCTCAAGGGAAGACAAAGCGACATGAACCCACCCCAAATTACCATAGTGAAAAAAGAAGGGAATTGATGGATTGTGTCATATTCTTAGTGGAAAAATGATCAGCATAAAGGAAAAAGCAAAACCCAGACAGAAAATTTGTTGCCCGGACCCAAATTCAGTAGATCGGATTAATCGTTGATTTTATGGGTCTCACACGAGCTCTACTCATAGATCTCACGAGATCGATAGTTGTGATGGAACCCGAATTATAGACTTTTGGTCCAAGTAAGAATTTTTCCCTCTAAGCCATGCTTGGAAATGGGGAAAATTTTTCCCTCACTTTTCAAATTTTTTCCACTTTTACCAATTCAACCCTAGACCTTTTGAGTTCGCCGATTTAGTACTAAACCTTTTTACTTTGTGCCGATTCAATCCTATTTGCCGAAAATTGCTGAAGTGGGCGTCACTTGTTCTACGTGGCACCGTTGGCGATAATTTTTAATAATTTTTATTTTAAAAAATTCATTATTGTTTGTTTTGTTTTTTGGTTTGCTGGCTTTAAGGCCGACGACTCCTACCGGATCAGAGCCGACAGGGGTCACTAGCCCCTAGGAAAGGACCGATGGGCATCGTCGGCCCCTAGGCAAGAGCTGGCGAGAATTGACGACCCTTGCGAGTCCTTGAGTGAGGGTCGTGGATCCCTCGCAGGCCACAGCGAGGGTGTTGCGGCCAGATCTAGTTCGGCAGGGGCCCCCATTGCCAAATCTGGCCACGACCCTTGCTGACCCTAATCCGGCTGGGTCATTGGCCTTGAAGCCAGCAAAAAAAAAAAGAATAAGAAAGGAAACAAAAAAATATTTTTAAAATAAAAATATTTAAAAATTATTATAAATTATCCACATCAATTTCGGTGTCATGTAGTACGACAATAGGCACCCACTTCAGCGATTTTCGACTAATAGGATTGAATCGACACAAAATGAAAAGATTTAAGATTAAATCGATAAATTAAAAAGTTTATGAATTAATTATTAAAAATTTGAAAAGTTTAAAGACTTTTTTTTTTTTTTGATAATTTTCCCTCCAAAGCGGATACTGAATCCTTCAACTGCACTCACTGTAAATGTTACAGGTGTTCGCAGGAGCAGCAATTGAAGAACCCACTTTATTATGACTGTGTCCAGCTACTAAAAAGAGGTTGGTCCATCATGACTAGTTAATGCCTTGGATGCTCCATGTCCGAGGAGAATACTGCTTGTAAATGTAAATGCCACTTGGAGGGAAATGAACTCAAACTTGACCTAGTTTTCTTTTTCTTGAGGAGTAAATTTTGCAGTTATTTACTGGGTGTGGCCTTAGCCTCCAAAGTCATCTCCTGCTTAGTTCTATGAAGTAGAAAGAAGCATCCCTCCAAAAGCTACATGAACAATTAGAAGATATACGCCAAGAGGGAGTTCTTCTTTTAATGTATAGACTGAGATCTTTGGTTGATTGGAGACGCATTGGCAGTGGATTGGATTGTGACCATGATTTCCCAATCACGGTTGATTCACTTTTACAAGATCTTTCGATCATTGAAAAGACTATTTTAAAAAAGGATGGATAAAAATCTCAAATTGGTATATTTGTGATATAATTTTTTTTTCAAATTAACATTTTATAAAAAAAATTTTAAACTGATACATCTGTGATAAACTACCCAAAACATAAAAAATTTCAAATTGGTATACTAGTGACAAATATATTATCCGTTAGTTTTTCCGTTAAATTTGGTAAATACCACAAAAAATAAAATATAAAACGAAGCACTATTGAGAAATGAAGTGTAAAAAATCCCAAATGATAAACCCGTCAACTGCCAAATGTAATACAACTCGGTAATTTGATGGTAGAATTTAGCGAAAACTAATAAAAGGAGAATTTGTCAGAGATATATAATTTTAGGTTTTTGGTTAGTTTGAGATAAATTTATTATAATTATATCAATTATGAAGTTTTTCGTGATATTAATTTAATTTTTTTTGGTCAAAAAGATTTAACCCTTTTAGAACGAGGGGCCAAAGCTTACACTTTTAGGTGACCCTTATGGAAAAAAAAATGGGGGTAAAAAGAGTCGTTAGCTCTACTAAACATACTGTTTTGCTTAGGAATGGGCAATCTTTTTATTGGGACACACTCGTCCATGCAGTTATTGTTTCAACTTTTTTGAGAATCCTCCTCCTTAAAGACTCCTCTCTGTCCTTTGCTTCTCCATTCTCCATTCACCTCCCTCCCTCCCTCTCTCTCTCTCTTTGATGGAGGAAAGCAGGAGAGAAATGAGAATTCTGAAAGGACTTTTGAGATCGTTCACAGTGCTTGCATTGTTTGGTTCAGCGGCTCATGGGGATCCTCTCGTGCCTGCACTGTGCATCTTTGGAGACTCTGTGGTTGATGCGGGCAACAACAACAATCTCTACACGCTCGTCAAGGCCAACTTCCCCCCTTATGGAAGAGACTTTGCCTCTCACCAACCCGCCGGCAGGTTTTGCAATGGAAAGCTTGCCACAGATTTCACTGGTACTCAAAACAGAAATGAGCTTCTCTCTCGCGCGCGCGCGCGCAGAGACCAGACACTAACACATGTGCTAATAGTTTGTATGTTTTGCCATGCACAGCCGAGTACCTCGGATTCACTTCCTACCAACCGGCTTACCTTAGCGGTGAAGCTACTGGGGAAAACCTCTTGATTGGAGCCAACTTTGCCTCAGCTGCTTCTGGCTACTATGACCGGACACCGCAGTTATACGTGAGTGCTGGCTTCAGTTCACACTTGTCTCCGACATAAAGGATTGTGCCTTTGCCTTGAGAAAAGATAATGCATTTGCTGAGTCGACTGTTGTTGGTTGGTAATTGCAGCAAGCTATTTCACTGCCTCAGCAGCTGAACTTCTACAAGGACTGGCAAAGCAAAGTGGTGAGTTTGGTGGGGAGGAGCAAAGCCAACACCATATTTTCGGGTGCGATTCACCTTCTGAGCGCAGGGAACAGCGACTTCATTCAGAACTACTACATCAATCCCATTCTCAATGGAGCTTACACGCCGGATCAATTCTCCGACATTCTCGTGACTTCTTACTCCAATTTCATCCAGGTCTCTTCATGACATGAACCATACACTCTCTCTCTACATACATAAAACTTACTCTCCACTCATACAAACATTAATCTTAGACCAGAGAGAGAGAGAGAGAGAGAATCTCAAACAATATTTACAAACTCGTATTATATACTGATTAATCACCAAAGTACAGCAAGAGTCAGGGGAAACCTTCCTTTTTCTGTTTCTTTTTCTAAGAAACAACTTATAGGGATGAATTTATGAAAGGAGACATTTTTTGTTCACAATAGGAAATACTTTTTATAACACAAAAATCGCCTCTAGCAGAATCTCTATGGACTGGGAGCGAGGAGGATTGGAGTGACAAGCCTACCCCCAACTGGATGTTTGCCGGCAGCCATAACTTTCTTTGGATCAGGGAGCAACCAGTGTGTAGCAAGATTGAACCAAGACGCGGTTTTGTTCAATAATAAGCTAAACAGCACATCTCAGAGCATGCAGAACAGGCTCCCAGGTCTCAAACTTGTGGTCTTCGACATCTACCAGCCGCTTTTGGACATGGTCACAAAACCTGCGGAGAACGGTAAGCTCCTCACTACTGAGGGCAAGATCTTCGAACTCTGCATATTTCATCACTGTACGTTGTAAGTTTACTTCAACCTGAAAGTTGTCTTGAATAAAGTACGTGACCTCATGATAAATCATAGAGGATGTACATTTTCCATGACATTAATGTTGTCGTCTCATCATCAGGCTCTCTGTACCCACTGCATGAGAACATGAGATGCTTTGCAATGCCAGGCCAACTGACAGGGAAGAGCGAACCTAATTTTCATTGTTGAGTGGGTCTCTTGTTGCAGGGTTCTTTGAATCTAGGAAGGCTTGCTGTGGAACAGGTACAGTGGAAACGTCCTTGCTTTGCAATGCAAGGTCCATTGGAACATGCAAAAATGCTACAGGTTATGTTTTTTGGGATGGATTCCATCCCTCTGAAGCTGCTAACATGGCCTTGGCAGGAGACCTCTTTTCTCAAGGATTCTCTCTCATTTGAGTGCCGAAAGCATTGGTATTGTAGCTACAATATATTTATAGTAGCCTTCTCATCTTGAAAAGAAGGATATCTAAGGAACTCCGATGACTTTAATTAAAAAGTTTTAGTTTGCATTAGATTGTTTGAGGATCCGTATTTCAAATATACTTCAAGTGTTAATGGCTATTAGTGACAACAGTTGCTTGATGCGTCTTCAAACAATAACCCTCCATACTTTCTTCCCTTACTCGTAAGGGGACTAATAATGATAGTTCAACCCTGGCAATGTCATGTTGATGTGATGATATGTACAACAGTACAAGAACATGCCAAAAGAGAAGCAGCGGCGGTGAATTAGTGGGGATAAGCAGCTAACCTATCCAATTCTATTTCTTGGTGTAAGTAGATTGTATGTTCTAAAATACTTCTTTCATAGCAAGTTCTACAAAGGAGAGGAAAACGTTCTCTTTCTACTTACCCTTGCACTCGGATATTATTCCATTTTACCTTTTAAGTACAACCCATTCCTTGCCTACTTTAAGGATACACTAATGGTTTAAAATGATAAGAACGATTTGCAGGTTTAATCATCTGCAGTCATAGACCACGCATGATCAATGTAACAAGAGAAAACAAACAAACCCCACGCCCGATGCCAATCAATCTATTGAAAAAGAGAGATCATTAAATATACGACCATTGATTAAATCACCAACATGACCAGATCACAAAAAGAGTAATTACCAGAAGCAGCAGAGTGGATGGTAGCTGCTAAGAAAGTTCGAACCCTGTGTTGGAACTAATCGCATAAAGAAGCTTTGATCTCATCGTGCTTGCACGCTTGTATGTGGGAAGCTGCAGCCAATGAAAAGATACAAGTTTTCTATAAATCACATGGTTCGTAGGGTAAGAAAAGGATAGTTGGAGAGGACACACAAAACTCATCTTAGAAGTTAAAGTTGGTTCCCAACTGTAAGAGTTGTGAATGAGAAGAATCAAGAAAAGAATTTGCTACCAGCCTACCTACCTTCAAGGTATTGTAGCATGTGGAAGCAGATGGAAGTCTCTCCACATCCTGGCCTCCAATTGTTGCCCAGACAGGTACATCGCAAGCAACCTGCATAACATACAAAATTTAAGATTAGATTTTCTCTTCTGTATAAGATTTCGATAATAGTCCCTGAGAATCCATTTCTTGAATCAGGCATGTACCAAGAAACACAACCATGATGCACACTTATCAACAAGGGAGTTGGAAGGATCAAATCTTTGCTCGTGTTTGACCTCAAGTAGGATAAGCAAAGGCAGCATCAATTTTTTGATAATCAATAATCAGCTTTCAAGTGCAAGTCCAGATACTTTTTTCAGCAGATCAGAAGATAGTTACTGTTAACAAACTTGCTCATGCCCATTGGTATAGAGTTCCCATTTGATTTTGAATTAGGCTGTCAGCATAACCATCCATAAGAATGGGATCACAAACCTCTAAACCTAATGTTCGTACCATTCCTCCCTTTGTTCTGCTTTCTGCAGGAACTAGTTTCATATCTCCTATGCATGAGTTCACATAATGGAGTCTGGCCATAGTCATATGCACACAGTCTTGCATCTGCGTAACAGAGGCTATTAAATGACTTTAACATTTGACCTCCCTATCACATTGAAGCAACTTGCTGTAGTGCCAAGGCTCCAGCCATAAGTTGCTCTACCTCTAACACATGCAGATATAGTAGATAATTCGTCATTCCAAACATAAACTGGCAACAATATTGTTTGTTAAGCTCGAATATTTCGTAATTGCCAATGCCAAACCTTTGTAGATGTATCTCATCTACCACTTTGTAGCAATGCGCATGACATAATGCCTATTTCCAGTAAAAGTCAAAGGGATAGTCCACATATAACCAAAAGAATGTTCAAAACTTTGTGCAAAACATTTTCCAGGCATCTTGAGTTCAAGGACCTTTGAAACAGAAGAAGATGCATAAACATGGTAGCTACTCTTCAAACACGCTCAAGCTAAGTTATCTCTTTTCCAGTCACACGCCGCCACCCAACTTCAGCTAAATTCGACGTTATGGAAGTTCAGTTTAGAGAGGCTAAAGAGAATAATATAACCAAGATCGCCGCTACATAAGCTACATAAATCTCAGGACTTGGAATAGGAATTAACCAGAGTTTTTTAGCTAACATATTCATCTCATGCTTATTTCGGAAAATCACAAGCTTATGTCTAGTTCATAGCAATAGATGCTTCCATTTCGTGGCACAGTCTTCACGTCCAAACACCCATGGATATGTTTGTGGAATTTTCATTTGTCAACGTATGTAGTTGCCTCTTCCATTCCATGGAGACACAAAAGGCAAAGGAACAAAATCTTGAGAACAAAACTGTTAATCAAGAGACAAATACCACGTGGAACAACTGGTTCAGGAGCAAACCTTATGAATAGTAAAAGTCGGCTGCAAGTGTTTAAACCCCAATAAAGGAGCTCGAGAACAACTTGTCACAAACTTAAGAAGCATGCACCGCTCTTTTGCCTCAAATCCTTTCAGTACCTGCAGTGATAATTTAGGAAAAAGAGAACTTAATAATTTTTAAGTAGAAAACAACTGCTTAGAAGGTAAGGAAGAACGCCTGTCCTCTGCATGATTACAGCTAAAATAACAAAACAAAATCAAAGCATTTTACCATTAAATCAAAGCAGAAAATCGGGTGAATATCAAATTTTACACAGCATTCTATGCATTAAAAAAACTCGAATATCTCTTCCATTATGCAATAGCATTAACATCTATGCTATTATATAATTGCCATTTGGCTAGTACTAGATTCAACTAGAATAATCAGTGGGTTTTATTGTAATCCTTGAGGCTCTTGTATTGGTGTCCTACAACTAATACTAGTTGTGACTGAATAGGTTGTAGCCCTGGGGAGGACAAAAGGGAACATCAGATAGAAACTACCATATTCTCTTGCTGCCAGAAAAAACTCAGGGAGTTCAGGAAAATGTCCCTGTATATTTCTCTAAGAGGCTGCTTCATATAGAAAATTTATGCACTCTGAACCAACTGGAAGAAAAATTACAGTTACTTTATGTAGTAAAATCCTAGTATAGGACATTAAAATTTTCCACAAAAAGAAAAAGAGGAAAAGAATTTGAGTTTCCCATCAGTTGAATTACCTAAGGCCCCTTACCAAAAAAAAAAAAAAAAAATTACCTAAGGCCTAAACCATATATTACAGGTAAAACAGTAGCTGCCAGGCATCTGATTTCACCAGTTCAGAAATCTATCATATTGAAACCTCAGGGCAGCAGTACTAATAGCCACCTTCCTTCCCTGAGTCTGTTCCTTCATTTCTTCGTTAAAGAATAGACTAATGAGAAGCCAGCATGCATAAACCGACTGAATGGGGATCGATTAGATCCCATGCCAAAGCTAAGAATCAATATTGAGAAAAAAGCATTATAACTATGTACTAATCTTTGAAAAAGAAAAATAAATAGAAATAGACAAAAGTGAACCTCGGACCTGTCTATCAGCTAAAGGCAAAATATGCAGTACTATCATACAGGACAAAGGGGAAAATGGAGTCTGAATGGAAACAGCTTCCTCAGCAGTTCATATACCTCCCAGAAAAGTTTTACTGTTCGGCTTCCCTCAGAATAACCACCAGTATAGCGTGTATTGTTTCTCAAATCGTCGACATCAATATCATGGTATCCACCAGAAAGCAACTGTGCAGATACATCAAATATCAAGATTCCTTTCAAATAGGAACAATGAAAACCTAGACTATGACTTTACCCAAAAAAAAAACCTAGATTATGACAAAAATGAATATGTCAGATTGTTAAAAAAACAAGATATCTAAAAAAATCAGTCTGCTCCAGTTACCCATGAGCAGTTTGGACTCAACAGTATAGTGACAGTCTCTTCAATCGTGGATAATATATAATAATATGCAAAAAGAGGCAACTTGCTAAGCGATAAAAAGTTAGTAAACTCTACGAAAGACAAATAACCGCCATTATACTAGAACTACTTAAGACAATTCATGGAGGTCCACAGCAACTTAAAATAAGCACAACACAACGAAACAGTTGAAATGAGTCGTATGATGGGAAGATACCTGATTAAATTCAGTTGCGTTAAATAATTTAAGCCACAATGGTGATATAAGATCAGTTAACCCTCTGTGGAAAGCATTTGCAAATGCTAATATCTGCAATTTGGCAAAGTACGGAGAATTAAATCTAGTGTACAAAATGAAAACTTAAGTACAACGTACAAACATATGATTCACCTGCCGATTAAGTTTATAATCCGCAATTGCATGAACATACTGCATCTTGTTCTCATTTGTCACACAGATATCCCTGCCACTTGGTCTGAGTTCAATAACATGATTTTTACCAAAAGATTCCTCAGTAATTGTAAAATCCAGAGAGAGTTCCTTTACATCGCCATCAAAGTGCTGTTGAAGTTACACCAACCAAGTATCATACAAAGTTGATTCTGATATATGGATAGAACAAAATAAAAGCGAAGCAACATAATCTAGTGTACGACTAACCGATAGAAAATTTAACTTCCAACTTTTGAAACTCTCCAAAATCCTATCTGTGAAAGGTCAGATTAGATGTAAAAGAGAACAACCAAGTTGCAAGAAATCTGGAATACGCAAAAAAATAGGCATAGTCTCCCATGTGTCATTGTAGTATATATATATATATATATATTTTTTTTTTTATGACCGAGGAGGGTTACGTCAGGCGTAGAGACCCGGTTATTAAAAAAAAGAGCTACCTCTATGAGATGAACCCTATTGATATTTCGTTAGAGCACACCCTTTTTAGCGACGCGTTGCATCGGCGCCTGGGTGTAGCGAAAAATAAGCAAGGGTCTTTGCACTAAGATAGGTGTGTGCAAGGGGTAAGGAAGCTAGCCTTGGGCCATCATTCCCAGAGTAATGCGCCACATCAGTGCCCGGATGTGGTGATAAATGAGCAAGGGTCCTCACACTTCCGTGGGCGAGTATGGGGGGCAAGAAAAGCCCAGGGGGTAGGGATTAGATTGGGGAGTTGGAATGTAGGAACCTTAACGGGTAAATTGCGGGAATTGACAGATACTTTTGCTAAAAGAAAAGTGAATATTGCTTACCTACAAGAGACTAAATGGAAAGGAGAGGAGGCTAAGGAATTGGATGGCACCGGATTCAAGCTATGGTATATAGGCACAACAAAGAGCATAAATGGAGTTGGGATTTTGATCGATAAAAATTTCAAGGATAGAGTTGTTGAAGTTAAAAGAATAGGAGATAGGATTATTTTAGTTAAGCTAGTAGTGAGGGATTTGATTCTGAATATCCTTAGTGTATATGCCCCTCAAGTTGGACTGCAAGCGTCCGAGAAGAGCAGATTTTGGGAAGAGTTGGAAGAGATTCTAAGGCGGATACCACACGAGGATAAGGTATTCATAGGAGGAGATCTAAATGGACATGTCGGTCAGAGTAGTGGAGGTTTTGACAGAGTTCATGGAGATTCTGGATATAGGACTAGAAATGAGACTGGCGAAGACATCTTGAGTGTGGCATTTGCTTATGATTTGATGTTGGAAAACACCTTTTTTAGGAAAAGAGAATCACATCTGATCATTTTTCGCAGCGGTCAAAATTGTAGCCAAATTGATTTCTTTCTTGTTAGAAGAGAGGATAGAGCTTCGTATGTAGATTGTAAGGTATACCCTGGTGAATGTGTAGTTACACAACATAAGTTGGTGGTCTTAGAAGTTCGGTATAACAAAATACAGAAGATGAAAAGAAGTGCGCAGCACCTCAGAGTAGGATGGTGGAAGTTACATGAGGAGAAACAAATAGAATTCAAGGAAAGAATGCTACAGGAAGGACCGTGGCGACTGGAGGGCGAAGTAAATATAATGTGGAAAGAGATATCTAACTGCATCCAGACAGTGGCAAAAGGGGTGTTAGGGGAAAGTAGAGGAAATGGACATCAAACAAAGCAAACCTGGTGGTGAAATGAAGAAGTGCAGGAGGCAATTAAGCAGAAGAAGGAGTGTTTCAGATGCCTACATAAATATCCTAATGAGAGAATTTGCAAAAGTTGAGATTGGCGAGAAAAAGTACCAAGAAAGCTGTATGAGAGGCCAAAGGCAAGGTTTTCACCGATATGTACAACAAACTTGGAAGCAAAGAAGGAGAAAAAGGCATCTATAGACTTGCAAAGCCAAGAGACAAGAAAAGTAAAGACTTGACGCAGGTTAAATGTATCAAGGATGAAAATCAAACACTCTTGATAAGAGATGAAGACGTCAAGGGCAGATGGATGAGTTATTTTAACAAACTTTTTAATGGGGAGAGCGATAGAGGTGAGATGGATCTGGAAGATACTTCTGATGATTAAAATAGAAGGTTTGTGCATAGAGTTAAAGCACGGAAAGTTAGGGAGGCATTAAAAAAGATGAAGACTAGTAAAGCCTTGGGACCCAGTGGTATTCCTATTGAAGTGTGGAGATACTTAGGGGATGTAGCAATAGGTTGTTTGACTAGTCTTTTTAACAAGATCCTCCATACTAATAAGATGCCTAATGAATGGAGGAAGAATATACTTGTACCTATATACAAGAACAAGGGGGATATCCATAATTGTTCTAACTATAGAGGCATCAAGCTTATGAGCCATACAATGAAGCTGTGGAAGAGAGTTATTGAGCATCGTTTGAGAATAGAGACCAAGGTTTCTGTCAATCAATTTGGATTTATGCCAGGAAGATCTACCATGGAGGCTATTTTCTTAATAGGACAATTGATGGAGATATATCGAGAAAGAAAGAAGGATCTCCATATGGTGTTTATTGATCTCGAAAAGGCATATGATAGGGTTCCAAGAAAGGTTTTGTGGTGGATTCTTGAGAAGGAAAAAGTACCTTCAAAGTATGTCGAGGCAATCAAGGACATGTATGACGGTGCTACTACATGTGTGAAGGCTTGTAATGGCATATCAAGTTATTTTCCAATAACAGTAGGATTACACCAAGGTTCTGCTTTGAGCCCTTACCTTTTTGCCCTGGTTATGGATGAGCTAACAAAAGATATTCAAGATGAGGTGCCGTGGTGTATGCTATTTGCAGACGATATTACGCTTATTGATGAGACCAGGGCTGGGGTTAACGTTAAGTTAGAAGTATGGAGAAGCACGTTAGAGTCTAAAGGATTTATGCTAAGTCGAAGTAACACGGAATACTTAAAGTGTGAGTTTGACATGGCAAGAAGAGAGGATCAAGAAGCCGTAAATATGCTCGGACAGGAAGTACCCAAGAAAAATACATTTAGATATTTGGGATCAATATTGCAAAAGGAGGGAGATATTGATGAGGATGTAAGCCATAGAATCAGAGCAAGTTGGATGAAATGGCGCAATGCATCGGAATTCTTGTGTGATCGCAAAATTTCTCTTAGGTTAAAAGGAAAATTTCATAAAACAGCAGTCAGACCTGCCATGTTATACGGAGCTGAATGTTAGCCAGCACAAAGAAAACATGAGCATAAAATGGGAGTAGCGAAAATGAGGATGTTAAGGTGGATGTGTGGTCATACAAGGATGGATAAGATAAGGAATGAAGAGATTCGACGAAAAGTTGGAGTAGAACCGGTGGCGGAAAAGATGAGAGAGCATAGATTGAGATGGTTTGAGCATATCCTCCGAAGGCTCTTAGACGCACCGGTACGAACAGATGTTTGCTATCAAGAGCATAACACGAAGAAAGTAAGAGGCCGGCCGAAACTTACTTGGGGGAAAGTAGTAAAACAAGATTTAATGGAGTGGAAAATAGATTGGCGTAGGGTTTGTCTTAGGACGGACTGGAGGAAGGCTATTAGTGTTGTGGAGGGGTAGTGTATAGATAGATAGACATATATATATATATACTTATTTATTTTTACACATTTATCTCTTTTCCCTTCCTTGATTCTGCTTTTATTTTTATGATTCTTTGGAGTTCATCGACCGCCGACCCCAACTAGTTTGGGATAAAGGTGTTGTTGATGTTGATGTTGATGTTAACCGAGGTGTCCGGGCCAGCTTGCGCGCACCTCGATTATTCCTCGAGGGGACTAACACGACAACCACCAGCCGCGACCCCCACTTAAGTCACGGAGCGCGAGTTGGGAGATTTGAACCAAGGACCTAACAAGGAATAGTCCATCTCTTAACTAACTCGGCCATGCGTGGGTGGGTAAATGGTCTACCCTGTTATTCTTCACATTCTCTACTTTTAATACTAGTTTAGTCCCAGGAATTGAACTTGTACAAGTCATAAGCTACATGCAATCCTCATCTAGGGAAAACTTTTGGTTAGCTTTATTTACCATTGTTAAATACCTTCTCTCTCTGCTTATAATCGGGAATACATAAAAAAAGTCAATAAATCCTTCTCTCTCTAACAAGATGTCATGAATGTCTAGTACCGATTTCACGTCATGCTTAACACAGTCTTTGCTACATGCTAAACCAAAATGTGGAAAATGCGACGTAAATTGTGACGTTATTCAGCTAGGCTTAACAGGTAGTCTTTGCTACATGCTAAACCAAACTTTTTTTATTATTTGTTTATTTGTGGCTAGATTTAATTATGAGTTATATTAGGCTAGATTTCATTATCAATCACCTAACCGCACTGGCTACATGCGACTATTCTATTAAAGATGCCATTTTCATTCATATTTTTGGGCAGCAGATGTTGCGGTATTTTCAAATTTAGGGAGTCGTTGGATGGTAAAGGTACTTGGGCAATTGGATCCATCGAAGAGTCATGGCTCGGTGACTGTTTAATTTTTTTTGTTCCTTTTTTATAATGTCTTGCAGTATCCATATCACCCATGAAGAACATTTTAGAGCTAGTTGCAATATGATGACAGCAAATGCAACTAGAAATATGAATCAACACCTTAACCTTTGAGCAAGAAGTAATCAACCGGGAACTACAATACACAAATGAGGTGGAAATGATATTACCAAATTCTGATAAGGATTTACCTTTATATACATGAGATTCCTATAAACCTCAGGATCGAGTGTTGACAGTTCATCAAGGAAGCTGTATCGTCCCAACAATTTTTGCACAAAGACATGTGAAAAAGAGTAATCTAGCAATATTCCCTCATAGAGAGCTTTACCAACAATCCTTCCAAGAAATTCAATCATCAGCAATCCATTTTCGAGATACTTTGCAGATATATTTGGCATCAGAAGCCTGTCTTCAGTTGAGGTTTGGGTGAATAGTCCATACCTTGACAATTAAAAAGATTCCCATGACTGGCTTCTCTTGGGAATAGCAGTATGTCAAGAGGAAAAGAAACGAAAAAGGACCATGTAAAACTTACTCAGGGGAGAAGGCAGCTTTTGACAAATCAGTTAAAAACTCCTTCGACAATCCGCCATAGTCTAGACCGGCCTCTGGAAGTCCACATTCACTGACAAAAGATACATGGATAGATGACTTCAATCTAGAACCCAAAGTGTTCAATTGCCGAAATCCATCTTCAACAATATTCCCCCTCCGGATGACTATCTCAATATTTCTAGAACCAGGCCCTGCTACTTCACCAGCCATGACTCGAGAGACTTTATCCATCTTAATAAATTCTCTGAACATCTCAACTCTGCAACCATGGTAAGCACTTCAATAATACATATCAGGCAGGTCACTGAAACTTAACTCTTAAGGCATCATGATTTTGATACAACTAATAGCAAGGGAGGGACATCAATAAATTAAAATTGCCTGCCAGCATTCTCCCTGAAAGAAAAGGTGCAAATGCACAAGACAGGTCAACTGCTCTCTCACAGGAGTTTTGCAGCTCCTCACATGGTGAAAAATTGTGTATTTTTATTACATTAACTTAGTAGTATACTATAAATATAGTATCATATTATTACATTCACTTTGACTGTCTCCACTTGAAAGAGCTGGATCACGTGGATTGCATAGCATTAGAAACTTTTTGCATGCATTGTAATTGAAAGTCATCAATAAATGGCTGACAAGGACGTTATTTATTAAGAATTTTTTTTTAAAGCAATATAAGAAAAAACTGCCCAGGAGAAGAAAAGGAGAAAAAGAAAGAAATATCAAGACATAAGAGTAAAACATAGCATTCTGATAGCTCTCTACTTACCTTTCTTCAAATGGATATACATGTGGCATAGTTGTGATGATAGAACCCATGCTGGAAACTGACGATAAATCATCTGCTTTAGTTGAAAGAACATCATGAGTTCTCGCAGCTATTGCAATAGGAGGCCGGCTCTTTCTGGCAGGTGAAAGCCACAAATCAGGGGGACAAAACTGGTGCCTGCAATTCCTTTCATACATTAAATGCAAGCACTGGGTTGCAGATTCCATCAATGGTTTATTCTGCAGACCACTGCTACGTGATAAGCCATTATAAACAAGCGTATTGAGTGCCGATGTAATTCTCCTTTGCTCCTCGAGCCTGAAAGGAACCTAGCGCATGGAGAACCTACCCATTAGAGATCATGTACAGGGATTAAGATTATCTGGAAAGAAAAACCTGAACCTAAGTACCTGTTTTTCATAGAACTCGATGTCATCAAGCACAAGCAGTAGGTGCGCATAGGTTGCACAGAACAAATGCAGCAGACAATACATATCTTTAGAAAGAGCTCGAGGGCCAGACCTCAGAAGCTCTACATCCCACACATCACAAGAATCTTCATCCACCAGGCCAGAGCTAATATGAGAATCAGTCGAGCCTGTAAGACCACTAACAGCACTGGCCTGAGACTTACCAGTGATTATCTGCATTACACTGGTCCATTTACCACCTCCAAACTTAGATGTCTGCTGTCTTATATCCGAAGTGCCATTTTTTCTGCTCCCTGGATGATCTCTTGCGCAATCAGAGGCACCATGAAAAAGATTAGTTTCCAGCGATCTCCATAAACTGACAAGAAATCCAGGAGTAAAGGATAGCATGTTAAGTATAGGCAATGATCCAGCCACCGGGTTCAATACTGAAAATAATCTGAGCATGTAAGAGTAGAAGTACGAAATGTCAGCCAGTTCCAACTTTCCCAAATTATCTGATGCCAGCATATCAGCTCCCTGAGCATGCATATCTGTACTCAAGACAGCCAAAAGGTCCGTTAGATGTGATTGATGATAAACAGGCCTCAGTAACTCCACGTAAGACCTTTCGGAAGTCCCCAACATGAACTCTTTTTTAAAAGTAGATAAATCAGTGGACCCCTCAAAAGTTCCACAGTCACATTCAAATCTTTGATTTTCCTTTCTGAATGATCTAGCATTATCAATCCAATCCAAGAAGGTTTCTGCTAGAGTAATAACAACTCGAACATATAATCCATGTTCTACATCTTGACAAAATAGCAGAGTGTCTAAAGAACCATTGTCATTCCCGGTCATTAGGCATATGACATTTGCAAGAGCCCAACCAACTGGAGGAATTGCCTTATGCCAACAGAGAGCTCCTTGCTGATGAATATCTGACATGTCTGATGAAAGTTTTCCTCTCAACATCTGCCATCACCTGCCATATTTTGATCAGTGCCCATGAATTTAAATGCTAAGGTAATAGGTCCATTAAACAAGTGATTATTATACACTGGAGGGTTCCTATAGAAGGTGGTGGGTCATGTTGACCCAAGAAGTAATATCAAATCAAGGTATAACAAGCAAGAGATACAGGGTGAAAAATACAAAGGCACAATACTGCATCTGCAAATTTTGCAGACTCTGCATGCTAGTAGCAATGATATAAGATTAGAGATAAATCAGCAGGATATTTCCTACGAGAACTTAAGCAAAAAATGTGAATAGCTCAAGACAGATTAAGGTTGTTAAAGTGCCCCACTTTGCTTATCTATGGAGTATGGGTCTACTACCTTAAGCTTTTAGAGTAAACGGCTGCGCACTTAACCTCAAGTAAGTAGAGTTCATCCCAGTTTATTACGTGCGTGCAACTCCATCCATTCCACATGCCATTATCAGTTTTTACAAGGGGGTGGTAAAGTATCCTGTCTATGGCCTTTATATAAGGCCTTATGTACACTTATTCTCTCTCTACCTACTAGATTAAGCTTTTGAAGTAACCGACTGTGTATTAAATTTTACATAGATAATCCTTATACATGTGGCTTGGAAAAAATATGCACAATATGCGATTTTGCACATCTCCACTATATCTACAGTGAGGTCATTCAGAAAACTTGAGGAAAAAAAGTCGGGCATATCTCAGTCATCATATCCTTAAAGCCGATCAAGCTTTATCGCTATGTAAAGCAAACAAGCTTAAGATGTAGCAATGTCAGAAAAGAACATTTTAAAGCAAGCAAGGGGAAGTGGTTGACTTTATGTCCAGTCAAGCAAGATACAGTTTCAGATTCTTTGTAGCAAAAGATGAAGAATCAGGCTCTTGAGCAAAGAATTAATATAGTATTCTGATCATTGGAACATGTGACTTTTACTTTTCACTTTTCTCATATGTTGTGGCTTTCACAATTGATTACATATGCTTATAACCACTTAAATTGTACAAATATCGACAAACAGATGTATATAAATAGCACAACTTCTCAAAGTTTGAATGCTTTAAGATTGGCAGAAAATCACTAACTAACTTTTTTGCTCATAAGAAGTCCAACCAAACTGGTCCTATCACATGCCCACCTGCACACCCTTTTTTAGTTGCTGCAAATTAAACTAAAAACAAATTCTTGAGGAAGTGAAGTGGACTAGGTAAAAGCAAACCAAATACCTTTAGAAATCTGACATGCCAAAAACCAATGGAAAAGAATCTTTATGTGGCAGTTGGATAAACCTTACCAGAAGAGTCTGGAAGCTTGGTGAAAGAACAGAGTTATGCTTCAAAGCAGGAACCAGAAAAGCTGGCAATCGCTGAAGAAGCCAAGGAATTGTCAGGAGTGATAGGCAGTACTGTTTTTGAGCACGCTGAATATCCCCAAGGCTTGGTCCATCTTTATTGGACTTCATCACATGAAACGGTCGGAGAGCTAAAGTTAATGCACTTGCTGTGATCAAGAATCTATCTTCGGTTGGTATCATACCACCACGTTGTGATGGCAAAAGAACATCCAGTTTCATGATGTACTTTCTAACAGATATGTAAAGCCCACTTATACTTCCCATAAAACAGACCAAATTCTTGACAGCTAGATCGATATCCCTGATAGGATCCTGGGGTAAAATCTTACATACATTCACATCAGTTAAGAAAACCAGTAGACGCATTGCCAATGAAGTAAGAACAACCACATCTTTCAATCCAGGATAATTCGTGTCACATGATGCGAGAATGAAGGAGCACAGTGTGATCAGCTTCTGTGCCTGATAATTCCAGGTTCTTCTCTCTTCAAGTGTGCCGATGGCCAAGCAGTAGAAGTTTCTCCTCAGATCTGCATAACCAAAAGGCAAAAACATCTTATTTGACACTTGATATGCACCCAACAACAAAGCCAATGCAAATGAAACAGTAACAATTTTAATGATGGGTGTGCGTAAACAGCCTCCCTGGAAAATCAACCACAAGGCTGCGTACATCAACCCCTTCCCAAACAAACAAACCCCCCCCCCCCCCCCCCAAAAAAAAAAAAAAAAATGAGGGACAGGTTGTGGACCGGGATTCCCTATTTTGGATACAGCATGTACTTACAACGGAACACTTATGCAGTAATCAGGCAAAAAGTAAAGTCAAAAGGGTAACTTTACACTCTAAACCAAGATGACAAGGAAAATCAGCTCAAGACACCACTCAACATTATTCTATAACAAAGCAGTAATTCTTCTGCAAGTGTGAGATGGGGGGAGATGAAGGGAATCAAGTACGTGGTCACTGAGGTAAGCAACATGGCTTCGCTTCATAACAGACTCTGGCCACTACAGAGAAGATTGGCCAAGTAAACAAATAATACCCTGAGCAAGAGTCACTGTTTCATCAACATCAAAATTTTGAACCATTTCATAACCTGGGGACAATCTGCTACCTATATAAGAAACACAGGACTTTTGATTATCATACATATCCAAGAGACTCAGTATTTTTTTAAGTGACTTTTCATCATTAAAGAATCCATGTGGAGAAGGGAATTCTAAATGGCAATTTACATGGCTTGTAAAACCGTCTCTAGGAGCTTTGGGCACTAGGCTTTGGAAGAATATAGTTTGTGACACTTATTTATCAGCTTTATCGACTAACCCTATTTTGTTGGCTTGACCTATAATCACAATAAAAATTTGCAAGGTATTCCATTTACAATTTGAAGACAAGAGACAAGAAGCGTAATATGTAGGGACTTGTATCCTCATCCCATATAATTGCAGCTCTGTCCACTGTGATTGCTACTTTCTCGAAAAACTAGATCAAAATGTTCAAAGAAAATAAATCAACTAATCTTCCCCATATAGCATGTTAAGAATATTTGCAGCATTTTATGAAAATTGTGAAGCTCTCTTAAAATCCTCTTCTAAACTAATGTACCGCAATTTTTTATGAGGTTCAGTGTACTGTTCCGCTAAGATATGCCTCCAAAAGAAACTGAGAAGGCCTCAACAAGTGCTGGCAGACACAAGATCTTAGGGTGGCAAGAATAGAAAAAACATACGTAATTATGACGGTTAGCAAATGATTGATAAAAATTGCATCAAACAGCTAGTGGCTTGGGGGACAGCGACACCTGCCAACCTCATGGTATACATGTTAGCTTATGGATTTTAATACATCAGCATCAACATCAACAACACCTTTATCCCAAACTAGTTGGGGTCACATGTTAGCTTATGGGTTTTAATACTGGAATAAAAAAAGGGGGAAACCGTACTGCAACTAGTGAAAGCACTGTACCGAACAAATTGACTCATGATATGCATTCATATTTCTAGAACACTTGCTAACTTCCCATAACAAGGCACATGAAGCTCTAAATCATCCATTGCTCAATTGACTTAATAGCATTGGAAGGACCAACCTGACAGCAACTCTTTGATTTCAAATCAAGCCTATTTGGTGTATAAGGAAAGTGAAACCATAATAAATCATTGTTCTTGATCCTTGCAAAGCTACTAATTACCATACCGGTAGAGTGAATATTTTCCAATAGAATCTTAAAGCACTTCTGCATGCAGGAAATATCTCTGGGTCGAATAGTCTGACGCTGGACTGATAAACATGTAACAAAGAATAGGAAAGGTCGCAAAAGGCTGCAAGAAATCCATGTTCCGGTCATCAAACTAGAATGATGATCCACCAAGGTCTCCCATTCTTCTTGAAGCTGCAAAGCTGCCATTCTTGTGACATAGAAACGCCTCCATACTCTCTGAAAAAAATGGAAGTAAATATGTTCATACTGGCTGAGAAGAAATTCCACTTTACAGATCCATGGAAATGATCTGGACTACAGAAAACAAGATTAATCAGCATAATGAATCGCTAAATACTGTAGCATTACCTCCCAGTACAACCAATAGACATAGGTCGTTCATCCTAAAGAAAGGTTCTCTACACCAGACCACATACAAAAAGGAACTATATGAATCAAAAGGAAATCTCTTATGAGCGCTAGGTTAGACAATACAGCCTCGCATTCTTCTAATTCAATAGCCTCCACTACACAACATAAAAAATATGAACTAGTGCACCTTTGCTCATTACTTCAGTGTAACAGTACAAAAAAGTTAGACACAGAAGGAGCAATGCACCTGAATGAATAGAGCAGCTGCATTAGCACGTCTTGCATAGCTCCGGGCCTCCCTCTCCCGAGATACCTTTTCAAGGAGAGCATCCCTTGTAATCTCCCTTGCACTAGCACCCCTCAATGAAACCTGATTTGATCACGAAGTGCGATTCACATGAACAATCAAAACAAGAAGCAACAATCTCAACACCAAATTAGGCACGATCAAGATGAACAGATTAAGGAGACCCCATCACTCAAAACTGATCTACACAAGAGCCAGACTATCTAATTCCTCTAAATATCATTTCTCTGCCTTAGGTGTAGCAATTGCCCCGAAATTCAAGCAACCAAAAATCTAGTTGCAACAACAAGTCGAAGAAGAAGCAGCGGAACATGATAATCAGAACCACTTCCGCGTGAGTTCAACTCGGTAACCTACGAATATCCACACGTCTTGCCCAGAGGCGCAAGAAGTCGACAAAGAATCGGCAATTCAGCACTACGCAAGCGAGCGAGCTAATCAGAGAGAGAGAGAGAGCACCTGCTGTTTGCGAGGCGGGTCCATGGAGGATGAGACCACTAGATCATCCGGAACTAACAATCAGAAACGAAAAGAAGTTGCTATTCTCGATCAAATCTCGAGAAACTTCCCTCTTGATGCAACTACAATTTGAATGATCTCTACCATCGTTCGTCTTCTTCCCTGGAGATTGTCAGATAACTCTCTCTCTCCTGTACTTTTCGGAGTTCCTCCGGGCCGGGGAATGAACCCGTATTAGCCCCATTGGAATCGACCTGCCAATTTCAGGATAAAGATTTTGATTTTCAATTCACTTGACAATTCAGTCAAAAAGAAAAAACGAAAAAAAAAATCACTTGACAAATATATTGTTTTTAATATTTTTTTTTGGAACTGCAAAAATTGAAAATATTTTGAGATAATTGCCCAACACCCCTTGAACTTTGATATCGTTGTACAATAGCCCCAAAACTTTAAAATTTATAAATCACCCTCACAGACTTTGGCACTATTGCGAAACAGCCCCAGATGATGAAATGTTGTATATTTTCTCTCTGAACTTTGTTTTAGGTTGTAGATGTTGGTTCTTCTCTTGGTAAAGATCATTAGGTTGTTACCCAAAATAAACTAACTCGCTTTCGGGACCAAAATATTCATTACTACATCATTAATGAAGTCGACAAAATATAGAACGATACATGTCAATGAAATTATGTTAATGGAATTGTGAAAGTTCAACGGAAGTTGTTTTATTAAAAAATGAGTTAGTCTTTTTTAGGCAGTACTTAATAGTTGTATAGATCGAAAAAAATTAGCAGCTACAACAAAAGCCAAAATTGGTAACTTTGTCCAACTTTAGGATCATTGAGCAAGAATGATCACAGTATTTCAAAAGTCATGTTTATCGTGGAACTTGAGCCCGCTATCGCGATTATGATACTCCTACCTTCTTGGAGAAATGTCTTTTTCCTTTTGGACCTACTGTGAATTTGAATTAGTGTTGATATCTATTTTGGATTAGTCTTTTTTAGTTTATTTTTTAAAAAATTTATGAAAAATTCATAAAAATTTGAAAAATTGTAAAATCAGTTTTGGTGGCCTTGTCCAAGCCCAAGGAACCATTTTTGACCCAAAAATAATTTTTTTATATTTTTTATTTTTTAGTATTTTCGAAAAATGGTAAAATGATGAAAAATCAAGAAAAATACCATTTGTGGTCACAAAAATATAGAAAAAAGTTAATATTTTTATTTTAATTCCTTTCTCATTTTGACCTCATAAAAAGTCAAAATTCAAGTTTAATTTTATGTGATCCTTTGTTACACATATAGTTGAACTTGGTTAAAAAATGTCAACTGAGCCTTTTAATTTGTAATTTTGGCATTTAAGATTCTTGTCATTCAATCTAATTACCCTTCAGTTGCAATTTACTCCAAGTATTTGCTTAAATTGCTCAATTGCATGATTTGAATAAAATTACATATTTTATTACAATTTAGTCCTCGAAATTGGTAGAATTAAAATTACTTTTAATTCAAGTACTTCCATCACAAATTGGAACCACTACCCAATATTTTTCACCATTCTGAATCGAATGGGATGGGTGATTTGGCCCAATTTGACTGTTTGAACCCTTAATTTCATAATTTCCCTAATTGTAATTAAAAATAAATTTGAGATTTTCGTATAAATTGACAAAAACCTTTGGGCAAAACCGTATTTTTGAACAATATTCATCCTCTAAGTTCGATTTTGAGGCTTAATTGTGAAAATTCCCCATGAATTATGATTAATTTTGGGAAAAATCAAGTTGAACCGGTTCTGACCGATCAGACTGGTTGAACCGGTCCAAACAGTACCTTCGTCAACCTTGGACTCCCGCGCGAATTCGACTGATTGCAGTTGGATTTGGATTGCAAAATTGAACGATCAATAGGCTCCAATTCGTAAAATTGATGGAGGAGTTGGGATAAAAAGGGATTATAACTAAAACTCACGCATTTGTATAAAAATGGGGTTCATTCTGTTGAGAGAAAATAACAAAATAGAGAGAGAGAGAGATCAAGAGAGAGAAAGCTCGCTCTTCGGCCCCCGTCGTCGAGAGTTTGAGCTTGAACTGTGAGTGGACGGCGACGAAGATTTAGGTTGAATCGAGGCACGATTTCACTTCAAGAAGCTTGCCTAGCTCTATAGAGTCTATTGCACTAGTTCGTGTTGCCTACGATCTCGAAAAATGGTAAGTCGATCTTTGAGCTTAACTTCTGGTCTTTCATGGCAAAGCTCCATTCTTGCTTCGATTCTTATAATTGATGTATGCGAATTATATCTAAGACATCACTAATCATGGCTCCGTGTTTTAAGTGAGTCAAACCTTGCATTCGAACCCTGTTGCCATCGCCGATTCAGTCAAAGCTTATCTAGGTTATCCTAGACCTTATCAGGTCAATCTGACATGTAGGTAAGTGTTCTGAATTCATCTAAATGTGATCGTGTAAAGGAATTAGCCCAATACGCTTTTTGTTGCTTGATTAGAATAGCCATTGCCGTACTGATTCAAGCTTGATTAACCTAGCTTCTGTGGATAATCATGTCTGATATTAAGATATGTTGCGTCCGATGTTAAGACGAGTCGAACGGCACTAGTTTTACGTCAATCGGCCTAGGTTTAGTTGTCGATCGGTGCCGAGAATTCTTGGCAGTCCATTTCGTCGGGGTCCAGAGGTTCAAGATGAATGGATGGTCAAAGAGTCAGCGTCTTAGGTGTCAGTCTATCATTGGTCCACGTATTTACCCAGTCAGCATGGCTATTAGGGCATGTTATTCGAATAAGCAGATTGGACGACTTAGATAAATCAAATCTAATGATTAGTAGCCGTCTGACTAGTAATTAGAAATATTAGAAAATAGGCTTATAATCAGAAAATAAAAAAAATACAAAAATGGTGTCGTTTAGGTTAGTGATCGAGCGACGTCGTTTAAGTTAATATGAATGAATTGTCCAGATCAATTCGACCGTTTTAATCGTAACCGTTGATCTCAGTAATTCGAACGAACAGTGTAGGATTAGTCATCACACGATCCTGACTGTAGATTTAAATATGTTGATCTGAGGGCGGTGGCTTAGCCATGCGGGCGAGTCCGAACCGTAGGATTAGACATTTTTTTTAGATAATTCGAATAGGGTATAAAAAAATCAAAAAATAAAAAAAATAAAGCATGGAACGCGTTGTTTTGGGGCTAGCCTCCGCGCGGGTCCGGGTCTAGGCTAGGTATCCAGTCCACATGGATCGGGTCGACTCGGTTCGAATAAAATATTTTTTTAATAAAAAATTTAAAAATTTTATTTTAAAAATCTAAAAAAATGGAAAATTTCTGGAAAATTCTAAAAAATGCTAGAAAATCCTAGAAAATAAAAAAATATAGGAAGAATTGTAGAAAAAACCTAGACACTCTAGAAATCCCTAAAAATTGAGGAACGACCGCATACAACTAGTCAATCCTATTTTGGGGATTTTTTATTCGTTCTTCCTAAAATTGACTATTTTGATTTTTAGGGGTAAATCAACTCTGCTTTGTATATGAGGTGGTCGAAAATGTCAAGATAAGGATTAGAGTAAGTTAGACGGTCAATCATTATGCTTGGATTTTCGAACCTCATCCTTTTTCCTAAAATGACGATTTTACCCCTTAAAGAGTAGATCGTCTTCCCTATTCCAATGAGTCTTGAAAATTACTCAAAATCAGGATTTGGGTCTAGTGGTTGACCAATCCTTCTATTTGGAATTTTCACTTCTTGTGATCTTCTGAAATGACGATTTTACCCTTCAATGTAAATTATTTCCAAAATTACAAAAAATTCTGAAAATTATCGAAAAATAGGAAATTGATTGATTTAATGATCAATCCTATTTCCATCCTCTTTTGACTCCAGATTTCTTTTGGAGTGACAATTTTTCCCTCTTCGGGCAAATTGTCCCAAATTTCATCAAAATTATGATTTTGCCCCTCATGGGCAAATCTTATCTAAATCACTCTTGAGCCGTGATTGACACTTCTCTAGGCCAATAGGGCCTTCCTTATTAGGGATGCCATGTTGTATTTATGTGATTTATCGCATATCTTGGATCCTTGATTTGCGCACATTCTTTTATTTATTGTGAGTGCTAGGGTAGTCACTTCTATCTACATGAATTCCTAGATTTTGGGTTCATACCTCACATGTCTGCATGAAATCTTAAGGTTAGATAATTTAGTTAACTTAGGTACCGAAAGGGTGTCAACTCTGATAGTTGACGTAACTAAGTCCCCGATTTCACTTCTCTAGTTCTCGTAGAATCGAATAGAAACTCTTAGTTATTTGATACAATTTTCAATCGTTCTCTCCACGAAACGATTGGTGGCGGCTCCTTAGCATATATACGCATCACATGTCACTAGACCATATTGAAGGTCGACCACGTATTCCTCCATTGCGACTTGGGTAACGAGCTTTGAGAGAGGCCCGCGTCCGACCAGATGAGACAACTCATTAACCCTCGCCACTTAAGATCTGCTCGAGAGGGTCGCGATAGACTGGCGACTCCACTAGGGACTTATTCTAACCCAGAATCTCTAGTTAGGAATTTTAGAGTGCTTGAGCCGATTAAAAGGTTGTTTGGTTTATATAATCCCTCTCAAGGGTGAGGTACGTATCCTAACTATTGTGTTAGATATTTTTGCGGATTGAAGAAATAATGGGTAGAGTAATTGCTAAAATCCTTCTTGCAGGTCGGAGTAAGGGTCTTATGTTTATTTTTATGCACTTACAGTAGCGGTGTTTGATACAAACTGCTGTGCATGACCTTGCATTGTGATGCTCACGACGCATTTCACATATTGGTGGTTAAACCTCAACTACAACCACCTCTAGGTTACTTTAGATAGGGAAAGGGTGCGAAAAGATCTCGTGTTTAACAGCACTTGAGACTTTCATATTTGTTCCCGCTCACAATCCAAATTGGTGATCTCTAGCCCTCTTGAGTGGGCACTCTTGGGGAAGAATCTACCATATTTGTATCATGGGAGCTTGAGCCATATGATCCTCACCTGATTTTCAATTTTTAGAGTATATTTCCTACTTGTCTCATGCGCATGTCTTTGGACGGTTGGTATACCTAAAATCACGCATCATTATAAGGGAACGTCTGACATTTCCTAGGCTTTGAGTTGGTAAGGCATTTACTTCTTAATGTATTTCCTTATTCCGTTTTCATAGTATGTTCATATGTTGCATATCATTTGCATCTAGATGCATGACATACATTTTGGAATCATCCAAGTGATTGATTAAAATAACAATGATAGGAATATGATGTCACTATTTCCTAAGTGTTCGTCTGAGTTGGTGACCTTCGAGTACTTGAGGAAAGTGAGTCGTCATGGGCCGAACACAAAGTTGCAGTTTACAAGGTTTGTACAAGGCCGAGAATTGACTAGACGCAAGCTGGGGTATGCTGTAGATTGCCAAACTCGCTATTACATCATAACCTCAAATTCAAGCGGCAATCCGATGAAATGTTCAAGGATTATATAGAGATGAAAAGACAATACCGCAACCGCTTGGACAGAGAAGCGTACGCCCGCTGAGCGGCTGAGCGACGAGCAAAAGAGAATAGGCCAATGTCAACTCTTTAGGAAAAGAGGAGGCGTCCTGCCATCAAGACTAGACCAAAACACATCATTCTTAAAATGATCAAGCCTAAGAAGATTGAGAAATCCTCTAAAGTAATCATATCATGCACCAAAGAATGGCCAGAGGAGTTGAGCCATCTTGAATAACCTCATGAGGATTACTTTTCTGGAAAAAGTTCACACAGTGAACCCCTCAAAGAAAAAGACTTTGAAGGACGGTCAGTTAAGAAGAAAATCCTAATCATTGAACCATATCTCGAAGAGAAGTAAGATGAGGATACCATTGAAGATGAGCCACAAGTTGATTACTCTACCGAAGAGAATTAGACCATAGGATATTAAGATTTGGGTAGTATTGACCCCACATTCCATTGGTTTTTTTATGGCTTTCTTGTTTGAAGAATAAGACTGTTAGATACCCCTCCTTGAGGTTTCTACTTGACGATTCATCTCTCCCTTAATGGATTCTCGTGTAATAATGATCCATTTCATTGCATTTCTTTAGTTAATTTGATGTTTTGGCCAAATGGAATGTGACATTGTTATTTTCTTCAGTCACTGCAATGATCTCGATCAATTGTATACTTCGCTTACTTAAAATTTAAATTAGACTTCAGGTTTGATCTTTAGACCAAAAGAAAAGCCTAATTTCCATTTCACTAATTGAAATATGTAATTGAATTAGTTCATGCATATTTCATGGAATTCACATACTCACATTTTAGAGTAATTTATGTTGATTGATTTTTCAAAATCACCTGCATATTCTAGACTTGATGGGGGAAAGACGACATCTAAGTGTTCAAAATTCCTCGAGTTGAGCTCCTAGCCTAGTGGGACAGCTTAGGTGAGGCTAGTCAGACGTACGCCAAATCGCGACTAAGTTATTTGTTGGATCTACTGAAGATAGAATGCCCACCTGCTTTCATCTAGGCCATAACACTTTATTGGGATTTCACTACAGCTACATTCTGCATAGAGGGACTAGAGATTACTCCTACACTGTAGAAGTATAGTGCCGCCATTGGAGTCAAGTTCAATCATCTCCTAGTTCAACCTCCGATAGGATTCGAACCTCTTAGTCAATTGGCTGAATTTCTTGATACAAGCCTTGCTGGAATAAAAGTAGATGCTAAGAGCAAATCTGGGCGAGTCTCCTTAGCTTTTCTTCTGAATAGGTTTCTTAACCTCCCTGCTAGCAAAGGAACCAAATTCGGTGGAGCTTTTATCTTGGCATGCTTTAACTTTGTGCTATTCCCCATCTCATCTGTTACCTTTGATCCTATCATGACCATAATAGTCAAACAAGTCTGTTATGGATGGGATTACTCAAACCTACATCTTGCCGAGATCTTCCTCTCCCTGAACCGTTTTAAAAAAATAATAAATGATTCTTTAGAGCCTCCAGTGGTCTTTAGTACCTATGATTTGCTTTCCATATTAAATAATTTCACATTCGCATGGATTTCACTAAGATTAGCTCTGATATCCATCCTCTTCAGACCTTTGTCCGAGCCCATACACGAATTCCAAAGTTCAATTTTAAATAGTAGAGAGAATTCCTTAGGACCCTAAAGTCGAAACAACTCCAATGGCGGTTTATATTGCCAACACTGGGCAAAGTCAGGCTTCCGTGCAATGACAGAGATCCAGTCCCGTTATCAGGATTCATAGGTGCAACTGTATATTACCCCAAAAGGGTTATCCGACAGTTTGTGGCACTGCAAGAGATCCCCTTCACCACCACGACTAGGTGTCTCCTTAATCGACACGCCAAAAGAAATCCTCATAGGGGAAAAGAAGAAACAACTTGAAGCTAAGGTGGAATTCATCAAACGCTCTTTGAAGGAATCCCAGACCGAAGATAGAGAGTGGCTGGATAACATCACTGCAGAAATGGATATCCATAGAGCTTCTACTAATTACACCCGATGTTTTCAAATGACTAAGCGTAGTTTCGTAGAGCCATATGTGCAAGAGCACATTGTACCATATGTACCCGGAGTGGAGCCGTATGTACCCGAAGACATGGGACCGCCATCGCACGGTGAAGATGAAGAGTCCTAGATAGAGGAACTTGATCTTTACTAGGACATTGAGGACTCTTTAGGTCCCAAGCGCCCTAGATTTGGATAGGACGGCTTTGTCAAGTCTAGGATGTGGGAACATTATGATGTCTTGACATTTGAACACTTAGTTGTAATAAATGTTGATTTTTTGGCACATGTGCATGGAGAAGCATATTTCCTCTATGCATAAAAACTATCGCCATGGCTTACGTTTCTTTTAATTTCATGTGATCACTTGAAGAATGATTGAAAGAACTACCCATATCAGGCTAAGGTTCATATGGAAGCCCTTTTTCTCATTAATCAGCAGAAGATATGCAGCTAAAAGGATTCAATACTTTCGCTGTTCTTTCTGACAAGATACTTACTTTCATACTGTTGTTTAAACAGATGTTCTCCAATCACGGAATTGCCTAAACATTGTTTCCGTACTCGACTCAAAACGAGATTAGAACAACAAGAGTTAACTCTGCGAGTTGGTGTGTTGGAAACTCAGACGACTATCATGGCTACTATGATGGCTGAGATCAAGGCTATGCTAGAAGCTGGCCAAACAAATGGTGATGCCTAACCTGAATGACACCAATCAACCCCCAGTATCTAATGTGGCCAATAAGGATCCAATTGAGGATGCCCAACACGTTTTAGAAAATAATCCAGTGCCAAATGTTCACTCTCGACCAAAGACACCCCATGTTTTCATTAATCTTGGGAAAGAGGAAAAAGGAAAACCCCCGGTGAAAACCAAAGCTGAGGCCAAGAGAATAGCTAAGAATGGAGATTGCTTGAGTAGTCAGGGTTATGAGTTGGCCCATTTTGACAAAATATCACTCTTTGCGAAGATAGAGACTCCCCCAAATTATAAAGAGCCGAACTTTGTAAGGAAGTATAATGGGACAGGTTGTCCCTGTTCTCACCTCAAGTATTAACTATGCAAGATGGCGCACTACTCAGATTACATTCCACTATTCATGAACACATTCTAGGAAAGCTTGGCTGGCGTCGCTTTAGCTTGATTTATTGAGTTAGACCTAGATGACTATGATGGATGGGAAGATCTCGCTAAAGATTTCCTCCGCCAATGTAAGTTTAATACCGCAATTGCCCCAAAAGAGAGGATTTACTACGAACCACGAAGGGAAAGAACAAGGCAATCCGAACCTATGCCCAAAGGTGGCGGGCTTTGGTAACCCAGGTCAAGCGCCCATCCCGAAAGACAAATTGATCGATCTATTCTTAAAGGCGCTCCCGTATGAATATTTTGATAGGCTAAACACCTTTGGGTGCCAAACCTTCACCCACTTGATAAAAGTAGCAGAGGAGTTGGAATGGGCCTTAAGAGAAAGGAAGCCCCAGAAGCTCCGATGAGAAGATAATATTCTTCAAGAAAAGAGAGAGAAGCTGGAGTCGACATAGCTTTCGAACCAAATCAGCCAAAACCTAAGTAGTTTGCTAACTTCAATCAGACTAAGGAAGGATCATCTAGGTCGACATCGAAGGGGTAGGAATTGAAGAAGAAACCGCCTTAGAAGCAGTTTTCACAACTCCCAAGGTCCTTATCTAAATTGCTTCTAATGTTGCTGGAAGAACATTTGGTTACGAAGGAGCCTCCCAGAGTAAATTCGGCAAGGTACCCTGGTTTTGACGAAAGTCAAACTTATGCCTATCTTATGGGCGAAAGGGGACATAATGCAGATAATTGCCATATCCTAAAGCTGAAGGTGCAAGCCCGTATCGGCAATCAAATCCTAAAGTTTGATGATGTGGCTCCGAATGTACAAGAGAACCCGCTTCCTGATCATCAAGTAGTTGGGATGATTCTTGACGACAAGGAAGAAAGATGCCTGGACCTGAAAGTGAATGCCACTAGATTAACTGATATTTTGGCTATAACATCTTCATATCCACATGAAGGGGAGGCGTCGATTGAAAGAAAAAAACTATGTATTGTCAAGCTGATGAATCTAGGGATAATCAAAGACACTGCTAATGAGTCATTCGAGGAACTCTTGCCTCTGTAAACTTGAGTTGGGATCAGTTTATGCTTGAGATTAAGCAGTGTAATATATAGAACGTTCCTCATGAGAGTTTGATTGGCGATGTGACATTGATCACGAAACTAAAAGAAGAACTCGATGAAGACGAGCTAGAAGCCACTAAGAAGCATCTGGCCGATCGCAGATTTATAACCAAAGCCCTAGGAAAAGGCGAAATTATGGATAACCTGGACGAGGATTTTGGGGGATACGACTTTAAAGTGAAGTACTCTGCTCCCCCCAATTTCTTTTAGAAAATAGAGGATATTATATCCGATGGATGGGGCGGTACGGACGATCCTGTCCAATCAAAAGTCATAGATGATATGGTTAAACCTCTTTCAGGAGAACCTGGATTGTCATTCAACCAAATGGTGTTGGAATAGTTTTTGCGCATTGAAGAACGAGTGAATGACTTCTCATGAGAGCTAGAAGACGTGTCACTACGGCTAGCGACATGTGACCACTTTCAGACGGCAAATGATACACTCGGCATAGAACAATATGTTCAAGTTCAAAATTGGAATTGTGGAATGGAGAAATTAAGAGTTCAATGGCAAAACTTGACCGAATTGCTCAAAAAAGTGATAAAGCGGTTGAATCTTTTGACTTCGACTGAAATTGCCACTCTAGTTGGTCCTTTAACGGAATCATGTGTTACTTGGAGATGTCACCAACTTTAATATGAAGATAGCTCAGAAGATTTTGACAATATTGAGGGGGATGATCGGAACTTCGACGACTGTGGTGATCAAGTTGGAGGAGCTTGACAACTTGAACAAAAAGGAAGACTGCCCAGTTAGACCCATTGTAATTCGTCTATCAAGAGATGAAACATATGTTGAATCTGAACCAAAGGCATCAAACCTGGCAATGGTAACCATTAAAGTTTCACCTGTTACAACTTATGAACCACAAAGTGGTCTATTGGAGTTGTGGGACGGATGAAATAGACGTTGTGATGAGGTCTGAACGATTTTATACCCCAGGGAAGGGTGAATCTGAAAAAAGGGAGGCATTGAAAGAAGATGCAGAAAAGCTCCTGATGTAGAAAAGCTCCTATCCATCATCAAAATCAGTGAGTTTGAGGTAATAGAACAACTGAGGAAGAGGTCAACTCTGATATCCTTATTGGATTTGTTTATCGACTTTGAGAAGTATAAGGACGCTTTACTAAAAGTGTTGAACGAGGTATATGTCCCTGAAACTATTAATGAAGTACAACTCGAGGACTTTGTTAGGGTAATCTTCTTGAAGGACCAGTTATGCTTTTCTGATGAAGATTTCTCGATGGAAGGAAAAGGACACAATAAGGCCTTATACGTCACTGCGCATTGTCATGGGAAATGAGTAGGCCATGTGTTTATTGACAATGAATCTGCTTTTAATATCTACCCTCTAGCCACATTAAGAAGTTTGGGTATTAAAGAAGAAATGATTCGGACTTTCAAGGCAACTGTTAGAGCTTTCGTCGGGATGAGAAAGACAGTCGTGGGTGAGATTGAGCTCGACGTCTTCATTGGCCCAACTAAATTTTCTATCGACTTCCAAGTGATGGATTTACCGAGTGTATTCGGATTTTTGCCGGGAAGACCTTGGATCCACATCGCTGGAGCCATACCCTCGAACCTACATCAAAAGGTACGATTTGTGGTTAATGGGAAAGTGATTATTGTTCATAGAGAAGTTGATCTCCTCGCCTATCAAAACAGCGCCATCCCCTATATTGAGCCAAAAATTATGTAAGAGGCGAGTTATCACTCCCTAGATCTGGTGGCGGTAATTCACACTCCCGCAGGAACGAAATGTGAGTCCCTTTCATCTCTGAATTTAGCGTTTTACAGGTCAAGATGCTGCTGACATATGGATTCATTCTCGGAGAAGGTCTAGGCAAACATGGCCAAGTGATCCGTGCTTCATTATAGTTGAAGTCTAATGAGCACAAGATAGGCCTAGGTTATCTTGCTAATCACGTTAATGACTCTACGTCAAGGATATAAGGCTGAGGCCGAGGCAAGAGCCATGGACGCTAGGGACACTAAAGAAACAATAAGGATTCCTTCAATTTCTCCCTGTCTGGAAGGCGGGTCAAGAATGTTTGACACTCCACTAAACGGATATTTCTGCAGATATTGTAAGTGGTTAGTGGAAGAAGAGATAACTCCTACGGTGGATCCAGACCTGACCGATCCCTTTCTCAAAGATGATTCTGTCAATGTTATCATAGAGTGGCTTGGTGATGATAGTAAAGAAATCTTTCCCTTGTTTTAATACTGCGCTTAATTCCTGCGTTTGTTGATTTCTGCATTCTATTTCTGTTGTTTGAGGTAGATGTAGGAAAACGCCTTTGGATCTCCAACCGTTGGTCCAAACAACACATTCTGTAATGCGGTCCATTTTGCATTTAATAAAACATCGACAGTTTTATTAAGGACATATGGAGCCATAAATCAGCTCGATGATGATTCCAATATTCCATATGTGAAGTTTGAGGTCTGATTTGCTATATGATTTCTAGTTTTCAAATGATTTTTTGAGGAACAAGGATGTCTAAGGATATGAGGACTAGTTCCATCTATGACTTTGTTCACTTTGAAATTTCTTTCAAAAAGATTTCTCATGCTCATGCATGGCATCCTCATATGAGATATGAACTAACCATTCCCATGATATTTCAGGCATATCATCTTAAACATGCATACCAAGTTGTTGGTGTGTGACTTGGATCACTAGGGTGATTATTCTTATGATATCGAAGAAGATGACGATGAAGGCTATGCTACCATCCGAAGAGAATGGAATACCTTCAAGGAATCAGTACCTCCTACTGCGGAAGAACTGGTAGTCATTAATTTAGGAGATGCTGAAAACATCAAGGAAGTGAAAATTGAAGGGCACTTATCCCGAGCAAAGGCGCTTAGATTTACGAAATTACTCAAAGAGTACCAAGTCATCTTTGCATGGTCATATGCAGATATGCCGTGTTTACACCCTAGTATTGTGGAACATGCGTTACCTATTGATCCTAGTTTTAAGCCGGTAAAACAGGGAAATAGACGAATGAAAGCTGAGTTATCAGACAAGATTAAAGAAGAGGTAATGAAACTTTTTAGAGTGTTATTGAAGCAATCCCATATTCAGACTGGATCGCGAATATAGTCTCGGTAATGAAGAAAGATGGAAGGGTCCAAGTCTGCGTGGATTATCGAGGCCTAAACAGAGCGAGCCCAAAAGATGATTTCCTATTCCCCCATATCGATGTGCTGGTTGATAGCACAACATGATATGAATTGTTCTCATTCATGGATGGATTCTCGGGGTATAACCAAATTCCGATGAAGAAAGAGGACAAGGTTAAAATCTCGTTCACAACCCTGTGGGGGAATTTTTGTTATAATGTTATGCCTTTTGGATTGAAGAATGTAGGGGCGACATACCAGAAAGCTATGGTGACCTTATTCCGCGACATGATCCACAAGGAGATCGAAGTATATGTTGATGATAAGATCGCCAAATCCAAGAAATGATAAGTTCACATTCAAGTGTTGAGAAAGTTGTTTGAATGATTGCGCAAATAGATTGAGACTGAACCCTAATAAATGTATATTTGGAGAAAAATCTAGGAAGCTTCTCTGATTTATGGTCAACAGCAGGGGCGTAGAAATCGATCCCTCCAAAATTCAAGCTATCAATGACTTAGCAACTCCCTCAACAGTGAAATAAGTGAGGAGTCTTCTTGGGAGATTGAATTATATTGCCAGATTTATTAGTCGGTTGTCTAATGTGGTTAAACCAATTTTTAAGCTGCTCAAGAAAAGTGCTAAGGTGGTATGGGATACTGAATGCAGTCAAGTTTTCCAAAAAATCAAGGATTACCTAGCCACTCCACCGGTACTTATGCCACCAATCCCAAACCATCCTTTGACTTTGTATTTGAATGTCCATCAAGAGTCTTTGGGGGCCTTACTTGCTCAAACTAGTCCGGTGGATGGCAAAGAAAGGGCTATCTACTATATGAGCAAGAAGTTTACACTGTCTAAATTGAACTACGCTCCTGTCGAGAGAGCTTATGTAGCAACGATATGGGTGCTCCGTAGATTGAGGCAGTATACCCTACATTACTATATTTAATTGGTGACAGAGAATGACCCAATCAAGTATCTCTTAGAGAAGCTTGCCTTGATTGGAAAATTAGCCAAATGGCAAGTGATGTTGTCAGAATTCAATATCAAGAGTTTTCCCTAAAAATCGATAAAGGGGCGAGTAATAGCAGACATGTTGACATAAAATTCCCAAAATGGAATGTCTCAAAAAGAGACAAAAACGGAAGATTAAATTCTAACTTTGATAGAAGAAAAGTGGGTCATGTATTTTGATGGTGCCATCAATTTGTCAAGAGCCGATACCGGGGCCGTGTTAATATCCCCTGAAGGTCAGCATTATCTAGTCACTGCAAAGCTGACATTTCCCTGTACTAATAACATCTCAGAATATGAGTCATGTGTTCTGGGCCTGCAATTCGGCCATTTCCATGAAAATAAACAGGTTGCAGGTGTGTGGGGATTCAATGCTTATTATTCTGTAGACACAGGGAGAATGGAGAATAAAGGATGCGAAATTCATTCCTTATCATGAGTACTTAGAAGAACCGATCCTTCGATTTAAAGAAGTGTCATTCGAATATTTACTAAGGGCGCAGAACCAATTCGCAGATGCATTGGCTACGTTGGCCTCAATGTTACAGGTAGCTGATGGATTGGAAATGGAGCCATTAAGAATTGGCTTAATCGAGAAACCAGCTTACTGCATGATGATCGAGGAGGAATTTAATGGAGAATCTTGGTATCATGAAATTAAGAATTACATCTTAAAAAGAGAGTTCCCTGAAGGATGTAAGACCGGAGATAGAAAATATATAGTTAAAGCAGCTACCAAGTTTTTCCTCAATGGGCAAACCTTGTACAAAAAGTCATTTGACTCAGTACTATTGAGATGTGTAGACACAAAAGAAGCAAATACCCTCATGAAAGAGATCCACGAAGGTATATGTGGGCAACACATGAATGGCCATCTCCTCGCAAAAATGATCATGCGGCTTGGTTATTATTGGATGACCATCCAATCAGATTGTAGCCAACATGTTAGGTCATGTCATCAATGTCAAGTATATGGTGATAAGATCAATGCATCCCCAAATGAGCTTCACCAAATGTCTAAAGCTTGGCCATTTTCTATGTGCTAGTTTGACATGATAGGGCCAATTAATCCAGTAGCTTCAAATGGCCATCGCTTCACTTTGGTTGCGATCGACTATTTTACGAAATGGATAGAAGCTAGTTCCTACATAAGTGTCACTACAAAGAGCATAGCAAAATTTATCAAGAGAGACATAATTTCTCAATATGGTGCCTCTCAGGTGATTATCACGGACAATGGGTCTAATTTAAACAACAAGATTGTCGATGATCTGCTAGGTCACTTTGGTATTCGACATCTTAACTCATCCCATTACCGTCCACAGATGAATGGGTCAGTGGAAGTGACAAATAAAAACATCAAGAAGATTTTGGCTAAAATAGCTGAAATTACAAGGATTGACATGAGAGGCTACCCTTCACCTTAATGGCATTTCGAACCTCGATCCGGACTTCAATTGGGGCAACGCCTTATTCCCTATTATATGGGATGGAAGTCGTCCTGCCCGTGGAAATAGAGATTCCGTCCTTGAGGATATTATTAGATATTGAACTTTCTAAAGCAGAATGGATTAAACACGTGTATGAGCAGTTGAACCTAATTGACGAAAGGCGTCTTAAGACAATCTATCATGGTCAGAGTTATCAGAAGAGGGTAGCCAAGTCATTTAACCGGAAGGTCAAACTTAGAGATTTTAAAGTGGATTACCTAGTCATAAGGAAGACTCTACCGAATGCTGCTCACTCTGGAAGCAAGTTCACTCTGAATTATGAGGGTCCTTATGCCGTCAAAAAAGTTATTGTGGGAGGAGCTTTAATTCTTATAAACTCTAAACGAGAGGAACTGGGATATCTTGTAAATTCTGACGCAGTAAAGAAGTATTATGCCCGAAATGAAATTAGATGCTGACTTGGCTTTCTTCGAAATGATCCGAGCCGCTATAGTGGTCATTGCATTGCATTGCATATCGTGCACCCATACACACAGAGCATGCGTTATGTCTTGCAGGGGTTTGAAGAGGCCAAACTAAAGCCAAACTCGTTCAAGTACAACTAAGGCCAGAATGGTCCCAATGCATGAAAACATGTGATATATATATGTTCCATCACTCACTCGTTAATATACTCTTCACTCATTGAAGTTTTTGATCTCTTTGTCTAGGAACGACAAATGAAGACCGAGAACAATGAAAGGTTATTGAAGAATTTCCCTTCACCTTTCGAAGTCAGAGAGGAACATGAATACCGATAGGTTTGAAGGGTATCGAATTTTGGAAGTTGAATTCCTTGTTTATTCGCTCATTGCATACATGTTAAAACGAGAGGTTATCCAAACATGAATAAAACATCCATGATGCATCTTAAATCCCCGGTAGGGTAAAATGTTTTAGGAAAGCAAGATAACTTTTTCAAACAAGAGTTGTTTAAATTGTTTAAAAGGATGTTTCCTCAGATAAGAGGCAAGCCAGACCCGAAACATGTCCTACACACACTCGAGAGATGAGAGAAGTGTAAGGATAGGAAAATCCGAGCCTACGGAAGTAAGAGTCATTCGCAGCTGTTATATGGATTGAGATGACGGAGGAGTTTGTTCTCTACCTCAAATACTATAGGTAATCGTTGGCAACCCCTTTGAGCAGTGATTTCCATTATTTAACCCTGTCAAAAATTGCTCCACATTGGGGTCATGCAGAGCTAAGTCCAGTAATATCGAGAGGAAAATGGTTAGAAATTTTCTTGTTCGGACTAACATCAATCTTCGTGTGTTGATATACATTGATTCAGGTGCCATAGGACGACGAAGAGACATTCGTTTCTCTATCTTATACACTTTTACCCTTTGCATAGCCAATTTGAGCCTGCATATTCATTTCATGAACCCCCGTTGGTGATCATTGCACACCCCAAGGCGAAAGCACAAAAATACCCATGGACAGAAGAGTTCAAGAAGTAGGAGTTACAAGAGAATTTCGAGCCAAGATGTATAGACATGATAAGGTTCAAATTGCATATCTTACATGATCATCCAAGTATCCTGATTCCAAAAGAAAAAGGAACAGGCGGGATTGAAAGGGTGAAAAAGCCAAATTCTTGTACATTAAAAAAAGACAAGGCGCCTGACAAGAGTAGGACTGACCCTCATCAAAATGCCTAAAAATCATAAAGTTGATTTTGAGAACATCAAGAGATTACTGGATATCTTGGTCCCCGACGAAGTCTGGAGTGACAAAGAATTCCTAGGAGTTATTTAGCAAAAGACTATTCCTTAGTTGGGCCACAACCAACTAGCAAAGACAAGAAGACAAGCAATGTCTTTCAAAGATCAGATTTGTTCACCTAGAGCTGAGGACACATTTTCAAAATGCGTAATATTCTTATAAGACTGAAGATGTTCTTCGAAGAATCACCAAAAAGGGATAAAACAAGTGACTAATTAGCAATGATCACCAACATCAAACCCTTCGCGAATCAGGGCCAAAAACAACCCTTTTTCGGTCCCCAATCCTACCAATGTTACAACCTTTTGTAGTCTTTTCCGACTAGGACATTTTGGTTAATGTATACCTTAACTCGAAGAGGTACAAGCAAGACTATTTCTTTCTCATTTTGCAGGGTTCTTGACTTGTAAATCCGGAGCAGGTGATGAAAACTTCCATTTAAAAGACTTGGCTCGAAGAGTGAGTCCCCTTTTGAAAACCATGTCCAAACCCACATTACAGTCTCGTGGAGACCTCCCAATTGATCAAAATGTATACGCTGCGAATGATCTTGAAACCTAGGTACATGTTAGTAGGAAATTCGAGTGCTTTATTTATAAAAGACCAATGCCAAAGAATTGGTGAGAAGCCCTCTTGGATGAAAATACTCCAGCAAGATGTTTTAAACAAACTCTTTTGAAAATTCCAAATTGTTCGCTCCAAGTTTTCCTTACAAAGAATTTTTTATCACCTTTACATGTTGCAAGATGTTTTGGATAACTTCCAACATTATAATCCACTTTGCATGACTGCATTTATAGCTACAAAGCTTGACCAGTTTGTTAACTATCATCACCTCAAGATTACTGACGTTTTCTTAATGAGGAAAGAACTTTCAGGTTCAAACTTCTATAGGACTCATGGTAGCCCTGAGTCTCTGAAGGATGCCTCGCTTTGCAATGAAGAGCTTCCAATCTTATTTATCTGTAGGATCCTTGGTAGCCCCAAATCTAAAAAAAATTTCTTTTTATGAAAAGTTTCGCAGGTTTGAACTTTCTGCAGGATACTTGGACTCCTCAAATCCTATAATGTCTCCTCCCATGTCGAAAGGACAATTCTTGGATTCAATTTTCTGTGAGATTTCGGGTAACCCCTAAATCCCAGAAAAATCTAGTTAACAGAAGTTTTGCAGGTTTGAGCTCTCTGCAGGATACTTGGAATCTCCAGATCCCAGAATGTCACCTCCCATGTCGAAAGGACAATTCTTGGATTCAATTTTCTGTGAGATTTCAGGTAACTCCTAAATTCCAGAAGAATCTAGTTAACATAAGTTTTGTATGTTTGAGCTTTCTACAGGATGTCTAGACTTCCTAGATCTCAGAATGACACCTCATATGTCAAGAAGACAGCCTTCAGATTTGGCTTTCTCTAGGATTTTAAGTAACCCCTAAATCCCAGAACAGTCTCTTTGATAAACCTAAGAATTAGGCATGCCCCTTTCTACGAACCCATGTCAAGTCTTCGAAGATAAGACGAATCATTTCCTTAGGTGAAGCCTTCTGATAGGTAAGCCTTTTTCTCAGCCTGATCCATTGACGGATCGAATTCATGGCAAGTCTTCAAAGGTAAGACGAACCGTACCTCTTAGTAAGCCTTATATAAGGCGAACCTTAGGCAAACCCCAAAGAACGGGTGTGTCTTCTGTAGGCTCCTAACAGATAGGAGTCCTATTCATGGTTTGATCCACTAATCGAATCAAAACCTTCGACAAACCCCAAAAAATGGGTGCATTATCCTTAGATTTCTATCATATAGGAATCCCATTATGGCTTGGTCTACCTTACGGGCTAAAGCTTAACTGCCCTAGGATACTCAGGATACGAGTCCCTAGATATTCACTTGAACCTGCCAAATATTACGTATGTCACACGAGCATCATGCAGGTGAATAGTTGGTAAGTCTTTCTACTCTTTCTCTTTCATCTCATTCAGAATAGAATAAGAAAAGCGTTCACCAATAGTATAAAAAGGATTGAATGGTAGGATTCATTTTTCTTTTCCCTAGTCGAACCAGTTTAGAATCAGGTGTCACCTGTTTTTGAGTGAAACCTTTCACAAGATTCCTTTTAAAGAGAGGCAGCTGTTGACACCTGATTTTGGATCAATCTTTTCCAATTTATTTTTGAAAATTCATGAAAAATTCATAAAAATTTGAAAAATTATAAAAACAACTATGGTGGCTGTGACATTCTAATTTCCAGTCAATTTCAGACTCATTAATGAGAAGTAAATCTATAGATGTATTTTAGTCGTATTCCGCTCGAATTTGATCAATTCGAGTAGGCTGACCAAAAGGGAAAGGCTATCGCGAGACGAGGTACGTGGACCTAGGAAACTCGAATAGGAAATGACGCTTTGACCATAAGGATTATCGAGGGGATATTTAGAACCACAAAAAGGCCGATCTAAGAACGATTAAGGAATGCCTTGCGAGTGTCATACGATTGGAGCGCAGGTAATGCCGCTTAACCAACGTATGATTTGCAAATTTTCCGAAATCGGATAGTGACGATCAAGACCTTAGGGACTAGTGATGGACCCTCATAATTACATGACAACAAAAGTCTCCACGAATTGACGAGCCCTAAACGTGATATGAATCATAGGGTCGATACGCGTGATGTTTGCAAAATCCTCCCGTCAGTTCGGGATAGGCTGGAAACACGTCTGATAGAGAAAACCATCAAAAACGAGTCTTGAAAATTGAAAATGGAGAATCAAGAATTCCAACGTTATATTCGGATTGGCCGTCGCCCTATCGATGATTATTGGAACGAGAAAAACGATGTTTCGAATGTTGGGGGTGAAATTACCATTTTGCCCCACAAGCTTAAGTCTTGCCCATGCAAATAAGGAAGGGCATTTTGGTCTTTATCCCTACCCTATAGCTATCGAAAAAGTGGATGAATGGTAGCCATGGATCAAGCATGATTGACATTGAAGACAAGTGTCAAGAGATGGACAAAAGAGTAGTCAAATCTACTATACACCACCTACCATTCAACCATTGACTTGCGAGTTGTATATAGTCTTTTTCTCTCTCTCCTCACCTCACATGACCAGCCATAGAACCCCCAAGAACCACCGACAGCTTCTTCTTCTTCTTCCTTGTTTTTTGCTCGCCGGCGACCAGTCCTGCCCGTGCCGTTCGGCCATTCTGACGCCGCCCTCCGGCCACCGCCTGGACTCCGGCTGACCACATCAACCTAGCTCCACGTCTTACCGACCTCCTTGAACTGAAAGCGAGCCATTTAGACCACCGTGGAGCTCCGGCCAAGCGTTTTTCGGGAGTCGACGGAATTTGACCCAATCTAAGGTAGGTTCTGTTTCTAACCCTTTAGGAGGCCGAAATATTGGAATCTTGAGGCCAAATGTTATGGAGGTCTAGGAGACATGTATAGTAATCTGTGGTAAAAAGTTGAGAATGATTTGATGAAGTTTTTACCTTAAATCGATTTTGTGAACTTGGAACAGAAACTGCCGGTTAATGACCTTGGGAGATCCGGCGACTTTTGACGGAATTCCGACGACGACTCGACTTCAAACTCACGGTGAGACCCTTAGATAGACATGTTAAGAGGTAGGATAGTATTTAAATGATGAATTTAGATGAGATTTAGGACCGGTTGTGCCCGGTTTGCACATAACCGAGAAGGACCGGTTCGGTTCCGGACAAACCGAATCTATTCGGGTTGATGATGGTTGGTTTAGAGCCTCAAATTGGTAATTAAGGCATGTTGAGATGATGAGGATTATGCTATGGAGCTTTATGGTTCATGGATTGAGGAATTGGACATAGTAATTGACAGATTGGTTGGATTTTATTAAGTTGCGCGGTGAGTTCGACCTTGGACCATTGGGGGCCGAACCTTTGAGGACTCAAGAAGAGAAATTGTGTCATCAAATTTAAGGTAAGGGAATCCTAAACTTAGGATAGGAAGATTGGACTTGATTGGGCGAGTCGGACAAGATTGAGATGATTTCTTGAGGAGCTTAGTGTGATTGGTCTTTGTGAATGTCAAGCGGGTATAAATGATTCGAATAATTGCATATGCATGTCTCTTGAGTATTTGGTCACATTTGTATGTGTATTACCTCGTTTCGTATGCCATGGATGTCTAGTTTTTGCATGAGATATTTATGCATAAGATGCGCCTGACCTTGTGTGTATGAGTTGCGGTTGTGGAATGACGGAGACGAGGTGAGGCCCTGAGGCGTATGAGACGCGAAGTGGAGAAAAGCCTGATGCGATCTAATCGCGGGCATGAGGAAGCCTGATGCGATCTAATCGCGGGCATGAGAATGAGACGGGCAGGAAGAGATGGTTGTGGTGAAATGGCAGGACGAGGTGTGTATGAGCATCTGAGTGTGATATGATGTCGTAGCTGCATGTCTGTCATCTGTGTGTCGTCATTTTTATTGGCATGTGCCTGCGTATTTATGAGTTTGGAAATTGGGGTAGATTACTGCCCGGGTGAACGGTCGGCCTAACCTAGGATTAGGACTCTTTTACTGAGATGTGTATCTCACCCCTTTTGGGGACCCTTCTTTTACAGATTCTAGGCCTTGACTATGTGGCCTATTCGCTTTGGGGATCCTAAGGAGATGACCGCGTATTTTGATGAGTTCTCTAATAGCCAGGGGACTGCATATACGTGATAAAGTGTGCAGTGGTGTGGGTTGACGAGGGTAGTATGGATTGGAAGCCTCATAGGTATGAGACGTGGTTTAAGAAAGTTGGGGACAAGTCTACTGGGCTGCTGAAGCCCCATGAGGTGCCCTAGGGAGTGATTCTTGATTGGTGTCACCCCGGTAGGGACCAGGATCAGGCAGAGGGATCGGTAGTCGGTTCTAGGAACCGGCCGGAGAGAACCCCGACGCTGGATTTTACTGTGGAGGAGGATGAGGTCATTGTCCTGGAGGCGACCAACGAGGACCTCGCGGAGCCGTCCTATAAGGAGACCATGGAGGATACCATTGAGGTTCGCTTCGAGACGTTCTCAGAGTATGAGCCAACGGAGGATGCCGAGGATACTGATGATTCCAGCAGCTCATCCTAGGAGGCTTTAGTAGTAGTTTGATCTTTGGTGATGACCCCGACACTGTTCTTGTCGGATTTTGATGATGACCCATTTTGTATGTTTACCCCGTCACCCCCTTGTCTATCGGATGTTTGTCGTTCTTTACTTGTATGAACCGTTGGTTATTATGTACGACGATTCCTATGCTATCCAGGTCCCACTTAATATATATTTGTACGGAGGAGTTGCTTTATTACCGCTTCCGCATGCTTGATATATTTGTTATATCTCTTGGCTTAGTTCGTGGATCTTGGGACCACGAGAGATTATGTGGTTTGCTTGCAGGGAGTCGAGTGCTCGTGCCTCGGGCGCGGGGCGTGACATCCCTATTTGCTTGGTATCAGAGCAAGGTCAGCTCGATCCAAAGTTGGTTGAGGACTGGAGTAATAAGGAGGATTAAGTTGGGACTTGAACGGATAGCAAGACCTTAGGAGACTAGTTAAGATATGGCACGAGGTGCATAGTGTATGACATGGTACTTATGGCTAGTGTTTGATCTTGGCAGGGTTGTGGAAATGCATAAAGATTTAGTTCCCTGCTTAGGATTGAAGATCATTTATGGATCTTGGCCTATTTGATGAATGATAGTGATTGGTTTTAGTGAATCACTAGAGTGAATGGAATTGAGAAATGGCCATGGACTATTTGTTTAAATATTTCTGGAGTTTGTGGTATGGAGTACTGTTGGATTGTAACTGCTTCTGTTAAGGATTAGTTTATAGCTCTGAATTTGGATGAATGAGTGAGTTACTAACTCCTTGCTGAACTTGTGGTGGACCAGGTTCAGTAGAAAGAAGCAAGGATGAGCAACCCGTCTAGAAGGTCTGGAAGGCCAAGAGGCGGAGCCTCTAGCTCGAGGCCACCCGTAGCAGAAGATCCAAGAATGGACGGCGTGCTGAGGGCGCTAGAGAGAATTGGTGACTTGATCGATAGGCAGACCCAGGACCGGGATGCTGCAATCGCTCAGGCAGTAGGAGCTGCCATAGCAGCCGTCAATGCCAACAATGGTAACAATGGTGGCAATGGAAGCCAGAATGAACATGGCCAGGGCACTGAAGCTGTGAATGCCCAAGAAGAAATCATCGTGGCCAGACAGATGGGCGAACTAGTAGAGTAGTTCATAAAGCTGAAGCCGACTCAATTCGATGGAATTGGAGATCTTGAGCTAGCACCCAAGTGGATCGAGAAGCTAGAGAAAGCTTTTGGGGTGCTAAGGTGCACTAATGAGGAGAAGGTGTTGCTAGCAGTGTATCAGCTGGAAGGTACAACGAATGATCGGTGGGCCGCCGCCAAGGACCGAGTCTTCCCTGAAGGGATAGCCATGAACTGGGATGCCTTTAAGACGGCGTTCAATGACAAATATTTTTCTGAGACGGCTAGGGAAAGGAAGCAGGTGGAATTCCTGCAACTACGTCAGAACCAGCTGACGATAGATCAGTACGAGGCCTAGTTCTCGAGGCTGTCAAGGTATGTACCTCGATTTGTAGAAGACCCTCAAGAGAAAGCAAGAAGATTTAGAAAGTGTCTGTGGCTTGAGCTCCGTAGCCAGATGATTGCCCTAAATCCGAGGACTTATAAGGAGATATAGGAATGGGGCCAAATGATAGACAGGGACTTGAAGGAGAGGAACACCGCTACCGGATCGCGGTTTACATCATTCAGAGATAACCGCCAGATGGGTGAAAGGCTGATGGCGGGCAATATACGTTTTGTACCTCCCATAAGGAAAAGTATCGTGAAGCCGCCAAATCCCACTAATTGGAGCTGCCGCCTTTGCGGCAAAAGGCATGGAAATGGGCTATGCCCAGTAAGGACAAGAGCTTGTTTTAAGTGTGGTCAGCTGAGCCACTAGATGAGGACGTGCCCGAGTCAAGCTTCGACAAATCGACCTCAAGGGCAGCGACCGCAGGCTGGACCATCGACTGCAACTCCCCAGATCGAGCAGAATAGACCACTGGCATAGGGAAGGGTATATGCTGTGGCACGCAGAGAGGCAGAGGAAGCACTAGGTGTGGTCACAGGTACGGTTTACTTGTGCAACCAAGCTACATATGCATTGTTTGACCTTGATGCCACGTATTCATTCGTGTCTGCACAGTTTGCTGATTTAGTGCGTATGAAATTGAAACCGTTGAAAATAATCCTGCATGTTGCCACACCATTAAAGGATAACATATTGGTTTCTTTGGGCTGTGCTGGTTGTGAGATTGTGATTGGAGGGAATAAAGAGAGTATTGACCTAGTTGTACTACTCATGTATGATTTTGATGTAATCATAGGAATGGATTGATTGGGTAAGCAGGGGGCAGCAGTGGACTGTGGTAGTAAGATAATTTGGTTTTATTCGAGAGGCCGCCCTAGCTTTGAATTGGTGGGAAGTCAAGGAGGAATCTCAATTCCCTTAATCTCATCTATGGAGGTGACTAAGTTAATGTCTGAGGGGTATCAGGCATACTTAGTGGCAGTAATGGACACGACTACCGAAGAGCCAAAGTTAGAGAATATCCCGATAGTGCGTGAATTTCCGGACGTGTTTCCCAAAGAGTTGCTAAGAACCACCGGAATGGGAAATAGAATTTGTAATCGAGTTAACTCCTAGGATAGAATCGATCTCGAAAGCACCTTACAAGATGTTCCTATCAAAACTGAAGGAGTTAAAGGTGCAGATGTAAGAGCTGCTAGACAAGGGATTTATCTGACTAAGTGCTTCGCCGTGGGGAGCGCCAATGCTATTCGTAAAGAAGAAGGATGGGTCTTTGCGTTTATGCATCGACTATCGACAGCTGAACCAAGTGACAGTGAAGAACAAATACCCACCGCCGAGGATTGATGATCTGTTTGATCAGTTGCAAGGAGCGACGGTATTTTCGAAGATTGACATGAGAACAGGGTATCACCAGTTGAGGATCAAGAATGAAGACATACCTAAGACTGCTTTCAGGATGAGGTACGGTCATTATGAGTTTACGGTGATGCCGTTTGGTTTGATCAACGCTCTAGCTGCTTTTATGAACCTGATGCATCGAGTATTTAGGGAATTTCTGGACAGATTTGTCATAGTTTTCATTGACAATATCTTGATTTACTCGAGGAGTGATGTAGAACATGAGGAGTACCTAAGGATTGTTTTGCAGATTTTGAAGGAACATTCACTATATGCGAAGTTGAGTAAATGCGAGTTTTGGCTGAACAGAGTAGCATTTCTGGGTCATGTAGTATCTGGTGAAGGAATCACAGTGGATCCTGCGAAGATCGAGGCTGTAACAAATTAGCCTATACCCACTACGGTCACTAAAGTCAGAAGTTTCTTGGGACGGGCGGGATACTATAGGCGTTTTGTGGAGAAATTCTTATCCATAGCTATCCCATTGATGCGGTTAACGAAGAAGGAAACAAGGTTTGAATGAACAGACAAATGCGAGAGGAGTGATAACCGCGCTAGTGCTGACGATTCCATCAGGACTAGGGGGTTACGAGATATACAGCGATGCTTCGTTGAAAGGACTGGGCTGTGTGCTGATGCAGCATGGAAGAGTAGTGGTCTACGCGTCTAGACAGTTGAGACCACATGAAATGAATTACCTAACACACTACTTGGAGTTAGCGGCGATTACATTTGCTCTGAAGATTTGGAGACACTACCTGTATGGCGAAAAGTTTCAGATTTGTACCGACCACCAGAGCTTAAAGTACCTATTTTCCCGGAAAGAATTGAATATGAGGCAGCGTAGGTGGATGGAACTGCTCAAGGACTATGATTGTGATATACTATATCACCTTGGGAAAGCAAACAGAGTAGCAATTGCGCTGAGTCGTAAGTCAAGCATCGCATGTTTGTTGGTGAAAGGTTGGTCGATAATTGAAGATTTGAGAGACTCCGAGTTCAGATTAGAAGTCGATCAATTGTCTAGCTTGATAGCTACATTGAGGGTGGAATCTGAGATCCAGGAAGGAATAAAGGCCCTACAGTCTATGGACCCAGAGATTTAGAAAATTTTGGAGATGGACATGATGAAGAGAAGGCTTGAGTTTCAGGTATCAGAGGATGGAATTTTGAAGTTCCCAGGGCGACTGTGCGTACCAAAGGATGAATGACTCAGAGAAAGGATTTTATCAAAGGCTCACATGAACAATTATAGCATCCACCCTGGAAGTACGAAAATGTATCAAAACTTACGACAACACTATTGGTGGAACGGGATGAAGGTGGACGTAGCAAGGTATGTGGCTAAGTGTTTGACGTGCCAGCAAGTGAAAGCGCGGCACAGTAAGCCTGGAGGACTATTATAGCCACTAGAGATACCGGAATGGAAGTGGGAGCATGTGGCTACGGATTTTGTGATGGGACTCCCAAGGAGCCAGAGAGGTCACGACTCTATATGGGTAGTCGTGGACAGATTGACCAAGTCCGCACATTTTATCCCGGTGCGAAAGGACTTCACTATGGATAGGTATGCATAGATGTATATGAGACAGATAGTGAGGCTGCATGGAGTGCCTGTGACGATCATCTTGGATAGAGATCCTAAATTCACAGCAAATTTTTGGAAGAGTCTGCAAGAAGCTATGGGAACCCGGCTGCAGTTTAGCATAGCCTACCATCCACAGACGAACAGGCAGTCGGAAAGGACGATACAGACGCTTGAGGATATGCTGCGAGCATGGGTCATTGATTTTAAAGGTGGATGGGAAGACCAGCTGCATTTGGTAGAGTTTGCTTATAATAATAGCTACTAGCAGAGCATCCAGATGGTACCATTCGAAACACTCTATGGAATGGCCTGCAGAACCTCGACTTGCTGGGATGAGGTTGGAGAAAGAAGTATAACAGGCCTAGAACTGGTAGAGCAATCGGTGGAAGTAGTGAAATTAATCTGGGATAGACTAAGGACGGCATAGAGTCGTCAGAAGAGCTACGCAGATAAGCGGCGCAAGCCCTTGGAATTTCAAGTGGGCGATCATGTCTTCCTCAAGGTATCGCCGATGAGAGTACTATCGTGATTCAGAAAGAAGGGAAAGCTAAGCCCTAGGTATGTAGGCCCATTTGAGATATTGGAACGGATTGGAACCTTAGCCTACAAGCTTGCCCTGCCGCCTAATCTATCCTAGGTGCATAATGTATTCCATGTGTCGATGCTACGAAAGTATAAACCAGACCTGACACATGTGCTGGATTATGAGGCCATAGAAGTGGACGACCGAGTGTCTTACGTGGAGAGGCCGATAAGGATCGAGGACCGGAAGGAGCAAATCCTTAAGAACAAAAAGATCCCACTGGTCAAGGTAATATGGGAGCACCATGGAATAGAAGGTGCCACGTGGGAGAATGAAGAGACGATGAGGTGACAACACCCCCATTTATTTGAGTAATTAAGTGTATTGTAAATTTTGGGGACGAAATTTTTGTAAGGGGGAAGAGTTGTGACATTATGATTTCTAGTCAATTTCAGACTCATTAATGAGAAGTAAATCTAGAGATGTATTTCAGTCGTAATCCGCTCGAATCTGATCAATTTGAGTAGGCTGACCAAAAGGGAAAGGCTAACGCGAGATGAGGTACGTGGGCCTAGGAAACTCGGATAGGAAATTGCTCTTTGACCATAAGGATTGTCGAGGGGATATTTAGAACAACAAAAAGTCCGATCTAAGAACGATTAAGGAATGCCTTGCGAGTGTCATACGATTAGAGCGCGGGTGATGCCGCTTAACCAACGTATGATTTGCAAAATTTTCCTAAATCGGACAGTGACGATCGAGACCTTAGGTACTAGTGATAGACCCTCACAATTACATGATAACCAAAGTCTCCACGAATTGACGAGCCCTAAACGTGATATGAATCACAAGGTCGATACGCGCAATGCCTGTAAAAGCCGCCCGTCGGTTCGTGATAGGTTGGAATCACGTTTAATAGAGAAAACCATCAGAAACGAGTCTTGAAAATTGAAAATGGAGAATCAAGAATTCCAACGTTATATTCGGATTGGCCGTCGCCCTATCGAAGATTATTGGAACGAGAAAAACGACGTTCCGAACGTCGGGGGTGAAATTACCATTTTGCCCCTCAAGCTTAAGCCTTGCCCATCCAAATAAGGAAGGGCATTTTGGTCTTTATCCCTACCACAAAGCCGCCGAAAAAGTGGATGAATGGTAGCCATTGGATCAAACATGATTGACATTGAGGACAAGTGTCAAGAGATGGACAAAAGAGTAGTCAAATCTACTATACACCACCTACCATTCAACCATTAACTTGTGAGATGTATATAGTTTTTTTTTCTCTCTCTTCACCTCACATAACCGGCCATAGAACCCCCAAGAACCACTGACAGCTTCTTCTTCTTCTTCCTTGTTTTCTGCTCGCCGGCGGCCAGTCCTGCCCGTGCCGTTCGGCCGTTCCGACGCCACTCCCCGGCCACCGCCTGGACTCCGGCCGACCACACCAACCTAGTTCCACGTCTTGCCGACCTCCTCAAACTAGAAGCGAGCCATTTGGACAACCGAGGAGTTCCGGCCAAGCGTTTTCCCGGGAGTCGACGGTCGACGGAATCTGACCCAATCTGATGTAGGTTCTATTTCTAACCCTTTAGGAGGCCGAAATGTTGGAATCTTGAGGTCAAATTTTATGGAGGTCTAGCAGACATGTATAGCAATATGTGGTAAAAAGTTGAGAATGATTTGATGAAGTTTTTACCTCGAATCGGTTTTGTGAACTTGGAACAGAAACTGCCAGTTACTGACCTTGGGAGATCCGGCGACTTTTGACGGAATTCCGGCCATGACTTGACTTCAAACTCACGGTGAGACCCTTAGACCCTTAGATAGACATGTTAAGAGGTAGGATAGTGTTTAAATAATAAATTTGGTGGAGATTTGGGATCGGTTGTGCCTGATTTGCATAGAACCGAGAAGGACCGGTTTGGTTCCGGGCAAACCGAATCTGTTGAGGCTGATGATGGTTGGTTTAGAGCCTCAAATTGGTAATTAATGCATGTTAAGATGATGAGGATTATGCTATGGAGGTTTATGGTTCATGGATTGAGGAATTGCACATAGTGATTGACGGATTGGTTGGATTTTATTAGGTTGCGCGGTGAGTTCGACCTTGGACCATTAGGGGCCGAACCTTTGAGAACTCAAGAAGGGAAATTGTGTTATCACATTCAAGATAAGGGAATCCTAAACTTAGGATAGGAAGATTGGATTCGATTGGGCGAGTCGGGCGAGATTAAGACGATTTCTTGAGGAGCTTAGTGTGATTGGTCTTTATGAATGTCAAGCGGGTCTAAATGATTCGAATAATTGCATATGTATGTCTCTTGAGTATTTGGTTACATTTCTATGTGTATTGCCTCGTTTTGCATGCCATGGATGTCTTGTTTATGCATGAGATGTTTATGCACGAGATGCGCTTGACCTTGTGTGCATGAATTGCGGTTGTGGCATGGCGGAGACGAAGTGAGGCCCTGAGGCGTATGAGATGCGGGGTGGAGAAAAGCCTGATGCGATTTAATCGCGGGCATGAGAAAAGAAATGCCTAATGCGATCTAATCGTGGGCATGAGATTAGCTTGATGCGATCTAATCGCGGGTATGAGAATGAGACGGGCATGAAGAGATGGTTGTGGTGAAGTGGCAGGACGAGGTGTGCATGAGCATCTGAGTGTGATATGATGTCGTAGCTGCATGTCTGTCATCTGCGTGTCGTCATTTTTATTGGCATGAGCCTGCGTATTTATGAGTTTGAAAATTGGGGTAGATGACTGACTAGTGAACGGTCGGCCTAACATAGGGTTATGACTCTTTTACTGAGATGTGTATCTCACCCCTTTTGGGGACCCTTCTTTTGCAGATTCTGGGCCTTGACTATGTGGCCTATTCACTTTGGGGATCCTAAGGAGATGACCGCGTATTTTGATGAGTTCCCTGACGGTCAGGGTACTACATATACGTGAGAAAGTGTACAGTGGTGTGGGTTGACGAGGGTAATATGGATTGGAAGCCTCATATGTATGAGGCGTGGTTTAAGAAAGTTGGGGACAAGTCTACTAGGCCGCTGAAGCCCCATGAGGTGCCTCAGGGAGTGATCCTTGATTGGTGCCACCCCAGTAGGGACTAGGATCAGGCAGAGGGATCGGTAGTCGGTTCTAGGAACCGACCGGAGAGGACCCTGATGCTGGATTTTACTGTGGAGGAGGATGAGGTCATTGTCTTGGAGGCGACCGACGAGGACCTCGCGGAGCCGTCCCATAAGGAGACTACGAAGGATACCATGAAGGATATCATTGAGGTTCACTACGAGACGTTCTCAGAGTATGAGCCGACGGAGGATGCCGAGGATACCGATGATTCCAGCAGCTCATCCTAGGAGGCTCTAGTGGTAGTTTGATCTTTGGTGACGACCCCGACCCTGTTCCTGTCGAATTTTGATGATGACCCATTTTGTATGTTTATCCCGTCACCCCCTTGTCTATCGGATGTTAGTAATTCTATACTTGTATGAACCGTTGGTTATTATGTACGACAGTTCCTATGCCATCCATGTTCCACTTAATTTATATTTGTATGGAGGAGTTGCTTTATTACCGCTTCCGCATGCTTGATATATTTGTTATATCTCTCGGCTTAGTTCGTGGATCTTGGGACCGCGAGAGATTATGTGGTTTGCTTGCAGGGAGTCGCGTGCTCGTGCCCGGGGCCCGGGGCGTGACAGTGACCTTGGCCAAGACCAAGGAACCATTTTTGGCCAAATTTTTTTTTAATATTTTTTGCATTTTTTAATATTTTTGAAAAATAGGGAAATCAAGAAAAATCAAGAAAAATGTCATTTGAGGTCACAAAAATATAGAAAAATAGTCAATATTTTTATTTTAATTCCTTTCTCATTTTGACCTCATAAAAAGCCAAAATTTAAGTTTAATTTTATGTGTTCCTTCATTACACATATAGTTGAACTTGGTTAAATGTCAATTGAGTCTTTTAATTTGTAATTTTGACATTTTATGAGTCTTGTCATTCAATTTGATTATCATTTAGTCGTAATTTAGTCCAATTGTTAACTTAAATTTCTCAATTGCATAATTTGGGTAAAATTGCACATTTTATTGCAATTTAGTCCTTGAAATTAGTAGAATTGAAATTACTTTTAATTCAAGGACCTTCATCACAAATTGGAATCACTGCTGAATGTTTTTCACCATTATGAATCGATTGGCATGGGTGATTTGGTCCAATTTGACCGTTTGAGTCCTCGATTTCACAATTTTCGAATTGCAATTGAAAAAATATGGTGCTTTCATTTAAAATTGATAAGAACTTTTGGGAAAAACCATATTTTTGGACAATATTCATCCCTTAAATTCGATTTTGAGGCTTAATTGCCAAAACTCCCCACGAATTATGATTAATTTTGGGAAAAATCAAGTTGAACCAGTTCTGACCTGTCAGACCGATCGAACCGGTCCAAATAGTACCTTCTTCAACCTTGGACTCCCACACGAATTCAACTGATTGCAGTTGGATTTGGATCGCAAAATTGAACCATCAATCGGCTCCAATTCGTAAAATTGATGGAGGCATTTTGTTGGCCACAAAGCCTAACGTCGATTATGACCGGTCCGACATCATAGGTTTGTTGGATTCGCGCCGGCGAGGCTGTAATGTGTCATAGCTAACATCGCTCAGATGCAGGATCAAACCTAGATCAAATTCACGCGAAATTTGGTAACTAGAGGGCCTAACTGAGTTTGCCATTATATTCCCGTCGATCACCGGTCGTCGGTGACCATTATGCACGTGACTGCATGTGTGAAGGTCACTGACCTTCATTCCCCCGCGCGGGTCAATTTTTAAGGAGGTGATTATAGCTAAACTCATGCATTTGGATCAAAAGGGGGTTCATTCTATTGAGAGAGAATAACAGAATCAAGAGAGAGAGAGAGAGAAAATGCTCGCTCTCCAGCCATAGTCGTCGAGAGCTTGGGCTTGAACCGTGAGTGGTCGGTGGCAATGATTCAGGCTGAATCGAGCTACGATTTCACTTCGAGAAGCTTACTTGAGCTTTGTAGAGTCGATGCACCAGTTCGTGATGCCTATGATCTCAAAAAACGGTAAGTCGAGCTTTGAGCTTGACTTCTGGTCTTTAATGGCGAAGCTCCATTCTCACTTCGATTCTTATAATTGATATGTGCAAATTATATTTGAGACATTACTAAGCAAGGCTCTATATTTTGATTGCATTGAAATCGAGTCAAACCTCGCATTCAAACCCCCTCGCCATCGCCGATTCAGTTGAAACTTGTCAGGTAATCCTAGAGTGTACCAGGTCAATCTAACCTATAGGTAAGTGTTTTGAACTCATCTATGTGCGATCGTGTGAAGGAATTAACCCAATATGCTCTCTGTTGCCTGATTAGAGTAGCCATTGCCGTACTGATTCAAGCTCGATTATCCTAAATTATGTGGATAATCATGTCTGATATTGAGATATATTGCGTGCGATGTTAGAACGAGTCGAACGACACTAGTTTCACATCAATCGGCCTAGGTTTAATCGTCGATCGGTGCCGGAGAAGTCTCTGCTGTCCATTCCATCGGGATCGAGAGGTTAAAGACGAAGCTGACGTGGTTGGTCAAAGAGTCAGCGTCCTAGGTGTCAATCTGTCATTAGTCCACGTATTTGCCGTTAGGGTCTGTTATTCGAATAAGTAGATCGGACAGCTTAGATAAATCGAGTATAATGATTAGTAGTCTTCCGATTAGTAATTAGAAATATTAGAAAATAGGTTTATAATTAGAAAATAAAAAAATACGAAAACGGTGTCGTTTAGGTTAGTGGTCGAGCGGCGTCGTTTAGGTTAGTATGAATGAACGGTCCAGATCAATTCGACCCTTATAATCGTAACCGTTGATCTCAGTAATTCGATTGAACGACGTAGGATTAGTCACCGCGATCCTGACCGTAGATTTAGGTATGCTGATCTGAGGGCGATGGCTTAGCCACGCGGGCAAGTCCGGAACGTAGGATTAGACATTTTTTTTAGATAATCTGAAAAGGTTTTAAAAAAATCAGAAAAAAAAGCACGAAACGACGTCGTTTTGGGGCTAGCCTCCGCGCAGGTCCGGGTCTGGGCCAGGTATCCGGTCCACGTGGATCGGGTAGACTCGATCCGAATAAAATCTTTTTTATAAAAAAATTTTAAAAAATGATTTTAAAAATCTAAAAAATGGAAAAATTCTTGAAAATTCTAAAAAATGCAAGAAAATTGCATAAAAATCCAAAATAAACTTGGGAAAAGTTGTAGAAAATTCCTAGACATTCTAGAAATCCCCAAAAATTGAGGAACAACCACATACAACTGATCAACCCTATTTTTGAAATTCTTATCCGTTCTTCCTGAAATTGATGATTTTTTCCTATAAGGGTAAATCGACTTTACTTTATATATGAGATAGGTCAAAAATGTCAAAATAAGGATTAAGGTTAGTTTGTTGGCAAATTCTTCTACTTGGATTTTCGAATCTCATCCTTTTTTCTTAAATGACTATTTTACCCCTCAAAGGGTAAATCGTATTCCCAATTCCAATGAGTCATGAAAATTTCTCAAAATCAAGGTTTGGGTCTGGTGGTTGACCAATTCTTCTATTTAGAATTTCACTTCTCGTCATCTTCTAAAATGACGATTTTACCCATCAAAGGGTAAATCATTTCCAAAATTCCAGATAATTCTGAAAATTGCTGAAAAATAGGAAGTTGATTGATTTAATGATTAATCCTATTTCCAATACCTATTTTGACTCCATATTTCTTATGGAATATGTCACGCCCTAAACCCATCAAGCTTGAGAACATCCCAATGGCCATAATCAAGCTGTGGCATCCAGTATCCTCCAGCCCTCATGTTATCAATTCTTACACATGCGGAAGCAAAAAACTACTCCGTACACAAATAAAATCAAGATGACTTAAGACGGAAAATAGTACACTTCTAGTATCTATACAATACACCTCTATTCGTTTCAATGCTCAAAACTAAAGGTTTAATTTCTACATCCACCAAGCAATATACAATCTATAATGTCACCCAACGTATAAATCAACCACTTCCTTGAATGCCAGTCCTTGGCAAGTTCGGGCTTCCTTTGCCGGGGACTTGAAAAAATTAAGTTCCCACTGGGGTGAGATATAAATCTTAGCAAATTCCCCCTAAACCTAGATTAGGCCATTAGTCCTCCCAGATTATGCAATAAAATAATAGACAAAGATTCAACGGTAAAACAACACATGATCATCAAACATCAAGGCACCTCAATATGTCTGGCATAACGCAATCATGATTCAAGGACAATCATATCATCACAACCAAGCTTTGTACTAGCAGAATATTAAATCCACAAGTCGGGGATTCATTTTAACAACATCACAAGTTTTCATCTCAGTGACTTGGCCTGCGTCAACACTCTTTAGGCTTATCATGCTTCCAATTTTAATGGCCAGGCCCGCGTCAATACGCTTCAGGCTCATCATGTTTCCAATTCCAATGGCCAAGCCCGCATTAATATGCATCAGGCTAATCATATTTCCAATTCCAATGGCCGAGCCCGCGTCAATACGCATCGGGTTAATCACAAATTCAATTTTCAATGGCCAAGCTCGCATCAATACACATCAGGCTAATCACAAATTCAATTTTCAATGGTCAAGCCCGCGACAATACTCATCAGGCTAAATCAAGATCTCGATTGGCAACCCGCGTTTTGACGCATCAGGTTCCAAATGCCATTTCAATACTCGTGTCGACACATTTCAAGACTATCCCGCATTCTGACGCATCAGGATAGAAATCGAGTTGCTACCCCACGTTCTGACGCATCAGGGTGCCATAGGCCCTTAGGCTCATATCTCATTTCGATGAAACTTGCAATTTCAAGCATCCATTTAGCACATTCGTCACTCAAGGCTCAAATGTCATATGGACACTTGAGGTCAAATGACAATCAAATGCACACACACCAATCATTCAGCCATAAAATTTGCAGTTTCACATCAAAGCAAACACACATGGCTTAATCCATGACCATCCTAGTCAGCCATCGCCAAATCAAGCCCAATAAATCCACCGATTCATCAACTCACCAACCAAAGACATCCAGTAGTGTCCTAGCGTCCTAATAAAGGTTTAAGAGTCACTTACCTTCAATCAAGCTAGCAATTTCAACTCAAATGACCCTTCTAGGTCACCAAACCCACGGCCGAATAAGGCACTCACGTCGCGCCTAGGAAAAATCACATCGAAACTCAATCATTTCTTAATTCCATCGGGCCAATACTTCAATAACTTATCAATTAACAATCTAAGGTGCCTTAACGATCATTTAATAGTAAGGCGACACCTTCTCTAAGCCTCAAAATGGTCGGTTCATTCGATCACTACTTAGGGCAGAATCGGTTCTGACCTTAGCCACTCCAATCAGTCCATAAATCAATTCCAAACTTCAATCCATCACAAAATCCACTTGCTATAACCTTAATCTACATGTTAAGGGAGCTCACCAAAGATTTAGAAGCAAAATAACACCTCCTGGACTTCCGATTAGCCCGGTTCCACTCGGTCAACAAAAATTGCCTAAAATCAGCCATGAAAACCCATCTTAACTCAATTAAAATTGAAACCACAACTCCGTCAACTTTAATACTATAAGTGTAGAAGACTTCATCGAAAAGTTGAAGCTATTTGAAGTCCGGAAACCCCAAGAACAGGTCTTTCCCAAAAACTGGTCAAAATCTAACCTCGCTTGACCTTTACCCACTCAAACAGACCTACAGGACAAACGACAGAGCCAAATTGAGCTTATAATATCTCCATAGAACTAAAAGACAATAAGCTTTCAGATGGCGGTGTTTTACCTCAATTTGATATCGAACGACAAAGATATGGCCAGAACAGTGAAGTAGTCGGGACATGGCAGCGAGTTGGCGACGGGTCTTCTCGGCCAAGATGAAGAAAACGAAAAGGAAGAGAGGAAAGAGAGAAAGTGCCGACCAAAATGAGAGGAAGAGAGAGAGAGAGAGTTTAGTCTTTAATCCCTCTTGGTCAACAAACTTGAATGGTAGGTTAAAAGTTGCTCACTTAATGCCAACTAATCCGACCTTGACACTTGTCATTGCTAATAAAATATATTATCTTCCATTGACTCTCTTTGACCACCTCCCTCACCAATTTTCGGCAGCCATATAGGGTTCTAAGTGACCAAATTGTCCTTCATTGGTTCTTAAGGCAAGGCCAAAGGTAGAGGGGCAAAATGATCATTTTACACTCTCCGTTCGAAATTCCATTTTCCAATTCAAATTGACCTTGATGAGGCGACGTCCATTTCAATTCAAAAGTTGGAATTCCTAAATGTCCAATACCCAAATCTTGTGGTCCAATTTCATGTCGAACTCTCGTTGACTATAATTCCAATTTATCTCTAACTGACGGGCAACTCTTGCAGGCGCTACGCGTATCGACTTTGGGATTTTTCTCAAGCCGTGACGACTTTGGTTGTCATGTAATTGCGAGGGTTTATGGCTAGCTCTTGCGGTCCTGATCATCGGTGTCCGATTTAGGAAATTCTCACAAATTACATATTGGTTAAGCGAAATCACCTGCGTTCTAACGTATAACGCTAGCAAGGTATCCCACGATCGTTCCTAGATCGATCTCTACTGGCCCAAAATATTCCATCGACAATCCTTATGGTCAAAGTGCCATTTCTCATTCAAATTCTCCAAGTCCACGTACCCAACTCCACGTCAATCTTTCCCTTTTGGTCAGATAATTCAAGAGTGGCCAACTTCGAGCGAGTTATAACTGAATTCCACCGAACGATATCCTTCCATTCAATAGTCTCGAAAGGGTCAAAATTCGGAATGTCACAACTCTTTCCCCCTTAAAGAAATTTCTTCCTCGAAATTTGCAATTTTTCGATTATCCAATCTCACGGGGTATAGACGCCTCGTCGCATTCTCATTTTGCAAAATAACTCCGTTCCTTACCAAACCATTGCAATAATACACTTTTTGGCACTCATGCCATTTGACGTATCACCCCTTTTAAATGTTCTCTCATAAAATCAGAGATTCAAGGGCTTTATCAACTTGCACTTTATTATCCAAATCGAGTTATTACCTTCTCTATTCCACTCTATAATCTCTCATGATCATAGTGATTTATCAATTTTCGTGGCCCTGTCTCTTCTTCTTGTCGGCATGTCTAATGCTCGACTACATGTTAGACTAATTCAACCTTCAATCCACATCACCAGTAGTATTAAGGCAATCTTAACACACCTTTGTGCCATCCCAAGGAACACCTTAATTCTTTATATTCTATTCATTTCCATACCCCTTAGATGTTAGGGTCTGATCATGGCAATATCTCAATTCATTTCTGACCTTCAGGCTTGATATTTCAAGTAGGTATCAAACTAGTCACACGACGAACTTCCAATTTAGAAGTTGAATCTCTTATTTCTCGAGAGAAGATCTGCCCTCCATCACTGATTACACAATGCTCAATTTTCAATTATAAGCACCACTAAATAATTCACCCTTCCTTAACGATATGGGTAGCGCAGTATCAGCACTTGAGCAATCTCTTCGTTCCACGTGAATTTCTATCATTTCCCTTTTAGGCGGTCAACGCTTTTAACCTCTTATAGTTCACATAACTTCGAGGTCCGTGTTTTTTTTATACAAGCAACGCTCTCACAACTACAAGCGATTTCCTATGTTAGCGTTGCCTCTTGTTCAATTCCCCTCGGGAAACTATTACCTTATTCTCTCGTGGTAGATATTTACTTGAAGTCTTCTTCTACCCACAATATTTCCTGAACTTTGTCGCAAGGAGAAATGCAAACCACCATAATCATACATTAGGCGTTCCAACTCAGGTGGTCTTATTGTCACGACGCATTCGCACAGCCTGCTTCAGTTTGCCTTGCTACGTCTCAAATTTTCTTTCGACTACACGTTGTTATGATTCTATCGACCCTTTTGACTTCAAACGGGATCACCACTATCAACGTAGTCATCAGCTTGACTCAAGTCCTCAAAAACTCTTTTCACGTTCATTCATCCATTCGTGTTACGTCTCGTATTTAGTCCATTTCACCAATGGAATAGCTCCTTTGGGAAATCTTCCCACAACGTCTATAGGAATTCATCAATCCTAGGAAATTTCAACTTTCGGCAACCCACATCGACTCTAGTCGATTCATCACTGATTTCATTTCTTAAGTGCTCCACAGGAATTTCATTTTCTAGAAACTTCACAGCTAAGGAATCTTACCTTATTAGGTCCATAGCCCGTGCTCTTCACATTCAACTTACAACGAGTATCTCCTTAGAGTCCATAGGATACTCTCAAACGTGTTCATATTTCTCATGACTCCATAAATGAGTCCAATCATCGTCTCTCAAGACTGTAACAATTAACTCAATTATTCCTTGGGCACTTAATTCGACTATTATCAACTTCTTTCTACTAGGTGTCGAATCATTCAAACTGTTCTTCACACTTTTCACTTGAGAGCTCAAACCTTGGCCCTCTGTTGCCACAGGTCTCTACTAGGATCACGCAACATTTCGTTCATTTTTGTCACTTTTCTTTGAGAAAGCACTCTTATCTTAACCGCTGGTTTCCATAACCAGTCAATGCGACTTTATCTCTATTCCTTCCCTTCCACTAAACGTCGACATTATCCTGGAATTCAACGAAGTCTACAGGACAGTTTCTCGAACTTCCCTTCTAGGAATCGTTAAAGTTCTGCGTCTTCTTTCTTAGTCTAGATGTTCAGTTTTAACACCAAGACAATCAGAAATTCCTCTTCCTTACTCGCTAGGGTCTCTTACCCTACGAAGGAAGCGATACACTTTAATGGCATTCTCTTACTTTGAATCCACCTTGTCCTTCTGTTCCATAGGAAGTCGGTCTTGGAGTTTGTGCCAACATTGGTATTTTTACTCCAAGATTCCCAAATGTCACCAGACTTGGCATTCTTTTTCCCATAATTTAGTCATCTCAAGTGACAATATCTGTTTGTCCTTGGTCTCCATACATTCATGTTTCAGATATTCAATTCGACCACCTCCAGTCGCCTTGCGATTACAATATAAGAACCCTTTTTTTCTTATTCATCCATTCATTAGAACTACGAACATCCAGGACTATCAAGTTTGTTCACTTTTCTTTTCACTAATGACCATCTCATGGTCTTATTGCCCTTTAAGAAAGATGTCCTAATCTTTAGGGGTGATAACACACACTACCACCTTTAGTGTTCTAGATTCATCCTCAATCAATCTCATAGAACCGTCAATATGAGACAGCTGACTTAACTTTTTCCTCAACTTTTCCAACGACGAAAGGAACGACGTGTCAATCTCTCATTATGAGACATGTGCCAAGGTAGCAACCATCTCTCACAAGTATGTTTCATGTTCCAAATGAACATCTCTTTGCTTGTAATCCATTAGCAGGAGTTCTCTTATTCATAAGTCTTCTGATCGTTTCTCTTCTTTTATTAAGTCCCATTACCGTTCCTCAACATTAGAAGTAGCAACCAGTAATAAGGCTTTCAAATTCCAATCCACTCAGGGATTTACTTATCTTATTCAAAGGTCCTTGACCACCTTTACCATATGCTTAAACGACCTTGAGAACTCTGTCTCACACTGGTCGATCGTCCTTGGATCCTTTCAAGATTATTCGGATCTAAACAACCTTTGCTCTCGAGCAATCCCAAGAGGATATTTTTCATCGAACAACTCAATACAGGTAGTCCAGGCAGATATCATGCCTTTGAGGAAACCCTTCCTCTGGTGACCTTTCACCAATTACTAATAGCCTCTTAAGGCTAAAACTGTCAGGGTCATTTTCTTTCCTTAGTATACCCAAACCTCTAAGGTTTCCTTACCAATATCCTCAATCCAGAGGGAGACAATTTCAAATCTTATCCCTCTACCTAACTCAGTCAATCTCAACCTTATACATAGTTTCACAAGCTTTTCCAAACTCTTGTGGTCCTTCCCACACATTCAATTTAGAAAAGATTAACTCAGAGTCACATTTCTCGTGACTTCCATCACTTTAACTCATTAGTACTAGCATCTGTCACCATAGTGACTTAGACAATCATGGCAGCTCCTCCTCGAGCTTGCTTAACCAATAAATTTTCTTATTTCCATTTAATGTTCTCACGACCCATTCAGCTCTTGGGTCTCGTACGATTAACAAATCGAGCCATATTCTCTTTTGGTACTTATACTCCAATCGCTTATCTTTACTCAATTCTCATGATCCATATTAGTTCTCGGATCTTCCATACCATGTATACTCTAGCCCAATGCTCTTCTACGACCCTACCTTGGTCGTTCAACCTTATTAGGTTCTCATGTCACTTGAACCACTATGATTCCCTTTAGGAATAAAAAACTTAAGTCATCTACTCAAGTCTAGCAGTCTCAGGCTGCTCATCTTATCATTCATCATTATCAATCTTACAGTAGTTCCCAAACAACTCTCAACTAGTTGTCCATTATCCAAAGATTCCAGATCCTCATCAGTCAATGACTATTCAACAGGCCAGCCTCAACAAGGCAACTTCTCAATCTTCAGCCAATTACTAGGCAAGCCTCAACTAGGCCAAAACGCAACTAGGTTAACACTCAGCAAGTACTCAATGTGCCATTTCAATTGCTCATGCCATAAATCCAGGGGCATTTACCATTTTAGCATAATCACAACAGACTATCTCAATATTAATATGCATCAGTTTAATGGGTATAAACTCCACATGCCGTCTAATCTCTCAGTTAGACCTTGGTCATAACAAACACATGACGCCAATCATAAAACTCGCCTAACAGGCCAATCTCAAACATCACTTTTTATTTTCAAATGGCATCCACTGCCAAATACAAAGCTCTTGATCATGTCAATCAGAGGTGTCATTTCACATGCCATGCCACTTTTGAACATCCCCTTCGAGAATCAATCTTGTGCCATACATCTCTTAACCACAATTGAACTCAACCTGATACCTAGACTTTCCTTTTCAATTTATGGCTTGGGTCATTCCTACCTCTTGCCATCTTAGAAGCCTGCTAGGAGCTGTTCCTTATCAGGACCTCTCTGTCCCGGCGATCACTCCCCGCCCTCATCAAACCTGGCCTTTGTAGGTTATTCCAAGTCATACATCTACAGAGAAAGCCCCGTTCCACACGTCTCATACCATGCTTCATGACGGTTAATAGGTATCCCATTAACTTGTCTAATACCAAGCGACAGTTTATTAAGTCCAACAACGATAAGCTCATGTATGCACCCTCATTAGCTTTCATTTCAAAGCCTCAAACATATGCACAACACGTTCGTTCTCACCACTTGTCATAACACAATCGTTTTCACATCAAGCCTTATCCATAGAAAACCTCTAGCTCTACAAGGACCATCACCTCTCACAGATCAATTACCTATATTCAACCATATACCTCAAGTCTAGTCGCTATTCAAGTCTAATCCACATGCATTCGATCACAATTGGTCTTTCATCCAAATATTCCTTGCCCGCTTCCTTGTATACACCTCACCTCATATCATTCAATACTGTCAATAGCAGTCGATAACTAAACCATCAAGATACAATGCAATTCGAGCCTGAATACACTAATATCAATCGTCTCTTTATAACTCATATTCCCCAAGTTGGGTCATCGACAAGTCACGATCACAATCATATACTCTAATTGACCCTTCATTCATAAGCTATTCTCTTGTAACCTCAAATCTAGGCTTATGTCTCTTCAATCTCTACTCACTTCCTTGCGAGCCTTATCCATAAAATCACTCAAGATCATCCATTACATCGACACTAGGACCATCAGAATACCTCACAAGTTCAAGTCTATAATCCTCAAGAGTCAACAATCCATGCTTAATCCTAAAGGTCTTACTATTTAATTGTCCCTAAGTTATCGCTCCTTATCACTCCAAACCTCAATCACATTACATTGAGCTGACCTTTCTTTGATACTACTTAAACGGGGGTGTTACGCCCCGAACTCGTCGAGCTTGCGAACATCCCAATGGTCGTAATTAAGCTGTGGCATCCAGGATCCTCCGACCATCATGTTCGCAATTCTTACATATGCGGGAGCAAGAAACTACTCAGAACACAAATAAAATCAAGATGACTTAGGACGGAAAATAGTACACTTCTAGTATCTATACAATACGCCTCAATTCATTTCAATGGTAAAAATTAAAGGTTTAATTTCCACATCCATCAAATAATATACAATCTCTAATGTCACCCAATGTATAAATCAACCACTTCCTCGAATGCCAGTCCTTGGCAGGTTCGACTTCCTTCTCTTGGGACCTGAAAAAGTTAAGCCCCCATTGTGGTGAGATATAAATCTCAGCAAGTTCCCCCTAAACCTAGACTAGGCCATTAGTCCTCTCAGATTATGCAATAAAATAATAGATAAGGATTCAATGGTAAAACAACACATGACGATCAAATATCAAGGAACCTCAATATGTCTGGCATAACACAATCACTATTCAAGGACAATCACATTATCAGAACCAAGCTTCGTACTAGCATAATATTAAATCCACAAGTCGGGGATTCATTTTAATGACATCACAAATTTTCATCTTAGTGACTTGGCCTGCGTTAACATGCTTCAAGCTTATCATGTTTCCAATTCTAATGGCCAAGCCCGCGTTAATACGCATCAGATTCATCATGTTTCTAATTCCAATGGCTAAGCTCGCATCAATACGCATTAGGCCAATCATGTTTCCAATTCCAATGGCCGAGCTCGCGTCAATACGCATCAGGCTAATCACAAATTCAATTTTCTATGGCCAAGCCTGCGTCAATACGCATCAAGCTAAATCTAGATCTTGATTGGCAACCCGCGTTCTGATGCATCAAGTTCTAAATGCCATTTCAATACTCGTGTCGACACATTTCAAGACTATCCTGCATTCTAACGCATCAGGATAGAAATTGAATTGCTACCCCGCGTTCTGACGCATCAGGGTGCCATAGGCCCTTAGGCTCATATCTCATTTCGATGAAACTTGCCATTTCAAGCATCCATTTAGCACATTCGTCACTTAAGGCTCAAATGTCATACGGGCACTCGAGGTCACATGCCAATAAAATGCACACACACCAATTATTCAGCCATAAAATTTGCAATTTCACATCAAAACAAACACACATGGCTTAATCCACGACCATCCTAGTCGGCCATCACCAAATTAAGCACAATAAATCCACTAATTCATCAACTTACCAACCAAAGACATCCAGTAGTGTCCTAGCGTCCTAATAAAGGTTTAAGGGTCACTTACCTTCAATCAAGCTAGCAATTTCAACTCAAATGACCCTCCTAGGTCAGCAAACCCACGGCCGAATAGGGTCCCCATGTCGCGCCTAGGAAAAATCACATCAAAACTCAATCATTTCCCAATTTCATCGCGCCAATACTTTGATATCTTATCAATTAACAACCTAAGGTGCCTCAACGATCATTTAATAGCAAGGCGACACCTTCCCTAAGCCTCAAAGTGGTCGGTTCATTCGGTCACTTCTCAGGGCAGAATCGGTTCTAACCATAGCCACCCCAATCAGTCCATAAATCAATTCCAAACTTCAATCCATCACAAAACCCACTTGCTATAACCTTAATCTACATGTTAAGGGAGCTCACCGAAGATTTGGAAGCAAAATAACACCTCAAGGACTTCCGATTAGCCCGGTTCCACTCGATGTACATGCGGTCAGATTCTTTCCCAAAAAAAACCACCTCAATTCAGCCATGAAAACCCATCTTAACTCAACTAAAATTGCAACCACAGCTTCGCCAAATTTAATACTATAAGTGTAGAAGACCTCACCGAAAATTTGAAACCATTTGAAGTCCGGAAGACCCCAGAATAGGTCTTTACCAAAAACCGGTCAGAATCTGACCTCGCCTAACCTTTGCCCGCTCAAACAGACCTACGGGACAAACAGTTGGGCCAAATGGAGCTTATAAATTTTCCCTAGAACCACAAGATAATAAGCTTTAAGATGGAGGTAGTTTTTCCTCAATTCAATATTGTACGACAAATATATTGCCGAAATAGTGAAGCAGTCAGGACAAGGCAGCGAGGTGGCGACGGGTCTTCTCGGCCAAGATGAAAAAAATGAAAAGGCTGAAAGGAAAGAGAGAGAAAGTGCCGACCAAAATGAGAGGAAGAGAGAGAGAGGGTTTAGTCTTTAATCCCTCTTGGTCAACAAGCTTGAATGGTAGGTTAAAAGTTACTCACTTAATACCAACCAATCCAACCTTGACACTTGTCATTGCTAATAAAATATCTTATCTTCCATTGAATCTCTTTGGCCACCTCCCCCACCAATTTTCGGCAGCCTTATAGGGCTATAAATGGCCAAATTGTCCTCCATTGGTTCTTAAGGCAAGGCCAAAGGTCGAGTGGCAAAATGGTCATTTTACACTTTCCGTCTGAAATTCTATTTTTCAGTTCAAATTGCCCTTGATGAGGCGACGTCCATTTCAATTCAAAAGTTGGAATTCCTAAATGTCCAATACCCAAATCTCGAGGTTCAATTTCATGTCGAACTCTAGTCGACTATAATTTCAATTTATCTCTAACTGATGGGCAACTCTTGCAGGCGCTACGCGTATCAACCTTGGGATTTTTCTCAAGCTGTGGCGACTTGGTTGTCAAGTAATTGCGAGGATTTATCGCTAGCTCCTGCGGTCTGATCATCGGTATTCGATTTAGAAAATTCTTGCAAATTACACATTGGTTAAGCGGAATCACTCGTGTCCCAACGTATAACGCTAGCAAGGTATCCCACGATCGTTCCTAGATCGATCTCTGCTGGTCCAAAAAAATTCCATCGATAATCCTTATGGTCAAAGTGCCATTTCTCATTCAAATTCCCCAGGTCCACGTACCCGACTCCGTGTCAGTCTTTCCCTTTCGGTCAGATAACTCAAAAGTGACCAACTCCAAGCGATTTATAACTGAATTACACCGATCGGTATCCTTCCATTTAATAGCCTCGAGAGGGTCGGAATTCGGAATGTCATAGAATGACAATTTTATCATGTTCGGGCAAATTGTCTCAAATTTCATCAAAATTATGATTTTACCCCTCATGGGCAAATATTATCCAAATTACTCATGAATCATGATTGACACTTCTCTAGGCCAATAGGGCCTTATTAGGGATGCTATGCTTTATTCATATGATTTATCCACATGTCTTGGATCCTTGATTTGGGAACCTTCTTTTATTAATTGTGAGTGCTAGAGTAGTTACTCCTATCTGCATGAACTCTTAGATTTAGGATTCATACCTCCATCATCCACATGAAATCTTAGGGTTAGATAATCCAGTCAACTTAGGTACCGAAAGGGCGTCAACTCTGATAGTTGGCATAACTAAGTCACCGATCCCACTTCTTTGGTTCTTGCAGAATCGAATAAAAGCTTCCAGCTATTCCATAGGGTTTCTAATCATACCTTCCACGAAATGATTGGTGGCAACACCTTGACATATACACGTATCACATGTCACTAGATTACACTAAAGGTCAACCACATATACCTCCGTTGCGATTTGGGTAACGGGCTTTGGGAGAGGCTTGCGTTCGACTACATGGGACAGCCCATTAACCCTCGCTACTCGAGATCAACTCGAGAGGGTTGCAACAATGAGGAGGGATTCGAACCTCTGACATCGTGGTTTGTAGTCACGTGCTCTAATCTTCTGAGATGTAGGCCTCGCTCTCGTGACACATTAATTTTAATATTTTTTGTGATATTAAAAATCTTATACTATGCTTATTGTGATATATTTAGCCTCTGTTACAATTCCATTCAAAACAGGATAGGGATCCCCTGCCTTTAAGGCAGGGGATCCCCACTCTTCAAAGTCACCCTTAAAAAAGCTGACGGGGGTTCATTGTCTTCTTCGGTGAAAAGGAACATCATTGTGCATTGTTCATCTTCTTGAATCGCTTGGTCAAATTCCTTCGATGCTCTTACTTCATTGCAATTGCTATTTGGACATCCGACGAAGCTCATCAGGGCTTGCCCGAACATTCGCAAGTTTCGAAGGATGAGGTCAAATCCTCAAGCCAAGTTTGAGTTCGAGCGACCATTGAGACATGAGAACTTACTTGGAGATTTGAGAGCTTACACAAAGTACTATTTATCCTTGCTGGAGAAGATGATCAGCAGTACCAAATTCCTATGTCAGCTATTGAGTTTCTTTGATTGTATATGAAAGGAGCGAATCCCAATACATACGTAGTGGATTACACAAAAAAACGTGCCATGAATCAAACTTAAGTCACTGATCGTAGAAATGCGTCACACAAGATACATACTTCATTTTCCATATGTTCAAGTAATACAAAGTGCATGAGCATATGCATGATCTTCTGCCATAATGATGTCTCATTATACTGACATAATATCGTGCACACAATGCAGGCGGATGTCATGTCATTTCATAATGCACCAACATCACATAATGTCTTATTCACACTCTTGATAATAAATGTATGTGTCAGCATGCATCATATTCATTACTCCATCTTTCATCCCGAACACTCTTGGGACATCTCGATACACAATACATCTTAACTCCGAGACATCCCGACACACGGGACATTGCACAACATCTGGAAACACTCCTTTAGGCATCCCGACACACTGAGCATCACTGCTCCGCGGCATTGTCGCCACTTTTACATGAACAACAAAATTCAAGAATGGTGCTCATGAAAATGTTCAAAATCAACATCACAACATCATTTTCTCAATACATCGTCTAAGCATGAGTACATAGAATCATACATTATTAATAGAAGGCTCCATTTGTCTTGTAAAAATGAATGGTTTGGAAAATATTTTTCTGAAAATGATTGCTTGTATCACATGAAATAATTAGGTAATTAAATTTTTATTATCATGAATAACAATTTACACTCAAACTATTTCGCTAATGATAAAAATATTTTTCATTTACTCATTTTTATGAATCACATAAGCGATCATTTTTAGAAATATATTTTTCAAAGCATTTATTTTTTTTTTGCCAAACAAACCGAACTCAGTAGCACCATCTCACTTACCTCTCTCTCTCTCTCTTTTTTTTTTTTTTCCGTTTCATGGTACTTATGAATACTTAACTGAATGTCTTGAAATCAATACCTTCGGAAATCATGAATAGAATTTACTTTACAATCGGTAACTCAAAATTCTGGGTCAATATTCATCATTGGACACATCTCCTGTAAACAGCAAATTTTTTAATTCAGCCCCGTCGTCATCATCATCATCATCGTCATCATCATCTTCGCTCGTAACTTCCTTTGTCAGTCAACCACTGAATTGATAAGTCCATTTTGTTGGTTAATTTCTTTTTCTTTTCCTTTCTAAATCGGTAACTTTTACAAAGTATCTTCCACAATTCCTCGAGTTCAGTTTTCGGATTAAGTAGATCTCAAGTGCATAAGTTATGTACGATACTCACTTTAGTGTAAAAACTTTTAAATTGATTACTTTAGTGCTAAGTTTTTTATAACTTCGATCACTTCAGTGCCAAAACTTTCAAATCGATCATTTTAGTGCTAACTTTTTGTAAATTCGATCACTTAAGTACCAACTTAAAAAAAAACGATCGCTTCAGTGCCAAGTTTGATAAGGCACGTCAGCTCAAATAATAATAAAAAATATACATGTCGGATTTTCGGCAAGCCACGTCAGCTTAATTCGGAGTTGTTACTAAAATGATCGTTTTAAAAAAAATTTACACTTAAATGATCGAAGTTACAAAAACTTAGCACTAAAGTGATCGATTTGAAAGTTTTGGTACTAAGTGAGCGTTCTACACAACTTATAACACTTGGGGTATACTTAAGCCTCAGTTTTCAAATCCCATATTTACAGCAACGCTAGCTTTCACCCCTTTTTCGCTCTTTTCATCCTATGTAATACCAATTCTTTTAGAAAAAAACCAATAATCCCCCTTTTCAAAGAAGCGCTACACAAAACACAACTCGGCACACTAACTTCACTACTAAGCCTTAGCCTTTTTCGTACTTATCATAAAAAAAAATCATATTATAATTAACAAACAACCAAGTCAAGAGCACTAAGTATATCATTTTAACATAACACTTAAAGTTTTCATTTACCTAGAAAATAGCTTGACAAAAATCAAAGCCTTTATTTCCTTCAAACAAAATAAATAGAATCGAAAGTTAATGAATATTTTATTTGAAGACGAAAAAACTCATTGGTAGAAAATAGTGGGAATTAATAATATACATCATTCTAAATCGAACAACGAAGACAAAAAAATTTAATAACGCAAGCACGGGGTCTGTGATTTCTCTCGGGAGATTGAAAGTAAAAGAGTGGAGAGGAAAATGTGGGTACATGAAATTTGGACCTCTATTCTTTTTTAAGAGGGCCCCTCCTCGATCGGTAAGTTTGAAGAGTGAAAGAAGGATTCAACCATAATTCATGCATTAATTGTTATAGGGTTAAACTAATGATTAAGGTGGGTAAGTGATCACATGAAATTGCTTCATGTGGCCCTGTGTTAATAGGTAGTGTGCTCGCAGCTTCATTTCATTTGCTATAAGATGAGATATTTAGGTGAAGAAAAGGAAGGGATGTTCTCCACGATGTAACACCAACACCGACACGCGACATACGACATGATGCGATGCAACATGCCGACATATGATTTCTCAAAAAGGGGAAATTTTGACACATCAGAACGCATTATATATTAAATGTATATTTCAAATATACATGATAAATTATTATTCTTAGGATTGATTCAATCAAATTAATTTGATTCAAATTCACAAAAAACCAAATAATTAAAAAAAATCTAGAATTGGTCCCACATCGATAGTGAAGAAAATAAACAAAAGCAAAACGACGGGAGAGAAAGACAAAAGCAAAATGATTTATTGGCTTTGTCATCATTTACACTTTGAATCATTTACAAATGCAAGATTATTCCCAAACAAACCGAACATCAATTGTCCTATGTGGCACGGCTTGCGCTAATGTGGATTTTTTTAATTTATTTATAGTTTAAATAATTTTTTAAAAATAAAAAGCTTAAAAATTATTTAATAATATTAAAAATATATAAGTCAACATTTATCATGCCTCGTAAGACAATCAATGTCCACGTCAGTCATTTTCGGCAAATTAGCTAGATTAACTCAATTGACATAAATACAAATAATTTAAGACTGAATTGACATAAATGCAAAGGTTTAGGACTGAATTAACATCAATAAAAAGTTTAGGACTTAATCGGCACAAATGCAAAAGGTTTAGGACTAAATTGGCACAAAAAAGGATTTAGAACTAAATTGACACTAATGCAATGGGTTTAGGATTTTTTTGACACTTCTACCGGCAAACTTCCGTTACAACAAGGCCTACCTTCTATTGAAGATGAACACGTTGAGAAAAGACATAGCTACAGACCATTCTAGCGAGAACCGAATTTCGGGTCCAGGTGATCAAGGAATTGTTTACGAGGGAATGTGATAGACGAAATGATCGTTGCAGCAAAAAATAAAAATCTAAAGTTGTTAATGTATGACAAGTTGAACAGTTTGTCAATGAGGTCGTTATTCTCTCTCAATTCGATCATAGAAATATGGTTAAGTTGTTAGGCTTTTGTCTAGAGAGTCAAATCCTTCTGCTAGTATATGAATTTGCCTGCAATGGAACTATCTAGTACTATCTCCATGATCCAGACGAGGAAGTTCCCATCTCGTGGGAAATACGGTTAAGAATTGTCAACAAAGTTGCTGGGGTTCTTTCATTTTTGCACTTTTCTACGGCCATATAGATTTATAATCGGAATGTTAAGTTATCGAACATACTTTTGGATGAAAAATATCAAGCCAAAGTGGGGATTTTGGAGCTTCCAGATCGATTATCATTGAATTAATGCTCTTGACCACAATGGTGCAAGGAACCTTCGGATACTTGGAACTAAATACTTTCAAACAAGTCAATTTATGGACAGTAGTGATTTCTTAGCTTTTGGTTTGTCCTTATTGAGCTACTAACAGGAGAAAAACCAATTTCTCAAGTGAACAGAAGAGGGCAAAAATCTGGCTTCGTACTTCAACATTTTGATGGAGGAGAACCGCTTAATGGATATTCTTGATAAGGAAGTACTAGACCATAGCGAGAAAGAAGAAATTATTTCGCTGTCCAATTTGATGAAAAGATGCTTTGGACTTCAAGGAAGGTACACTCCAACAATGGAGGAAGTGGCGATGGAATTGGAGCGAGTACGATCACTACGAAATCCCGCGGCTGTTCGGCAAAATGATGAAGAGATCAGCTGCATCAGAACCAAATCTATCCTTGCTTTGGGTGGGATCAGAAGCAGAAGTGAAGCTAAATTCAGTGGAGGAGGATCAATCACTCTTACCGCTGAGCCGAAGATGCATTTGGTTGTCTCTATCCAAATTTCTGTAATATGAGAAGTTGTAATCGTTTGTTTGCTCTTATCGTGAGTTGCAGAATAATGTTGATTATACTAAGCAGTGCTCAGAAACAATATACCAGGTTCGTGAATCCTTTTGATGTACTCTTTGTATGTCTAGTATCATTAAACACTGAATTGCTTCTTCTTAAGTTCTTGTTAGTCTTTTTATTTTCCTGTGGGGTTTAGTATTGTGGATGCATCAGGGGTGAATGTCAAACATTCTACTATATAAATAAATTTTTGGCTAGAAATGGTTTTTCTATTTCGATTTATGAATGAGTTTTTGAGTAAAAAATGCATTTGATAACGACATTTCTGATCTTGAAACAAAAGTTCGTTTGACAATAATTCAAACTCTACTTCCAGAAATTATTATTTACTGTTTGAAAATAAAAATTTATTACTTATTTTTTATTTTTTACTCCGGCGGCGGTGGGCAGCGGAGGTCGGCGGTGGAGGGCGATGGAGGGCGGCGGCAGGCAGTGGAGGGTGGCGGCTACCAAATGATGTAGAGTCTATTAGTAGTGTGTTTTTAGATCGATTGTACCGACAGAAATTCAATCAGAAGTAGAAGCGATGATGCGTCTAGAACCGACGAACCGGATCGATGACATCGGAACGGGCTCAAATTCGATCGGTTGAAGCGAAGCGGCTCGCTGATCAATACTCATTACCATTTTGGCGATGAACTGCGATGGATTTCAGCGATCTGGGATCGTTTAGATGAATTTTTCAATTTTTTTAGTGTTTTTCGGATTAAATTTTATTATTAGTAGTAGTTTTGTAATTTTGACTTTTGCATTCAGAACCTATCAATACTCATTACCATTTTGGCGATGAACTGCGATGGATTTTAGCGATCTGGATCTTTTAGATGGATTTTTCAAATTTTTTTAGTGTTTTTCGGATTAAATTTTATTATAAGTAGCAATTTTGTAATTTTGACTTTTGTATCCAGAACCTAGTATGGTTAAGTTTAAAACCTCATATAAAAGATGTTTTATGTTCTTTTGAGAAAATAATGTTATTATTGAATTTCGTGAGTTTTGCTTTCTATTGATTTCCTTTCTAAGCTGAACGCTACATCAAGTGGTATCAGAACTTACGGCGACTGACAGTGGTCTTCGTGACGATGATTAGAAGACTGGAGCCCCAACCCTTGAGGACGGTGTGCTGCAACGTTTGATGCAACGTTTGATGGAATACATAGATCGCATCGAAGAGCAATTTGACGAATTGGCAGATCAAGTCGACGGTCTTGGCATTGATGTGAACGAGAATCGGTGGAATGACAGAAGGCCGAGTGTCATGTCCCGAACCCGGCGAGCACGCGAGCAACCCACTAAGCCGTTACTTATTTAAGCTCTAGGATCCAACGTCCAATAACTTACAACTCTTTTCAAAATATGCACGCGAAAGCGATGCCAACCCCAATCTTATAAATACAACAACAATCGATGACTTAGGACAGATACATCAAAATTTCGTTAATTCATTCCCAAAGGTTCGATTCAATAATCTACCAATCAGAAGGACAATCCTTATATCACAAAAGGCAAATCCATTCTAAACACAATTGGCCAACTATTTTTTCAAATGCCAATCCTTGGCAAGCTGGTGCTTCCTTCGCCTAGAACTTGAAAAATGTAAGCCCCCACTTGGGTGAGATATAAATCTAGTAAGATGGGTCCTAACCTTGGGTTAGGCTGACCGTCCACTCAGGCAGTCCCCTATCCCAAAATTTCCAAACTCATAACCATACAGGCGCGTCTAGCACAAATCAATAAAACAACTACATGCAGATGACAGGCATGCAAAGATGACCTCATGTCACACTCGGCCTACCACTTCACAACATACACAACCTCCGCCTGCCTCAATCTCTAGCCCGCGATCTCGTCACATCAGGCTCGATCCGCGTAAATGCATTGACGGTCATCGGCAATCCGCGTAAACGCATCAGGTTCCGATGGTTCTCCCGACCAAAATCACCATCTCATAATTCCGTCCCGCGAATAGTTCGCATCAAGACCGTGGCTATCTCAACCTCGCGATCTCGTTGCATCAAGGCGCCACGCATCATCAACCCCACCCCTCGATCTCGTTGCATCAGGGTATACATCTCCTACCCCGCGTCTCATACGCCTCAGGGCCTTTCCGTCCCATAAATAATTCGCATCAGGACCATGGCCATCTCAACCCCGCGATTTCATCGTATCAGGGCACCACACAATATCAACTCTACCCCGCGATCTCGTCGCATCAGTGTATACATCTCCTGCCCCGCGTCTCATACGCCTCAGGGCCTCTCCATGTCATGCTCATGCCATGATTTACAATTCATTTCACAAATAAAACAACAAGTGCATCTCATGCACAATTTGAAACTTCATGGCATCCAAGACAATCATTAACATATGACATGGCATGGGATTTAAACGCAATCAATATCACACAAGGGCTTCCTATAATCACTCAGGACTTGCTAAAAAACTCTCCCATTGGAATTTTCCCATAATTCTATTCAAATGAACCCGACTTACCCAATCGAATCCGATCTTCTTAGCATAAGGTTAGGAATTCCCTTACCTCGAGCTTGACAACACAAAACTCTTCCTTTTGAGCCCCCAAGGTTTCGGCCAACCCAAATCCAAGGGTCAATTTGCCGCGCAACCTAGGATATTCAACCGATTCGTCAGTTTCATAGTCCAATTCATCAATTCAATAACCCCAATCATCCATAACATATCCCTCAATATCTCATCATATCTTAAACACCAATTTGGAACTCAAAATCACCAATCCCAGCCTCCAACAGATTCGATTTGCCCAGAACCAAACCGGTCCTCCTCGGTTCCGTGCAAACAGAACACTACCGGTCTTCAATCTACTCCCAAATCCATCATTCAATCATAACCCTATCTCTTAACATGTCTATCTAAGGGTTTGAGAGGCTTATCGAAGGTTTGAAGTCAAATGGCTGCCGGATTTCCATTGAAACTCGTCGGACCGTCCAAGTCAGTTTACCGGCAGATTCTGTCCAAAATGTACAAGATCGGTTCATGGTCAAATCCTTATCAAATGCAGCCTCAATTTTTATCACAGAATCCTACACATGTCTACTAAGTCTCCATGAAATTTAAGCCCAAATTTCCAAGATTTCGACTAGCAAAAGGGCTAAGAACCGAACCTACCTCAGATTGAGTCCTAATCTGTCGGCTTTCGGGAGAATCTCTACTCGGGACTCCTCGGTGCTCCAATTGACCTGATTTTTGTTCGAGGACGTCGGCAAGACGTAAAGCTTCGTCGATGTGGTCGACCGGTAGCCGAATGATGGTCAAAAGGGACAGTCGTGGCCAGCAAACAGGAGGCTCCGGTCTGGTCGGGCGATGAGCAGAATGAAGGAGAAGGAAGAAGATGATGCTCGGTGGTTGAGAGGGTGGTTCAGCTGATTGGGAGGTGAAGAGAGAGAGAGATATTGTTATACTCCAAGTTTGGTCAAAGGGTTTGATTGGTAGGTGAGCATAAAGTGTGATATGACCACACTTCCTAATCTCTTGACACTTGGCATGTTGTCTTCCCAAGAGGATCCAATGGCTCTCCTCAAATCTTCTTTTTTGGCAGCCATGGGTGGGTTATAAGACCAATTTTCCATTCTTCAATTGTAAAGGCAAAGTTCTAAGCTTGAGGGGCAAAATGGTCATTTTACCCCCGACGTTCAGAACATCATTTTTCTCATTCCAGAATTCTTCGTTGGGGCGACGACCAATCCAAATAACGTTGGAATCCTTGATTTTTCATTTTCAATCTTTTAAGACTCGTTTCTGATAGTTTTCTCTATCAGATGTAGTTCCAACTTATCCCGAACCGATGGGTGGCTTTTGCAGACATTACACGTATCGACCCCGTGATTCATATCACGTTTAGGGCTCGTCAATTCGTGGCAGCTTTGGTTGTCGTGTAATTGTGAGGGTCTATCGCTAGTTCCCTCGACAATCCTTATGGTCAAAGCGCCATTTCCTATCCGAGTTCCCTAGGTCCTCGTACCTCGTCTTGCGTTAGCTTTTTCCTTTTGGTCAGTCTACTCGAATTGATCATATTCGAGCGAAATACGACTGAAGTACATCTCTAGATATACACTTCTCATCAATGAGTCTGAAATTGACTGGAAATCAGAATGTCACACCGAGTGTAGATGATGCTTGCGGTGACCCTGTCGATAAATCTATTCCTATCCGTAGGAAGAATAACCCTCTATTTTCAGAGAGTTCGGAAGAAGAGGAGAGCGTATTTTTTTTTTATGAAGGACGTGCTGATTATGGAGACAAAGATCGTTATGGAGGAATTCGAAGGAGGTGTTACGACGATTGCGATAGAAAAGATGACAAATGACGATACGAAGATCTTGAAGGTAACGACTTTAAACTAAAAGTCGATATCCCTTATTTTAATGGAAGTCTCGGAGTAGAATAATTTTCGGATTGGATTGCTGATATAGGCAGATTCTTCGATTATATGGAAAACCCTTGCGAGAAAAAAGTGAGATTAGTAGCTTGTGGATTGAAAAGGGTGCATTTGCTTGGTGGGAGAGATTACAGAATAGGAGGGAGAGAGAAGGAAAAGAGAGAGTGCGAACCTGAAATAGAATGAGGAGGTTGTTGAAACAAGAGTTTCTTCCACCCGATCAGGAGCAGATAATGTTCCAGCAATACTAATGTTTCCATTGGGCAATCGAACTGTACATGAGTATATAGAGGAGTTCATGAGATTGGCAAAGCGGAATAATCTGTCAAAGACGAAGGGGCAACGGGTAGCCAGATATCTCGAGGGGTTAAAACCCTATATTCCAGATAAAATTGGAGTGCTGTTTCTGTGGAATTTCTCTGAAGTGAGAAATATGGCAATGAAGGCAAAATTGATGTAGCAAGAAAGGGGAAAAAGTGGCTACGAAAACTATGGAGGTAACAGTTCAGTCAGTTTCGTGGAAAAAAGCGGTTTCAACAATCGTTGTAACTCGGGGCGCAGTAAGGAAGATAAGTTGGCAGAGAAACGCCATATGAATGAGGCAAGAGATAAGGGAGCACAAGCACAGAAATCCACGAACCCTAATCCTTATGCTAAACCAGCGGCGATAAAATGTTACAGGAATAATCAGCCTGTGCATCAATCTAATGAGTGCCCTTAGAGGAAGACAGTGGTCATAACAACGAGAGATGAGGAAGAAGACGGATATTGTTGTGAACCAGATGGTGAGGATGAAGCTTTTGAAGATGAGGAAGAGGAGGAAATAAACTGTGTGGTGCGCAGGATAATGTTAGCCCCAAAATAGGAGGATGATTTGTAGCGCCATCAGTTATTCCAAACTAGATGCGCCATTCTGGGAAAGATCTTTATTGTAGTTATTGATAGTGGGAGCATGAAAAACATTATCGGAAAGGAGGCAGTGAAGAAGCTGGAAATACCTGTAGAGAAACATTATAATCCCTAACGTTAGGATGGATTAAGTCTGGAGCTGAAAACAATCAGGTGACTAAGTGATGCAAAATTCTGTTCTCCATCGATAAGTATTACGATGAGTTGTATTGTGATGTGGTAGATATGGATATATGCCACGTGTTGTTTGGGATGCCATGTCAATTTAATGTGGATGCTCAACACTCAGGAAGGAGCAACCGGTATAATCTAGTGAAAAATGAGATGAATTATACGTTATTGCCCTTGAAGAACAAAGAAAAATAGACTGCAGGTAATAATTTTTCGACTTTTACAAGGACACTTGAATATGAAATTAAGGAGACTAGGCAAATTCATGTTCAGGTGGTGAAACAAGCAATAGAGACAGAGGTTGAATTACAAGTGGAGGAGCAGCTTAAAGTAGTTAGACCTTTATTACAAGAATTTAGTGAGGTGATGCCTGAAGAGATTCCAGATGGGTTACCTCCTATGCGTAATATTCATTACCATATAGACTTAATTCTCGGCGATAATCTACCTAATTTATCGCACTACGGGAAGAGTCCCAAGGACAGTGCAATGCTGAAAGAGAAGGTTGAGGAGTTATTGCAAAAGGGGCACTTCAGAACAGCATGAACCTACGTGTTGTTCCTGCTTTATTAACTCCTAAGAAAGATAGGAGTTGGAGTATGTGCGTAGATAGCAGAGCCATCAACAAGATAACTATGGGTTATATGTTTCCAATTCCTAGATTGGATGACATGCTGGATAGCTTGCATGGAGCCAAGTAGTTTACGAAGCTGGATTTGAAGAATGGGTATCATTAGATTCGTATTCGGCCTAGAGATGAGTGAAAGACAGCTTTCAAGATAAAAGAGAGGCTGTACGAGTAGTTGGTGATGCCATTCGGACTTTCTAATGCTCCAAGCACTTTCATGAGACTTATGAATCAGGTTTTGAAATCCTTTATTGGTAGATTAGTTGTAGTATATTTTGATGGGAAGATCATCTGATGCATTTGAGGGAGGTGTTGACAGCCTTGCAGATTAATAAGCTGTATGTTAATTTTAAGAAGTGCAGTTTTCTAACTAAGCTGCTGTTCTTAGGGTTTATCATTATAGCTAATGAAATAGAGGTGAATGAGGCAAAGGTAAAAACAATCAGAGAGTGGCCAACTCCTAAAATAATTTCTGAAGTTATAAGTTTTCATGGGTTGGCTATTTTCTACCAGCGATTTATTAAGAATTTCAGTACAATTGCAGCCCCGATTACAGAATGCATGAAGAAAGGTAAATTTTTATGGGAGAGGAAGCTGAAAATAGTTTTACTATTTTGAAGAAGAAATTGTGCACCGCGCTAGTTTTTGCTTTATCTACTTTTGACAAACTGTTTGAAGTAGACTGTGATGCCAGCGGTGTGGGTGTAGGAGCTGTCTTATCTCAGGAACGCAAACCAATCTGCTATTTTAGTGAGAAGATTAACAATGCAAGGCGGAATGGAGCACCTATGAGAAAGAATTTTATTTTATCATTAGGGTTTTAAAAACTTGGTATCATTATTTGATTGGGAAAGAGTTCGTCCTTTATTCTAATCACGAAGTTTTGAAATATCTGAATAATCATAAGAGGATTAGTAAAGATATGCTTGCGTGCTGGTGTCAATTCTTACAGAAGTTTCCTTTCAGATTACAGCATAAGTTTGGTGTGCAGAATGTGATAGCTGATGCGTTGAGCAGGAGAGTTGGTTTGTTGATTACTTTAAACCAAGACATTCTGTGGTTTGAACAACTGAAAGTCTATTATGCAAATGATGACGACTTTGGGCAGATTTGGGAGTTATGTACTGCTGGTCAACCTGTGCAAGAATTTTATGTGCAGGATGGATAATTGATGTGTGCCAATCAGCTTTGCCTTTCTCGGCATCATTATGGGAGAAGGTAATTTGTGAATGGCATGATAGTGGGTTGGCTGCACATTTGCGTCGAGATAAAACTATTGCTGCAGTCTGGGAGCAATTTTACTGACTTCAATTATGTAGGGATATTAGCAGGTTTGTGGAAAAGTGTCATGTTTGCCAAATCTGCGCCAAACTGTTAAGGGGCATTTTAAGAATACAGGTCTGTATATGCCTTTACTTGTTCTTGACAATATTTAGGAAGATCTTTCCATGGATTTTGTGCTTGGATTGCCACAAACCCAAAGAGGCGCGGATTCTGTTTTTGTTGTGCTTGACAGATTTTTCAAGATGGCACACTTTATTCCTTGTAGGAAGACTTCTAATGCTGTAAGTGTGGCCAGATTATTTTTCAACAAAGCAGTTCGTTTGCATGGAGTGCCTAAGTCTATTACTTCATATAGAGATAACAAATTTCTAGGGCATTTTTGGCGAACTTTATAGAAATTGTTTGATTCATCTCTGAATTTGAGTAGCATAGCCCACCCTCATACTGATGGACAAATAGAGGTGGTCAATATAACTTTGGGCAACTTAATTCGAAGTCTTTGTAGAGATAAACCGAAGCAATGGAACGTTGCTTTATCACAGGCAGAGTTTGCTTACAATAAGGCAATCCATAGTTCTACTGGTAGGTCACCCTTTTCTGTCGTTTATACAAAGGCGCTTCAGCATACTCTGTATTTGATTCAATTGCCCAAGCAAATAGACAAGAGTGTTGCTGTGGATCATACGACTAGCCAGATTGTCGAGGTACATCAGGAAGTGAAGCATAAGTTAGAAACGACTAATCAGAAGTACTAGGCTGCGACAGATAAATACAGGCGAAAACAGGTGTTTGTAGTTGGTGATCAAGTTATGGTATTTCTTCGTAAAGAGCGGCTACCAGCGAGCTCCTACAGCAAAAGTAGTCAAGCCTTACATTGTCAGCAGGAAGATCAATAATAATGCATATGTTACCGACCTTCCACAAAGCATGAACATACCCAACACCTTCAATGTTGCTGATTTGTCACTGTTCATGAGTCTACTGACCCATTGTATCCAGATTTTGATTCTAACTCGAGGACAAGTTCATCTTAAGTGGAGGAGAATGATGCGGAGTCTATTAGTAGTGCGTTTCTAGATCGATTGGATCGGTAGAAATCCAATCGGAATTCGAAGCGATAATGTGCCTAGAATCGGAGAACCAAATCAACGACATCGGAACGGGCTCAAATTCGATTGGTTGAAGCGAAATGACGTGCTGCTCAATACTCATCGCCACTACAGCGATGAACTGTGATGGATTTCGGTGGTCTGGGATCGTTTAGAATGATTTTTCAATTTTTTAGTGTTTTTCGGATTAAATTTTATTATTAGTGGTAATTTTATAATTTTGAGCTTTGTATTCAGAAACCTAGTAGGGTTAGGTTTAACACCTCGTATAAAAGGCGTTTTATGTTCTTTTGAGAAATAAAATATTATTATTAAATTTTCGAGAGCTTTTGTGATATTCCGAATTCCGACCCTCTTGAGGCTATGGAATGAAAAGATATCGATCGGCCTTTACAGTCGACGAGAGCTCGACATGAAAGTGGACCTTGAAATTGGGTATTGGACATTGAGGAATTCCAGCATTTGGAAAAGAATTGGATGTCGCCTCATCGAAGGTAATTAAGATTGGAAAAGTGAAATTTGGACTGAAAGTGAAAAAATTACCTTTTTTCCCTCAATGGACATTCTTTCTTTTAGGTTTAAGCAAGGACATTTTAGTCTTTTGCTCCTCCCCTTTAGTGGCCAAAAATTAGATGGCAAAGTGGTTATTTGATCTTGAGATTTTTATAAAGAAAGAGACAAATGTCATGAAGAGGCTTAATGAGGACACCTAAGCTAGATTAGGGAACTAGGTGGTATTAACTATTAGTCACATCCTCACCTATCATTCAACTCTATCTCTTGATTTGGGATTAAGCAAGAACCACTTTCTTCTTCTTCCTTTAGTTTGGCCGACCAACTCTCTCTCCATCTCATTCTCTCTCTTGTTCTTGCTTGACCCGCCACACCATCGCCGTTTGCCGCTTCGACGACCACTTTCGGCAACCCCACGATCAAACGCCGACCACCACCACACTCCCTGGTGTCTTGCCTACAACCTCCAACCCTCCGTTAAACTATCCACCATCGCTTTAGACCCGTTTAGCCACTGGAGCCTGAAGAGGTCAGAATCGGGGGAACTGGACCGTGAACTCTTTAGGCCAACCTTAGGAGCTTGTCTTGCTACCATTTTGAGGCGAGACCCTCTTAAGATATAATATTAGGGTTTAGTAGGTTTGGTTTGAAATTTGGTTGAGGTTTGAAGGGATTTTTATGGTCAAACGTGGGTAAATCTCTCTAGGATAGGATTTGTCCACACTGACCTGCAGAGGAACTGTGGCACATTTGAGGTCCTTCGAGGCGTTGTATGATTAGGAAATCTTCGGTAAGCCTCCTTAGGACATGGTATTACCTATTATTAAAGGAAATGTGAGCTGAATTGAAGTTTTGGTTGATGGTTGTGGGTATTTTCGCTAAGGGACCGAAACTGCCCTACACTAAACGGTTTTGGAAACGAGATTTGTGTGGCCTCTTGGAGGCGTTTGCTAGCTTGGATTGTGAGGTAAGAACATTTTTAACCCTTCATTAGGATGTTAGGATACAGGTGATTTTTGGTAGAATTGAAAATGTTTGAAGGATTGTTTTTGGGGGCGAAATTCGTGAGAGACCGAGAGCCGACTATTCTGTTTCCAGCGCACACCATTTTTAAAACGGGTCGTTCTAAATCGTTCGATGTCCAAATTAAGCTCCATTTTCGTCCACGCGTCCGTAAGACATTGAAGTATAAGATTATAAAATTTAATGTCACAAAAATTCGATGGATCAATGTCAGTTTGCCTACAAATGAAGCTGGTCATGGGGACTAGAAAAGGGCGGTTTTAGCGGAATGATATTTATGATGATTTTCCTTGATAGAACAACCCTTGGCATGCTTAGGGGCATTGATTTAACACTATGATGACATGAGGATAAGGTGTTGTGTGTGTTATTGAAGTAATTGCGCGAGGAAATTGAGAAATGATTGAGTTTTGATGTGATTTTCGTAGGCACGCTGTGAGAGCCCTGTTTGGCCGTGAACTTGCTAACCTAGGAGGGTAATTTGGATTGAATTTGCTAGCTTAGTTGAAGAGGTAAGTGATCTTTAAACCTTTACTACGACGCTAGGACACTACTGGATGAGTTTGATTCATGAATTGATGTGTTTGTGAATCCATTATGCTTGAATGGTCAAGGCCGGATGAGATGAGCATGGATCGAGTCTTGTATGATTACTTGCGATATATGTGACATGTTCATGACAGAATTGGTAAAGGATTGCCTTATGTGATTCATTGTCTTGGTGTGTGAATTGTGTCTTGCATTGTGAGTATTTGACCATGATTGCTCCTAATGCTTTGAGTCTAATTGCTTGCCCTATTGAATTAGTTCCCGATCAAGAGGTTGTTAAGGGGATGAGCCTTGGCTTGTGAGCTCTTGCTTAATGAGAAGCACGTTGTATGATGGCAAGCTTTGTTTGAAATGACTTGTAACCTGATGCATTAGAATGCGGGTTGCCAATTATTTTTAGCCTGAGGCGTATTGACGCGGGTTTGGCCATTGAAATTGAATTTATGATTAGCCTGATGCGTATTGACGCAGGCTTCGCCAATGGAATTGAAATTGTGAATATCTTGATGCATATTAACGCGGGCTAGGTAATTGAAATTGAATTGTGATTAGCCAGATGCATATTGACGTGGGCTTGGCCATTGGAATTGAAATTGTGAATAGCCTGATACGTATTGATGTGGGCTTGGCAATTGGGATTCAGATAGTGATGAGCCTGATGCGTGTTTACGCAGGCCGATCCGTTGAAAAAAGAATTGTGATGAAATGGTGAATAAGACTTTGCATATGCATTTGATATGGTCATGATGTTATGATGCCTTGAAAACTACGTTTGATTGTGCCATTCATTATACTTTGTTGCGTTGTATTGAGTGCCTTACGATATGTCACGCCCCGTGCCTCATCGCGAGCACGTAATCATCCCTGAAAGTAAAGTGACAACAATCTCTCGGCGGTCCCAAGGATCCACCTATATATATAAAGAAGGGTCGAGAGATAAAATAATATACATTAAGCATACGGAAGTGATTCCCAATAAATCCCCATACAATATAAATATACAGACTAAGTAGGACATGGATAGCATCAAGAAAGCCGTACATCATCACCTATAGACCAATAACTACTAAATCCGCTAAACATCAGGGGCGATGGGTAAGCATGCCAAAAAGGTATCCACAAAATCCACCAGGGAAGAGGTCAGGTCGCCAATCAAAAGTCAGATCGACGTCCGAAGTCGCCTAGGAAGAGCTGCTGGAATCTCCGATGTCCTCGCTCTCCTCTGACGGCTCGTACTCGGAGAAAGTCTCGACAGGACCTCAACTGAATCCTCTATAGTCGCCTCCTACGACGGTTCAACGAAGTCACCCTCGGACGCCTCCAATACTATAACCTCCTCCTGCTCCCGCTCCTCGGTATCCTCCATGGTCGGTATCCGCTCCGGTTCATTCCTAGACCCTACTACCGAACCCTCGGGCAGTTCCTACTCTGCTACGGTTTGGCACCAGTCGGGTATGACGCCCGGTGGTACCTCGTTGGGCTTCAGCGACCCGGTCTGTGCATCCTCTTCCCTCTTGAACCACGCCTCAAACCTATGAGGCTTCCATTCAAGCTTACTCTCGTCGATCCATACGACGGTACACTTCCTAACATAGATGTTCCCCTGTTTGTCCGGGAACTCATCAAAATAGATCGTCATTTCCTTCGGGTCCCCAAATCTGATAGGCCACATCGCTACTGCCTAGGATCTGTAAAGTAAGGTTTCCCCAAAAGGGGTGAGATACACATCTTAGTAAGAAAAACCTAACCCTAGGTCAGGTTGACCGTCCACTCAGGCAATCAAGTCACTCAACCTATCCAACTCATGAACTCACGCGGATATGACAGTCATAATCCAATAAACAATAATGCATAGAGGGCATGCATGCATTTATATTCTCATGTCACACACAAATGTATGTATATGCTCGGCCTGTCACTTCATCACATCAATCAACCTCTGCCTGCGTCATTCTCTGGCTCGCGATTAGATCGCATCAAGCTCGGCCCGTGTAAACGCATCAGACCCCGGTTCAATTTCCAAGCAAGGTTTGTGAGTTCATACTTTGTCCCGCGATTAGATCGCATCAGGATTATGGCTATCTCGACCCCGCGACTTTGTCGCATCAGGGCGCCACCTAATCACAATTCACTCCGCGACCTTGTCGCATCAGGGTCTTAACCTTCTGCCCCGCGTCTCACACGCCTCAGGGCCTCGTCATGCCATCCTACAATCAGGATTCATGCCATGATCTTCTATCATTTACACACTCAATGTCAATTACATTTCAAGTAGCGTTCACAATCCCATGGCATGCAAAGCAATTCAATTATTATCCAAACATGACACGCGATTTCAATACAAGTCAAGGCACACATAAACTCTTTAATTAATCCTAAGACATACTAAGGCTCATTACTTTAGAAATATGCCCATTAATCGATCAATTTCCCACTCAACTTACCCAATCGAGTCCAATCCTCCTAGCCTTGATTTAGGAAATTCCTTACCTCTGCTTAACAACGCAAATTACTCCTCCTTGCACCTCCTAAGGTTTGGCCAACTCAATTCCAAGGTCAATCCGTCGCGCAACCTAGGATAATCAATCGATTTTGTCAAATTCCAAGTTTAATTCCTCAATTCATCCATCCAAATCATCCATTACTCAATCCTCAACATCTTAACACATCATAAACGTCAATTTAAGTCCCATAAGCTTCTGTTCTTGCAACCCACAGAACCGATTTTGCACAGAGCCGGACCGATTCACTTCGGTTCTATGCAAACCGAATGCTTCCAGGCCTCAATCCTTCTCAATTCCTTCATTCAAGCTTTATTCTACCTTTTAACAAGTCTACCTAAGGGTTTGGAAGCTCACCGGTCATTTGGAGTCGGTTGGTCACCAGAACGTCCGAAGTCGCCAGAACGTCCAAAGTCGCCGGAAAACTGGCAGATTCTGGGCATCATGTACAAGGGTGGTTCATGACCAAAAACTTATCAAAAAAATCCTAAATTTTTACCACAGAACCATCTATATGTCTACTTGATCTCCACCAAATTTGAACTAAAGATTCCAAGTTTTCGGCTATCAAAAGGGTTTAGAACCGAACCTACCTCAAACTGGAGCAGTATTCGTCGACCTGTGGGAGAATGCTTGCCCCGAATTCCTCAGAGCTCCAAATGACCTGATTCAAGTTGGAGGACATCGGCAAGACATGGATCTATGTCTGGGTGGTTGGCCGTAGCAGGGGATGGCCAGAGGCTGCGGTTGTACGGACCGAACGGCGAGCTCTGGTCTGGTCGGTGAGAATAGAAACTGGAGAAGAAGAAAAGGAGCTTGGTCGATTCTTTTGGGGTGAGATTTGGCCGAATGAAGAGTGAGGGGGAGAGGAAAGAGAGAGCTTATTATCCCAAAAAAAGTGATTAATTGAAGTGATTGGTAGGTGGCATTTATTGATGAAATGATCTATCACCTTTGGATGCTTGACACTTGTCCATTACTCTAACCAAGAAGATCCAATGGCCATTCCTTTGTCCTTCAATTTTCGGTAGCTTGGGGGGGAGAATGTCCATTTTCCCTTCCTTCAATTATAAAGACAAAGTTCTAAGCTTGAGGGGCAAAACGGTCATTTTACCCCCGACGTTCAGAACGTCATTTTTCTCATTTCTGACTTCTTCAATAGGGCGACGACCAATCCAATTGACGTTGGAAGTTTTGATTTTCCTTTTTCAAACTTTTCAGGACTCGTTTCTGATCGTTTCTTCTATCATATGTGATTCCAGCCTATCTCGAACTGGCGGGCGACTTTTGCAGACTATACGCGTATCGACCCCGTGATTCTCATCACATTTAGGGCTCATCAATTCATGGCGGCTTTGGTTGTCATGTAATTGCGAGGGTTTATCGCTAGTCCCTAAGGTCTCGATCGTCACAGTCCAATTTAGGATAATTTTGCAAATTGTACGTTTGTTAAGCGGCATCACCCGCGCTCCAATCGTACGATGCTCGCATGGTAATCCTTGATCGTTCTTAGATCAGCCCTTTGGCTATTCTAAATATCTTCTCGACAATCCTTATGGTCAGAGCGTCATTTCCTATCCGAGTCGCCTAGGTCCACGTACCTCGTCTCGCTATAGCCTTTCCCCTTTATTCAGCCTACTCAATTGATCAGATTTGAGCGGAATATGACTGAAATACATCGCTTGATATACATGAACTTCTTATTACATAGTTTGAAGTTGATTGAAAATCAGAATGTTACATGATATTTCTTCGATGAGCTATTGTGCACTGCCTTTAGAAGATGTTTGGGGGTACTAACGGCTTGGTCTAGGTTTAGGGTGAACTTGCTGAGATTTATATCTCACCCCGTTGTGGGATTATCATTTTCAAGTCCCAGGCGACGGTAACCTGAGCGTGCCATGAATTGACATTGAAAGACGATATTAGGATGCGTATTTGTTTGTGGGATTAAGATGAAAGTCGAGGAAGGTGTATGCATGAGCTTATCATTATTGGACTTAATAAACTGTCACTTGGCATGGGACAAGTTGATGGGATACCTATAAACCGTAATGAAGCATGTTGTGGGACGTATGGAACGGGGCTTTCTCCATAGATGTATGACTTGGGACGACCTGCAATGACCAAGTATGATGAGGGCGGGGAGTGATCGCCGGGATAGAGAGGTCTAGATAAGGAGCGGCTCCTGTCAAGCTTCTAAGATGGCGGTGAGGCAAGAATGACCCAAGTCATAAATTGAAAGGGAAAGTCTAGGTATCAAGTTGAGTTCAATTGTGGTTAAGAGATGTATGACACGAGATTGATTCTCGATGTGAATTTTCGAAAGTGGCATGGCATTTGTAATGGCGCCTATGATTGACATAGTTAAAAGCTTCGTGCTTTGTAGAGGATGTCGTTTGAAAAAGAAATTTAATGTTGTGATGGGCCTGTTAGGCATGTTTTATGATTGGCATCATGTGATTGTTATGGCTAAGGTCTAACTAAGAGATTAGACGGCGCGTGGGGAGTTTATACCTCGTTAAACTGATGTCTATTGAGATTAAGATAGCTTGTTGTTATTATACTGGAGTGATAGATGCTTTACGTTTAAAGTATGAGTAATTGACTTAGTGAAGTGACATCTTGAGTAATTATTTGGTGTTGGCCTAGTTGAGGCTTGCCTAATAATTGGCTGATGATTGAGAAGTTGCCTCGTTGAGGCTGTCTTGATAAGTGGTTACTGCTTAAGAAGGATTTGGAATCCCTGAATAATTGATAATTAGTTGAGAATTGTCTAAGAACCATTAGATGGTTGTTTGCTTGTGAAAGTTAATGAGATGAGCAGCATGAAACTGCTAGACTTGAGTAGATGACTTAAGTCTTTGATTCTTGGAGGGAATCATAGTGGTTCAAGTGACATGAGAACCTGTGACATTGAATGACCAAAGTATGGTCGTAGAAGGGCATTAGGCTCGAGTACACATGGTATGAAAGATCCGAGAACTGAGAAGGATAATGATAATTGAGTAAAGAGAACAATTGGAATATGAGTACTAGAAGAGCATATGGCTCGATTTTGTTAAACACATGAGACCCAAGAACTAAATAGGTCGTGAGAACTTTAAATGAAAATGAGAAAAACTAATAGGTAGGCAAGCTTAAGGAAGAGCTGCCATTGATTACCTAAGTCACGGTGGTGACAGATGCTAGTACCGATGAGTTAAAGTGATGAAAGTCATAAGAAAGGTGACTTTGAGATTACTCATTTTCAAAGTGGGAACGTGGAAAAGAGTCACGAGAGTTTGAATAGCTTGCGAGATGGATCACAAGGTTGAGGTCGAGTAAGGTTCGACGGAGAAAATGAGTTTGAAACTGTCTTCTTATAAATTGAGAGTTTTGTGAGAAAACCTTAGAAGTTTTGGGTACACTGAAGAAAGAAAGTAACCCTGGCGGTTAATAGCCTTAAGAGGCTGTTGATGATTGTTGAAATGACACCAAAGGAAGAGCTTTCCTTGAAGGCATGGTATATGTTTGGGTTTTACTTGTTGAGTCATTCGATGAAAAATATCCTCCCGGGATTACTCAAGAGCAAAGGCTGTTTGGATCCTAAAAGTCTTGTGAGGATCTGAAGATGATCGACTAGTGTGAGGCGAAGTCCTTCAGGTCGTCTAAGTGTATTAAGGGTAGTCGATGACCCTTTTAATGAGACGTAAAGTCCCTGAGTGGATTGGAATTTGAAAGTCTTATGACTAATTGCTATTCCTGATTTTGAGAAACTGTAATAGATTTTAATAAGATGAGTGAATGATAGGAAGGAATATAGGTGAAGAGAACATCGCTTGTGGAATATGGGAAGTGTCTCCAAGGAATGGTTGATTACCTAGGCGTAAGACCCATGGTGGAAAATGGGTAGTCTGTCTCTTCTGTTTTGGAAAGAGTCAAGGAAAATCAGCATGCTAGTTTGCTTGGATTTAATGATTTCTTGAGATTGACTGATTGAACTGGAACCATTAAAAATGAAATAATGAGTTGCTGTCCCCTAAAGAATAGGGCGTTGTCCTTAGGGATAATTGGACCATGAGATGATCATTGACGAAAAGAAAAGCGAATGGACTTGATAGTCCTAGCTGCTCGCGGTATTAATGAATGAACGAGTAAGCAACAAGGGCTGCTCGAATTATAGTAACAAGCTAGCTTGATTTGATTAGCTTGAATATCCGAGGTGTGGATTTATGGTGTCTAAGAAAGAACCCTGACTCCTTGGAACCTTGTCACTTGAGATGTTTGAGTCATTGGAAGAAGAATGCCAAGTATGGAGGCATTTGAATCCTGGGGGAAGGTATCACTGTTGACATAGACTTCAAGATTAACGTCCTATGGGATATGAAGGGCAAGGTGGATTCAAAGTGAGAGAATGCCGCTAAAGGGTATAGTTTCCTTAAAAGGGTAAAAGACTCTAGTGTGAAAGGAAGAAGAAATCCTAATTTTCTTGATATTAAGATTAAACGTTTGGACTAAGAAATAGGACGCAGAATTGGAATGATTTATGGAAGTTAAGTTCGAGAGATTGTCTTGTAGAAAATGTTGAATTCCAAGATGATGTCGATGTTCAGTTGAATGGATGAAATTGGGATAAGGTCGCATTAGTGAGTCGTGGAACCTAGAGACTAAAGCACTAATGCTTCTTGAGGAAAGAGTGACAAAAATGAACAAAATGTTGTGTGGTCCTAGATGAGACCCGTAACAATAGAGAGCCAAGGTTTGAGCTCTCAAGTGAAAAGTTTGAAGAACAGTTTGAAATATTCGACACTTAGAAAAAAGAAACTGATAATAGTCGGATTGAACATCCGAGGAATAATTGGATGGACTGTTACCGTCTTGAGAGGCGATGATTGCACTCATTTAAGAAGTCATGAGAAATATGAATAACTTTCGAGAGTATCCTATGGACTTTAAGGAGATGCTTGTTATATGCTGAATGTGAAGAATGTGAGCTGTGGACCTAATAAGGTAAGATTCCTTAGTCGTGAAGTTTCAGGGAATGAAGTCCCTGTGGAACATTGGAGGAATGGAATAAGTGATGGATCGACTAAGGTCGATATGGGTTGCGGAAATTTAAAGTTTCTTGAAATTGATGGGTTGCTATTGACGAATCGTAAGAAGAATTCCCACAAGGACTATCTCATGAATGAAATGGACTAAGGACGAGATATAGGGCAAATGGATAAATGAACCCGGGAAGAGTTTTCAAGGAATTAAGCCAAGTGGGTGACCACACCGACAACGACGTTTCCAATTGGAATTGAAAGATCATGAAAGTCGTAATGACGTGTCGCAGAAAGGAAATTTGAGGCATGTCAAGGTAACTTGATGTGGACACTGCATATATGTCCTGACAGTAAGACCTTATGAATTGGAATCCCCAAATGCATGATTGTAGTTTGCTTGCAAATGTCCTTGCGACGAAGTTTGGAGAAACACGACTTGCGCGGAGGAAGATTTCAAGTTTACATGACCCATAAGAACTTGAAACATTTATTGCCCAAGAAAATTGAATGAGGAACGTGTATGAAAGAAGTCGCTTAAGGACTAAAGAAAAGATATCCTACATTGCTTTGGAGAGGCAATTAAGAGTAGCAAATGCAGATGGTTAGAAATTGGGTATCGCGTGCTTGGCAATTAGAGAGTGGACCTTGCCTCACAGAATGAGAGATTCAACTTATAACTTGGAAGTTTATCTTTTGACTAGTCTGGTGGCTATCTGAAGTGTCAAATTTGAAGATTAGAAAGGAATCGAGATATTACCATGATAGGACCCTGATATCTAAGGGATTATGGAATGAATAGAGCATGGAAGGAATCTAGACTTCTGAGCACTTGGGAAAGAAACCTCAAAGTTGAGGATAGAAATCTTGAAGTCCCATGGATGAATGTACGAGTTCAATTTTGAAGAGGAACTTAAGGAAATGAACTTATTAGAAATTTGAATAGAGAATTAAGGTGTTTCTTGGGATGAAACAAAGGTGTGCCAAGATTGCCTTAATACTATCGATGATATGGATTGAAGGTTGAATTAGTCTAACGTGTGGTCGAGCATTAGACATGCCGACAAGAGAAAGAGAAGTGGTCATGAAAGTTGATAGATCACTATGATCATTAGAAATTTTCGAGTGGAATCGATTAGGCTATAACTCGATTTGGATAATAAAGGGCAAGCCGATAAAGCCCTTGAATCTCTGATGGTACAAGAGAACATTTGAAGGAGTGAAGCGTCAAATGGCATGAGTGCCAAAAGCGTATTATTGCGAAGGTTTAATAAGGAACGAAGTTATTTTGAAGAATGAGAATGCGATCAGGCGTCTATACCCCGTGAGATTGGATAATTAAGAAGATTGCAAATTTTGAGGACGAAATTTCTTTAAGGGGGAAAGAGCTGTGACATTCCGAATTCCGACCCTCCCGAGGCTATGGAATGTAAAGATATCGATCGGCGTTTACAGTCGACGAGAGCTCGACATGAAAGTGGACCTTGAAATTGGGTACTGGACATTGAGGAATTTCAGTATTTGGAAAAGAATTGGATGTCGCCTCATCGAAGGTAATTAAAATTGGAAAAATGAAATTTGGATAGAAAGTGAAAAAATTACCTTTTTGCCCTCAATGGACATTCTTTCTTTTAGGTTTAAGCAAGGGCATTGTCACGCCCCGAACTTCTTCAGGCACGTAAAATCCCACCAGGGCCATCTTGTCTTTCGGTGGTACCTAGGATCCGTCGGCCAATAATTAATAACTCCTAAATGATACAAACATGCGGAAGCGATGAAACTTTTCCATTCTCTTCAATCTTAAGATGACTCAAGACATAGGGTATGTCTTCTTATAAATGCCGATTACAGGTTCAGAGGATATAACTCTAGCTTCAAGGTAACATGAAATCTCTAAAGTCACCAAAGTATAAATCCATTTCATATAATTACTTCTTCAAACACCGATCATTGGCAAGCTCAGATTTTCATCGCCTGAGAATTGAAAAAGTTAATCCCACGACGGGGTGAGATATACATCTCAGTAAGGTAGGTCCTAACCCTAGGTTAGGCTGACCATCCACTCAGACAATTACAATCACAAACAAATTATACAGGAATCACAAGAAATAGTCAACTATCATGAAATAACACATAAACATCAAACATGCACTCCAGGCATCTTATCATGTTATTTAGTCCAAACATGCATAAACAAACAATGTTACGCCATTCACCCTTTCCTGCCTCCTCACTTTCATGCTCGCGTTTAGAACTCCTCAGGCTCGGTCCGTGTAAACGCATTAGACCGTCTCATTGACAAACTCGCGTAAACGCATCAGGTTTTCAATGTCACTCTAGGCCTGTATCGACACATCTCAACTCCGTCCCGCGTTTCATTGCATCAGAACTATGGCCTTCTCAACCCTGCGTTTCGTACGCCTCAAAGTGCCATTTAATTAGAACCCCACGCCTCAGCGCCTTAGGGCATTCATCCACACAACCCCGCGTCTCATACGCCTCAGGGTGTTACAACCTCTTAAATAAGCCGTAAGTTCAATTTAAAGCATAGCACATACAATCAAGTGCAACTTATACACGAACAACACACTTATGGCATGCGAGGAAATCAAGTTCAACACTCAAATGCGACAATTAACTCAAGGCACAAGCGTGGCCAGGCATTCGAGTCATCTATATCTTTCTAGGACGTACAATGGACATGCATTTGATAATCTTCTAGGAATCAATCAAACTCACACTCAATTTGCCCAATTGAGTCCAATCTCCTACAAAGGTTTAGAATCCCCTTACCTCAAGCTTAATGCAATACAATTCTTCTCTCAAGGACCTCAAGAGTTCGGTCTAAATAGTCCAAGGGCAACTCAACCACGCAACCTAATGAAATTCATCCAATCGTTAATTTCCTTGCTCAAATCATCATCCCATTAAACATACACCTCAAGGACCTATCAATTAACATCCTCACACTTCTCAACGATGAATTTGGAGCTCAAATTCAACACCAACAGCCACCTACAGAACCGGTATGCTCAGAACCGAAACAGGGCATACCCGGTTCTGTGCATACCCCAACTCAACAGCCCTTAAACTAGCATAAATCCTTAATTTATCCACTAATCTACTTGCTAACATGTAGTTCTAAGGGTTGTGGAGCCTCACGAAAAATTTGGAGCCAAGGCGATGCCGGGAAGTCCTTGAATGGCGCCGGTTCCTTCGGGTCCTCCAACGGTCAGTTTTTGCCCTTCAAACACAAGAACCATTTGGGGTAAAAAATCCATTAAATTCCTCCAAAAGTTTTACCACAGCTCATCCAACTTTAATACTATAAGTGTAGAAGACCTCACCGAAGATTTAAAGCAATTTGAAGTTTGGAAGACCCCGAAACAGGCCTTTCCCCAAAACCGGTCAGAATCTGACCTCGCCTGACCTTTGTCCACTCAAATCGAGTTACAGAAAGATCTACACGGTCAAATTCAGCTTATAATATGTCTATAGAAAGATAATACAATAATCTTTAATTTGGAGGTGGTTTTATCTCAATCCGATATCGAAAGAAGAATATATGGCCAGAATAGTGGGACGGTCGGGACTGGTCGGCTAGGAGCTCTCTGGTTCAAAACTGACCAGCCTGACCTTTACTCCTTTAAACGGTTCTACGGGACAAACTGCTAGGTGGATTTGGACCCATAATACCTTGTTGAAACGGCAAGACGATAAGCTTTCCAATGGTGGGTGGTACGCCTTACGCCGATAGCGAAAGAAGTTATGGCCGGAACAATGAAGCGGTTGGGACAGGGTGACGGGTTAGGCGGCAAGAGAGAGAAGAGAAACAAGAAGAAAATAGAGAAAGTGAAGAGAGAGAGGGTTGGCCGGCCAAATGAGAAGGAGAGAGAGTCTTCCACCAATAATTCACTTGGTCAAAGGCTTGAATGGTAGGTTGAAAGTGTTTACATCAACTCATAGCCTAATCCTTTGACACTTGTCCATGGTGTCAATCAAAGCTCATCCAATGGCCGTGGTTTCTTCAAATTTTCGGTAGCTATTGGGTGTGGTTTATGACCAAAATGCCTTTGTCCAATCATCAAAGCAAGGGTAATTCTTGAGCGGCAAAATGATAATTTTACCCCTGACGTCCGGAACGTCGTTTTTCTGATTCCAAATTTCTTCGATAAGGCGACGACCAATCTAATTGTAATGTTGGAATTCTTGATTCTCCATTTTCCAATTTTGAGATTTCATTTCATATCTCAAGCCTCGAGGGGGCGGAAATTCGGAATGTTACAACTCTTCCCCCCTTAAAGAAATTTCGTCCTCGAAATTTACAACCTTCTAACCTTCTAGCCCTTTGGGGTATCGGCGTCTCATCACATCATCATTCTTCCGAATAATTCCTTTCATGACTTGACGATCTTACTTGTCCTTCCAACCAAAGCCATCTTTCCCTAGGACTTGTCTCTTTCTGTCCTCAATCTGATTTGCTTCTCTCCATTCTCTTTTAATACTCCTACATTTGTCAGCAGTTCATCCTCGAGCGTTCACATCATCTCTCCCATTTGTCCATCATCATTATTTCTAAACCCTCGCCAGAATGCACTCTTTAATGTCCATACCATTCGGCGTATCAATCCTTTCAAGGGCATGCCTTTTTCTTGTTGAAACGTTGAATACTTGACCTCATGTTTGACTAACTAAATTTTCAGTTCATTCCATCAATAATATTGATGCAAGTTTGGCACACCTTTGTGTCATCTCAAGGGATACCATAATTCTCCCTTTGAATTTTTGATGAGGTCATTTCTTTAAGTTCCTTTTCAATATTGGACTCGTACTCTCGTCCATGGGATTTTAAGGTTTCTACCCTCAACTTTGAGATTTCTTTCCCAAGTATCCGAAAATCTGGATTTCCTTCCTGTTTTATCCATTTCCATAACCCCTTAAATGTCAGGGTCTGTTCATTATAGCATCTCAATTCCTTTCTGACTTCAAGCTTGATGTTTTAGGTAGTTAACAAATTGGTCAATTGGCAATCTTCCAATTTAGGAGTTGAATCTTTTATTTTCATGGGCAAAGCCTATCCTTTATCCGCCAAATGCACGATGCTCAATTTTCACTTATATGCATCCGCTACTTAAATCACCCTTTTCTAGGCGATATAGGATATTCCATCCTTAGTCTTTAAGCAATCTCCTTCACACACGTTGTTCCTCATTCAATTTTTTTAGGCAACCACATACCTCAAATTCTTATAGTTTGTGTAAACTTGAAACCTCTCCATGTGAGTCATGTTTTCCAACTTCATCGCAAGAACATTTGCAAGCCAACTCCAACCATGCATTAGACGTTTCAACTCATATAACTTTACTATCACGACGTATCGCAAGCCCACTTTAGTTTGCCTTGCTACGCCTCAAATTTCCGTTCTGCGTCACGTCATTATGATTTACTCTACCCCTTTTTAATTTCAAATAGGAACACTTTTGTCGGCGTAGTCATCAACTTGACTTAAGTCCTCGAAAACTCTTTTCGTATTCATTCATCTATGGAATTACTTTTGTGGGAAATCTTCCCCCGATCCATCCATAACAATTCACCAATTCCAGGAAACTTCCAATTTTCGCAACTCACATCAATCTTAGTCGATTCATCACTTATTCTATTCCTCAAGGGCTCCCCAGGGATTTCATTTCTCAGAAATTTCACTACTAAGGAATCTTACCTCATCAGACCCACAACTCGTGCTCTTCACAATTAGCAACACAAAACGAGCATCTCCTTAGAGTCCATAGGATACTCTTAAAAGTTATTCATGTTTCTCATGACTCCTTAAATGAGTCTGTTCATCGTCTCTAAAGATGGTAACAATCAATTCAATTATTCCTTGGATATTCAATCTGACTTTTATCAATTTATTTCTACCAGGTGTCGAATCTTCAAACTATTCTTCATACTTTTCACTTGAGAGCTCAAACCTTGGCCCTCTACTCTCATGAGTCCCCACTTGAACTGCATAATATTCTGTTCATTTTTGTCACTCCTTTCTCAGGAAGCATTAATGCCTTGACCTCTTGGTTTCACAACCAGCTAATGTGACCTTATGTCAATTTCGTCGTTTTAGCTCAACATCGACATCATCCTGGAATTCAACGTTGTTCACAGAATAGCTTCTTGGACTTGATTTAAAAAAAAATCATTCAAGCTTGCGTCCTCCTCGCTAGTCTAGACGTTTTATTTTAGCACCAAGACAATTGGCATTTTTTTTCTTCCTTCCACACTAGGATCTCTTACCCTATGAAGGAAACCATACACTTCAGTAGCATTCTTTTACTTTGAATCCACCTTGTCTTTCTTATCCTATAGGACATCCGTCTTGGAGTCTCATCAACAACAATTCCTTTACTTCCGGATTCTAATGCCGCCACACTTTAACATTCTCCTTTCAATAGTTCAGCCACCTCAAGTGACAAGTTTCATTCTTCCTTGGTCTCCACAAATTCATATTTTAGATATTCAATTCGACTTCCTCAAGTCGCCTTGCGATTACAATCTAAGCACCCTTTTTGCTTATTCATCCATTCATTAAAATCGCAAGTAACTAGGACCATCAAGCCCATTCACCTTTCTCCCCATCAATGATCATGTCATGATCCAATCGTTCTTAAGGACAACGCCCTATTCTCTAGGGGTGATAACTCGCAATGCCACTTTTAGTGGTTTCGATTCAACCTCAATCAATCTCATAAAATCCATAGGGTTTGACAGACTGACACATCAGTCCCCTTATTATTCCTCACGACAACAAAAGGTTAATCACCATAAGCCTTACGTCATAGTAACGACATTTCCTTACAGGCACATTCTGTGTTCCATAAGTGAAGTTCTCTTTTCTCACAATCCATGAACAAAAATTCTCTTACTTCTTCCGATCATCCACTTCTTTCCTTGATGTCCATTACGGTTCATTAGATTCAGGAATAGCAATTAGCCATAAGGCTTTCAAGTTCTAATCCATTCAGAGACTTCACGTCTCATTTAAAGGGTCCTTGACTACCCTTAATACGCTTAGACGACCTTGAGAACTCTGTCTCATAATGATCGACCTTCCTCAGGTCCTTTCAAAGCTATTAAAGTTCAGGCAATCCTTACTCTCGAGTAACCTCAGAAAGGTACCTTTCATGGAACAATTCAACAAAGACAATCCAGGTAAATATCATGCCCTCAAGGGAAATTCTTACTTTGGTGACCTTTAATTAATCATCGACAGCCTCTTCAGGCTAATAGCTATTAGAGTCGCTTCCCTTCCTCAATGAATTTAATACCTCTAAGGTTCTTTTCCAAATTCTCAACCTAGAGAAAGGCAGTTTAGGCATCATTTTCTCCATCGAACCTTAGCCAGTCTCAGCCTTATACATCGTTTTACAAGCTCTTCCAAACTCTCGTGGTCCTTCTCACACATTTAATTTAGAAAAGATTAACTCAGAGTCATCTTTCTCATGACTTCCATCATTTTAACTCATCAGTACTAGCACCTGTCACCACAGTGACTTAGACAATCATGGCTCCTCCTGATCGAGCTTGCTTAACCAACAAATTTCCTCATTTCCATTTAAAGTTCACACGACCCATTCAGCTCTTGGGTCTCGTACGATTAACAGATCGAGCCATATTCTCTTTTGGTACTCATACTCCAATCGCCCATCTTTACTCAATTCTCATGATCCATATCAGTTCTCGGATCTTCCATACCTTGTATACTCGAGCCCAATGCTCTTCTACGACCATACCTTGGTCGTTCAACCTTATTAAGTTCTCATGTCATTTGAACCACTATGATTCCCTCCAGGAATAAAAAAATTAAGTCATCTACTCAAGTCTATCAGTCTCAGGCTGCTCATCTCATCATTCATCATATCAATCTTACAATGATTCCCAAACAACTCTCAACTAGTTGTCCATTACCTAAAGATTCCAGATTCTCATCAGTCAATGACTATTCAACAGGCCAGCCTCAACAAGACAACTTCTCAATCTTCAACCAATTACTAGGCAAGTCTCAACTAGGCCAAAACTCAACTAGGTTAACACCGAGCAAGTACTCAAGGCAGCAATTCAATGAGTCAATCGATCATGCTATAAGTCTAAGGCATCTGTCACTCTGTCACAAACACGACATGCTTTCTCATTCTCAACAGGCATTAGTTCAATGGGTATAAACCCCACATGTCGTCTACTCTCCCAGTTAGACCTTGGCCAAGTCAATCACATGATGCCAATTACAAAACATGCCCAACAGGCTAATCATAAATATCAATTTTCCTTTCAAACGGTATCCATCGCCAAGCACAAAGCTTTTAATTATGCCAATCACAAGCATCATTTCACATGTCATGCCACTTTTGAACATCTACTTCGAGGATCAATCTTATGCCATACATCTCTTAACCACAATTGGACTCAACCTGATACCTAGACTTCCCCATTCAAGTTATGACTTGGGTCATTCCTACCTCTTGCCATCTTAGAAACCTGCCAAGAGCCACTCCTTGTCCGGACCTCTCTGTCCTGGCGATCACTCCCCGCCCTCATCGGACCTAGCCCTTGCAGGTTGTCCCAAGTCATACATCTACGGAGAAAGCCCCGTTCTACACGTCCCATACCATGCTTCATGATAGTTTATAGGTATCCTATCAACTTGTCCCATACCAAGCGACAATTTATTAAGTCCAATAATGATAAGTTCATGCATGTACCCACATCAACTTTCATTTCGTAACCACAAACACATGTACAACACGACTATCCCCACCACTTGTCATATCACAATCGCCTTCAGATCCATTCCTATCCTTTGAAGAGTTCTAATTCCACTGATCAATTGCCTATATTCAACCATATACCTCAAGTGGAGTCGCTAACTAAATCAAATCCATATGCATTCGATCACAACTGGCCTTTAGTAAAAAAAATATTCCTTCCCTACTTCCTTGTATACACCTCATCTCATATCATCCAAGGTTGTCAATAGTAATTGATAACTAAACCATCAAGATATCACGCAATTCAAGCCTAAATTCACTAATACCGGTCGTCTCTTTATAACTTATACTCCCCAAGTTGGGTCATTGACAAACCACAATCATAATCATATAACCCAATCGACCCTTCATTCATAAGCTATTCTCTAGCGACCTCAAATCCAGTCTTATGACTCCTCAATTTCTATTCACTTTCTTGTGAGCCTTATTCATAAAATCACTAAGATCATCCCTTAAATCGGCACTAGGTCCATTAGAATACTACACAAGTTCAAGCCTATAGTCCTCAAGATTCAGCAATCCAAGCTTATCCCTCAAGGTCTCACCACCTAATTGTCCTCAAGTCATCATTCCTTATCACTCCAAGTATTAATCACATTGGATCGAGCTGACCTTACTCTAATACCAAACAAACGGGGATGTCACGCCCCGAACCTGTCAGGCACACAAAATCCCACCAGGGCTGTCTTGTCTTTCGGTGGAACCCAAGACCCGTCAGCCAACAATTAATAACTCCTAAATGATACAAATATGCGGAAGCGATGAAACTTCTCCATTCTCTTCAATCTTAAGATGACTCAAGATATAGGGCACGTTTTCTTATAAACGCTGACTACAGGTTCAGAGGATACAACTCTAACTTCAAGGTAAAATGAAATCTCTAAAGCCACCAAAGTATAAATCCATTTCATATAATTACTTCTTCAAACACCGATCATTGGCAAGCTCAGATTTCCATCGCTTGGAACCTGAAAAAATTAATCCCACGACGGGATGAGATATACATCTCAGTAAGGTGGGTCCTAACCCTAGATTAGGTTGACCGTACACTCAAGCAATTACAACACAAACAAATTATATATGAATCACAAGAGACAGTCAACTATCATGAAATAACACATAAACATCAAGCATGCACTCCAGGTATCTTGTTACGTTATTTAGTCCAAACATGCATAAACAAGCCATGTTACGCCATCCACCCTTACCTGCCTCCTCACTTTCATGCTCATGTTTAGAACGCCTCAAGCTCGGTCCGCGTAAATGCATCCGACCATCTCATTGACAAACCTGCGTAAACGCATCCGGTTTTCAATGTCACTCCAGGCTTGTGTCGATACATTTCAACTCCATCCGGCGTTTCAACAAATCAGGACTATGGCCTTATCAGCCCCGCGTTTCGTACGCCTCAGGGTGCCATTCAATTCGAACCCTGCGCCTCAGTACCTCAGGGCATTCATCCACACAACCCCGTGTCTCATGCGCCTCAGGGTGTCACAACCTCTTAAATAAGCCATAAGTTCACTTTAAAGCATAACACATACAATCAAGTGCAACTTATGCACGAACAACATACTTATGGCATGCAAGGAAATCAAGTTCAACGCTCAAATGAGACAATTAACTCAAGGCACAAGCATTGCCAGGCATTCGAGTCATCTATATCTTTCTAGGACATACAATGGACAAGCATTTGATAATCTTCCAAGAATTAATCAAACTCACACTCAATTCGCCCAATTGAGTCCAATCCTCTTATCAAAGATTTAGAATCCCCTTACCTCAAGCTTAATGCAATACAATTCTTCTCCCAAGCACCCCAAGGGCTCGGTCGAAATAGTCCAAGGACAGCTCAACCGTGCAACCTAATGTAATTCATCCAATCGTTAATTTCCTTGCTCAAATCATTACCCCATTAAACATACACCTCATGGACCTATCAATTAACATCCTCACACTTCTCAACGATGAATTTGGAGCTCAACTTCAACACCAACAGCCACCCACAGAACCGGTATGCTCAGAACTGAAAGAGGGCATACCCGATTCTGTGCATACCTCAACTCAATAGCCCTTAAACTAGCTTAAATCCTCAATTTATCCACTAATCTATTTGTTAACATGTAGTTCTAAGGGTTGGGGAGCCTCATCGAAAATTTGGAGCCAAGGCGACGCTGGGAAGTCCTTGAATGGCGCCGGTTCCTTCGGGTCCTCCAACGGTCAGTTTTTTCCCTTTAAATACAAGACCCATTTGGGGTCAACACTCCATCAAATTCCTCCAAACTTTTTACCACAGCTCATCCAACTTTAATAATATAAGTGTAGAAGACCTCACCAAAGATTTGAAGCAATTTGAAGTCCGGAAGACCCCGGAACAGGTCTTTCCCCAAAATCGGTCAGAATCTAACCTCGCCTGACCTTTGTCCACTCAAATCGAGTTGTGGAAAGATCTACCAGGTCAAATTGAGCTTATAATATGTCTATGGAAAGATAAGACAATAAGCTTTTATTTGGTGGTGCTTTTACCTCAATCCGATATCGAACGAAGAATATATGGCCGGAATAGTGGGACAGTCGGGACTGGTCGGCTGTGAGCTCTTGGGTTCAAAACTGACCAGCCTGACCTTTACTCTTTCAAACGGCTCTATGGGACAAACGGCTGGGTGGATTTGGACCCATAATACCTTGTTAGAATGGCAAGATGATAAGATTTCAAATGGTAGGTGGTATGCCTTAATCCAATGATAGACGAAGAAGTTATGACCGGAACAGTGAAGCAGTCGGGACAGGGTGACGGGCTGGTCGGCAAGAAAGAGAAGAGGAAGAAGAAGAAAATGGAGAAAGTGAAGAGAGAGAGAGGAATGGCCAGCTAAATGAGAAGGAGAGAGAGTTTTCCAACAATAAATCACTTGATCAAAGGCTTGAATGGTAGGTTAAAAATTGTTTACATCAACTCATAGCCTAATCCTTTGACACTTGTCCATTGTGTCAATCAAAGCTCATCTAATGGCCATGGTTTCTTCAAATTTTCGGTAGCTATTGGGTGTGGTTTATGACCAAAATGCCCTTGTCCAATCATCAAAGCAAGGATAAGGCTTGAGGGGCAAAATGATAATTTTACCTCGACGTCTGGAACTTTATTTTTCTGATTGCAAATTTCTTCGATAAGGCGATGACCAATCCAATTGTAATGTTGGAATGCTTGATTCTCTATTTTCTAATTTTGAGATTTCATTTCATATCTCAAGCCTCGAGGGGGCGGAAATTCGGAATGTCACTTGCATTTTAGTCTTTTGCTCCTCCCTTTTAGTGGGCGAAAATTAGATGGCAAAGTGGTCATTTGATCTTGAGATTTTTATGATGAAAGAGACAAATGTCATGAAGAGGCTTAATGAGGACACCTAAGCTAGATTAGGGATCTAGATGGCATTAACTATTGGTCACATCCTCACCTACCATTCAACTCTCTCTCTCTTGATTTGGGATTAAGCAAGAACCACTTTCTTTTTCTTCCATTACCTTTGCTGACCAACTCTCTCTCCATCTTATTCTCTCTCTCGTTCTTGCTTGACCCGCCACACCACCGCCGTTCGCTGCTTCCGACGACCACTTCCGGCGCTGACCACCACCACACTCCATGGTGTCTTGCCTACAACCTCCAACCCTCCGTTAAACCATCCACCGCCGTTTTAGACCCGTTGAGTCGCTGGAGCCCGAAGAGGTCAGAATTGGGGGAATCGGACCGTGAGCTACTTTAGGCCAACCTTAGGAGCTTGTCTTGCTACCATTTTGAGGTGAGACCCTCTTAAGACAAAATATTAAGGTTTAGTAAGTTTGGTTTGAAATTTGGTTGAGGTTTGAAAGGGATTTTTATGGTTAAACTTGGGTAAATCTCCGACAAAGGAACCGTGGCGCATTTGAGGTCCGTCGAAGCGTCGTATGATTAGGAAATCTTCGGTAAGCCTCTTTTGGACATGGTATTACCTATTATTAAAGGAAATGTGAGCTGAATTAAAGTTTTGATGGCTGGTTGTGGGTATTTTCGCTAAGGGACTGAGATTGTCCTGCAACGAACGGATTTGAAACTCAGAGTTGTGCGGCCTCTTAGAGGAGTTTGCTAGCTTGGATTGTGAGGTAAGAAGATTTTTAACCTTCTTTAGGATGTTAAGATACTATTAGATGATTTTTTATGGAATTGAAAATGTTTGAAGGATTGTTTTTGGGGGCGAAATTCGTGAGAGGCCGAGAGCCGACTATTTTGTTTCCAGCGCACGCCATTTTTAAAACGGGCCGTCTAGGTCATCCGATGTCCAAATTGAGCCCTATTTTCGCCCACGCGTCCGTAAGACATTGAAGTATAAAATTATGAAATTTAATTTCATAAAAATTTGATGGATCGATGTCAGTTTACCTGCAAATGAAGCTGGTCATGGGGACTAGAAAAGGGCAGTTTTGGTGGAATGATATTTATGATGATTTTCCTCGATAGAACGACCCTTGGCATGCTTAGGGGCATTGATTTAACACTATGATGACATGAGGATAAGGTGTTGTGTGTGTTATTGAAGTAGTTGCACGAGGGAATTGAGAAATGATTAAGTTTCGATTTGGTTTTCCTAGGCATGTCGTGAGAGCCCTGTTTGGCCGTGAGCTTGCTAACCTAGGAGGGTCATTTGGATTGAATTTGCTAGCTTGCTTGAAGAGGTAAGTGATCTTTAAACCTTTACTAGGATGCTAGGACACTATCTGATGAGTTTGATAGATGAATTGATGTGTTTGTGAATCCATTATGCTTGAATGGTCAAGGCAGGGTGAGATGAGCATGGACAGAGCCTTGTATGATTACTTGCGATATATGTGACATGTTCATGACTGAATTGGTAAAGGAATGCCTTATGTGATTCATTGTCTTGGTGTGTGAATCGTGTCTTGCATTATGAGTATTTGATCATGATTGTTCCTAATGCTTTGAGTCTAATTGCTTGCCCTGTTGAATTGTACCCGATTAGGAGGTTGTTAAAGGGATGGGCCTTGGCTTGTGAGCCCTTGTTTAATGAGAAGCATGTTGTATGATGACAAATTTTTTTTGAATGACTTAGAATCTGATGCGTCAGAACGAGGGTTGTCAATTGTTTTTAGCCTGAGGCGTATTGACGCGGGCTTGGCCGTTGAAATTGAATTTATGATTAGCCTGACGCATTGGAATTGAATTTGTGATTAGCCTAATGCGTATTGACGCGGGCTTGGCCATTGAATTTGAAATTGTGACTAGCTTGATGCGTATTGACATGGGCTAGGCCATTGAATTGAATTGTGATTAGCCTGATGCGTATTGACGCGGGTTTAGCCATTGGAATTGAAATTGTGAATAGCCTGATGCGTATTGATGCAGGCTTGGCCATTGGGATGGAGATAGTGATGAGCCTGATGCGTATTTACGCGGGCCGATCCGTTGAAAAGAGAATTGCGATGAAGTGGTGAATAAGACTTTGCATATGCATTTGATGTGGTCATGATGTTATGATGCCTTGGAAACTACGTTTGATTATGCCATTTATTATGCTTTATTGCGTTGTATTGAATGCCTTACGATATTTCTTCGATGAGCTATTGTACGTTGCCTTTAGATTATGTTTGGGGGTACTAACGGCCTGGTCTAGGTTTAGGGTGAACTTGCTGAGATATATATCTCACCCCATCGTGGGATTACCATTTTCAAGTCCCAGGCGACGGTAACCCGAACGTGCCATGAATTGACATTGAAAGACGATATTGGAGGAATAGATTTTAACCTTTTGATTTAACCTTGGAGATTGTATTTTGGTTTTGTGGATTAGAATTGAACAATTGATATTTGACCGTTGTAACTCAAGAAGTGTAGTATATAGCTATACGAGGTGTACCATTTTTTGTCGTCCTAAGTCATTTTGTTTTTATTGATGATTGGAGTTATTTCTCGCTTCCATTTGTATATGGATTTTCTATGTTGTTGGCCGAAGGATCCTGGGAGCCCTTTAGAAAAGTAAACGGCCTGGTGGGATGTTCGTACGCTCGCCGAGTTCGGGGCGTGGCATACCCGTTTAAGTGGTACCAGAGCAAGGTCAGCTCGATCCATTGTGATTGAGGTTTGGAGTAGTAAGGAGCGATGACTTGGGGACAATTCGATAGTGAGACTTTTAGGATTAGGCATTGATGTCTAAATTTTAAGGATTATAAGCTTGAACTTGTAGGTACTCTAATGGTTATAGCGTTGATTTTGATTGATGACCTTGGGTGATGCTATGATTGAGGCTCACAAGGACGCAAGCAAGAAATTGAAGAATTATAAGAATTAACTTTGAGGTTGTAAATGTGCTTAGGGTTTGCTAGAGAATTGCTCATGAACGAAGGGCCAATTAGAATATACGATTGTGATCGTGGTTTGTCAATGACCTAACTTGAGGAGTATGAGTTATAAAGAGACGACTGCCATTAGTGGATTTGGCTTGAATAACGACTAAATTTAGGGTATATGGTTGAACATAGGTAATTAATCTATGAGATGTCATGATCATTGATGGAATTAGAAATTGTGACATTCTAATTTCTAGTCAATTTCAGGCTCATTAATGAGAAACGAATCTAGAGATGTATTTCAGTCATATCTCGCTCGTATCTGATCAATTCGAGTAGACTGACCAAAAGGGAAAGGCTAACGCGAGACATGGTATGTGGACCTAGGGAATTCGGATAGGAAATGACGCTTTGACCATAAGGATTGTCGAGGGGATATTTAGAGCCACAAAAGGCCGATCCAAGAAAGATTAGGGAATGCCTTGCGAGTGTCATACGATTGGAGCGCGGGTGATGCCTCTTAACCAACGTATGATTTGCAAAATTTTCCTTTATCGAACAGTGACGATCGAGACCGAAGGGACTAGTGATAAACCCTCACAATTACATGACAACCAGAGCCGCCACGAATCGATGAGCCCTAAATATGATGAGAATCATAGGGTCGATACGCGTAAAGTCTACAAAAGCCACCCGTCAGTTCGAGATAGGCTGGAACCACGTCTGATAGAGGAAACTATCAGAAACGGGTCTTAAAAAATTTGAAATGGATAATCAAGAATTCCAACATTATTCGGATTGGCCGTCACCCTATTGAAGAATTTTGGAGTGAGAAAAATGACGTTCTGAACGTCGGGGGTAAAATTACCCTTTTGCCTCTAGAGCTTAAAGCCTTGTCCATGCATTTGAAGGAGGGCAATTTGGTCATTAAATCCACCCCAAGGCCACCGAAAATTTGAAGGAATAAGAGCCATTGGATCTTGAATGACAAGGGGGAACAAGTGTCAATAGATGGTTTAAAGAGAAGTCTTATCCAACTTTATGCACCTACCATTCAACCCATTGACTCAAGCTTGGTATATAGCATTTTTCACTCTCTCTCCTTTCACCATGACCGGCCATAACCCTCCCCCATAGCTCACGATCACTCTTCTTCTTCCTTCTTCTTTTCGCTGCCGCCTGACCAGATTCTGGGGTTGCCGTTCGCCACCCACGATGCCACCTTCCAGCCACCACCTGGCCACCGGCCGACCATACCAACCTAGTTCTACATCTTGTCGACCTCCTCGAGTTGGAAGCAAGTCATTTGGGCCACCAAGGAGCTTCAGCCAAGTGTTTTCCCAAGAGCCGACAGAATCTGATCGAATCTGAGGTAGGTTCGATTTCTAGCACTTTTGGAGGTCGAAATGTTAGAGTTTTGAGGTCAAATTTTATGGAGGTCTAAGAGACATGTGTATAAATCTGTGGTAAAAAGTTGGGCTTGATTTGATGAAGTTTTGATCTCAAATGGGTCTTGTGAACTTAAACAGAAACTGCCAGATTCTGACCTTGGGAGGACCGGCGACTTTCGACGAGTTTTCGGCAATGATTCGACTCCAAACTCACGGTGAGACCCTTAGAACCCTAGATAGACATGTTAAGAGGTAGGATAGTGAGTAGATGATGGATTTGAAGTTGATTTGGGATGGATTGTGCACGGTTTGCACAGAATCGAAATGAACCGGTTCGGTTCTATGCAAGACCGGTTCTGTTGGAGTGAAGAGCAGATGATTTTAAGTCTCAAATTGATGTTTAAAACATGTTAAGATGATGAGAGTTGTGTTATGGAGGATTATGGTTCGTGGATTGAGGAATTGGACATAGTAATTGACGGATTGATTGGAAATTCTAGGTTGCGTGGTGCGTGCGACTTTGAACCCTTGGGACCGAATTGGTGAAGGTTCAAGAAGAGAAATTTTGTGTTATCAAACGCAAGGTAATGGAATCCTAAACTTAGGATAGGAAGATTGGACTCGATTGGGCCAGTCAAACGATAAATTGAATGATTTATGAGAGTTTTCAAGAGGATTGTTCTTAGAATGTTCAAAGATTGTATAGGGGGTTTATGTGTGCCATTGCTTGAGCTTGAAATATCCACTATGTGTGCGTGTCACTTTGTTGCCTTGCATGCCATGAGTTTTTGAATTGTCCTTGAATTGCACATGTCGTCATGTATGAAAAATGAATTGAAAATCATGGCATGAGGATGACATGGTGAGGCCCTGAGGCGTATGAGACACGGGGTGGGAGATGGATACCCCGCTGCGATCTAATCGCGAGGTTGAGATGGCCACGGTCCTGATGTGATCTAATTGCGGGACGGAGATATGAGGTGTTGATATTGGCCTAGAGATTCATTGGAACCTGATGCGTTTACGCGGGTTGCCAATGACGGTCTGATGCGTTTACGCGGACCGAGCCTGATACGATCTAATCGCGGGTTGGAGAATGAGGCAGGCAAGAAGGGGTGGTTGTGGTGAAATTGCATGATGAGGTGTGCATGATCATCTGAGTGTGACATGGTATCATAGTTGCATGCCTATCATCTGTGTGTCACTATCTTTATTTGTATGTGCTTGTGTGATTATGAGTTTGGAAAGTTGGGGTAGATGACTGCCTGAGTGGACGATCGGCCTAACTTAGGGTTAGGGCTCTTTTACTGAGATGTGTATCTCACCCTTTTTGGGAACCCTTCTTTTACAGATCCTAGGCCTTGACCATGTGGCCTATTCGTTTTAGAGATCCCAAAGAGATGACGGCGTATTTTGATGAGTTCACTGACGGTCAGGGGACTATATATGTGAGAAAGTGTACAGTCGTGTGGGTTGACGAGGGTAGTATGGATTGGAAGCCGCATAGGTATGAGGCGTGGTTTAAGAAAGTTGGTGACAAGTCTACTGGGCCACTGAAGCCCCATAAGGTGCCTTAGGAAGTGATCCTTGATTGGTGCCACCCTGGTAGGGACCAGGAGCAGGCCGAGGGATCGATAGCAGGATCTAGGAACGGGCCGGAGAGGACCCCGACGCTGGACTTTACTTGGAGGAGGACGAGGTTATTGTCCTAGAGACGACCGAGGAGGATCTCGCGGAACCTTCCTACAAGGAGGCCATGGAGGATACCATTGAGGTTCCATCAGAGGCATTCTCCGAGTATGAGCCGACGGAGGATGCCAAGAACACCAAGGATTCCAGCAGTTCATCTTAGGATTCTAGTTTGTTGGCTTGATGCGACCCTATTTCTTTTGGATGTTGTGAGGGACCCTTTTGTGTACTACCCCGTTGCTCAGTTTGTTAGCGGATTTTAGTAGTTCCTTATCTGTATGAATATATAGTTATTATGTATGACAGTACTGATGCTATCCAGGTCCCGCTAAACTTGTGTTCTGTACGAAGGAGTGTTTTAGTATCGCTTCCGCATGTTATATATATATAAATATTATGTCTCTCGTTTTACTTGTGGATCTTGGGACCGCGAGAGATTACTTAGTTTGCTTGCAGGGAGTCGCGTGCTCATGCCCGGGGTGCGGGGCGTGACAGAAATCTTCGATAGATAAGAATGGATTTAGAGATGATTGTGGAATGACGAATGGCGAGGACAATCGGGACGCGCATTTGTTTGTGGCATTAAAATGAAAATCGAGGAAGGTGTATGCATGAACTTATCATTATTGGACTTAATAAACTGTTGCTTGGTATGGGACAAGTTGATGGGATACCTATAAACCGTAATGAAGCATGTTGTGGGACGTGTGGAACGAGGCTTTTTCCATAGATGTATGACTTGGGACGACCTGCAATGACCAAGTATGATGAGGGTGGGGAGTGATCGCCGGGATAGAGAGGTCCGGACAAGGAGCGTCTCCTGGTAGGCTTCTAAGATGGCAGACGTCGCCAGTGGGTGGCGGCTGACGAAGGTCGGCGACGCCGGTAGGCAGTGAGGCAAAGGGCAACGACGGGTGGTGGTTGAGGCCAATGGTTGCTTGAGAAAAAGTTATGGGCAGAAAATTTCTGTTCCTGTTATTTCGAAAAGTACGAAATTTTTATTTCTCATTTTTCCTTCAAATCTATTTTTGGAACAACTTTTTGTTCCAGAAATAAAAAAGTAGAATTACATTATCAAACGAGTTTCTGTTCCAAACATGTTCTAGAAATAGGTTTGGAACCGAAACAAAGAAGTAAAATGGTTATCATGTGCGCCTTCAGTCTCAGCCAACTACTGTCTTTCGTTGTGCATACTAGAGATGAAAAGATACTTTCTAGTTTGTCATCTTTTTTATTTCACGTTATGTATCGAGGTGTTTGAACGCTTCACGGCGCTGCTTTGGCCCTTTTCGCTTATGTGTTTGCACTTTCGTTATATTGTGTCAACAATTACTTTTCACCGACTAATAATCCAAGTCTTTTTTCAATAAAGCGATTTTACAAAAGAATGTATTCTTATGTGAACGCAAATTGTGTGCCCAGTATGTGCAATTTTAGTGCAAAGTGGGTGCACTTTTGCATATATCTTTTTATGAATAAATAAGCATATGAGATTTGTTTATACGGCTCCTAGGAAAAAATACATTAATTTGATTATTACAAAAATTTCACTTAATGCTAATTCAACTGATTTCTTTCGTAGGTCGTATGCTTGTGTTGAGAATGGATCCCGAATACAATACGTACACATACGCAGCGGAATAAATTGAATTGCATGCCCAAGATCAAACTTGAATCACTGATCGGTGAGGTATATTACGTAAAATGAATATACCTCCATAGCCACAGATTAAGAGCCCCCATTGCAGATTATAAACGATTTCGATCCACCGATCAACTGTCCATCGAGAGAGATTTCTATGGAGTGTTTTTGAGAGAGTTTTTTTTTTTTTTTTTATCAATGGTGGTTACAAGAACAAACGTACGTTCTGCAGAAGAGTGAAGAGACTAACTCTTCTCTCTCTCTCTCTCTCTCTCTCTCTCTCTCATTTAGAATAGGAAACAAATTCTATTAATTGTCAATCCCTTAATGTAAAATTGGCAATTGACCAATTTAGCCAATTTAGCCCTTAATGGGCGCTATATTCTATTATCTTCCACTCACCCGCAAAGGGCCAAATGTCTCACTTTCTCTTCTCACTGCAAAATTATGGGCAAATAATCCGTGCAACCAGCATACTATGAGAGCTCATTGCCATACATCTGTTAGGAGTATATGGCAGCTCAAAATGAGCACATAACCTCAGAGTAGATCCAGTATTCAGTACCTTAGATCAATCAGTCACATTTACTTCACACCTCTCTTGATCTCTTTGAGCGCTCAAATACAATACATTGTATTGACAATCATAATTAACTCAAATAATCACAATTGGTTGACTTGTGAACACAACGATTGGATGTGATATCCAAAACAAATTGATCTTCCTCTTTCCTTAAACCTTTCAATCTCAGTTTAGTTTGCTTTTCTAGAAATGTCCTGTAATGCCCCGCTTCCCTTGGAGCCCATTACCTCCACCTCAGGCCAGTAAGTACCCAAGAACCTCACATGGCCTAATATGATATGAAGTGCCCATGTAGGCGATACAAACATCTCCTACAAAAAGAAACAAAAGGAAATTAAATGAGTTAAAAGCACACCATATATACAACTCGTAAACGTTCGGTACACATAACGGAAGGGAAAAGACAAAAAGATAAAGCCGTGCACTTGGGTAGGAAAAAGGAACTAAGTCCTATGATTCAAAGGTTAATACAATACCTTTCCCAAAGCCTAACACCAAAGTAGTTCCTAATTCAGTGTAACATCTTCAACTGGATTTCTCAGAAGAACAACTTGAGTCGTCCTCCTCATCATCTGGATTGTAATCAGAAGAAGTCTCGGAGGGTCCTTCTTCAGAAGATTCTTTAGTGTCTTCCTTAGTTTCTTCTTCTTCTTCAGCTTTTGCTTCGTCATCCTCGTTGGAGGCCTTAATTGCATCGGCGGAAATCTCTATGTAATTCATGTATTCCGTAGAAGAAAGTAGAGACTTCGACTCTTCAGGTATGTTCCTTGAACCTCCTACGGATGCTAGGTTATCCACTTCAATATCCGATCGAGACGGATGACACCAGGTTGGAATCGCTTCCCATGGAACATCCTTAGGCAGCAGAGATCCCATCAAGCTACTATTTCCCACTTGACGAAACCATGCCTCAAAACGGTGGGGTTGTAATTACAGCTTTCCTTCATCTACCCAGACAGTTGTGCGCTTCCTGACATACACGATACCCTTCCTAGCGGGGAACTCATCAAAAAGGGCGATCATCTCCTTAGGATCGCCTAGGCGGATTGGCAGCATGGCTAAGACTTGGGGTCTAAAAATGGTGTCCCACTAAGGGGTGAGATCGACATCTCAGAAAGTGAAACCTAACTCTAAACCTCAATGCCAGTCCCCTCAGACCACCCACATAAATGTCATAAAAAATGCAGACAATTAATCATTCAATGACACAAGACATCGAAGAATCGCATAAATCAATCAATCAAGCATGGATAATAATACATTTAACCACATATAACCTTAGGGTGCAAGCTCGATGCATGTACAACATTTAAATCAATACACAATTGTCACAAATAATATAAACTCCCATTTTCTCAGCTCTCTGCCACATTATATTTCTCTAGCACCTTTGCCATCTGACATCACCGGGGCCACAGGCCAATCGATGTTCTTGTACCACTAGGGCCATAGGCCAATCGGTACGGTCAAGGCTCACAGCCATTCAATGCCACCAGGGCCATAGGCCAATCGACATTCTCATTCTCATTCGAGGTCACCACCCTCCGATACCACTAGGGACACAGGACAATCGGTATCGTCAACACTTCTCTCACTGGATTCACAATGCCATCACAACACGTACAATTCAACTCATAAAATTCACCAGTCATTCAATTCATTCCATAAATCGTCTAGTAGTGTCCTAACATTAAGGTAAAGGTTTAGGAAACACTTACCTTGATTAATTAGCACAATGTCACACAATGCGACTATCCTCAATGCCACAAGTATGAACTCTCCACGAATTCCTTGTCAACCTAGAAAGATTTACCAATCTTAAATCATAAATAATGGAATGCTCACTTCCATTAACCCAGTCCTTCCTTAATATATTATAGGTAATTCAAGATACCTTTTCTAACAATTGAGCACATGGCAACGCTCCCCTCGAACCCTTAATGTGTTCAGTTCACATGGTCATGTACAAGGCAATACTCAAATTAGAGGTTCAAGCATCAATTTTGACCATAATTCACCTCCAAACCTCAATCCACTTCTCACACTTCTCATTGACACCTCACCTTATATCATATTGGAAATTATAAGTCAATTGAAGTCCAAATGCTCCTCATTAAGCCCCCCAACAGAACCGGCCAGCATGTATTCATCCTCAAAACAGAACCGGTTTTGGGTTCTGATCGCTCAATCGAGCCATACTTCAATCCCAAGCCTAACTTTTTGCACAAATAATATATCAAGACATTCATTTACATGATTAGAAGGCTCACCAAGAGATTTGAAGCGAAACCATACTGCAAGGACTTCAGAACAGCCCGGTCTCTACACGAACAGAATCTATCCAAATTACATCATCAATGTTCAGCCATGAAAACCTATTTCAACATCATCCAACTTGCAGCGAAAGACTACCTAACCATAGTACTACATGTTATGAAGGTCTCCTAAAATATTTTAGGCCAATCGAAGTCTCTAAGAGGTAGAACGAAGACCTTACCTCAGCTCGCGCGAATTTCGTTCGGTTTTGGTCTCGGGACTACACATCAAAAAATACTCAACGAAACCTCGAGCTACCACTTGGAATGTGTCAGGGACATGTCACTCTTGATCTTGATGGTCGGCGTACGCCCAGGAGATGCTGGAAGAGGGCCAACGATCACATCGAACTGGTGGGCAGAATCCTGTCTTCTGGGGCAGTTTTCGGTTGGGAGCCAAAGGAGAGGAAAATGCAAGGAATATTGTGGGATGGCTATAGATGGCTGAAGAGGCTTCCAAATAGTTGTCTCACACAAATAATGTGGGTTAATTTGACAAGATAGGATTAGGTGAGGGTAATAAATGCTTGGGGCTTCAATGGTTGACATGTGACATACTCCAATAATACAACTTAAGGCTTTGACTCTTCTTTGACCACTTGTATATCAATTTTCGGCGGCCAATGGTGGAGAGGGAATGACCATTTTGACCTTCTTGAACTCTTAAGGCAAGGCAAATGGTCGAGGGGCAAAATGGTAATTTTGCACTTTCAGTCCAAACTTCACCTTTTCAATTCAAAATTACCATTTAGCGAGACGTCGTCAAGTTCTTATCTAGAATTGGAATTCTCTATTTCCAATTGCCACTTTTGAGCTTCCATTTCATGATCATTCGTTCGTCGATCGTAATTCCAGTTTATCTCGAACTAACGGGCGGCTTTTGTAGACGTTACGCGTATCAACTCTGTGATTCTCATCATGTTGACACCTAAATTTTGATTGTTAGAAAATCATGCATTTTAATAAAATGAGGGTTATCTCAATTCTCGCAAAAAATAATAATTTTTCATGCATTGCATATTTATTTTTCAATCATGTTATTACATTTAGGGGTTAGAGGTGAGTCAATTGAGCATAATTTAGGTAGCCGAGCCGAATCAATTTGAAATTTTCCACGAGAGGGGAGTCGAATTTTAATGAGCCAATGATATTCATTTTCAAGCTTGTTTGAGTTTAAGTATTTAATTAAGGCTTTTAATTAAATTTTTATTATTTGGAAAGGCCTTAATTGGATATAAAAATTTGAGATTAGCCGATTATTGCACTAAAACTTTCGATCATGATGGAATGGGTTGTGCCGATTTTTGTGAGCTATTTGGACAGATTTCAATATGAAATTAATTCATCCGAGTCCACTTACTTTACAAAGGGCTTTTAATTTAATGCATGTTATTCTTAAAGCCTAATTTGAGCCCGAGAATGCGCGATCAGGCCTGCAAGAGCATAAAATTCGGATAGTCCCTAATAATCCCTCTTGTGGCTGAAGTTTTGATCAGATATTTAATCCTACTGTCATTAACAAGTCATATTAGTCTATAAATACCTCGCTATCGCTTAGGGTTGAGAATACCACACAATTGTCATACACGGCACTTTGGGGAGTTACATAATTCTTGACGGACGACAGAGAGCGATAGAGAGAGAGTGTCGTCACCATTGGAGCACCCATATGGAACCTTCAACCAAAGAAGCTACTCCAATCGGCTACATGAAGAAGTTCCACTCACTTGGACTAGCGAAAGTCCAAATTCAGTGGTGAAAAGAAGTAACTCAGGACTTGGACATCTTCACTCATCCAGAGGCGATGCATCGAGAGAATAGACGGCACAAGTGAGACCAAAGGAGAAAGTCATAATTCCTCTTTCATGCTCATCGAGAGGAAAAAGAAAAGCATCCAGGGAGAAGAACCGCAGATCTTGAAGCGGTGGTTTTGTCTTACATGGTAAAAACTCATCCGAATCTCACACGTTGGGGACAATTGTTTCTTGGTCCCTTTTGTCCTTGCAGGTTTTTTCAGTAAACCCTCGTCAACGAATAGTTCTCAAGACGGCTGGTCATCCGCGGGTACAACAAAGACAAATCACCGTCAAGCAGACCCTCGCTGAACACCGTCGTGACCGCTCCGAACATGCACTCGACGAAAAGGCTGTGAATTTATCTTTTCGGCTGACGCATCCCATATCACCACTGAATTGGAAGAATGCAAATCCACTCAAGATTCTTCCACCAATTTGACCTTGAAGGAGGCATACGTAGCATGAGCAGAAGAGGATAGCTGGATGAATTCAACTGGTAGTTTCAATCGAGTTCACATTCTCCATTATAGGCCATTGTCTCATAAACTTGCTATTGACCCAATTGTTGCTTCTGTTCCAGCCTTGAAATTGTGGCAATCTTCATTGAATTGCAGCCTTGTCAGAGATATCGAATCCGCCCTCACCCACGGATTTGAGCGAGCACCACACCAACGGACCCAACTACGTTCGGCGACTCTTATTGTGCTCAAGCATTTGTTGTCCACTGGACTGTTCACGTAGAGAAATGAAACAAAAAATTCTCGGTGGATTTTTCTGATGCATGACCACATTCAAGGAGGAGTCGACTAACTTGGACATGTTTTGGTTTAAGTTTTCACATGTGCAGGTTTTCTTTGGGCCCATTCGAGTCATTGTCCATGCAAATTCTCTAACAATGTACTTCCACATGCAAATAACTCAGCCGCCACCGAGTGCACCTGCAGCCATGTTCGCAACCTTGGTCCAATTCAAAAAAGCATTATCGAGGTACGTCATCGCAAGCCGAGAACCACCGCCATCGACCTCCACGGTCACTGAGTCTCACTCCCGAAACCGGTCCAATCCACCAAGTTCGTCCACAAGTTCGGTGTGATTCAAATTGGAAAACAATCTTGCCAATTAGGTATATCGCCTAATTTAATTTTTTGCAATATTGTGTTGCCTATTTTACATAGGTTGTGGATTAGATTGCGTATCATGAAAGCTTCGTTGCTTGATTTAGACTATTGCAATATTTAATTGCTGAACCGGGAAAATTGTTATCTGATTTAATTAACGTGGAAATCTTGGGATATATTACTTGCTTCCTTTGAATAAATCTGAAAATTTCGAAATCTTTGAAATATTCCCAAGATACCCATGAATATTTAATCATGTGATTGATCAGGAACTTCCTAATCCGCAACCGCATACATGAAAAATAAGCCTATCTATCAAGCTCTAGATGGAATTATTTCCATAGCGGGTATTTCAAATTTTAGGGTTGATCTGTCAAGCTTCAGATTGAACCTTGATTAAAAAAAATGACGATAATTATCTTTTCCTTAAAAGATTTGGTATTTTAATTTAAATTCATACATAAAAACATAAAAGCACAAAAAAATTTTAAAAAATAAAAATCATTCATGTCTCATGTTTAATTTTCATGTTAGAAAATTATGAAATTAGGATGATATGGTTTCTTTTAAACCACGTCTCATCATTTTTAGAAAGAGAGGATTTTCTATAAATCAATCCTATCTCATGGATGACATTCAATAAATAAAATCTTTTGCATCTGTTAGGATAGATTTTAAAAGATGTAGATGTAGGGTGAAAATATTTTTTTAAAATTTTTGAGAATTAATGCAAATTAAATCCGAAAACTTTAAGTTAATCTTGAGCAAATCCATCCTCATTTTTCATTAATTTTTAATTTCGAAAATACATCAAAAATACAAAAAAAAATCATAAAAAGAAAACACAAAAACTTTAAAAGGTGTAGATGTAGGGTGAAAGATTTTCTTAGAAAGTTTGTAGGGTGAAAAGATTTTCTTAAAAAAATCAAAAAAAGAAAACACAAAACTTTAAATAGATTTTAAAAAATAATAAAAAGAAAACACAAAAAATTGAAATAGATTTTAAAAGATGTAGATGTAGGGTGAAAAGATTTTCTTAAAAGTTTTGGGAATTAATGCAAATTAAATCCAAAAACTTTTAGTTAATCTTGAGCAAATCCATCCTCATTTTTCATTAATTTTTAATTTCGAAAATACATCAAAAATTTTAAAAAAATCATAAAAAGAAAACACAAAAAATTGCACCTTTGAACTTCAATTGATAATTCATCAGGATCTTCAAATTGAACATTTTTCATAAAATTGGTACCGAAAGGACATTAATTGAAAAATTAATGTAATCAAGTCCCGAACTTAAAATCTCTGGCTCGCAGAAATAAAATAGTTTTCTCTTACTATTTTATTTAAGTTTCTAATCAACCTACGAAGAAATGATTAGTGGCGGCTCCTAAAAATTTAAAATCTTTTGAAAGATAATCGCTTGAACTATAAGTCACGACTTGGTAGAACTTGGGAAAGTTTAAGCTAGGTTAGTTAATTAAATTAATTAATCTAGTAATCCATTAATCTAAAATTGAAAACCTGATTTTTAGGTTGCGATAGCTTGGCGACTCTGTTGGGGATTAACTTGAATTTTTTTTTAAAGATTTAAGGAGGACTTGGGCCAAGATTTTCTGTGAAAAAATGCATTCGATTTGGCAATCTTGTTGAATTTTAACCATTAGGTATTAAATGCTTTTAAAGAAAGGGGAGTTATAAGGGGAGGAGTCCATTGGAGCGGTGATTGATTTAAAATGTTGTGCATGTCTTTAGAATAATTGCACTACACCTCATCCACTTGTGACCGTGGTCGTCCAATAGTTTTAGGATGGTATTTAAGTGGTTCTTTAACCTTTGCGATAAGGCTTCGCTAAAGGTTATCCTACTTTGGTCCCGAAGTTCTTTTAAAAAATGGCTCAAGGGTCGTTCTCATGCACGTGAGGCTATGATGCATAGGCGTTACCCTTGTCGACCGAACCAAGCTGAAAAGATTTGTCACGCCCCGCGTCCTCGGCCAGGATCGCGCAACTCCCTTCATTTTCTCTCGAGTCCCAGGAATGAAATATCGAGAGATTCATAATGTATTCAAGCATGCGAAAATGTAATATGAAAAACTCCTCCGTACATAAAACGATGGGACCTAGATAACGAGAACATCACATATATAAACATCACATGAGTTCTTACAAAAGCGCGGTCCGCTAAATTTGTTGATAGAACGGGGCAACGGGAATTAATCAAAAGACAATAAGTTTTAAGTCCCCAAAAGAAAATAGACCGACGAGGTCATCATCAAAAGGCTACAAGGTAACGTCAGTAAACCCCTAGGTCGAGTCTCTGGAACCTTCAGTCTAGTCAGTATCCTCATCTGGCTCATAGTTTGAGAAAGTCTTGGAGCGTACATCTACAGTGTCATCCATCGCATCATCCTTCGTCCTTCGAGGCATCAATCTCTATCACCTCCACCGTGTCCTCTAGAGTTGGGGTCTGCTCCGGTGTGTTCCTCGAACCAGTTACAGACACCTCGACCACTACAAAATCCCGAGTAGGATGACACCAGCTAAGGATGGCTCCTCGAGGCACCCCAGTAGACCTCAACGGACCAGTGGTGACATCACCTACCCTACAAAACCAAGCCTCAAACCTATATGGTTTCCATTCCTTACCACCCTTGTCGACCCAGACCACTGTACACTTTCTCACATACACGATACCCCGACCATCCGGGAACTCATCAAAGTAGGCGATCATTTCCTTAGGATCACCTAGACGCGTCGATAACATCTTCAAGGTTAGGGTCTTAAAAGTAAGGTCCCACGACAGGGTGAGATTGACCAATTAGTAAGACTAGTCTTAACCCTAGGTTAGGCTGATAGTACACCCAGATAAATGCAAATCATGAGCAAGAACACACACTCGACAATATAAGGCATTCATCAGCCATAACATGCCTTATGGATACAAACGATTGACAGTCAAGCAGTCATTTCAACATAACTCATCAATCAAGTCAGCCATGGAACACAAAGTCAAGCCATACATTCCACCCTTTATAATTTTCTCATGATTCACACCTGCATTTAAAACACCTCAGGCTTGGTCCGCGTCATTACGCTTTAGACCATCAAACTTACAAACCCGCGTTAACGCAATAGGTTTTCAATGCCATTCTAGACCTGTGTCGACATATAATTAGTCTCATCCCGTGTATCAATGCCTCAGGACATTTGCCACCATAACCCCGCGTCTCAACGCATCAGGGTATCAAAGTTCTCAAACATGCCAATTTCCTTTTCAATTCAAAACTTCATGATCGAGTACAAGCTCATGCATCGAGCTAAGCGTCTATGGCATAATAGACAATCAAATTCATCACTCAAATGTGGTAATCAACACAAGGCATAAGCACTTAGCAAGGATTCAAGTATTCATCAACTCACAATGATGAACATTGAGGAACGACACAATAACCTTACGAAAATTCTCCCAATTCACAACAAATTCTTCTAGTCGAGGCCTATCCTCCTAGTCAAGGTTTAGAGACTCATTACCTTAGGCTTAAATTAACAAAAATCTCCTTCCCAAGCACTCCAAGAGTTCGACCTATAAGTCCCAAAATAGGGCAGTTTCGTACCGAAAATTTGAGGGCAAGACGATGTCGGAAAGTCCATGAACCATGCCAATTCTTCCAAGTCCTCCGCCGGTCAAATTCTGCCCTCCTGCTGAGACGAAATCCATCGACTTTCGAGAAATTGGCTGGCCGGAGCTCCACAGGTGGCTAAATGTAGAGATTCAACTTGGAGCTGGTCGACAAGAGGCAGGGCTTGAGGTTGGTGGTCAGCGCGAGGTCATACGGTGGATGGATGTGGCGGTCGACGACGGCGATGGAGGCGAGTCGGTCTGGTCGAGCAGGGGCTGATTAAGCTGAGAAGAAAAGAGGAAGAAGATGATGGCTGGTGGTGTGTCTTCAGCTGGGAGAGAGAGAAAAGGGAGTATACACCACATTGGAGAGTCAAACATGGTAGAATGGTAGGTTAACAGTTACCAATTAATGCCATAATTCCATCCATTGACACTTGTCCTATATAAATTATTAAACTCATCCAATGGCCCTCATCTCTTCAAATTTTTGGCAGCTATAGGGGATGGTTAATGACCAAAATGCCCTCATCCATTTATTAAGGCAAGGTCAGGGCTTGAGGGGCAAAACGGTAATTTCGCCATCGTCGTCCGGAATGCCATTTTTCTAATTCAAATTTTCTTCGATGAGGCGACGTCCAATCCAATTAAAATGTTAAAATTCTTGATTTTTCATTTTTCAATTTCGAGACTCGTCTCTGAACCATTGCTCTATCAAATGTGATTTCAGATTATCCCGAACTGACGGACAGCTTTTGCAGACGTTACTCGTATCGACTTTGTGATTCTCATCACAGTTAGGGCTCGTTAATTCATGCTACTTTGATTGTCATGTAATTACAATGATCTATTACTAGCTCCGACGGCCCTGATCGTCATCATTCGATTTAGGAAAATTTCGCAAATTATACATTGGTTAAGCGGCGTCACCCGCGCTCCAATCGTATAACGCTAGCAATGTATTCCTGAATCGTTCTTAGATCGGCCTTTAATGGTTCTAAATACTCCATCGGCAATCTTTATGGCCAAAGTGCCACTTCCTATCCGAGTCCCCTAGGTCCACGTACCTTGTCTTGCATTAGCCTTTCCCTTTTGGTCAGTTAACTCGAGATTGATCAGATCCGAGTGAGATATGACTGAAATACATCATTAGATACATTCTCGTTGATAAATCTCGAAATGACAGAAAAAATCAGAATGTCACAACTCTTTCCCCCTTACAAAAATTTTGTCCTCAAAATTTACAGTCTATTCAAACAAATGGGGGTACTGACGCCTCATCGTTTCTTCGCTTTCCCACGTAGCGCCTTTGGTTCCATGGTGCTCCCAAATCACTTTGACTAGTGGAATCGTCTTGTTCTTCAGAACTTGCTCCTTTTGATCTTTGATCCTTACTGGCTTTTCCTCATAGGACACTTTGTCGTCAACTTCGATAGTTTCATAATCCAGCACGTGCGTCGGGTTCGGCTCATACTTCCTCAACATTGATACATGGAAAACATTGTGTACTTGAGATAAATTAGGCGGTAAGGCAAGTCTGTAGGCCAAGGTCCCAATCCGTTCCAAAATCTCAAATGGACCTACGTACCTTAGTCTCAATTTCACTTTCTTCCCAAATCGAGATAGTCCTCGCATCAGCGATACCTTAAGCAAAATATGATCACCAACTTGAAACTCTAGAGGTTTGCATCGTTTATCCGCATAACTTTTCTGACGACTCTGTGCCATCTTCAGCCTTTCTCGTATTATCTTTACGGCTTCTACCGATTGTTCTACAAACTCTGGGCCTGTAATACTTCTTTCTCCAACTTCATCCCAGCAAATCGGGGTCCTACAGGCTTTTCCATACAGTGCTTCAAAAGGTTCCATTTAAATGCTCTGCTAATAACTGTTGTTATATGCGAACTCTACCAAATGTAACTAGTCCTCCTATCCACCTTTGAAGTCTATAACACATGCTCGTAACATATCCTCGAGCGTCTGAAACGTCTTCTCCAATAGCCCGTCCGTTTGTGGGTGATACGCCGTATTGAACTGTAGTCGAGTTCCATGGCATCCTGAAAACTCTTCCAGAAGTTCACCGTAAATTTGGGATCTCTATTTGATGTAATTGTTACGGGTACTCCGTGCAATCGTACTATATGACGCATGTACAATTCGGCATACCTGTCCATCGCAAAGTCCTTTCACATAGGAATGAAATGTGCAGACTTGGTCAATCTGTGCACGACTACCCAAATAGAATCGTGACCTCTTTGGCTCCTTTGCAATCCCATTACAAAATCCATAGTCACGTGCTCCCATTTCCATTCGGGAATTTCCAATAGCTGTAACAACCTACCGAGCTTATAATGTTGTGTCTTTACCTGCTGACACGTCAAGCATTTTGCCACATACTTTGCTACGTCCACCTTCTTCCCGGTCCACCAGTAATGCTAACGCAGGTTCTGGTATATTTTCGTGCTACTTGGATGGATACTATAATTGCTTCTGTGAGCTTCCGATAAGATCTTTTCTCTAAGCTCTTCATCTTTGAATATGCATAAACATCCTCGAAATTTCAAAACTCCATCACTTGAAACTCTGGCTTTCTTTTTGTTGCGCCCATTTCAAGAATCTTATGAATTTCTGGGTCCATAGGCTGTAAGGCTTTTTATCTTTTCTTGGATCTCAGGTTCTATTCTCAGGATTGCTATCAAACTGGACAGTTGGCAGATTTCCAACTTAAATTTAGAATTTCTTAACTTTCAAATAACGACCACCCTTTAACCAGCAGACAAGCGATACTTGATTTCCTACTAAGCGCATCCGCTACTCTGCTTGCTTTTTCAAGATGATATAATATGTCACAATGGTAATCTTTAAGCAGCTCCATCCATCGACGTTGTCTCATGTTCAATTCTTTTTGGGAAAAGAGATACTTCAGGCTCTGGTGGTCTGCATAAATTTGAAACTTCTCGCCACACAAATAATGTCTCCAGATCTTCAGAGCAAAGATGATTGTAACCAATTCCAAATCATGTGTCAGGTAGTTCATATCATGCAGTCGCAGTTGTCATGATGCGTAGGCAACCACTCTTCCATGTTGCATTAGTACACAACCCAACCCTTTCAGCGAAGTGTCTCTATATATCTCATGGCCTCTAGGTCCTGATGGGATCGTTAATACTGGTGTTGTCGTCAATTGATGCTTAAGCTCTTGAAAACTCGTTTCACACTTATCCGTCCACTCAAACTTAGTTTACTTCTTAGTCAATCTCGTCAACGGAATGGCTATGGACAAAAATTTCTCCACAAAGCGTCGGTAATACCCTGCCATTCCTAGGAAACTCCAAACTTCCGTAACCGTATCAGGTCTAGGCCAATTCGTGACGGCTTCAATTTTTGCAGGTCAACAGCAATTCCTTCTCCAGATACCACATGACCAAGAAATGCTACTTTGTTCAGCCAAAACTCGCATTTGCTAAACTTAGCGTAGATCGAGTGCTCTCTCAAAGTATGTAAGACAATCTTCAAATGTCTTTCGTATTCTTCATTACTCTTTGAGTAAATCAGAATATCATTGATAAAAACTATAACAAATATATCCAAGAATTCCTTGAACACCTGATGCATCAAATCCATAAATGCAGCTGTAGCATTGGTCAATCCAAAAGGCATAACGGTAAATTCATAATGACCGTATCTCGTCCTAAAAGCTATCTTAGGTATGTCTTATTTCTTAATTCTCAACTGATGATACTCAGTCCTCAGGTCTATCTTAGAGAATACCAAAGCTCCTTGTAACTGATCAAATAAGTTATTAATCCTCGGCAGTGGGTACTTATTCTTTACCGTTACCTGATTCAACTGTCTATAGTCAATACATAAACGCAAGGACCTATCCTTTTTCCTCACAAACAACACCGGCGCTCCCCACGACGAAGCACTCCATCGAATGAATCCTTTATCAAGCAATTCTTACATTTGTATCTTTAACTCTTTCAATTTCGACAAGGACATCCTATAAGGTGCCTTTGAGATCAATTCCATTCCTGGGGTTAACTCGATCATAAATTCAATTTCTCTCTCCGGTGGCAATCCTGGTAATTTTTGGGGAAAGACATCAGGAAATTCTTGCACTATCAGAATATTTTCTGGTTTAGGTTCCACGGCTGTCGTGTCCATAACTATGACTAAGTAAGCTTAACATCCTTCAGTTATCAGCTTTGTCGCTTCCAAGGATGAGACTAAAGGAATCGAGATTCCTCCTCGACTTCCTATAAATTCAAAGTTAGGGTGACCTTCTAGATAAAAATGGATTATCCTACGACCACAATCAACTACTACCCTTTGCTTACCCAATCAATCCATTCCTATGATCACATAAAGTCGTACATGGGTAACACGGCCAAGTCTATAATATCTTTAATACCACCAATGACTATTTTATTGTCACCACAGCCCAATGAAACCAACACATTATCCTTCAACGGGGAGCAACATACAGGATCGCACTCAACCGTTTCAACTCCATATCAATCAAATTAGCAAATTGAGCAGACACAGACGAGTGCGATACCCTAGGATCAAATAAGGCATAAACAGCTTGGTCACATAAATAAATCGTACCTATGACCACACCGGACGCTTCCCTGCGTGCTACGACATAGACCCTTTCCTAAGCTGGGGGTCGGTTCTGATCATTCTGGGGAACAACAGTTAATGGTCCTGCCTGTGGTTGTCGCCCTTGAGGTCTAGTCACTAGAACTTGATTGGGGCAAGTTCTCATCTGATGGCCTATCTGACCACACTTGAAGTAAGCTCCAGTCCTAGCTGGACAGGGTCCGTTACCATGCCTCATGCCACAGATGCGATAGTCCCAGTTCGCTTGATGCGGCAACTTCACTATATTCTTCCTTACTAGAGGGACAAAGCATCTATTGCCAATTGTAGGTCTTTTACCAGTCTGGCAATTGTCTCGGAATGAGCTGAACCGCGACCCAGATGCGATAGGCCTCTCCTTTAGGTTCCTCTCAATCATCTGTCCCCGTTCATATATTTCCTTGTAAGTCCTCAAGTTTAGAGTTATCATCTAGCTGCGAAGCTCGGGCCTCAACCCATCCCGAAACCTCTGCGCCTTTTCCAAAGGATCCTCTACTAATCTGGGCCCATACCTCGACAATCTGGAGAACTCAGCTTCGTATTGGTCCACTGTCAGATGATTCTGACGCACCTGGAGAAATTCTACTTGCTTCCGTTCTTGGGCTGTCTCGGAGAAATACTTGTCATTGAATGTCGTAGTAAAAGCATTCCACGTTAAGGCCGTCCCTTCTGGAAAAACTCCATTCTTAGTGGTACTCCACCAGTCATTAGTGTTACCTGCCAGTTGGTACACTGCCAGTAATACTTTTTCTTCATTTGTGCACCTCAGTACTCCAAAGGCCTTCTCGAGCTTCTTTATCCACCTTGGCGCCAATTCAGGTTCTTCAGTCCCATCGAACTGGATTGGTTTCAGCTTAATGAAATGTTCAACCAGTTGGCCCATTTGCCTAGCTGCTACAACTTCTTCCCGGGCGTTACCTACTTCATCAGCCTATTCGCTATCACCGTTGTTCCCATTACATCCATTATTGTCGTTATCGGTGTTGACAGCAACTATCGCAGCTTCTACCACTTGAGCTATGGTGGCATCCCTATCTTGAGTCTGCCTGTCAATGAGGTCGCCGATCCTTTCGAGTGCCCTCAGTACTCCGTCCATCCCTGGGTCCTCTGCCACAGGTTGTCTCGAGCTAGAAGCTTCGCTCATGGGTTTTCTAGGCCTTCTAGGTGGATTACTCATTCTATATTCTCTTACTACACCTAAACCATTATAATTCCACCACGTAATTAGAGATTTATTCATCTAGCCAAGTCCAGCGATGCTAAATTATATCTTAAAATAAGTAATCACCACAAAGCAACCTTCTACTCAACTATTTTTAGAGGCACTTCAATAAACAAACCATGGCTATTACTCAATTTCGTTCTCTTCAACTGTTCCTCTAAACCAGCTATACCCAATTACTCAACAGGTCAAAATCTAGGAATGACTTTCAACGCTAAACATGAAGCTCAATCTTCATAAACTACCACAATCATACCAATATCACATGTCAATCACATGCGCCAAGTCATATGCCATGCATTTCGTGCCTAACTCTAACGAGTCTCCTCAGGTCTCGCTACCCAATCGATGCCAATTAGTCCAACCATATTACTCCAATCTTCAATCAACTTGGATCGAGTTGACCTTACTCTGATACCAAAACAAGCGGGGATGTCACGTCCTACGCCCTCGGCCGCGATCGCGCAACTCCCTTCACTTTCTCTCGAGTCCCAAGAATGAAATATCGAGAGATGCATAATGTAATCAAGCATGCGGAAACGTAATATGAAAAACTCCTTCGTACATAAAACGATGTGGACCTGGCTAACGAGAACATAACATATATAAACATCACATGAGTACTTACAAAAGCGCGGTCCAGTAAACTTGCTGACAGATCAAGGCAACGTGACTTAATCAAAAGACAATAAGTTTTAAGTCCCCAAAAGAAAACAGACTGATGAGGTCATCATCAAAAGACTACAAGGTAACGTCAGTAAACCCTTAGGTCGAATCGCTAGAACCGTTAGTCTCGTCAACATCCTCTGTTGGCTCGTAATCCGAGAAGGTCTCGGAGTGCACATCTACAGTGTCATCCATCGTATCGTCCTCCAGCTCGTCCTCCGAGGCATCAATCTTTGTCACCTCCACTGTGTCCTCTAGAGTTGGGGTCTGCTCCGGTATGTTCCTTGAACCAGCTACAAATACCTCGACCTCTACAGAATCCCGAGTGGGATAACACCAGCTAGGGATGGCTCCTCGAGGTACCTTAGTAGACCTCAACGGACTAGTGGTGACATCACCTACCCTACAGAACCAGGCCTAAAACCTATGTGGTTTCCAGTCCTTACCACCCTCATCGACCCAGACCACTATACACTTTCTCACATACACGATGCCCCGACCGTCTAGGAACTCATCAAAGTAGGCGGTCATTTCCTTAGGATCGCCTAGACGCGTTGGTAACATCTTCAAGGTTTAGGGTCTGAAAAGTAAGGTCCCATGACGAAGTGAGATTGACATCTCAGTAAGACAAGTTCTAACCCTAGGTCAGACTGACAGTACACCCAGATAAATACAAATCATGAGCAAGAACATGCACTCGACAATATAAGGTACTCATCAGTCATAACATGCCATACGGATACAAACGATTAACAATCAAGCAGTTATTTCAACATAATTCATCAATCAAGTTAGGCATGGAACACAAAGTCAAACCATACATTCCACCCTTTAGAATTTTCTCATGATTCACGCTTGCATTTAAAACGCCTCAGGCTTGGTCCGCGTCATTACGCCTCAGACCATCAAATTGACAAATTCGCGTAAACGCATCAAGTTTTCAATGCCATTCCAAGCTTGTGTCGACACATAATTAGTCTTGGTTCACGTATCAACGCCTCAGGACATTCGCCACCACAACCCCACGTCTCAACGTATTAGTGTATCGAAGTTCTCAAGCATGCTAATTTCCTTTTCAATTCAAAACTTCATGATCAAGTACGAGATAATGCATCGAGCTAAGCGTCTATGGCATGCGAGGCAATCAAATTCATCACTCAAATGTAGCAATCAACACAAGGCATAAGCGCTAGCAAGCATTCAAGCATTTATCAACTCACAATGACAAACATTGAGCAACGACACAATAACCTTACGAAAATTCACCCAATTCATAACCAATTCATCTAATCGAGGCCTATCCTCCTAGCCAAGGTTTAGAGACTCCTTACCTTAGGCTCAAATCAACAAAAATCTCCTTCCCAAGCACTCAAGGGTTCGGCCTACAAGTCCCAAAACTGGGCAGCCTTGTACCAAAAATTTGAGGGCAAGGTGACGTCTGAAAGTCTACGAACCACGCCGATTCTTCCAAGTCCTCTGCCGATCAGATTCTGCCCTCTTGCTGCGACGAAATCCGTCGACTTTCGAGAGATTGGCTGGCCAGAGCTCCTTAGGTGGCCAAATGCCAAGATTTCACTTGGAGCTGGTCAGCAAAAGGTAGGGCTTGAGGTTGGTGGCCGGCGCGAGGTCAGACGGCGGCTGGATATAGCGGTCGACGGCGACGATGGTGGTGAGTCGATTTGGTCGGGTAGGGGCTGATTTGGCTGAGAAGAAAAGAGGAAGAATATGAAGAAGATGATCGCTGGTGGTGTGTCTTCCACTGGGGGAGAGAGAGAAGAGAGTATACACCACTTTGGAGAGTCAAACATGGTAGAATGGTAAGTTGAAAGTTACCAATTAATGTCATAACTCCATCCATTGACACTTGTCTTATATAAATCATTAAACTCATCCAATGGCCCTCATCTCTTCAAATTTTCGGCTGCTATAGGGGATGGTCAATGATCAAAATGCCCTCATCCATTTATTAAGGCAAGGCCAAGGCTTGAGGGGCAAAATGGTAATTTCACCCTCGTCATCCAAAACACCGTTTTTCTAATTCAAATTTTCTTTGATGAGGCGACGTCCAATCCAATTAAAATGTTGGAATTCTTGATTTTCTATTTCTCAGTTTCGAGACTCGCCTCTAAATCATTTCTCTGTGAAATGTGATTTCAGATTATCCCGAATTGATGGGCGGCTTTTGCAGACGTTACGCGTATCGACTCTGTGATTCTCATCACATTTAGGGCTTGTTAATTCATGGCGACTTTGGTTGCCATGTAATTGCGAGGATTTATTACTAGTTCTGACGGCTTCAATTGTCATCGTTTGATTTAGGAAAATTTCGCAAATTATACATTGGTTAAGCGGCATCACCCGCGCTCCAATCGTAGAACGCTAGTAATGTATTCCTGAATCGTTCTTAAATCGGCCTTTAATAGTTGCAAATACTCCCTCGGCAATCCTAATGGTCAAAGTGTCATTTCCTATCCGAATCCCCTAGGTCCACGTACCTTGTCTCACGTTAGCCTTTCCCTTTTGATCAGTTAACTCAAGATTGATCAGATCCGAGCGAGATATGACTGAAATACATCATTAGATACATTATCATCAATAAATCTCAAAATGATAGGAAAAATCAGAATGTCACATGATTGGACTCGACTAGTCATGACTATGTATGCGAGGCAGCAACTTGTCATGATGAACATGCACGAGGCTACGACATGTCGTTCTGTCCCTCATTTTATTTTGCTAAGAACTAAAATTGAATCAACGACCCATGTACATGTCTATTTGATTGTTCATTTCGGACGTCCAAAGGCGGTACTCTCTTCAACCTCTTTTCTTCTGCTTACTATTATTTTTGGGTATGTCCATGACTTTTTTAAGCAAACACTTTGCATGGTTTGAGTTTTTAGAGTGTATTCTGGTCATTTTTTGACTTTAGTGTCAGCATGAAAAATATTTAGAACATCTTGAGATATCATATATAAAATTTTGAGAATGATCCGTAGTGTTTTCCATTTATGGACGAATTTTCATTGAGGATAGTGCAAACTGGAATTTCGGCAGTTTCCTGACACTCGTTTTGTCTTGCAATTTTCTACTCTTAAATGACCTCCTTTTCCAAACCATGAAAAATGAAACTTGTAGGTCGACGTTTCAAATAGTAACCTGAAAAATTTCAGACCTTAATTCACACTTTAAGGATGTCCTTTGTTCATTTAATAAAAATTGGACAGAACAGTTTTCTGGGAAAAACTTTTCCAAAGAAGTATTAAACTGTACTGATTGGTTCACTTTTAGTCTTAAGTCCAAACACAAAAATCATTCATCATTGTGTCTTGTATCAGCTCGTAAAATTTGGCAATTGTTCAACCAACGTGTAGATTAAGACAAATTGTATCGTAAAAGTCGACGGAACTGAAAAATTGCTCAATTCAATCTTTTGCTTATGTCCGTTTTGTCCTTCAAGTCTAGAAGCTAGTCATGGACCGACCACTTTTGAAGTCATCTACTAATTGCATTTTCGGTTCTTAGTAGGTGAATATGAATCATCAAGGATCTTCCATACGTACCTGATCGATGGCGAATCTAGCCGATCATTTGAGAACCCCCACAAGAGACGGGCACGAGCTCGATTGAGTGAACCTTTTATTTCATGCACATACCTTACGTGGGACATCCCTTACTTTTTAGACTTAATCAATAGGTAGGGAATGGATTGCACTAGGATCGGTCCCGCGCAATCCCTGTACAAGTTTTAAGCCTCGTAGTTCATGATCAAAACAGAAGTCCCAGATCGATCCCAGTTCATCAGCTAATGAAAAGGGATCATTGCCTTTCCCTCGACCATTTGCCGGCTAGACTGACGAAATGTGCAACCATCATTACCCCATCTTTGCATTGAGTTTTAATATTGACCGATGTCGCTTTTGCTTGTCCCCTAATCAGCCCAAATGATGACCTTGGGGCAATCCATAGACGATCACTCGATCAACTCATCAGTGGCATTAGTCGATAAAAATTGTCAAGTCAATCCAATACAACCTGAGCCACTAGAGGATCATTCACAGCGTCTCCATTCCTAGATGATGGAAGACCAATGTCCAGCTAAGCATGAACAAGGGGCATCTATAGTCATAAATGGTTTTTTTCTTGACATGAAAATATCCACCATAGCGATGATTTGGGGCAAGTCCAATGAATCAGCTAACTCATATACCAGTTCATCGGCCAATTGAGGCTAATCTATGCTTTGCCCTCGATCGATCCTTTAATCATGTCGTGACAATTAACCAAAAAGGGATGAAACCTCGGTTGCTTGATCTCAAAGGGAGTATCTCTTCCCTTGCTTGATCAATATTGGAAATGACTTTCTTCTTGTAGGTGCTAAGCTAGGGAACATGTCTTTGATTGCTAACATTGAAGCGAATCAACAATTTAGAGCTCCCAAATTTCTTTTATTTCATCTTTTGAAGACTTTATTCATGCACTATCTTCCTTTTTGCAGGATCAGGTGTGAAAACAAGTGGTTTGCTAAAAGCTCGTAACCAAGTTTCCAGCATTGGCTATGTCTAGGGCAGTCCTATATTTTGGCAAAGCTATGATCATATGAAATACCCATCCTGGTTGAAAATGAGGCAAGCTAATCCTGACATGAAAAGGGAGCATTGTTTCTCTGTTTCATTATTTTCAAGGTCAAAGATAGAAATGAGCTAGCCCCTAAACCGAGAAGTAGGATCCCCAAATTGTTTGATTTTCTCATACGTTCTGGGGCAACTTACATTTTCTCATTCCTGATAATTTTCTCGCATTCTTGCATGATCATTTTTCCTTTAGCAAACCAAGAGATTTTCATGAAACATGATATAATGCTTGAAGTTGCCATGTTCGCATACTTAAAAAATGGATTGCCTGATTTGTGCATGACAGTTCTTCATGTTTAATTTACCAACTCTGAGAAAGGAACATAAACTACATATGATGTATCGAATGTACAGAATGGGGCATGATAAGATGATGAAAGGCAATCCATTTCCACACATGTCCCACATTTTAACCCTCAATGAGTTGACGGGGAGCCGGGTTCCGTATTCCTCAAGGCAAAAGGTTTTTTCGCAAAAGGTACGATTGCCGGAGTGATAGAGGCATTCATCTTTCTATCCCAAACAGTATAGGTTATCCATTGCTAACCACTTTGAGTGGCGATTTCATTTCTCAACCCTGTCAAGAACACCCCACATTGGGGCAGAACGAGGTAATTCTAGAAGCAAAACGAGGTAAATGGTTAGAAATTCTCTTGCTCGGACTAACATCAATCTTCGGGTGTTTCTTTGCATTCATGCTCGATCTTTAATTTAAGTGCCTTAGGATGATGAAGAGCATTCATTTCTCTATCCCATACACTTCATCCCTTGCATAACCCACTTAAGCCTGCAAATTCATTTCTTCAATCCCTGTTGGTGATTATATGTTCATTCCAAGGCAAAGATAGCATTTTCCCAAGAAGCAGAGCTAGAGATGATCGAGTCAACATAAAATTCCCGAATGAACCCATTTCTTGTGTGCTAGATTTTCCATGTGATGTTTGGCATAATTTTTGTTTATTCTTGTTGTAATTCTTGGTTCAAGATCATGGGATTGAGGAAAAAAAAGGCAAATTCGGCCCGAAAGAAAAGGGCCCACCCCCGAAAGAGAAGAGCAAAAAGATAGAAAAGAGATGTCAAAAAGCTCTAGAAAAAAAAATCTCTTCGAAAAAAGTGAAAAAAAGGCTTTCTCTCAAAAAGAAAAAAGAGAAAAATGGGGGTCGAGAGTAAGAAAAGCAAAGTCTGATCTCACAGAAAATCTGGGGCATGGAAAAAGCAAAGTGCCTATCAAAAGCAAGGCCAATGCCTATTCAAATCCTTGTACAATATTTCTAAACTTTCAATGTACATTCCATGTATATTGCATTTTCTTATAAATCGCTAACGGGAATTGGTTGCAAAGTACACTCTCTAGAGAAGTCAATCTGCAAAGTGCAATTCCCGACATAGTTCGTATCATTTGCTTGGCAATAATGGTATCCTTGGAAGACCGCTCCTGAAGGTGAAGATCGGTGACAAACCTACGATGATCACCAACATCAAGTCCTTCTCTCATATATTTTCTAAGCTAAAACGAGCCTTTTTGCTCTTCAGTCCCAAATCCTAACCTATGTTACAACCCTTTCAAAGTCTCTTCAGATTATGGCTATTGAATTAACGTAGAATTGAATAATTTTAAGCATCGCTCGAAGAAGTTTGAGCAAGATTATTTCTCTCTCATTTTTGCAGGATTCTTGACTTGTAAACCTGAAGCAAATGATGAAGAATTTCATAAGCCTTGACTCAACTATAGTCCCATTCGAAAACCTTTAACCTAGCCTTCATTACGATCATAATCAAGACCTCCAGATCGGCTCGGTCGTACCAATTACGAGATTACTCAGAGCCTTGTCAAATGCAATGATGGTAAGATCGAGTGAATTCTCTTGAATCATGCAGTCAGGATAAACAACTTTTCTTGAGAGTGAGAGATAGCCCTTTCGGACTGGAGTCCCCCATTCAGATTACATCCGAGGTATTCACAATGTGATAACCTCCCTGAACAGAATTGGTAATGCAAACTTGACAGAATAGTTATGCATCATATTATAGCATGTGAGCAGAATGCACACTTTAATCATCTTTGACAGGAGCTAAAGAAATTGATGATGTAAGATTGGCTGAGTAGTTGTGCATGATCTCATTGATGAATTTCAGCATGTATGCTTGCATATTTTACCTCCGACATTGTCTTTTGATGTAGCCATTCCTGTTATTCGAGGTACTTCTCATGGTCTGAAAAATTCATTCAAAAATTGCCGAATGAACAAACCTTGCTGGCAAGTACCTACCCGGTAATCCTTCAAATACTCAAGTAATGTATCCTCGACTTTTCATGAGAGTGAGTCCTCATTCAAGTTGATCAGAATTGTCAGAAAGGTTAGACAGGCTTTCTTAATTGACAAAATTCCCCAGTGAAGCTTTCAAATGCAAGCAAAAGCTCACGAATGTTTCTAACATATGATGTTGCGTTTACATTGAGCTTATGCATATCATCATCCTTTTAAGAGAATGGACATGTATGGTACAATTAGCCTATTCATCGCTTATATGTGGCTCAAAAAATCCAGGTAAGTTTTCTGAACCCTTTTAAAATCGGCCTCAGTCGTACTTCCTTTGATGCTTATACTGAAAATTTTTCAGGTGGCGCACCATTTTGTATTCATACTAATTCAATTCAGATGATACATCATCTCTTATTCATCTCTTGTCTTGATACGGTGAGACCTGCTTGAGAAGGTCAGAAGATATTTTTTTACCCCCTCATGGTGACCAGTTGAGGAGGTCCCAAGAGGCATCTCTCATCTTAATACGGTGAGACCATCTTGAGAAGGTCGCGACAGATTATTTTACCGACTCATATTGACCCGTTGAGAGGGTCACAAGAGACATTCTACCGCCTCATAGTGACCCGTTGACGAGGTCCCAAGAGGCATCTCTCGTCTTGATACGATGAGACCTTCTTGAGGTCGCGAGAGATTATTTTACCGACTCATGTTGACCAGTTGAGGAGGTAGCAACAGACATTCTACCACCTCATGGTGATCCGTTGAGGAGGTCTCAAGAGTCATCTCTCGTCTTGATACGGTGAGACCTTCTTGACAAGGTCGCGAGAAATTATTTTACTGACTCATGGTGACCCATTGAAGAGGTCCACAAGAGACAAATGGCCAGCTCGAATCATAACTCGAGCACAATTTCAAACCTTATAAAGATCTTGCGCCGTTTCGCGTTAGAAAAAAATTTATGGTAACAAATGGGCTCAATACCTTGAAATCCTAGCATCCGCAAAGAGGTCTGAAGATCAAGGGAATCATCAGCATTACGAGGAATTTGGTAAAACATGTATTTTCATAAGCAATCCATGTGCAATGTTACTCTAATACGTTAAACAGAGAAATTTTTAGCACATGTTATTCATAGCATTGCATTTCATGCATCATTTCCTTTTGCATCAGGGAAAGGGACTAAAACTCCCGCAAAAAAAATCATCATTCATCATATGCACTTACAAAATTTAGGTTTCAATTTTGGATCTTTGAGCGAACCAATTGTTGACACCTAAATTTTGATTTTTAGAAAATCATGCATTTTAATAAAATGAGGGTTATCTCAATTCTCGCAAAAAAAAATAATTTTTCATGCATTGCATATTTATTTTTCAATCATGTTATTACATTTAGGGGTTAAAGGTGAGTCAATTGAGCATATTTTAGGCAGTCAAGCCAAATCAATTTGAAATTTTCCACGAGAGGGGAGTCGAATTTAATAAGCCAATGAGATTCATTTTCAAGCTTGTTTGAGTTTAAGTATTTAATTAAGGCTTTTAATTAATTTTTTTTATTTGGAAAGGCCTTAATTGGATATAAAAATTTGAGATTAGCCCATTATTGCACTAAAACTTTCGATCATGATGGAATGGGGTGTGCTGAATTTTTGTGAGCTATTTGGACCGATTTCAATATCAAATTAATTCGTCCGAGTCCACTTTCTTTACAAAGGGCTTTAATTTAATGCCTGTTATTCTTAAAGCCTAATTTGAGCCCGAGAATGCGCAATCAGGCCAGCAAGAGCATAACATTCGGATAGCCCATAATAATCCCTCTCGTGGCTGAAGTTTGGATCAGATATTTAATCCTACGGTCATTAACAAGTCATATGAGTCTATAAATACCTTGCTATAGCTTAGGGTTGATAAGACCACGCAATTGTCATACACGACACTTTGATGAGTTACATAATTCTTGACAAACGATAGAGAGCGATAGAGAGAGAATGTCCTCACCATTGGAGCACCCATATGGAACCTTCAACCAAAGAAGCTACTCCAATTGGCTACATGAAGAAGTTCCACTCACTTGGACTAGCGAAAGTCCAAATTAATTGGTGAAAAGAAGTAACTCAGGACTTGGACATTGTCACGCCTCGAACTCGTCGAACACACGTACATCTTACCAAGCCTTTGATATTACAATTATCTCCTAGGATCCCTCGGCCAATCATATAACAACTTGACAAAGAAACAAGTTCGCGGAAGCCATAAAGCCGTTCCGTACAATTCCATAATGAGATGACTCGGGACAAATGGGTATACGCTTTTTATAAATAATATGGTCAGTTACAAATCTAACTCCAATGACTTCTTCAAATGCCATCCCATGGCAAGTCCGGGTTTCCTTCCCTTGGAAGCTGAAAAAGTTAAGCCCTTACTGGGATGAGATATAAATCTTAATAAGTGAAACCTAAACCTAGACCTGAACACCAGTCCCCCAGATCACACATAGAAACACCAGATTCAGAAAACCACCAACGCAATGGCACAAGGCCTTCATAAAACAAGCATCTTGGTAAGACAAGCATCAACCCAAGGCCATAGTCAGACATATCAATAATCTAAGCATGGATAGAAATCACAACTAACCACCCTAAACTTCAGGGTTTCAAGTTCACTGCACATGTAACACGTGATTCAATACACAATTGCCATAAGTTTCTCGTTTCTCCATGAACTCCTCCGGCATTCTTGCCAACTGACATCACTGGGGCCACAAGCCAATTGATGTCTTCGTACCACTGGGGCCACAGGCCAATCGGTACTTTCAAGGCTCACAGCCATTCAATGCCACTAGGGCCATAGGCTAATCGGCATTATCATTCTTATTCAAGATTACCACCATTCGATACTACTGGGGCCATAGGCCAATCGGTATTCTCAATAACTTTCAAGCTCACCACCATTCAATATCACTAGGGCTACAAGCCAATCGGTATTTTCATCATGAAGACTTTTAGTCAATTAACACCACTGGGGTCACAAGCCAATCGATACTTCTGGGGCTCACAGTGAATTGTCATCTCAGGGACTCACAGCCAACGCGATCTTCAGAACCACATGCCAATGATCGTTGGGACAATATTGCCCATTCATATAACATTGGCACTATAGCCATTTATGTAGCATAACAAATTCAATAATATAGGCACTATAGCCAACTCAATAACAGGGCTTCATAGCCAATTCATACAAATCCAAGGCTCAATAGCCGGACTATATCATCAAGGCTCAATAGCCACTAACCTCACAAGGCTCTCTCACCAATTGAAGCACACTAGCCAAACATAACATCAAGGCATATCATAATTCAATTTCATACTATGCCATTCAAGTCATGGAATTCGCTAGTTAATTAAGCAATTCAAGTTCTAGGATTCACCAAGCACTCAATTCATCCAACCAATCTATCCAGTAGTGTTCTAGCATTTGGGTAAGGGTTTAGGAAATACTTACCTATTCAAGCAAGCTAGAAAATTCAATCCAAACGACCCTCCTAGATCAGCAAACTCACGGCCATAGTAGGGGTCACGCGCCGTCCTAGGAAAAATTACATTTCCAAATCAAAACTCAACCATTTCTCAACCCCACTTTGCCAATACCTCAATAACAAATCAATGGGCAACCCACGATATCTTGATAACCATTTAAAGACACAGCGTCATCTCCACGAACCCCCAAAATATTTGGTTTAAACAATCCTTTAACAGAGCAGAATATAACTTGAGTTTCGTGCACCACTCAGCCCTTAAATCACCTCTAATCTCCAATCCAATTCGCATACTCCTCAATAATATCTCATATAATTTTCATGGTGTCTCACTAATCATTTCAAAGCCAAAACACCCATTATTTAACCTCTAACAGGTTCGGTTCTATTTGAGCACGAACAAGGCAGAATCGGTTTTGACCTAACCCACACAAATCAGTCCATAAATCAATTTCAAACTTCAATCCATCATAAAACCAACTTGCCATAGCCTTAATCTACATGTTAAGAGAGCTCACCGAAGATTTGGAAGCAAAATAACACCTCAACGACTTCTGATCAGCCCGGTTCCACTCAGTGTACATGCGGTCAGATTCTGCCTCAGAAAAACCGCCTCAAATCAGCCATGAAATCCCATCTTAACTCAACTACAATTGTAACCACAGCTCAACCAACTTTAATACTATAAGTGTAGAAGACCTCACCGAAAACTTGAAGCCATTTGAAGTCCGGAAGCCCTCGGAACAGGTCTTTCCCCAAAACCGGTCAGAATCTGACCTTGTCCTGATCTTTTTCTACTCAAACAGACCTACGGGACAAATGACTTGGCCAAATCAAGATTATAATATGTTCGTAGAACCACAAGATAATAAGCTTTAATATGGAGGTGGTTTTACCTCAATCCGATAATAGACGAAAAAGTTATGGCCGGAGGAAGGGAGATGGTCGAAACTGGTCTGGTTGGTCTGTTCGGTCGAGAAGAGGAAGAAGAAGAAGAAATGAAGAGAGAGAGTCTTTGCCGGCCAAATTGAAGAGAGAGCGAGGGTCTTTCCCAAATTATTGAGCTTGGTCAAAGATAAGATGGTTAGGTGAGTTTAATTAATGCTTAATCTATCAAAAGGTGACACTTGTTTTCCTCAAAGAGTGACACTTGTCTTGCTTCTAGAAGAACTTGACTTCCTTTGACTCCTTCTCAATGGGGTTGAAAATTGATCAAAATAACCTTCTAAACTTCTTAAGGCAATGCCAAATGTTGAGGGGCAAAATGGTCATTTGACACTTTTCGTCCAAAATTTCATTTTTCTAACATAAACCACCCTCGATGAGGCGACGTCTATTTCAATTCAGATATTGGAATTCCTCAATGTCTAATACCCAAGTCTCGAAGTCCAATTTCATGTCGAACTCTCGTCGACTGTAATTTAGTTTATCTCTAACCGACGGGCGATTCTTGCAGGCGCTGCACGTATCGACCTTGGGGATTTTCTCAAGCCGTGGCGACTTTGGTTATCATGTAATTATGAGGGTTTATCATTCGTTCCTTCGATCCTGATAATCGGAATCTGATTTAGGAAATTCTTGCAAATTACACCCTGGTTAAGCGGAATCACCTGCGTCCCAACGTATAACACTAGTAAGACATTCCATGATTATCCTTAAATCGATCTATGCCGGCTCAAGATATTCCCTTGACAATCCTTATGGTCAAAGTTCCATTTCTCATTCAAATTCCCCAGGTCCACGTATCCAACTCCGCGTCAGTCTTTCCCTTTTGGTCGGTTAACTCGGAAGTGGCCAACTCCGAGCGAGTTACAACTGAAACACATCGATTGATATTTTTCCATTCAATAGTCTCGAGAGGGTCGGAATTCGAAATGTCACAGACATCTTCACTCATCCAGAGGCGATGCATCGAGAGAATAGACGGCACGAGCGAGTCCAAAGGAGAAAGTCATAATTCCTCGTTCATGCTCATCGAGAGGAAAAAGAAAAGCACCCAGGGAGAAAGAACCGCAGATCTTGAAGCGGTGGTTTTGTCTTACATGGCAAATAATCATCCGAATCTCACACGTTGGGGACAATTGTTTCTTGGCCCCTTTTGTCCTTGCAGTTTTATTCAGTAAACCCTCGTCAGTGAATACTTCTCAAGACGGCTAGTCATCCGCGGGTACAATAAAGACAAATCACCGTCAAGCAGACCCTCGCTGAACACCGTCGTGACCGCTCCGAACATGCACTCGACGAAAAGGCTGTGAATTTGTCTTTTCGGCTGACGCATCCCAGATCACCACTGAATTGGAAGAATGCAAATCCACTCAAGATTCTTCCACCAATTTGACCTTGAAGGAGGCACACGTAGCATGAGCAGAACAGGATAGCTGGATGAATTCAACAGGAAGTTTCAATCGAGTTCACATTCTCCATTATAGGCCATTATCTCATAAACTTGCTATTGACCCAATTGTTGCTTCTGTTCCAGCCTTGAAATTGTGGCAAGCTTCATTGAATTGCAGCCTTGTCAGAGATATCGAATCCGCCCTCACCCACGGATTTGAGCGAGCACCACACCAACGGACCCAACTACGTTCATCGACTCTTATTGTGCTCAAGCATGTGTTGTCCACTGGACTGTTCACGTAGAGAAATGAAACAAAAAATTCTCGGTGGATTTTTCTGATGCATGACCACATTCAAGGAGGAGTCCACTAACTTGGACATTTGTTTTGGTTCAAGTTTTCACATGTGCAGGTTTTCTTTTGGCCCATTCGAGTCATTGTCCATGCAAATTCTCTAACAATGTACTCCCGCATGCAAATAACTCAGCCACCACCGAGTGCACCTGCAGCCATGTTCGCAACCTTGGTCCAATTTGAAAAAGCATTATCGAGGTACGTCGTCGCAAGCTGAGAACCACTGCCATCGACCTCCATGGTCACTGAGTCTCACTCCCGAAACCAGTCCAATCCACCAAGCTTCTTCCACAAGTTCGGTGTGATTGGAAAACAATCTTGCCAATTAGATATATCTCCTAATTTAATTTTTTCCAATATTGTGTTGCCTATTTTACGTAGGTTGTGGATTAGATTGCGTATCATGAAAGCTTCGTTGCTTGATTTAGAATATTGCAATATTTAATTGCATAATCGGGAAAATTGTTATCTGATTTAATTAATGTGGAAATCTTGGGATATATTACTTGCTTACTTTGAAAAAATCTGAAAATTTCAAAATCTTTGAAATATACCCAAGATACCCATGAATATTTAATCATGTGATTGATTAGGAACTTTCTGATCCGCAATCGCATACATGGAAATAAGTCATCTATCAGGCTTTAGATGGAATTATTTCCATATTTCGAATTTTAGGGTCGATCTGTCAAGTTTCAGATTGAACATTGATTCGAAAAAAATGGCGATAATTATCTTTTCATTAAAATATTTGTTATTTTAATTTAAATTCATTCATAAAAGCACAAAAAATTTTAAAAAATAAAAATCATTCATGTCTCATGTTTAATTTTCATGTCAGAAAATCAAGAAATTTGGAAGATATGGTTTCTTTTAAACCACGTCTGTCGCGCCCTGAATCCGTCGAGCACGCAACCATTCCACCAAGCCATTCCTTTATGAAAACGCCAGGATCCAACGGCCAAAGTCTTATTTGCTGAAAGAAACATGCATGCGGAAATGATGCCAACTCCAATTTACAAATAACGACTTAGGACACAAGGGCACACCTTTAAGAACAGTGAAATATACTTTTCTCTATTACAAATCTAAATCCTCAATATATCTACTATTCAATTCTAAGGTCACAAAAGAGAAGTCTTCAATTTCCTCTATTGACCTCGTTTCTGTGCCAATCCATGGGAAACCCAGTTTTCTTCGTCAGGGACCTAAAAAATGTTGCCCACAACGAGGTGAGATTGACATCTCAGTAAGGTGAGTCCTAACCCTAGGTTAGGTCGACCGTCCACTCAGGTAGTCTTACACTCCAATAATTCCACTCACAAGCATATCAAGCACAAGTCAATAAAACAACAACATACAGATGACAGGCATGCAACTTATGACAACAAGTCACACTCAGATGATAATGCACCATTCATCCTGCCCTCTCACCACAACCACCTCTTCCTGCCCGTCTCAATCTCCAACCCGCGATCAGATCACATCAGGCTTGGTCCGCGTAAACGCATCAGACCGTCATTAGCAACTAGCGTAAACGCATCAGGTTCCAATGAATCTCCAAGCCAATATCGTCACCTCATACCTCCGTCCCGCGAATAATTCGCATCAGGACCGTGGCCATCTAAACCCCACGATTTCATCACATCTGGGGGCCACACAACATCAACTCCACCTCGCGATCTCGTCACATCAGGGTATCCACCTCCCGCCCCACGTCTCATATGCCTCAGGGCCTCGCCATGTCATGCTCATACCACAATCATAACTCATACCACAATCATAACTCATGCCACGATTTTCAATTCACTTACACACACGCAATGCTAAGTGCCAATTTCAAGTGCAAATCATAAATCCTGTGGCATGGAAAGCAAATCAAATGGTATCCGGACGTGGCAAACGACTCAGGCACAAACAATGTCACACACAAACATCCTATAACATCTTAGGATATAAAGAAAGCTATCCCCTTGGACAAATCCTCATAAATCAATCAATTCAACCCCCGACTCACCCAATTAAGTCCAATCTCCCTATCCTAAGTTTAGGAATTCCCTTACCTTGCGTTTAATACCATGATAATTTCCCTCTTGCAAGCTTCAAAGTCTCGGCCAACCAGTTCCAAGGTTCAATTCACCGCGCAACCTAGAATTTCAACCAATTTCATCAATTTCCTTATCCAAATTCTCAATCCATGAACCATAATCCTCCATATCCTAATCCTCATCATCTTAACTTGTCTTAAATACCAATTTGAGACTCATCCTCATCTGTTCTTGCACCCACCAGAACCGGTTTTGCACAGAACCGAACCGGTTCATTTCGGTTCTGTGCAAACTGTGCACTTCCAGCCCTAAAACTTCATCAAATCCTTCATCTACTCACTATCCTATCTCTTAACAAATCTATCTAAGGGTTTGTGAGGCTCACCGTGAGTTTGAGGTCGATTGGTCGCCGGAATCCCGTTGAAAGTCGCCGGATCTCCCTAGGTCAGTAACCATTAGTTTCTGTTCCATGTTCATAAGACCGATTCGAGGTCAAAACTTCATCAAATCACTCCCAACTTTTTACCACAGATTCATATACATGTATACTAGATCTCCACAAAATTTGACCTAAAAAATCCAACATTTCGTCCTCCTAAGGGGTTAGAAACGGACATACCTCAGGCTGGAGCAGATTCCGTCGGCTCTCGGGAAAACTCTTGGCCGGACTTCCTCAGTGGTCCAAATACCTCGCTTCCACTTCAAGGAGGTCGGCAAGACGTATATCTAGGTTAGAATGGCCGACCAATGTCCAAGTGGTGGCCAGAAGTGGTCGTCGGAAGCGGCGAAGGGAGGCAGCAGTTTTGGTCGTCGGGCGGTAGATAAGCAAGAGGACGAGAAGAGAAGTTTCGGTGGTTCTTGAGGTGTATGGCCGTTCAAATGAGGTTGAGGAGAGAGAGTGGAAAGACTATATACAAGGCTTGGGTCAATGGTTTGAATGGTAGGTTTGAAATAGTGGATATGACTTTTCTTTTCACCATCCATTGACACTTGTCCCCCTTGTCAATCAAGCTTGTTCCAATGGCTCTCATCTACCCACTTTTTCGGCAGCTATGGGGAGGATTAAAAGACCAACATGCCCTTCTTCAAATGCTTGGGCAAGGCTATAAGCTCGAGGGGCAAAATGGTAATTTTACCCTCGACGTTCAAAACGTCGTTTTTCTCGCTCCAGAACTCTTCGATAGGGCTACGACCAATCCGAATAACGTTGGAATTCTTGATTCTCCATTTCAAATTTTCAAGACTCGTTTCTGATGATTTCCTCTATCAGACATGGTTTCAGCCTATCTCGAACTGACGGGTGGCTTTTGCAGACTTTACGCGTATCGACCTTGTGATTCTCATCACTTTTAGGGCTCGTCAATTCGTGGTGGCTTTGGTTGTCATGTAATTGAGAGGGTCTATCACTAGTCCCTTTGGTCTCGATCGTCACTGTCCGATTAAGGAGAATTTTGCAAATCATATGTTGGTTAAGCGGCATCACCTGCGCTCTAATCGTATGACACTCGCAAGACATTCTCTAATCGTCCTTGGATCGGCCTTTTTGTGGTAATAAATATCCCCTCGACAATCCTTATGGTCAAAGCGCCATTTCTTATCCGAATTCCCTAGGTCCACATACCATGTCTTGCGTTAGCCTTTCCCTTTTGGTCAGCCTACTCAAATTGATCAGGTTCGAGCGAGATATGACTGAAATACATCTCTAGATTCATTTCTCATTAGTGAGTCTGAAATTGACTGGAAATCAGAATGTCACAACTTTTCCCCCCTTACAAAAATTTCGTCCTCAAAATTTACAACCTTCTAACCATCCAGTCCTCTGGGGTATTGGCGTCTCATCACATCCTCATTCTTCCGAATAATTCCTTTTTTTGACTTGACGATCTTACTTGTCCTTTCCGACTTAAAGCCATCTTTCTCTATAATTTGTCTCCTTCAGTCCTCAATCTAGTTTGCTTCTATCCTTTCTCCTCCAATACTCCTAACATCTATTAGTAGTTCATCTTTGAGCGTTCACATTATCTCTTTCATTTGTCCATCACCATTAATACTAGCCCTCGTCAGAATGCATTCTTTAATGTCCACACCATTCGGCGTATCACTCCTTTCAAGCTTCCTTTCACGCCAATAGAGATTCAAGGGTTTTATCAACTTGCCCTCCATTAACCAAATCGAGTTATGGTCCCCTCGAGTCCTTAAACAATTACATGATTATTTTCGTAGTAATCCATTCTCGAATCCATCAGAAAATTCCCTTGGATCAAAGTGGTCCTTTAACTTTCGTGGTCAAGTCCTCCCCTTTTATCAACACGTCTAGTGCTTGACTATATGATAGATAAATTTCAACTTTCAACCCTTATCACCGATAGTATATATATGTATCTTGGCACATCTTTGTGCCATCCCCAGGAACACCATAATCCTCCCCTCGAATTTTGATGAGGTCGTCTCCTTAAGTTTCCTCTCAATACTGAACTCGTACTTCCGTCCCTAGGGTCTCAAGGGTTCCATCTATTCCTATAACCCCTAAAGTATCGATGTTCGATCATGGCAACATCTCAATTCTCTTCTGGCCTTCAGGTTAGGTGTTTCCGGTGGCCGTCAATTAGTCATCTGACAACTTCCGGTTTAGAGGTTGAATCCCTTATTTCTCGAGGGAAGATCCGTCCCTCCATCACCAATTAAACAATGCTCAATTCTCAATTTAAGCATCCACTAAATAATTCACCCTTCCTCAGCGATATGGGTATTGTCGTAATAACACTTGGGCAATCCCTTCGCTCCACGTAATTTTCCATCAATCCTCTTTAGGCAGTCAATGCACTCAGCCTCTTGTAGTTCGCATAACTTCGAGATTTTTCTTCATACAAGCGACGCTCTCATACCCACAAGGAGTTTCCTACATCAGCGTTGCCTCTTGTTCGATTCCTCACTGGAAACTACAACTTTATTTTCTTGCGGTAGATATAGACTCAAATCTTATTCTATCTAGACATTGTTTCCCAAATTTTTGCCGCGAGGATATTCGCAAGCCCACTTCAATCATGCACTAGGCGTTCCCGCTCCTATGTTCTTATTATCACAGTGCATTCGCACAGTCGGCTTTCGTTAGTCATGCAACGCCTCAAGTTTCTTCCCTGCATCACATCATTATGGCTCTCTCGACCCCTTCTGATTCTGAACAGGAACGCCCTTATCAACATAGTCGTCACCATGACTCAAGTCCTCGAAATTTCTTTTCATGCTTATTCGCCCATTTAGTATTACATTTCGTCCTTCATCCATTTTACCAATGGAACAGCTCTTGGAGGGAATCTTCCCACGATCCGTCTATTACCATTCGTCAATTCCAAGAACTTTCAACTTCTAGCAACTCACATCGACTCTAGTCAATTTATCATTCATTCCACTCCTCCAAGGCTCTACAGAGATTTCATTTCTCAGATATTTCACGACTGAGAATCTTACCTTATTAGATCCATAGCCCGTGCTCTTCACATTCAGCATATATCAAGCATCTCCTTAGAGTCCATAGGACACTTTCAAAATCTGTTCATGTTTCTCATGGCTCCTTACATGAGTTCAACCATCGTCTCTCAAGACGGTAACGACCAACTCAATCATTCCTTGGGTACTTAGTTCGGCGATTATCAACTTCCTTCCACTAGGTGTTGAATCTTCTCAACCATTCCTCGCACTTTTCACTTGAGAGCTCAGACCTTGGCTCTCTGCCGTCACGGGTCCCCTCTAGGACCGCACAACATTTTACTTATTCTTGTTACTCTTCTCTAGAGAAGCATTAGTGCTTTAGCCTCTCAGTTCCACAACTCACTAAGGCGACATTACTCCAATTCCGTTCGTTCCACTGAACGTCAATATCATTTTGGAATTCAACATTGTCTACTGGACTATCTCTCGGGTTTCACTTTCAAGAGTCATTCAAGTTCTGCGTCCTCTTTCTCGGTACAGATGCTCAATCATAATACCAAGACAATTTAGAGTTTTTCTTCCTTTTACAATAGGGTCTCTTACCCTAAGGAAGAAACTACACAACTCCGTAGCATTTTCTGGCTTCAAATTCACCTTGTCCTTCCCATTCCATAGGATGACAACCTTGGAGTCTGCGCCGACGGCGATACCTTTACTCCAGGATTCAAATGCCACCATACTTTCACATTCTCTTTCCCAAAAGTCGGTCACCTCACGTGACAATATCTGTTCGTCCCTGGGTCTCCACCAGTTCACTTGTCGAATGCTTAATTCAATTACCTCAAATCACTTTGCAAGTATTCTCTAAGCGCTCTTTTCATTCACTAAATCATTCATTAGAATCACAACCAGTCGGGACTATCAAGTCCGTACACTTTTATTTTCGTCAACGATCATTTCATGGTCCAATCGCCCTTCAAGAACAATGTCGTATTCTTTAGGGAACAGTAACTTATGATTTCATTTCTCATGGTTCCAATTCAACCAACTGATCCCAGGAAATCATTAATTCCAGGCAAACTAGCATGCCGATTCTTCCTCGACCCCTTCCACAATAGAAAAGACGGACTACCCATTTTTCACCATGTGTCTTACGCCCGGTAATCAGCCATTTCTCGTAGGCACGTTCCATATTCATCATGAACATCTCTTTGCTCATAATCCATAACCAGGAGTTTTCTTATTCATAAGTCTTTCGATCATTCTCCTCTCTTGCTGAGTCCCATCACCATTCCTCAAAATCAAGAATAACAACCAGCCATAAGGTTTTCAAGTTCCAATCCACTCAGGGATTTACTTATCTTATTCAAGGGTCTTTGACTTCCTTTACCATATGCTTAAACGACCTTGAGAACTCTGTCTCACACTAGTCGATCATCATATGATCCTTGCAAAAGTATTAGGATCCAAACACCCTTGTTCTCAAGCAACTCCAGGATGATACTTGCCATCGAGCAACTCAACAGAGGTCGTCTAGGCAGATCTCATGCCTTCGAGGAAACCCTTCCTCTAGTGACCTTTCACCCATCATCAATAGCCACTAGAGATCAGAAATTGTTGAAGAAAGAACAAGATGTTTCTTTTGTCCCTTCCAGGCGATCGGAAAATAAAGAAATAGTTAATATATTCAAGATAATTACGTATTTACAAAATACCGTCTCAATTCATCCTATTTCATCAGATCCGGGATGTGATATGGTTCCGAAGGATGAACTGGATATGGACAGTTCCCATAAGATTTCATTCTTGAACAAAAATACATTTTTTGATTTATTTCATCTGTTCCATTAGGGCTAGTACTGCCAGGGTCACTTTCTTTCTTCAGTGTACCCAAAACCTCCAAGGTTTTCTTATCAAGATCCTCAATCCAGAGGAGGCAATTTCATTCTCCCATCAAACTCAGTCAATCTCATTCTTATTCATAGCTTCACAAGCTTTTCAAAACTTTCATGGTCCTTCTCACACATTCACTTTTCTCGTGAATGAAATAACTCAGAGTCACCTTTCTCGTGACTTATATCACTTAACTCATCTGCACAAGCATTATCACCATAGTGACTTAGAGGATCATGGCAGCTCCTATCCGAGCTTGCTTAACCAACAAATTTCCTCATTTTCATTTAAAGTTCTCACGACCCATTCAGGTCTTGGGTCTTGTACGATTAACCGATCGAGCCATATTCTCTTTTAGTACTCATACTCCAATCGCCCATCTTTACGCAATTCTCATGATCTATATCAGTTCTCGGATCTTCCATACCACGTATACTCGAGCCCAATGCTCTTCTACGACCACACCTTAGTCGTTCAACCTCATTAAGTTCTCATGTTACTGGAACCACTATGATTCCCTCCAGGAATCAGAAACTTAAGTCATCTACTCAAGCTCGGTAGTCTCAGGCTGCTCATCTCATCATTCATCACTATCAACCATTAGTGGTTCCCAAACAACTCTCTAATGACACATAGGAAATTCTCAACTAATTGCCAAATACTCAAGGATCTCATATCATCCTTAATCCGCAATCATTCATCAAGCCAGCCTTAACGAGGCAACTTCTCCACTAACAGCCATTACTAGGCTAGCCTCAACTAGGCAACTATCAAATAAGCACTCAAGGCAACAATTCACCGAGTCAATAGCTCATACTTTAAGCCTAGAGGCATCCGTCACTCTAGCATAATCTCAACAGACTATCTCATTCTCAGCATGCCCTACAAGTTGTCTATTCTCTTAGTTAGACCTTAGCCAAACTAATCACATGGTGCCAGTCATAAAACACGCCTAACATGCCCATCAAACATCACTTTTCTTTTTAAAAAGAATATCCACTATCAAGCACGGAACTTTTAACCATGCCACTCATAGGTGCCATTACACATGTCATGCTACTTTCGATCATTCTTGATTAGGAAATCCCGTGCCATACATCTCTTATCCACAATTGGACTCAACCTAATATCTAGACTTTCCCTTTTAAGTTATAACTTGGATCATTCCTGCCTCTTGCCATCTTAGATGCTTGCCAAGAGCCGCTCCTTGTCCGGACCTCTCTGTCCCGGCGATCACTCTCCGCCCTCATCGGACCTGGCCGTTGCAGGTTGTCCCATGTCATTCATCTACGGAGAAAGCCCCGTTCCACATGTCCCATACCATGTTTCATTACAGTTTATAGGTATCCCATCAACTTGTCCCGTACCAAGCAACAATTTATTAAGTCCAATAGTGATAAGTTCATACATGCACCCTCATCAACTTTCTTTTCAAAGTCACAAATACAAGCACAACATGACTGTCCTCACCACTTGTCATATCAAAATCGCCTTCAGATCAATTCCTATCCATTGAAGAGTTCTAATTCCACCAATGACCGTCACATCTCACGGATCAATTGCCTATATTCAACTATGTACCTCAAGTGGAGTCGTTAACTAAATCAAATCCCCAAGCATTCGATCACAACTGGCCTTTAACTCAGTATACCTTGTATACATCTCACCTCATTTCATCCAAGGCTAACAATAGCAATTGATAGCTAAACCATCATGATATCGTGCAATTCAAACCTAAATCCACTAATATCAGTCGTCCCTTTATAGCTCGTACTCCTCAAGTTGGGTCATTGACAAACCAAGATCACAATTATACACTTCAATTGATCCTTCATTCATAATGTATTCTCTAGCAACCCAAATTCAGGCTCATGACTCCTTAATTTCTATTTACTTCATTGTGAGCCTTATTCCTATATCACTCAAGATCATCTCTTAATTCGGCACTAGGACTATTAGAATACTTCAAAAGTTCAAGCCTATAGTTCTTAAGATTCAACAATCCATGCTTATCCCTCAAGGCTCACTACCTAATTGTCCTCAAGTCATCGCTCCTTATCACTCCACGTCTCAATCACATTGGATCGAGCTGACCTTGCTTTGATACCACTTCGAATGGGGATGTCACGCCCCGAATCCGTCGAGCACGCGAGCATCCCACGAAGCCGTTCCTTTATGAAAACGCCAGGATCCAACGACCAATGTCTTATTTGCTTAAAGAAACATGCGTGCGGAAACGATGCCAACTCCAATTTACAAATAAATCAACACCCGATGACTTAGGACACAAGGGCACACCTTTAATAATGGTGAAATATACTTTTCTCTATTACAACTCTAAATTCTCAATATATCTACTATTCAATTCTAAGGTCACAAAAGAGAAGTCTTCAATTTCCTCTATCGACCTCGTTTCTATGCCAATCCATGGAAAACCCGGTTTTCTTTGTCAAGGACCTAAAAAATGTTGCCCACAACGGGGTGAGATTAACATCTCAGTAAGGTGGGTTCTAACCCTAGGTTAGGTCGACCGTCTACTCAGGTAGTCTTACACCCCAATAATTCCACTCACAAGCATATCAATCACAAGTCAATAAAACAACAATATACAGAAGATAGGCATGCAACTTATGACAACAAGTCACACTCAGATGATAATGCACCATTCATCCTGCCCTCTCACCACAACCACCTCTTCCTGCCTGCCTCAATCACCAGCTCGTGATTAGATCGCATCAGGCTCAGTCCGTGTAAACGCATCAGACCATCATTGGCAGCCTGCGTAAACGCATCAAGTTCCAATGAATCTCCAGGTCAATATCATCGGCTCATACCTCCATCCCGCGAATAATTCTCATCAGGACCATGGCCATCTTAACCCCGCAATTTCATCGCATCAGGGCGCCACACAAAATCAACTCCACCCCGCGATCTCGTCGCATCAGGGTATCCACCTCCTGCCTCGCGTCTCATATGCCTCAGGGCCTCGCCATGTCATGCTCATGCCACAATCATAACTCATGCCATGATTTTCAATTAACTTGCACATACACAATGCTAAGTGCCAATTTCAAGTGCAAATCATAAATCCAGTGGCATGCAAAGAAAATCAAATGGTATCCGGGCATGGAAAACGACTCAGGCACAAACAATGTCACACACAAACATCCTATAACGTCTTTGGATATAAAGAAAGCTATCCCCTTAGACAAATCCTCATAAATCAATCAATTTAACCCCCGACTCACCCAATTGAGTCCAATATCCCTATCCTAAGTTTAGGAATTCCCTTACCTTGCGTTTAATACCACGATAATTTCCTTCTTGCAAGCCTCAAAGTCTCGGCCAACCGGTTCCAAGGTTTAATTCACCGATTTCAACCAATTTCATCAATTTCCTTGTCCAAATTCTCAATCCATGAACCATAATCCTTCATATCCTAATCCTCATCATCTTAACTTGTCTTAAATACCAATTTGAGACTCATCCCCATCTATTTTTGCACCCACCAGAATCGGTTTTGCACAGAACCGAACCGGTTCATTTCGGTTCTGTGCAAACCATGCACTTCTAACCATAAACCTTCATCAAATCCTTCATCTACTCACTATCCTATCTCTTAACATATCTTTCTAAGGGTTTGTGAGGCTCACTGTGAGTTTGAGGTTGATTGGTCACCGAAATCCCGTTGAAAGTCGCCGGATCTCCCTAGGTCAGTAACCGACAGTTTCTGTTCCAAGTTCACAAGACTGATTCGAGGTTAAAAATTCATCAAATCACTTTCAAATTTTTACCACAGATTTATATACATGTCTACTAGATCTCCACAAAATTTGACCTCAAAAATCCAACATTTCGGCCTTCTAAGAGGTTAGAAACCGAACCTACCTCAGGCAGGAGCAGATTCCGTCGGCTCTCGGGAAAACTCTTGGCCGGAGCTCCTCAGTGGTCCAAATGCCTCGCTTCCACTTCGAGGAGGTCGGCAAGATGTGTATATAGGTTGGTATAGCTGACCGGCGGCCAAGTGGTGGCCAGAAGTGGTCGTTGGAAGCGACGAAGGGAGGCGGCAGTTTTGGTCGTCGGAAGGCAGATAAGCAAGAGGAAGAGAAGAGAAGTTTCGGTGATTCTTGAGGTATGTGGCTGATCAAATGAGGTTGAGGAGAGAGAGTGGAAAGACTATATACAAGGCTTGGGTCAATGGTTTGAATGGTAGGTTTGAAATAGTGGATATGACTTCTCTTTTCACCATCCATTGACATTTGTCCCCCTTGTCAATTAAGGTTGATCCAATGGCTCTCATCTACCCACTTTTTCGGCAGCTATGGGGAGGATTAAAAGACCAAAATACCCTTCTTCAAATGCTTGGGCAAGGCTTTAAGCTCGAGGGGCAAAAGGGTAATTTTACCCCCGACATTCAGAACGTCGTTTTTCTCACTCCAGAACTCTTCGATAGGACAACGGCCAATCCGAATAACGTTGGAATTCTTGATTCTCCATTTCAAATTTTTCAAGACTCGTTTCTGATGATTTCTTCTATTAGACGTGGTTTCAACCTATCTCGAATCGACGAGTGGCTTTTGTAGATTTTACGCGTATCGACCTTGTGATTCTCATCACTTTTAGTGCTCGTCAATTTGTGACGGTTTTGGTTATCATGTAATTGAGAGGGTCTATCATTAGTCCCTTTGGTCTCGATCGTCACTGTCCGATTGAGGATAATTTTGCAAATCATACGTTGGTTAAGCGACATTACCCGCGCTCCAATCGTAGGACACTCGCAAGGCATTCCCTAATCGTCCTTGGATCGGCCTTTTTGTGGTTCTAAATATCTGCTCGACAATCTTTATGGTCAAAGCATCATTTCTTATCCGAATTTCCTAGGTCCACGTACCATATCTCGCGTTAGCCTTTCCATTTTGGTTAGACTACTCAAATTGATCAGGTTCGAGCGGGATATGACTGAAATACATCTCTAGATTCATTTCTCATTAATGAGTCTGAAATTGATTGAAAATCAGAATGTCACAACGTTTCATCATTTTTAGAAAGATATAATTTTCTAGAAATCCCATGGATGATATTCAATAAATGAAATCTTTTGCATCCGTTAGGATAGATTTTAAAATATGTAGATGTAGGGTAAAAACATTTTCTTAAAAATTTTGGGAATTAGTGCAAATTAAATTCGAAAACTTTAAGTTAATCCTAAGCAAATCCATCCTCATTTTTCATTCATTATAAATTTCGAAAATACATCAAAAATACAAAAAAAATCATAAAAAGAAAACACAAAAACTTTAAAAGTTGTAGATGTAAGGTGAAAAGATTTTAAAAGATGTAGATGCAGGGTGAAAAGATTTTCTTAAAAATTTTGTAGGGTGAAAAGATTTTCTTAAAAAAATCATAAAAAGAAAACACAAAAACTTTAAATAGATTTTAAAAAATCATAAAAAGAAAACAAAAAAACTTTAAATAGATTTTAAAAGATGTAGATATAGGGTGAAAAGATTCTCTTAAAAATTTTGGGAATTAATGCAAATTAAATCCGAAAACTTTAAGTTAATCTTGAGCAAATCCATCCTCATTTTTCACTAATTTTTAATTTCGAAAATACATCAAAAATTTAAAAAAAAATCATAAAAAGAAAACAAAAATAATTGCACCTTTGAACTTCAATTCATAATTCATCAAGATCGCCAAATTGAATATTTTTCATAAAATTGGTACCAAAATGGCATTAATTGAAAAATTAATGTAACCAAGTCTTGAACTTAAAATCTTTGGTTCGCAGAAATAAAATAGTGTTCTCTTACTATTTTATTTGGGTTTCTAATCGACCTACCAAGAAATGATTAGTGGCGGCTCCTAAAAATTTAAAATCTTTTGAAAGATAATCGCTTGAACTGTAAGTCACGATTTGGTAGAACTTGGGAAAGTTAGAGCTAGGTTAGTTAATTAAATTAATTAATTTAGTAATCCATTAACCTTAAATTGAAAACTCGATTTTTAGGTCGCGACACATCACACTGAGGAAAACTCAAGTTATGACTGCTTTGGTTGTCATGTAATTGCGATGGTTCATCGCTAGTTCCGACGGCTTCGATCGTCATAGCTTGATTTAGGAAAATTTGCAAATTATACATTGGTTAAGCGGCATCACCCGCGATCCAATCGTATAACGCTAGCATTGCATTCCTTAATCATTATTTGATCGACCTTATTGGCTCTAAATGTTCTCTCGACAATTCTTATAGTCAAAACGTCATTTCCTTTTTCGAGTTTCCTAGATCTACGTATCTTGTTATGCATTAACATTTCCCTTTTGGTTAGTTTACTTGAGATTGATTATATCTGAGCGAGACAAAACTGAAATACATTGAAAAATACATTCTCATTTAATGGCCTCTAATGGAAGGAAATTCAGAATGTCACAATTCTTCTCCCTTACAGAAATTTCGTCCTCGAAATTTATAATAAACCCAACTATTCAAACAACTGGGGATATTGACGTCTCACAGCTTCTTCGCTTTCCCACGTTGCTCCTTTAGTCCCGTGATGCTCCCAAATCACTTTGACTAATGGAATCGTCTTATTTCTTAAGACTTGTTTCTTTCGATCCTCAATTATGATAGGCTTTTCCACATATGACACCTTGTCATCAATCTCAATGGTTTCAAAATCTAAAACATGAGTCGGATCTGGTTCATACTTTCTCAACATTGACACATGAAATACATTGTGCACTTGCGATAAGTTCGGCAACAAAGCGAGTCAGTAGGCCAAAGTTCCAATTCGCTCCAGTATTTCAAAAGGACCTACATATCTCGAACTCAGTTTTCCCTTTTTCCCAAATCGAGACAATCCACGCATCGATGATACCTTTAGGAAAACATGGTTGCCAACTTGAAATGCCAACGATTTGCGTCTTTTATTAACATAACTCTTCTGTCGACTTTGTGCCGTTCTCAGCCTTTCTCTAATGACTTTAATTGCCTCAATGGATTGTTCCACTAACTCAGGGCCTGTAAAACTTCTTTCTCCAACTTCATTCTAACATACAGATGTTCTGCAAGCTCTACCATAAAGTGCTTCGAACGGTGCCATACCAATGCTTTGCTGGTAACTGTTATTTTACGCAAACTCCACTAAATGCAGTTGGTCCTCGCAGTCACCTTTAAAATCTATGACACATGCCCGTAACATATCCTCGAGCATCTGAATCGTCCTTTCTGACTGTCCATCAATCTGTGGATGATATGTCGTACTGAACTATAATCTAGTTCATAAAGCCTCCTGAAGACTCTTCCAAAAGTTCGCTGTGAACTTGGGATCTCGGTCCGACGTGATTGTAACTAGGACTCCATGTAATCGCACAATCTAACGCATATACAACTTTGGGTATCTTTCCATTGCAAAATCCTTTCATACAGGTATAAAATGTGCTGACTTGATTATTCTATCCACGATTACCCAAATTGAGTCATAACCCTTCCGACTCCTTGGCAATCGTCACATGTTCCCATTTTCATCACAAATTTCATCGTCACATGTTCCCATTTCCATTCAGGAATTTCTAGAGGTTGTAGTAATCCTCCAAGCTTGCAATGTTGAACCTTCACTTGTTGACAGGTCAAATACTTTGCCACATATTTAGCTACATCCACCTTCATTCCATTCCACCAGTAGTGTTGAAATAGATTCTGATATATCTTAGTGGTTCCTAAATGAATACTGCAGTTGCTCCTGTGAGCTTCCGACAAAATCCTTTCCTTGAGTTCCTCATCATCAGGTACACATAAACGTCCACGAAACTTCAGAATTCCATCTTCTGACACTTGGAATTCATCTTTCCTTTTCGTCGCATCCATCTCAAGAATTTTTTGAATCTCCGGATCTGTAGACTGCAGAGTCTTCACTCCTTCTTGAATTTCAGGCTCAACTCACAAGGTTGCCACTAGACTTGACAATAGGCAAATTTCCAATTTAAACTCAGAATCCCTCAACTCTCCTAACAAGGACCATCCTTTATCCAACAAGAGCACAATATTTTACTTCAGGCTAAGCGCATCCGTAACTCTATTCGCTTTTCCAGGATGATACAAAATCGCGCAGTCGTAATCCTTGAGTAACTCTGTGACATTCTGATTTCCAGTCAATTTCAGGCTCATTAATGAGAAGTGTATTTCTAGAGATGTATTTCAGACGTATTCCGCTCGAATCTGATCAATTCGAGTAGACTGACCAAAAGGGAAAGGCTAACGGTAGACGAGGTACGTGGACCTAGGGAACTCGGATAGGAAACGGTGCTTGAACCATAAGGATTGTCGAGGAAACTAGCGATAGACCTTCACAATTACATGACAACTAAAGCTGCCATGAATTGACAAGTCATAAATGTGATACAAATCACGAGGTCGATACGCGTAATGTCTGCAAAAGCCACCCATCGGTTCGGGATAGGCTGAAACCACGTATGGCAGAGAAAACCATTAGAAATGAGCCCTGAAAATGGAGAATCAAGAATTTCAACATTACAATTGGATTCGCCGTCGACCTATCGAAGATAATTGGGTTGAGAAAAATGACGTTCTGGACGTCGGGGGTAAAATGACCGTTTTGCCGTCAAGCTTAGAACCTTACCAAGCAATTGAAGAAGGGAAATTTGGACATTTAACCCCTCAAGGCTGCCGAAAATAAAAGGGGGAATGTGGACCATTGGATTTCCTTTGGAAAAGACAATGCCAAGTGTCACAAGATGGACAAGGGATGGTCATATCCAACTTTTTCCACCTACCATTCAAGCCCCTTTGACCAAGCCTTGTATATAACACATTTTATCTCTCTTCACCTCATTTTTGGCTGGCCGTAGCACCCCAAGACTCACGCCACTCTCTCTTCTTTCTTCTTGATTCTGCTGTCGCCGACCTGGGGGTTCTTTTTGGTCTTTCCGGTGACTACTTTTGGCCACCACTCGACCACTGACCAACCACATCGACGAAGCTTTACGTCTTGCCGACGTCCTCGAACAAGAATCAGGTCAATTGAAGCACTGAGGAGTCCCGAACAGAGATTCTACCGAGAGCCGACAGAATCTGCTCCAGCCTGAAGTAGGTAACATTTTTGACCCTTTTGGAGGCCGAAATGTTGGATTTTTGAGGTTAAATTTTGTGGAGACCAAGTAGACATATAGATGAATCTGTGGTAAAAAGTTGAGAGTGATTTGAGGAAGTTTTGACCTCGAAATGGCCCTGCAAATCTTGAATAGAAAACTGCTGGATTCTGACCTTGGGTGAACCGGCAACTTTCAACGGAATTCCGGTGACCAATCGACTCCAAACTCACGATGAGTCTCACAAACCCTTAAATAGACATGTTAAGAGGTAGGATAAGAGTTAGATGTTGGATTTGGAGTTGAATTAGGGCTGGTAGCTCCCGGCATGCACAGAACCGTGAGGAACCGGTTTGGTTCTGTGCATGGCTGAATCTTGGAGGGCTGTTGGCGTTGGATTGTGAGTCCCAAATTGATGATTAAGGCATGTTAAGAGGATGAGGGTTATGCTATGGTAGTTTATGGTTTATGGATTGAGAATTTGGACAAGTGAATTGATGAAATTTGTTGCATTTTATTAGGTTGCGCGGTGAGTTGACCCTTGGATTGATTTGACCGAAACTTTGAGGACCCAAGAGGAGGAAATTGTGATATTGAAATCAAGGTATGGGAATTCCTAACCTTATGCTAGGAAGATTGGACTCGATTGGGCGAGTCGAGAGACGAATGTAAATGATTTGTGAGAGTTGTCAAGAGAATTATGCTTGGAATGCCTTAGAATGGTATAGGGGTATATATGTGCCATTGCTTCTATTTGAATTATCCGCCATGTGTGTGTATCATTTGATTGCTTTGCATACCATGAGTCTTTGAATCGTGTTTGGTTTGCACATGTCGTCATGAATGGGAAATGAATTGGGAGATCATGGCATGAGCATAAAATGGCGAGGCCCTAAAGCCTATGAGACGTGGGGTGGGAAATAATACCTTGATGCGACGAGATCGCGGAGTGGAGTTGACATTGTGTGGCGCCCTGATGCGATGAAATCGCGTGGTTGAGATGGCCACGGTCCTGATGCGAATTATTCGTGGGACTGAGAGGCCTTGAGGCGCATGAGACGCGGGGCAGGAGATGTATACCCTGATCCGCAGGGTGGAGTTGATGATGTGTAGCGCCCTGATACGACGAGATCGCGGGGTTGAGATAGCCACCATCCTGATGTGAACTATTCACGGGACAAAGGTAAGAGATAATGAGATTTGCCTGAGATTCATCGGAACTTGATGCGTTTACGCGGGTTACCGATGATGATCTAATGCATTTACGTGGACCGAACGTGACGCGATTAATTCTGGGCTAGAGATTGAGGCAGGCGGAGGCTGGTGGATATGGTGAAGTGACAGGCCGAGTGTGCATGTGCGTCTGAGTTTGACATAAGGTCATCGTTGCATGCCTGCCATCTGCATGCTATTGATTTATTGATTCGTGCTTGATGCGCTAGTATGATTATGAGTGTGGGATTTCGGGATAGATGACTGCCCGAGTGGACGGTTGGCCTAACCTAGGATTAAAGACCCACCTTACTGAGATTTATATCTCACCCTAGTGGGGGCTTAATTTTTCTGGTTCCAGGCGAAGGAAGCACAAGTTTGCCAAGGATTGGCATTTGAAGAGATATCTGACTAATTGTATTTAAGAGAGTTTTAAGATATGGATTTGCATCTGTGAATTAGGGATTGTCCTTCCTATCGGTGGAATATGGATTAAACCTTTGGGAATTGATTAATGAAATTTTGATGTTTCTGTCCTAAGTCATCGGGTGTTGATGTATTTGTAAGTTGGGGTTGGCATCGCTTCCGTATGCGTGTTTCTTTCCGCGCCTAGAATATTGGCCGTTCAATCCTAGAGTTTTCACAAACAGTACGGCTTGGTGGGATGTATGCGCGCTCACTGGGTTCGGGGCGTGACATGCCCGTTCGATTTGGTATCAGAGCAAGGTCAGCTCGATCCAATGTGATTGAGGTTTGGAGTGATAAGGAGTGATGACTTGGGGACAGTTAGATATTGAAGCCTATAGGACTAAGCAAGGATCATTGAATTTGGAGGATTGTAGGCTTGAACTTGTGTACACTTTAATGGTCCTAGAGTTAACTTTAATGGATGATTTTGAGTTATGTGGTGATTAAAGTTTAAGTGGAAGCAAGCTGGGACTGGAGAGTCATAAGCATGGACTTTGAGGTAGTAATTGTGCTCGATGATAATAGGGAATTTCTTATGAATGAAGGGTTAATTGAGGTGTATAACTGTGATCTTGATTTGTCAATGACCCAACTTGAGGAGCACAAATTATAAATAGGCGGTTGACATTAGTGGATTTAAGCTTGAATTGCGTGATACCTTGGTGATCTAGCTATCAATTGTTATTGTTAGCCTTGAATGATATGAGATGAGATGAATACGAGGAGTACCTGAATCGAAGACCAGTTGTGATCGGATGCATAGGGGTTTAATTTGAATGTTGACTGGACTTGAGATATATAATGGGATATAGGCAATTGATCTGTGAGATATGACGGTCATTGGTGGAGTTAGAACTCTTGAATGGATAGGAATTAATCTGAAGGCGATTTTGATATGACAAGTGGTGAGGACAGTCATGTTGTGCTTGAGTTTGTGGCTTTGAAACAAAAGTTGATGAGGGAGCATGCATGAACTTATCGCTGTTGGACTTAATAAACTGTTCCTTGGTATGGGACAAGTTGATGGGATACCCATAAATTGTAATGAAACATGGTATGAGACATGTGAAATGAGGCTTTCTCTGTAGATGTATGACTTGGGACAACCTGCAACGGCCAGGTCTGATGAGGGCGGGGAGTGATCGCCGGGACAGAGAGGTCCGGACAAGGAGCGGCTCCTAGCAGGCTTCTAAGATGGCAAGAGGCAGGAATGACCCAAGTCATAACTTGAAAGGGGAAGTCTGGGTATCAGGTTGAGTCCAATCGTGGATAAGAGATATGCGGCACGAGATCGATTCTCATCAAAAATGATCGAAAGTGGCATGACATGTGTAATGACGCCTATGAGTGCATGGTTAAAAGCTTCGTGCTTGACGGTAGATGCCGTATGAAAAAGAAAAATGATGGTTGTTATGGGCCTGTTAGGCATGTTTGATGATTAGCCTCATGTGATTGGCTTGGCCAAGGTATAACTGAGAGGTTAGACAACGTAGGGGGTTTATACCCGTTGAACTGAGGCATGCTAAGAATGAGATAGTCTGTTGTGATTATGTTAGAATGGCGGATGCCTCTAGGCTTAAAGTATGAGCTATTGACTCGGTAGATTACTGCTTTGAGTGCTTGTTTGATAGTTACCTAGCTAAGGCTAGCCTAGTAACGACTGTTAGTGGAGAAGTGCCTCGCTAAGGCTGGCTTGATGAACGATTACGGATCAAGGATGATTTGAGATCCTTGAATATTTGGCAATTAGTCGAGAATTTCGTATGTATCATTAGAGAGTTGTTTGGGAACCATTGGAGGGTTGATGGTTAAAGATAATGAGAGGCAGCTTGAGATTACCAGATTGAGTAAATGACTTAAGTTTTTGATTTCTGGAGGGAATCATAGTGGTTCAGGAGATATGAGAACCAAAGGATGTTGAACGACGACAGTATGGTCGTAGAAGAGCATTCGGCTCAAGTATACATGGTATGAAAGATCCAAGAACTGATATGGATCATGAGAATTGAGTAAAAATGGGCGATTGGAGTATGAGTACCAAAAGAGAATGTGGCTCGATTTGTTAATCGTACGAGACCCAAGAGCTGAATGGGTCGTAGGAACTTCAAATAGAAATGAGGAAATTTGTCGGTTAAGCAAACTCGAGGAGGAGCTGCCATGATTCTCTAAGTCACTGTGGTGATAAATGCTTGTACTGATGAGTTAAGTGATAGAAGTCACGAAGAAGGTGACTCTGAGTTAATCTTTTCGAAATTGGATATGTGGATAGGACCACGAGAGCTTGGAAAAGCTTGTAAGATTATGTATAAGGTTGAAATTGATTGAGTCAGGTAGAGGGATGAGATTCAAAATTGTCTCCCTCTGGATTGAGAGTTTTGTGAGAAAACCTCAGAGATTTTGGGCACACTGAAGAAAGAAGTGATCCTGGTAGTACTAACCCTAAGAGGCTATTAAGGATTGGTGAAAGGTCACTAGAGGAAGGGTTTCCTCAAAGACATGAGATCTGCCTAGACTACTTCTGTTGAGTTGCTTGACAGGACGTATCATCTTGAGATTACTTGAGAGCAAGGCTTGTTTGGATCCTAACACTTTTGCAAGGATCATAAGATGATCGGCTAGTATGAGACGGAGTTCTCAAGGTCGCTTTGACATATAGTAAAGGTGGTCAAAGACCCTTGAATAAGACGAGTAATGTGACATTCTAATTTCCAATCAACTTTAGACTCTGTGATGAAAAGTTTATATATATATATATATCAAGTGATGTATCTCAGTTGTATTCCGCTCAAATCTGATCAATTTGAGTAGACTGACAAAAGGGAAAAGCCTAACGCGAGCTGAAGTACGTAGACCCAGGCGACTCGGATAAGAAATGGCGCTTTGACCGTAAGAATTGTCGAGGGGATATTTAGAACCATCAAAACGCCGATCTAAGGATGATTAAGGATTACCATGCGAGCGCCGTACGATTGGAGCGCGGGTGATGCCGCTTAACCAACGTATGATTTGCAAAATTATCCTAAATCAAACTGTGATGATCGAGACCATAGGGACTAGTGATAAACCCTCCCGAGTACATGACAACCAAAGCCACCATGGATTGATGAGCCCTAAACGTGATAAGAATCATGGGGTCGATATGTGTATAGTCTGCAAAAGCCGCCCGTCGGTTCGGGATAGGCTGGAATCACGTTTGATAGAAGAAACGATCGAAACGAGTACTAAAGTTTGAAATGGAAATCAAGAATTCCAACGTCATTTGGATTGGCCGTCGCCCTATCAAAGAAATCAGAAACGAGAAAAATGACGTTTCGAACGTCGGGGGTAAAATGACTGTTTTGCCCCTCAAGCTTAGAACTTTGTTATTATAATTGAAGGAAGGGAAAAATGGACAATTGACCCCCCAAGCTGCCGAAAATTCAAGGACAAAGAGATGGCCATTGGATCTCCTTGGTTAGAGCAAGTGACAAGTGTCAAACATCCATGAGTTGTGGTCATCTCACACTAAATGCCCACCTACCAATCAACTCATGTGTCCAATTTTTGGGATAAACAAAAGCTCTCTCTCTCTTCTCTCTCTCACTCTTCATTCGGCAGATCACCCCCCCAAAAGAACCAAGTTCTTCTTCTTCTTCTTCTTCTTCTTCTTCTCCAGCTCTGCCGCTTGCCTGACCTGCCCCAGCATCGCTGTTCGGCCTGTACGACCGGCACCTCCGACCATCAGTTATTGTCGGCCGACCACCCAGACGTAGATCTACGTCTTGCCGACGTCCTCCAATAGGAATTAGGTCATTTGGAGCACTGTGGAATTCAGGGCAAGCATTCTCCCATAAGCCGACAGAATAGGAACCAACCAGAGGTAGGTTCTGTTCTTAGTCCCTTTGATGGACGAATTCTTGGAGTCTTGAGCTCAAATTTGGTGGAGACTCAGTAGACATATTTAGGGTTCTGTGGTAAAAATTGGGGATTTGTTTGATAAGTTTTTTACCACGAACTGTCCTTGGATATTATGGACAGAATCTGCCGGTATTCTGGACCTTAGACGACTAGCGACCTTCGGCAACGTTCTGGCAACCATTTGGCTTGAAACTCAAGGTGAGCCTTCCAAACCCTTAGGTAGACATTATAAGAGGTAGGATGGTGTATAATTGATGGATTTGAGATAGATTAGGACCGGTTGGACCCGACATGAACATAACCAAATGGAACCGATTCAATGCCGGGCCAAATCGATTCTGTGGGTGGCTGAATATGCTGGATTTGCGTTGTAATTTGATGTGTATGATGTAAAGAGATGATGAGGAGTATGTTACGGGTGATTTGGATGAATGAATTGAGGAATTGGACTTGGGAATTTGACAAATCGATTGATTATCCTAGGTTGTGCGACGAATTGGCCTTGGACTTGAGTAGGTCAAACCTTAGGAGGTGCAAGGAGGAGTGAATTGTGTTGCTAAGTGAAGGTAAGGAATTTCCTAAATCAAGGCTAGGGGGATTGGACTCGATTTGGTAAGTCAAGGGCCGATTGGAACGGTTATGAGAAAATTCTCAAACGTAATAGCTTGATGTGTTCTTAGATGTTTTAGAATGATTGTATGGCATAGTCTATGCTTGAGTTGTTTGTGTGTTTGGGTGCCATTTGAATTGAATTGCATGCCACGAGATTTTTGAAACATATTAACATGCGCATTAGCCTTTGATTGTGAAATTTGAATTTAAATCAAGTTATTTGATATGATGTGGCATGATACATGATTTTGGCATGGCATGACGAGACCCTGAGGCGTGTGAGACGTGGGGCGGAAGGTTGAGACCCTGATGCGACGAGGTCTCAGGGTGAAGTATGATTAGGTGGCACCCTGATGCAACGAAGTCACGGGATTGAGATAGCCATAGTCCTGATGCGATCTAATCACGGGACAAAGTATGAGCTCATAAACCTTGCCTGGAACTGAACCGGGACCAGATGCGTTTATGTGGGTCACCGATGACGGTCTGATGCGCTTACGCGGGCTGAGACTGAGGCGACTAGTTCGCGGGCTAGAAAATGAGGCAGGCAAAGGTTGATAGATGTGGTGAAGTGGCAGGCTGAGCATATATGTGCATTTGCGTGTGACATAAGATTATAAATGCAGGCTTGTCTTCCGTATGTTGTGGTTTATTGGATTGTGACTTTCATGCCTATGTGTCCATGAGTTTGAATCTGTCGAGTGACGAGACTGCCTGAGTGGACGGTCAACCTGACCTAGGGTTAGGTTTTTCTTACTGAGATGTGTATCTCACCCCTTTTGGGGAAACCTTACTTTACAAATCCTAAGCAGTAGCGATGTGGCCTATCAGATTCGGGGACCCGCAGGAGATGACGGCTTTTTACGATGAGTTCCCCGATAGGCAGAGGAATATTTACGTGAGGAAATGTACAGTAGTATGGGTAGACGAGGGGAAGTCGGACTGGAAACCTCACAGGTTTGAGGCATGGTTTAGGAGGGACGGGGACAAGAAGGTCGGGCCGCTGAAGCCCCATAAGGTTCCAGAAGGTGTCATACCTCCCTGGTGTCAAGAGATTATTGTTGTTTGCTTGCAGGGATGATTGCGTGCTCGTGCTGGAGGCGCGGGGCATGACAAGTAAGTCCTTGAGTGGATTGGAACTTGAAAACCTTGTGGCTGGTTGTCATTCCTGATTTGAGGAATGGTGATGGGACTCCGCAAAGGAGGAGAATGATCGAAAGACTTATGAATAAGAGGATTCCTGCTATGGATTTCGAGCAGAGAGATATTCATTATGAATATGGAACGTGCCTACAGGAAATGGCTAATTACCTCGGCGTAAGACACATGGTGGAAAGTGAGTAGTAAGCCTTTTCTATGATGGATGAGGTCGAGGAAGAATCGACATGCTAGTTTGCCTGAAGTTAATGATTTTCCTAGGATCGGTTGATTGAGCTGGAACTATGAGAAATGAAATCAAAAGTTGCTATTCCCTAAAGAATAGGGCATTGCTCTTAAAGGGGCGATCGGACCATGAAATGGTCGTTGACGAAAAGAAAAATGAACGGACTTGATAGTCCTGACGGGTTGTGATTCTAGTAAATGATTTAGTGAACGAAAAGAGCACCTAGAGAATACTTGCAAAGTGATTCGAGGTAATCGAATTGACCATTCGACAAGTGAACGAGTGAAGACCCAAGGACGAACAGGTATTGTCACTTGAGGTGACTGAGTTATGGGAAAAAGAATGTGAAAATATGGTGGCATTTGAATCCTGAAGTAAAGGTATCGCCGTCAGCGCAAACTCCAAGGTTGCCGTCCAATGCAATGGGAATGACAAGGTGAATTTGAAGTGAGAAAATGCTACGGAGTTGAGTAGTTCCTTTCTTAGGGTAAGAGACCCCATTGTAAAAGGAAGAAAAACTCTAAATTGTCTTAGTATTATGATTGAGCGTCTGTACCGAGAAAGAGGACACAGAACTTGAATGATTCCTAGAAGTGAAATCGGAAAGATAGTCTTGTAGACAATGTTGAATTCCAGGATGATATTGACGTTTAGCGGAATGAACGAAATTGGGATAAGGTCACCTTAGTGAGTTTTGGAACTTAGGGGCTAAAGCACTAATGCTTCTCAAGATAAGAGTGACAAAAATAAGTAAAATGTCGTGCGGTCCTAGAGGAGACCCGTGACGACAGAGAGCCAAGGTCTGAGCTCTCAAGTGAGAAGTGCGATAAATAGTTTGGAAGATTCGACATCTGGCGGAAGTAAGTTGATAATCGACGAACTAAGTGCCCAAGGAACGGTTGAATTGGTCATTACCGTCTTAAGAGGCGATGGTTGAACTCATGTAAGGAGCCATGAGAAACATGAACAATTTTGAGAGCGTCATATGGGCTCTAAGGAAATGTCTATTGCATGTTAAATATAAAGAGCGCAAGTTGTGGGCCTGATGAAGTAAGATTCACGCATTAGAATAAGTGATAAATCCTTTGAGAATTGGAATAAGTGATGAAGCAACTATAGTCGATGTGAGTTGCGAGAAGTTGAGATTTACTAAGATCAATGAACTGCAATAGACGGACCGTGGAAAGATTCCCTACAAGAGCTGTTCCATTGGTGAAATGGACTAAGGACGAGTCGTGACACGAATGGGTGAATGAACGTGAAAAGAGTTTTCGAAGACTTGAGTTAAGCTAATGACTACGCCATTTATGACGATTCCGATTGGAAATTGAAACGCTTATGAAGGTCGTAATGACACGACGCAAAATGAAACTTGAGGCATAACAAGGCGACTTGAATTGGATGCTGCTTGTACGTCGTGACAATAATGCCATATGAATTGGCATACGTAGAACATGGTTGGAATTGGTTTGCGAATATTCTCACAACAAGGTTTGGAAAAATCTTACTTGGGTGGAGGAAAATTTCAAGTTTATATCTACTCCAAAGATATCAAGCAGTAGTTTTCTGAGAGGAATTGAACGAGAGGCAACGCCGAAGGATGAAATTGCTTGTGGATATGAGAGCGTTGCATGGATAAAAAAAAGACCTCAAAGTTTTGTGAACTATAAGAAATTAAGAGCATGGACTACCTAAAGGGAATTGAAGGCGAGGCATGTGGAACGAAAAGCTCACCCAAGTGTTGTTATAGCGATATTCATATCGCTAAGGAAGGGTGGATTGTTTGATGGATGCTTACCATTGAGAATTAAACATGGTTTAATTGGCAATGGAAGGACAAATCTTCCCTCAAGAAGTAAGAGATTCAACTCTTAAATTGGAAGTTTGCTAACGGACTAGCGTGATGGCCACTGGAAACACTTAGCCTGAGGGCCAAAAGGAAATTGAGGTGTGCCATGATCAAACCTCGATACTAGAGGGATTATAGGAATGAAAGGGACCCTTGAGGTCCATGGACGGAAGTACGAGTCCAGCATTGAAGAGAAACTTAAGGAGATGACCCCATTGAAATTCAAAGGAAGAATTATGGTGTTTCTTGGGGATGGCACAAAAATGTGCCAAGATGCATATATTTATATCGGTGATAAGGTTGAAAGTTGAAATTTGTCTATCTTGTAGTCGAGCACTAGATGTGTCGATGGAAGGGAAGGACATAACGACGAAAGCTAAAGGACCACTTTGATCCAAGGGAAATTTCGGATGGAGTCGAGAATGGATTTCTACAGAAGTAACCATGTGAATGTTTATGGAGTAAGGGCTCATAACTCGATTTGATTAATGGAGGGCAAATTGATAAAGCCCTTGAATCTCTGTTAGCGAGAAAGGAAGCTTGAAAGGAGTAATACACCGAAGGGTATGGACATTAAGAGTGCATTCTGGTGAGGGCTTGATAAAATGAATATGGACAAATGAAAGAGATAAGGTGAACACTTGAGGAAGAGCTGCTAGCAAATGATATGAATACCAAAAGAGAATGGAGAGAAGCCCACTGGATTGAGGACTGAAGGAGACAAGTTCCAGAGGAAAGATAGTTGGGTTGGAAAGGACGAGCAAGATCGTCAAGCCATGAAAAGGATTATCCGGAAGAGTGAGGGTGCGACAAGACGCCAATATCCCAAAGGATTGGATGGGTTGGAAAGTTGCGAATTTCGAGGACAAAATTTCTTTGAGGGGGAAGAGGTGTGACATTATGATTTTCAATCAATTTCAGGCTCATTAATGAGAAGTGTATATCTAGATATGTATTTCAGACATATTCCGCTCGAATCTGATCAATTCGAGTAGACTGACCAGAAGGAAAAGGCTAACGCGAGACGAGGTACGTGGACCTAGGGAACCTGGATAGGAACCGACGCTTTGACCATAAGGATTGTCTAGGAAACTAGCGATAGACCTTTACAATTACATGACAACCAAAGCGGCCACGAATTGATGAGCCCTAATCGTGATATGAATCACGAGGTCGATACGCGAACTGTCTGCAAAAACCACCAGTCGGTTCGCGATAGGCTGGAATCACGTATGGCAGAGAAAACCATCAGAAATGAGCCTTGAAAATTGAAAATGGAGAATCAAGAATTCCAACATTACAATTAGATTGGCCGTCGCCCTATTGGAGATAATTGGATTGAGAAAAACGACGTTCTGGACGTCGGGGGTACAATGACCGTTTTGCCCTCAAGCTTAGAACCTTCCCCAAGCAATTGAAGAAGGGAAATTTTGACATTTAACCCCTCAAAGCTGCTGAAAATACAAGGGGGGAATGTGGACCATTGGATCTCCTTTGGAAAAGACAATTCCAAGTGTCACAAGATGGACAAGGGATGGTCATATCCAACTTTTTCCACCTACCATTCAAGCCCCTTTGACCAAGCCTTATATATAACACATTTTCTCTCTCCTCACCTCATTTTTGGCTGGCCATGGCACCCCAAGACTCACGCCACTCTCTCTTCTTCTTCCTTCTTGATTCTGCCATCGCCGACCAGTTCTGGGAGTTCTGTTCGGTAGTTCCGGTGACCACTTCTGGCCACCATTCGGCCACCGGTCAACCACACCGACAAAGATTTACATCTTGCCGACATCCTCGATCAAGAATCAGGTCGATTGGAGCACCGAGGAGTCCCGAGCAGAGTTTCTCCCGAGAGCCGACGGAATCTGCTCCAGCCTGAAGTAGGTAACGTTTTTTACCCTTTTGGAGGCTGAAATGTTGGATTTTTGAGGTCAAATTTTGTGGAGACCTAGTAGACATGTAGATGAATCTATGGTAAAAAGTTGAGAGTGATTTGAGGAAGTTTTAACCTCGAAATGGACTTGTAAATCTTGAACAGAAAACTGTCGGATTCTGACCTTGGGTGAACCGGCGACTTTCAACGGAATTCCTACGACCAATCGACTCCAAAATCACGGTGAGCCTCACAAACCCTTAGATAGACATGTTAAAAGGTAGGATAAGGGCTAGATGTTGGATTTGGAGTTGAATTAGGGCTGGTAGCTCACGGCATGCATAGAACCGTGAGGAACCGGTTTGGTTCTGTGCATGGCTGAACCTTGGAGGGCTGTTGGCATTGGATTGTCGGGCCCAAATTGGTGATTAAGGCATGTTAAGAGGATGAGGGTTATGCTATGGTAGTTTTTAGTTTATGGATTGAGAATTTGGACAAGAGAATTGATGAAATTGGTTGGATTTTATTAGGTTGCGTGGTGAATTGGTCCTTGGATTGATTTGACCGAAACTTTGAGGACCCAAGAAGAGGAAATTGTGATATCGAAATCAAGGTAAGGGAATTCCTAACCTTATGCTAGGAAGATTGGACTCGATTGGGCGAGTCGAGAGACGAATGTAAATGATTTGTGAGAGTTGTCAAGAGAATTGTGCTTGGAATGCCCTGGAATGGTATAGGGGTATATATGTGCCATTGCTTGTGTTTGAATTGTCCGCCATGTGTGTGTATCATTTGATTGCTTTGCATGCCATGAGTCTTTGAATCGTGCTTGATTTGCACATGTTGTCATGAATGGGAAATGAATTGGGAGATCATGGCATAAGCATAACATGGCGAGGCTCTGAAGCGTATGAGACGCGGGGTGGGAAATGATACCCTGATGCGACGAGATCACGGGGTGGAGTTAACATTGTGTGGCACCCTGGTGCGATGAAATGGCGGGGTTGAGATTGCTACGGTCCTGATGCTAATTATTCTCGAGACGGAAAGGCCCTGAGGCATATGAGACGCGGGGCAGGAGATGTATACCCTTATGCGACGAGATCGCAAGGTGGAGTTGATGATGTGTGGCGCCCTAATACGACGAGATCGCGGGGTTGAGATAGCTACGGTCCTGATGTGAACTATTCGCGAGACGGGGGTAAGAGATAATGAGATTTGCCTGAGATTTATCGGAACCTGATGCGTTTACGCGGGTTACCGATGACGGTCTAATGCGTTTACGCAGGCCGAGCCTAACGCGATTAATCGTACGCTGGAGATTGAGGCAGGCGAAGGTTGGTGGATATGGAGAAGTGACAAGCCGAGTGTGCATGTGTGTCTGAGTTTGACATAAGGTCATCGTTGCATGCCTGCCATCTACATGCTATTGATTTATTGATTCGTGCTTGATGCGCTAGTATGATTATGAGTGTGGGATTTCGGGATAGATGACTGCCCGAGTGGACGGTCAGCCTAACCTAGGGTTAAGACCCACCTTACTGAGATTTATATCTCACCCTAGTGGGGGCTTAATTTTTCAAGTTCCAGGCAAAGAAAGCACAAGCTTGCCAAGGATTGACATTTGAAGAGATATCTGACTAATTGTATTTAAGAGAGCTTTAAGATATGGATTTACATCTGTGAGATTAGGGATTGTCCTTCCTATCGGTGGAATATGGATTGAACCTTTGGGAATTGATTAATGAAATTTTGATGTCTCTGTCCTAAGTCATCGGGTGCTGATATATTTGTAAGTTGGGGTTGGCATCGCTTCCGTATGCGTGTTTCTTTCTGCGCCTAGAATATTGGCCATTGGATCCTAGAGTTTTCATAAACAGTACGGCTTGGTGGGATGTACACGTGCTCGCCGGGTTCGGGGCGTGACAAACTCCATCCATCGATGCTGTCTCATATTCAATTCTTTTTGCGAAAACAAATACTTCAAACTTTGATGATCCATATAATCTGGAATCTTTTGCCACACAAATAGTGTCTCTAAATCTTTAAGGTAAAGATAATGGCAGCTAATTCCAAGTCACGCGTCGGATAGTTCATCTCATGTGGTCTCGATTGTCGCGAGGCATAAGCAACCACTTTTTCATGTTGCATTAACACACACCCTAATCCTTTTAGCGAAGCATCGCTATATATCTCATAACCTCCAGGTCCAGAAGGAATAGTCAACACTGGTGCGATCGTTAATCGATGCTTAATTTCTTGGAAACTTTTCTCACACTTGTCTGTCCATTCGAACTTCACATCCTTCTTTGTTAACCTCGTCAATGGTGTAGCTGTAGACGAAAACTTCTCCACAAATCGCTTGTAGTAGCCTACCAATCCCAAAAAACTTCTAACCTCAGTAACCGTCGTGGGTTTAGGCCATTTCATCACTGCCTCAATCTTTGAAGGATCCACGACAATTCCTTCACTAGAAATCACATGACCAAGGAAAGCTACTTTACTCAACCAAAATTCGTATTTATTAAACTTGGCGTAAAGCAAATGCTCCCTCAGGGTTTGCAGAATTACCCTCAGATGTTCCTTGTGCTCATCACTGCTCTTCGAATAAATCAAGGTATCATCTATAAAAACAATAACGAACCGGTCCAAGTACTCCTTAAACACTCAACGCATCAAATCCATGAATGCAGTAGGAGTATTAGTCAAACCAAACGGCATAACCTTAAACTCATAATGTCTATATCTCGTTCTGAAGGCAGTCTTTCATATATCCTCATTCTTAATCCTCAGCTGGTGATAACCAGTCCTCAAATCTATTTTAGAAAATACCGATGCTCCTTGCAGCTGATCAAATAAATCATCTATCCTTGGCAAAGGATACTTGTTCTTGATAGTCACTTGATTCAACTGCCTGTAATCTATACACAAACACAAGGTTCCATCCTTCTTCCTCACAAACAGCACCGGCGCTCCCCATGGCGACGCGCTCGATCTTATGAACCCTTTATCAAGTAACTCCTGCATCTGTACCTTTAGCTCTTTCAACTCAGATAAGGACATTCTATATGGTGCCTTCCAGAGTGGCTCCATTCTAGGTGCTAACTTAATCACGAACTCAATTTCTCTTTCAAGTGGTAATCTTGGCAATTCTTTAAGAAAGACTTCAGGAATTTGACGTACCACCGCTATACTATCCAACTTCGGCTCCTCCACCGTCGTGTCTACTACAACAACCAAATAAGTTAGACACTCTTCGCTCAACAACTTAGTCGCCTCAAGTGACGAAACTAAAGGAATCGAAGTTTTTCCCCGACTTCCTACAAATTCGAAATTAGGGCGACCTTCCGGATAAAACCGAATTATCCTATCGCCACAATCTACTACTGTCATTTGCTTTACCAACCAATCTATGCCAATAATCACATCAAAATCATGCATAGGCAGCACAACCAAATATATCTTTCCTTCGCTACCATCAATCACTACCTTACAGTCCGTACAACCTAGCGAAACTAGCACATTATCCTTTAATGGTGTAGCAATATGTAACAACACATTTAATGGTTTCAACTCTACTCCTACTAGATCAGCAAACTGAGTAGATATAAAGGAATACGAAGCACAGGGATCAAATAAGGCATAGGCAACTTGGTCACATAAATAGAACGTACCTATGACCACGTCAGGCACTTCCTCCGCCTCTCTACGTGCCATAACATACACTATCTCTTGGGTTGGTGGTCGATTCTGCTCATTCTATAGGGCTAGGCAAGCTGTCCAGATTGTTGTCTTTGTCCTTGAGCTTGGTTCCCTGAAGCTTGATTTGGACAATTCTTCATCTGGTGGCCCATCTGACCACATTTATAATGCGCTCCCGTCCAAGTAGGACAAGGACCATTTTCATGTCTCCTCCCACAAATACGACAATACCAGTTGAACTGGTTCATCGGCTTTCTCATATTTCTATGAATCGGTGGAACAAATCGCTGATTATTCACCATCGGCCTTTTTCCCAACTGCCGATTATCTCTCAAAGGCATAAACCGCGATCCAGAAGCAACGCCTCTTTCTCTAATATCCCTTTCAATCATTTGACTCTTCTCATAGATCTCTCGATACGTTCTCAAGTTCACAGTTATTATCCTACTGCGAATCTCTGGTCTTAGACCATATCGAAATCTTTGTGCTTTTTCAAATGGATCCTCAACTGACCTTGGTGCATACATCGATAATCTTGCAAACTTAGCTTCATACTAATCCACAGTAGGCTGATTTTGTCGCAACTGTTGAAATTCCAATCGTTTCTTCTCACGTGCTGTCTCAAAAAAATACTTGTCGTTGAAAGCAGCAGTGAAGATAGCCCACGTGACATTCTGATTATCATGTCATTTCAAGACTCATTGATGACAATGTATCTAACGATGTATTTCAGTCGTATCTCGCTCGGATCTGATCAATCTCGAGTTGACTGACCAAAAGGGAAATGCTAATGCGAGACAAGGTACGTGGACCTAGGGAACTTGAATAGGAAATGACGCTTTGACCATAAGGATTGTTGATGGGTCATTTAGAGCCATAAAAGGCGGATCTAAGAATGATTAAGGAATACATTATTAGCATTATATGATTGGGGCGCGGGTGATGCTGCTTAAAGCAATATATAATTTGCAAAATTTTTCTAAATCGAACAGTGACGATCGAGGCCATCAGAACTAGTGATAGACCCTCACAATTTCATGACAACCAAAGTCGCCATGAATTAACGAGCCCTAATTGTGATATGAATCACAGGGTCATGCGCGTAAGGTCTGCAAAAACCACCCGTCGGTTCGGGATATGCTAAAATCGCATTGAATAGAGAAATGATTCAGAAACAAGTCTTGAAATTCGAGAATGGAGAATCAAGAATTCCAACATTACAATTGGATTGGCCGTCGCCTTATCAAAGAAAATAGAAAATGAAAAATGACGTTCTGAACGTCGGGGGTAAAATTACCATTTTGTCCCTCAAGTCTTAACCTTGCCTATATAATTGGACAAGGGTATTTTGGTATTAAACCCCACCCATGGCTGCCGAAAATGTGGAAAAACCATAGCCATTGGATACACTTTGAATGACACCTTGCACAAGTGTTAAGAGATTGAGCCATGAGTTGATGTGTACACATTTTACCTACCATTCCACACAAGTTGACCTTTGAAATTTCATATACCTCTCTCTCTCTCTCCCCCTCACATGGCCGATCATCACCTCCTCCATCTGCCATTTCTTCTTCTTCTTCTCTTGCTCGTCAGCTCGCTGCCCTGTTCCGACCAACTCATTGTTTCGTCCGATGATCGATTGAGGTAAAACCACCAGCAATAGAAATCTTATCGTCTTTTCGTTCTAACAAGGTATTATGAGTCCAAATCCACCCAACCATTTGTCCCATAGAGCCATTTGAAGGAGCAAAGGTCAGGCTGGTCAGTTTTGAATCCAAGAGCTCCAACCGACCAGTCCCTACCGTCCCACCATTTCGGCCATATCTTTGTCGTCCGATATCGGATTGAGGTAAAACCACTTCTATCTGAAAGATTATTGTCTTGTGATTCTAGGGATATATTATAAGATCTATTTGATCCAACCGTTTGACCTGTAGGTCTGTTTGAGTAGGCAAAGGTCAGGCGAGGTCAGATTTTGAACGGTTTTGGGGAAAGACCTGTTCCAGGGTCTTCCGGACTTCAAATGGATTCAAATTTTTGGTGAGGTCTTTTAAACTTATAGTATTAAAGTTGGATGATCTGTGGTAAAATTTTTGAAGGAATTTGATGGAGTTTTGACCCTAAATGGGTCTTGTGTTTGAAGGACCAGATCTGATCGTTGGAGGAACTGAAGGAACCGGCGCCGTTCGTGGACCATTTGGCGTCGAATTGAGCTCAAAATTTCGAAGAGGCTCACCAACCCTTAGAAATTCATGTTAGTAAGTGGATTAGTGAATAAATTGAGGATTGGAGATAATTTAAGGGCTGATTAGTTGGGATATACACAGAACCGAAAAATGTCTGGTTCGGTTTTGTGCATGCCGGTTCTTTTGAGGGCTATTGACGTTGAAATTGAGTTTTAAATTCATCATTGAGACATGTTAGGATGTTGATAAACATGTCAATAAGGTTTATATCCCATGGAGTGGCGAATTGAGTAAGAAAAATTGACGATTGGATGGATTTCCTTAAGTTGCGCGGTTGAGTTGTCCTTAGACCGTTTGGACCAAACTCTTGAGGTGCTTGGGAAGAGGATTGCGTTGCATTAAGCTTGAGGTAAGGGGAATCCTAAACCTTTGATAGGAGGATTGGACTCGATTGGGCAATTTATGCGTGTATGGATCGATTTTTGGAGGTTTATAACATGATGACCCAATGTGCATCCTAGAATGGTATAGAGGACTTGAACGTGTGACAATGTTTGTGCTTGAGTTGATTACCATGTTTGAATGTCAAATTTGATTGTGTTGCTTGCCATAAGTTTATGGTTTGTGCATGAGTTTGCACTTGGCATTATATGGATGAATTGAATTAAACTTGTGGCATGTCTGAGATGTTGGAATACCCTGAGGCTATGAGACGCGAGGTTGTGTGGATAAATACCATGAGGCGCTGAGGCACGGGGTAGAAATTGAATGGCACCCTGAGGCGTATGAGACGCGGGGTTGAGAAGGCCATAGACCTGATGCGTTCGAACGCGGGACAGGGTTATGATGTGTCAATACAGGCCTGGAGTAACATAGAAAACCTGATGCGTTTACGCGAGTTTGTCAATGAGACGGTCTGATGCGTTTACGCGGACCGAGCTTGATGCGTTATAAACGCGGGCATGAAAGTAAGGAGGTAGGAAAGGGAGGAAGGTACAATCTGGCTTGAAATTTGTGCTTGAGTATAATAATGTGATAAGATGCCTCGATTGCATGCTTGCCATCTGTGTGTATCTTTGTGATAGTGGAATGCCTCATACGATTTTGTATGCATTATTAGCGTTGCGTATGTCTGAGTGGACTGTCAACCTAACCTAGGGTTAGGACCCACCTTACTGAGATGTATATCTCACCCTGTTGGGGATTAACATTTTCTTCAGGCTTCAGGCGATGGAGCATCAGTAAGTTCAATGATTGGCATTCGTGGGAGTAATAAGTGAATGACTACAAGATATTTTATGAACTTACGGATTGTATTTTATTTTGCGATTGTAAAATGGAACCACTACTAATTGTCCCTAGTCATTTGTTTTATTGTATGGAGTGGAGATGACTGAAGCTTCCGCTTGTAATTGGATTATATGTATTGTGGGCCGAAAGATCCTGGAAGACTTTCAAAAAGGAACGGCTTGGTGGGATGTTCACGCGCTTGTCGGGTTCGGGGCGTGACAACCAAGTCAAGGTTGTACCTTCAGAAAATACTCCTCCCTTCGAGGCACTCCACCAATCATGCGCAGTTCCTTCGAGCTGATACACTACTAACAAAACTTTCTCTTCATCAATGCATCTCAGCACTTCAAAAGCCTTCTCGAGTTTCTCAATCCACCTTGGAGCCAACTCAGGATCTCCAGTTCCATCGAACTGGGTCGGTTTCAGTTTAATAAACTGCTCAAATAGCTGACCCATCAGTCTATTGGCATTGACGTCGCCTTGAGCATTCCCAACTTCAGCACCCTGGGCATTGTTTCCGTTTACCATATACACAGCTGCCACTGCAGCTTCAACGGCTTGAGCTATAATCTCAATTCTGTCTTCTGGTTGCCTAAGAGCTGCTGCCGCTCTATCTTGAGCTTCCTTTCCCATAAGCTCTCCAATCTGTTCTAAGGCCCTTAGGACTCCTTCCATTCTTGGATCCTCGGCCACCGGAGCTCTCGAACTAGAAGCTCTGCTTCTCGACCTTCTAGGTCTATTACTCATACTTGGTCAACTTAGTTTACCTGAGTTACCATAATTCCACCATGGAATTAGAGACCTAAATCACTTGCTCAAGTCGAATAATTCTATGCTACCCAACAAAGTAGCAATCGCAACACCATATCCATTCACTCAGGCATTCATATGAGCACATCAACCAGGGATACAAATCCACCCTTCATGTAACTTCATACAATCAGAGGTAACAATTCGCTCAATAAATCAGCATCCACAACAACTTGATATGCAAAGCTTGACCCTTCATTGGTTCCCCACAACCATGCAATTTCAAAATGTCAATCACATGAGCCAATCATATGCTATGCATTAATGCTTGACTCAATGACTCACCCTAGGGTCTCACTACCCCAACTCATCCGAGTTACAACTTATTACTCCAATCCTCAATATGTTGGACTCTTGGTAACCTGCTTTGATACCACGTCGAACGGAGATGTAACGCCTCACGTCCCCTGGAGCCCATTACATCTACCTCAGCCTAGTAATTACCCAGGAACCTTACACGGCCTAATATGATATGAAGTGCGCATTCAAAAGGTGATACAAACATCTTTGTACAAAAAGAAACAAAAGGAAATTAGATGAGTTAAAATCACACCATATATACAACCCACAAATGTTCGGTACAGATAACGGAAGGGAAAAGACAAAATGATAAAGCCACACACCTAGGTAAGAAAAAGGAACGTAGGCCTATGGTTCAAAGGTTACTACTATACCTTTCCCAGAGCCTAACATCAAAATGGTTCATAATTCAATGTAACATCTTCAACTGGATTTCTCAGAAGAACAGCTTGAGTCGTCCCTTCCATTGTCCTCCTCATCATCTGGATTGTAATCAGAAAAAGTCTTGGAGGGTCCCTCTTCAGAAGATTCTTCAGTGTCTTCCTCAGTTTCTTCTTCTTCTTCAACTTCTGTTTCGTCATCCTCGTCGAAGGCCTCGATTGCATCGGCAAAAATCTCTATGTAATTCACGTATTCCGTAGAAGAAAGTGGAGACTTCGGCTCTTCAGGTATGTTCCTTAAACCTCCCACGGATGTTGAGTTATCCACTTCAATATCCGGTCGGGACGGATGACACTAGGTTAGAATTGCTTCCCATGGAACATCCTCAGGCAGCAGAGGTTCCATCAAGCTACTGTTTCCCACTTGACGAAACCATGCCTCAAAATGGTGGGGTTGTAATTCCAGCTTCCTTCATCTATCTAGACAGTTGTGCTCTCCCTGACATACACGATACTCTTCTTAGTGGGGAACTCATAAAAAAGGGCGGTCATCTCCTTGGGATCGCCCAGGCGGATTGGCAGCATGGCTAAGAGTTGGGGTCTGAAAATGGTGTCCCACTAAGGGGTGAGATCAACATCCTAGAAAGTGAAACCTAACCTAAACCTCAACGCCAGTCCCTCTAGACCACCCACATAAATGTCATAAAAAATGCAGGCAATCAATCATTCAATGGCACAAGGCATCGAAGAATTGCATATATCAATCAAGCAAGAATGGATAAGAATACATTTAACCACATATAACCTCAGGGTGCAAGCTAGATGCATGTACAACATTTAAATCAATACATAATTGTCAGAGGTTCCATCAAGCTACTGTTTCCCACTTGACGAAACCATGCCTCAAAACGGTGGGGTTGTAATTCCAGCTTTCCTTCATCTATCCAGACAGTTGTGCTCTTCCTAACATACACGATACCATTCTTAGCTGGGAACTCATAAAAAAGGGCGGTCATCTCCTTGGGATCGCCTAGGCGGATTGGCAGCATGGCTAAGACTTGGGGTCTGAAAATGGTGTCCCACTAAGGGGTGAGATCGACATCTTAGAAAGTGAAACCTAACCTAAACCTCAACGCCAGTCCCTCTAGACCACCCACATAAATGTCATAAAAAATGCAGGCAATCAATCATTCAATGGCACAAGGGATCGAAGAATCGCATATATCAATCAAGCAAGAATGGGTAAGAATACATTTAACCACATGTAACCTCAGGTGCAAGCTAGATGCATGTACAACATTTAAATCAATACATAATTGTCACAAATAATATAAACTCCCATTTCCTCGGCTCTCTGCCACATTATATTTCTCTGGCACCTTTGCCATTTGACATCACTGGGGCCACAGGCCAATCGATGTCCTTGTACCACTAGGGCCACAGGCCAATCGGTACGGTCAAGGCTCACAGCCATTCAATGCCACCGGGGCCATAGGCCAATCGTTATTCTTTTTTTCATTTGAGGTCACCACCCTCCGATACCACTAGGACCACATGCCAATTGGTATCCTCAACACTTCTCTCATTGGATTCACAATGCCATCACAACACGTACAATTCAACTCATAAAATTCACCATTCATTCAATAAATCGTCTAGTAGTGTCCTAGCATTAAGGTAAAAGTTTAGGAAACACTTACCTTGATTAATTAACACAATGTCACACAATGCGACTATCCTCAATGCCACAAGTTTGAACTCTCCACGAATTCTTTGTCAACCTAGAAATATTTACTAATCTTAAATCAGAAACCATAGAATGCTCACTTCCATTAACCTAATCATTCCTTAGTCATACTATAGGCAATTCAAGATACATTTTCTAACAATTGAGCACATGGCAACGCTCCCCTCGAACCCTTAATGTGTTCAGTTCACATGGTCATATACAAGGCAATACTTAAATTAGAGGTTCAAGCATCAATTTTGACCATAATTCACCTCCAAACCTCAATCCACTTCTCACACTTTCCATTGACCCCTCACCTTATATCATATTGGACATTATAAGTCAATTGAAGTCCAAATGCTCCTTATTCAGCGCCCCAACAGAACCGGCCAGCATGTATTCATCCTCAAAACAGAACCGGTTTTGGGTTCTAACTGCTCAATCGAGCCATACTTCAGTCCCAAGCCTAACTCTTTACACAAATAACATACCAAGAACTTAATTTACATGATTAGAAGCTCACCAAGAGATTTGAAGTGAAACCACATTCCAAGGACCTCAGAACAACCCAGTCTCTGCACGAACAGAATATTCATCATCAATGTTCAGCCATGAAAACCTATTTCAACATCATCCAACTTGTAGCCACAGACTACCTCACCCTAGTACTAGATGTTATGAAGGTTTTCTAAAATATTTGAGGCCAATCGGAGTCTCTAAGAGGTAGAACGAAGACCTACCTCAACTCGCGCGAATTTCGTCCGATTTTGGTCTCAGGACTACACAGCAAAAACTACTCAACGAAACCTCGAGCTACCACTTGGAACATGTCAGGGACATGTCAATCTTGATCTTGATGTCAGTGTATGGCCAGACAACGCTAGAAGAGGTCCGACAATCACATCAAACAGGCGGGCAAAATCCTATCTTTTCGGTTGTGAGCAAAAGGAGAGGAAAATGCAAGGGAAATTATGGGATGGCTATACACGGCTAAAGAGGCTTCCAAATAGTTGTCTCACACAAATAATATGGGTTAATTTGACAAGATATGATTAGGTGAGGGTAATAAATGCTTTGGGGCTTCAATGGTTGACATGTGGCATACTCTAATAATACAACTTAAGGCTTTGACTCTTCTTTGACCCCTTGTATATCAATTTTTGGTAGCCAATGGTGGAGCGGGGATGACCATTTTGACCTTCTTGAGCTCTTAAGGCAAGGTAAATAGTCGAGGGGCAAAATGGTAATTTTACACTTTCAGTCCAAATTTCACTTTTTCAATTCGAAACTACCATTTGGCGAGACGTCATCAAGTTCTTATCTAGAATTGGAATTCTCTATTTTCAATTGCCACTTTTGAGCTTCTATTTCATGATCATTCGTCCGTCGATCGTAATTCCAGTTTATCTCAAAATAACGGGCAGCTTTTGTAGACGTTACACGTATCGACTCTGTGATTCTCATCACACTGAGGAAAACTCAAGTTACGATAGCTTTGGTTGTCATATAATTGCGAGGGTTCATCGCTAGTTCTGACGGCTTCAATCGTCATAGCTTGATTTAGGAAAATTTACAAATTATACATTGGTTAAGCGGCATCACCCGGATCCTATCATATAACGCTGGCATTGTATTACTTAATCGTTATTTGATCGACCTTATTGGCTCAAAATGTTCCCTCAACAATCCTTATAGTCATAGCGTCATTTCCTTTTTCGAGTTTCCTAGGTCCATGTACCTTGTTATGCGTTAGCCTTTCCCTTTTGGTCAGTTTACTCGAGATTGATCAGATTTAAGTGAGACAAAACTGAAACACATCGAAAGATACATTCTTATTCAATAGCCTCTAATGGTAGGAAATTCAAAACGTCACATATCCCATTAGATTGAATCAATCTTATGATCATTGGTAACATCCTAAGATAGCGAACACTGAAAATAAATCTTGAGATTAAGTAAGAGTCATGAAAGGACTAAATTTGAGGAACTTTTATCTTTAAGAGTCTCACACGGCTATAGAATTGATATCAAAACTATTGACAACTCTTCTTGGTTGTTTCTTGCATACGTAATATGAAGTACGTATTACAACATTCTCTCATTGTCCATGGAGCGTATATCTTTTCACTTTTAATACCATACATATGATAGTTCAGACTTTCCATATGTCTAACTTGAGTTCACAAATCTACTCTCATCAAAGAATCCATCAGAACTCACATCTGGCATCAAAGACAAATAAAGTGAAACATGTAGGCTATTTCACTTTTGGTCATAACAACGACATCAAAATTTCAAGCTTGAGCTCTCAATTATCACTTAAATAATGAGCTTGAAATTGTCTCATCTCTATTCATCACGCAGTAAATAGAGGCAATTATCCATGTGATTGGGCTAATATTCATCTGTCCAACATAACTTTTCAGTATCATGCACTAAATATTAGTAGCATAAATGTTATACAAACTCATAAGCATCAATAAATATCCAGTACTCCTACTTTTACGCACTTCTAGAGATTTCAATGTAGGGAACTAATCCATTTGTCAACACATGACTAAGGAAAATATCTCCATGGATTCACTTCGTTAGAAGATATGCTATTATTTTGTGCGTATATATGTAATGTATATTCACATCTTTTCGTACAATCATGTCTTTCACGAAATTATATTTCGTGACTATATGTTTGGTCTTGCTCCTTGGTGTAAGCTTTTACTGCTTGGCTATCACAATTAGCTAATTATTAAACCTGCAACATCTTTAGCAACACCCCACTTACCCAAACATCTCTTGAGCCATACATTCTCATGTACTGTTGTTGATAATACCACGAGATCAATTTCTATCATGGATAAGGCTATACAAGTCTAATTCTTACTATTCCAAGATATTGCACCACTACACAATAAGAATACAAATCCAAAGGTAGATTTTCTCTCATCTAAACCTCTTTCTCATTCAATATCAGTATAACCTTCAAGGCGCAGATCTCTACCTTGAATTCAATGGAAAATTGGCAGTACTTTCTAGATACCTTAGGATTCTCTTGATGGCAATCTAATATGCTTGACCTGGATTAGAGTGGTACACACACTATTCCAACATTATTACAAATGTCAGGTCTTGTACACATCATAACATACATTAAGCATTCAAGCATTAACAAATGAAACACTTTCCATTCTGCATTTTCTTGTGGAGTCTCAAGATATATTGCAGCTTAGACTTTTACCTCATGTAATAGGAGTATCTTTGGGTTTATAGTCTTACATACAAAATCATTCAAGGACTTTATCCATATAAGTTTCTTGTGAAAGAGACCATAATCTCTTTGAACGTTCTCTTGAAATATTAATTTCAAGAATATATGCAGCTTCGCCCATATCTTTTTATTTCAGAATTGGAACATAACCAATTCTTGACTTTATTAACAAACTCCATATTGTTCCAAGCAATCAGTATATCATCAACATATAATGATAAGATGACATATTGATCTTAGGATCTTTTGATATATACGCAATGATTTTCATCAATCATTACAAAATCATATGCCATTAAAGACATTACAAAAAGACAATACCATTGTCTCAAAAAATGCTTAAGGCCATATATCGATCTCAAAATTCGACATACTTTTTTTGTTCTTGGCCATTTGTAACAAACCCAACGGGTTGTTTCATAATTTTTTTTATTCTCTAATGAGAAAATCAGTCGTTACATCATTTTGATGTAACTCAAGATCCATACAAATCACTATTGCTGAAAAAAGGTGAATTGAGGTACATCTCACCACAAGAAAACAAATCTCTTCCCAATCAATTCCTTCTTATTGATTATACCCTTTCACCATAAGGCGAACTTTATATCTCTCAATCAAGCCATTAGCTTTACATTTTAATTTGATAACACACTTGCTCCCAATGACTTTTTGTCCATTTGAAAGATTAACCAGTTCCCAAACTTCATTTGATCTTATTGACTTCATCTCTTTTTCCATTGCTTATATCCACTTTTCTTTATTAGGGCAAGTCAGATCAACATTTACATTTCTTGGCTCATCCTCTTCTTATAGAGCGACCATGAAAGCTTTGTCTTCAATGTCTAAACATCAACAAATCGACGAAAAACGCTTTTGCGACTTGTTCGCTAAATTGAGGATTGTACACTTAGTACATCAAGCTCCATTTTGCTCCCACTCGGCGACTTGTTCGCCGTATTGAAGATCGTATACTTAGTACATCATTCTCCATTAAGCTCCCACTTGGATTAGATAATGACGACATCTTCTTCATATTAAGTGGTTGCAATTGAAACTAGTTCAAAATAAAATTTTCACTTCTCACATTGCTCCCGCTTGTATTAGATGCCCTAGTAGAGTCATCATTACTATTCAAGATTTCAAATAGAGAATAGTCTTCACTTGTATTGCCTTTTTTTTTTGGAAAATACATTCACTAAGAATGTGACATCTCGTGATTCAAATTTAGTTGCACTTCCTACTTTCTTGCTTACCTATAATACAACCCTTTCGAGTGCTCTTAGTATCACATGAAGATACTCTTTTATGCCTCTAGGGCCTAATTTCCCATACCAATGGGAGAAAATGTGTATATAGGAAGAACATCAAGATATGAGAAAACTCAAATCTTATTTTCGACCTACCACAACTCATATGGAGTGGAAGTAACTGATTTAGAAGACACAGTTAAAAATTTAGACATCAATCAGCAAAATTTCACCCCAAAAGGTGATAGGCAAATTAGCTTGTGCCATCATAGACCTAACCATTCTCATGGAGACTTATTTCTTCTCTTAGCAACTCCATTCTGTTGAGAAATCGCTGGAACAGTCAATTATCTTTATATTTCTTTTTTAGATAAATTTTCTTGACCTCGATCGATTTTTTTTAAAGATTTTTTATAAAACACAAAAATAAAAGTTCTCAAAGTAACTTATGCCTCAAATTTATGAGAAATCGAAAACAACATATCCGAATCGAGTGTAATCATCTATAAAAATGATGAAATAAATAGCTCATACCTTATTCTCACATTCATTGGACCAAATATGTCTGAATGGATCAATCGCAAAGGAAACTCAGCTCTTATTCATTTTCCAAATGGCTTGCTCATTGTTTGTCCCGCTAGTTAATACTCACAAATAGGCAAATTGATTTTTTTAATATTACCCAATAAGCCCTCTTTAGCTTATGTAAATATTTGCCATTGGGCCAATGTGACCAAACCTAGCATGCCACATATTCATATCATCACAAATTATGAAACATAGTGAATAACTAATGTTCACATTATTATACTCAACAATTAGCACAATGTGCGACATTTCAAATTTTCGACCCCTCAAGGCTTGAGATATGAAATGGAATCTCAAAATTGAAAAATGAAAAATAAAGATTTCAACGTTCTAATCAAATTAGATATTGCCTCATCGAAGGTAAATTGAATTGGAAAAACGATGTTTTGGACGGCGAGAGCAAAATTACCATTTTGCCCCTCAAGAATTGACCTTGTCTTAACAATTGAAGAAGGGCAATTTAGTCAATTCTAAGATCCTAGTGGCTGCCGAAAATATGAATACATATTGGACAATGGAAGTCAAGGTTAGCCGTAGCCTTATTTAGATGAAGACAAGTGGAGTTTTGGGATTGGTTAACAATTAATGCAAGCTTTTAACTTACCATTCAAAGAAGTTGACCAAGTGAGATCAAGCCTAATTCCTTCTTCTTTCTCATTTTCATGGACCACCTTTCCCCTCTCTTCCTCTCATTTTCTCTTTCTTTCTCCTTCACCCGAGCTGCTGTTACCCGACCAGACCCGACCCGTCCCACTATTCCCGCAATAACTCGTTTGTCCGATACCGGATCGAGGTAAAACCATCGCTAAATGAAAGATTATTGTCTTATCTTTCTGTAGATATATTATAAGAACAATTTTGACCCAATAGATCTTCTCGTAGCTCTATTTAAGTGGACAAAGGTCCAGATAGGGCAAATTCTGACCAAATTGGGGGAAAGTATTCGTTTAGCCACTTCGAGGCTTCAAATTGCTTCAAATTTTAGGTGAGAACTTCCTAACTCATAGCACTTATGTTGACTGAGTTGAAATTGTGAGTTTGGTTGAGTTTAGAGGTGTAACCATGGCCATCTTGTGGTGACTTTTCAAAGTAGTTTTTGACCGCCGGTGGACATAGGAGAAATGGGGTTGTTTGCGGCTCTTTCCGACGTCGGCTGTGACATTCTGATTTCCAGTCGATTTCAAGCTCATGAATGAGAAGTGTGTATCTAGAGATCTATTTCAATCATATTCTGCTCGAACCTGATCAATTCGAGTAGATTGACCAAAGGGGAAAGGCTAACGCAAGACGAGATACATGGACCCGGGGAACTCAGATAGGAAATGACGTTTTGACTATAAGGATTGTCGAGGGGATATTTAAAGCCACAAAAAGGCTGATCCAAGAATGGCTAAGGGATGCCTTGCGAGTGTCATACGATTGGAGCGCGGGTGATGACGCTTAACCAACGTATGATTTGCAAAATTTTCCTAAATCGGACGGTGAAGATCAAGATCTTAGGAGCTAGTGGTAGACGCTCACAATTACATGACAACCAAAGCCGCCACAAATTGACGAGCCCTAAACGTGATATGAATCATGGGGTCAATACGCGTAATGTCTACGAAAGCCGTCCCTCGATTCGGGATAGGTTGGAACCACGTATGATAGAGAAAACTATCAGAAAAGAGCCTTGAAAGTTTGAAAATGGAAAATCAAGAATTCCAACGTTATTCGGATTGGCTGTCTTCCTATCAAAAATTTTCGAGACGAGAAAAACGGCGTTTTGAACGTAGGGGGTAAAATGACCATTTTACCCCTCGAGCTTAAGGCTTTGCACGTGAAATAAAGAAAGGGTATCTTGGACATTTGACACTCCTATAGCTGTTGAAATTCATGGAGCAAGGATTGCCATTGGATCTTCTTTAAAAAAGGGCAAAGACAAGTGTCAAAGATCTAAGGGTTGTGGTCATTTCACACTATTCACTCACCTACCATTCAAAGATCTTGACCAAGCTTGAGTATAATTGAAAACCTCTCTCTTCTCTCTCTCTCCCCTCTACATTTTCGGCCACCACCAAGAGAAGCCACCGAGAACTCTCTCCATCTTCCTCCTCTATTCTATCACCGGCGACCAGATTCTAGGCCCCCGTTCGTCGGCCACCACGGCCACTTCCGGCTACCCCTAGATGCCAGCTAGCCACCCAAACAAATATCTATGTCTTGCCGACATTCTCCAATAAGAATCGGAGCATTTGGAGCACCGAGGAGTCCGAAGCATCTCCCGATTGTCAACGAAAACTGCTCCAATCTAAGTTAGGTTCAGTTCTCAGTCCCTTTGATGGTCGAAATTTTGGAATCTATAGCTCAAATTTTGTGGAGATCAAGCTGAGACGTGTGGAAATTTGTGGTAAAAAGTTGGGCTTAATTTGATGAGTTTTTGACCATGAACTGACCTTGTACATTTCGTCCAGAAACTGACTTGGAGGAACCAACGATCAGTTCTGGAGACTCTGTTCGGTGCCCACGACTTCTGACCACCAGCTGCCGTCGGCCGACTACCATAGCATAGATCCACATCTTGCCGACGTACTCCAACTTGAATCAAGTCATTTGGAGCTATGTGGAATTTGAAGCAAGCATTATCCCACAGGCCGACGAAACTGGAGCCAACCTGAGGTAGGTCTGTTCCTCAGTCCATTTGAAGGTCGAATTCTTAGATTTTAAAGCTCAAATTCGGTGGAGACTCAGCAGAGATGTGTAAGAATCTGTGGTAAAAATTAGGAATTTATTTGATAAGTTTTTGACCATGAACCACCCATATATATCTTGCCCAGAATCTACCGATTACTGACCAAGAAAGGATCCGGCGACTTCAAAGGGTTTCCGGCTACCAATCAAGCTCAAATCTTCGGCGAGCCTCTTGGATCCTTAACCAGACATGTTAAGAGATAGGATGATAAGTAAATGATGGCAATATAGTTGGTTTAGAGCTGATTGTGCCCGGTTTGCACAGAACCAAGAAGAATCGGTTCGGTTCTATGCAAGGCCAGGCAAAACCGAATTGTTGAAGGCTGAGGTTGGTAATATTGAGTTCCAAATTGGTGTTTATGATATGATGAGATGTTGAGGGTTGTGTTATGGGCAATTGGGATTGATGGATTGAGGAATTGAGTATGGAAATTGATGAAATTGGTTGAATATGTTAGGTTGCGCGACAAGTCCAGTTGTGGACATTCAGGGCCAAAGCCTTGTGGCTCAAGAGGAGTAATTTGTGTCGCCAAATCAAAGGTAAGGAAATTCCTAACCATAAGATAGGAAGATTGGACTCGATTGGGTAAGTCGAGGCTTGATTGGTTTGATTTGTGAGGGATTTTCAAAAGGGATAACTTTTAAAATGTCCTAAAACGTTTTTGGATGAATGGGTGTGACCTTGTCCGTACCAGATTGGGTTGCCATGCCTGTGTATTATTTGACTTACTTTGCGTGCCACGGAATTTGTGAAATGCATTAGAATGCGCTTTGCCTTTAATTGTGAAATTGAATTGAAAATCAAAACATTAGATTCGATGTGGCATGAGCATGGCATGGCATGGCCCTAAGGCGTGTAAGACGCGGGGCGAAAGGTTGAGACCTTGATCCGACGAGGTCGCGGGGTGAAGAATGATTAGATGACGCCCTGATGCGACGGAGTCGCAGGGCTGAGATAGCCACAGTCCTGATGCGATCTAATCGCGGGACAGAGTATGAGCTCATAAACCCTGACTGGAGATAATTCGAGACCTGATGCGTTTTCGCGGGTCACCGATGATGGTCTGATGCATTTACGTGGGCCGAGCCTGAGGCAATCTAATCGCGGGCTTCAAATGAGGCAAGCAGAGGTTGATCGATGTGGTGAAGTAACAGAACGAGCACATATGTGCATTTATGTGTGATGTGAGATCATAAATGCATGCATGTCTTCTGCATGTTGTTATTTATTGAATTGTGGCTGCTATGCCTTTGGATTCATGAGTTTAGATCTGTCAAGGGATGTAACCGCCTGAGTTAACGGTCGGTCTAACCTAGGGTTAGGGCCCACCTCACTGAGATTTATATCTCACGCTAGTGGGGGCTTACATTTTTCAGGTTCCAAGCGAAGGTAGCACAAGTTTGCCAAGGAGTGGCATTTGCTGAGATAGTTGACCAGTTGTATTTAGAGTGAAAGTGTAAATTTTGGATATTGAGATTGTACTTCAGGCATTGAATTAGGAGTTGATCTTTTAGTAATTGGTTAATGAGATTTGATTGTATCTGTCCTAAGTCATCTATATGTTATTGTATTTATATGATGGGGGATAGCATCGCTTCTGCATGCGTCATACGAAAGGAGTCGTAAGTTATCGACTGTTGGATCCTGGAGCATTTTTGAATGAACGACATGGACAAGGATGTTCGCGTGCTCGCTGAGTTCGAGGCACGACATCCCCGTTCAATTTGGTATCATAGTAAGGTCAGCTCGATCCAAGGTGATTGAGATTTGGAGTGATAAGGAGCGATGACTTGAGGACAGTTAGATATTGAGGTCTATAGGACTAGGCTTGGATTATTGAGTCTCGAGGACATAGGCTTGAACTTGTATACACTTGAATGGTCCTAGAGTTGACTTCAATGGATGAAATTGAGTTATGTGGTGACTAAGGTTTGAGTGGAAGCAAGCTTGGATTGGAGAGTCATGAGCATGGACTTTGAGGTAGTAATTATGCTTGAGGATAATAGGAAATTGCTTATGAATGAAAGATCAATTGAGGTGTATGGTTGCGATCTTGATTTGTCGATGACCCAACTTGAGGGGGACGAATTATAAAGAGACGACTGATATTAGTGGATTCGGGCTTGAATTGTAGGACATTTTGATGGTTTAGCTATCGATTGCTATTGACAGCCTTAGGTGATATAAGTTGAGATGAATACAAGGAATACCTGAATCGAAAATCAGTTGTGATTGGATGCCTGAGGAGTTGATTTGAATGTTGACTGGACTTGAGATAGAAAATGGAATATATGCAATTGATCTGCGAGGTGTGATGGTTATTGGTGGAATTAGAACTTTTAAATGGATAGGAATTGATCTGAAGACGCTTTTGTTATGACAAATGGTGAGGACAGTCATGCTGTGCTTGAGTTTGTGACTTTGAAACGAAAGTCGATAAGGGTGCATGCACTGACTTATCGTTGTTAGACTTGATAAACCGTCGCTTGGTATGAGACGAGTTGATAGGATACCTACAAACTGTGATGAAACATGATATGGGACATGTGAAACGGGGCTTTCTCCAAAGATGTATGGCTTGGGACAACCTACATCGGCTAGGTCTGATGAGGGCGGGGAGTGATCACCGAGATAGAGAGGTCCGGATAAGGAGCGGCTCCTAGCAGGCTTCTAAGATGGCAGAGGTAGGAATGACCCAAATCATAACTTGAAAGGGGAAACCTAAGTATCAAGTTGAGTCTAATTGTGGATAAGGAATGGGCGGCACGGATGGATTCTCATTGAAGATGATTGAAAGTGGCATGACCGGTGCAATGGTGCCTATGAGAGGCATGGTTGAAAGGCTTCGTGCTTAGCGGTAGATGCCCTTGGAAAAGAAAAGTGAAGGTTGTGATGGGCCTATTAGGCATGTTTGATGATTAGCCTCGTGTGATTGGCTTGGCCAAGATATAACTAAGGAGTTAGACGACGTATGGGTTTATACCTTTGGAACCGAGGCCTGTTGAGATGGGATAGTCTATTGTGACTATGCTAGAGAGGCAGATGCCTTTAGGCATAGAGTATGAGTTTTGACCTAGTGAATCGCTGGCTTGAGTGCTTGTTTGACAGTGGCCTTGTTGAGGCTGGCCTAGTAATAGCTGTTAGTTGAGAAGTTGCCTCGATGAGTCTGGCTTGAGGAAGGATTACGGATTAAGGATGATTTGAGATCTTTGGATATTTGGCAATTAGTTGAGAGTTTCTCGTGTGCCATTATAGAGTTGTTTGGAAATCACTGATGGATGATAGTGATGAATGATGAGGTAAACAGCCTGAGATTGATGGACTTGAGTAGAGGACTTGAGTCTTCGATTCCTGAAGGGAATCATAGTGGTCAGGTGACATGAGAACTTGATAAGGCTAAAGGACCAAGTAATGATCGCTAGTGTAGCACCTGACCTGTGTATGTGAGATATGAAAAGATCCAAGGACTAAGGTGGATCATGAGAACTTAATGAAGTTGAACGACCGAGGTGTGGTCGTAGGAGAGCATTGGGCTCGAGGATACGTGGTATGGAAGATCTGAAAATCGATATGGGTCATGAGGATTGAGTGAATATGGGCGATCGGAGTAGGAGTACTAAAAAAGAATATGACTCGATCGGTTGACCATACGAGACCCAAAAGCTAAATGGGTCGTGAGAACTTTAAAAGGAAATGAGAAAATCGTGGATTAAGGCAGCTCGGAGAGGAGCTGCCATGATTCTCTAGATCACTGTGGTGGTGAATGCTTGTGCGGAGGAGTTAAGTGACGGAAGTCACGAGAAAAGGACTCTGAGTAAGTCTCTTCAAGATTGAATGTGTGGGTAGAATCACGAGAGCTTGGAAAAGCTTGTAAGATTATGTATAAGGCTGAAATTGATTGAGCCAGGCCGAGGGATGAGGTTCGAAATTGTCTCCCTCTAGATTGAGGATTTTGTGAGAAAACCTCGAAGGTTTGGGTGCCCTAAAGAAGGAAAGTGACCCTGGCAATACTAGCCCTAAGAAGCTATTGAGGATCGATGAAAGATCACTAGAGGAAGGATTTCCTCGGAGGCATGAGATCTACCTTGCCAACTCCTATTGAGTTGATCGATGGAAGGTATCATCCTGGAGTTGCTTGAGAGCAAGGATTGTTTGGATCCTGATACTATGGCTAGGATCATGAGATGATCGACCGGGGTGAGATAGAGTTCTCAAAGTCCCTTAGACAAATAGTAAGGATGGTCGAGGACCCTTGAATAAGATGAGTAAGTCCCTGAGTGGATTGGAACTTGAGAACCCTATAGCTGGATGTTATTCCTGATTTTGAGGAATGGTGATGGGACTTAGCAAGAGAGGAGGATGATCAAAAGACTTATGAATGAGGGAACTCCTGCTCATGAATTACGAGCAAAGAGACATTCATTATGAATATAGAGCATGCCTATGGGAAATGGTTGATTACCTAGGTGAAGGCACATAGTGAAAATCGAGTAGTAAGTCTTTTCTGTTGTGAATAAGGTCGAAGAAGAATCGGCATGCTAGATTGCCTCAAGTTAAAGAGTTCCTGGGATCGGTTGATTGGATTGGAACCATGAGGAATGAAATCATGAGTTGTTATTCCCTAAGGAATAGGGCATTATTCTTAAAGGGCGATTGGACGATGAATTGGTCATTGACGAAAGGAAAAGTGAACGGACTTGATAGTCCTAACTGGTTATGATCCCAGTGAATGATTTAATGAGCGAAAGGAACGCATGAAGAATACTTGTAAAGTGATTGGAGTTAATCGAATTGACCATTCGACAAGTGAAATGGGTGGAGACCAAAGGACGAACAAGTATTGTCACTAGAGGTGACTGAGTTATGGGAAAGAGAATGTAAAAGCATGGTGGCATTTGAATCCTGGAGTAAAGGTAGCGCCGTTGGCGCAGACTCCAAGGTTGTCGTCAATGGAATGGAAAGGACAAGGCGAATCGAAGCGAGGAAATGCCACGGAGTTGTGTAGTTTCTTCCTTAGGGTAAGAGACCCTATTGTAAAAGGAAGAAAAACTCTAAATTGTCTTAGTGTGATGAATAAGCGTCTGTACTGAGAAAGAGGACGCGGGACTAGAATGATTCTTGGAAGTGAGATCTAAGAGACTGTCTTGAAGACAATGTTGAATTCCAAGACGATGTCGACGTTCAGTGGAACAAGCGGAAGTGGATAAGGTCAACATAGTGAGTATGAAACTCAGAAGCTAACACTGATGCTTCTCGAGGAGGAGAGTGTCAAGAATAAAGAAAAATCTCGTGCGTCCTAGAGGAGACCTGTGACGACAGAGAGTCAAGGTTCGAGCCCTCAAGTGAAGAGTGCGAGAGATAGTTGGCAAGATTCGACACCTAGTGGAAGGGAGTTGATAATCATCAAACTAAGTGCCAAGAATGATTGAGTTGATCGTACCATCTCGAGAGACGATGGTTGAACTCATGTAAGGAGCCATGAGAAACATTAATAGTTATGAGAGTGTCATATGGGCTATGAGGAAATGTCTATCGCATGCCAAATGTAAAGAGCGCAAGTTGTGAACCGGATAAAGTAAAATTCATGCATTGGAATAAACGATAAATCCTTTGAGGATTGGAATAAGTAACAAATCGACTAGGGTCGATGCGAGTTGCGGGAAGTTGAGATTTACTGAGATTGGTGAAGTGTTACGGACGGAGCGTTGAAAGATTCCCTGCAAGAGTTATCCCATTGGTGAAATGGACTAAGGACGAGTCGTGACCTGAATGGGTGAACGAACATGAAAAGAGTTTTCGAGGACTCGAATAAGTTGATAACTATGCTATGTGTAACGGTTCTGGTAGGTAATCGAAAAGCTTATGAAGGTCGTAGTGACACGAAGCGGAATGAAAACTCGAGGCATAATAAGACGATTTGAAATGGGTATTGCATGTACGCCATGATATTAAAGTTACATGAAGTGGTATGCTTAGAGCATGATTGGAGTGGCCTGCGAGTATCCTCGCTACAAAGTTTGGGAAACATTATTTAAGTGAAAGGACGTTGCAAAGCAACACCTACCACAAGAGTATAAGGTAGCAGTTTCCCGAGAGGAATCAAATAAGAGGCAACGCTGACGTATAGAAATTGCTTGAGGATATAGGGGCGTTGCTTGTGTAAGGAAGATCTTGAAGTTATGTGAACTAAAGGAGGTTGAGAGTATGGACTGTATAAAGGAAAATTGAAGGCGAGGCATGTGGAACGAAGAGAGCACCCAAGTATTATTATAGCGATAGTTGCATCGCTAAGGAAGGGTTAATGGTTTAACGGGTGTTTACAAGTGGAAGTTGAACATTGAGTAATGGACTAGAGTGATGGATACTGGAAACACCTAGCCTGAAGGCTAGAAGGAAATTGAGGTGTGCCATGGTTAAATACCGATGCTGGACGGATTATAGGAATGGATGGAACTCTTGAGACCTATGGACGAAAGTACAACTCAAAGGAGGAATTATAGTGTTTCCTGGGAATGGCACAAAGATGTGCCAAGATGCATATATATATATATATAGGTGATAAGGGTGAGAGTTGAAAGTTGTCTATCTTGTAGTCGAGCACTAGGGGTGCAGATGGAAGCGAAGGACATGGCGATGAAAGTTGAAAGACCACTTTGATCTAAGGAAATTTCGGGTGGAGTCGAGAATAGATTACAACGGAAGTAATCATGTGAATGTTAAGGAGTTAAAAGGACTATAACTCGATTTGATTGATGGAGGGAAAATTGATAAAGCCTTGGAATCTCTGTTGGCGCGAAAGGAAACTCGAAAGGAGTGATACGCGGAATGGTATGGATATTAAAGAGCGCATTTTGGCGAGGGCTTAACAATGATGGTCATAGACAAATGAAAGAGATAAGGAGAATGCTCGAGGATGAGCGGTCGGCAAATGATATTAATACCAAAAGAGAATGGAGAGAAGCCCATTGGATTAAGGACTAAAGGAGATAAGTCCTAGAGAAGGATGGCCTTGAATTGGAAGGGATTATCCGGAAGAGTGAGGATGCGACGAGGCGCCTATACCCCCAAAGGATTGGATGGATTGGAAGGTAGCGAATTTCGAGGACGAAATTTCTTTAAGGGGGGAAGAGTTGTGACATTCTGATTTCTAGTCGATTTTAGGCTCATGAATGAGAAGTGTGTATCAGGAGATGTATTTCAGTCATATTCCACTCGAACCTGATTAATTCGAGTAGACTAACCAAAGGGGAAAGGCTAACGCGAGACGAGGTACGTGGACTTGGGGAACTTAGATAGGAAATGGTGCTTTGACCATAAGGATTGTCGAGAGGATATTTAGAGCCACAAAAAGGCCGATCCAAGAACGATTAAGGGATGCCTTGCGAGTGTCATACGATTGGAGCGCGGGTGATGCCATTAACCAACGTATGATTTGCAAAATTTTCCTAAATCGGACGGTGAAGATCGAAACCTTAAGAGCTAGTGATAGACCCTCACAATTACATGACAACCAAAGCCGCCACAAATTGACGAGCCCTAAACGTGATATGAATCACGGGGTCGATACGCGTAATATCTACAAAAGCTGCCCGTCGGTTCGGGATAGGCTGGAACCACGTTTGATAGAGAAAACTATCAGAAAAGAGCCTTGAAAGTTTGAAAATGGAAAATCAAGAATTCCAATATTATTCGGATTGGCCGTCGCCCTATCAAAGATTTCCGAGATGAGAAAAACGACGTTCTGAACGTCGGGGGTAAAATGACCATTTTGCCTCTCGAGCTTAAGGCTTTGGCCATGAAATAAAGAAAGGGCATCTTGGACATTTGACACTCCTATAGTTGCCGAAAATCATGGAGCAAGGATGGCCATTGGATCTTCTTTAAAAAAGGCAAAGACGAGTGTCAAAGATCTAAGGGTTGTGGTCATTTCACACTATTCACTCACCTACCATTCAAAGGCCTTGACCAAGCTTGAGTATAATTGAAAACCTCTCTCTTCTTTCTCTCTCCCCTCTGCATTTTTGGCTACCACCAAGAGAAGCCACCGAGAACTCTCTCCATCTTCCTCCTCCATTCTGTCACCGGCGACCAGATTCTAGGTCTCCATTCGCCGGCCACCACAGCCACTTTTGGCCACCCCTGGACACCAGCCAGCCACCCAAACAAAGACCTGTGTCTTGCAGGCATTCTCCAACAAGAATCGGAGCATTTGGAGCACCGAGGAGTCCGGAGCAAGGGTTCTCCCGAGAGTCGACGGAAACTGCTCCAATCTGAGGTAGGTTCGGTTCTCAGTCCCTTTGGTGGTCGAAGTATTGGAATTTATAGCTCAAATTTTGTGAAGATCAAGCTGAGAGGTGTAGAAATCTGTGGTAAAACGTTGGGCTCAATTTGATGAGCTTTTGACCATGAACCGACCTTGTACATTTCACCTAGAAACTGACTTGGAGGAACCCACGATCAGTTCTGGAGCCTCTGTTCAATGCCCACGAGGGCCACTTCCGGCCACCAGCTGCCGCCGGTTGACCATCACAGCATAGATCCACCTCTTGCTGACGTACTTCAACTTGAATCAAGTCATTTGGAGCTTTGTGGAATTCGGAGCAAGCATTATCCCACAGGCCGACAGAACTGGAGCCAACCTGAGGTAGGTCTGTTCCTCAGTCCATTTGAAGGTTGAATTCTTGGATTTTAAAGCTCAAATTTGGTGGAGACTCAGAAGACATGTGTAGGAATCTGTGGTAAAAATTGGGGATTTATTTGATAAGGTTTTGACCATGAACCACCCATGTATATGTTGCCCAAAATCTGCCGGTTACTGATCAAGGAAGGATCCGGCGACTTCAAAGGGTTTCCGGCAACCAATCAAGCTCAAATCTTCGGCGAGCCTCTTGGATCCTTAACTAGACATGTTAAGAGATAGGATGATGAGTAAATGATGGCAATAGAGTTGGTTTAGAGCTGATTGTGCCCGGTTTGCACAGAACCAAGAAGAATCGGTTCGGTTCTATGCAAGGCCGGGCAAAACCGAATTGTTGGAGGCTGAGGTTGGTAATATTGAGTTCCAAATTGGTGTTTATGATATGATGAGATGTTGAGGGTTGTGTTATGGGCAATTGGGATTGATGGATTGAGGAATTGAGTATGGAAATTGATGAAATTGGTTGAATATGTTAGGTTACGCGACAAGTCTGGTTGTGGACATTGAGGGCCGAAACCTTGGGGCTCAAGAGGAGTAATTTGTGTCGCCAAATCAAAGGTAAGGAAATTCCTAACCTTAGGATAGGAAGATTGGACTCGATTGGGTAAGCCGAGGCTTGATTGGTTTGATTTGTGAGGGATTTTCAAAAGGGATAACTTTTAAAATGTCCTAAAACATTCTAGGATGAATGGGTGTGACCTTGTTCGTACCTAATTGGATGGCCATGCCTATGTATTATTTGACTTACTTTGCATGCCACGAAATTTGTGAAATGCATTAGAATGCGCTTTGCCATTAATTGTGAAATTGAATTGAAAATCAAAGCATTAGATTCGATGTGGCATGAGCATGGCATGGCATGGCCCTAAGGCGTGTGAAACGCGGGGCGGAAGGTTGAGACCCTGATGCGACGAGGTCGCAGGGTGAAGAATGATTAGATGGCGCCCGGATGCGACAAGATTGAGATAGCCACACTCCTGATGTGATCTAATCGCGGGACAGAGTGTGAGCTCATAAACCCTGCCTGGAGATAATTCGGGGCCTGATGTGTTTACGCAGGTCACCGACGATGGTCTGATGCGTTTACGCGGGCCGAACCTGAGGCGATCTAATCTCAGGCTAGAAATGAGGCAAGCAGAGGTCGATCGATGTGGCGAAGTGACAGACTGAGCACATATGTGCATTTGTGTGTGATATGAGATCATAAATGCATGTCTGTCGTCTACAAGTTGTTATTTATTGAATTGTGGCCGCTATGCCTTTGGATTCATGAGTTTAGATCTGTCAAGGGACGTAACTACCTGAGTGGACGGTCGGCCTAACCTAAGGTGACCTTACTGAGATTTATATCTCACTTCAGTGGGGGCTTACATTTTTCAGGTTCCAAGCGAAGGTAGGACGAGTTTGCCAAGGAGTGGCATTTTGCAGAGATAGTTGACCAGTTGTATTTAGAGTGAAAGTGTAAATTTTTGATATTGAGATTGTACTTCAGACATTGAATTAGGAGTTGATCTTTTAGTAATTGGTTAATGAGATTTGGTTGTATCTGTCCTAAGTCATTTGTATGTTGTTGTATTTATATGACAGAGGATGGCATCGCTTCTGCACGCGTCATACGAAAGGAGTCGTAAGTTATAGGCCGTTGGATCCTGGAGCATTCTTGAATGAATGACATGGACAGGGATGTTCGCGTTCTTGCCGAGTTCGGGGCGTGGCATTGGCTCACTCCAAAACTCTCGGTGAGACCCTTATAGACGTAATACAACATTTTAGCAAGTTGATTTTGTTGTAAATCAAGGTTTAGAGTTGAATTATGGACTGATTAAGGAGGTAAAGGGCAGAATCGAATTCTGCCCTATTTCAGTTTGGATGAACCGAGCCCTTTAAGGGCTGAGGGAGGTGTCGCCATGCTTTAAATTCGTCGTTAAGACATACTAGAATGTTAATTGAGATGTTAATGAGATGTATGCTCCGTGAATTGGTGATTGGAATAGAAAAATTGATTGTTTGACGAACTTTGGATTAGATCGCACGGCTGTCCTATTTTAGGCTCAAGGGAACTGAATCTTTAGAGGAGTCTTGGAGGGAATTTTACGGATTAAATTGAAAAGTAAGTGACTCCTAAACCTTTGCTAGGAAGTGAGGACACTACTGGATGCATTTGGATGATATATTGATAAATTTGAGAATCTAGTGCATTGATTGTTCATGATCGATTGAGATAATGGAGGTGTGAGTTGTGTGTACTCCTGATGATGAGAAATTATAACTCTCATCGTTAAATTGTTGTTGTGTACATTCAAATGACATGGATGCTGGTATGGCTATGTGATATTTGGCCTTGAATGGCGACTATTGAGAAATATGAATGAATTGGCAAGAGAACAAATTGTTAAATTGACTGTGTTGCTGTGTACTTGATATCACCTTGTGGGCTTTTGGCCTTGATATCTCGCATGGTAATGATTCATTACTTGGCTGATAAAAATTGTACTCGATTATGAAGTTCCTTAAGAGGGGAGTTTGATTTGTGAGCCTAAGAGCTTGTGGCACCCTGATGCGTTTAGATGCGGGGTTGTGATGGCTAGTACTCTGATGCGTTGACACGCGAGGTTGTGGTGGCTAATGTCCTGATGTGTTAAGACGCAGGACGAGATTGATTATGTGTTGACATAGGCCGGGAATGGCATTGAAAACCTGATGCGTTTAACGAGGGTTTGTCAATGTGATGGCCTGAGGCGTAATGACGCGGACCGAGCTTGAGGCGTATTGATGCAAACATAGCTATTGAAAAGAGAATTGATATCCTGGTGCGTTAGAACGCAGGATAGTCTTGATACGTATCGACACAAGGATCGAAATGGCCTTTGGAACCTGATGCTTCAAAACGTAGGTTGCCAATTCAGACCTTGATTAGTCTAAGGCGACGCGAGGTTGGCCATTGGGATTAAATTTGTGATTAGCCTGATGCGTATTGATGCGGGCTTGTCCATTGGAATTGAAAGTCGTGATGAATTGAGGACACACCTTTGCTTATGAATTTAATGTTGTGCTAGGATGAAGCTTGGTTGTGATGATATGATTGTCCTTGAATCGTGATTGCGTTATACCAAACATATCAAGGTGCCTTCATGTTTTATTGTCATGTGTTGTTTTATCAATGAATCCTTGTCTATTGTTTTATTGCATAATCTGGGAGGACTAATGGCCTGGTCTAGGTTTTGGGTGAACTTGCTGAGATTTATATCTCACCCCGTCATAGGATTAACTTTTTCAGGTCCCAGGCGATGGAAATCTGAGCTTGCCAATGATCGGTATTTGAAGAAGTAATTATAGGAAATGGATTTACACTTTTGTGACTTTAGGGAATTCATGTCACCTTGAAGTTAGAGTTGTATCCTCAGGACCTGTAGTCGGCGTTTATAAGAAGGCGTACCTTATGTCTTGAGTCATCTTAAGTTTGAATTGTTTGGAAAAGTTCAATCGCTTCCGTATGTTTGTATCATTTAGAAGTTTTAAATTGTTGGCCGTCGAATCCTGGGTACCACCGAGACAAAACGACCCTGGTGGGATTTTGCGTGCCTGATGGGTTCGGGATGTGACAGCCCCGTTTAAGTGGTATCAAAGCAAGGTCAACTCGATCTAATGTGATTGAGACTTGTAGTGATAAGGAGCGATGACTTGAGGACAATTAGGTAGTGAGACCTTGAGGGATAAGCATGGATTGTTGAATCTTGAGGACTATAGGCTTGAATTTCTGTAGTATTCTAATGGTCCTAGTGCCGATTTAATGGATGGTCTTGAGTGATTTTACGAATAAAACTCACAAGGAAGTGAATAGAAACTGAGGAGTCGTAAGCTTGGATTTGAGGTTGCTAGAGAATAGCTTATGAATGAAGGGTCGATTGGGTTATATGATTGTGATTGTGGTTTGTCAATGACCCAACTTGGGGTTATAAGTTATAAAGAGACGATTGACATTAGTCGATTCGGGCTTGAATTGCGTTGTATCCTGATGGTTTAGTTATCGATTGCTATTGATGATCCTGGATGGTATGAAATGAGGTGTATACAGGAAAACGATGAAGGAATATTTGGATTAAAGATCAATTGTGATCGAATGCATATGGATTTGACTTGAATAGCAACTAGAATTGAGGTATATGGTTGAATATAGGCAATTGATCTGTGAGTGGTGATGGTCTTTGGGGAACTAGAGGTTTTTTATGAATAAGGCTTGATGTGGAGACGATTGTGGTATGACAAGTAGTGAGAACGAACATGTTGTGCATGTGTTTGTGACTTTGAAACGAAAGTTGATGAGGGTGCATGCATGAAGTCTAAAATTGTGATTTTCACGCCAACAGCAGTGAGCTTGCCAAATTTGACCAAGACCACCCAACAAAGCTAGTGGCCAATTATTTTTCCGCGAAATCAACGTTGCTTGTGCAGCGGAACTTGCCTGGACCCCGAAGACGATGAGGGCCACGAAATTTGTGAGATTTTGACATTTAATTGTATTATATTTCTTACCTTTTTTAAAATTTTTTCTATAATAATTTAGTAACATGATGATGAATGGCGATGGTGACGATGGCGATAGAGATAAGACCGGGAGATTAAATTAAGGAATGCACGGTTTGACCACGTCATTTTGGACTGTACTTTCCAACACATAAGCCCCAACAGGAGATCCGATGCTAAATGAATACACGAGGGTCGCTTTCAAGGGACTTTCGCTCGAACACGATTTTGAGGCTTATGGGAATATCCTGCAAACGTCACGGACCCGAGTCAGACGCGAATCTGAATGGGGATCGACAGTCCGACCGGAGGACGTTGGACTGTTCGGGGGCGTGATATTATAACTAAAGTTGAAGATAGAAGTAGCGGACAGTTACATGGAACCTGGCTAACCTTCCCTTTGCAAAAATTAAGATCATTCCCAAAAGCGCGTGAGGATTATAGCAACAACTTACTTTGGTTTGGGCATTGTTACCGGAAGTGGTTGTGGAGACGACTAACCGTACCCGGCGTTTAGGTTTTTTTTGTCTTTTGCTCGACATTCGGGACGTGTTCTTCAGATTTAGGGATGGGGCTAGGGTCAATTTCTATGGAATCGGGTTCGAATCCAGTTGAAAATGATTTGATCCCAAATTGACCCATTTGCATGTTCTACAAATTTAGCGATTTGTACTCGATCTTGACCCCAGCTAGTATCCAATCCTTAAGTGCACAGACGAATAAAAGAGAGAGTGAGAATGCTTCCTTCATTCTCTCATTAAAATAGAAACAAAGGCAAGGAAACGAAGAGGAGAATAAGAAAGAGAGAAATAAATTTGCTTCGCCAAGAATCAAGCTGAATCAATTACGTTTTTCAGCGTCTAGCAATAATTCAAGCCTCTCGTGTGTATCGTCAAAATAGTTTTCGAAGTTACGCTACGTTTAGCCTGTTATATATATTATATATACTAGGAGTAGGTTTCTTTGTGTATTTACTTTCTTACCTTTCTTTGTATGTATATTTATATTGACCTTATGCCTAATTATAATTTAATATTCCATTATTCAATTATCAAATCTATTATGGTATTAGAGCTGGGTTTCTCGTTTTTCCCCTATAGGCAACATTCGTGCTCGTTCGCACTCGAGTTGGATTCGTGCTCGAGTTGGATTTTTGGCGATTTCGTGCAACGCAGTGGAGTGTTCTCTTTTGCGACGTTGGTGCTCGAGACATTCGTGCTTCTGCTCCCGGACCAAAAAGGTTCCTGCAAAGACTCACTTTCGTTTGTTCGCTCGATTTTGGAGCTGGTGGTGAGTTCAATTGGCCTTGTGTTGGATTTTTGCTGCGATCAGGTTGTCTGAAACAGTTGTCGATCTCTCGAATTTTCTTCTTCCCTTCTCTCGGATTTTTTTTTTCACTTCTCTTATAATCTGCACAGATTGGCGCTTTGCGAGTTGGTGGGATCAGAGAGACCCCTGCTGTTCAGATTGGTGCTTTGCGAGTTGCAGTTCGCTCTTCAGATTTTGGCCAAACAAATTCGCTCGTGGGGCGAGTTTTTAATTTCAGATTTTTGCGTCTTCTTTTCGTGCGTCTCAGTGCACATGTGCATCAGGAATTCTTGCAACTTCACCCTGCAACTTTGCCCTGCAACTTCTTTTCGTGCATCTTAGTGGATTTTTTTGGGATTTCGACGATTTCGCCCTGCAACTTCGATTTCTTGTCGGTGGGTGATTTCGAATTTCGACGATTAGTGGGTGTTCTTCTCAGGGATTTCAGATTTTGCCGATTTTAGTGATTTCTGATTTCGGATATTGGTTATTCGCCTTGCTATTCTCAAATTATAGCTAATAATGATCGAATTGATTGCATTAATGTTAAGTTGGATGGTTCTAATTATGTTCTTTGGAAACCCTTAGTGATGGTTGCTCTTATTTATCGTGATTTGTATGAACATGTGGATGGTACTCGTTCTTGTCCTGCACTCTTGTCTGATACTGCAGATCCTAAACCTAAAACTGATCAGATTTCATGATGCCAATATGAAATTAGGGATTAGCATGTTGCTGATAGAAAAGCATGGGCAATATTATTTGGTTCTATAAGTCCTGATCTTCGCCTCTAATTTATTCATATTATTAGTGCGAAACAGTTATGAGATCAAATTACTGAGATGTTTACGCGAATAGGTTCTATTCGTGTTTATCACCTTATGCAGAAACTTCATTGTGTATGACATTCCGAATTTCAACCCCTCGAGGCTATGGACTAAAGATGGGGTCTCGAAATTGAAAATTGGACGATGAGGATTTCCAAAATTGGAAATGAATTAGATGTCGCCTCATCGAATGTAATTTAAATTGAAAAAGTAAAATTTTGGATGGTAAGTGCAAAGTTACCATTTTACCCCTTGACCTTTGTCCTTGCCTTAGAAAATAATGAAGGACATAATGGTCATTTTGACCTTCCAAGGTGGGTGCTGAAAATTGATAGAGATGAGGTCAAAATAAGTCAAAACCAAAGATGATATTATTGGGACCTTGACAATTGTCAACCAATGAAGGATTAAGCTTTAATTACCCCACCAACCAATCCCATCACTTCTCCATCCAATTATTTGCGTGGAAGCTCTCTCTCTCCTTCCTTTTTTTTGTCGTGACTCTCTCTCCTTCCATTCCTCTCCATTTTCTTCTTCTTTCTTCTCGATCGAACTACTCCAGCCCAAACAGCACCGACTACCTCTCTTCCTCCGATCGTAACTTCTTCGTTCGGTGTTGGATTGAGGTGATTCCTTCGCTGTTAGAAAGCTTATTGTCTTGTGGTTCTTTGAACATATTATAAGCTCAATTTGGCCTAGCCGTTTGTTCCGTAGGTCTGTTTGAGTGGACAAAGGTCAGGATGGAGGCAGAATTTGACCGGTTTGGGAGAAGGATCTGTTTTGTGGGTTTCAAGACTTCAAATGGCTCTAAAATTTCTGTGAGATCTTTTACACTCATAGTACTAGAGTTGGCGAAGCTGTGATTACAAGTTTATTTGAGATTTGAGGAGTTTTCATGGCTGATTTGAGGTGGATTCTATAGGGCAATTTCTGACAACGCATAGACCTAAGGAAGCCGAGCTGTTTGGAAGTCCTTCAAGTGCTATTTCGCTTCGAAATTTTCGGTGAGCTTCCTAAACATGTAGAACAATGTTTTAATAAGTTTTTTTTGTTATGAATTGAAGTTTAGAAGTGATTGATGGCTATTCTATTGTCAAAAACATTAGAGACCCAAGATGCCGTGCAATCTGCCCTCTACACGCATTGTTTTTAAAATGAATTGTTCTAAGTCGTCCGGTACTCAAATTGAGCTCCGTTTTCGAACATGCGTCCACAAGACCTTGAAGTATAAGATTATGAAATTTGTTTCCTCTAAAAGCCAGTAGAGAGATGTCAATTTAATTGTGATTGAACCTGGTCGGGGAGGACCAGAATGGATAGTTTTTGTGGAGTAAGATTGTGATGGCCTAACCTTGATTGAGTACCATATTTTCATGCTTAAGAGCATTGAGTTAACACTGTGATGACTTGAGATTAAGGTGTTGTGTGTGTAATTGAAGTATTTGTCCAAGGAAATTGAGAATTGAATGAGTTTTGATGTGGAATTAGTGAAATTTCCTAGGATCATACGTGATCCTTGTTTGGTCAAGAGCTTGCTGAGTTAGGTGGCTCATTTGGATGGAATTTGCTAGCTTGATTAAAAAGCTAAGTGACTGTTAAACCTCTACTAGGACTTTAGGACACTATTGGACATCTTTGCTTGATGAATTGCTTGATTGAGTGGTGAATTTTAGACTTGAATGGCATAGTGTGATTTCGGTTGGGATATGGATTGACTTAGTTGTGTGATGTCTACAATATGATTGACAATTCCTTTGGATCAAAGTGATCCTTCAACTCTCATCGACACGTTTAATGCTCGACTACAAGATAGACAACTTCAACTTTCAACCTCATCACCTATATATATATATATATGTGCATCTTGACACATCTTTGTGCCACCCCAAGGTCACTATAATTCCTCCTTTGAATCGTACTTTCATCCATAGGCCTCAGAGTCCCATCCATTCCCATATTCGTTTAGTATCGATGTTCAATTGTGGTAACACCTCAATTTCCTTCTGGCCTTCAAGCCAGGTGTTCCCAGTAGCCATCACACTAGTCCATTAACGAACTTCCAATGTGGAAGTTGAATCTCTCATTTCTTGAGGGAAGATCTGTCCCTCCATTGCTCATTTCTCAATGCTCGACCTCTTATAGTTCAACTAATTCTCGAGGTCCTTTCCTCATTTAAACTACACTCTCGTATCCGCACGCAATTCTATACATCCGCATTGCCTCTTATTCAATTCCTCTCGGGAAACTGTTATCTTATATTCTCGTAGTAGGTGTAGCCTTACAACGTTCCTTCACTCAAACAACATCTCCCAACATTATCACGAGGACACTCGCAGACCACTCTAATCATGCTCTAAGCACGCCAATTCGTGTAGCTTTACAATCATGGCGTACATGTAATACCCATTCTAAATCATCTTGTTACTCCTCAAATTTCCTTTCTGCGTCGTGTCATTACGACCCTCATATGCGTTCCAATTTCTAACTTGACTTGCCCTAAACAACACAGTCATTAACTCAACTCGAGTCCTTGAAAGCTCCTTTCACGTTCATTCACCCACTCGCGTTACATCTCGCCCTTAATCCATTTTATCACTAGAACAGCCCTTGTGGGGAGTCCTTCAACGGTCTGTCTATTGCCACTCATCAATCTCAAAAAGCTTTCACTTTTCGCCACTCACATCGACCCTTGTCGATTCATCACTTATTCCAATCCTCAAAGGATTTATCACTCATTCCAATGCATGAATCTTATTTCACCAGGTCCAGAATTTACGCCCTTCACACTTAGCATGCAATAGACATTTCCTTAAAGCCTACATGACACTTTCAAAAGCTGTTCATGTTTCTCAAGGCTCTTTACATGAGTTCAAACATCGCCTCTTAAGACGGTAACGACTAATTCAACCATTCCTTGGGCACTTAGTTCGACTATCATCAACTTCTTTCTACTAAGTGTTGAATCTTTCCAACTATTCCTCGCACTTTTCTTTTGAGCTCAGACTTTGGCTCTCTGTCTTCACAGATCCCCTCTAAGACCGCACGACATTTCGTTTATCCTTGTCACTCTTCTCCTCGAGAAGCATTAGTGTTAGCCTCTGAGTTTCACACTCGCTAAGGCGACCTTATTCAATTCCGTTTGTTCCACTGAACATCGACATCATCCTGGAATTCAACATTGTCTTTAAGACTGTCTCTCCGATTTCACTTCCAAGAGTCATTCAAGTTCTGCATCTTCTCTCTCGGTATAGACGCTCCTTCATCATACTAAGACAATTGAGAGCTTTTCTTCCTTTTACAATAGGGTCTCTTACCTTAAGGAAGTAATTACACAACTCTGTGGCATTTTCTCACCACAAATTCGCCTTGTTCTTCTCATTCCATAGAACAGCAACCTTGGAGTCTGCGCCGACGGCGATACCTTTACTCCAGAATTCAAATGCCACCATGTTTTCACATTCTCTTTCCCATAACTCAGTCACCTCAAGTGACAATACTTGTTCGTCCTTGGGTCTTCACCCGTTCACTTGTCGAATGGTCAATTCGATTACCTCAAATCACTTTGCAAGTATTCTCCAAACGCTCTTTTCATTTACTACATCATTCATTAGAATTACAAACAATCAAGACTATCAAGTCTATTCACTTTTCCTTTCGTCAATGACCAATCCATGGTCCAATCGCCTATTAAGGACAATGCTCCATTCTTTAGGGAATAACAACTCATGATTTCACTCTTCATGGTTCCAATTCAATCAACCGATCCCAGGAAATCATTAACTTTGGGCAATCTAGCACGCCGATTCTTCCTCGATCTCATCCATAACAGAAAAGACTTGCTACTCACTTTTCACTGTGTGCCTTACGCCTAGGTAATCAACCATTTCTCGTAGGCACGCTCCATATCCATAATGAACATCTCCTTACTCGTAATCCATGAGTAGGAGTTCTCTTATTCATAAGTCTTTCGACCATTCTTCTCTTCTGCTGAGTCCCATCACCTTTCACCAAAATCAAGGGTAACAACAATCATAAGGTTTTCAAACTCCCATCCACTCAAGGACTTACTCATCTTATTCAAGGGTCCTTGACCACCTTTATCATATGCTCATGTGACCTTGAGAACTCTGTTTCATACCGGTCGATCATCCTACAATCCTTACGAAGGTATCAGGATCCAAACAACCTTTGCTCTCAAGCAATCCCAGGACGATACTTTCCATCGAACAACTCAACAGAAGTTGGCTAGGCAGATCTCGTGCCTTCGAGGAAATCCTTCCTCTAGTGACCTTTCACTAATCCCCAATAGCCTCTTAGGGCTAGTATTGCCAAGATCACTTTCTTTCCTTGGTGCACCCAAAGCCTCTAAGGTTTCCTCACAAAACCCTCAATCTAGAGGGAGGCAATTTCGAATCTCATCCCTCTACTTGACTCAATCAATTTCAACCTTATACATAATCTCACGAGCTTTTCCAAGCTCTCGTGGTCCCACCCACACATTCAATTTCGAAAAGATTTACTCAGAGTCATCTTCTTCGTGACTTCCATTACTTTAACTGTCAATACAAGTCATCTCAGCGACTTGGGTAACAATGGCAGCTCCTTTCCGAGCTCGTCTACCCATAAAATTTCTCATTTCTATTCAAGGTTCCCACTACCCATTCAACTCCTAGGTCCCATGTGGTTCACAAACTCGAGCCAGTCATTCTGTTGGTTTTTACGTTCTGGTTACTCATCTTTACTCAGTTCTCATGATCCATCTTAGTCCTTGGATCTTTCCGTATCTCGCATACACAAGCCAAGTGTTACTCTAGCGACCATACCTTGGTCCTTCAATTTTATCAGATTCTCATGTTTCTTGGACCACTACGATTCCCTCTAGGAATCAAAACTCAAGTCATTTACTCAAGTCCATCAATCTCAGGCTGCTCATCTCAATATCTTTCACTATCAACCAATCCTCTAATGGTTCTTAGCCAAATCTCAATTAATTGCCACATATTCAAAGGTTTCAAGTCATCCTTGATATGGAATCATCCCTTAGCCCTTCTCAACGAGGCAACTCCTCATCTAACGGCCACTACAAGGCCAGCCTCAACGAGGCAAATTCTCAATCAAGCACTCAAGGCAATGATTCACTAGGTCAAAAACTCATATTCTAGGCCTAAAGGCATCCGCCTCTCTAGCATAGTCACAACATACTATCTCATCTAACAAGCTTCGGTCCCAAGGGTATAAACCCATACGTCATCTAACTTCTTAGTTATATCCTGGTCAAGCCAAACACATGAGGCTAATCGTCAAACATGCCTAACAGGCTCATCACAACCATCACTTTTCTTTTTCCAAGGGTATCCACTGTCAAGCATGAAGCTTTTAAACATGCCACTCATAGGCACCATTACACCGGTCATGCCACTTTCAATCATTCTCGAAGAGAATCAATCCCGTGCCATACATCCCTTATCCACAATTGGACTCAACTTGATACCTAGTCTTCCCCTTTCAAGTTATGACTTGGGTCATTCCTGCCTTTGCCATCTTAGAAGCCTGCTAGGAGTCGCTCCTTGTCCGGACCTCTCTATCCCGGCGATTACTCCCCGCCTTCATCAGACCTGACCGTTGCAGGTTGTCCCAAGCCATACATCTACGGAGAAAGCCCCGTTCCACATGTCCCATACCATGTTTCATTACAGTTTATAGGTATCCCATCAACTCGTCCCATATCAAGCGACGGTTTATTAAGTCCAACAACGATAAGTCACTGCATGCACCCTCATCAACTTTCGTTTCAAGCTATAAACGTAAGCACAACGTGCCCTTCCTCATCACTTGTCCTATCAAAACTGCCTTCAGATCAATTCATGTCCATTCCAGAGTTCTCATTCCACCTATGACCGTCATATCTCACAGATCAATGGCCTACATTCAACCATATACCTCAAGTCCAGTCAGCATTCAAATCAAATCCCTATGCATTTGATCACAACTGATCTTCAATTCAAATACTTTTTGTATTCATCTCATCTCATATTATCCAAGGCTGACAATAACAATTGATAGCTAGACCATCATAATATCACGCAATTCAAATCTGAACCCACTAATGTCAGCCACCTCTTTATAATTCGTACTCCTCAAATTGGGTCATTGACAAATCAAGATCATAATCGTACACATCAATTGACCCTTCATTCATAAGCAAATCCCTATTATCATCGAGCATAATTACTGCCTCAAAGTCCATGCTTGTGACTCTCCAGTCCTAGCTTGCTTCCACTTAAACTTTAATCACCACATAACTCAAGATCCTCCATTAAAGTCAACTTTAAGACCATTAAAGTGTACCCAAGTTCAAGCCTGCTATCCTCAAGACTCAACAGTCCATGCCTAGTCCTATAGGCCTCATCTAATTGTCCTCAAGTCATCGCTCCTTATCACTCCAAACCTCAATCACATTGGATCGAGCTGACCTTGCTCTGATACCACTTCGAACGGGGATGTCACGCTCCGAACCCGGCGAGCGCGCGAACATCCCACCCAACCGTACGTTTCTGAAAACTCCAGGATCCAACGGCCAATAATCTGAGCACTAACAAAAATACACATACGGAACGATGCCATCTCATTCATATAAATACAACCACATACGATGACTTAGGACAAATACATCAATTTACCTTCAACAATTACTAAAAGATTAATTCCTAATTCACCAATCAAAAGTACAATCCCTGATATCACAACAAGCAAATCCACCCAAAATACAATTGGTCAACTCTATCTCTTCAAATGCCAATCCTTGGCAAGCTGGTGCTTCCTTCGCTTGAAACCTGCAAAAATTTAAGCCCCCACTAGGGTGAGATATAAATATCAGTAAGGTGAGTCCTAACGCTAGGTTAGGCCGACCGTCCACTCAGGTAGTCTTTTATCCCAAAACATCAAACTCAAGAACATGCAGGCACCTCAAGCACAATTCCATAAAACATCATCATACAGGTGACAGACATACAATAGTGATCTCAAGTCCCACTTAGATAATCATGTCCACTCGGCCTGCCACTTCACCACATCCCCTAATCTTTTCCTGTCTCAATCTCTAGCCCGCGATTGGATCGTATCAGACTCGGTCCGCGTAAACGCATCAGACCGTCATAAGCAACCCGCGTAAACGCATCAGGTTCAGATGAATTTCCAAGCAAAGCTCATTAACTCATACTCCGTCCCGCGGTTAGATCGCATTAGGGCCGTGACCACTTAACCTCGCAAATTCGTCGCATCAGGGCACCACACAACATTATCTCCACCTCAAGAACTCGTCGCATCAGAGTATACGTCTCCCGCCCTGTGTCTTATACGCCTCAGGGCCTCTCCGTCCTGCGAATACTTCGCATCAGGACCGTAGTTGTCTCAACACCGCGATCACATCGTATCAGGGCGCCACATCACATCACTTCACCCCGCGAACTCATTGCATCAGGGTTTACTTCTCCTGCCTAGCGTCTCTTACGCCTCAAGGTCTCTCTGTCCTGTGATTAAATCGCATCAGGATCGTGGCTATCTCAACCCTGCGATCACATCGCATCAAGGCGCCACATCACATCAACTCCACCCCGCGAACTCGTCGCATTAGGGTATTTATATATATCCTGCCCCGCATCTTATACGCTTCAAGGCCTCTTCATCCCGCGATTAGATCGCATTAGGACCGTAGCTATATCAACCCCGCGATCACATCGCATCACGGCGTCATGTCACCTCAACTTCACCCCGCGAACTCGTCGCATCAAGGTATATATATCTCCTGCCCCGCGTCTCATAATCTTCAGTGCTTTGCCATGTCACTGCCCCGTGTCTCATACGCCTCAAGGCCTCGCCATGCCACACTTGTATCATGATTTTTCAAATAGCTCTCCATAGAAGACGATATGTGCAATTCAAGCACAACTCAAGATCCATGGCATACAAGCCAGTCAATTGTAATCCGGACATGGCAAACAACTCAGGCATATCCAATATCACACAAGGTCATCCTATAACATCTTAGGACATAACAAGACTATCTCCTTAGACTGGTCACCTTAATTCAACCAACTCAATTCACAACTCACCCAATTGAGTCCAATTTTCCTAGCATAGGGTTAGAAATTCCCTTACCTTTGATTTGACAACACAAATTACTCCTCTTGGACCCTCAGGGTGTCGGCAAAGTCACTCCAAGGCTAATTCATCGCGCAACCTAATGGAATTCAACCAATTCGTCAATTCTCAAGTCCAATTCAACCATTTATAAATCCTAATCTTCCATAGCATGATCCTCATCCTCTTAACATGCTTTAATCATCAATTTGAGATTCAAAATCGAACCATCAACAGCCTAACATATTCGGTTTGCACAAACATCGAACAGGTCCCTTCTTGGTTCGGTGCAAACCGAGCACCATCGGTCCCAATCCCACTTCAAGTCCAACAATTAAATGCTATACTACCTCTTCACATGTCTATCTAAGGTTTTAGGAGGCTCACCGAAAGTTTGAGCATTATTGGTTGCCAAAAACCCTTTGAAATCGCCGGATCCTTCCTTGGTCAGTACCGACAGTTTTCTGCTCCAATTTCACAAGATCTGTTCGAGGTCAAAACTTCATTAATTCAAGCCCCAAATTTTACCACAAATTCATCTACATCTCTACTGAGTCTCCAGAAAATTTGAGCTCGAAACTCTAACATTTCGGCCATCAAACAGGTCAGAAATCGGACCTACCTCAGATTGAGTTAGTTTCCATTGACTCTCGGGAAAATCCTTGCTTCGGACTCCTCGGTGCTCCAAATGACCTGATTCCACTTCGAGGAGGTCGGCAGGACATGGGACTACGCTAGTGTGGCAGGCCGGCATCCAGGGGTGGCCGGAAGTGGTCATCATGGCTGGCGAATGGGGCATCTAGAAGCTGTCTGACGAATATCAGAATGGAGGAGGAAGAAGAAGAAGCTTTCGGGAGTTTGGGGGAGATTTGGCAGTCAAAATGAAGAGGAGAGAGAGAGGAAAAGTCTATATACAAGGCTTGAGTCAATGGGAGAATGGTAGGTGTGGAATGGTAGGTTTGTCCACTCAATGGTTGATCTTGTGACACTTGTCCCTCAAGTCAATCATGCAAGATCCAATGGCCACAAATAATCCTTGAATTCGCGGCTCTTGGGAGGGTTTATTGTCTATTTTTCCCTTCTTCAATTGCAAGGGCAAAGTTCTAAGCTTGAGGGGTAAAATGGTCATTTTACTCCCGACGTTCAGAACGTCGTTTTTCTCGTTCCCAAAATCTTCGATAGGGCGACGGCCAGTCCAAATAACGTTAGAATTCTTGATTTTCCATTTTCGATCTTTCAAGGCTCGTTTCTGATAGTTTTATCTATCAGACGTGGTTCCAGCCTATTCCGAACCGACGGACGACTTTTACAGATATTACGCGTATCGACCCCGTGATTAATATCACATTTAGAGCTCGTCAATTCGTGGCCGTTTTGGTTGTCATGTAATTGTGAGGTTCTATCGCTAGTTTCCTTGATAATCATTATGGCCAAAGCGTCATTTCCTATCCGAGTTCCCTAGGTCCACGTACCACGTCTTGCGTTAGCCTTTCCCCTTTGGTCAGTCTACTCGAATTGATCAGGTTCGAGCGAAATACGACTGAAATACATCTCTAGATACATACTTCTCATTACTGAGCCTACAATCGACTGGAAATCAGAATGTCACAATTGACATAACTCTTTCCTTAGTTTTCCCACGATGGAAGCAACGAAATGTCAGTCTCCCATTACGAGCCTTACGCCAAGATAATAGTCGTTTCTTGTAGGTACGTTCCATATTCCATAATGAACATCTCTTTGCTCGTAGTAGTGGCGCTAAGGGGGTCCGATGAAGAAGTGAGGTGGTGGTGGTGGTGCTCAGTGGTGGGCGGCCAAAGGAAGCAAAAATAAGAGGGATAAGAGAGAGCAAGGTCTTGGCCGAATGGAGGAAATGAGAAGGGGAGAGAGTGATGAGAGTGAGATGTGCTCTTGTTTCTCCAAATGCCTATTCCAAAAGCGAAGAGAGAGAATGAGTAGATGAGAGTGAGTGAGGAAATCGAGGGATGTGTTTTGTACTTTGATGGCAATGATTGACCATTGAATGACTTGATGAACAATGAATAGTAAGGGTTGTTGGTGGGGTTTCTCATGGGTCCCACTCAATCTCACTCTTGTCTTTCATCAATCAAGAAGCCAAATAAGGACCATTCTGCCCTTAAACTTTCGGCCACCTAGGGGGCATGCAAAAGGCCATAATGCCCTTTGTCTAATCTAGAGAATTGAGCTCAATTCAAGGGCAAAAGGCAATTTCTAACTTTTAGTCCGAAACTCGCTTTTCTAATCTCTCTGGAGTAAGCTTTAAACTTAGTAGGTCTTGATGAAACGACATTCAATTTGTAGCCGTTGGAATTCTTGAATATCCGATCCCAATTCCGAAGTCCAATTCATGACCAAAATCAGTTAATTGGAATCCCAGTGTATCTCAAACTAACGAGCAGCTCTTAGGAGTTACGCGTACCAACCCATGATTAATGTCACGTTTAAGAGTTATTCAAGTCATGACGACTTTGGTTGTCACGTAATTGCGAGGGTCAATCACTAGTTCCCAAAGACGCAGTGGTCGGGAATCGGTTTAGGTTAATTTTCAAATCATACGATGGACAAACGGAATTACCCGTGATCCAATTGTATAAAACTAGCAAATCGTTCTAAGACCAATCTTAGATCGGCCTATAATGGCTCAAAATATTCTCTCGGCAATCCTTATGGTCAAAGTATCAATCCATGATGGAGTTCTTTAGTCCATGTACTTGAATCCTAGTTAGCATTTTCCCTTTGGTTAGTTAACTCGAGAGTGATCAAATCCAAGCAAGATTTAACTGAAAAACATCGATGGACATCTTTTCATTCATAAGCTTCAAAAAGAGTCGAAATTCAGAATGTCATAAAACGAGTGCTCAATGTTTATCAGCCCTATCAACTTAAACTCAAGCATCAAATCCAAAAGACTGAAAAATATTTTCTTCCTTTTCAAATGTTTTTAATCTTTTTGGTGTTTGGATTTGCACTTAATTGTTGATTATTTTGGATGTTGGAACATGAATTTTTCTTTAGTTATATTCAGTCATTATATGTTTGTTTAAACGAAGGGGGCGCAGTGCTCTCTACTTAGGACTGAACATGAATGGTTGATATTATTACTCCCACTCTCGATAATTATACCATGCGGTTAATGATTGCTATGGTCAATGTTGGATACTATCTATGCCTTCTCATTTATTTTGCCATTTTATGTTGATGACAAAAAGGGGGGGAAGTTACAAAAGTGATGCATTGAACTGTGAATGATACATATGCACTATCAAAAGTAATGCATTCAATTGTGAACGATATATATGCACTGTTAAAAGTAATGCATTGAATTGTGAATGATATGTATGCAGTGTGCATCATGATGAACTATGAATGTATTTTGATGTGAATGCTATGATTGCACTACGAATACTATGCACTACAAGTGCAAACAGCAGAAGCATGCACAGTTTCACAAGTTGACAAATAAAAGGTTGAGAACAGAGATTCTCTTGTTCAGCAAAAACATGATCTAAAAAGAAATTTCATTGCTTAAAGTAGAACAGGTGAACGAGTTCTTTATTCTGAATATTTCTTTAAACATATCACATGCAAATGTCTCTTATTCAAAACAAGTTAAGTTAAATGTACTGCAATTGTCATAATCTGAGCAAGTTAGAAGTACAAGTTCTGAGCACTTATTCGAACAAGATATTCTGAGCATTTGAGTATAAACTCTAAATCACATGTATTATCCTCTCAATTTGTTGCCCTGCTCAAGATTATCGTTCATGTGACTGAAAATTATTGAAATCACTTAGAATCACATGATATTATATTATAAATGAAGCTGTATATGTGCTTGAATTCTAAATTAATTTTTTGAGATATCATAAGTTTTGAAATCGTTCATGATATTGCAAAACTAAATTTCAAACCTCTGAACGTATTATTGTCCAAAAGTATACAGGTTGGATTGGTAAAATGATCCATTAGCAAGATCTTACTAGAGTAACTAGATTATAGTTGCTCACCTTTTATTCAAATATTCGATAGTTTTGTGGATAGTTTTGTCATCATCAAGAAGGCGAAGATTGTTAAAAAAAAACCCTAGATGATTTTGAAGCTGACAAAACAATACAAATATTATTAAGTTTTGAGATGATGCTGTGAAATACTTATTTTGTAGATTGTCCTTTGGTGCGGGGATGCACAGGATTGAATCTGGCAAAAGATTTGGCTCATATGTTGTTTTTGAGAGACTCAGATGTTGTGTCAATTTCAGGCGTTGAACGAGAATAGTTCAGAGTTGGAATAATGCTCAAGATCTGAGGGGAGTATTCACGAGCAGTAATAAGAACTTGAAGATGACTTCAAGATGTACTCAATTGATACACTACAAAGAATACAATTGAGCTTGATCATTTTTAAAGATTTTCGAAGATAGAGATCAATCAAGGACGCGGATCTTAGGAGACGAACAAAACTTGTCTATTGAAGGAATCCATCTATGGAAACCCAAGATCAAAATTGTATGGGCGATTTGATCCGAATGGGGAAGACTTTTCTTTGGCAATCCTCAATGGTTATGAGATCTTCTTTTGGTAATTGTTTTGTCCAAACAATATGTTTTAGAAAGACATCTTTTGGATGCCTTGCAATGGCTGGATTGGAGGTGGAGGAGTATAAAAGACATCTCAAAGGTGAAGAAAACAAGGTTAGCGTTAAGAGGGAAAAGTGTTCATAATCCTTAGATTGAGAGTACTTCAAATCTTATATTTTTCTTGATCCATCCATCGTAATTATGAGGAGGTGTACACAAGAGTGTTGAGCATTAGGTGCGGAATCTTGCGTCCCAAAGGAGATCGCTAGCTGTAATAGCAAGCAGTTTACTAGTGAAATCTAATTGATTGGTTGATAGCCGAAGAAGTGGATGTAGGCTCAACCATAGCCGAACCACTATAAACCCCATGTGCAGTTTTCTCTATCTTCTACTCTGATCTTATTTTATATCTTCTGATAGTTGAACTGCATGCTCAGCACACACAGTGAGAAATTCTGTTTTGAACATCTAAGATCTGAGCTTAACGTTTGTGCAATTTGAATTCCGCATTAAATCTTGAAAATTGCACGATAATCACCTATTCACCCCCTGTCACACCCCGAACTCATCGAGCGCGCGAACATCCCACCAAGTCGTGCTTTTCTGAAAACCCCATGATCCAACGGCCAATATCATATAGAAATACGCATGCAGAAGCAATGCCTTCTTCAATTATATAAATACAAATGTACCCGATGACTTAAGACAGATACATCAAAATCAACAACCAATACATGTAGGTTCAACTCTTAACCCGCCAATCAGATATACAATCATAATATTACAAAAGACAAATATCCTATAAACACAACTGTCCATTATCCCTTTAAATACCACTCTATGGCAAACTCGTGCTCCCTCCGCCTAGAACCTGAAAAATGAAGCCCCCACTGGGGTGAGATATAAATCTCAATAAGGTGGGTCCTAACCTTAGGTTAGGTTGACAGTCCACTCAAGTAGTCGCGTTACTCGACAGGTCCAAATTCATGAAAACCTATGCATAATAATCAAACTCAATAAACAACAACACACAAAAGACAAGCATGCATTTATGATCTCATGTCACACTCATATGCACATGTATTCTCAGCCTGCCACTTCACCACATCCATCAACCTCTGCTTGCCTCATTCTCTAGCCCGCGAACTAGTCGCCTCAGGCTCGGCCCGCGTAAACGCATCAGACCATCTTCGGTGACCCGTGTAAACGCATCAGGTTCCGGTCATTTTCAAGCAAGGTTTATGAGCTCATATTCTATCCCGCGATTGGATCACATCAGGACTGTGGCCATCTCAACCCCGCGACTTCGTCGCATCAAGGCGCCACCTAATTATATTTCACCCTGCGACCTTGTCGCATCAGGGTCTCAACCTTCCAACCCGCGTCTCACACGCCTCAGGGCCTCGTCATGCCATGCCACAATCAAGTCTCATGCCACATCATATCAAATAACTTGATTTTAAATTGAAATTTCACAATCAATTGCTAATGCACATGCTAATATGTTTCATAAATCTTGTGGCATGCAATTCAATTCAAATGGCACCCAAACAAAAACAACTCAAGCATAGGCTATGTCATACAATCATTCTATAACATCTAAGGACACATCAAGCTATCACGTTTGAGAATTTTCTCATAACCGTTCCAATCGGCTCTCGACTTACCCAATCGAGTCCAATCCCCCTAGCCTTAGTTTAGGAAATTTCTTACCTTTGATTTGGCAACACAAATTACTCCTCTTGGGCCTCCAAAGTTTCGGCCCCTAATGGTCCAAGATCGAACTCAATGCGCAACCTAATCAAATCCAACCAATTATATCAATTTCCAATCCAATTCAACCATCCATGAACCCCAAGCCTCCATACATTATCCTCATCATTATAACATGCCTTAATAATCAATTTAAGACTTATAACTCAACCATCAACAGCCCCACAGATTCGGTTTGCACAGAACCGAACCGGGCTATGTTCGGTTCTGTGTGAAACGAATGGATCCAGCCATATATCAACTCCAAATTCACCATTTAAAGACTGTACCACCTCTTAGCATGATTATCTAAGGGTCCAAGAGGCTCACCGAAGATTTGAGGCCGATTGGTCGCTGGAAACTTGTCGAACGCCGCCGGTTCGTCCAAGTCAGTTTTCCGGCAGTTTCTGGGCAAAATGTACAAGGTCGGTTCGTGGTCAAAAGCTTATCAAATCAAGCCCAACTTTTTACCATAGATTCCTACAAGTCTTAGCTTGATCTCCACAAAATTTGAGCCAAATATTCCAACATTTCTACCACCAAAGGGACTAAGAACCTAACCTACCTCAGTTTGAGTCCTAATCTGTCGGATTTTGGGAGAATCTCTGTTCCGGACTCCTCGGTACTCTAAATGCTCCGATTCTTGTTGGGGGACGTCGGCAAGACATAGGGATATGTTGTGGTGGTCGGCCGGCAACAGATGGTGGCCAGAAGTGGCCGTGGTGGCCAGCAAACAGGAGGACAAGAATCTATCACTGGTACAGAGAAGCAAGAAGAAGAAGAAGAAGAAGCTGTGGGTTCGGTGGTTTCTCTTGGGCAAATGGCCAGCCAAAAAATTCAAGTGAGAGAGAGAGAGAGTTCTTTTATCCAATTTTGGTCAATGGGGTTTGAATGGTAGGTGGCAAAAGGTGAAATGACCACCCATGGCTTGATCTTTGACACTTGGCATTGCTATTTTCCATGGAGATTCGATGGCCACTTTTATCCTTCATTTTCGGAATCTCAAGAGAGGACATGATGTCCATTTTTCCCTTCTTCCATTATAAAGGCAAAGTTCTAAGCTTGAGGAGCAAAACGGTCATTTTACCCCCGACGTTCAGAACGTCGTTTTTCTCGTTTCGGAAACCTTCGATAGGGCGACGACCAATCCAAATAACGTTGGAATTCTTGATTTTTCATTTCAAATCTTTCAAGGCTCATTTCTGATAGTTTTCTCTATCAGGCGTAGTTCCAATGTATCCTGAACCGACGGGCGGCTTTTGCAGACATTACGCGTATCGACCTCGTGATTCATATCACGTTTTGGGCCTGTCAATTCATGAAGGCTTTGGTTGTCATGTAATTATGAGGGTCTATCACTAGCTCCTAAGGCCTCGATCTTCACCGTCCGATTTAGGAAAATTTTGCAAATCATACGTTGATTAAGCGGCATCACCCGCGCTCTAATCATAAGACACTCGCAAGGCATCCCTTAATCGTTCTTGGGTCGGCCTTTTTGTGGCTCTAAATATCCCCTCGACAATCCTTATGGTCAAAGCATTATTTCCTATCCGAGTTCCCCACGTCCACGTACCTCGTCTTGCGTTAACCTTTCCCTTTTGGTCAGTCTACTCTAATTGATCAGGTTCGAGCGGGATACGATTGAAATACATCTCTAAATACACACTTCTCATGAATGAGCCTGAAATCGACTGGAAATCAGAATGTCGCACCCCCTCTGGGTGATAACGCTAGCCATAATAGCGAGGTGTGCCTGATCGAGAAGGACGTTGAATTCGAGACCGCCGTTATCGATCTCTTTAAGGTCGAGCACATCGCTCCTAAGTTCCTCAATCTTTAGGTCAGCCTTCATTTTGGAAACACGCTTAACTTTCAATCAAACTCTCTGAAATCTTAGCTTCTTATTGTGTCTCCTTTTGTGCATAACATTTTCTTTAGAGATCTCGCGAATTGGTTGTAGGGAAAGGCTTATGGACTGTTTCGTTTCTCACCTGAAATTCATGAAATACGAGATTTTGAGAGGTTGGTATTCGATCGCTTTTTGTCCACCCGCCAAAGATCACTGTTCACTAAATCTACCTTCAGAGGTAATGGTTCTATTCTTGCTTTTGCCTTCCCACTGTCTTGTTGCAAGTTTACTTGTAGTTTCAGTAGTTTTCTGTGCTCTGAATTGGGATTGGTTGTTCTGTTGATAATAAGATGCTGTTGGGAGTAAATAAGTTCGTGGCGTTTGCCATTTTCTTTTATTTTTAGGGAAATAGTTTTTGCGTGATTATATACAAATGCTTCTTCCTTGTCTCATATGAACTGAGAATTTGTTCTTAAATTGTTTTCCAATTACCTGTTTGCATGGAACAAGCTCCGGTAAAAGCTCATTGAGATTAAAAAGTTGTTAATGTTGTGTTGCTGCTACTCATGATAGGGTGGGAAAAGAGGATTATATGGAGTATTTAAGTATAACTATATTGCCTAATTCTTCTAGGATAATGTATTTGTTAAAGGGATTTATCTATGCCAGATTCTTATCTTGTCTGAGTGCCCAATCTCATTTGCTCTAGTGAAACTTACGTGATTCTTGTTAGCATTTGCTTTGTCATTTACAAGATCCTTATGCGATTTTTTTTTACGTCAAAATGCTGACATTGATAAAAGGAGATCGACCAGATCCAATGTGTGGGATCATTTTAAAGATATAGATGATAGCCAAGGTAAGGCCGATTGCCTATATTGCGAGACTCTTATTGGTTTTAAGCATGAGACAATTGCAATGCGTACCCATTTAAGCAAATGTAAGTAATATCCTTATGGGAACGTGGAGAAAAGGCAAAAAAAATGCATCGAGTCAACTTGTTGGGCTAGGTCATGTACTTGACGTGTTTCATAGCTCCTTGACTCCAGGCAAGGTAGAGGCTCTTGTATGCACTCAGGATTGGTTATGATCTGCACCACTTTCAATTTCAATCGAGGAGGACTTAGCAACATCAACATCACTTTTATCCCAAACTAGTTGGAATCCACGGTCGTTGAATATAAAAATAAATGAACTAAAGCAAAACTGATTGAGAATATATATATATACATATATAAAGGATTAAAAAGGACAGTCAGGAACATAGGGGAATTCTGCCCCTCCACAATACTAATAGCTTTCTTCCACTCCGTTCTAAGACGAACCGTACGCCAATCTATTTCTCACTCCATTAAATCTTGTTTTACTACATTTCCTCGGGTAAGTTTCAGTTAACCTCTTTCTCTCTTCATATCAAGCTCTCAATAACAAACTTCTGTTCTTACCGGTTATCTAGAGATCTAAGAAGATAATGTTCAAATCATCTCAATCTATGTTTTTTTATCTTTCTGCCACCAAAGCTACTCTAATTTTTCGTCGAATATATTCATTTCCTATCTTATCCATCCTTGTATGACCATACATCCATCTTGACGTCTTCATTTTCACTGCTACCATTTTATGCTCGTGTTGCCTCTGTGCTGGCCAACGTTCAACTCTATATAGCATTACAGGCCTTATTACAGTTCTATAAAATTTTCCTTTTAGCCTAAGAGGGATTTTGTGATCATACAAAAATATTGATTTACTGCGTCATTCATCCAACCTACTCTAATTTTATGACTTACTTCCTCATCAATCTTTCCTCCCTTTCTGCAATATTGATCTTAGATATCTAAAAGCATATTTCTTGGGTATCTTCTGTCCGAGCATATTCACATATTCTTGACTACTTTCTCTTGCTGTATCGAACTCACACTTCATGAATTTGGTCTTACTTCTACTTAACATAAATCTTTCAGACTCCAACGTACTCCTCCATAATTTTAATTTAGCGCTAACCCCAGTCCTGATTTCATCAATAAGCACAATATCATCTGTAAATAGCTTACACCATGACACCTCATCTTGGATATCTTTTGTTAGCTCATCCATAACTAGGGCAAAAAGATGAGGACTTAAAGCAGAACATTGATGTAAGACTATTGTAATTGAAAAAAAAAAGCTTGATGTGCCATTACAAGCTTTCACATATGTAGTAACACCATCGTACATATCCTTGATTGTCACTACATAATTATAATGCATTTTTTTTCTTCTCAAAAACCCACCACAAAACTTTCGAGGACGACTTAGCAGAACTCAAAAATTTTGAGTCAAGTGAGAAATTACCTTGGAATTTTTATACCCTTCAATATTGCAATTGATATCTCATTTTCATTGTGAATTTAATGCAGATTTGTCAACTACGACCATGGAGCTTACCTCAATATTGATTTCTCTTGATGGTTGACAAACAGGGTAATGATTATTAGCTTCTCTTTTCTAGTCTAATTGATGTTTTTGTTCATTGAACTTATTATGGTGGGTACACCATTTAAGTCCTTTTTATTACTTGTTTACTATTAGTAATTTAGATTATGTCATTGGGTTATGCGGCAATCTATTGATTATGATAGCTAAATGGTGTAGGAATAGTATTTTGATGTTGAATGTATTTCTAAATTATCTATGTGTGTTTAAGTCTTACTAGAAACTTTCTAGAAATTTCAAGTATTTTGACTTGTTTCATTGTCACGCCCCGCACCCTAAGCACGAGGGCGCGACTCCCTTCAACTTCCTCTCTCGAGTCCCAAGATTCACTTACCGAGAGATGCGTATTGTAATCAAACATGCGGAAGCGATAGCATACATTCCTCCGTACAAAAACCAAAGGGGACCTGGGTAACGAGAATATCATATACATATATAAACATCCCATGAGTCCATACAAAAGTGCAAGTGAGCTAATCTTGCTGTTGGGTCGGGGTAATGGGGCCAAACCAAAAGATAACTAAAACAAGCCCCCAAAAGGAACTAACCGACAAGGTCATCATCAAAAGGATACACAGTAAGTCAGAAAACCCCTAGGTCGAACTGCTGGAATCATCAATCTCCTCAGCATCCTCAGTAGGCTCGTAGTCCAAGAAGGTCTTTGAGCGCACATCTACCGTGTCCTCCATCGTCTCGTCCTCCAGCTCATCCTCTGAAGCGTCAATCTCTATCACTTCAATGGTGTCCTCCAGGGTCGGGGTCCTTTCAGGCATGTTCCTCGAACTAGCAACGGACACCTTTACATCTACAGAATCCCGAGTGGGATGACACCAGCTAGGGATAGCCCCGTGAGGTACCTCTGTGGCCTTCAGCGGACTAGTGGTAACCTTGCTTTCTCTACGGAACCACTCTTCTAACCTAGGCGGTTTTCAGTCCTTTTCGCCCTCATCGACCCAAACTACTGTACACTTCCTAACATACACGGTACCCCTCCATTTAGGAACTCATCAAAATATGCTGTCATTTCCTTCGGGTCGCCCAATCGAGTCAACAGCATCCTCAAGACTTAGGGTATGAAAATATAATCCCACGACGGGGTGAGATTCATATCTCAATAAGATAGGTCCTAACCCTAAGTCAAGCCGACTTACACCTAGATGAATGCAATCATGAACAAGAATACATAGACAACATCATACGGCACTCATCAGTCAAATATGTCACAATGATGCAAGCGATCATCAATCACACAAACAGGGCATCATAACTTGTCAATCGAGTCAAGCATAGAGTACAAATTCAAGCTACATGTTCCATCATTCCGAACTTTCTCAAGAATCATGTCCACGTTTAAAATGCCTCGGGCTCAGTCCACGTCAATACACTTCAGACCATTAGATTAGTAAACTAGCGAAAACGCATCAGGTTTCCAAATGCCATTCCAGGCTTGTGTCGACACATATTCAATCTTGTCCCGTGTCTCAACGCATCGGGACATAATTTCTCACTACTCCGCGTCTCAACGTATCAGGGTACCAACCATCTCAACCCCGCGTCACAACGCCTCAGGGTATCACACGTTCTCAAGCATGCCAAGGTTCATCTCAAACCGAACATCATGATCAAGTACAAGCTCATGCATCAAGCTAGATATCTTTGGCATGCAAGGCAATTAATTTCATCACTCACAAGAGGCAATCAATTCAAGGATATGCATTATGCAATTATTCAAGCAATCATCAATCCACCATTACGAACCTTGGGCAATCACGCCATAACTCACAATAACTAATTCAATTCATACCCAAATCATCCAGTCGAGTCCAATCTTCCTAGTAAAGGTTTAGAAACCCCTTACCTCAGGCTAAAATCAACAAAATCTCCCTTGCAAGCACCTCAAGTATTCGGCCCCAAGAGATCTAAAACAGGACAGCTTGCACCTAATAAAATTACATCCATTTCATTAATTTTTCTTCGTCAAATCATCAAACCACCATGCATAAACCTCAATAACATATCCAGTGACATTCTCATACGCCTCAACGAAGAATTTACAGCTCGATTCTACCCCAAACAGCCCCTAAAGTCACGACATGCACAGAACCGAAACATGGTATTTTCGATTCTATTTAATGCCCGCCTAATCAGCTCATAAACTACCCTCAAATCTCAATTTATCCACTAAACTACTTGTTAACATATAGTCCTAGGTGTTGGAAGCCTCATGAGGGCAAGGCGACACCCAGAAGTCCACAAACGATGCCGAATCCTTCAAGTCCTTTATCGGTCAAATTCTGTTCACCAAAAATCAATGCCAAATCACCATCCAAACTCCACCAAATTCATCCAAAATTTTTACCACAGCGCAACCAAACATAGTCCTACATGTCTACAAATTACCATCGAAAATTTATAGCGATTTGAGGTCCCATGGTGGCTGAACGAAGACTTACCCTCAGCTGCAACGAAATCCGTTGACTTTCGAGGAAATGGCTGGTCAGAACTCCTCAGTGGTTCAAATGCCGAGCTACCACTTGGAGGTGGTTGGCAAGAGGTAGGGCTAGATGTTGGTGGTCGGTTCGAGCCCAAACGACGAGTGGAAGTAGAGCTCAACGGCGGCGAAGGGGCCGACAGAAGCTGGTCAGGTAGGGACTGGTTCAGCCGAAGAAGAGAAGAAGAAAAGGAAGAAGAAGGTTGGCTGTGGATATGGTGTTCGGCTGAGGGAGAGAGAGAGGAGTGTATATGTCACGCCCCAACTCGAAGGGCACGCGAACATCCCTGTCCATGTTGTTCATTCATTAACGCTCCAGGATCCAACGGCTAATAACATACAACTCCTCTAATCGAATGCATGCAGAAGCGATGCCTTCTTCAATTATAAAAATACAACAACATACGATGACTTAGGACACAAGGGTACATCAAAATCACCTAAACTGATCACTAAAAGATCATGCCCCAATTCAATATCCGAAGTACAACCTCAATATCCACAATTGACAATTCCATTCTAATGCAATTAATCAACTATCTCTTTAGACACCAATCATTGGCAAGCTTGTACCACCTTCGCCTAGAACCTGTAAAATGTAAGCTCCCACTGGGGTGAGATATAAATCTCAGTAAGGTGGGTCCTAACCCTAGGTTAGGCGGACCGTCCACTCAGGCAGTCGCGTCACTCTTCAGATCCAACTTATAAACACGCGCAGGCATAACAATTGCAATTCAATACACAGCAACATACAGAAGATCAGCATGCATTTATGATCTCGCGCCACACTCATGTGCAAATGTATACTCGACCTGCCTTTTCGCCGCATCCATCAACTCTTGCCTGCCTCATTCTCTAGCCCGCGATTAGATCGCATCAGGCTCGGCCCTCGTAAACGCATCAGACCGTCATCGGTGACCCGCGTAAACGCATCAGGTCCCGGTTCAATTCCAAGCAAGGTTTATGAGCTCATACTCCGTCCCGCGATTAGATCACATCAGGACTGTGGCTATTTCAACCCCGCGACTTCGTCGCATTAGGGCGCCATCTAATCTCACTTCACCCCGCGAACTCGTCGCATCAAGGTCTCAACCTTCCGCCCCGTGTCTCACACGCCTCAGGGCCTTGCCATGCTATGTTCATGCCACAATCAAGACCTATGCTTGACTTTCAATTTAATGACACACTCAGTGGCAAGTGCCAATTCAAACACATTTCATAGATTCTGTGGCGTGCAGGTAAATCAAATGGTATACAAACATGGAAATCACTAAAGCATAGACAACGTCGTATACATTTATCCTATAACACCTTAGGACATAATATAGGCCATCCCTATTGAAAATCTCTCAAGAATCAAACCAATCAAGCCTCGACTCACCCAATCGAGTCCAATCATCATATCCTAAGGTTAGGAATTTCCTTACCTTTGCTTGGTGACACAATTCACTCCTCTTTGAGCTCCTTAGGATTCGGCCAACTCAAGTCTAAAGCCGATTCGTCGCGCAACCTAGGATAATCAATCGATTCGTCAAATTCCAAGCCCAATTCCTCAATTCATCCATCCAAATCACCCATAACATATTCCTCATCATCTTTTCACATCATTCACACCAAATTACAACACAAATCCCGCACATTCAGCCATCCACAGAATCGGTTTGGCCTGGCATTGAACCGGTTCCATTTGGTTCTGTTCATGCCGAGTCCAACAAGTTCTAATCTACCTCAAATCCCTCAATTTTGCACCATCCTACTTCTTATAATGCTTATCTAAGGATTTGGATGGCTCATCGTGAGTTTTAAGCCGAGAGGTTGCCGGAAAGTCGCCGAAGGTCGCCGGTCGTCCAAGGTCTAGAATACTGACAGTTTCTAGGCAAGATGTACAAGGGTGGTTCATGGTCAAAACCTTATTAAATCAAGCTCAAATTTTTGCCACAGAATCATCTATGTGTCTACTTGATCTCCACCAAATTTGAGCTCAAATCTCCAAGAATTCGACCTTCAAATGGACTGAGAAACAGACCTACCTCAGGTTGGTTCCAGTTCTGTCGGCTTGTGGGAGATTGCTTGGCCGGGACTCCACAGAACTCCAAATGGCCTGATTCCAGTTGGAGGAGCTCGGCAAGACGTGGGGCTTCACTGTGGTGGTCAGCCAACGGTTGACAGGTGGCCAGAAGTAGCCATGGTAGCCGACGAACGGGAGACCAGAAGCTGATCACCGGGCAGCAGAAACTGGAGGAAGAAGAAGAAGTTGCTCAGTTGATTAGGGGTGATTTCTGCCGAAAATGGAGTGAGGAGAGAGAGGAAAGAGAGAACTTTGATTATCCAAAAGTTTTGGTCAATTGAGTTGATTGGTAGGTGGCATTTATTGATGAAGTGATCTCCACCCTTGGATTTGTGACACTTGTCCATTGTTCTTATCAAGAGGATCCAATGGCCATCTCTTGCCCTTGAATTTTCGGTAGCTTAGGGGGTGGGGGAGAATGTCCATTTTGCCCTTCCTTCAATTGTAAAGATAAAGTTCTAAGCTTGAGGGGCAAAACAGTCATTTTATCTCCGACGTTCAGAACGTCGGTTTTTTCTCGTTTCAGAAATCTTCGATGGGGCGACGGCCAATCCGAATAACGTTGGAATTCTTGATTTTCTATTTTCAATCTTTCAAGGCTCGTTTCTGATAACTTTCTTTATCAAATGTGGTTCCAACCTATCCCGAATCGACGGGCGGCTTTTGCAGACATTACGCGTATCGACCCCGTGATTAGTATCACATTTAGGGCTCATCAACTCGTGGCGGCTTTGGTTGTCATGTAATTGTGAGGGTCTATCACTAGCTCCTAAGGTCTCGATCTTCACCGTCCAATTTAGGAAAATTTTGCGAATCATACGTTGGTTAAGCGGTATCATCCGCGCTCCAATCGTACGACACTCGCAAGGCATCCCTTAATCGTTCTTGGATCGGCCTTTTGTGGCTCTAAATATCTCCTTGATAATCCTTATGGTCAAAGCGCCATTTCCTATCCGAGTTCCCTAGGTTCACATACCTCGTCTCGCATTAGCCTTTCCCTTTTGGTCAATCTACTCGAATTGATCAGGTTCGAGCGGAATACGATTGAAATCCATCTCTAGATACACACTTCTCATTAATGAGCCTGAAATCGACTGGAAATTAGAATGTCACAACTCTTCCCCCCTTAAAGAAATTTCGTCCTCGAAATTCACAGCCTTCTACTCCATCCAATCCCTCGGGGGTATAGGCGTCTCGTCGCATCCTCACCTTTCCGGATAATCCTTTCCATGGCTTGACGATCTTGTTCGTCTTTTCCAACTCGCAACTATCTTTCTCTAGGACTTGTCTTCTTTAGCCCTTAATCTGATTAGCTTTCCTCTATTCTCTTTTGGCATTCATATCATTTGCCCACGGCTCATCCTCGAGCATTCATCTTATCTCTTTCATTGTCCATAACCATTATTGCCAGGCCCTTGCCAGAATAAACTCTCAATGTTCACACTCTCCGGCGTACTATTCCTTGCGAGCTTCCTCTCTCGCCAATAGAGGTACTAGGGCTTTATCAATCTGTTCTCCATCAGTCAAATCAAGTTATGGCTCTCTTAACTCCTCAAATATTCACATGGTTGCTTCCATAGCAATCCATTCTCGACTCCATCCGGCAATTCCCTTGGATCAAAGTGATCCTTCAACTTTCATCGACACGTCTAGTACTCGACTGCAAGATAGACGAACTTCGACTTTCAATGTTATCACCAATATATATGTGCATCTTGGCACATCTTTGTGTCACCCCAAGAAACACCATAATTCTCCTTTCGAATTTTAATGAGATCATCTCCTTAAGTTTCCTCTCAATACTGGATTTGTACTTCCGTCCATGTCCTCCAGGGTTCCATCCATTCGTATAATCTGTCCATTATTAATGTTTAATCATGGTAACACCTCAATTTCCTTCTGGTCTTCAGGCTAAGTGTTCCCAGTAGCCATCACATTAGTCCATTAACAAACTTCCAACTTGAGGGAAGATCTATCCCTCCATTGCCCATTTCTCGATGTTCAACTCTCACTTGTAAACATCCGTTAAACAGTTCACCCTTCCTTAGGATATGAACATCGCTATAACAAAACTTGGGTGATCTCCTCGTTCCACATGCCTCGCCTTCAATTCCCTTTAGACTATCCATGCTCTCAATCTCTTATAGTTCACATAATTTGAGGTCTTTTCCTTGTCTCAACAACGCTACTATATCCTCAAGTAATTTCTATATGTCAGCATTGCCTCTTATTCGATCCCCCACGGGAGACTGCTACCTTATGCTATTGTGGTAGGTGTTGCCTTGCAACGTCTTTTCACTTATACAACATTTCCCAACTCTATCACGAAGACATTTGCAAACCAATTCTAATCATGCCCTAAGCATGCCAATTCATATGGCATTGTCGTTACGATGTACAAACCATCTCCATTTCAAATCACCTTGTGACCCCTCAAATTTCCTTTCCACATCACATCATTAAGACTCTATCCACTCTTTTGAATCCGGACCGGAGCACCACTACCAGCGTAGGCATCCATTCGACTCCAGTCCTCGAAAGTGCCATTCACGTCTGTTCCTCCCTTCGCATTACGTCTTGTATTTAACCAATTTCATCAGCTTAACTCGAGTCCTCAAAAATTCTTTTCACGTTCATTCACCCATTCGGGTCACAGCTCGTCCTTAATCCATTTCGCCAATGGAATAACTCTTGTGGGGAACCTTCCAATGGTCCGTCTATTGCAATTCACCAATCTTAGTAAATTTCAACTTCTCGCAACTCACATCGACTGTAGTCGATTCATCACTTATTCCCATGCGTACTTTTACTTCATCAGATCCACAACTTGCGTCCTTTACATTTAACACGCAATATATATTTCCTCAGAGCCCATATGACACTCTCATATCTATTCACGTTCTCATGGCTCCTTACATGAGTTCAACCATCACCTCTCGAGATGGTAACGACCAACTTAATCATTCCCTGGGCATTTAGTTCGACTATTATCAACTTCTTTCTACTAAGTGTCGAATCTTTCCAACTATCCCTCACATCTTTCACTTGAGCCTAGACCTTGGCTCTCAGTTGTCATGGATCTCTTCCAGGACCACACGACATTTCATTTATCCTTGTCACTCTTCTCCTCGAGAAGCATTTGTGTTAGTCTCGGAGTTTCATACTCGCTAAGGCGACCTTATCCAATTCTGTTTGTTCCACTGAACGTCGACATCATCCTGGAATTCAACATTATCTATCAGACTGTTTCTCTGAATTCACTTCCAAGAGTCATTCAAGTCCTACGTCTTCCTTCCCTGTTCAGACGCTCAATCATGATACTAAGACAATTTAGAGCTTTTCTTCCGTTTACAATAGAGTCTCTTACCCTAAGGAAGAAACTACACAACTCCGTGGCATTTCTCGCTTCCAATTCACCTTGTCCTTCCCATTCCATAGGACGATAATTTTGGAGTCTGTGTCTCGACGATACCTTTACTCCAGAACTCAAATGCCACTATGCTTTCACATTCTCTTTCCCATAACTCAGTCACCTCCAGTAACAATATATGTTCGTCCTTGAGTCTTCACCAGTTCACTTGTCGAACGGTCAATTCGATTACCTCAAACACTTTACAAGTGTTCTCCAAGCGTTCCTTTCGATTACTAAATCATTCATTGGAATTACAACCAGTCAGGACTATCGAGTCCGTTCACTTTTCCTTTCGTCAATGACCAATTCATGGTTAAATTGCCCTTTAAGAACAATGCCCTATTCCTCAGGGAATAGCAACTCATGATTTCATTCCTCATGATTTCAATCTAATCAACCGATCCCAGGAAATCATCAACTTCAGGCAATCTAGCATGTCGATTCTTCTTCGACCTTATTCACAACAGAAAAGACTTACTACTCGATTTCCACCATGTGCCTTCGCCTAGGTAATCAACCATTTCCCATAGGCACGCTCCATATTCATAATGAATATCTCTTTGCTCGTAATTCATGAGCAGGAGTTCCCTTATTCATAAGTCTTTTGATCATCCTTCTCTCTTGCTAAGTCCCATCACCGTTCCTCAAAATCAAGAATAACATTCATCCATAGGGTTCTCAAGTTCCAATCCACTCAGGGACATACTCATCTTATTCAAGGGTCCTTGACCACCCTTACCATATGTCTAAGCGACCTTGAAAACTCTGTTTCATACTGGCTGATCATCCTATGATCCTTGCAACAGTACCAGGATCCAAAAAATCCTTGCTCTCAAGCAATCCCCAGGATTATACTTCCCGTCGATCAACTCAACAAAGATAGTCTCGGCAGATCTCATGCCTCCGAGGAAATTCTTCCTCTAGTGACATTTCACCAATCCTTAATAGCCTCATAGGGCTAGTACTACCAGGGTCACTTTCCTTCTTTAGGGCACCCAAACCTTTGAGGTTTTCTCATAAAATCCTCAATCTAGAGAGAGATAATTTCGAACCTCATCCCTCGGTTTGGCTCAATCAATTTCAGCCTTATACATAATCTCACAAGCTTTTTCAAGCTCTCGTGGTTCTACCCACACATTTAATCTCGAAAAGACTTACTCAGAGTTCTTTTCTCGTGACTTCCGTTACTTAACTCCTCAGCACAAGCATTCACCACCACGGTGATTTAGAGAATCATGGCAGCTCCTCTCCGAGCTTTGCTTAATCCACAATTTTCTCATTTTCATTTAAAGTTCTTACGACCCATTTAGCTCTTGGGTCTCGTACGATCAACCGATCGAGCCATCTTCTCTTTTAGTGCACATTCTCTATTCGCCCATCTCTACTCAATTCCATGATCCATCTCAATTCTTGGATCTTATCATATCTTACATACTCGAGCTCTGGCTCTTCTACGACTACACCTTGATCGTTCAACCTCATTAAGTTCCCATGGTCCATCTTAGTCCTTGGATCTTTTCGTATCTCATATACGCAAGCCAAGTGCTACTCTAGCGACCATATCTTGGTCCTTTAGTCTTGTCAGGTTCTCATGCCACTCGAACCACTAGGATTCCCTCCAAGAATCCAAGACTCAAGTCATCTACTCAAGTCCATCAATCTCAGGCTGCTCGTCTCAATACCTTTCACCATCACCCAATTCTCTAATGGTTCTCAAGCAATTCCCCATTAATTGCCGGATATTCAAGGATCTCAAATCATCCTTGGTCTATAATCCTTCCTCCAGCCAGCCTCAACGATGCAACTTCTCAACTAACGACCATTACTAGGCCAGCCTCAACTAGGCAACAGTCAATCAATCACTCAAGACAGCGATTCACTGGGTCAAAAGCTCATATTCTAGGCCAAAAGGCATCCGCCTCTCTAGCATAGTCACAACAAACTATCTCATCTCGACACGCCTAGGTTCTAAGGGTATAAACCCATACATCATCTAACTCCTCAGTTATATCTTGGCCAAGCCAATCACACGAGGCTAATAATCAAACATGCCTAACAGGCTCATCACAACCATCACTTTTTCTTTTTCCAAAGGCATCCACTATCGTGCACAAAGCCTTTAACCATGCCTCTCACAGGCACCATCACACATGTCATGCCACTTTCAATCATCCTCGATGAGAATCAATCTGTGCCGCACATTCCTTATCCACAATTGGACTCAACTTGATACCTAGGCTTCCCCTTTCAAGTTATGACTTGGGTCATTCCTACCTCTACCATCTTAGAAGCCTGCCAAGAGCCGCTCCTTGTCCGGACCTCTCTGTCCCAGCGATCATTCCTCGCCCTCATTAGACCTTGCCGATGCAGGTTGTCTCAACCCATACATCTACGGAGAAAGCCCCGTTCCACATGTCCCATATCATGTTTCATCACAGTTTATAGGTATCCCATCAACTCGTCCCATACCAAGCGACGGCTTATCAAGTCCAACAGCGATAAGTCATTGGATGCACCCTCATCGACTTTCATTTCAAAGTCACAAACTCAAGCACAGCATGACTACCCTCACCACTTGTCATAACAAAAGCGCCTTTAGATCAATTCCTATCCATTCAAGAATTCTAATTCCACCAATGACCATCACATCTCGCAGATCAATTGCCTATATTCCATTTTCTATCTCAAGTCCAGTCAACATTCAAATCAACTCCTCATGCATCCAATCACAACTGATTTTCGATTTAGGTATTCCTCGTATTCATCTCAACTCATATCTCCCAACGTTGCCAATAACAATCAATAACTAAAACCATCAAAATCTCATGCAATTCAAGCCTGAATCCACTAATATAAGTCGTCTCTTTATAATTCGTACTCTTCAAGTTGGGTCATGGACAAATCAAGATCGCAACCATACACCTCAATTGACCCTTCATTCATAAGCAATTTCCTATTATCCCCAAGCATAATTACTACCTCAAAGTCCATGCTCATGACTCTCCAATCACAGCTTGCTTCCACTTGACTTTAATCACCATCTAACTCAAGATTATCCATTAAAGTCAACTCTAGGACCATTCAAGTGTTCACAAATTCAAGCCTACGTCCTCGAGACTCACAATCCAGGCCTAGTCTTGTAGACCTCAATATCTAACCGTCCTCAAGTCATCGCTCCTTGTCACTCCAGATCTCAATCACCTTGGATCGAGCTGACCTTACTTTGATACCAAATTGAACGGGGATGTCACGCCCCGACTCAGAGGGTACGCGAACATCCCTGTCCAGGCTGTTCATTCATTAACGCTCCAGGATCCAACATCCAATAACATACAACTCCTCTAATTGAATGCATGCAGAAGCGATGCCTTCTTCAATTATAAAAATACAACAACATACGATGACTTAGGACATAAGGGTACATCAAAATCACCTTAACTGATCACTAAAAGATCATGCCCCTAATCAATATCCGAAGTACAACCTCAATATCCACAATTAACAATTCCATTCTAATGTAATTGATCAACTATCTCTTAAGACGCCAATCCTTGGCAATCTTGTACCACCTTCGCTTGGAACCTGTAAAATGTAAGCCCCCACTAGGGTGAGATATAAATCTCAGTAAGGTGGGTCCTAACCCTAGGTTAGGCCGACCGTCCACTCAGGCAGTCGCGTCACTCTTCAGATCCAACTTATAAACACGCGTAGGCATAACAATTGCAATTCAATACACAGCAACATACAGAAGATCAGCATGCATTTATGATCTCGCGCCACACTCATGTGCAAATGTATACTCGGCCTGCCTTTTCGCCACATCCATCAACTCTTGCTTGCCTCATTCTCTAGCCCGCGATTAGATCGCATCAAGCTCGGCCCGCGTAAACACATCAGACCGTCATCGGTGACCCGCGTAAACGCATCAGGTCCTGGTTCAATTCCAGGCAAGGTTCATGAGCTCATACTCTGTCCCGCGATTAGATCGCATCAGGACTGTGGCTATCTCAATCTCGCAACTTCGTCACATCAGAGCGCCATCTAATCTCACTTCACCCTGCGAATTTGTCGCATCAGGGTCTCAACTTTCGCCCCGCGTCTCACACGCCTCAGGGCCTTGCCATGCTATGCTCATGCCACAATCAGGACCTATGCTTAACTTTCAATTTAATGGCACACTTAGTGGCAAGTGCCAATTCAAACACATTTCATAGATTCTGTGGCGTGCAGGTAAATCAAATGGCATGCAAACATGACAATCACTAAAGCATAGACAACGTCACATACATTTATCCTATAACACCTTTGGACATAATATAGGTCATCTCTATTGAAAATCTCTCAAGAATCAAACCAATTAAGCTTCGACTCACCCAATCAAGTCCAATCATCCTATCCTAAGGTTAGGAAGTTCCTTACCTTTGCTTGGTGACACAATTCACTTCTCCTTGAGCTCCTTAGGATTCGGCCAACTCAAGTCCAATGCCGATTCGTCGCACAACCTAGGATAATCAATCGATTCGTCAAATTCCAAGCCCAATTCCTCAATTCATCCATCCAAATCACCCATAACATATTCCTCATCATCTCTTCACATATTCACACCAAATTGCAACACAAATCCCCCACATTCAGCCACCCACAAAATCAGTTTGGCCCGGTATTGAACCGGTTCCATTCGGTTCTGTTCATGCCGCGTCCAACCGGTTTTAATCTACCTCAAATCCCTCAATTTTGCACCATCCTACTTCTTATAATTCCTAACTAAGGATTTGGATGACTCACCGTGAGTTTTAAGCCGAGAGGTTGCTGGAAAGTCGCCGAAGGTCACCGGTCGTCCAAGGTCTAGAATACCGGCATTTTCTGGGCAAGATGTACAAGGGTGGTTCATGGTCAAAACCTCATTAAATCAAGCTCAAATTTTTTTCACAAAATCATCTATGTGTCTACTTGATCTCCATCAAATTTGATCTCAAATCTCCAAGAATTCGACCTTTAAATGGGTTGAGAAACAGACCTACCTTAGGTTGGTTCCAATTCTGTCGGCCTGTGGGAGATTGCTTGGCCGGGACTCCACAAAACTCCAAATGGCCTGATTCGAGTTGGAGGAGTTCGGCAAAATGCGGTGCTTCGCTGTGGTGGTCGGCCGGCGGTTGACAGGTGGTCGGAAGTAGCCGTGGTGGCCGGCGAATAGGAGACCAGAAGCTGGTCGCCGGCAACAGAAACTGGAGGAAGAAGAAGAAGTTGCTCGGTTGATTGGGGGTGATTTCTGCCGAAAATGGAGTGAGAGAGAGAGGAAAGAGAGAGCTTTGATTATCCCAAAGTTTTGGTCAATTGAGTTGATTGGTAGGTGGCATTTATTGATGAAGTGATCTCCACCCTTGAATTTGTGACACTTGTCCATTGTTCTTATCAAGAGGATCCAATGGTCATCTCTTGCCCTTGAATTTTTGGCAGCTTGGGAGGGGGGGAGAATGTCCATTTTTCCCTTCCTTTAATTGTAAAGATAAAGTTCTAAGCTTGAGGGGCAAAATGGTCATTTTACCCCCGACTTTCAGAACGTCGTTTTTTCTTGTTTTGGAAATCTCCGATAGGGCGACGGCCAATTCGAATAACATTGGAATTCTTGATTTTTCATTTTCAATCTTTCAAGGCTCGTTTCTAATAGCTTTCTTTATTAGACGTGGTTCCAGCCTCTCCCGAACCAACGGGCGGCTTTTGCAGACATTACGCATATCGACCCCCTGATTAATATCACGTTTGGGGCTCGTCAACTCGTGGCGGCTTTGGTTGTCATGTAATTGTGAGGGTCTATCACTAGCTCCTAAGGTCTCGATCTTTACCGTCCAATTTAGGAAAATTTTGCGAATCATACATTGGTTAGGCAGTATCACCCGCGCTCCAATCGTATGACACTCGCAAGGCATCCTTTAATCGTTCTTGGATCGGCCTTTTTGTGGCTCTAAATATTCCCTCGACAATCCTTATGGTCAAAGCGCCATTTCCTATCCGAGTTCCCTAGGTCCACGTACCTTGTCTCGCATTAGCCTTTCCTTTTGGTCAGTCTACTCGAATTGATCAGGTTCGAGCGGAATACGACTGAAATTCATCTCTAGATACACACTTCTCATTAATGAGCCTAAAATCGACTGGAAATCAGAATGCCACAGTATACACCACTTTGGAGAGTCAAACTTGCAAAAATGGTGGTTAAAAGTAGGTTTAAAAATGCCGATTGTGCATCTAATGATACTTGTCCATATGTCAATCAATTTTCATCCAAGGGCTGGCATTCCTCCTCATTTTCGGCAGCTAGGGGTGTGTGGTCAATGACCAAAATGCCTTTATCCATTTATTAAGGCAAGGCCAAGGCTTAAGGGGCAAAACGATAATTTCACTCTCGACGTTCGAAACGTTTTTTTTTAATTCGAATTTTCTTCGATGAGGCGTCGTCCAATCCAATTATAATGTTGGAATTCTTGATTTTTCATTTTCTAACTTCGAGACTCGTCTCTAAATCATTTCTCAGTCAATGTGATTTCAGACTATCCCGAACTAACGGGCCACTTTTGCAGACGTTACACGTATCGACTTTGTGATTGATATCACACTTAGGGCTCGTCAGTTCATGGCGACTTTGGTTGTCATGTAATTGTGAGGATTTATTACTAGTTTCGACGGTCTCAATCATTATCGTTCAATTTAGGAAAATTTTGCAAATTATACATTGGTTAAGTGGCATCACTCCGCTCCATTCATATAAGCTAGCAATGTATTCATTAATCGTTCTTAGATGGGCCTTTTATAGCTCTAAATGTCTCATCGACAATCCTTATGGTCAAAGTGTCATTTCTTACTTGAGTTCCCTAGGTCCACGTACCTTGTCTCGTGTTGGCCTTTCCCTTTTGGTCAGTTAACTCGAGATTGATCAGATCCAAGCGGGATATGACTGAAATACATCATTAGATACATTCTCATTAATAAGTCTCGAAATGACAGGGAAAATCAAAATGTCACGTTCATTCTTTCTTTGATCTTCATACAATTAGATCATGGTGAGTTCTATCGTGATCCCCATAATTTTGGTCATTGTAAGGTTCTAATTGGTTAAATAGAAAATTTGAGGTGTAGAGGCAAATCATTTAAAAAAGTATAGTGAAGGTTTTCCAGAAGGGGAACATCTTTGCTCTGCATAAGAAGTGGCGAGCATTTTCATTTTCAGACTTGGTTTTTCATCTTTTGTGGCTGCCGTGATTGAAGATTGCATCAAATATGACATGAGCATGAACTTATCGCGAGGACTTGGAATGAGGTTAATGCATTTTCCTGTCATACTTGTGCATGTATAGTTAGTGGCAGCTTAATTTTGGATTCTTTTGGTTTTAATCTCGAACACGTGCTTTCCTATTTGTCAGTCTTAACTTACATTATATTTTGTAGGAACTTTTGGATACATACTGAATAAGAACGACGACGAAGTAGTAGCAGAAGGATTTGATTACACATGCTGCAAAGTGTACCTGAGCACTTCACTTTCTTGCACTTGCTACTGCTTTCTTCCACTGGATTATTGTTACTGAATAATCAATCTTGATGAAATCAGCACACACCTAATTATGGGGTTTACCATCATTATGACATTGTCATTAGCATTGCCATGTTGCAATTTGATTTTGCCTATGCCAAGGGTAGAAAGGAAATGGTTACAGAAATAGAGCATCATGGAGTGAACACAATTACGTGTTTTTTTTTCTATGGGACAATGAGGACAAAGGCAGGGGCCAGACATTTTGTTCCTTTGATTGTCTTGTTTTGTAAGGATTAAGAATTACTACTATCACATGTAGGTTCTGTTTTTGCTTTTTATTTTTTCACTAGTGATACTGGGGAGTATTCTGGGACTTGGAGAAATCTGATTGGCATTCGCATCTTGAAACATTATAATTCCAGTTCAAGCCACGCCCTTTGTCATCAGGTCATCAGGCGGTGCCTCTTTTGTCACTCCCTGAACCTAGCGAGCATGCGATCATCCCACCTGGCCGTTGATCTTCAATAATCTCCCAGGATCCCTCGGCGAATTAATCACAACTCCAAAATAATACAAGATCATGGAAGCAATTAAACAACTCTATATAAATTCACAATGAGATGACTCGGGACAAATGGGTATACATTTCTCACAAATAAAAAGATCAGTTACAATTATAACTCTAACAACTTCTTCAAAATTCATCCCATGGCAAGTCCGAGTTTCCTTCGCCTAGAACCTGAAAAATTAAGCCTCAACTGAGGTGAGATATAAATCTCAATAAGTGAAACCTAACCCTTGACCCGAACACCAGTCTCCCCAGACCAACTCAACAACACCAGAAGCAGGCATTCATCAATCAACTATCTTAGTAAGATAGGCATAATTAGGAGTCACAGTCAAACATAATCAACCTCAAGTATTCATGCTTCGAATACATGGTACATAAACTAGCACTCATGACTTTCAAAGTCACCACAATCAATCATCGCCCAGCACTCAGGCCGCCATGTGCTTCTCTGGCACTCTTGCCAACTGACATCACTAGAGGCACAGGCCAATCAGTATCATCAGAGGCATCTAGCCTATGCGATCTCCAAGATCACAAGCCAACAATCGCAGGGCACTATAGCCCATTCATACAACATAGGCATTATAGCCAATACAATAATATAGGCACTATAGCCAAATTCCATAACAAGACATCATTTATCACAAAATAATTGGCATATAAAATCATTAACGAACACACCACATGCTATAGGATCCATGCTTTACATATTAGCCTAAAACAAACATATTGTCTTCAATAAGACAAACCATTAATCATCACTAGGGCCCACGGCCGCGATGTATCGCCAGGGCTCCAAGCCGAGATATTAATGTCATAGGGCTCCAAGCCAAATCGTCGTCAGGGCCCAAGGCCGCGATGTCATCACCAATCATCGCCAAGGCCCACGGCCACAATGTCATCACCAAGGCCTATGGCCAATTCATTACCAGTGCATCTCAGCCAATTCCTTAACAGCAACAGGGCTCACAGCTAATTCAATAACAAGAACAGGGTTCACAATCAATTCAATAACACACTGTTAATCACCATGCTTTTATCTCACAATTACGCTACACAAAACAACTATCCAGTAGTGTCTTAGGGTTCAAGTAAGAGTTTAGAAACCACTTACTTTGATCAATTAGCAAATTTCAAACCAAACGACCCTTTTCAATACCACTGGTATGCAATCAATCAAGGATCCCTCGTCAACCTAGAAAAGTTTATCAATTTCGAATCATAAAGCCATCGCATTCAAATTCCTCTAACCCAATCTCTTAATATCCATTCAACTAGCAACTCAAGTTGCCTTATCGATCAATCGAACATATGACAATACTTCAACAAACCTTCAATTCCTTCGGTTCATGTAGTCACATACAAGGCCGAATAAAACTCGAAATTTTATACACCAATTTGGCCATTAAATCACTTCTAATTCCCAATCCACTTCGCTAACTCCCTATTAACACCTCACATAATGTCTTATGGGGTCTTATGAGTCAATTTGAAGTCAAAATACTCCTTAATTAACCCCCAACAAAATCGGTCATGGCAAAGTACTCCCAAAATAGAATCGGTTTCTAGTTCAATCCGTTCAATCAAGCTATACTTCAATCCCAAACCTTAATTCCTCACAAAATAAACTTGCTAGGACATCAATTTACATGTTAAGGGAGCTTACCGAGAGTTTTGGAGTGAAACAATAACATAAAGCCTCTAAACCAACCGATTTTCTCCACGGTCCTCAAACGGGCAGATTATGTCCAGTTTTAATCATCCACAATCAGCCATGAAACTCTATTTTAACACCATTAAAATTAAAACCACAGACCATACAACTTGAATATTAGATATTATGAAGACCTCACCGAAAATTTGAGGTCATTTGGAGTTCGAAAGCTCTTAATAATGCAGCCTCTCCAAAACCAAGTTAGATTTTGACCTTTGTCCACTCAAACAAACTTACGGGACAAACGGCTAAGCTAAATTAAGCTCATAATACCTTTCTAGAATGAAAAGATGATAAGCTTTAAGATTACGGTGGTTGTACCTCAATCCGAAGTCGGACGACAAAGTTATGGCCGAAACAATGGTGACATTTTTCCCTGTCCGCGAGAAACTGTTCGGCCGAGATTGAAAAGGAAGAAGAAGATGCTGGTGGGAGTGAAGATGGCCGGCCAAAATGAAGAGAGAGAGAGAAGGTATTCCATCTCAATTATGCACTTTTGTCAAATAGATAAGATGGGTAATTAATGTGCATTTAAAGCTTGGCCTTCTCTTTGATTGACATTTGGCAAACTCCCATTGGTTGCTCCATTGACTTTGACTCCCTTTGACCACATCCATACACTATTTTCAGCAGCCATATAGAGGTTTAAATGACCAAAATGACCATATGAATTTCTTAAGGCATGGTCAAAGTTGAGGGGCAAAATGATCATTTTGCATTTTTCGTCCAAACTTCCATTTTTCCAATATAAACCACCCTCAATAAGGCGACATCCATTGTAATTTAAACATTGGTATTCCTCAATGTCCAATACCAAAATATCGAGGTCCAATTTCATGTCGAACTCTTGTCGATTGTAATTCCAATTTATCTCAAACTGACGGACGAGTCTTGCAGGCGCTACGCTTATCGACCTTGAGATTTTTTCTCAAGTCGTGGCGATTTTGATTGTCATATATAATTGCGAGGGTTTATCGTTCGTTCCTTCGATCCTAATCATCAGAATTCGATTTAGGAAATTCTCACAAATTACACATTGGTTAAGCGGAATCACCCGCGTCCCAACGTATAACGCTAGCAAGATATTCCATGATCGTCCTTAGATCGATCTCTGCTGGCCCAAGATATTCCCTTGACACTCCTTATGGTCAAAGTGTCATTTCTTATTCAAATTCCCTAGGTCCATGTACCCGACTCCATGTCAGTCTTTCCCTTTTGGTCAGTTAACTCGGGAGTGGCCAACTCCGAGCGAGTTACAACTGAAACACATCGATTGATATCCTTCCATTCAATAGCCTCGAGAGGGTCGGAATTCGGAATGTCACAATTCTTCCCCCCTAAAGAAATTTTGTCCTCGAAATTTGCCATCTTCTAATTATCCAATCTTACATTGTACTAACGCCTCATCACATCCTCATTCTTCAAAATAACTCAGTCCCTTATCAAACCATTGCAATCATATGTTTTTTTGACACTCATGCCACTTGACGTATCACCCCCTTCAAATGTCCTCTTGTACCATCAGAGGTTCAAGGGCTTTATCAACTTGCCCTTTATTATCCAAATCGAGTTATAGCCTTCTTGATTCCACTCGACAAACTCTAATGACCATACTGATTCATCAACTTTCATGGCCATATCTCTTTCTCTTGTCAGCATGTCTAATGCTCGACCACATGTTAGACTGCTTCAACCTTCAATCTATGTCATCGATAGTGTTAAGGCAATCTTGGCACACCTTTGTGCCATCCCAAGGAACACTTTAATTTTCCATGTTCTATTCATTTTCATACCCCCTAGACATCAAGATCTAATCATAGCAATATCTCAATTCCTTTTTGACCTTCAGACTCGAGGCTTCAAGTACTCGTCAAGTAGTCAATTGGTAAATTTCTAATTTAGAAGTTGAATCTCTTATGTTTCGAGGGAAGATCTGTCCCTCTGTCACCAATTACTCAATACTCAAAGTTTCATTAGAAGCACTCGCTAAATAATTCACCCTTCCTTGGCGACATAGATATCGCAATAATAACACGTGCGTAATCTCTTCATTTCACGTGACTTTCCATCAATTCCCCTTTTTACAGCTAATATTCTCAACCTCTTATAATTCACATAACTTCGAGTCCCTTCTTTATCCAAGCAATATTCTCATATCCACAAGTAATTTCACGCATCAGCGTTGCCTCTCGTTCAATTCCTCTCGAGAAACTATTACCTTATTCTTTCGTGGTAGATATTGACTTGAAATTTTCTTCTACCTACAATGTTTCCTAAACTTTGTCGCAAGGACAAATGCAAACTAATTCCAATCATGCTCTAAGCATTTCAACTCATATGGCCTTACCATCACGATATATATGCAATGTCCACTTCTGATTGCCTTGCTATGCCTCAAGTTTAGTTTTCGCGTCATGCCGTCGTAATTCTTGACATCCTCTACTTTCCAATGAAATCACCATCATCGGCGCGGTCGCCAACTACACTTACGTCCTTGGGACTCCTTTTTACATTCGTTCGTCAACTCGCGCCACAGCTCATCCTCAGTCCATTCCTTTAATGGCACAGCTCCTTTGGGAAATATTCCCACCGTCCGTCTATTGCAATTCATCAATCTCAAGAAATTTCAACTTCCAGCAACTCACATCGACTCTAGTCGATTCATCACTAATTTCATTTCTTAAGTGCTCCACAGAAATTTCACTTCCCAGAAACTTCACAGTTAGGGAATCTTACCTTATCAGGTTCGCAACTCGTGTGCTTTACATGTAGCATACAGCGAGCATCTCCTTGGAGTCCATAAAATCCTCTCAAAGCTGTTCATATTTCTCATGTCTCCTTAAATGAGTCCAATTATTTCCTCGGATGTTCAACCAGACTATTATTAACTTCTTTCTACCAGGTGTCGAATCTTCCAAACAGTTCCTCACACTTTTCAGTTGAGAGCTCGGACCTTGGCTCTCTGTTGCCACGGGTCTCCACTAGGACCACGCAATATTTTGTTCATTTTTGTCACTCTTCCCTAAGGAAGCACTCTTATCTTAACCGCTGGTTTCCATAAACATTCAATGCGACTTCATCTCAATTCCGTCCATTCCATTGATCATCGACATTATCCTGAAATTCGACGTTGTCCATAAGACAATCTCTCGAACTTAACTTCCAGGATCATTCAAGTTCCGCATCTTCTTTCTCAGTTCAGACGCTCCATCTTAAACACCAAGACAATTAGAAGTTTCTCTTCCTTACTCGCTAGGGTCTCTCACCCTACGAAGGAAGCGATACACTTTAGTGGCATTCTCTCACTTTGAATCTACTTTGTCCTTCCTATTCCATAGGACTCCAATCTTGTAGTCCACGCCAACAACGATACCTTTACTCCAGGATTCAAATGTCCCCACACCTGACATTCTTCGTCCCATAATTTAGTCACCTCAAGTGACAATATCCGTTCGTTCTTGGTCTCCACCAATCCATGTATCAAATACTCAATTCGATACCTCAATTTACTCTACAATTACTCTCTAAGCGCTCTTTTCGCTTCCTCAATCATTCACTAGAATTACGAACGGCCAGGACTATTAAATCCGTTCACTTTTCTTCTCATCAATGACCATCTCATGGTCCAATCGCCCTTTAAGAATGATGCCCTATTCTTTAGGGAACAACAACTCATGATTTCATTTCTCATGGTTCCAGTTCAATCAACCAATCCTAGGAAATCATTAATTCCAAGCAAGCTAGCATGTCAATTTTTTCTCGACTACTTCCATAACAGAAGATACGGACTACCCATTTTTCACCATGGGTCTTACGCCCAGGTAATCTACCATTTCCCGTAGGCACGTTCCATATTCCATAATGAACATATCTTTGCTCGTAATCCATGAGCAGGAGTTCTCTTCTTTTTTTGAGTCTCATTACCATTCCTCAAAATTAGGAAGAACAACTAGCCATAAGGCTTTCAAACTCCAATCCATTCAGGGACTTACTCATCTTAATCAAGGGTTTTTGACCACCTTTACCATATGTTTAAACGACCTTGAGAACTCTGTCTCACAGTGGTCGATCGTCCTCTGATCCTTGTAAAAGTATTAGGATCCAAACAATCTTTGCTCTCAAGCAATCTCATGAGGATACTTTCCATTGAACAACTCAACAGAGGTAGTCCAAGTAGATATCATGCCTTCGAGAAAACCCTTCCTCTGGTGACCTTTCACCGATTATCAACAGCCTCTTAAGGCTAAAACTGCCAGGGTCACTTTCTTTTCTCAGTGTACCCAAAACTTTTAAGTTTCCTTACCAAAATCCCCAATCCAGAGGGAGACAATTTCAAATCTTATCCCTCCATCAAACTCAGTCAATCTCAACCTTATTAATAGCGTCATAAGCCTTTCAAAACTCTTATGGTTCTTTTCCACGTTTCTACTTTGAAAATGAGTAATCTCAGAGTCACCTTTCTTGTGACTTCCATTACTTTAACTCATCGGTACTAGCATCAGTCATCTCAACGACTTGGGTACAATGACAGCTCCTTCTCGAGCTTGCCTACCCATCCACTTTTCTCATTTTCGTTTAAAGTTCTCACGATCCATTCAACTCTTGGGTCACACGTGATTAACAAAATCGAGCCATCCGCTCTGCTAGTACGTATATTCCAGTCGCCCATCCTTACTCAATTCTCATGATCCATGTCAGTTCTTGGATCCTCCCATATCATATATACTCGAGCCCAATGCTCTTCTGCAATCATACTTAGGTCATTCAACATCATTAGGTTCTCATGTCACTTGAACCGCTATGATTCCTTTCAGGAATCAAAGACTTAAGTCATCTAAGTCTAGCAGTCTCAGGTTGCTCATCTCATTACCTTTCACCATCAACCATCAGTGGCTCCCAAACAACTCTCAACTAGTTGTTCATTATACAAGGATTCCAAATCCTCATCAGTCAAAGGCTATTCAACTGGCCAGCCTCATCAAGGCGATTTCTCAGTTAACAACCAATTACCAAGCAAGCCTCAACTAGGCAACTATCAAACAAGCATCACGACAGCAATTCACTAAGTCAATAGCTCACACTTTAAGCCTAGCGGCATCTGCCACTCTGTAACAAACACAACAGGCTATCTCATTCTTAAGAGGCATCAATTCAATGGGTATAAACCCCACATGCCGTTTAATCTCTCAGTTAGACCTTGGGCATAACAATCACATGATGCCAACTACAAAACGTGCCCAACAGGCCAATCACAACATCAAATTTCTTTTTCAAACGACATCCACCGCCAAGAATAAAGCTTTTAACCATGCTACTCACAGGCACCATTTCACATGCCATGCCACTTTGGAACATTCACGTCAAGATTCAATTCCGAGCCATACATCTCTTAACCATAATTGGACTCAACTTGATAGCTAGACTTTCCCTTTCAAGTTATGACTTGGGTCATTCCTACTTCTTGCCATCTTAGAAGCCTGCCAGGTGTGACATTCTGATTTTTCTGTCATTTTCAGAGTCATTAATGAGAAGTGTATCTAGCAATTTGTTTCAGTCATATCCCACTAGAATCTGATCAATTTGAGTTGACTGACCAAAGGGGAAGGGCAAACGCGAGATAAGATACGTGGACCTAGGGAACTCAAATAGGAAATGACGTTGTGACCATAAAGATTGCTGAAGGGACATTTAGAACCACAAAAGGCCAATCCAAGAGCGATTAAGGAATGCATTGCTAGCATTATATGATTGGAGTGTGGGTGATGCCGCTTAACCAACGTATAATTTGCAAAATTTTCCTAAATCAAACGATGACAATCGAGACCATCGGAACTAGTGATAGACCCTCACAATTATATGACAACCAAAGTTGCCATGAATTGACGAGTCCTAAATGTGATATGAATCACAGGGTCGATACGCGTGATGTCTGCAAAAGCTGCCCGTCGGTTCGGGATGGATTGGGACCACGTCTAATAGAGAAAACGATCAGAAATGAGTTTTGAAAATTGAAAATGGAGAATCAAGAATTCTAACATCAGGATTGGAATGGCCATCGCCTTATCGAAGAATATTGAAATTAGAAAAATAATGTTCCAGACGTTAGGGGCAAAATTACCATTTTGCCCCTCAAGCCTTAACCTTACTTATATAATTGGACAAGGGTATTTTGGTCTTTAATACACCCCAAAGCAATCGAAAATTTAAGAGGAATCTTGGCCATTGGATGAGCTTGATTGACACATTAGACATGTGTCAATAGATTAGGCCATGAGTGGACATGTCCACTTTTCCCAACTAGCATTCAACTTATTGACTTTTGAAAATTGAATATAGCTCTTTCTCTCACTCTCTTGGCCGGTCATCTTCCCCCATTTTTACCGAGAGCCTCTTTTCTTCTTCTTTTGCTCGTCGACCGGTTCTACCCCTCCTGTTCGCTGTCGCCGACTGCCACCTCCGGCGACTCCTAGCTGCCGAGTCAATCACCCATTCCTTCCCCATCCTCTTGCCGAAATCGTCAAAGTAGAAGCGAGTCATTTGACCCACCGAAGAGCTCTGGCCAGCCGATCTTCTGCAAGTCAACGAAAATCGTCACAACCAGAGGTAAGTCATGTTTCTGGCCTCTTAGGACCCCGAAACCTTGGAGTTTTTCAATCAAATTTTGTGGAGATCTAGGGGACTTATAGATTGATCTGTGGTAAAAAGTTGGGATTAATTTGATGTAGTTTTAACCCCAAATGGGTCTTGTGTTTGAAGGGCCAGAACTGCTGGTTTGAGGACTTGAAGAAATCGGTAACATTCAAGGAGTTTCCGGTGACGACTCGACCCGAAATCTTCAGTGAGCTTCCCAAACCTTAGATCTACATTTTAGCTAGTAGATTAGTGAATGAATTAAGGACTTGAGGTAGTTTAAAGGCTGGTTGTTTGTGGTATACACAGAACCGAAAATTGCCCGGTTCCATTTTGTGCATACCGATTCTGTAGGGGTTGTTAATGGTTGAAAGTGAGTCTCAAATTCATCATTGAGACATGCTAGGATGTTGAGAAGCATGTTAATAAGGTTTTTGGTCCATAAATTGGAGATTTGAGCAAGAAAAGTTGACGGTTGGATGGATTTCCATAGGTTACGCAGTGGACTTGTTCTTGGATGGTTTGGACCGAAAGTGTTGAGGTGCTTGAGAAGGATTTTGTGGCATTAAGCTTGAGGTAAGGGAATCCTAAACTTATGATAGGAAGATTGGACTCAATTGAGCGAGTCGGGCGGAAGTTTGATTGATTCTTGAGAGGCTTTAATGTGATTGATCATTGTGTGTCCTAAGAGGGTATAGATGACTCAAATGTTTGATTATGCTTGTGCCTTGAGTAATTTGTCGCATTTGAGTGTAAATTTGAATGCCTTGCATGCCATAAGTGTATGGTTTGTGCATGAGTTTACACATGGCATTATATATATGAATTGAATTGAGATTGTGGCATGTTTGAGACGTGAAATACAATGAGGCGTATGAGACGCAGGTTGTATGGCTGAATACCCTGAGGCGCTGAGGTGCAGGGTTGGAATTGAATGGCACCTTGATGCGTATGAGACGCGGGGTTGAAGGCCATAGTCCTGATGCGTTGATACGCGGGACGGAGTTGTGATGTGTCGACACTAGCCTGGAGTAACATTGAAAACCTGATGCGTTTATGCAAATTTGTCAATGAGATGGTCTGATGTGTTTACGCGGACTGAGCCTGAGGCATTCTAAACGCGGGCATGAGATTGAGAAAGGCTAGAAGGATGGAAGTAATGATGTGGCGCGGCGGTGCGTGCATGATCATATAGATGTGATATGACGCCATGACTGCATGCTTGAAATCTGAGTGTTGTTATTGATAATTGGATGCCTTATATGTTTATTTGCATGAAATGCTGGTGTTCATGACTGTCTGAGTGGACTATCAGCCTAACCTAGAGTTAGGATCCATCTTATTGAGATGTATATTTGTGACAATCTAATTTCCAGTCAATTTCAGGCTCAGTAACGAGAAGTGTGTATCTGGAGATGTATTTCAGTCGTATCCCGCTCGAACCTGATCAATTCAAGTAGACTGACCAAAGAGGGAAGGTTAACATGAGACGAGGTACGTGGACTTAGGGAGCTCGGACAGGAAATGGCGCTTTGACCATAAGAATTGTCGAGAGGATATTTAGAGCCACAAAAAGGCCGATCCAAGAATGATTAAGGGATGCCTTGCGAGTGTCATACGATTGGAGCGCGAGTGATGTCGCTTAACCAACGTATGATTTGCAAAATTTTTCCTAAATCGGACGGTGAAGATCGAGACCTTAGGAGCTAGTGATAGACCCTCATAATTGCATGACAACCAAAGCCGCCACAAATTGACAAGCCCTAAACATGATATGAATTACGGGGTCGATACGCGTAATGTCTGCAAAAGTCGCCCGTTGGTTCGGGATAAGCTAGAACCACGTCTGACAGAGAAAACTATCAGAAATGAGCCTTGAAAGATTTGAGATGGAAAAATCAAGAATCCCAACATCATTAGGATTGGCCGTCGCCCTATTGAAGATTTACGAAACTAGAAAAACGACGTTCGGAATGTCGGAAGTAAAATGACCGTTTTGCCCCTTAATCTTGGAGCTTTACTTATACAATTCAAGAAGGGAAAAAAGGACATTACAACCCATCCATGGCTGATGGAAATGAGGATTAAAAATTGCCATTGGATCTCATGGGAAAAGCAAAATGCCAAGTGTCAAAGATCCAAGGGCTATGGTCATATCACACTTTTTCCCACCGACCAATCAAAGGCCTTTGACCAAAATTTTGATACAATTAAACTCTCTCTCTCTCTCTCTCTGTCTCACCTCTGCATTTCAGCCAGCCACCAGCCCAAGAGAACCCACGACAGCCTCTTCTCCTTCCTCTCCATTCTGCTCATCGGCGACCAGGTTCTGGTGTTGCCGTTCTCCGGCCATCACGGCTTCTTTCGGCCACCATCTGCTGCCGACCGACCACCATAACGAAGCTCCATGTCTTGCCTACATCCTCCAACAAGAATCGAAGCATTTGGAGCATCGAGCAGTCCGGAGCAAGGATTCTCCCGAGAGTCGACGGAATCTGCTCCAATCTGAGGTAGGTCCGGTTTCTGACCTGTTTAGTGGCCGAAATCTTGGAGTCTTGAGCTCAAATTTTGTGGAGACTTAGTAGACTTGTAGATGAATCTTTGGTAAAAAGTTGAGATGGATTTGATTAAATTTTGACCACGAACCGGCCTTGTTAATCTTGCCCAGAAAACTGCCAGATTCCGTACTTGGAGGAACCGGCGACTTTGGATGGTTTTCCGGCGACCAATCGACCTAAAATCTTTGGCGAGCCTCTTGAACCCTTAGATAATCATGTTAAGAGGCTGGATGGTGATTGAATGTTGGATTTGGAGTTGAATTTAGGGCTGGTTGTACTCGAATTGCACTGAACCGAGAAGAACCGGTTCGGTTCTGTGCAAAACCGAATCTGTGGGGCTGATAATTGTTGGACAATAAGTCTCAAATTGATGATTGAGGCATGTTATTATGGTGAGGAATATGCTATGGAGACTTGGGGTTCATGGATGGTTGAATTGGATTGGAAATTGACGTAATTGATTGGATTTTGTTAGGTTGCGCATTGAGTTCGGTATTGGACATTGAGGGCCGAAAATTTGGAGGCTCAAAAGGAGTAAAATTGTGATGCTGAAATCAAGGTAAGGGAATTCCTAACCCTATGTTAAGACGATTGGACTCGATTGGGTAAGTCGAGGGCCGATTGGGACGATTATGAGAATTTGTTCAAGTGGGTAGCTTAGTGATATACTAAGATGATATCAGATTGATTGTGAGTAATATTGTGTGCCTGGGTTATTCGCCATGCCTGTATATCATTTGAATTGAATTGCATGCCACAAGAATTAAGAAACGCATTTGAATACGCGCTTGCTAGTGAGTGTGAGATTAAATGATAACCAAGGCATAAGTTAGGTTTGTGGCATGAGTACGACATGGCAAAGCCTTGAGGCGTGTAAGACGCGGGGCAAGAAAATAAAAACCTTGATGTGAGAAGATCGCAGGGTGGAAATTGATATTGTATAGCGCCCTGATGCGACGAGTTCACAGGGTTGAGATGGCCAGGGTTCTGATGCGATCTAATAGCGGGACGAAGAGGCCTTGAGGCGTATAAGACGCATGGCAAGATATATATACCCTGATGCGACGAGTTTGCGGGATTGAGTATGAACTCATAAACCTTGCCTGGAGATGAATCAAGACCTGATGCGTTTACGCGGGTCACCGATGACGGTTTGATGCGTTTACGCGAATCGACCTGAGGCAACTAATTCGTGGGCTAGAGAATGAGGCAAACAGAGATTGAGATAATGTTATTGGCCAGGAGATTTATCGGAACCTGATGCGTTTACGCGGGTTGCCGAGCCTGAGGCGACAAGATTGCGGGCTAGAGATTTAGACAGGTTGAGGTCAGTGAATATGAGATGTGGTAGGCTGAGAATGCATGGGCATTATTACTTGAGTGTGACTTGAGGTCATCGATGTTTGCTTGTCATCCATATGTTGAGTTTATTGACTGGTGCCCTATATGCCCGTGTGAGTCAGAGTATGATTTTATTGGATATATGACTGCCTGAGTGGACGATCGGCCTAACCTAGGGTTCGGACCCACCTTACTGTGATTTATATCTCACCCCAGTGGGGGCTTATATTTTTCAGGTTCCAGACGAAGGAAGCACGAGCTTGCCAAGGACTGGCACTTGAAGAGATAGTTGATCTATAGCACTAGAATGGATTTGTCCTCTGATGATGTTTAGGTTTGATTGGTGGAATATGAATTGAATCCATGGTAAAAGTGGTTAATGAGACTTTGTTGTTTATGTCCTAAGTCATCGGTATGTCGTTGTATTTATATAATTGGAGGATGGCATCGCTTCTGCATGCTTTGATTAAAGGAGTTGTAAGCTATTGGCCGTTGGATCCTGGAGCATTCTTAAATTAACGACATGGACAGGGATGTTCGCATTTTGGCCGAGTTCGGGCCGTGACATCCTCGTTCAATTTGGTATCAGAGCAAGGTCAACTCGATCCAATGTGATTGAGACTTGGAGTGATAAGGAGCGAGACTTAGGGACAATTGGATATTGAGGTCTATAGGACTAGGCATGGATTGTCGAGTCTCGAGGATGGTAGGCTTGAACTTGTGAAGTAATCTAATGGTCCTAGAGTTGACTTTAATGGTTGACTTTGAGTTATGTGGTGATTAAGGCTTAAGTGAAAGCAAGCTAGGATTGGAGAGTCATGAGCATAGACTTTGAGGTAGTAATTATGCTTGAGGATAATAGGAAATTGCTTATGAATGAAGGGTCAATTGAGGTGTATGGTTGCAATCTTGATTTATTGATGACCCAACTTGAGAAGTACGAATTATAAAGAGACGATTGATATTAGTGGATTCAGGATTGAATTGCATGATATTTTGATGGTTTAGTTATCAATTGTTATTGTCAACCTTGAATGATATGAGATGAGATGAATGCAAGGAGTATTTGAATTGAAGATCAGTTATGATCAAATGTATAGGGATTTGATTTGAATGTTGACTGGACTTGAGGTATAGGGTTGAATATAGGCAATTGATCTGTGAGGTGTGACGATCATTGGTGGAATTAGAACTCTTGAATGGATAGGAATTGATCTGAAGGCGCTTTTGTTATGACCAGTGGTGAGGACGGTCATGCTGTGCTTATGTTGGTGGCTTTGAAATGAAAGTCGATGAGGGTGCATGCAGCGACTTATCGCTGTTGGACTTAATAAACCGTCGCTTGGTATGGGACAAGTTGATGGGATACTTACAAACTGTAATGAAACATGGTATGGGACATGTGGAACGGGGCTTTCTCCGTAGATGTATGGCTTGGGACAATCTGTATCGGCCAGGTCTGATGAGGGTGGGGAGTGATCGCCGGGATAGAGTAGTTCGGACAAGGAACGGCTCTTGGCAAGCTTCTAAGATGGCAGAGGTAGGAATGACCCAAGTCATAACTTGAAAGGGGAAGCTTGGTTATCAGGTTGAGTCCAATTGCGGATAAGGAATGTATAACACAGGATTGATTCTCATCAAGGATGATTGAAAGTGGCATGACCTGTGTAATGGTGCCTATGAGAGGCATGTTTAAAAGCTTTGTGCTTAGCGGTGAATGCCCTTGGGAAAAGAAAAGTGAAAGTTGTGATGGGCCTGTTAGGCATGTTTGATAATTAGCCTCGTGTGATTGGCTTGGCCAAGATATAACTAAGGAGTTAGATGACGTATGGGTTTATACCCTTGGAACCGAGACGTATTGAGATAAGATAGTTTGTTGTGACTATGCTAGAGAGGCGGATGCCTTTAGGCCTAGAATATGAGCTTTTGACCAGTGAATCGCTGTCTTGAGTGATTGATTGATTATTGCCTAGTTGAGGCTGGCCTAGTAATGGCCGTAGGTTGAGAAGTTGCCTCGTTGAGGTTGGCTCGAGAAAGGACTGCCGATCAAGGATGATTTGAGATCCTCGAGTATTTGACAATTGGTTGAGAAATTCCCATGTGTCATTAGAGAGTTGTTTGGGAACTGCTGATGGATGGTGAAAAAAAAAATATATTGAGATGAGCAGCCTAAGGATGATAGACTTGAGTGGACGACTTGAGTCTTGGATTCCTGGAGGGAATCATAGTGTTTCCAGTGACATGAGAACTTGATAAGGCTAAAGGACCAAGATATGGTCGCTAGAGTAGTACTTGGCTTGCGTATACGAGATACGAAAAGATCCAAGGACTAAGATGGACCATGAGAACTTAATGAGGTTGAACGACCAAGGTGTAGTCGTAGAAGAGCACTGGGCTCGAGTATGTAAGATATGATAAGATCCAAGAATTGAGATGGATCATGGAATTAAGTAACTATGGGCGATTTGAGTAACGAGTACCAAAAGAGGATATGGCTCGATCGGTTGATCATACGATACCCAAGAGCTGAATGGGTCGTGAGGACTTTAAATAAAAATGAGAAAATTGTGGATTGAGTGAGCTCGGAGAGGAGCTGCCATGATTCTCTAAATCGCTGTGGTGATAAATGCCTGTACTAATGAGTTAATGACGGAAGTCACGAGAAAAAGGACTCTGAGTAAATCTTTTTGAGATTGAATATGTGGGTAGGATCACGAGAGCTTGGAAAAGCCTATAAGATTATGTACAGGGCCGAAATTGATTGAGCCAGACCGAGGGATGAGGTTCGAAATGGTCTCCCTTTGGATTGAGGATTTTGTGAGAAAACCTCAGAGGTTTGGGTGCCCTAAAGAAAGAAAGTTACCTTGGCAGTACTAACCTTAAGAGGCTATTGAGGATTGGTGAAAGGTCACTAGAGGAAGGATTTCCTCGAAGGCATGAGATCTGCCTAGACTACCTCTGTGAGTTGTTCAATGGGAAGTATAATCTTGGGGGATTGCTTGAGAGCAAGGATTATTTGGGGGTATTGTTGCAAGGATTGTAGGATGATCGACAGGTATGAGACAGAGTTCTCAAGGTCGCTTGAGCGTATGGTAAAGGTGGTCAAGGACCCTTGAATAAGATGAGTAAGTCCCTGAGTAGATTGGAGTTTGAAAACCTTATGACTGTTGTTACTCCTAATTTTGAGGAATGGTAATGGGACTTAGCAGAAGAGGAGAATGATCGAAAGACTCATGAATAAGAGAACTCTTGCTCATGAATTACGAGCAGAGAGATGTTCAATGGATATGGAGAGTGCCTGCGAGAAATGGTTGATTACCTGGTCGTAAGGCACACAGTGGAAAGTGAGTAGCAAGTCTTTTTTGTTATGGATGAGGTCGAGGAAGAATCAGCATGCTAGATTACCTAAAGTTAATGATTTCCTGGGATCTGTTGATTGGATTGAAACCATGAGAAATGCAGTCATGAGTTGTTGTTCCCTAGAGAATAGGGCATTGATCTTAAAGGGCGATTAGACCATGAATTGGTCATTGACGAAAGGAAAAGTGAACGGACTTGGTAGTCCTGAGTGGTCGTGATACTAGTAAGTGGTATAGTAAATGAAAAGAACGCTTGAAGAATACTTGTAAAGTGATTTGAGTTAATCGAGTTGACCATTCGACAAGTGAAAGGGTGAAGACCCAAGGACGAATAGATGTTGTCACTAGAGGTAACTGAGTTATGGGAAGGAAAATGTAAAAGCAAGGTGGCATTTGAATCCTGGAGTAAAGGTATCGCCATCGGCACAAACTCCAAGGTTAATGTCCTATGAAATAGAAAGGACAAGGTGAAATTGAAATGAGAGAATGCCACTGAAGTGTATAGTTTTCCTCACATTGTGAGAGACCCTATTGAAAAAGGGAGACAGACTTTAAATGGTTTAAGTATGATGAATGAGCGTCTTTACCAAGGAAGAGGACGCAGAACCGGAATGACTACTGGAAGTGAAGTCAGAGAGACAATCTTTTGGACAATGTTGAATTTCAGGATGACATTGACATTCAGTGGAATGAAGGGAATTGGGATAAGGTCGCCTTAGTAAGTATGAAACTCAGAGGCTAATACTAATGCTTCTCGAGGAGAAGAGTGACAAGGATAAACGAAATGTCGTGTGGTCCTAGAGGAGACCAGTGACGACAGAGAGCTAAGGTCTGAGCTCAAGAGAGAAGTGCGGAGATAGTTGGAAAGATTCGACACTTAGTAGAAAGAAGTTGATAAGGGTCGAATTAAGTGCCCAAGGAATGATTGAGTTGGTTATTGCCATCTCAAGAGACGATGGTTGAACTCATGTAAGGAGCCATGAGAAACATGAACAGTCTTTGAGAGTGTCGTATGGGCTCTAAGGAAATGTCTATTGCCCACTAAATGCGAAGAGCGTAGGTTGTGAACTTGATGAAGTGAGATCCATGCATTGGAATAAGTGATAAATCCTTTGAGGATTGAAATGAGTGATGAATCGACAATAGTCGATGCGAGTTGCGGGGAGTTGAGATTTACTAAGATTAGTGAATTGTTACAGACGGACCATTGAAAGATTTCCCACAAGAGCTGTTCCATTGATAAAATGGATTAAGGGCCAGATATAACGCGAGTGGGCGGATGAACATGAAAGGAGTTTTCAAGGACTCGAATTGAGCTAATGACTGTGTGGTTTATGGCAAGTCAAGTTGGGAATTGAAAAGCTTATGAAGGTTGTAGTGACACGACGCAGAATGAAACTTGAAGATATAACAAGGCGATTTGAAGTGGATGTGGCTTGTACGTTGTAATGATAATGCCATATGAATTGGCATGCTCAGAGCATGATTGGAACGGGATTGTGAATGTCCTCGTGATAAAGTTGGGAAATGTTGTTTGAGTGAAAGGGACGTTGCAAGGCAACACCTACCACAAGAGTATAACGTAGTAGTTTCCCGAGGGGAATTGAATGAGAGGCAATGCCGAAGGATGAAATTACTTGCAGATATAGGAGCGTTGCTTGTGCAAGGAAGGATCTTGAAGTTATGTGAACCATGAGGGATTGAGAGCATGGGTTGTTTACAGAGAATTGAATGCAAGGCATGTAGAACGAAGAGATCACCCAAGTGTCATTATAGCAGTGTTCATATCGCTAAGGAATGGTGAACTGTTTAACGGATATTTACAAGTGAGAGTTGAGTATTGAGTAGTGGACAATAGAGGGACAGATCTTCCCTCAAGTTAGAAGTTCATTAGTGGACTAATGTGATGGCTACTGGGAACGCCTGACCTGAAGGCCAGAAGGAAATTGAGGTGTTACCATGATTGAACGTCGAGTACTAGATGTGTTGATGAGAGTTGAAGGATCACTTTGATCCAAGGAAATTTCGGATGAAATCGAGAATGGATTGTTATGGAAGCAATCATGTAAATGTTTAAGGAGTCGGGAAGGCCATAATCGATTTGATTGGTGGAGGGCAAATTGATAAAGCCCTGAAATCTTTGTTGGCGTAAAAGAAAGTTCGAAAGGCGTGATACGCCAAATGGTGTGGACATAAAGAGTGCATACCAGCGAGGGCTTGGTAAGGATGGTTAAGGATAAATGAAAGAGTTAGAGTAAACGCTCGGGGAAGAGCTGCTTGCCAATGATGTGAATGCCAAAAGAGAATGGAGAGAAGCCCATTAGATTGAGGACTATAAGAGACAAGTCCTAGAGAAAGATGACCTTGAGTTGGAAAGGACGAACAAGATCGTCAAGCCATGGAAAGGATTATCTGGAAAAGTGAGAGTATGATGAGACGCCTACACCCCCAAAGAATTACATGGATTGGATGATTGGAAGGATTGTAAATTTCGAGGACGAAATTTCTTTAAGGGGGGAAGAGTTGTGACAATCTGATTTCCAGTCAATTTTAGGCTCAGTAACGACAAGTGTGTATCGGGAGATGTATTTCAGTCGTATCCCGCTCAAACCTGATCAATTCGAGTAGACTTGCCAAAGGGGGAAGGGCAACGCAAGACGAGGTACGTAGACTTGGGGAACTCGGACAAGAAATGACGCTATGACCATAAGGATTGTCGAGGGGATATTTAGAGCCATAAAAAGGCCGATCCAAGAACGATTAAAGGATGCCTTGCGAGTGTCATACGATTAGAGCGCGGGTGATGCCGCTTAACCAACGTATGATTTGTAAAATATTTCCTAAATCGGACGGTGAAGATTGAGACCTTAGGAGCTAGTTATAGACCCTCATTATTACATGATAACCAAAGCCGCCACGAATTGACGAGCTCTAAATGTGATATGAATCACAAGATCGATACGCGTAATGTCCACAAAAGCCGTCTGTCGGTTCGGGATAGGCTAGAACCACGTCTGATAGAGAAAACTATCAAAAATGAGCCTTGAAAGATTTGAGACGGAAAAATTAAGAATTCCAACGTCATTCGGATTGGTCATCGCCCTAACGAAGATTTCCGGAATGAGAAAAACGATGTTCGGAACGTCGGAAGTAAAATGACCGTTTTGCCCCTTAATCTTGGAGCTTTACTTATACAATTCAAGAAGGGAAAAATGGACATTAAAACTCATCCATGGCTACCGAAAATGAGGATTAAAAATGGCCATAGGACCTCATGGGAAAAGCAAAATGCCAAGTGTCAAAGATCCAAGGGCTATGGTCATATCACACTTTTTCCCACCTACCAATCAAAGGCCTTTGACCAAAATTTTGATACAATTAAACTCTCTCTCTCTCTCACCTCTGCATTTTGGCCAGCCACCAGCCCAAGAGAACCCATGGCAGCCTCTTCTCTTTCCTCTCAATTCTGCTCACCGGCGACCAGGTTCTGGGGTTGCCGTTCGCCGGCCACCACGGCCACTTCCAGCTACCATTTGCTGCCGCCCGACCACCACAACGAAGCTCCATGTCTTTTCGACATCCTCCAATAAGAATCGGAGCATTTGGAGCACCGAGCAGTCTGGAGCAAGGATTCTTCCGAGAGTCGCCGGAATCTGTTCCAATCTGAGGTAGGTCCGGTTTCTGATCTGTTTAGTGGCCGAAATCTTGGAGTCTTGAGCTCAAATTTCGTGGAGACTTAGTAGACTTGTAGATAAATCTGTGGTAAAAATTTGAGATGGATTTGATTAATTTTTTACCACAAACTAACCTTGTTAATCTTGCCCAGAAAACTGTCAGATTTTGTACTTGGAGGAACCGGTGACATTGGATGGTTTTCCAGCGACCAATCGACCTCAAATCTTCGGTGAGCCTCTTGGACCCTTAGATAATCATGTTAAAAGGTTGGATGATGATTGAATGTTGGATTTGGAGTTGAATTTAGGGCTGGTTGTACTCGGATTGCACAGAACCGAGAAGAACCGGTTCGGTTCTGTGCAAAACCGAATCTGTGGGGCTGATAATTGTTGGACAATAAGTCTCAAATTGATGATTGAGGCATGTTATGATGATGAGGAATATGCTATGGAGACTTGGGGTTCATGGATGGTTGAATTGGATTGGAAATTGACCTAATTGGTTGGATTTTGTTAGGCTGCGCATTGAGGGCCAAAACTTTGGAGGCTCAAGAGGAGTAAAATTGTGATGTTGAAATCAAGGTAAGGGAATTCCTAACCATATGTTAAGACGATTGGACTCGATTGGGTAAGTCGAGAGCCGATTGGGACGATTATGAGAATTTATTTAAGTGGGTAGCTTAGCGATGTACTAAGATGATATCAGATTGATTGTGAGTAATATTGTGTGCCTGGGTTATTCGCCATGCCTGTATATAATTTGAATTGAATTGCATGCCACGAGAATTAAGAAACGCATTTGAATACGTGCTTGCTAGTGAGTGTGAGATTAAATGATAACCAAGGCATAAGTTAGGTTTGTGGCATGAGTACGACATGGCAAAGCCTTGAGGCGTGTAAGACGCGGGGCAAGAAAATGAATACCATGATGCGACAAGATCGCAGGGTGGAAATTGATATTGTATAGCGCCTCGATGCCACGAGTTCGCGGGGTTGAGATGACCAGGGTCCTGATGCGATCTAATCGCGGGACGAAGACGCCCTGAAGCGTATGAGACGCGGGGCAGGATATATATACCTTGATGCGACGAGTTCGCGGGGTTGAGTATGAGCTCATAAACCTTGCCTGGAGATGAACTGAGACCTGATGCGTTTATGTAGGTCACCGATGACGGTCTGATGCGTTTACCCGGGCTGAACCTGAGGCGACTAGTTCGCGAGCTAGAGAATGAGGCAGGCAGAGGTTGAGATAATGTTATTGGCCAAGAGACTTATCGGAACCTGGTGCATTTATGCGGGTTGCCGAGCCTGAGGCGACAAGAACGCGGGCTAGAGATTTAGACAAGTTGAGGTCAGTGAATATGAGATGTGGTAGGCTGAGAGTGCATAGGCATTTTTACCTGAGTGTGACTTGAGGTCATCGATGTTTGTCTGTCATCCATATGTTGAGTTTATTGACTGGTGCCTTATATGCCTATGTGAGCCAGAGTCTGATTTTATTGGATATATGACTGCCTGAGTGGACGGTCGGCCTAACCTAGGTTTAGGACCCACCTTACTGAGATTTATATCTCATCCCAATGGGGGCTTATATTTTTCAGGTTCCAGGCGAAGGAAGCACGAGCTTGCCAAGGACTGGCACTTGAAGAGATAGTTGATCAATAGCACTAGGATGGATTTGTCTTCTGATGATGTTTGGGTTTGTACTTTTGATTGGTGGAATATGAATTGAATCCGTGGTAAAAGTGATTAATGAGACTTTGTTGTTTATGTCCTAAGTCATCGGTATGTCGTTGTATTTATATAATTAGAGGATGGCATCGCTTCTGCATGCTTTGATTAAAGGAGTTGTAAGCTATTGGCCGTTGGATCCTGGATCATTCTTAAATGAACGGCATGGACAGGAATGTTCGCGTGCTGGCCGAGTTCGAGGCGTGACAATATCTCACCGCGTTATGGGACACCCTTTTTACATATTCTAAGTCCTGAAAATGTCGCCTATCAAATTTGGCGACCCCAAGGAGATGTCCGTCTATTTTGATGAGTTTCCTGACGGGTAGGGGACTATTTACGTTAGGAAATGTACAGTAGTGTGAGTAGACGAGGGTGGTAGTAGCTGGAAGCCTCATGGGTATAAGGCTTGGTTCCGGAAGGTGGGGGATGTATCCACTAGGCCACTAAAGCCCACTAAGGTGCCGCAAGGAGTGATCCCTAACTGCCGCCATCCCACCCGGGATTCAATAGAGGCTGAGGGGTCGGTCGCCGGTTCGAGAAACGGACCTAAGAGGACCCCGACCCTAGAAGACACTGAGGAAGTCATAGTGATCGAGGCTACCGAGGATGACTTGGTGGAGCCGTCTGCTGACGAGACCATGGAGGACACCGTAGAGGTTTGCTCGGAGACCTTTTCGGAGTACGAGCCCACTGAGGAGGCAGAGGAGACTGATAACTCCAGCAGCTCGACTTAGGAGCTCCCGGTGTACTAGCCTGACTTTTGATAGCGACCCTGATGCCTGTTTCTTTTGACGATGATGGTCCTCTTTTGTACCTATCCTGTCTCCCCTTTGACTAGCGGATTTAGTTTGCCATGCACTTGTATGAACATTTGGATATTATGTATTATAGTATTCTCGCTATCCAGGTCCCACTTTTTATTTGTACGGAGGAGTTTTAATGTCTTCGCTTCCGCGTGCTTTGTTTTTATATGGTCTGTCTCTCGAACCATGTTTGGATCCTAGGACATCGAGAGATAGTTCGTGCTTGTAGGGAGTCACGCGCTCGTGCCCAGGACGCGGGGCGTGACATCCCTCGTTTGCCAGGAGTCGCTCCTTGTCCGGACCTCTTTGTCCCTGCGATCACTCCCCGCCCTCATCAGACCTGGCCGTTGCAGGTTGTCCCAAGTCATACATCTACTGAGAAAGCCCCGTTCCACACGTTCCATACCATGCTTCATTATAGTTTATAGGTATCCTATCCACTTATCCCATACCAAGCGACAGTTTATTAAGTGCAACAGTGATAAGTTCATGCATGCACCCTCATCAACTTTCATTTCATAACTACAAACACATGCCCAGCATGTTCGTTCTCACCACTGGTCATACTATAATCGTTTCCACATCAAGCCTCAACTATAGAAAACCTCTAGTTCCACCAATAACCGTAACATCTCACAGATCGATTGCCTATAGTCAACCATAGACCTCAAGTCTAGCTGCTACTCAAGTCAAATCCACATGTACTCGATCACATCTGGCCTTTCATCAAAATATTCCTTACCTACTTCCTTGTATACATCTCTTCTCATATCATCCAAGATTGTCAATAGCAATTAATAACCAAACCATCAAGATACAACGCTCCTCAAGCTTGAATTCGCTAGTGCTAGTCGTCTATTTATAACTCATATTCTCCAAGCCGGGCCATCGACAAACCACTATCACAATCGTGTACTCCAATTGAACCTTCATTCATAAACTATTCTCTAGCAAACTCAAATCCAGGCTTACGACTCTTCAATCCCTACTCACTTCCTTGAGAGCCTTATTCATAAAATCATTCATAATCATCAATCGAAATCAACTTTAGAACCATTAGGGTGCACATAAGTTCAAGCCTATAATTCTCAAGATTCAACAATCCATGCTTAACCCTAAAGGTCTCACTACCTAATTGTCCTAAAGTCATCCTTCCTTATCACTCCACACATCAATCACAAGGGATTGAGCTAACCTTGCTCTGATACCACTTAAACGGGAATGTCACTCCCCGAACTCGATGAACACGCGATCATCCCACCTGGCTGTTGATCTTCAATAATTTCCCAAGATCCATCGGCCAATTAATCACAACTCCAAAATAATACAAGGTCATGGAAGACATGAAACAACTCCACACAAATTCACAATGAGATGACTTAGGACAAATAGGTATACACTTCCCATAAATAAAAAGATCGGTTACAATTCTAACTTTAATGACTTCTTCAAATGCCATCCCATGGCAAGTCTGAGTTTCCTTCGCCTGGGACCTAAAAAATTAAGCCCCCATTGAGGCGAGATATAAATCTCAATAAGTGAAACCTAACCCTAAACCTAAACACCAGTCCCCCCGGACCAACTCAACAACACCAGAATCAGGCATTCATCAATCAACTATCTTAGCAAGATAAGCATAATTAGGAGTCATGGTCAAACATATTCAACCTCAAGTATTCATGCTTCGAGTACATGGTACAAAAAATAGCACTCATGACTTTCAGAGTCACCACAATCAATTATCCCCCGGCTTTCAGGCCGCCATGTACTTATCTAGCACTCTTGCCAATTAACATCACTAGGGCCACAGGCCAATCGATATCATCAAAGACATCAAGCCTATGAGATCTCTGAGGCCACAAGCCAACGATCACGGGCCACTATAACACATTCATACAGCATAGGCATTATAGCCAATTCAATAATATAGGCACTATAACCAAATTCCATAACAAGGCATCATTTATTACAGAATAATTGGCATATCAAATCATTAACGAACACACCACATGCTATAGGATCCATGCTTCACACATTAGCCTAAAACAAACATATTGTCTTTCATGAGACAAACCATTAATCATCGCCAGGGACCACGGCCGCAATGTATCGCCAGGGCTCCAAGCCAGGATATTAATGTCAAAGGACTCTAAGCCAAATCATCGCTAGGACCCACGGCCGCAATGTCATTACCAGGGCCCACGACCAATTCACTACCAGGGCATCTCAGCCAATTCGTAAACAGTAATAGGGCTCACAGCCAATTCAATAACAAGAACAGGGCTCACGGCTAATTCAATAACAAGAACAAGGTTCACAATCAATTCAATAACACACTGTCAATCACCATGCTTTTATCGCACATTCACGTTATACAAGACAACTATCCAGTAGTGTCCTAGGGTTCAAGTAAGAGTTTAGGAGTCACTTACTTCGATCGATTAGCAAAATTCCACACCAAATGATCCTTTTCAATACCACTGGTATGCAATCAATCAAGGATCCCTCGTCAACCTAGAAAAGTTCATAAATTTCGAATCATAAAGCCATCGTATTCAACTTCCTCTAACCTAATCTCTCAATAACCATTCAATTGGCAACTCAAGATACCTTATAGAACAATCGAACATATGACAATACTTCAACGAACTCTCAATTCATTCGATTCATGTAGTCACATGCAAGGCCGAATAAAACTCGAAGTTTTATGCACTAATTTAGCCCTTAAATCACTTATAATTCCCAATCCACTTCACCAACTCCCCGTTAACACCTCACATCATGTCTTATAGGGTCTTATGAGTCAATTTGAAGTCAAAATACTCCTTAATTAACCCCCCAATAGAATCGGTCATGGCAGGGTACTCCCAAAACAGAACCGACTTCCAGTTCAATCCGTTCAATCAAGTTATACTTCAATCCCAAACCTTAATTACTCACAAAATAAACTTGCTTGGACCTCGAATTACATGTTAAGGGAGCTCACCAAGAGTTTTGGAGTGAAACAATAACATAAAGCCTTTGAACCAACCGATTTTCTCCACGGTCCTCAAACGGCCGGATTCTGTCTAGTTTTAATCATCTACAATCAGTCATGAAATCTTATTTTAACACCATCAAACTTGCACCCACGAATCATACAACTTGAATACTAGATTTTTTTAAGACCTCACCGAAAATTTGTGGTCATTTGGAGTCCAAAAGCTCCCAAAAACACAGCCTCTCTAAAACCGAGTCAGATTTTGACCTTTGTCCACTCAAACAGATCTATAGGACAAAAGATGGGCTAAATTAAGTTCATAATACCTTCCTAGAATGGAAAGACGATAAGCTTTAAGATGGCAGTGATTTTACCTCAATCTGAAGTCGGACGACAAAGTTATGACAAGAACAGTGGAGACGTTTTTCCCCGTCCGCGAGAAACTGCTAGGCCGAGATTGAAAAGAAAGAGGAAGATGATGCTAAAGTGAAGATGGCCGGCCAAAATGAAGAGAGAGAGAGAGGGTATTCCATCTCAATTATGCACTTTGGTCAAATAGATAAGATGGGTAATTAATGTGCATTTAAAGCTTGACCTTCTCTTTGATTGACACTTGGCAAACCCCCATTGGTTGCTCCATTCACTTTGACTCCCTTTAACCATATCTATACACTATTTTCGACAGCCATACAGAGAGTTAAATGACCAAAATGACCTTTTAAATTTCTTAAGGCAAGATCAAAGGTTGAGGGGCAAAATGGTCATTTTGCATATTTCATCCGAACTTCCATTTTTCCTATATAAACCACCCTCGATGAGGCGACGTCCATTGCAATTCAAACATTGGTATTCCTCAATGTCCAATACGCAAATATCAAGGTCTAATTTCATGTCGAACTTTTGTCGACTGTAATTCTAGTTTATCTCAAACTGACGGGCGACTCTAGTAGGCGCTACGCATATCGACCTTGCGATTTTTTTCTCATGCCGTGGCAACTTTGATTGTCATATAATTGCGAGGGTTTATCGTTCGTTCCTTTGATCCTGATCATTGGAATCCGATTTAGGAAATTCTCATAAATTACACATTGGTTAAGCGAAATTACCCGCGTCCCAATGTATAACGCTAGCAAGACATTCCATAATCGTCTTTAGATCGATCTCTACTGGTCCAAGATATTAGCTCGACAATCTTTATGATCAAATGCCATTTCTTATACAAATTTTCTATGTCCACGTAACCGACTTCGCGTCAGTCTTTCCCTTTTGGTAGTTAACTCGGGAGTGACCAACTCCGAGAGAGTTACAACTAAAACACATCGATCGATATCCTTCCATTCAATAGCCTCGAGAGAGTTGAAATTCGAAATTTCACATCTTTTGTTTTTCCCTGAAGAGTGCTCATGTGTTATAATGTAACATGCATGAAGTAAGAAGTTGTCTATTGATGATGATGTTAAATCGGTCATAGGAATGATAGTCCTAACAAATTGCTGGCGATATTCAAACTTTTCTTGAAAAATAATGTTGGTTTTTTTGGGAAAGTCTAGCCATATGAGGTGAAAAATATATATTAATATTCCGTAATTAATTAATAAGTCTACATTATTGACTTGAATTGTAATAGCAAATATGTCATGCCCCACGTCTTGAGGCGAACGTGCCACACCCTTAAATTATCGCTTAAGACCCAAGATACGAACAACACGGCACACGTGATATGCAATACGCATGTGGAAACGGAATAAACATACTCCTTCGAACAAGAACAAAGGGAACCTGGAATAACGAGAACATATATACATAACAAAAACACGGGTTTATACAAAAGATCCAAAATCAAACTAAAACTTTCAGATGGGTTAGGGAGATCAGGAACTAAGCAAAAGACCACAACTACCTAAGTCCCCAAAAGATAACATGCCCTCAAAAACAATCTCCAAAAGACAACCCTTAAGGAAAATAGAAGCCACTAAGATGAACTACTAGCTTCATCTTTGCTCTCGCCCTCGTCCTCTGCTGGATCGTAGTCTGAAAAAGTCTCAGTGCGCACATCCATGGAATCATCCTCCATGACATCCTCCAGCTCGTCCTCTAAGGCAGAAACTTCTATCGCCTCAATATCCATCTCAACAGTAGAGGTCTTCTTTGGTACGTTCCTTGACCCTATCACAGATATCTCCACCTCTACCTCATCTTGGATGGGATGACACCAGCTAGGTACCACTTCTTGGGGTACCACTGTGGGTTTCAAAGGTCCTGTGGTATCCTTACCAACTCTACAAAATCATGCCTCGAACCTATGTAGTTTACTCATTTTCTCCCTCATCAACCCAAACAACGGTACATTTCCTAACGTATACCGTGCCCTGACCATCGGTGAATTCGTCAAAACAGGCAGTCATCTCATTGGGATCGCCTAGGCGGATTAGAAACATACTTCAGGGCTTGGGGTCTGAAAAAAATAAGTCCCATGACAGGGTGAGATTTACATCTCAGTAAGCCAATTCCTAAATCTAAGTTAGGTCGATAGTACACCCAGACACAACTTCAGACAATAAGTAGAGGCACATCATCAAATAGCATAAAGTAGGCATTCATTATAATAGGCCATAGAAATGCATAAAATAAGCAATCATTTAGAAGCATCATCAGGTCGACATATAATTCACAACTCAAAGCATGTATAAGGACATAAGACTCAGCTTAATGTACTAACACCATGATTCTTTTTATCATCCTCGCCCGCGTCAAAACGCCTCAGGCTTGGTCCGCGTCAAAACACCTCAGACCATGACAATCAACAAACCCGCGTTATACGCCTCAGGTTTTCAATGCCATACAAGGCTCATGTCGACACATGCAAAGTTTGTCCCGCGTCTCAACGCATCAGGATATCGCTAATTGTAACCCCACGTCCTGACGCATCAGTGTGCCAAAAGCACTTAAGCACTCAAGTTTCACTTCATCCTTAAGACTTCATAATCGAGTATAGTTTTATCCACCAAGCAATGAATCTATAGCATGTGAGAGAATAAGATTGGCCACCTACCAAGTGATATCGAACACAAACATATACATTGGTTAAGTATACATAACTTGCACTTGGTTACCTCGATCAACAAAGAACATTCAACACGATAATTCCACAAAAATTCATTCATTCTAATCCTAATTAGTCCAGTAGCAGCCTATCGTCCTAACGAAGGCTTAGGAACTACTTACCTTTAGATTAATCAGCAAAAATCCCTCCAAAAGCTCCCTTAAGTATTCGGTTTCTTTGTTCCAAAACAGGGCAGTCGCATAACCTAGAGAAATTCACTCAATCGATCAATTTATCTCATCCAATTGTCAATTCACTGAGCACACACCTTGTTAACAACTCGATTGACATTTTAGTATGTTTTAACGATGAATTTAAGGCACGACAACACCCTCAATAGACCTCAAAATTTCTGTTTATTCAAATCGAAACAGGGCAGAATTCGGTTCTGCCCTTTACCCCTTTAATCATCCATAATTCAACTCTAAACCTTGAATTACCAGAAAATCAACTTGCTAACATGTCAGTTTATGTCTATAAGAGTCTTACTGAGAATTTTGGAGCGAGTCGACGTCAAATGTGCCTTAAACAGCCCCGATTTCGCCAAGTCCATCTGCGGTCAGAATTTGTTTTGATAAATCGTTACAAACCAGCCGTGTTTACCCTTCCAAGCTCAATCAAAATTGACATTTCAACTCAACCACTACAAGTACTATGGGTTAGGAAATCCTCACCGAAAATTTGAAGTACAACGAAGCCTTGAAGTGGTCGAACGAAGGCTTTCTCCCAGCTGCGTTCAATTCTGTCCGATTTTGAGATTGTGGCTGGTCGGACAAAATGGGGCATCCAATCCATGAGTGGTCAGTAGGAGCTTGTAGGGGAAAGGTTGAGGATGTCGTTGATGGTCGGCGCAAGGTTGATCGACCGTCGAAAGTGGCCGTCAAGCTAGGCGAAATCGGCGGCGGATTTCGGTCTGGTCAGGCCGTTCGGTTGAGGAAGAAAAGAAGAAGAAGAAGAAGAAGAATGAAAATAGAGAGAGGAAGGGCAGAGAGTGTTCGGTTGAGGCAAGGAGAGATTGAAGGCTTTCCACAATAATTTGTTTGATCAACTCAAGGAGTGGTAGGTTAAAAGGTATTCCATCAATGCCAATGGCCCTCATGAAGACACTTGTCCATTTGTTAATAAAATCTTGACAATCCAATGGCCAATATTCCTTCACATTTTTGGCAGCCATGGAGTCTTAGAATTGACCAAATTTTCCTTCTTCATTTGCTAAGACAAGGCTAATCCTTGAGGAGCAAAATGGTAATTTTGATCTCGTCGTCCGAAATGTCGTTATTCCAATTCGAATTACCTTCAATGAGGCGACATCTAACTCAATTAGAATATTGAAATTCTTTGTTTTCCATTTTCCTATTTCGAGATCCATCTTTGGTCACTTCTCTATCAAATGTACATTTCAGATTATCCCGAACTAACGGGCAACTTTTGCAAACGTTACGCGTATCGACTCGGTGATTCTCATCTCACTTAGGACTCGTCAATTCATGGCGACTTTGGTTGTCATGTAATTGCGAGGATCTATTACTAGCCCCGATGGTCTCAATCTTCATTGTTTGATTTGGGAAAATTTTGCAAATTATACATTGGTTAAGCTGCATCACTCGCGCTCCAATCATATAACGCCATTAATGCATTCCTTAATCATTCTTAGATCGGCCTTTAATAGTTATAAATATTCTCTCGGCAACCCTTATGGTCAAAGTGCCCTTTCCTATTCGAGTTCCCTTGGTCCACGTACCTTGTCTTGCGTTAGCCTTTCCCTTTTGGTCAGTTTACTCGAGATTGATCAGATCCGAGCGAGATAAGGCTGAAATACATCGATAGATATATTTTCATTGATAAATCTCGAAATGACAAGGAAAATCAGAATGTCACAAAATAGGTTGTGAAGGGTTAGATATCTAACAAAAAAAATCAAAAAACCAAAAACCGAATCGAAAAATGAACAGAGTTTTTCAGTTCGGTTCGGATGAGTTTTGGTTCAATTTAGGCGTATTCCTTAATGGTTTAATTTAGTTTAGTTATTAAAATAAGGGAACTGAGCCGGACCATGATATCCTTACTTAGCGAATTCAAACCTTGTAGGATTCTTGTTGTTGGAAGGGTAGACATAGGTCCAGAGCCACCGACTTCAAACCCATAAACTTTCACTTGTTCATTTAAAGTTTGATAGAAGATATGCATCAATTATTACCTTCGATAGTACAACGTATATATCAAATTTTGTTTCACGAGAAATGCTTGAACAGTTCATAGACTACTATAGGGAAAAGTACACCTGGAGTGCCTTAACTTTCGTACGGCTACACTTAAGTGCATCAACTTTCAAAGTGTGCACTTGAGTGCTTAATCTGAGTAAAAGTGTGCAGTTTAGTGCTATTTCGGGCCAGTCATCCTATGTGTAATTTTGGATTAGTTTTAAATTTCTAAAGTGTAATACATTGAAAAGGCCTGATTTGTCAACGTGAAAAATGTTATCCACGTCGATCTAAAAGAGATGACGTCGTTTCTTTGTGTTTTGAGCAATAGATTTAGGGTAAAATGAGATCGTGGGAGAGAATTAGGGCAAATCTGTTCCTCTGTCGCACATCTGTTCGCCAAGTCGAACACATCTATTCCTCTCTCTGACGAATTGGGTTTTCAATTCTAACACTGAAAGCGAAAGTCTCTCAATCGCTCTGGTGGATCGTGTGTTTGAATTGACATCTGTGTTTGAAGCTCCTCTAAAGCATCGGGGCCTCTATCGGGGCTTCTCATGCGAACGAATTTTCATTAATCGAAGGTAATGTTTAGTCATTTATTATTTTTTGTCCATGGACGACAAAATAATTGAAATTTATTCAATGTGGTGTTGTTAAGAGAGTGTGAAAGTAGGAAAAATGCTATTGTTTCTCTATATATTAAGAGCCAGGGGGTGTAAAGGGTAGTGAAGTGTCACGCCACGCGCCCTAGGCACAAGCACGCGACTCCCTGCAAGAAAACCACATAATTTCTCATGGTCCCAAGATCCACAAACTAAGCCGAGAGATATAACAAATATATCAAGCATGCGGAAGCGATAATAAAGCAACTCCTTCGTACAAATATAAATTAAGTGGGACATGGATAGCTTAGGAACTGTCGTGCATAATATTCATTTGTTCCTACCGGTACATAATCACTAAAATCCGATAAGTAAGAGGGTTGACAGGGTCGGAGTCGGGATCGTCACCAAAGATCAAACTACCACTAGAGCCTCCTAAGATGAACTACTGGAATTATCGGTATCCTCGGCATACTCCATCGGCTCATACTCTAAGAACGTCTTAGAGCGAACCTCAATAGTATCTTCCATGGTCTCTTCATGGGACGGCTCCGCGAGATCCTCCTCGGTCGCCTCCAGGACAATGACCTCATCCTCTTACACAGTAAAATCCAACGTCGGGGTCCTCTTCAGCCCGTTCCTAAAACCGACTACAGATCCCTCACCTGATCCTGGTCCCTACAGGGGTGGCACCAATCAGAGATCACTCCCTAGGGCACCTCATGGAGCTTCAGCGGCCCAATAGACTTGTCCCCAACTTTCTTAAACCACGCCTCATACCTATGAGGCTTCCAATCCATACTACCCTCGTCAACCCAGACCACTGTACACTTTCTCACGTATATGGTCCCCTGACCGTTAGGGAACTCATCAAAATACGCAGTCATCTCTTTAGGATCCCCAAAGCGAATAGGCCACATAGTCAAGGCCTCGAATCTATAAAAATAAGGGTCCCTAAAAGGGTGAGATACACATCTCAGTAAAAGAATACTAACCCTTGGTTAGGCCGACCATCCACTCAGGTAGTCATCTACCCCAATTTCCAAACTCATAAACACGCAGGCACATGCCAATAAAAATGACGACACACAGATGACAGGCATATAGCTATGACATCATATCACACTCAGATGCTCATGCACACCTCGTCCTGTCACTTCACCACAACCATCTCTTCCTGCCCGTCTCATTCTCATGCCCTCGATTAGATCACATCAGGCAAGTCTCATGCCCGCGATTAAATCGCATCAGGCCTTTCTCATGCCCGCGATTAGATCGCATCAGGCTTTTCACCACCCGGCGTCTCATACGCCTCAAGTTATCACGTCGTCTCCGCCATGCCACAGCCACACTTCATGCACCCAAGGTTAAGCGCATCTCGTGCAAAAATATCTCATGTATAAACAAGACATCCATGGCATGCGAAACGAGACAATACACATACAGATGTGACCAAATACTCAAGAGACATGTATATGCAATTATTTTAATCATTTATACCCTCTTGACATTCACAAAGACCAATCACACTAAGCTCCTCAAAAAATCATCTCAATCTCGTCCGACTCGCCCAATCGAGTCCAATCTTCCTATCCTAAGTTTAGGATTTCCTTATCTTGAATTTGATACCACAAAATTTCTCTTCTTGAGTCCTCAAAGGTTTAGCCCCCAATGGTCCAAGACCGAACCCACCGCACAACCTAATAAAATCCCATCAATCCGTCAATTTCCATGTCCAATTCCTCAATCCATGAACCCTAAACCTCCATAACATAATCGTCATCATCCTAGCATGTCTAAATCACCAATTTGAGGCTTGCATAGAATCGAACCGATTCTTCTCTGTTTAATGCAAACCGAGCTTGTCCAGCCCTAAATCAACTCTCAATCCATCATTTAATCATTATCCTACCTCTTAACATGTCTATTTAAGGGTCTAAGGGGTCTCAACGTGAGTTTGGAGTCGAATCGTCACCGAAAACCCGTCGGGAGTTGTCGGATCCTCCAAGGTCAGTTCCGACAATTTTCTGTGCAAGGTTTACAAGACCGATTCGAGGTCAAAACTTCATCAAATCATTCTCAACTTTTTACCACAGATTGATACACATGTATTCTAGATCTCCACAAAATTTGACCTCAAAATTCTAACATTTCGGCCTCCTAAGGGGTCAGAAATAGAACCTACCTCATATTGGGTCAGATTCCGCCAGCTTCCGGAAAAAAGCTTGGGCGGAGCTTCTCGGTGGTCCAATTCCCGTGATTCCACTTCGAGGAGGTCGGCAAGACGTGGGGCTAAGCTCAGGTGGTCGGCCGGTGTCCAGGTGGTGGCCGGAGGAGGGCATCGGAACGGCCGAACGGCAGCTCCAGAAGCTGTCGCCGACGCAGAATGAAGAGAGGAAGAAGAAGGTTGGCGTGAGTTCTTGGGGGATTATGGCCGGTCAATGAGTGAGGAGAGAGAGTGGAAAAAGACTATATACATCTCACAAGTCAATGGTTGAATGGTAGGTGGTGTATAGTAGATTTGACTACTCTTTTGCCCATCTCTTGACACTTGTCTCACATGTCATTCAACTTGATCCAATGGCCACAATTCATCCTAATTTTCAGCAACCTTGGGGGAGGGATAAAGACCAAAATGCCCTTCCTTCATTGCATGGGCAAGGCTTGAGCTTGAGGGCCAAAATGATAATTTCACCCCCGACGTTCGGAACATCGTTTTTCTCATTCCAATAATCCTCGATAGGGCGACGGCCAATCCGAATATAACGTTGAAATTCTTGATTCTCCATTTTCATTTTTTAAAACTCGTTTCTGTTGGTTTCCTCTATCGGACGTGGTTTCAGCCTATCCCGAACCGACGGGCGGCTTTTGCAGACATTACGCGTATAGACCCCATGATTCATATCACGTTTAGGGCTCGTCAATTCGTGGCGGCTTTGGTTGTCATGTAATTGTGAGGGTTTATCACTAGTTCCTATGGTCTCGATCGTCGCTGTCCGATTTAGAAAAATTTTGCAAATCATACGTTGGTTAAGCGGCATCACCCGCGCTCTAATTGTATGACACTCGCAAGGCATTCCTTAATCGTTCTTAGATCGGCCTTTTTGTGGTTCTAAATATCCCCTCGACAATCCTTATGGTCAAAGCGTCATTTCCTATTCGAGTTGCCTAGGTCCACGTACCTCGTCTCGCGTTAGCCTTTCCCTTTTGGGCAGCCTACTCAATTAATTAGATTCGAGCGGGATACAACTGAATTACATCCTAGATTTACTTCTCATTAATGAGTTTGAAATTGACTGGAAATCAGAATGTCACAACTCTTCCCCCCTTACAAAAATTTCATCCCCGAAATTTACATCAAACTTAATTACTCAAATAAATGGGGGCGTTGTCGCCTCATCGTCTCTTCATTCTCCCTCGCAGCACCTTCAGTTCCGTGATGCTCCCATATTACCTTGACTAGTGGGATCTTCTTATTCCTAAGGGTTTGCTCCTTCCGGTCCTCGATCCTTATCGGCTTCTCCACGTAAGACACTCGGTCATCCACTTCTATTGCTTCGTAGTCCAACACATGTGTCGGATATGGTTCATACTTTTGCAGCATCGACACATGGAATACATTATGCACCTGGGATAGATTAGGCGTCAAGGCAAGCTTGTAGGCCAAGGTTTCAATCCACTCCAGTATCTCAAATGGGCCTACATACCTTGGGCTCAGCTTCTCCTTCTTTCCAAATCGTAATAGTCCTCTCATCTGTAACACATTAAGGAAGACGTGATCGCCCACTTGAAACTCCAAGGGTTTGCGCCGCTTTTCTGCGTAGCTCTTCTGACGACTCCGTGCCATCCTCAGTCTATCCCGAATTATCTTCACTACTTCCACTGATTGCTATACCAATTCTGGGCCTATGATACTTCTTTCTCCGACTTCATCCTAGCAAATCGGGGTTCTGCAGGCTCTTCCATAGAGTGTTTCGAATGGTGCCATCTGGATACTCTACTGGTAGCTATTATTATAAGCAAACTCTACCGGATGCAGCTGGTCTTCCCATCCACCTTTAAAATCAATGACGCATGCTCGCAGCATATCCTCAAGCATCTGTATCATCCTTTCCGACTGTCCGTCCATCTGTGGATGGTATGCTGTGCTAAACTGTAGTCGGGTTCCCATAGCTTCTTGCAGACTCTTCCAAAAATTTACCGTGAATTTGGGATCTCTATCCAAGGTGATCGTCACAGGCACTCCGTGCAGCCTCACTATCTGTCTCATGTGCAGCTCTACATACCTATCCATAGCGAAGTTCATTCGCACTGGGATGAAATGTGCGGACTTGGTCAATCAGTCCACGACTACCCATATAGAGTCGCGACCTCTTTGGCTCCTTGGGAGTCCTATCACAAAATCCATTGTTATATGCTCTCACTTCCATTCCAAAATCTCCAGTGGCTGTAAGAGTCCTCCAGGCTTACAGTGCTGCACTTTCACTTGCCGGTACGTCAAACACTTAGCCACATACCTTGCTACGTCCACCTTCATCCCGTTCCACCAATAGTACTGTTGCAAGTTCTGATACATCTTCGTATTTCCAGGGTGGATGCTATAATCGCTCTTGTGAGCCTCTGATAAAATCCTTTCCCTCAGTCCTTCATCTTTTGGCACGCACAATCGTCCTCAGAACTTCAGAATTCCGTCCTCAATCACCTAAAATTCCGGTTTTCTCTTTGTCGCATCTATCTCAAGGATCTTCTGAATCTCTGGGTCCATAGACTGTAGGGCCTTTATTCCTTCCTGGACCTTAGGTTCCACCCTTAACATAGCTATCAAACTGGACAACTGATCGACTTCTAATCTGAACTCGAAGTCTCTCAAATCCTCAATCATCGACCAACCTTTCACCAGTGGACATGCAATGCTTGACTTTCGACTTAGCGCATTTGCTACGCTGTTTGCTTTCCCAGGGTGATATAATATATCACAATCATAGTCCTTGAGTAGCTCCATCCACCTACGCTGCCTCATATTCAACTTTTTTTGGGAAAACAGGTACTTTAAGCTCTGGTGATCGGTGTAAATCTGAAACTTTTGGCCACACAGGTAGTGTCTTCAAATCTTAAGAGCAAATATAATCGCCGCTAACTCCAGGTCATGAGTTAGGTAATTCATTTCATATGGCCTCTACTGTTTGGATGCGTAGGCCACTAGTCTTCCGTGCTGCATCAATACACAGCCTAATCCTTTCAGCGAGGCATCGTTGTATATCTCGTAACCTCCTGGTCCTAATGGAATAGTCAGCACTGGCGTTGTTGTCAATCTATGCTTAAGCTCTTAGAAACTCCTCTCGCATTTGTCTGTCCATTCAAATCTTGTTTCCTTCTTCGTTAACCGCGTCAATGGGATGGTTATGGATGAGAATTTCTCCACATAACGCCTGTAGTATCCCGCCAGTCCCAAGAAACTTCTGACTTCAGTGACTGTAGTAGGCTTAGGCCATTTGGTTACAGCCTCGATCTTCGCAGGATCCACCGCAATTCCTTCACCCGATACCACATGTCCAAGAAATGCTACTTTGTTCAACCAGAACTCGCATTTACTCAACTTTGCATAAAGCGCATGCTCCCTCAGAGTCTGCAGTACAATCCTTAGGTGCTCCTCATGTTCTGCATCACTCCTCGAGTAAATCAAGATATCATCAATAAAGACTATGACGAATCTGTCCAGGAATTCCTTAAATACTCCATGCATCAGGTCCATGAATGCAGTTGGAGCGTTGGTCAAACCAAACGACATCACTGTAAACTCATAATGACCATACCTCGTCCTGAAAGCAGTCTTAGGTATGTCTTCCTTCTTGATCCTCAACTGGTGAACTCTGTTTTCAAGTCAATCTTTGAAAATACCGCCGCTCCTTGCAACTGATCAAACAGATCATCTATCCTCGACAGTGGGTATTTGTTCTTCACTGTCACTTGGTTCAGCTGCCGATAGTTAATGCATAAACGCAAAGTCACATCCTTCTTCCTAATGAATAGCACTGGCGCTCCCCACGGCGAAGCACTTGGTCGGATAAATCCCTTGTCTAGCAGCTCTTGCATCTGCACCTTTAACTTCTTCAGTTTTGACAGGGACATCCTATAAAGTGCTTTCAAGATCGATTTTGTCCCAGGGGTTAACTCGATTACAAATTCTATTTCTCGTTCCGGTGGTAACCCTGGCAACTCTTGGGGAAACACGTTAGGAAATTCACGCACTACCGAGATACTTTCTAACTTTGGCTCTTCGGTAGTCGTGTCCATTACTGCCACTAAGTATGCCTGACACCCCTCAGACATTAACTTAGTCACCTCCAGAGATGAGACTAAGGGAATTGAGATTCCTCCTTGACTTCCCATCAATTCAAAGTTAGGACGGTCTCTCGGATAAAATCGAATTATCTTACTACCACAGTCCACTACTGCCCCCTGTTTACCCAGCCAATCCATTCCTATGATTACATCAAAATCATACATGGGTAGTACAGCTAGGTCAATACTCTTTTTACTCCCTTAATCACAATCTCACAACTAGCACAGCCTAATGAAACCAATATATTATCCTTTAGTGGAGTGGCGACATGCAGATTTATATTCAATGGTTTCAATTTCATACCTATCAAATCAGCAAACTGTGCAGACACAAATGAATGCGTGACACCAGGGTCAAACAATTCATATGCAGCTTGGTTGCACAAGTAGATCGTACCTGTGACCACGCTCGGGGCTTCCTCCGCCTCTCTGCGGGCTACTGCGTATACCCTTCCCTATGTCGGTGGTCGATTCTGTTCGATTTGGGGAGTAGCAGTCGACGGCTCAGCCTGCGGTCTCTGCCTTTGAGGTCGATTTGTTGGAGCTTGACTTAGGCACGTCCTTATCTAGTAGCCCAGCTGACCACACTTAAAGCAAGCTCCTGTCCTCACTAGGCATGGCCCATTTCCATGCCTTCTGCCACAAAAGCGACAGCTCCAGTTAGTGGGATTCGGCAGCTTCGCAATACTTTTCCTCACGGGAGGTACAAAATGCCTATTGCCTACCATCGGTCTCTTGTCCATCTGGCGGTTATCTCTTAATGATGTAAACCGCGATCCAGGAGTGGTGTTCCTCTTCTTCAAGTCCCTTTCTATCATCTGGCCCCGTTCATATATCTCCTTATAAGTCCTCAAATTTAGGGCAATCATCTGGCTACGGAGCTCAAGCCTCAAACCATCCCTAAATCTTCTTGCTTTCTCTTTAGGGTCTTCTACAGATCGAGGTGCGTACCTCGATAGCCTCGAGAACTCAGTCTCGTACTGATCTATTGTCAACAAGTTTTGACGTAGCTGTAGGAATTCCACCTGCTTCCTTTCCCTGGCCGTCTCAGAAAAATACTTGTCGTTAAATGCCGTCTTAAAAGCATCCCAGTTTAAGGCCGTTCCTTCAAGGAAGACTTCATCCTTGGTGGCGGCCCACCAATCATTCGTCGTACCCTTTAGCTGGTACACTGCTAGCAGCACCTTCTCCTCATTTGTGCACCTCAACACTCCAAAGGCTTTATCTAACTTCTCGATCCACCTAGGTGCTAACTCAGGATCTCCAGTCCCATCGAATTGAGTCGGCTTCAACTTTATAAGCTGCTCCACTAGCTGGCCTATCTGTCTGGCCACGACGATTTCTTCTTGGGCATTCACAGCTTCATTGCCCTGGCCATGTTCATTCTGACTTCCATTGCCACCAATGTTACCATTGTTGGCATTGACGGCTGCTATGGCAGCTCCTACTGCCTGGGCGATTGCAGCATCCCGGTCCTGGGTCTGCCTATCGATCAATTCACCAATTCTTTCTAGTGCCTTCAGCATGCCATCCATTCTTGGATCTTCTGCTACGGGCGGTCTCGAGCTAGAGGCTCCGCCTCTTGGCCTTCCAGACCTTCTAGACGAGTTGCTCATCCTTGCTTCTTTCTAGTGAACCTGGTCCACCACAAGTTCAGCAAGGAGTTAGAAACTCACTCATTCATCCAAATCCAGAGCTACTAACTAATCCTTAACAGAAACAGTTACAATCCAATGGTACTCCATACTATAAACTCTAGAAACATTTCAATAATTAGTCCATGGTTGTTTCTCAGTTTCGTTCACTCCAACGATTCACTAAAACCAATCACATCCACTCATCAAACAGGCCAAGGTCCAGAAATGACCTTCAATCCGAAGCAGGGAACTCAACTCTTTCATGCCTTACCACAACCCTGCTAAGATCAAACACCAGCCATAAGTACCAGGTCATACACTATGCACCCCGCGCCTTATCTTAACTAGTCTCCTAAGGTCTCGCTATCCGTCTAAGTCCCAACTTAATCGTCCTTATCACTCCAGTCCTCAATCAACTTTGGATCGAGATGACCTTGCTCTGATACCAAGCAAACAGGGATGTCACGCCTCGCGCCTCGAGCACGAGCACGCAACTCCCTGCAAGCAAACCACATAATATCTCGCGGTCCCAAGATCCACAAACTAAGTTGGGAGATATAACAAATATATCAAGCATACGAAAGCGGTAATAAAGCAACTCCTCCATATAAATATAAATTAAGTGGGACCTGGATAGCATAGGAACTATCGTGTATAATATTCATTTGTTCCTACCAATACATAATCACAAAAATTCGATAAGCAAGGGGGGTGACGGGGTAAACATACAAAATGGACCATCATCAAAATTCGACAGGGATAGGGACGGGGTCGTCACCAAAGATCAAACTACCACTAAAGCCTCCTAGGATGAACTACTGGAATCATCGGTATCCTCGACATCCTCCGTCGGCTCATACTCTGAGAACATCTCGGAGCAAACCTCAATAGTATCCTCCATGGTCTCTTCAATGGACAGCTCTGCGAGATACTCCTCGGTCGCCTCCAGGACAATGACCTCATCCTCTTCCACAGTAAAATCCAGCGTCGTTCCTAGAACCGACTACCGATCCTTCTACTTGATCCTGGTCCCTACCAGGGTGGCACCAATCAAGGATCACTCCTTGGGGCACCTCATGGGGCTTCAGCGGCCTAGTAGATTTGTCCTCAACTTTCTTAAACCGTGCCTCATACATATGAGGCTTCCAATCCGTACTACCCTCGTCAACCCAGACCATTGTACACTTTCTCACATATATGGTCCCCTGACCATCAGGAAACTCATCAAAATACACGGTCATCTCTTTAGGATCCCCAAAGCGAATAGACCACAAAGTGAAGGCCTCGGATCTATAAAAATAAGGGTCCCCAAAAGGGGTGAGATACACATCTCAGTAAAAGAGTCTTAACCCTAGGTTAGGCCGACCGTCCACTCAGACAGTCATCTACCCCAATTTCCAAACTCATAAACAAGCAAGCACACACCAATAAAAATGACGACACACAGATGACAGGCATGCAGCTATGACATCATATCACACTCAGATGCTCATGCACACCTCGTTCTGCCACTTCACCACAACCATCTCTTCCTGCCTGTCTCATTCTCATGCCCGTGATTAGATCACATCAGGCTAATCTCATGCCCGCGATTAAATCGCATTTGGCCTTCCTTGTGCCCGCGATTAGATTGCATCAGGTTTTTCTTGGCTCATGCCCGCGATTAGATCGCACCAGGCTTTTCTCCACCCTGCGTCTCATACGCCTTAGGGTTTCACCTCATCTCCGCCATGCCACAGCCAAATTTCATATACACAAGGTGAAGCGCATCTCATGCGTAAACATCTCATGCATAAATAAGACATCCATGGCATGCGAAACGAGACACTACACATACAGATGTGACCAAATACTCAAGAGACATGCATATGTAATTATTCGAATCATTTATACCCTCTTGACATTCACAAAGACCAATGACACTAAGCTCCTCAAGAAATCATCTCAATCTCGTCCGACTCGCCCAATTGAGTCTAATCTTCCTATCCTAAGTTTAGGATTCCCTTACCTTGAATTTGATACCACAAAATTTCTCTTCTTGAGTCCTCAAAGGTTCGGTCCCCATTGGTCCAAGATCGAACCCACCGCGCAATCTAATAAAATCCCATCAATCCATCAATTTCCATGTCCAATTCCTCAATCCATAAACCCTAAACCTCCATAACATAATCGTCATCATCCTACCATGTCTAAATCATCAATTTGAGGCTCAAAATCCATGGCATCAGCCTTCACAAGTTCGGCCTTGCACAGAACCGAACCGGTTCTTCTCGGTTCTGTGCAAACCGAGCTTGTCCAGCCCTAAATCAACTCCCAATCCTTTATTTAATCATTATCATACCTCTTAACATGTCTATCTAAGTGTATAAGGGTCTCACCGTGAGTTTGGAGTCGAATCATCGCCGAAAACCCTTCGGGAGTTGCCGGATCCTCCAAGGTCAGTACCTGCAGTTTTCTGTGCAGGGTTTACAAGATCGATTCGAGGTCAAAACTTCATCAAATCATTCCCAAATTTTTACCATAGATTGATATACATGTCTTCTAGATCTCCACAAAATTTTACCTCGAAATTCTAACATTTCGGCCTCCTAAAGGGTCAGAAACAGAACCAACCTTAAATTGGGTCAGATTTTGTCAGCTTTCGGAAAGAAGCTTTGTCGGAGCTCCTCGATGGTCCAATCGCCTTGCTTCCACTTCGAGGTGGTCGACAAGACGTGGGGATAAACTCAAGTGGTCGGCCGGTGTCCAGGCGGTGGCCGGAGGAGGGCATCGGAATGGCCGAACGGCGGCTCCAGTAGCTGTCGCCGACGCAGAATGGGGAAGAGAGGAAGAAGAAGGTTGGCGTGAGTTCTTGGGGGATTATGGCCGGTCAATGAGTTAGGAGAGAGAGTGAAAAAAGACTATATACATCTCACAAGTCATGGTTGAATGGTAGGTGGTGTATAGTAGATTTGACTACTCTTTTGTCCATCTCTTGACACTTGTCCCACATGTCATTCAACTTGATCCAATGGCCACAATTCATCCTAATTTTCGGCAGCCCTAGGGGAGGGATAAAGACCAAAATGCCCTTCCTTCATTGCTTGGGCAAGGCTTAAGCTTGAACAACGTTCGGAACGTCATTTTTCTCGTTCCAATAATCTTCGATAGGGCGACGACCAATCTGAATATAACGTTGGAATTCTTGATTCTCCATTTTTAATTTTCAAGACTCGTTTCTAATGGTTTCCTCTATCAGATGTGGTTCCAACCTATCCCGAACTGACGGACGGCTTTTGCAGACATTACGCGTATCGACCCTGTGATTCATATCACGTTTAGGGCTCGGTAATTCATGACGGCTTTGGTTATCATGTAATTGTGAGGGTCTATCACTAGTTCCTATGGTCTCGATCGTCGCTGTCCGATTTAGGAAAATTTTGCAAATCATATGTTGGTTAAACGGCATCACTCGCGTTCCAATCGTCTAACACTCGCAAGGCATTCCTTAATCGTTCTTAGATCGGCCTTTTTGTGGTTCTAAATATCCCCTCGACAATTCTTATAGTCAAAGCGTCATTTCCTATCCGAGTTGCCTAGGTCCATGTACCTCGCGTTAGCCTTTCCCTTTTGGTCAGCCTACTTGAATTGATCAGATTCGAGCGGGATACGACTGACTTACATCTCTAGATTTACTTCTCATTAATGATTTTAAAATTGATTGGAAATCAGAATGTCACATGAAGTTTTTTTTGTTCAATGGAGAAATCAGTGAATCTTTCATTAAATATCAAGTGAAAGAATGCAAAAGCGGCGAAATGACATTGACCAGAATAGGGCTACTAGTGTGTTGTGAATGTTCAAGTTGTCCATATTGCAGAATGTGTTCAAATTGAATGTGTTGAAGTTGTCCGGTATTGCAAAATGAGTTTAAGATGAATGTGTTCAAGATGTCCTGTATTGTATTTTGCAATTTAAATGATGTTGTTATAGATTTTTATTCTAGCCTAACAGCAATTAGTTATGGCTTAACTTTCTATTTAGTGAGATATGGTTGGGCTAATTTATCTGAGATAAAGTCCTCACATGCTATTTGTGCCAGTCTCTATTACTGATGTTTTGATTTCCTATTTTGGTTTAGAAACTTTGACCTTTCTAGATGTGTGTCATATTCTTGCGCAAGTTCATCCAATTGTTTCATCTTTCTAATAGTATAGGGGTAATTTTATGTTGTCTCATGTCCAAGGGACATCAGATGGTAAATGATATTTTTCAGTTGATCTTAGAAGGAGGATGATGGTTTTGGGGGGAGGGAGACAGTTCTTTTGCTGATAGAGGGGTAGGGATAAGAGTGATGAAAGATGGGTGGATATTAGGTGTGGTTCTGGTGGGAGATGTTTGCGTTTAGCTTCTTATTTTTATTTGCAGTCGGACAACCCCTTTATGATACTGGTGACATTCTTTTTGGTCAGTGTTGCATTACTTTAGTGATGCAACGTCATTTGCAGGTAAAAAGATAACAGAGTCAGCCTGCAAGAGCGAATAAGGGCATTGAACTTGAAGCAAAATAGATAGGACTGAACTGGGTCATGTGTGCTGCCGGTTAGAGTACATTGAACTAGGTGATATTGCCTGCTCGAAGTAATAACACTAGTGTTCATGTCAACATAACTTGCGAAGATGGAGATAGTGAACACTATGTTATCCCTGTCAATGAGCTCAAACACGCCGACATCTCTTACTCGAAGACCAATTTCTCTTATGACGAGGTTGGTCCTTACTCATATTAAGGGCAAAAGTGGTCTTTGTGCAATAGATGTCTGCTTGGTTGAGCTCATTGACAAGGATGACATTGTGTTCACGGTCTCCATCTTCACTATGTCATCACTTCGAGCCGGCAATATCACCTAGTTCAGTTTGTATTGCAACTTCAGAAGAGTTCAGACGTGTTGATATATCGAGGACCCCATTTGGAGAATATGCTCCATCTACAAGTAAATGGCAACCCCACCTTGGGATTTTTCTTTATCGGGGGGTTGGCTAATTTATCTTTATAATGGGGGTTTGGTTGGTTTTGGTTTTTATCGGGGGGTTGGTTGTTTGAAAACATATTGGTACACACAATGTGGATGACTACAAGGGATGGTGATTTTTTTTTATCACTAAGGTTGGATGATTTTTGGTTCTTATCAGGCTGTTTCAAACCATGTTTGTACACACATTGTTGGATGACTATTGATTGTTTATGTGTCATAGCATGCAATTTATAAAGCTGCAACAAACATGTTTTAATTTAAGAATGGACCGTTGTAGTGTTTTCCATTGAACTTATCTGTTCACTTTTACAAAGTTAATGAACTTAAGTGTTCACTTTGATGAAGTACATGCACTTAAGTGTTCACTTAAAACAGATTTTGGCACTTAACTGTTTCAATTGAAATTATTTTGGCACTTAAGTACACCCTTCAAATATTTTGAACCTTCAATCAAATTTGCGACGATCGTAAGTACATGATTAGCGATCTAACACATCAAATATTGACGTAAAAAAATGTAAGATAATTTGAAAAATAAATTGAAATAGTAAAGAATATGAAATTACTTTTTTATCTAAAAATATTACGTAGGGCCTTTTGTATTTGTCTCAAATCTACTACGATCGTAAGACGTCTTAAGGACATCCTTTAAACAACAAACATTTTAGAAACACATCAATATGTTTGTTTGGCACTTAGCTGCTCGCTTTGACAAAGTTAGTGCACTTAAGTGTTCACTTGCACAAAGTTAGTGCACTTAAGTGTTCACTTAAAAGATATTTTTGGCACTTAAGTGGTTCCCTTAAAAGATTTTTTGCCACGAAAGGTGTTCACTTTTTTTTGCAAATTTTGTACGCCTTTTAAAGGTCAAAATTTTATATTATTCCATTTGTAGCCAAATATGGGTATTTTTTCAATTATTTTAAAGGCATGTAGCGACAAATAAAGAAACCCCAATTCATCGCGAATTCATACATTTCGTGGCAAATTACATTATCAGTAACATATTTATCGCATAATTCGTCGCTCCTCGCAAATTGGCGACAAATACTAAACAAGAATTTTTTTTTTGTATTGTGAAGTTTCAAGAAGTGCGCAGTGCCAATATGACGTTCTGGTTTTTCCTGTCATTTCGAGGCTTGTCAATGAGAATGTATTTAACGATGTATTTCAGTTATATCCTGCTCGGATATGATCAATCTCGAGTTAACTGATCAAAAAGGAAAGGCTAACACAAGACAAGGTACGTGGTGTCGCGATCCCCCTCGAGCACGTCGTCTCGTGATGGGCTAATGGGTCGTCCGCTTTTCAGGTTGGACGCAGGCCTCTCCTGTAACATTCTAATTTTCCTGTCATTTTCAGACTCATTAATGAGAATTGTATCTAGCGATGTGTTTCAGTCGTATCTCGCTCGGACCTGATCAATCTCGAGTTGACTAACCAAAAGGGAAAGGCTAACGCGAGACCAGGTACGTGGACCTAGGGAACTCGAATAGGAAATGGCGCTTTGCCCATAAGGATTGTCGAGGGTACATTTAGAGCCATAAAAGGCCGATCTAAGAACGATTAAGGAATGCATTGCTAGTGTTATACAATTGGAGCGCGGGTGATGCCGCTTAACCAATGTATAATTTGTAAAATTTTCCTAAATCAAACAGTGACGATCGAGACCATCGGAACTAGTGATAGACCCTCACAATTACATGACAACCAAAGTCATCATGGATTGACGAGCCCTGCGTATGATATGAATCACAGAGTCGATACGCGTAACATCTGTAAAAAGCCGCCCGTCAGTTCGAGATAGGCTGGAACCACATCCAATAGAGATACAAATCAAAAATGAGTCTCGAAATTAGCAAATGGAGAATCAAGAATTGCAACATCATAATTGGATTGGCCGTCGCCTTATCGAAGAAAATTGGAATCAGAAAAACAACGTTCGGGGGTAAAATTACCATTTTACCCCTCAAGCCTTAGCTTTGCTTTAATAATTGGACAAGGGCATTTTGGTCGTTTAAACCCCCAATAGTTGCAGAAAATTGGAAGAAACCATGGCCATTGGATGAGCTTTGATTGACACATTGGACAAGTGTCAAGAGATTAAGCCTTGAGTTGATGTCTTCACTTTTAACCTACCATTCAACTCAAGTTGACTCTTGATAATTAAATAAACCTCTCATTCTCTCTCTCACTTGGCCGAATACCCTCTCAATTGCCGGTCATCTTCTTCTTCTTCTTCTTCTCTTACTCGCCAGCTCGCTGCCCTGTTCCAACCGACTCACTATTTCGGCCATAACTTTTTCATCTGATGGTCAATTGAGGTAAAATCACTGGCAATAGAAAGCTTATCGTCTTGCCATTCTAACAAGATATTATGGGTCAAAATCCACCCAGCCATTTATCCCGTAGAGCCATTTTAAGGAGCAAAGTTCAGGTTGATCAGTTTTGAATCCTAGAGCTCCCAGCCGACCAGTCCCGACCGTCCTACTATTCCGGCCATATCTTTATCATCCGATATCGGATTGAGGTAAAACCACTTCCATATGAAAGATTAATGTCTTGTGGTTCTAGGCACATCCTTAATTTGACTCTGTAGATTTTCTCGTAGCTCGATTTGAGTGGACAAAGATCAGGCGAGGTCAGATTCTGACCGGTTTTGGGGAAAGACTTGTTCCGAGGTCTTCCGGACTTCAAATTACTTCAAATCTTCGGTGAGGTCTTCTACACTTATATTATTAAAGTTGAATGAGTTGTGGTAAAAAGTTTGGACGAATTTGATGGGTTTTTGACCCCAAATGGTTCTTGTGTTTGAAGGGCCAGAATTGACCGGTTGAAGACTCGAGAAGATCGGCGCCGTTCAAGGACTTTCCGGCGTCGCCTTGGCTCCAAATTTTCGGTGAGACCTCCCAATCCTTAGAACTACATGTTAGCAAGTAGATTAGTCATTAAATTGAGGATTTGAGGTGGTTTAAGGGCTGGTAAGTTGAGGTATACACAGAACCGAAATTCGTCCGGTTCGGTTCTGTGCATACCGATTCTGTGGAGGCTGTTGGTGGTTGTAATTGAGCTCGAAATTCATCATTGAGAAGTTTTAGAATGTTAATTGATTAGCCCATGAGGTGTATAATTAGTGGGGTGGTGATCTGAGCAAGAAAAGTTAATGAATGGATGAATTTCCTTAGGTTACGCGGTGGACTTAATCTTGGACCGTTAGGACCGAACCTTTGAGGTGCTCGGAAGAAGACTTGTTTTACATTAAGCTTGAGGTAAGGGGAATCCTAAACCTTTGATAGGAGGATTGGATTCGATTGGGTGATTGGTGTGTGAATTGATCAATTCTTGGAAGTTTATAATATGGTGGCCCAATGTGCGTCCTAGAGAGATATAGAAGACTTGAATGTGTGTGTGTCACGATGCTTGTACTTTGAATTGATTGCCACATTTGAATGTCCCAATTGATTGCCTTGCATGCCATAAGTGTGTTATTCGTGCATGATTGCAGTTGATTGTGTGTGATACATTAAATAAACTTATGGCTTATCTGAGGAGTTGTGACACCCTGAGGCGTATGAGACGTGGGTTTGTGTGGATGTATGCCCTGAGGCGCTAAGGCGCGGGGTTTGAATTGAATGGCATCCTAAGGCGTATGAGAGGCGGGGTTGAGAAGGCCATAGTCCTGATACGTTGAAATGCGGGACGGAGTTGTGATGTGTCGACACAGGCCTGGAGTAACATTGAAAACCTGATGCGTTTGCGCGGGGTTGTCAATGAGACAGTCTAATGCGTTTACGCGGACCGAGCCTGAGCCGTTATAAACGCGGGCACGAAAGTAGGAGGCAGGAAAGGGGTGGAAGGTGCAATCTGGCTTGAAATGTGTGCTTGAGTATAATGATGTGATAAGATGCCTTGATTGCATGCTTAACATCTGTGTGTATTACTTGTGATAGTGGAATGCCTCATGCGATTTTGCATTTATTATTAGCGTTTGCATTTGCCTGAGTGGACTGTCTGCCTAACTTAGGGTTAGGACCCACCTTTCTGAGATATATATATCTCACCCCATCGTGGGATTAACTTTTCAGGTCCTAGGCGATAGAAATTTGAGCTTGCCAATGATTGGTATTTGAAGAAGTAATTATAGGAAATGGATTTACACCTTTGTGACTTTAGAGATTTCATGTTACCTCGAAGTTAGAGTTGTACTCTCTAAAGCTATAGTCGGTATTTATAAGAATACATCCCCTATGTCCTGAGTCATCTTAGGATAGAACTGAATGGAGAAGTTTTATCGCTTCCGTACATTTGTATCATTTAGAAGTTAAATTGTTGGCCGATGGATCCTGGGTATCACCGCAGCAAGACGGCCCTAGAGGGATTTTGCGTGCCTGACAGGTTCGGGGCGTGACATCCCCGTTTGCTTGGTATCAGAGCAAGGTTGGCTCAATCCAATGTGATTGAGACTTGGAGTGATAAGGAGCGATGACTTGAGGACAATTAGGTAGTGAGACCTTGAGGGATAAGTATGGATTGTTGAATCTTGAGGACTATAGGTTTTAATTTGTGTAGTATTCTAATGGTCTTAGTGCCGATTTAAGGGATGATCTTGAGTGATTTATGAATAAGGCTCACAAGGAAGTGAATAGAAATTGAGGAGTCATAAGCCTGGATTTGAGGTTGCTAGAGAATACATTATGAATGAATGGTCAATTGAAGTGTATGATTGTGATCTTGGTTTGTCAATGACCCGACTTGAAGAGTACGAGTTATAAATAGGCGACTGATGTTAGTGGATTCAGGCTTGAATTGCGTGATATCTTGATGGTTTAGCTATCAATTGCTATTGCCAGCCTTGGATGAAATGAGGTGAGGTGTATATAAGGAATATTGGATTAAAGGCCAGTTGTGATTGAATGCATATGGATTTTGCTTGAATAGCGACTAAACTTGGAATTTATGGTTGAACATAGGCAATTAATCTATGATATGTGATGGTCATTGATGGAATTAGAAATCTTCAATGAATAAGAATGGATCTGGAGATGATTATGGTATGATGAATGGCGAGGACAATCAGGACGCGCATGTGTTTGTGGCATTAAAATGAAAGTCGAGGAAAGTGTGTGCATGAGTTTATCATTATTGGACTTAATAAACTGTCGCTTGGTGTGGGACAAGTTGATGGGATACCTATAAACCGTCATAAAGCATGGTATAGGACGTGTGAAACGGAGCTTTCTCCGTAGATGTATGACTTGAGACAACCTGCAACGATCAGGTCTGATGGGGGCGGGGAGTGATCGCCGGGATAGAGAGATTCGGACAAGGAACGGCTCTTGGCAGGCTTCTAAGATGGTAAGAGGCAGGAACGACCCAAGTTATAACTTGAAAGGAGAAGTCTAGGTCTCAGGTTGAGTCCAATTGTGGTTAAGAGATGTATGGCACGAGATTGATCCTCGAAGAAGATGTTCGAAAGTGGCGTGACATGTGAAATGATGCTTCTGTTTGGCATAATTAAAAGCTTTGTGCTTGGCGATGGATGCCGTTTGAAAGGAAAATTGATGTTTATGATTGGCCTGTTGGGCATGTTTTGTAATTGGCACCATGTGATTGGCTTGGCCAAGGTCTAATTGAGAGAGTAGATGATATATGGGGTTTAAACCCATTGAACCGATGTCTGTTGAGAATGAGATAGCATGTCGCGTTTATGACAGAGTGGCAAATGTTGTATGCTTATGGTATGAGCGATTGATTTATAGAAGTGATGCTCTGAGTATTTGCTGGGTGTTGACCTAGTTGAGTTTTGGACTAGTTGAGGCTTGCCTAGTAATTGGTTGAAGATTGAGAAGTTGCCTTGTTGAGGCTAGCCTGTTGAATAGTCATTGATTGATGAGAATCTGAAATCTTTGGGTAATGGACAACTAGTTGAGAGTTGTTTGGGAACCACTGTAAGGTTGATAATGATGAATGATGAGATGAGCAGCCTGAGACTGATAGACTGGAGTAGATGACTTAAGTTTTTTATTCTTGGAGGGAATCATAATGGTTCAAGTGACATGAGAACCTAATAAGGTTGAATGACCAAGGTATGGTCGTAGAAGAGCATTAGGCTTGAGTATACGTGGTATGGAAGATCCAAGAAATTATATGGATCATGAGAATTGAGTAAAGATGGGCGATTGGAGAATAAGTACCAAAAGAGAATATGGCTTGATTTGTTAATCTTATGAGACCCAAGGGCTGAATGGGTCGTGGGAACTTTAAATGGAAATAAGGAAATTTGTTGGTTAAACAAGCTCGAGGAGGAAGAGCCATGATTGTCCAAGTTACTGTGGTGACTGATGCTAATACTGATGAGTTAAAATGATGGAAGTCACGAGAAAGATGACTCTGAGTTAATCTTTTCTAAATTGAATGTGTTAGAAGGACCACGAGAGTTTGGAAGAGCTTGTAAAACGATGTATAAGGCTGAGATTGGCTAAGGTTCGATGGAGAAAATGATGCCTAAACTGCCTTTCTCTAGGTTGAGAATTTGGAAAAGAACCTTAGAGGTATTAAATTCATTGAGGAAGGGAAGCGACTCTAATAGCTATTAGCCCGAAGAGGCTGTCGATGATTAATTAAAGGTTACCAAAGGAAGAATTTCCCTCGAGGGCATGATATTTACTTGGATTGTCTTCGTTGAATTGTTCCATGGAAAGTACTTTTCTGAGGTTACTCAAGAGTAAGGATTGCTAGAACTTTAATAGCTTTGAAAGGACCCGAGGAAGGTCGATCATTATGAGACAGAGTTCTCAAGGTTGTCTAACCGTATAAGGGTGGTCAATGACACTTTAAATGAGACGTGAAGTCTTTGAGTGGATTGGAATTTGAAAGCCTTATGGCTAATTGCTACTTCTGAATCTAATGAACCGTAATGGACATCAAGGAAAGAAGTGGATGATTGGAAGAGGAATAAGTAAGAGAATTTTTGTTCATGGATTGTGAGAAAAGAAAACTTCACTTATGGAACACAAAATGTGCCTGTAAGGAAATGTCGTTACTATGACGTAAGACCTATGGTGATTAACTTTTTGTTGTCGTGAGGAATAATAAGGAGACTGATGTGTCAGTCTGTTAGACCCTGTGGATTTTATGAGATTGATTGAGGTTGAATCAAAACCACTAAAAGTGGCATTGCGAGTTATCACCCCTAGAGAATAGGGCGTTGTCCTTAAGGACGATTGGATCATGACATGATCATTGATGGGGAGAAAGGTGAATGGGCTTGATGGTCCTAGGTACTTGCGATTTTAATGAATGGATGAATAAGCAAAAAGGGTGCTTCGATTGTAATCGCAAGGCCACTTGAGGAAGTCAAATTGAATATCTAAAATATGAATTTGTGGAGACCAAGGAAGAATGAAACTTGTCACTTGAGGTGGCTGAACTATTAGAAGGAGAATGTTAAAGTGTGGTGGCATTAGAATCCGGAAGTAAAGGAACTACTGTTGGCGAGACTCCAAGACGAATGTCTATAGGATAACAAAGACAAGGTGGATTCAAAGTAAAAGAATGCCACTGAAGTATATGGTTTCCTTATAGGGTAAGAGACCCTAATATGGAAGAAAGAGAAAATCCTAACTGTCTTGATATTAAGATGGAGCGTCTAGATTGAGAAAGACGATGCAGAACTTGAATGATTGCTATAAGAGAAGTTAAGTTCAAGAGACTGTCTTGTAGACGATGTTGAATTTCAGGATAATGTCGACGTTCAGTGGACAGACAAAATTGAGATAAGGTCGCATTAGCTGGTTGTGAAACCAAGAGGTCAAGGCACTAATGCTTCCTGAGAAAAGAGTGACAAAAATGAACTGAATGTTGTGTAGTTCAAGTGGGGACTCATGAGAGTAGAGGGCCAAGGTTTGAGCTCTCAAGTGAAAAGTATGAAGAACAGTTTGAAGATTTGACACCTAGTAGAAAGAAACGGATAAAAGTCAGACTGAATATCCAAGGAATAATGGGATTGATTGTTACTGTCTTTAGAGACGATGAATAAACTCATTTAAGGAGCCATGAGAAACATGAATAACTTCCAAGAGTATCCTACGGACTCTAAGGAGATGCTCGTTATGTTCTGCTAGTCGTGAAGAGCACGGGTTGCGGGTCTGATGAGGTAAGATTCCTCAGTAGTGGAATTTCTGAGAAATGAAATCCCTGTGGAGCCCTTGATGAACGGAATAAGTGAAAAATCAACTAAGATTGATGTGAGTTGCGAAAATTGAAAGTTTCCTAGAATTAGTGAATTGTTATGGATGGATCGGGGGAAGATTTCCCACAAAAGCAATCCATGGACAAATGAATACGAAAAGAGTTTTCGAGGACTTAAGTCAAGTTGATGACTACACCAACAATAGTGTTCCTATTTAGAATTAAAAAGGGGACGAGTGAATCATAATGACGTGACGCAGAAAGGAAATTTGAGGCGTAGCAAGGTAAACTGAAGTAGGATATGCGATACATCGTGATAGTAAAGCTATATGAGTTGGAACGTCTAATGCATGGTTGGAGTTGGCTTGCAAATGTTCTTGCGATGAAGTTGGAAAACACGGCTCGCATGAAGAGGTTTCAAGTTTACACGAACCATAAGAATTTGAGGTATGTGGTTGCCTAGAAAAATTGAATGAGAAACAACGTGTGTCAAGGAGATTGCTTAAGGACTAAGGATGAAATATCCTATATCGCCTAGAAAAGGGTGATTTAAGAAGAAAATACATATAAGTGAAAATTGAGCATCGTGCATTTGGCGGATAAAGGATAGGCTTTGCTCAAGGAAATACGAAATTCAACTCCTAAATTGGAAGGTTGTCAATTGACTAATTTGATAACTACCTGAAGCATCAAGCTTGAAGTCAGAAAAGAATTGAGATGCTTCAATGAACAAACCCTGACATTTAAGAGGGTTATGGAAATGGATAGAACAGGGAGGAAATTCAGATTTTCGGATACTTGAGAAAAAAACCTCAAAGTTTAGGGTAGAGACCTTAAAGTCCCATAGACGAGAGTATGAATCCAATATTGAAAAGGAACTTAAAGAAATGACCTCATCAAAAATTCAAAGAGAGGATTATGGTGTCCCAGAATTGCATCGGTATTATCGATAGAATGGATTGAAAGTTTGGTTAGTCGAACATGAGGTCAAGTATTAAACGTATCGACAAGAAAAAGACATGCCCTTGAAAGGATTGATACGCCAAATGGTATGGACATTAAAGAGTGCATTTTGGCGAAGGCTTAGTAATAATGGTTATGGACAACTGAAGGAGATAATGTGAACGCTCGAGGATGAACTGCTGACAAATGTTATGAATACCGAAAGAGAATGGAGAGAAGCAAATCAGATTGAGGACTGAAGGATACAAGTCCTAGGGAAAGATGGTTTTGAGCCGGAAATGACAAGTAAGATCATCAAGTCATGAAAAAAATTATCCAGAAGAGTGAGGATGCGATAAGACGCTGATACCCCAAAGAATTGGATGGTTAGAAGGTTGCAAATTTTGAGGACAAATTTTTTTTAAAGGGGGAAGAGTTGTGACATTGTGATTTTCCTGTCATTTCCGGACTCATTAATGAGAATTGTATCAAGCGATGTGTTTCAATCGTATCTCGCTCGGACCTGATCAATCTCGAGTTGACTGACTAAAAGGGAAAGGCTAACGTGAGACAAGGTACGTGGACCTAGGGAACTCAAATAGGAAATGATGCTTTGCCCATAAGGATTGTCGAGGGTACATTTAGAGCCATAAAAGGCCAATCTAAGAACGATTAAGGAATGCATTGCTAGCGTTATACGATTGGAGCGCGGGTGATGTCGCTTAACCAATGTATAATTTATAAAATTTTCCTAAATCGAACAGTGACGATCGAGACCATCAAAACTAGTGATAGACCCTCACAATTACATGACAACCAAAGTCACCATGGATTGACGAGCCCTAAGTGTGATATGAATCACAAAGTCGAATGCGTAACGTCTGCAAAAAGCCGCCTGTCAGTTCGAGATAGGCTGGAACCACATCTAATAGAGAAATAAATTAGAAACGAGTCTCGAAATTAGAAAATGGAGAATCGAGAATTCCAACATCATAATTGGATTGGTCGTCGCCTTATCGAAGAAAATTGAAATTAGAAAAACGACGTTCCGGACGTCGGAGGTAAAATTACCATTTTGTCCCGCAAGCCTTAACTTTGCTTTAATAATTGGACAAGGGCATTTTAGTCATTTAAACCCCCCAATAGCTGCTGAAAATTGGAAGAAACCATGGCCATTGGATGAGCTTTGATTGACAAATTGGACAAGTGTCAAGATATTAAGCCTTGAGTTGAAGTCTTCACTTTTAACCTACCATTCAACTGAAGTTGACTCTTGATAATTGAATAAACCTCTCATTCTCTCTCTCACTTGGCTGAATACCCCCTCAATTACCGGTCATCATCATCATCATCTTCTTCTTCTTCTTCTCTTGTTCTTCAGCTCGTTGCCCTGTTCCGACCGACTCACTGTTCCGAACATAACTTTTTCATCCGATGGTCGATTGAGGTAAAACCATCGGCAATAGAAAGCTTATCGTCTTTCCGTTCTAGCAAGATATTATGGGTCCAAATCCATCCATCCGTTTGTCCCGTAGAGCCATTTTAAGGAGCAAAGGTCAGGCTGATCAGTTTTGAATCCGAGAGCTCCCAGCCGACCAGTCCCGACCGTTCCACTATTCTGGCCATATCTTTGTTTTTCAATATCAGATTAAGGTAAAACCACTTCCATATGAAATATTATTGTCTTGTGGTTCTAGGAACATATTATAAGCTCAATTTGACCCTGCAGATCTTTCCATAGCTTGATTTGAGTGGATAAAGGTCAGGCGAGGTCAGATTCTGATCGATTTTGGGGAAAGACCTGTTCCGGGTCTTTCGGACTTCAAATTGCTTCAAATCTTCGGTGAAGTCTTCTACACTTATAGTATTAAAGTTGGATGAGCTGTGGTAAAAAGTTTGGAGGAATTTGATAGAGTTTTGACCCCAAATGGTTCTTGTATTTGAAGGACCAGAACTGACCGGTTGAAGACTCTAGAAGACCGTCGCCGTTCAAGGACTTTCCGGCATCACCTTGGCTCCAAATTTTCGGTGAGGTTTTTCAACCCTTAGAACTACATGTTAACAAGTAGATTAGTAATTAAATTGAGGATTTGAGGGGGTTTAAAAGATGGTAATTTGAGGTATACACAAAATCGAAATTCGCCCTGTTCGGTTCTGTGCATGCCGATTCTCTAGGGGCTATTGGTGGTTTTAATTGAGCTCCAAATTCATCATTGAGAAGTGTTAGAATGTTAATTGATTAGTCCTTGAGGTGTATGATTAGTGGGGTGGTGATTTGAGCAAGAAAAATTAATGATTGGATGAATTTCCTTAGGTTACGCGGTAGACTTGATCTTGGACCGTTAGGACCGAACCTTTGAAGTGCTTGGAAGAAGACTTGTTTTGCATTAAGCTTGAGGTAAGGGGAATCCTAAATCTTTGATAGAAGGATTGGACTTGATTGGGCGATTGGTGTGTGAATTGATCTCTTGGAAGTTTATAATGTAGTGGCCCAATGTGCATCCTAGAAAGATATAGAAGACTTGAATGTGTGTGTGTGACGATGCTTGTGCTTTGAATTGATTGCCACATTTGAATGTCACAATTGATTGCCTCGCATGCCATAAGTGTGTTATTCGTGCATGAGTTACAATTGATTGTGTGTGATACATTAAATGAATGTGACATTCTGATTTCCAGTATATTTCAAGTTCAGTAATGAGAAGCGAGTATCTAGAGTTGGACTTTAGTCATATTCCGCTTGAACCTGATCAATTCGAGTAGACTGACCAAAAGGGAAAGGCTAACGCGAGACGAGGTACGTGGACCTGGGAAACTCGGATAGGAAACGACGCTTTAGCCATAAGGATTGTCGAGGGAACTAGTGATAGACCCTCACAATTACATGACAACCAAAGCCTCCATGAATTGACGAGCCCTAAACGTGATATGAATCATGGGGTTGATGCGCGTAATGTTTGCAAAAGTCGTCCGTCGATTCGGGATATGTTAGAACCACGTCTGATAGAGAAAACTATCAGAAATGAGCCTTGAAAGATTGAAAATGGAAAATCAAGAATTCCAATGTTATTTGGATTTGTCGTCACCCTATCGAAGATTTCCGGAACGAGAAAAACGACGTTCTGAACATCGAGGGTAAAATGACCGTTTTGCCCCTCAACCTTGAAGCTTTGCCTATATAACTCAAGAAGGGAAAATTGGACATTATCCCTCCCATGGCTGCTGAAAATCAAGAGAAATTATGGGCCATTGGATCTTCATTGGAAAAGCAATTGCCAAGTGTCAAGAGATCAAAGGTTGTGGTCATGTCCAACCTTTTTCAAACCTACCATTCAGCCATTTGACCAAGGCTTGTATATAAACTTTTCTTCTCTCTCTCCTCACCATTTTGACCGGCCATTCCCTTCCCCACAACCCACGACAGCCACTCCTTCTTCCTCTTCAATCTGTTGTTCGCCGGACAGCTTCTGGGCTCCACTTCGCCGGCCATCACGACTATCTCCGGCCACTTTTTGACTTCCGACTGGCCACACTAGCAAATATCTATGTCTTGCCGACGTTCTCCAATAAGAATCGGAGCATTTGGAGCACCGAGGAGTCCGGAGCAAGGATTCTCCCGAGAGTCGACGGAAACTGCTCCAAACTGAGGTAGGTTCGGTTCTCAGTCCCTTTGGTGGTCGAAATGTTGGAATTTTTGGCTCAAATTTTGTGGAGATCAAGCTAAGATGTATAGGAATCTGTGGTAAAAATTTGGGCTTCATTTGAGAATTTTTTGACCGCGAAACGACCTTGTATATTCTGCCCAGAAGCTGCCGGAAAACTGACTTGGAGGAACCGGCGACAACTTCAGGGGCTACTGTTCGCTACCCATGAGGGCTACTTTCGGCCACCATCTGCTGCCGGCCGACCACCACAACAAAGCTCCACATCTTGCCGAACTCCTCCAACAAGAATTGCGGCCTTTGGAGCACCGAGGCGTTCTGGGTAGGAGTTTTCCCCAAAGCCGATGGAATCGATACCCACATGAGGTAGGTCCGGTTCATACCCTTTTAACCGGTCAAAATCTTGGAATTTTGGGCTCAAATTTGTGGAGACTCAGTAGAGATGTAGATGAATCTATGGTAAAAATTGGGGCTTGAATTGATAAAGTTTTGACCTCGAACCGGTCTTGTGAAATTGGAGCAGAAAACTGCCGGTACTGACCAGGGAAGAATCCGGCGACTTCAAAGGGTTTTCGACAACCAATCAAGCTCAAATCTTCGGTGAGCCTCTTGGACCCTTAGATAATCATGTTGAGAGGTGGTATAGCATTTAAATGATGGATTTAGAGTTGAATTGAGGCTGGTAGCTCATGGCATGCACAGAATCGTGAGGAACCGATTTGGTTCTGTGCATGGCCAAACCTTAGAGGGCTGTGGTTATTGAATTGAGCTCCAAATTGATGATTAAAGCATGTTATAATGTTGAGGATAATTCTATGGACGCTTGGGGTTCATGGATGGTTGAATTGGATTGGAAATTGATGTAATTGGTTGGATTTGATTAGGTTGCACATTGAGTTCGGTCTTAGACCATTGGGGGCCGAAACTTTGGAGGCTCAGGAGGAGTAAATTGGGTTGCCAAATTCAAGGTAAGGAAATTTCTAAACCGAGGCTAGGGGGATTGGACTCGATTAGGTAAGTCGAGGGCCAATTAGAACGATTTATGAGAATTTATTCAAGTGGGTAGCTTAGTGATATACTAAGATGATATAGGATTGATTATGAGTAATATTGTGTGCATGAGTTATTTGCCATGCCTGTATATCATTTGAATTGAATTACATGCCTCGAAAATTATGAAACGCATTTGAATGCGCGCCTACTAGTGAGTGTGAGAGTGGATGGAAAAATTAAAGCATATGATGTGTTGTGGCATGAGCATGGCATAGCATGGCCCTGAGGCGTGTGAGACGCGGGACGGAAGGTTGAGATCCTGATGAGACGAGGTCGCGGGGGTGAAGCATGATTAGATGGCGTCCTGATGCGACGAAGTTGTGAGGTTGAGATAGCCACAGTTCTGATGCGATCTAATCACGGGACAGAATATGAGCTCATAAACCTTGCCTGGAGATGAACCGGGACCTGATGCGTTTACGCGGGTCACCGAAGATGGCGGTCTGATGCGTTTACACAGGCCGAGCCTGAGGCGACTAGTTCGCGGGCTAGAGAATGAGGCAGGCAGAGGTTGATGGATATGACGAAGAGGCAGGCCGAGTATACATGTGCACATGAGTGTGGCACGAGGTCATAAATGCATGCCTGTCTTATGTGTGTTGTCGTTTATCGAGCTGTGATTGTTATGCCTATGTGTTCATAAATTTGGATTTGTCGAGTGACGCGACTGCCTGAGTGGACTGTCAACCTAACCTAGGGTTAGGACCCACCTTACTGAGATTTATATCTCACCCTAATGGGGACTTACCTTTTTCAGGTTCCAGGCAAAGGAAGCGCGAGCTTGCCAAGGATTGGCATTTGAAGAGAAAGTGAACCAATTGTACCTTGGATGAAGTTGTTTTCTTTATGTGGTATTAGACTTATACTCCTGATTGGTGGATTATAGAATTGAATCCTCGAGAATGAATTAATGAGATCTTGTTGTTTATGTCCTAAGTCATTTGTATGTTGTTGTATTTACGTGACGGGGGATGGCATCGCTTCTGCATGCATTCTTTAAAGGAGTCATAAGGAATTGGCCGTTGGATCCTGAAGTATTCTTAAATGAACGGCATGACAAGAATGTTCACATGCTCGCCGAGTTCGGGGCGTAACAATGAACTTATGGCTTATTTGAGGAGTTGTGCCATCCTGAGACGTATGAGATGCGGGGTTGTGTGGATGTATGCCCTGAGGTGCTGAGGCGCGGGGTTTGAATTGAATGGCACCTTAAGGCATATGAGACGCCGGGTTGAGAAGGCCATAGTCCTGATGCGTTGAAACGCGGGACAGAATTGTGATGTGTCGACACAAGCTTGGAGTAACATTGAAAACCTAATGCGTTTACGCGGGTTTGTCAATGAGACGGTCTGATGCGTTTACGCGGACCGAACCTGAGGCATTATAAACGCGGGCATGAAAGTGAGGAGGCAAGAAAGGGGTGGAAGGTGCAATCTGGCTTGAAATGCGTGCTTGAGTAAAAGGATGTGATAAGATGCCTTGATTGCATGCTTGACATCTGTGTGTGTTACTTGTGATAGTGGAATGCCTCATGCGATTTTGCATTTATTATTAGCGTTTGCATTTGCCTGAGTGGACTGTCTGCCTAACCTAGGGTTATGACCCACCTTACTGAGATATATATATCTCACCCCATCGTGGGATTAACTTTTCAGGTCCCAGGTAATGGAAATCTGAGCTTGCCAATTATTGATATTTGAAGAAATAATTATAGGAAATGGATTTACACCTTTGTGACTTTAGAGATTTCATGTTACCTCGAAGTTAAAATTGTACTCTCTGAACTTGTAGTTGGTATTTATAAGAAGACGTCCTCTATGTCCCGAGTCATCTTAGGATAGAACTGAATGGAGAATTTTTATTGCTTCCGTACGTTTATATCATTTAGAAGTTAAATTATTGGCCGACGGATTCTGGGTACCACCGCAGCAAGACGACCCTGGAGGGATTTTGCGTGCTTGACAGGTTCGGGGCGTGACATCTCCCAAGGCCCGTTACCCAAGTCGCAACGGCGATATACGTGGTCGACCTTCAGTAGTCGTCACTAATCGTTCTGTGGAGGGTACGATTGGAAACCCTATCGTATAGTTGGGAGCTTTCTATTCAATTCTGCAAAAATCAAAAAAACGGGATCGGGGACTTTGTTACGCCAACTGTCAAAATTAACACCCTTTCGGTACTTAAGCTAAATGATTTATCTAATCTAACATTTCATGCAGATGAGTGAGGCGCGAACCCTAACACTAGGAGTCCATGCGGATAAGAGTGGCTACGCTAGCACTCACAATCAATAATGAAATTGCGCAAATCAAGGATCCAAAACATGCGGATAAATCACATGAAAGCAACATGGCATCCCTAGTAAAGCCCTATTAGCTTAGAGAAATGTCAATCAAGGCATAAGAGTGTTTTTGATATGATTTACCATTGAGGGGCAAAATCGTAATTTTGAAGATTTTTGGGATAATTTGCCCAAAAAGGAAAAATTTATCATTTCAGATGAAATATGGAGTCAAAAGATGGTGGAAATAGGATTGATTACCAAATCAATCCATTTCTTATTTTTCGGGAATTTCTAGAATTTTTCTGAAATTTTTGGAGCGATTTACCCTTTGAGGGGTAAAATCGTAATTTCGAAAAATGATGAGAAGTGAAAATCCCAAATAGAAGGATTGGCCAACTTTCAAACCCAAATCCTAATTTTGAGCAATTTTCACTACTCGATCGGAATAAGAAAGACGATTTACCCTTTGAGGGGTAAAATCGTCATTTCAAGAAAATGGATGAGATTCGAAGACGCATGCATAAGAATTGGTCACCTGACTGACCCTAATTATTACCTTGACATTATCGACCTATCTCGCTTACAAGGTAAAGGCGACTTACCCCTAAAGGGTAATATCGTCAATTCTCGAATGAACAGATAAAACATCCCAAAAATAGGATCGACTAGTTGTCTGTGGTCAATCCTCAATTTTTGAAAATTTCAGGAATGTCTATGAATTTTCCACAATTTCCCTGCATTTTTTTGGATTTTCTAGGATTTTCTAGGATTTTCTAGGTTTTTTTAGAAATTTCAAGAATTTTTCTAATTTTTTTTTTATTTTTTAAAAAAATCTTTTTCAAATTTTTATTAATAAAAAATGATTTCGACCGGGTCGACCTGACCCATTCAGGTCGGAACCCGACCCAGACCCGGACTCGCACGACCCAGCTCCAAAATGACGTCGTTTTGCCCTTTTTTATTTTCTGATTAATCATATTTAATCTGACAGTTCCTATTGAACCACATGGCTGCTCCTCGGCCTTAGGATTGGTTGACTGAAACCTACAGCTCAGATCAAAAGCCGACTACTCCTCAGCCGTCAAATCTGATTACTTAGATCTACGGTCGCAATTGAATGACTTGGCTAATCCTTGACCATTCGATCAGATTTATTATTTTTTGAAAATTTGATTTTTATTAACAGTTATAAAACTGATCAAATGGTCACCAAGCCAACACGTGGCACAACCTAGACCATTCGATCATCTAACAGATTCAAATCGAACTACAACGGCTCAGCTAAGGTGACTGCCAAGTGGCATGCCACTTCAGCGCCACGTCAGCACATTTGACCGATTGACCGCTACGTCATCGTCTTCTTCCTCGAGCATTCTTCTTCTGTGATGAACGCCCGAGAGACTCCAGCGATGATCTCACGGAGAAATCTCAACGAAATCGAGCAGGACCAACGCCAATCGACTAGTCTCAACGTTTCGCATCGCATTTCTCATAATCATACACTATCATTCTCGGAAAAAGTTAATCAAGCTTTACACAGTTCAACTATGGCTATTCTAATCAAGCAACAGGGAGTATATTGGACTAATTCCTTCACATGATCACTTCTAAATGAGTTCAGAAAACTTACTGCGACATTCTGATTTTTTCTATCATTTCGAGACTTATTAATGAGAATGTGTCTAACGATATCTTTGAGTCGTATCTCGCTTGGATCTGATCAATCTCGAGTTAACTAACCAAAAGGGAATGGCTAACGCGAGACAAGGTACGTGGACCTAGGGAACTCAAATAGGAAATGGCACTTTGACCATAAAGATTGTCGAGGGGACATTTAGAGCCATGAAAGGCCGATCTAAAAATGTTTAGGGAATGCATTGCTAGTGTTATACAATTGGAGCGCGAGTGATGCCGCTTAACCAATGTGTAATTTGCAAAATTTTTCTAAATTGAACGATGACGATCGAGACCGTCGAAACTAGTAATAGACCTTGTAATTACATGACAACTAGAGTCGCCATGAATTGACGAATCCCAAGTGTGATAAGAATCACAGATCGATACGCGTAACGTCTGCAAAAGCCGCCCGTTAGTTCGGGATAGGCTGGAATCACATCTGATAGAGAAATAATTTAGAGAAGAGTCTGGAAATTAGAAAATGGAGAATCAAGAATTTCAACATTATAATTGGATTGGCCGTCACCTCATCGAAGAGAATTGGAATCCGGACGTCGAGGGTAAAATTACCATTTTGCCCCTCAAGCCTTAGTCTTGCCTTAATAATTGGATGAGGGCATTTTCGTCTTTCACAACACCCCAAGGTTGCCGAAAATTGAGAGAAACCACAGCCCTTGGATGAGCCTTGATTGACATGAAGACAGGTGTCAAAGTATTAGACATTGACATTGATTGAATCACTTTTATCCTGTCATTCTACCAAGTTGACCAAGCCATTTGTGTATATCTCTCTCTCTCACTCCCTCAGCCGAACCCACCTCCCTCTGCCATTCTTCTTCTTCTTCCTTCTTCCTTCAGCCGAGAGCTGCATCGCCTGACCAGCTACCGCCGCCGGTTTCGCCATCGATGACCGCCACTTCCGTCCACCACCTGAGCTCGAGCTGACCACCAGCTCCTTCCTCATCCTCTTGCCAACAACTTCTAAGTGGAATCATGGCATTTGACCCACCAAGGAGCTCCGGCCGGCCATTCTCCCGAAAGTCGACGGAAACCGTCGCCGCTGGAGGTAAGCCACTGTTTAGACTCCGTAGGACCCCGAAACCTTTGAATCTTTTGGCCAAATTTTGTGAAAATCTAGAGGACATGTAGACTGAGTTGTGGTAAAAAGTTTGGATGAATTTGATGGAGTTTTGACCTCAAATGGGTCTTGTGTTTGAAGGATAACAACTGACCAGTTGAGGACTTAGAGGAACCGACGCCGTTCGAGGACTTTCCGAGGTCATTTTCAGCTAAAATTTTTGGTGAGGCTTCCCAACTCCTAGAAGTACATGTTAGCAAGTAGATTAGTGGATAAATTGAGGATTTAAGTTAATTTAAGGGCTGATTAGTTGAGATATGCACAGAATCGAAAATGCCATGTTTCGATTCTGTGCATATCGAATATGTGGGGGCTGTTGGTGATGGAATTGAGTCCCAAATTCATCATTGAGATGCATTAGGATGCCGATGAATATGTCATTGAGGTTTATGCTTCATGAATTGGTGACTTGAGCAAGAAAAATTGATGAATTGGATTGATTTCCAATAGGTGCGAGGCTGCATTGTTTCGGGAATTATGGGACTGAGTGATTGAAGTGCTTGGAAGAAGAATTTTTGTTGAATTAAGCTTGAGGTAAGAAGTTTCTAAACCTTTGCTAGGAGGGTTGGACTCGTTTGGGTGAATTGGGTGTGAATTAGATTGGTTCTTGGGAATTATGGTGAGATTGTCCATTGTACATCTTCGAGAGGTGTAGATGGCTTAAATACTTGTTGAATGCTTGCGCCATGAATTGAATACCTCTTGTGACTGATGAGATTGATTTTCTTGCATGCCATAGATGCGTTGCTCGTTTCGTGGGTTTGTTTTCAATCATGAAGTCGAAAATTTAAATAATGTTTGGCATGTTTGAAACCTGTGACACCCTGAGGTGTTGAGATGCGGGGTTGTGTGGATTGATACCCTGAGGCGCTGAGGCGCGGGGTTTGTGTTGAATGGTACCCTGATGTGTTGAGACGCGGGGTTGAAATGGCCAATGTCCTAATGCGTTGAAACGCGGGACGGAATTTGAGATGTGTCGACACAGGCCTATAAGGAAATTGAAAACCTGATGCGTTTATGCGAGTTTGTCAATGAAATGGTCTGAGGCGTATTTACGTCGACAAAGCCTGAGGCGTTCTAAATGCGGGCGTGAATCAAATGGAGGCATGGAAGGGTGGAAGGTGTGATCTGGCTTGGTAATATGTGCCTGATTCCATAGATGTGGTATGATGCCATGATTGCATGCTTGACACTCGTTTGTATCCGTATGTTATTTAATGACAGTCGAATGCCTCATGTGATTGCTTGTGTATTTTTGTTTGTGATAGCGTTCACCTAAGAGTACGATCAGCCTAACCTAGGGTTAGGACCTGTTTTACTGAGATGTAAATCTCACCCCGTTGTGGGACCCCATTTTTAGATCCTAGGCCGTGAGAATGTTACCTATCAGATTTGGTGACCCCAAAGAAATATCCGCTTATTTTAAGGAGTTCCCGGACGGACAGGGAACCGTATACGTTAGGAAGTGTACTGCGGTCTAGGTTGACGATGGTGGAAAGAGCTGGAAGCCTTATAGGTTCGAGGCTTGGTTTCGAAGAGTAGGGGAAGTTACTACGGGACCACTGAAGCCTGCCGAGGTACCCCGTGGGGTAATCCCTAGTCGGTGTCATCCCGCTCGAGATTTTGTAGAGGTCGAGGGGTCAACAGCTGGCTCGAGGAATATTCCCGAGAGGACCCCAACCTTGGAAGACACCAACGAGGTCATTGAGATCGAGGCTACCAAGGATGACCTGGTGGACCAGTCAGCTGACGAGACGATGAAGGATAAGTGGAGGTTTGCTAAGAGACTTTCTAAAGATGCTGAGGAGAATGACGACTCCAGCACCTCAACTTAGGGCTTCCGTTTTCTGGACTGATATATTTTGATGATCTCGATGCCCTGTTTCATTTTGGAGATGTTGACGACTGTCTTTTGTACTGGTCCTATCACCTCTACTGGCTAGCAAGTTTAGTTTACCAGTGCTCTTGTAAGAACAGTTGGGAGGTTATGTTTATATGTTGGTATTCTCGTTATTAGGGTTCCCTTTATTTTGTACGTAGGAGTTTGTATACTATCGCTTCTGCATGCTATCGATATTATGCATCTCTCGATATATGTGAATCTTGGGACCTTCGACAGAGTTTATGCTTGCAGGGAGTTGCGCACTCGTGCCCGAGGCGCGGGGCATAACACTTACCTACAGGCCAGATTGACCTGGTAAGGTTTAGGATAACGTAGATAATCTTCGACTGAATCGGCAATGGCGACGAGGCTCGAATGTGAGGTTTAAATCGATTTCAATGCAATCAAAATGCAGAGCCATGCTTAGTGACGTCTTAGAGATGCTTCCCACGCATCAATTGCAAGAATCGAAATCGAAATGAAGATCCGCCATTAAAGGTTAGAAATGGAGCTCGAAGGTCGACTTACCGTTTTTTGAGATCACAGGTGATGCGAGCTAGTGCGATCGACTCTGCAAAGCTCCAGCAAACATCTGCAAGTGGAATCACGACTCGATTTGGCCTAAATCGCTGTCCCCGATCACCCATAAGTCGAACTCAAGCTCTCGACGATAGGGGTCGGAGAGCGAGTTGTCTCTCTTGTTCTCTCTCTCTCTCTCGATTCTGTTGTCCTCTAGAAATAGAATCAACCACCCCCTTGCTCTCGAAAGCCTCTAAAGGCTATATATCGATTTTCAATTTTTTGGAATCGAATAGTGTGAGCTAACGGACTCCAAATGGCACGTGGCCGTACGTGCCATTTGGTGCAAACGACGTAGGAGATGGTGGGTAATTTCGTTAAGTCAAAATAGTTCTCCGACGTGCACGAATGGATGTCCAATTTGGCCATTTCGTGAAAGTTTACTTTCACGACTAGTGAGATGTTGACCATCCAATTCTGCCTTGCCCCGGCGACCATTAGCGTTGCAACCGGTCCTGATCGATGCGTCTCCTCCTAAAGATTAAAACCACCACAAATCTGTCGAGTGTGGTTAATTGAACCTTCAATTTGACCTTCAAAGCTCGGCCTGTCATTATTCACCTGCGTGAGTTCTTGGGGAAGAAGACGACACTATTTGGATCGATTCGACCGATCTGACCAGTCAGAACCGGTTCTGATCCAATTTTAGAAATTAATAGCAATTCGACTGGAAATGTTTGCAATTAAACCACAAAATCGAATTTGGGGCCCGAATATTATCTAAAAATAGGAGTTTGCCCAAAAGTTCATGTCAATTACTATGAAACCCCCAAATTTTCACTTAATTACAAATCGAAAAATTATGCAATTGAGAGCTCAAATGGTCAAATTGGACCAAACCTCCTATGCCAATCGACTTAGATTGATGAAATACATTGGGCAGTGGCTTCAATTGGCAAAGGCAGCCCTTGAATTGAAAGTAATTTCAATTATACCCAAATTCAATTGCAATAAAGTATGTAATTTTGCCCAATTCATGCAATTGAACAATTTGTGCAAACAATTGGACTAAATTGCAATGAATGAAAATTAGATTGAATGTCAAGACCCTAAAAATGCCAAAATTACAGATTAAAAGACTCAATTGACATTTTTTTTTATCAAATTCAATCATACGTGTAACAATAGGATACATAAAATTGAACTTGAATTTGGACTTTTTATGAGGTCAAAAATACAAGGGAATTAAAAAAAATATTGACTATTTTTTCATATTTTTGTGACCTCAAATGCTATTTTTCTTGAATTTTCATCTATTTTCCTATTTTTCGAAAATATTAAAAAATACGAAATATAAAGAAAATTATTTTTTGTTCAACAATGGTTCCTTAGGCTTAGCCAAGGCTTTCAAAGTTGATTTTACAATTTTTCAACTTTTTATGAATTTTTTGTGAATTTTTCAAAAATAAACTAAAAAAGACTGATCGAAAATCAGGTGTCAACAACTGCCCCTCTTTGAGAGGAATCTCGTGAGAGGTTTCACTCAAAGACAGGTGACACCTGAGTCTAGACTGACTCGACTAGAAAAAAGAAAAATGAATCCTGACATTCAATCTTTCTTGTTCTACTGGTGAACGTTGTGCTCATTTTGTCTTTACTAATGTAAGAGAGAGATGGAGTAGATATACTCACATGTTACTCACCTACTTGATGTTCGTGTGGCATGCGTGGTGTATGGCAGATTCAAGTGGATACTTAGGGACTCTTCTCTTGAGTATCCCAGGGCAGTTAAGTTCTAGCCCGTATGGTAAGTTTTGATCCATATGGTGGATCAGACCATGAATAGGACTCCTTTTTATCAAGAACCTATGGATGATGCACCTGTTCTTTAGGGTTTGTTGGGGTTTTGATCCGTATGGTGGATCAAACAATGAATAGGACTCCTTTCTATCAGGAACTTTTAAGTGACGCACCCGTTATTTAGGGATTGTCAAAGGTTTTGATCCATATAGTGGATCAAACTATGAATAGGATTCTTTTCTATTAGGAACCTATGGATGATGCACCCATTCTTTAGGGATTGTCAAAGGTTTTGGTGACATTCTAATTTTGGTGACATTCTAATTTCCAGTCAATTTCAGACTCATTAATGAGAAATAAATCTAGAGATGTATTTCAATCGTATTTCGCTCGAATATGATCAATTCGAGTAGGTTGACCAAAAGGGAAAGGCTGACGCGAGACAAGGTACGTGGACCTAGGAAACTCGAATAGGAAATGACGTTTTGACCATAAGGATTGTCGATAGGACATTTAGAACCGTAAAGGGCGGATCTAAGGACGATTAAGGGATGCATTGTTAGTATTATACGATTGGAGCGCGGGTGATGCCGCTTAACCAATGTAAAATTTGTAAAATTTTCCTAAATTGGACAGTGACAATCGAGACCATAGGAACTAGTGATAGACCCTCACAATTACATGACAACCAAAGCCGCCACGAATTGACGAGTCCTAAATGTGATATGAATCACAGGGTCGATACGCGTAACATCTGCAAAAGCCGCCTGTCGGTTCAGGATAGGCTGGGACCAAGTTCAATAGAGAAAACAATCAGAAACGAGTCTTGAAAATTAAAAATAGAGAATCAAGAATTCCAACGTTATATTCGGATTGGCCGTTGCCCTATCGAAAAATATTAGAACAAGAAAAACGACGTTCCGGACGTCGGGGTTACAATTATAATTTTGCCCCTCAAGCTTAAGCCTTGCTCATGCAAATAAAGAAGGGCATTTTGATCTTCATACACTCCCCAAGGCTACCGAAAAAGTGAAGGAATTGTGGACATTGGATCAAGCTTGAATGACACTTAGGACATGTGTCAAAGGATGGACTAAAGAGTAGTCATGTCCACCTTTATTCACCTACCATTCAACTATTGACCTTGAGCCTTGGATATCGTCTTTCTCTCTCTCTCTCCTCTCCCCTTGACCGGCCAAACGCCCCCACCATCATTGAAACTTCATCTTCTTCCTCTTACTCTGCAGTTGCCGACCAGTTCTGCCCTAGTCGTTCGCCGCCGTCGATGCCGCCCTCCGGCCATCGCTGGACTCTGACCGACCACCTAAGCCAAGCCCCACCTCTTACCGACCTCCTCGAAGTGGAAGCACGTTGATTGGACCACCGAGGAGCTCCGGCCAAGCATTTCCCCGGAAGCCGACAAAAACTAACCCAATCTGAGGTAGGCCGAGTTTCTGACCCCTTAGGACATCAAAATGTTAGAATCTTGCGACCAACTTTTATGGAGATCTAGGGGACTTGTATATCTATCTGTGGTAAAAAGTTGAACTTGATTTGATGAAGTTTTGACCCCAAATGGGTCTTGTGAACCTTGGACAGAAACTGCTGGTTTACTGACTTGGAGGATCCGGCGACTTTCGAAGAGATTCCGTCGATGACGCGACTTCAAACTTTCAGTGAGACTCTTAGACTCTTAGACCCTTAGATAGATATGTTAAGAAGTAGGTTAGTGATTAAATAATGGATTTGGTGGAGATTTAGGACTGGTTATACTCGATTTGCATAGAACCAAAAATAGCCGGTTCGATTCTGTGCAAGACTGAATCTGTGGAGGCTGATGGCTATGGGTTTTGAGTCTCAAATTGGTGATTTAGACATGCTAGAATGATGAGGATGTGTTAACGAAGGTTTGTGATTCATGGATGGTTGAATCGGACAAGGGAAATTAACAATTGGTTGAAATTTCCTAGGTAGTGTGGTGAGATTGGTCTTGGACCATTGAGGGCCGAATCTTTGAGGGCTTAAGAAGAGAATTTTGTGGCATCAAACTCAAGGTAAGGGAATCCTAATCTTGGGATAGGAAGATTGGACTCAATTGGGTGAGTCGGATGTTAGTTTGATTGATTTCTGAGAGATTTCCAGGAGGATTGTTCTTGGTATGCCCTAAGATAGTATAAGGGATTTATGTGTGCTAATGCTTGTGCTTGAATTATCCACCATGCCTAAGTGTCGCTTGGATTGCCTTGCATGCCATGGGTGTATGATTGTGATTGAGTTGCACATCGCATTATGATTGTGAAATGAATTGAGAATCATGTCATGAGTGAGGTATGGTGAGACCCTGAGGCGTGTGAGATGCAGGGTGATGTGGTGGATACCCTGAGGCGCTGAGGCGCGGGGTTAGAGGTTGTGAGGAGCCCTAATGAAATCTAATCTTGTGGTTGAGATGGCTACGATCCTGATGCGTTTACGTGGGACGGAGATATGAGGTGTCGACACTGGCCTGGAGTATCATTGAAACCTGATGCGTTTACGTGGGTTGTCAATGACAGTCTGATGCGTTTACGTGGACCGAGCTTGATGCGATCTAATCGCAGGCATGATAATGACGCAAAAAGGGAAATAGTGGATGTGGTGATGTGGCAGGACGAGTGTGCATATCATCTGAGTGTGTTATGATGCTATAACTGTGTGCCTGCCATCCGTATGTTGTTATCTATGCTTGCATTTACCTCGTATATTTATGAGTTTGACTTATTGGGGTATGTGACTGCCTGAGTGGACGGTCGACCTAATCTAGGGTTAGGACCTACCTTACTGAGATGTGTATCTCACCTCGTTAGGGACCCCTTTCTTTTTACAGATCATAGGTCTTGACGATGTGGCCTATTCGTTTGGAGACCCGAAGGAGATGTCTACTTATTTTGACGAGTTCCCTGACGGGCAAAGAACTATCTATGTAAGGAAATGTACTGTTGTGTTGGTAGACGAGAGTAGTACGAGCTGGAAGCCTCACCGGTATGAGGCCTGATTTAGGAAAGTCGGGGATGTGTCGACTGGGCCGCTGAAGCCCCATGAGGTGCCTGAGGGAGTTGTTCCTAGCTGGTGCCACCCTGCTCGAGACTTAGACTAGGCTGAGAGGTCTGCTGTCGGGTCAAGGAATGGATCGAAGAGGACCCCGACCATAGAGAACACGGAGGAGGAGGTCATTATGGTCGAGGCAACCGAGGAGGATCTCATGGAGCCTCTGCTGAGGAGACCGCTGAGGATACTATAGAGGTTCGCTCTAAGACCTTTTCAGAGTACGAGCCGACGGAAGATGCCGAGGACACCGGGGACTCCAGCAGTTCTTCTTAGGAGCTTCTAGTTTCTCAATTGGTCTTTTAATGGCGACCCTGACCCTATTTCTTTTGGATGCTGATGATGGATCATTTTGCGTGCTTACCCCGTCGCCCTCTTGTTAGCGGATTTAGTAGTTATATTTCTGTATGAACAGTTGGGCTTTACGTATGAAAGTATTTACGCTATCTAGGTCCCATTTTACTATTTGTATGGAGGAGTTATTTCGTTATCGCTTCCGCATGCTTGGTATATGTATATCATGTCTCTCGACTTAGTTGTGGATCTTGGGACCACGAGAGATATTTGTTTTGCTTGCAAGAAGTCACGTGCTCGTGCCTGAGACGCTGGGCGTGATAGTTTTGATCTGTATGGTGGATCAGACCATGAATAGGACTCTTTTTTATCAGGAGCCTATAGGTAATGACCCGTTCTTTAGGGATTGTCAAAGGTTTTAATCCGTATAGTGGATCATACCATGAATAGGACTCCTTTCTATCAGAGACCTATAGGTGACGCACCCTTTCTTTAGGGATTGTTAAAGGTTTGGCTTCCCATCTTCCAGGGACCTAAAAGTGACGCACCCGTTCTTTAGTGTTTGTTGGAGACTACGTTTCTCATCCACCTGAGGCCTAAAAGTGACGTACTCGTTCTTTAGGATTTGTTAGAGACTAGACTTCCCATCCACTAGGGACCTGAAAGTGTCGCCCCCGTTCTTTAAGGGTTGTCGGAGACTAGGCTTTCCATCCACCAGGGACCTAAAAATGATGCACCCGTTCTTTAGGGTTTGTCGGAGACTAGGTTTTCCATCTACTAGGGACCTAAAAGTGACGCACCCGTCTTTTAGGGCTTGTCGGAGACTAGGTTCCCATTCACCAAGGACCTAAAATTGACACACCGGTTCTTTAGGATTTTTTGGAAGCTAGACTGATCCTACATCTTGAGGATCAATGAGGGTCTATACACATAAGGTATACCTAACTCTTAGGTATTATCAAAGGAACTATTCTAGGGTTTAGGGGTTACCTAAAACCTTATAGAAAGCTGGTTCTAAAGATTGTCTTCTCGGCGTGCAAGGCGCCATTCTGGGATTTGGGGACTTTAAGTATCCTGCAAAGAGCTCAAACTTGCAAAAAATTTTGTTAACAAGATTCTTCTGGGATTTAGGGATTACCTGAAATCTCTCAAAAAGGTGATTTTGAAGCTCTTCATTGTTGAGCAAGGTATTCTTCTTTGACTCGGGGCTGTCATGAATCTTATAGAAGTTTAAACCTGAGAATTCATTCCTCATCAAAGATATCAGTTATCTTGAGTCAATGACGATTATAATGCAGGCAAAGCTTTACTTTGACCTATGCAATTATGTAAAATGACTTATGATGTTGGAGGTTATCCAAGACATCTTGAAGTATGCAAAGATGATCGGAAATCCCAGTAAGGAAAATCCTGGTTCAAACATTTTGAAGTTTCCAACAAAGCTCACTTTTAAGCATTCTATTGGAATGTCTTCATCAAGGAGGGTTTCTCACCAATTCTTCGATTTTGGTCCCTTATGAAGAAAGCACTCGAATCTCCTAATAACCCGCACCTGGGCTTTCGAGGCTATTCACAGCGCATACACTTCGATCAATCGGGAGATATTTATGGGATTGTAACGTTGGGCCTGCACACAGTTTCCAAGGGGGACTCATTCTCCGAGTTAGGCATTTTGAAAGAAAGCTTTCTTCATCTGCTCTGGGTTTACAAGTCAAGAACCTGCAAAATGAGAAAGAAATAATCTTGCTCGTACCTCTTCAAGCTAAGGTACACATTGACCTAAGCGTCTTTGTTAGAAATGACCGCGAAGGGTTGTAATGTCGGTAGGATTGGGGACCCAAAAAGGCTTGTTTATGTTCTAGAATCGCAAAGGATTTAACATTGGTGATCATTGCTGACCAATCTTCTGTTTTGTCTCTGGTCGACGACTCTTTGAAGAATATCTTTAGTCTTCTTGAGAACATGTCTAATCTTTGAAAGACTTTCTGTATATTTTAACGGTTGGCTATGATTCCATTCGAGGGGTAACATTTTGATACACAATTTCTAAGGATTCTTTTCTACTTCAGAAGTTGCTGGGGGTGGAAGCATCTTGTAATCCCTTGGTATCTCAAAATTAGTCTTACGGCTTTCAACATTTCAATTAGCGTCAGCCCTGTTCTTGTCGGGCTTTTTGTTCCTTTTTAAAGCATAGAGATTCGGCTTTTTCTCTTTTTGATCTTGCCTTTTCCTTTTCTTTTTCTAGGAACTAGGATTTTTGCGATCATGTAAGGTATGTGACTTGAGTCTCATCCTGTCTGAACATTTTGCTTTGAAAATTTCATGTAGCTCCTACTTTTTGAGCTTCTCTATTTGCGAGTGTCTTTGTCACCTTCGTCCTGGCGCTTGTAATGATCACCAATGAGGGTACATGAAACAAATATATAGGCTCAAATTGGCTATGTAATGGGTATAAGTGTATAGGATAGAGAAATGAACGTCTCTTCGTCTTCCTATGGCGCTTGGATCGATGCATATCAACACACGAAGATTGATGTTAGTTCGAGCAAAAAGATTTCTAACCATTTACCTTTCCAAGCTATTAGACTGATTCTATACGACTCCAATGTGGGGTGGCTCTTGACAGGGTTAAGAAATAAAAACCACCGCTCAAAGGGTTTATCAATGATCACCTGTAGTGTTTGTGGAGAAGAATGAATGCCTCCGTCATCCCAATCCATGTAATTGATGCGAATGGCCCTTCCATCCTTGGGTTCAGGCTCTTCTATCCTCACACTCCTTTCATCTCTCTGGTGTGTATAAGACGTGTTTGGATTAGGCTTGCCTCTTATCTGAAGAAACATTCATGCTAAATAGCTTAAACAACTATATTTTGGAAAAATCATTCTGTTTTTCTCCAAATATTTCACCTCACCGGGAATTAATGATGCACCATGCGTGCTTCAGTCATGTTTGGATAACCTCTAACCTTAACACGTGTGCAACAAGTGTTAGAAATTTTTCTTTGGAAGCATGGTTTATTCCTAAGTTTAACCACATGCATGTTCATCTTCGGCTTTTTCTTTCTTACAAGAAAGTGAGAAATTTTATAATATTTCTCCATTGCTGCTCTTTGTCTTCATCAGACATCCCTGTATGAAGAGAACAAAACTTCCAGTGAGTGGAAGATGTTTTACTGCTCGATGGAATAGATACATGTCACCTGGTTCTATGCGTCAGGAGGCTATTCTATTCTTGGTCTTGGTTGAAAAAGCTTGATTCTAAGAAATTTTATAGTATTTTTCCATTGCTGTCTTTTGTCTTCATCGGACATCCATGTATGAAGAGAAAAGAAATTCCAATGAGTGGAAGATATTTTAATGCTCGATGAAACAGATACATGTGACCTGGTTCTATGCGTCAGGGGGCTATTTTGCTCTTTGTCTTGCTTGAACAATCTTGATTCTGAGCCCACGTCAAGGAATCCTACAAAACATAATACATGCCATGTATGCATGGACGCATAATGTGCCTATGTAATGACTGCTAGGGCAACTTGAATCATTTCGAAGGAAATCAAGTGACCACCATTTGATTTCATTTCAAGGATATTACTTGTTCACAACATCTGAGTTTATAGGATATCCCAATTCTTCTCCTTCAGAATTTACAAGAATTAACATCCCTCCCACAAGGACTATCCTGACAACATAAGGGCCTTCCTAATTCGAGGTAAACTTACCTCCCGAATGAGTAGCATTCGGGGAAGTCTTCCTTATCACTAGGTCATCCTTCTCAAAATTCCTAGGTTTGACCTTCCGGTTAAACGGCTTGGCCACCCTCTTCTGGTAGCTCTAGACATGATAGAGCACTCTAAGACGCTTCTTGTCTATTAGATTTAGCTATTCATATCTGTGTTTGACCCACTCTGCCTCAGATAGTTTAACTTCTGACAATATTCTCTGAGACGGAACTTCAATCTTTACAGGCAGGACGGCCTACATCCCATATACTAGTACATAAGGAGTTGCCCAGTTGAGGTCCTGATCGAAGTCTAGTATGCCATTAAGGCGAAGGGTAGCCTTTCATGCCAGTCCTTGTAATTCTCGGCAGTCTTAGCCAAGATCTTCTTTATGTTCTTATTTGCCGCTTCTACTGTTCCATTCATTTGTGGGCGGTAAGGGAAAGAATTAAGATGTCGAACGTCAAAGTGATCCAGTAGATCATCAATAATCTTGTTGTTTAAGTTGGACCCATTGTCCGTGATGATTGCTCGAGGGGTACCATATCGAGAGATTATATCCCTCTTGATAAATCTTGCTACACTTTTCACCATGACATTCGTGTAAAAATTGACCTCTATCCACTTCATGAAGTAATCAATTGCAACTAGAATGAAGTGATGGCCTTTTGAAGCTACTGGATTGATAGGCCCTATCATATCTATTCCCCATATAGAGAAAGACCAAACTTCAGACATTTGATGCAGTTCGTTTAGGGGCGCATTAATCTTATCGCCATATACTTGACATTGGTGGCATGACTTGACGTGTCGATTACAGTCTGATTCGATGATCATCCAACAATAACCAAGCCTCATGATCTTCTTCGCGAGGAGATGGCCATTCATGTGTGGCCCGTATATACCTTCATGGATTTCCCTCATGAGAGTGTTTGCTTCTTTAGCATCTACGCATCTTAATAGAGTAGAATTGAAAGATCTTTTATACAAGGTTTGTCCAATGAGGAAGAATTTACTAGCCATCTTGGCTATATATCTTCGATCTTCTGCTTGACATTAATCAGGAAATTCTCTCTTCAAGAGGTAATTCTTGATATCGCGGTACCATGGCTCCCCGTCGAATTCTTCTTCGATCATCATACAATAAGCTGATTTTCTGATTTATGCCAATCCTCAGTGGCTCTATTTTCAATCCATTAGTTATTTGCAGCATGGAGACCAGCGTGGCCAACGCGTCTGTAAGCTAGTTCTACGCTCTTGGCATGTATTCAAACGACACTTCTTCGAATTAAAGTGCCAATTCTTCTAGGTACTCATGATAAGGGATGAGTTTTGCGTCCTTCATCTTCCACTCCCCTTATGCCTGAAAAATAATGAGTATAGAATCTCCGTAAACTTGTAATTTAGGTACCTCCATGGAGATGGCCAACTGTAGGCCTAGGATGCACGCCTCGTATTTTGAAATATTATTGGTGCAAGGGAAAGTCAGTTTTGCTGCAACAAGATAATGTTGACTGTTAAAAAGATGTGCGATTTTGGGCATTCTTTGCCAACATATCAGCTATGGCTTTTCCCTTCACAGATTTCTGCGGAGAGCTTTTGATAACAAATTCAAACAACATTACTTGCCATTTTGCTAACTTCCCTATCAAAGTGGGCTTTTCCAGGAGATATTTGAAGGGGTCATTTTTTGTCACTAGATGAATATGGTGGTGAAGGAAATACTGCCTCAATCTGCGAAGTACCCACAATGTTGTTACACAAACCCTCTCAACAAGCGCATAATTTGCTTCCAATGGAGTAAACTTCTTACTCAAGTAGTAGATAGCTCTTTCTTTATCATCCATAGGGCTTGTTTGAGCAAGTAAGGCTCCCAAAGACTCTTGATGTATAGTTAAATACAAGGTCAATGGGTGACCTAGGATTGGTCGCACAAGTACTGGTGAAGTGGCTAGATAAATTTTGATCTTCTGGAATACTTGATTGCATTCCGCATCCCAAGTCACTTTCGCGCCCTCCTTGAGCAGTTTGAAAATTGGTTTAGCCACGTCAAATAACTGATTGATGAATCTGATGATGTAGTTCAATCTCCCTAGAAGACTTCTTCCTTCTTTCACTGTCGAGAGAGTTGCTAGGTCACAGATAGCTTGGATTTTCGACGGGTCAATTTCGATGCCCCTACTACTGACCATGAATCCAAGAAGTTTCCCTGATTTCGCCCCAAACACACATTTGTTAGGATTCAACCTCAACTTGTATTTTCGGAGTCGCTCAAATAGCTCACGTAACACTTGAATATGATCTTGTCCTTTCTTGGACTTGGCGATCATGTCATCAACATATACTTCGATTTTCTTATGGATCATGTCTTGAAACAAGGTGATCATCGCCTTTTGATAAGTTGCCCCAGCATTCTTTAATCCAAAAGGCATCACTTTATAACAGAAATTCCTTCAAGGGGTGGTAAATGCAGTTTTTGGCTTGTCTTCCTGCTTCATAATGATTTGATTATATCTTGAGAATCCGTCCACGAATGAGAATAATTCGTACCCAGCTGTACTATCCACCAACACATCGATATGGGGAAGTGGGAAATCATCTTTTGGGCTAGGTTTGTTCAAGTCTTGATAATCCACACAGATTCGGATTTTGCCATCTTTTTTCATGATGGGGACTATATTTGCAATCCAATCTGAGTAAGGGATGGCTTCAATAAAGCCTACTCTAAGAAGTTGCATCACTTCTTCTTTGATTCTATCTTCTAACTCAGCTTTCATCCGTCTGCTGCCTTGTCTCACGTGTTTAATATTAGGATCTGTGGGTAACGTATGCTCCACAATTCTTGGATCAAAACCTGGCATATTAGCGTACGACCATGCAAAAATGTCATAGTATTCTTTAAGCAATTAAGTAAATCTAAGCCTTTCAGCTCGGGACAAATGTCTACCAATATTGACTTCCTTAACATCTGCATTATTACCCAAATTAATGACTATTGGCTCTTCCAAAGTATGAAGTGTTGAATTTTCAAAGGCACTCCAATCTCTACGGATGGCTGCGTAACCTTCATCTGCGTCTTCTTCAATATCATAAGAGTAATCATCTTGGTGATCTAGTTCACACAAGAATAAATGGAACCTTCATCTGCGTAACCTTGCATGTATGTTTGAGATGATATGCCTGAAATGCCATGAGAATGGTTAGTCTCTATTTCATATGAAAATGCGATGCATGAGTGTGAAAAATCTTTTCAAAAGAGATTTCAAAATAAGTGCAAGTATAAATGGAAGTAGTTCTCATATCCTTAGACATCCTTGTTCCTCGAAAACCTATTGAAAATCAGGAATCACATGGCAAATCAGGCCTCAAACTTCCGATATGGAAAGCTAGTATTATCATTGGGCTGATTTGTAGTCTCATATGTCCTTAATAAAACTCGTGTGTTTTATTGAATGTAAAAATGGACCGCATTACAAGCTATGCTATTTAGACTAACGGTCGGAGATCCAAAGGCGTTTTCCTACTTCTACTTCAAACAACAAAGATGAGTAGTATGAAGAAATGCAGGAATTTAAATGCAGTATTAAAAGCGAGTGAGAAGTCTCTTTACTCAGAAGTAGTTGCCTCATCATCAAGCCACTCTATGATGACGTTCACAGAGTCATTTCCCAAAAAAGGGTTCGTCAGATCTGGTTCTGTTGACGGAGTCATTCCTTCATCTAACAGCCATTTAGAGTCTTTGCTGAAATACTCATTTAAAGGACTGCTGAACATCTTAGATTTGCCTTTTCAGGCTGAAGAGCCAATGAAGGAATCCTTTTGATTTCGTTGGCGTCCACGACTCTTGCCTCAACCTCGACCTACTGTCTAAGAGGTGAAATCACCAATACTAGTGTTATGATATCCAAAGTCTATCTTATGCCCGTTGGATTTTAACTGTAGAGGACCGTTGATTCCTTGACCATGCTTGCCAAGACCTTTTCCTGGGTTAAACCGATATGCTAGCAACGTTTTAGCTGGTAAAAGATTAGCTTTAGAGACGAACGGAACCTTCAGTTTTGCCCCCACAAGAGTGTAGATTATTACCACCAGCTCTAAGGAATGACAGCTAGCTTCTTCCTTAACTTCAAGTTCAATGTAGGGGATAACACTATTCCGATATGCAACGAGGTCAACTTCCCCATGGATGGTAACTACCTCCCATCAATCACGAATCGCACTTTCTAATGTAGACTCAAAGGTACGGCCCCAACGATGTGAATCCAGGGTCTTCCTAACAGGAATCCAAATGCGCTCGGCAGATCCATCACTTGGAAGTTTATTAAGAATTTGGTTGGGCCTATGAGCACATCCAGCTTGATCTCGCCTACCATTGTCTTTCTCATCCCATCAAAGGCTCTAACAGCTACTTTGGAAGTTCGAATCATTTCTTCTTTAATGCCCAAATTCCTCAATATAGCTAACAGGTAGATGTTAAAAGCTGATCCGTTGTCGATTAGTACGTGTGCCACTTTTTTTCCATTACAGTGGGCAGTGATGTATGATGCCCTATTGTGTCCTCTTCCCTCCATGAGAAAATCTTCGTTTGAGAAGCTCAATTGATCCTTAAGAAGGATTGCCCCTATAAAATCTCCCAACTGTACGTCGTTGATGATTTCGGGGACATGCTCTTCATTTAGCACCTTTAGCAGCGCATCTTTATGTTTTTCTGAATTGATGAACAAATCCAATAGAGATATCTGGGATGACATTTTTCTTAACTACTCTAGCACCTCAAATTCGCTGGTCTTGACGATAGATAGGAGTTTTTATGCATCCTTTTTTGATACCTCTTTCTTCTCTGATTCTCTTTCCCTTGGGGCGTAAAATCGTCCGGATCTCATCATGGCATCTACTTCACTCGTTCTATAGTCCCAATGAACTGCCTTAGAGTTGTAAATCTCAACTGGCGGGACTTGTATGGTTACGGTCGTTAGGTGGGATATCTCTAATTCAAATTCGTTATCGGATTCATTTCTTGGTAGGCGAATGACCACCGGTTTCACCAAACAATCCTCTTCTTGGCTTAGGCTGTCAAGCTCATTCAGTTTAATCACCACGGTCGTAGCAGTTTCAATCATTGCCACTATGTCACTCTAACCCTCAAGGAAGTCATTGTATCCCATCTGGTGGTAATTGTCAGCATCACTTGACTTAGCTGATATTGTAATCTTCAAGTGTCTTCTAATTCTCCTAAATAGTTCAGTTAAGCTTTGCCACTAGGCCTTTAATTTCTCCTTCCTGACGTATTACTTTGTGTCAAGCTTGTTATCTGTCATTTGAGGGTGACCGCACGTTGTTAATTTAAATGACACATCATCAATCTCTCTTGAGAGATCATTCACTTGTTCTTCTATGCACGAGAGATATTCCGATATCACCCGATTGAGTGATGATTCAGGTTCTTTTGTTAAAGGTTCTATCAATGCCTCCTAGATTTCGGGTTGAACAGGATCATCCATACCTCCCCATCCATCGAGTATAATATCTTCCATCTCCTGGAAGAAGCTAGGAGGAGCAGAGTACTTTACTTTGATTTTATACCCTCCAGAATCATCACCTAAATCATCTATGACTTCGCCTTTCTCTAGTACTTCAGCTACAAATCTGCGATCAGCCTGGCTTCACTTAATGGCTTGTAGTTCGTCTTCGTCAAGCTCTTCTTCTAGTTTAGTAATTAGCTCCACATCGCCTACCAGACTTTCATGTGGGACATTCCACATATTTCCTCGCTCGGTTTCAACTATAAATTGGTTCCATTCTAAGTTCACCGAGGCTCTAATTCCTTCAAATTCTGCATCAGCATTGCTTGATATTATCCTAAGGCTTATCATCTTGGCAATACATAGCTTCTTTCTTTCAGCCGATACTTCCCCTTCTTTTGGATATGACGAGACGATTGCCAGAATGTTGGTTAGTTTAGGCACATTTACCTTCAGCTCAAGGTGGTTTTCTTCTTTGTCAGTAAATATTGTACCAATTGCATGGTGATCAGGGAGTAGATTCTCTTGTACATTTGGAGCTACATCATCGAATTTCAGAATTTGATTGTCAATGAGAGCTTGAACCTTCAACTTAAGGATGTAGCAATTATCTACATTGTGCCCTCTTTCACCCATATGATAGATGTAGGTTTTGCTCTAATCAAAATCATGATATTTCCTCGGATTTGTTCTAGGAGATTCCTTTGCCACCAAGTGTTGCTCTAGTAACATTGGGAGCAACTTGGATAAAGACTTGGGAAGTTGAGAGAATTGCTTCGGAGGTTGTCTCTTCTTATGCTCTTGTCCCTTAGATACTGACCATGATGATCCTCCTCTTGCCTGATTGGAATTAGCGAATGCCTTAGGTTTATTGGAATCCGGCACAAAGGCTATATCAACTCCAGCCTCCCTTTCTTTCCTCGATGGATGTTGCTTTCTTGTTGAAGTTTCATGTGGCTTTCTTTCTCTCAAAGCCCACTCCAATCTCTCAGCCACCTTTATCAAGTGTGTAAAGGTTTGACATCCTTAAGTGTTCAATCTATCAAAATACTCATATGGAAGTGCCTTCAGGAGCAGGTCAATCAAATCCTCCTCTAGAATCGAAGTTTCACTTGAGTTGCCAAGGCACGCCATCTCTAGGCGTATGTTCTGATTGTTTCGCTTCTCTCTTTCACCGTTTGCAACAGATCTTCCCTTGTCGAGGCCGTAGCCATGTTAAACTTATATTGCCTGAGGAAATCTTCAGCAAGATCCTTCCATCTGTCGTAATCATCTAGGTCTAACTCAATAAACCAAGCTAAAGCAGCGCTAGCCAAACTTTCTTGGAATGTATTCATTATAAGTGGAATATAAACAGAATAGTGTGCCATCTTGCGCAGGTAGTATTTGAGATGAGCACATGGGCAGCCTGTCCCGTCATATTTTCTCACAAAGTCCGGCTCTTTGTAATTCGGAGGGGTCTCCACTTTAGCGAACGGTGATATTTTGCCGAAACGAGCTAACTCATAGCCTTTATTGCTCAAGCACTCTTCAATCTTGGCTATTCTCTTAGCCTCAGCTTCAGTTTTCCCAGTCTACTTTCCTTTCTCCTCCTTCTCGAGGTTGATGATAATAGGAGGTATCTTCGGTTGTGATGGGGCATTTGGCGCATAAACGTCCCCTACGACATGTTGGACAACTTCAGTGGTCCCTTTATTAGCTGTATCAAGTATTAAAGATTGACTTGAGTTGTTCATGTCAGGCATCACCGTTTGTCTGGCTTGAGAGGCTTCCAGCATAGCCTTAATTTTAGCCATCAAGGTAGTCATGGTAGTCATCTGGGTTTCTAACACGCCCACTCGTGGAGTCAGTTCTTGCTATTCCATCCACGTCTTAAGTTGAGTACGAAAATATTGTCTTGGTAATTCTGTGATTAGAGAATACTGGTTTATTTGAAAATAACAAGTAAGCATCTCTTTAGAACAAATAAGGAAAGTACTATTTTATATTGATAGATGAGAAAAAGGACTACCTTGCGAGCCTTAGTCTCACATGAACGGTCCTTTCAATCATTTGCCAAGAGAATTCATGAAATTAAAGGAAACGCAATCTTCAACGATAGTTTTGATGCATCGATAAAACATGCTTATGCTCATACACATGTGTTAAAAGTAACATTTAATACAAATGAGTATCCCAATGTCAAGAAAATATTATAATGTTCACACGTTTTACACTTGACAAAATAGTCTATCCAAGTCTAAGGCCTAAGGCACCCTCATCGTCCCAGCAAAGATCAAATCCCTCGCTCTAGGAATCCTCTTCTTTTGAATATGATGGGGATCCCATGTCTTCTGGTATGTATGGCTCTACTTCGGGCACATATGGCACAATGTACTCGGGTACATAAGGTTCAACGAAGCTGCGTCTGATCGCTTCAAAGCGTCGGATGTATTTTGTAGAAGCTCTATGAGTATTCATCTCCGAAGTCATATCATCTGGCCATTCAACGTCTTCCGTTCGAGAGTCTCGTATGATGGACTCCGCCTTAGCTTCTAATCGCTTTTTCTTCTCTCCTGCAAGGATCTCTTTTGGCACATCAAACGAGCAGACATCGGGTTGTGGCGATGAAAGAACATCTTGCAGTGCCCCATTATGCCGCAAGACCCTCCTTGGATAATATGCGGTGGCTCCAGTAAATCCTAGCAAGGGGACTGGATCTTCGCCATTGCGTGCAAGCCTGACTTTACCTAAAGTTGGTAATTTAAGCCGCCATCGAAGTTGTTCTAACTTTAAAGCTCTAAGAAATTCCTTCCATTCTTTGAAATTGAATTTAGGAATGCGTGTATGGGTTTTGACAAAAGTTCTAAGAGGATGGACATCGAAGCTAATCTCTGTAAAACTCATACGAATATGAAATTGTTTTACATGGGATGTGAACCATATATATAGGAGACCACTAGAGAATCTAAAAATCCCTTTCTTATTTTTCCCAAAACGGTTGAGGAAGAGGAAAGTTTCAGCTAGAATAAGGTTCAAGTAATCCCACCCATGACAGACTTGTTTGACTACTATAGCCATGATAGTATCAAAAGTTACAGGCAAGATTGGAAATAAGACAAAACTAAAGAACGCCAAGACAAAGGCTCTACCAGACTTTGTTCATTTGCTAGCAGGAAGGTTGGGAAACCTTTCTAGAAGGAAGGATAAGGAAATTCGCCAGGAATTACTTTTGGTGTCTGTTTTGATTTCATTGAGATTTGTATCTAAGAACTCAGCTAGTTGACTCAAGGACTCGAACCCTATAGGAGGTTGGACTAACAAGTAGGTAAACTCAACTCCAATGGCAGCACTATATTCCTGAAGGGGAGGGGTAACTTCCAATCCCTCCATGCAGAAAGTCGCGGTGGTTGGATCCCAATATAGTGTCATGGCTTGGATAAAGGCAGGTGAACATTCAATCTTCAGCAGGTCTAACAGATATTCCAGTCGCAGTCTGGCGTACTTTTGGCTGGCTTCACCCATGCTATCCCACCAAGTTAGGAGCTCAGCTCGAGAAACCTTAAACACTTGGATATCATTCTTTCCCGTCAAGTCTAAAATATGTAAATGATTTTAAAAGATCAATCGCCAGAGATTACTTTTAAACATGATTATGCAAATGTCATGAAATATGCATGGACTGATCTAATTGCATATTCCAGTTAATGAAATGGAAATTAGAATTCTTTTCGGGTATGAAGAACCTGACTCAAGGTCTAATTTGAATTTCAAAGAAGTGAATTATGCAATTAGTCAGAATCATCTTAGTGACTAAAGGAAATAACGATGTTATATTCCATTGGTCAATACATCAACTGTGAACATAACAGATGAAATTCCTTATTACAAAAAGGATAAGCTATGAGAGGTCGAGAGGGTTATCATGAGGGGAAGAAACACCAGTCGAGTTTATTCTAAAACAAGAAAGCCATAAAAGGCCCCTGGAATGTGGGATCTAAACTATCCCTCCCCAAGACCTAGTTTTCTTCAGGATTATAGTCGATCAAGATTTCTTTCTTGATGGCATCTTTGTCTGGTCCCTCTTCAGGGCACGACTCGGTAAACAGGACTTTTACCCTAGTTGAACGTTCCTCAGAATGTGAAGGATAATTGTGACATTCTGATGTTTTTTTGTCATTTCGAGACTTATCAATGAGAATGTATCTAACGATGTATTTCAGTCATATCTCGCTCGGATCTGATCAATCTCGAGTTAACTAACCAAAAGGGAAAGGCTAACGCGAGACAAGGTACGTGGACCTAGAAAACTCAAATAGGAAATGACACTTTGACCATAAGGATTATCGAGGAAGTATTTAGAACCATTAAAGGCCGATCTAAGCACGATTAAGGAATGCATTGCTAGCATTATACGATTGGAGCATGGGTGATGCCACTTAACCAATGTATAATTTGTAAAATTTTTCTAAATCGAACACTAACGATTGAGACCTTCGGAACTAGTAATAGACCCTCGTAATTACATAACAACCAAAGTCGCCATGAACTGACGAGCCTTAAGTGTGATGAGAGTCACAGAGTTGATACGCGTAAAGTCTGCAAAAGCTGCTCATTAGTTCGAGATAGTCTGAAATTTCATTCGACAGAGAAATAGCCCAGAGACAAGTCTCAAAATTGAAAAATGGAAAATCAAAAATTCTAACATTATAATTGAATTGGACGTTGTCTCATCGAAGAAAATTTGAATTAGAAAAATGGCGTTCCGGATATCGAGGGTGAAATTATCGTTTTGACCCTCAAGTCTTGACCTTGCCCTCATAAGTGAATAAGGGCATTTTGGTCATTGACCCTACCCCATGGCTGCTGAAAATAGGAGAAATTTATGGTCGTTGGATCACCTAATTGATTCACAAGAGGACAAGTGTCAATAGATGAGGTTATGGCATTTATTAGACAATTTTTAACCTACCATTCATACATGTTTGACCAAGAAATTAGGTGTATACGCTCTCTCTCTCCTCCATGCAGCCGAACCTCCCCTCACTAAAGTCATCTTCATCCTCTTCTTCTTGTTCTTCTTCGGCCGAACCAGCTCCCGCCCGACCAGCTTCTGACCACCGCTTCGCCGCCGTCGAGCGCCACCTCCGGCGACCATCGCTGCTCAAACCGACCACCAACCTCAAGCCCTACCACTTGCTGACTAGCTCCAAGTTGAATCATGGAATTTGACCACCTGAGGAGCTCCGGCCAACCATTTCCCCGAGAGTCGACGGATTTCGTCGCAACTGTAGGTAAGTCATCATTTGACCTCCATAGGACTTTGATTTGCCTCAAATTTCCGACCAATTTTTGTAGACATCTATGACACTTGTTTACTAAGCTGTAGTGAAAAATTTGGCTAACTTTGATGGAGTTTTGGTGCCAAATTGGTGTTGTGTTTGAAGGGTAGATTCTGACCCGGCGAAGACCGAAGGAAAACAGACCTATTTGGGTACTTTCGGGTGTCGCCTTGCCTTCAATTTTCGGTGAGGCTCCTGAATACCTAGGAATATGTGTTAGCAAGTGATTTGAGTGATAAATTAAGGCTTAAGAGTGAATTATGGACTGATTAACCGGGATTTGGGCAGAACCGGTTAAATCCCCTATTTCGACTTGTTGAACTCGAACTCTTAGGGGCTGTTTAGGTGCGTCGTCAAGCTCTAAATTCTTCGTTGAGACATGCTAGGATGTCAATTGATATGTCATTGAGGCTTATGCTACGTGGATTGGTGAATTGAGCTAGAAAATTGACAAATTGGTTAGAATTCCCTAGGTTTTTATGGCTGCCCTGTTTTGGACTCTTTGGGCCGAACACTTGAAGTGCTCGGAAGGGAAATTTTTTTGAGTTGAGCTTAAGGTAAGGATTCTCTAAACCTTGGCTAGGCGGATAGGCCTCGATTGGATGAATTGATTGTGAATTTGGTGAATTTTCGCGAGATTATGGTGCGATTGTCGAATGTTCGTCATTGTGAATTGATTAATGCTTGAATGCTAGCTAAATGCATATGCCATGAGTTGATTGACACATTTGATTGATGAATTTGATTGTCTCTCATGCCATAAGCATTTAGCTCGTTGCATGGGCTTGTACTCAATCATAAAGTCTTGAATTGAAATGAGATTTGGCATGCTTGGGAAACTCGTGGTACCCTAAGGAGTTGAGACGCGGGGTGGTGAGAATTAATGTCCTGATGCGTTGAGACGCTGGACGAGATTGATTATGTGTCGACACAGGCCTGGAATGACATTTGAAAACCTGAGGCGTTTAACGCGGGTTTGTCAATTTGATGGTCTGAGGCGTAATGACACGGACCGAGCCTGAGGCGTTTTATACGTGGACGTGAATCATGAGGAAGTTCTGAAGGGTGGAATGTATGGTTTGATTTTGTATTCCATGCCTGACTTGATTGATGAGTTATGTTGAAATGACTGCTTGATTGTTAATCGTTTGTATCCGTATGGCATTTTTATGACTGATGAGTGCCTTATATCGTTGAGCGTATGTTCTGGTTCATTATTTGTATTCATCTTGGTGTACTGTCAGCTTGACCTAAGGTTAGGACCTGTCTCATTAAGATGTCGATCTCACCCCGTCGTGGGACCATATTGTTTAGACCCTAAGCTTTGAGGATGCTATCGACTCGATTAGGCAACCCGAAAGAAATGACAGCTTATTTTGATGAGTTCCCAAACGGTAGGGGTATTGTGTATGTTAAGAAGTGTACAGTGGTCTGGATCGATGAGGGTGGTAAAGACTGGAAACCGCATAGGTTTGAAGCCTAGTTCCGTAGGGTAAGGGATGTTACTACGGGTCCGCTGAAGTCCACGAAAGTATCTCGTGGGGTCGTCTCTAGTTGTGTCATCCCACTCGGGATTTTATAGAGGTCGAGGTGTCCGTTGCTAGCTCGAGAAACGTACCCGAGAAGACTCCTACCTTGGAGGACACTGTTGAGGTGATAGAGATCGCTGCCTCGGAGGATGAGCTGGAGGACGATATGATGGATGACACTGTATATGTACGTTTCGAGACTTTTTTGGACTACGAGCTTGAGAAGGATGCAAAAGAGACTGACTATTCCAATGGTTCGACCTAGGAGTTTTCGGCTTTTACTTGGCTGCTTTGATGACCTCGTCAGTTTGTTCTTTTTGGAGACTTTGATATAGTTGTCTTTTGATTCAGTCCCGTTACCCCAACCTATCAGTAGGACTAGCTCACCTTCGCTTTTGTATGAACTCTTAGGATGTTATATATATATATATATATATATATATATATGTTATGTTCTCGTTACCCAGGTTCCCTTTGGTTTATGGACGGAGGTGTTACGTGTTACGTTTCCACATGCTCGTTTTCGTTATGCATCTTTCGATAAGTGAATCTTGGGACTTGAGAGTTTACTTAAAAGGAGTCGTGCGCCCGTGCCTAGGGTACGGGCCGTGACAATAATCTTCAGTAGGCTGGTTGAGATGTGTTAGCTCTTCTAGCCACTCTCTGGTCCATGGTATGATTACTTCAGGGTCTTGTTGGGTTTTACCTTTTTGAGTACGATACGCCTTGGTTTTGTCTTGGTTGTAGGCCGTCTCTTTTTCCCCCAACGAGAAATCATAGGTTGGTTCTCCCTGGCTTGGCGTTCCTCTTTTCGACGGGCATAAGTTTCTTTAGCTAAGCTGTTGCGATACTGCCTTTTCACTTCTAAATAGTGCTTGAACATATCGCCCGTGTGTCGTTTAAACCTAAGGTTATCAACATAGTAACTAGTCTGACAGTCTTCAATATTTCCCAGCTTACGTCTAGTCAACTCCCAGCCATGTACAAACTTAGTAAAATACAACCTTGTGGTCAGTCCAGGACGAGTGACTTTCCTTAAACACTCAAAGGCCACTAGTTCAGTCGAACTTCTAGGAAATAGCGACATCATATTCCCTATCATTGTTATTTCAATTAGTCACTAGAATGATTTCAGAATGTATGCAATGCATGTAGATGCGAATAATATGCAACACATGAACGTACTATGAAACAGGGAGTAAGGAAATACATCGAAAGTAAATGCCTTACAAAACAAAGCCTTAGGGAACATGAAATATTCCCTTGTAACCATGGGTGGTTTTAGGTATACCAACCTTCCATAGACATGCGCATGAGACAAGTGAGAATATACCCTAGAAATAAAATCAGGCGAGGAATCTATAGCTCAAGCTCCCACGATCCAAATATGGCAAATTCCTGCCCAAGAGTATCCACCCAAGAGGGCTAAATATCATCAATTTGGATCGTGAGCAGAAACGAATACGAAAGTCTCTAATGCCATCAAACACGAGATCCTTTCGTATCGTTTCCCTATCTAAGGTAAACCTAGAGGTGGTTGCAATCGGGGTTTGACCGCCAGTGTGTGAGATGTGTCGTGATCATCACAATGCAAGGACATGCACAACAGTTTGTATCAAACACCACTTCAATATATGCATAAAAATAAACAAACAATCTCAGCTCCAACCTGTAGGAAAGATGTCAACAAGTCACTCCACCCCTTATTTCTCAAATCTGCAAAAACATCTAGCACAATGGTTAGAATACATACCTCACCTTCGAGAGCATCTGCAGAAAACAAGGTTAGATAAACCAATCAACCTTTTAATCGGCTCAAGTCCTCTAAAATTTCTAACTAGAGATTTTGATTTGGAATAATCCCCAGCGGAGTCGCCAGTCTATTGCGACCCCCTCTCGAGCGCATCGTCTCGTGGCGGGCTAATGGGTAGTCCGCTTTTCTGATCGAACGCGGGCCTCTCCCAAGGCCCATTACTCAAGTCGCAACGGCGGTATACGTGGTCGACATTCGATGTGGTTTGGTGACATGTGATGCGTGAACAAGCCAAGGAGTCGCCACTAATCGTTCTGTGGAGGGTACGATTGGAAACCCTATCAAATAGTTGGGAGCATTTTATTCAATTTTACAAAAACTAGAGAAACGAGATCGGGGACTTTGTTACGCCAACTGTCAAAGTTGACTCCCTTTTGGTACCTAAGTTGAATGATTTATCTAACTTGAGAGTTCATGCAAATGAGTGAGGCGCGAACCCTAACACTAGGAGTCCATGCAGATAGAAGTCACTATCCTAGCACTCACAATCAGTAATGAAATTGCGCAAATCAAAGATCCAAAACATACGGATAAATCACATGAAAGCAACATGACATCCCTAGTAAGGCTATATTCGCCTAGAGAAATGTCAATCAAGATTCATGAGTGTTTTTGACATGATTTACCATTGAGAGGTAAAATTATAATTTTGAAGATTTTTGGGACAATTTCCTCAAGAAGGGAAAATTTATCATTTCAGATAAAATATGGAGTCAAAAGATGGTGAAAATATGATTGGTTACCAAATCAATCCATTTCTTATTTTTCAAGAATTTCTAGAATTTTTCTGAAATTTTTGGAGCGATTTACCCTTTGAAGGGTAAAACCGTAATGTCACGCTCCGCACCCTTCGGGCTCGCTAACATCCTGCCACAACCGTTTACTTGAGTAGTTCCCAGGATCAACGGCGAACGACTTAAGTGCGATATGAAATGCACATGCAGAAGCGGCGAACGATCTCTTTAATAAAAAATTTTCTTCCGAACACAATGACTCAGGATGCAAAAGAGAGAGATTTAAAACTTACTCCGTACATTCCTCCAAAAGCGTCAAATACACGCCAAAGGGTTACAACTGATCATTTCTACAATACAACTTCCATTAATGAAAAAAAAAAAAGGTAGATGAAGTTTAACCCTACGGAGCTATACATGCGTTTATAACCCAAAATGAGAAAGCTGCTCCCTAAGACTACAAAAAGAAATACAGTCAGACAAGGTTAGGGGTTCATCTACTTCAAAAGGGTATCTTCGAAAGTCAAATTCATGGCAGTCGCGAGACATCCGTCATTCGGGACCTGAAAATGTTATCCCATGACGAGATGAGAATAAATCTCGGCAAATCATTCCTAATCATAAACTAGGCCATTAGTACCTCCAGATATTTTGAAAATAAACAATTCTAATAGAAAGCATAACCATGGCATTTAGGACAAAAGAAGAGATACGACAAATAGGCAGCTAATTCAATCCAATTCAAGATGTGATTTCACTATTCAAGCTAAGCTTTGTACTTTAGGCAATTAAAAAATCAATTACTTGAATAAGGCATACCACCAATAACTTGATTCTAGCTATTCAGCTCTCGTCGTAGCGCCCGGGACATAGCTTAATAATCACATTGTATTAGGCAGGACCCTCGTCGTAACGCCCGGGTCTAATAAATTCATCTGCCTGGACCCCCTATAAAAACGACTCTTAGGAAATACTTGCATTTGGTAAACGCCCTCATTGTAACGCCTAGGCTATTATATGTTTACTAGGACCCCCGTAAAAACGGCTCTCAGGTCATGCTTTAACCTTAATAGGTTAATATGTGATTTAGTACTTATACATCTCATTCCAACGGCCAATTGCACTCAAGATCACTCAGTCAAGAAATTAACCAACAAGGCACATAGCCACGATCATAGGTCATCCATGAGCATTCGATTTGTTTTGCACTTTCCATCCAAAATCCGGTTTAGTCAAATACACCACTTCACTTGCTCAAATTAAGTTAGAATGATTTCAACACATGCTCAAGACCCCAAGATCATTATGACCAGAATATGACTTCATCAATTAACCTCAATTTCGCCATTTTTAATCCAAAAAAACGACCAAGTGTGGTTCATCCATTCTATGGCAGATTCAGTTTTTCCATGACCAGGCTTAATCTAAGCAAAAATGACAAAAATATGTTTAATTTTTAGGCAATCCAACTTCAGAATCATATTCTTCATGATCTTATGGTCGCATGGGAGAAAACGGAGCTCAATTTGGACTCTGGACGACCTAGAACGAGCCATTCTAATTTCGACGCGCGCTGAAAACGGGAATTACGGGCTCTCGGGTTTTATGACTTTTTCATGCAAAACAACCCCTAAAACTCTGCCAATCCAATTATAAAACATCTATTAGTAACCTAACATCCTAATAGAGGGTTAGGATCAACTTACCGAAGGGTTGAGCAAGCAAAATCCTCCGACAAGGGCTGAAAGTCCACGGCAATTTCTGGACAGCAAGGTCTCGGTTTCTAATCCACGAAACCAACTCATTCTTAGCCATCATAATCTACTAAAACTCAACCTTAACCACATAAACATATTTCTAAACATCCTAACTAGGCTTAAGAGGTGTCTTACCAAAAGAACAAGGTGAAACAAGCTCCAAAACAAGCTCAAGAGCTCCTCGGGTCAGGTTGGTCAGAACAGCGACTACTTCGGCTTCCGGTGGCTCTACAGATCAATGGTGATCGCAAGATGGTGGTCTAAGGCGGTGAAGGCGACGACAAGAGAGTGTGGGGTGTGGTGGTGGTCGGCGCGGTGGCTTGCGGCCTCCGATGGCCGGCGACGATGAGAGCGAACGAGAGAGAGTGAGCGGCGTCAAGAGAGAAGAGAGATGAGAAGAAAGGGAGAGTTGAGATGATCTTCCATTCAAATTGAAGAGAAGAAGAGGGAGAGAAAGAGAGTTGAGTGTCTCAATAGCTTCCTCAAGAAGCTTGGTGCAAGTGGGGGGACAAGGAATGACAAGTTTGATTGACATGTGCATGAGTGATGGACAAGTTGGCATGATAAGCTTGAATGACATTTGCTTTTTGGGGTTTTAACTTTTGTGGCCACTTTTGTCTTCTTCTCCATCAATAATGCAAGACCACAAATGACAAGAATACCCTTCTAATTTTCTAAAGGCATGAGCATTTCTTCGGGGTAAAAGGGTAATTTCTAATCTCCAGTCTAAATTTCGCTTTTCCGATCATTCTAGGGCAACCATGGTCTTAATTGCTCTCGATGAGGCGACGTCCAATTTATTTATATTGGAATCTTGAATGTCCGACCTCCAGTCTCGAATTCCAATTCATGGCCAAACTCAGTCAGTTGGCATTCCAGTTTATCTCAAATTAACGGGCGGCTCTTAGGAGTTACACATATCAACCCGTGATTAATATCACATTTAAGAGTTACTCAAACCATGGCAACCTTGGTTGTCATGTAATTGTGATGGTCAATCACAACTTTCGAAAGGCGCAATCGTCAGGAATCGATTTAGGTTAATTCATAAATTAAACTTTGGTCAGATAAATTCACCCGTGAACCAATTGCATAACGCTAGCAAATCGTTCTAATACCCTTCTTAGATCGGCGTTTAATGGCCCAAAATATTTCCTCGACAATCCCTATGGTCAAGGTGTCAAACCATGGTCGAGTTCTTTAGTCCACATTCTTTAATCCTCGTTAGCCTTTCCCTTTTAGTTAGTCGACTCGAGAGTGATCAATTTTGAGTGAGATTTAACCGAAATACATCGATAGGCATTCATTTATTTATAAGCTTTGAGATAGGGTCGGAATTCAGAATGTCACTCGTAATTTCGAAAAGTGATGAGAAGTAAAAATCTCAAACAGAATGATTGGCCAACCTTTAGACCCAAGTCCTAATTTTGACCAATTTTCACTACTCGATCGGAATAAGAAAAAAGATTTACCCTTTGAGGGGTAAAATCGTCATTTCAGAAAAAGGGACAAGATTCGAAGACCCAAGCATAAGAATTGATCACCCGACTGACTCTAATTCTTAACTTGACATTATCGACCTATCTCGCTTACAAGGCAGAGACGATTTACCCCTAAAGGGCAAAATCGTCAATTCTCGGATGAACAGATAAGAAATCCCAAAAATAGGATCGACCAATTCTCTGTGGTCAATCCTCAGTTTTTGGAAATTTCTGGAATGTCTAGGAATTTTCCACAATATCCCTACATTTTTTGGGATTTTCTAGGATTTTTTAGAATTTTCTAGAATCTTTCTATTTTTTTATTATTTTTTTAAAAAAATCATTTTTGAATTTTATTAATAAAAAATGATTTGGACCGGGTTGACCGGCCTAGACCCGGACCTGCGCCACCCAACTCCAAAACGACGCTGTTCCGCCCTTTTTTATTTTCTGATTAATCGGATTTAATCCGACGGTTCCTAATGAACCACAAGGCCGCTCTTCGGTCTCAGTATCGGTTGACTGAAACCTATGACTCAGATCAAAAGCCGACTACTCCTCAGTCGTTAGATCTGATTACTTAAATCTACGTTCGCGATTGAACGACTCGACTAATCCTCGACCGTTTGATCATATTTATTATTTTTTTAAAATTCGATTTTTATTAACAGTTATAAAACTGATCGAACGATCACCAAGCCAACACGTGGCACAACCTAGATTGTTCGATCATCTAACAAGTTCAAACCAAACTCCAACGGCTCAACTGACGTCGCATGCCACATCAGCGCCACGTCAGCACATTTGACCGATTGACCGCCAAGTTATCGTATTCTTCCTCGAGCATTCTTCTTCTGCGATGGACGGTCGAGAGACTCCGGCGATGATCTAATGGTGAAATCTTAACGAAATCGAGCAAGACCAACGCCAATCGACTAGTCTCAACGTTTCACATCGCATATCTCACAATCATACACTATCATTCCCGGAAAATAAGCTAATCAAGCTTTACACAGTTCAACTATGGCTATTCTATCAAGCAACATGGAGTATATTGGACTAATTCCTCACATGATCACTTCTAAATGAGTTCAGAAGACTTACCTACAGGTCAGATTAACCTGGTAAGATCTAGGATAACCTAGACAAGCTTCAACTGAATCGGCAATGGCGACGAGGCTCGAATGCGAGGTTTAACTCGATTTCAATGCAATCAAAATGCAGAGCCATGCTTAGTGATGTCTTAGAGATGTTTCACACACATCAATCGCAAGAATCGAAATAAAAATGAAGATCCGCCATTAAAGGTCAGAAATGGAGCTCGAAGGTTGACTTACTATTTTTCGAGATCACAGGTGATGTGAGCTAGTGGGATCGACTCTGCAAAGCTCCAGCAAACTTTTTTCAGGTGGAATTACGACTTGATTTGGCCTGAATGGCCGTCACCAATCACCCATAGGCAGAACTTGAGCTCTCGATGACAGGAGTTGGAGAGCGAGTTCTCTCTTTTGTTCTCTCTCTCTCTCTCTCAATTCTGTTGTCCTCTAGAAATAGAATCAACCACCCCTTTGCTCTTGAAAGCCTCTAAAGGCTATATACCGATTTTCAATTTTTTGGCGCCGAATGGTGGGAGCTAACGGACTCCAAATGACACGTGGCCGTGCGTGCCACTTGGTTCAAATGGCGCCGTAGATGGTGGGTAATTCTGTCAAGTCATAATGGTTCTCCGGCGTGCACGAATGGATGTCCAATTTGGCCATTCCATGAAAGTTTAACTTTCACGACCAGCGGGATGTTGACCATCCAATTCTACCTTACCCCGGTGACCATTGACGTTGCCACCGGTCTTGATCGATGCGTCTCCTCCTGAAGTTTAAAACCCCCACCATATATCTATCGATTGTTGTTGATTGAACTTTCAATTTGACCTACAAAGCTCGACTTATCACTATTCGCCTGCGCGAGTTCTTGGAGAAGAAGACGACACTGTTTGGACCGGTTCGAACGGTTTGACCAGGCGGTCTGATCAGTCAGAACCGGTTCTGATCCAATTTTCGAAATTAATAGCAATTCGACTGGAAATTTTTACAATTAAACCTCAGAATCAAATTTGGGGTCTGAATATTATCTAAAAATGTGATTTTGCCCAAAAGTTCATGCCAATTACTATGAAACCTCCAAATTTTTACTTAATTGCAAATTGAAAAATTATGCAATTGAGGGATCAAACGGTCAAATTGGACCAAACCACCTATGCCAATCGAGTTAGAGTGATGAAATACATTGGGCAGTGGCTCTTGAATTGAAAGTAATTTCAATTATGCCTAAATTCAAGGAATAATTTGTAATAAAGTCTGCAATTTTGCCCAATTCATGCAATTGAATAGTTTGTGCAAATAATTGGACTACATTACATTGAAGGATAATTAGATTGAATGTCAAGACCCTAAAAATGTCAAAATTACAAATTAAAAGACTCAATTGATATTTTTTTTAATCGAATTTAATCATACATGTAACAAAGGAACACATAAAATTGAACTAGAATTTTGACTTTTTATCAGGTCAAAAATACAAGGAAATTAAAATAAAAATATTGACTATTTTTTCATATTTTTGTGACCTCAAATACTATTTTTCTTGAATTTTCATCTATTTTCATATTTTTTGAAAATATTAAAAAATACGAAAAATAAAGAAAATTATTTTTTGTTTAATAATGGTTTCTTAGGCTTGGCTAAGGCTTCCAAAGCTGATTTTACAATTTTTTAACTTTTATGAATATTTTGTGAATTTTTTAAAAATAAACTGAAAAAAATAGATCGAAAACGTGGACCTAGGGAACTCAATTAGGATTGACCATAAGGATTGCCGAGGGAGTATTTCAAGCCATTAAAAGCCGATTTAAGAACGATTAAGGAATACATTGCTAGCGTTATACGATTGGAGCACGGGTGATGCCTCTTAACCAATGTATAATTTGCAAAATTTCCTAAATCGAACGATGACGATTGAGATTATCGGAACTAGTAATAGACCCTCGCAATTACATGACAACCAAAGTCGCCATAAACTGACGAGCCCTAAGTGTGATGAGAATCACAGAGTTGATACGCGTAACGTCTACAAAAGCCATCCGTTAGTTCGGGATAGTCTGAAATTACATTTGACAGAGAAATGATCCAGAGACGAGTCTCGAAATTTGAAAATGGAAAATCAAGAATTCCAACATTATAATTGAATTGGACGTCACCTCATCAAAGGAAATTTGAATTGAAAAAATGACGTTTCGGACGACGAGAGCCAAATTACCATTTTACCCCTCAAGGTTTGGTTTTGTCTTAATAAATAGATGAGAGCATTTTGGTCATTTATCCACCCCAAGGCTGCCAAAAATGGGTGTGATTTATAGCCATTGGATGATCTAATTAATTACCTTAAGGACAAGTGTCAATGGATGGGGTTTTGGCATTAATTGGTGACCTTTTAACCAACCATTGTTTGGGAGTTGACCATCAAAATTGGTGTGTACTCCCCCTCCTCTCTTGTTCAGCCGAAGACACCTCACCAGCCATCATCTTCTTCCTCTTCTCTTCTTCGACCAAGAGCATTCCAGCCGACCAGCCTGCTGCCGCTCCTTCGCAACTTCCGACCGCCACTTTCGGCTAATACCAGACCTCGCGTCGGTCACCAACAACAAGCCTTGCCTCTTGCCGACCATCTCCAAGTAGAAACTCGCCATTTGGACATCGGTGGAGCTCCGGCCAGCCAATCTTCCGAAAGCCGACGAATTTTATCGCAGCAGGAGGTAAGTCTTCGTTTGACCTCTATAGGACCTTTATTTGCTTCAAACTTCAGGCCAAATTTTGTAGACATATAGAGGACTTGTTTATTGAGCTGAGGTAAAAAATTTGGGTGAATTTGATGGAGTTTTGATGCCGAAATGGGGTTGTGTTTAAAGGGCAGAATCTGATCGGTGAAGACCGAAGAAAACTGAAGCTGTTTTGGGATTTCTCGGCGTCGCCTTGCCACAAAATTTTCAGTGAGACCCTTAGACACGTAGAACTATATGTTAGCAAGTAGTTTAGGTGATAAATTGAGGTTTAAGATTAATTTATGGACTGTTCATGGTGTTGCTGAATCTTAAATTCTTCATTGAGACATACTAGGATGTCAATTGATATGTCATTGAGGGTTATGCTTCGTGGATTGATGAATTGAGCGAGAAAATTGACAAATTGATTGGATTCCCCTTGGATTATACGGCTACCCTATTTTGGACTCTTAGGGCCGAATCCTTGGAGTGCATTAGAAGGATTTTTGTTGAATCAAGCCTAAGGTAAGGAGTCTCTAAACCTTGGCTAGGAGGATAGGCCTCTACTGGCTAATTTGACTTCTAATTGGTTGAGCTTTTGTGAGTTTTTGGTGTGATTGTTCAACGTCAACTATCGTGGTTCGGCGAATGCGAGTACACTTGTTTAAATGCATATGCTTTGTATTGAATGCCAAATGCGAGTGATGAATTTGATTATCTCGCATGCCGTAGATTGTTAGCTCAATGCATGGGCTTATACTTGATCATGAAGTCTTGAGATGGAGAGGAATTGAGCATGCTTGAGAACTTTGATACCCTGATGCGTTGAGACACGGGATTGTAATACTTGATTTCCTGATGTGTTGAGACGCTAGACGAGAATTGATATGTGTCGACACAGGCCTTGAATGGCAATGAAAACCTTATGCGTTTAATGCGAATTTGTATTTATAACGGTCTAAGGCGTAATGACGCGGACCGAGCCTGAGGCGTTTTGATGCGAGCGCGAATTATGAGATAATTTTGGAGGATGAAAAGTACGACTTATCCTTGCTTTTTCATGCTTGACTTGAGTGATGAGTTATGTTGAGATGTTTGCATGATTATCAGCCGTTTGTTTTCTTATGGCATATTACGTCTGTTGTTTGCATTATATTGCTGAGAGTGAACTTGTTCATTATTTGTGCTCATCTTGGTGTACTGTCAGCCTGACCTAGAGTTAAGACTTATCTTACCGATGTGTCAATCTCACCCCATAGTTGGACTTACTTTTCAGACCCTAAGCCTTGAAGATGCTACCGATGCGTCTAGGCTATCCGAAAGAAATGACCGCCTATTTTGATGAATTTCTTGACGGTAGGGGTACTGTATATGTGAGAAAATTTACAATTGTGTGGGTCGATGAGGGAGGTAAGGACTGGAAACCACATAGGTTTTAGGCCTAATTTCGTAGGGTAGGTGAAGTTACTACCGGTCCGTTGAAGTCCACGGAGGTACCACGAGGAGTAATTCCTAGCTGGTGTCATCCCACTCGGGTTCTGTGGAGGTAGAGGTGTCTGTAGCTGGCTCGAGAAACATACTTGAGAAGACCCCTACCTTGGAGGACACTGTTGAGGTGATAGAGATCGATGCCTCGGAGGACGAGCTGGAGGATGCCACGATGGATGACACCGTGGATGTGCGCTTTGAAACCTTCTCGGATTACGAGCCAGATGAGTATGCAGACGAGACTGACAATTCTAGCAGCTCGACCTAAGGGTTTCTTGACTTTACCTTGTAGTCTTCTAGTGATGGCCCCGTTGGTCTGTTCTGTTTTGGGGACTCAGGACTTTGTTGTCTTTTGGTTAAGTCCCGTTTGCTCCAACTCGTCTGCAGGATTAGCTGACCTGTACTTTTGTATGAACTCAAGTTGTGATGCCTACATATATGATGTTCTCGTTATCCTGGTCCCCATTGATTTATTTACGGAGGTGTTATTCATATTACGTTTCTACATGCTTGATTACATTATGCATTTCTCGATAATTAAGTCCTAGGACTCGAGAGTACCGGGAAGCGAGTTGCGTGTTTGCGGTCGAGGACACGGGACGTAACATCCCCACTTGTTTGTTATTAGAGCAGGGTCAGCTCGATCCAAGTTGATTGAGTATTGGAGTGATAAGGAAAATGAATTAGGATTGACTGGGTAGCGAGACCTTAGGAGACTCGTTAGGGTTAGGCACGAAATGCATGACATATGAATTGACGCATATGGTTGACACATGAAATTTGGCTTGTTAAGTAAACGAGTATGGCTAGTTTTGATGAATCACTAAAGTGAGTAGAACTAAAGTGTAGTTGTAACTCCCTGATTGATTTATCCTTGGAAAGGATGGTGTGGAAGGTTGTTTGTTGTGATTGCTTCTTTTAAGATATAATTTAGTATTGCTGGACTTGACTAGATGAGTAAGTCTCTAATTCCATGGTGGAATTATAGTGGTCCAAGTATAGTGAGAATACACAAGAACGAGTAATCCACCTAGAAGGCTTGGAAGACCCAGGAGTGGAGCTTCTAGCGCGAAACCGCCTGTGGTGGAAGACCCAAGGATGGATGGAGTGTTGAGGGCACTCGAAAGGATCAACGATCTCATTAACAGGCATATCCAGGACAGGGATGCTGCCATTGCTCAAGCCGTATGAGCTATTATAGCTACTGCTAATGCAAATAACGGTAAAAATGGAGGTAATGGGAACAACGGTGATAATGACCAAGGTAATGAAGTAGGTAATGCCCAGGAAGAAGTTGTTGTGGCTAGGCAAATGGGTCAACTGATCGAACAGTTCATTAAACTGAAGCCGACTCAATTCGACGAAACCGGAGACCTTGAATTGGCGCCGAGATGGATAGAAAAGCTTGAGAAAGCTTTTGGGGTTTTGAGGTGCACGGATGAGGAAAATGTATTACTGCCGGTATATCAACTAGAAGGTACCGCTAATAACTGGTGGAGTGCCACCAAGAATGGAGTGTTTCCGGAAGGAACCGCCTTGACTTGGAATGCCTTTACTACGACATTTAATGACAAGTATTTCTCTGAGATAGCGCACGAGAGAAAGTAGGTGGAATTCTTACAGCTGCGTCAGAACCATTTGACAGTTGACCAATACGAACCTGAGTTCTCTAGATTGTCGAGATACGCACCCAGATCAGTAGAGGATCCGCTGGAAAAGGCGTGGAGGTTTCGGGATGGGTTGAGACCCGAGTTTCGCGGCTAGATGATAGCTCTAAACTTGAGAACTTACCAAGAAATATATGAACAGGGACAAATGACCGAGAGGAACCTGAAAGAGAAGACTGCCACATTTGGGTCGCGGTTCAGCTCATTCCAAGATAATTGCCAGATTGGTAAAAGATCTATGATTGACAATAGACGCTTTGTCCCCCCAGTGAGGAAGAATATAGTGAAGCCGCCGCATCAAGTGAATTGGAACTGCCGCCTTTGTGGTGGGAGGCATGGTAACGGACATTGTCCGACTAGGACCGGAGCGTGCTTTAAGTGTGGCCAGATAGGCCATCAAATGAGAACTTGCCCCAATCAAGCTCCAGTAACTAGACCTCAAGGACAACAACCACAGGCTGTACCCCAATTGGAACTCCACAAAACGATCAGAACCAACCCCCAGCTCAGGGAAGGGTTTATGCCGTAGCACGCAGAGAAGCGGAGGAAGCGCCCGACGTGGTCACAGGTATGGTTTATTTATGTGACCAAGCCGCTTATGCGTTGTTTGATCCTGGCGCTTTGCATTCTTTTGTTTCTGCTCAATTCGCTGATTTGGTCAATATGAAGTTGAAACCGTTGACTGTGATGCTGCATGTGGCTATCCCGTTAAAGGATAATGTACTGGTTTCATTAGGTTTTGCGGACTGTAAGATAGTCATTGGTGGTAGCGAGGAAAGGATAGACTTGGTTGTGTTGCCCATATATGATTTTGATGTGATCATAAGAATAGATTGTTTGGGTAAGCAAATGGCGGTAGTCGATTGTGGTAGCAGAGTAATCCATTTTTATCCGGATGGCCGCCCTAGTTTTGAATTTGTAGGAAGTTGAAGAGGAACCTCGATTTCTTTAGTCTCATCGTTGGAAGCGACAAAGGTGATGACTGAAGGATGTCAAGCTTACTTAGTTGCAGTTATGGACACAACTGCCGTGGAACCTAAATTAGAAAATATTCCGGTAGTGCGTGAATTTTCCGATGTCTTTCCCCTCATTATGAGTTTACCGTTATATCTTTTGGATTGACTAATGCACCAGCTGCATTTATGGATTTAATGCATCGGGTATTCAAGGAACTATTGGATAGGTTCGTTATCATCTTTATCGATGATATTTTGATCTACTCAAAGGGTAACGAAGAACACGAAATACATTTGAAGATTGTCTTGCAGACTTTGAGAGAGTAATCGCTTTACGCTAAGTTTAGCAAATGCGAGTTTTGGTTGAATAAAGTGGCATTTCTTGGTCGTGTGGTATCTGGAGAAGGAATTGCTGTGGACCTTGCAAAGATTGAAGCCGTTATGAATTGGCCTAGACCTACTACGGTCACGGAAGTCTAGAGTTTCCTAAGATTGGTAGGGTATTACCGAGGCTTTGTGGAGAAGTTTTCATCCATAGCCATCCCATTGATGAGGTTGACTAAGAAGGAAGCTAAGTTTGAGTGGACGGATAAGTGTGAAAGGAGCTTTCAAGAACTTAAGCATCGATTGACGACCGCACCAGTATTGATGATTCCATCAAGACCCGGAAGCTATGAGATATATAGCAATGATTCACTAACAGGATTGGGTTGTGTCCTAATGTAACATGGGAGAGTGGTAGCCTACGCGCCACGACAATTAAGACCGCATGAGATGAATTATCCCACTCATTACTTGAAATTGGCTGCAATTATCTTCGTCCTAAAGATTTGGAGACATTATCTGTGTGGCGAGAAGTTTCAGATTTATACAGACCATCAGAGCCTGAAGTATCTCTTTTCTCAGAAGGAATTAAACATGAGACAACGTCGTTGGACGGAACTGCTCAAGGATTATGATTGCGGTATTTGATATCATCTTGGAAAGGCGAACATAGTCGCAGATGCACTTGGTCGGAAGTCAAGTATCGCTTGTCTGCTGGTTAAAGGATGGTCGTTACTTGAAGATTTAAGCGATTCCGAGTTCAAATTAGAAGTCAGTCAACTGTCCAATTTGGTAGTGACTTTAAGAATAAAACCTGATATTCAAGAAAGGATAAAAATCTTACAGCCAATGGACCCAAAAATTCAGAAGATTCTTGAAATGAATGCAACGAAAAGAAAATCAGAATTCCAAATGTTAGAGGACGAAGTTTTGAAATTTCGAGGGCGTCTATGCGTTCCCAAGGACGAAGAGATTAGGGAAAAGATCCTATCTGAGGCTCATTGAAGGAATTATAGTATCCATCCAAGCACCACGAAAATGTACCAAAACCTGCGTCAACATTACTGGTGGAACGGTATAAAGGTAGACGTGGCCAAATATGTGGCAAGGTGCTTGATGTGTCAGCAGGTAAAAGCACAACACTGTAAACCCGGTGGGTTGCTACAACCCTTAGAGATTCCCGAATGGAAATGAGAACACGTGACTATGGACTTTGTAATGGGATTGCCAAGGAGCCAAAGAGGTCACGATTTGATTTGGGCAGTCGTGGACAGATTGACCAAGTTTGCACATTTCATTCCTATGCGAAAGGACTTTGCAATGGACAGGTATGCCGAGTTGTATATGCGTCAGATAGTGAGACTGCATGGGATACCTGTGACGATTACGTCAGACAGAGATCCTAAGTTCACAGCGAACTTCTGGAAGAGCCTTTAAGATGCCATGGGAACTCGACTACAATTCAGTACGACATATCATCCACAAACGGACGAACAAAAGGAGGAACAATTTAGACGCTTGAGGATATATTACGAGCGTGCGTTATAGACTTCAAAGGTGGATAGGAGTATCAGTTGCATTTAGTAGAATTTCCATATAACAACAGTTATCAGCAGAGCATTCAAATGGGGCCTTTTGAAGCACTTTAAGGAAGAGCCTGCAAGACCCCAATTTGTAGGGACGAAGTTGGAGAGAGAAGTATTATAGGACTAGAGTTGGTAAAGCAATTAGTGGAAGCCGTAAAGATAATACTAGATAAATTGAAGATGGCACAGAGTCGTCAGAAAAGTTATGCGGACAAACGACACAAGCCTTTAGAGTTTCAAGTTGGTGATCATATCTTCTTTAAAGTTTCACTGATGCGAGGACTATCTTGGTTTGGAAAGAAAGAGAAACTAAATCTAAGGTACGTAGGTCTTTTTGAGATTTTGGAACAAATTGAGACCTTGGCCTACAGACTTGCCTTACCGCTTAGTTTGTCTCAAGTACACAATGTCTTCCATGTGTCGATACTGAGAAAATATGAACCAGACCCAATTTACATACTGAATTATGAGACTATTGAAGTGGACGACAGGGTGTCATATGTGGAAAAGCCAGTTAGAATTGAAGACCGAAAAGAACAAGTTCTAAGAAATAAGACGATTCCGCTGGTCAAAGTAATTTGGAAGCACCATGGAACCGAGGGCGGTACGTAGGAAAGCGAATAAACGATGAAGCGTCAATACCCCCATTTGTTTGAATGGCTGAGATTATTGTAAATTTCGAGGACAAAATTTTTGTAAGTAGGAAAGAGTTGTGACATTCTAGTATTTCCTATCATTTTGAGGCTTGTCAATGAGAATGTATCTAACGATGTATTTCAATCGTATCCCGCTCGGATCTGATCAATCTCGAGTTAACTGACCAAAAGGGAAAGGCTAACACAAGACAAGGTACATGGACCTAGGGAACTCAAATAGGAAATTACACTTTGACCATAAGGATTGTCGAGGGAGTATTTAGAGCCATTAAAGGCCAATCTAAGAACGATTAAGGAATGCATTGCTAGTATTATATGACTGGAGCGTAGGTGATGCCGCTTAACCAATGTATAATTTGCAATATTTTTCTAAATCGAACGATGACGTTCGAGACCATTGAAACTAATAATAAACCCTCACAATTAGATAACAACCAAAGTCGTCATGAACTGATGAGCCCTAAGTGTGATGAGAATCACTGAGTCGATACGCATAACATCTACAAAAGCTGCCCGTTAGTTTGCGATAGTCTGAAATTACATTTGACAAAGAAATGGTCCAGAGACGAGCCTCGAAATTTGAAAATGAAAAACCTAGAATTCCAATATTATAATTGAATTGGACGTCACCTCATCGAAGGAAATTTGAATTGAAAAAAGGACGTTTCGGACGACGAGAGCCAAATTACCATTTTGCCCCTCAAGGTTTGGCTTTGTCTTAATAATGGATGAGGGAATTTTGGTCATTTATCCACCCCAAGGCTACCAAAAATGGGAGTGATTTATAGCCATTGGATGATCTAAACAATTAACTTAAGGACAAGTGTCAATGGGTGGGGTTTTGGCATTAATTAGTAACCTTTTAACCTACCATTCTTTGGGGGTTAACCATCAAAATTGGTGTATACTCCCCCTCCTCTCTTGCTCAGCCGAAGACACCCCACCAGCCATCATCTTCTTCATCTTCTCCCTCTTCTCTTCTTCGGCCAAGAGCATCCCAGCCAACCAGCCCGCTGCCGTTCCTTCGCCACTTTCGACCGCCACTTCCGACCAGTACCAGACCTCACGCCGGTCACCAACACCAAGCCCTGCCTCTTGCCGACCGTCTCCAAGTGGAAGCTCGCCATTTGGACATCGGTGGATCTCCGGTCAACCAATCTCCCGAAAGCTGACGGATTTCGTCGCAACAGCAGATAAGTCTTCGTTTGACCTCCATAGGACCTTGATTTGCTTCAAACATCTGGCCAAATTTTGTATACATATAGGGCACTTGTATACTAAGCTGAGGTAAAAGGTTTGGGTGAATTTGATGGAGTTTTGATGCCAAAATGGGGTTGTGTTTGAAGGGCATAATCTAATCGAAGAAAACCAAAGCTGTTTTGAGACTTCTGGGCGTTGCCTTGCTACAAAATTTTCGATGAGACCCTTAGATACATAGAACTATATGGTAGCAAGCAGTTTAGATGATAAATTGATGTTTAAGATTATTTTATGGATTGATTTGTGGAGTATAGGGCAGAACCGAAATTGCCTTATTTTGGTATTGCGCAAACCGAGCCTTTAAGGGTTGTTCGTGGTGTCGCCGAGTCCTAAATTATTTGTTGAGACATACTAGGATGTCAACTGATATGTCATTGAGGGTTATGCTCCGTGGATTGATGAATTGAGGGAGAAAATTGACAAATTGGTTGGATTCCCCTAGGGTTATACGGCTACCCTGTTTTGAACTCTTAAGGCCGAATACTTGGAGTGCATTGGAAGGATTTTTGTTGAATCAAACCTAAGGTAAGAAGTCTGTAAACCTTGGCTAGGAGGATAGGCCTCTACTGGATAATTTGATTTCAAATTGGTTGAGCTTTTATGAGTTTTTTGTATGATTGTTCAACGTCAACTATTGTGGTTCAGCGAATGTGAGTACGCTTGTTTAAATGCATATGCTTTGTATCGAATGCCAACTGTGAGTGATGAATTTGATTATTTCGCATGCCGTGGATTGTTAACTCAATGCATGGGCTTGTACTTGATCATGAAGTCTTGGGATGGAGAGGAATTGTGCATGCTTGAGAACTTTAATACCCTAATGCGTTGAGACGCGAGGTTGTGATGGTTGATGTCCTGATGCGTTGAGACGCGGGACGAGAATTGATATGTGTTGACACAGGCCTTGAAAAATAATGAAAACCTAATGTGTTTTAATACGGGTTTGTATTTATGACGGTCTGAGGCGTAATGACGCGGACCGGGCCTGAGGCGTTTTGACGCGAGCGCGAATTATGAGATAATTTTGGAGGATGAAAAGTACGACTTATCCTTTCGTTTTAATGCTTGACTTGAGTGATGAGTTATGTTGAGATATTTGCATGATTATTAGCCGTTTGTTTTCTTATGGCATATTACGTCTGCTGCTTGCATTATATTGCTGTGAGTGAACTTGTTAATTGTTTGTGCTCATCTGGGTATACTGTCAGCCTGACCTAAGGTTAGGATTTATCTTACTGAGATGTTAATCTCACCCCGTCGTGCGACTTACTTTTCAGACCCTAAGCCTTGAAGATGCTACCGACGTGTCTAGGCGATCCGAAAGAAATGACTGCCTATTTTGATGAATTTCCTGACGGTATGGGTACTGTATATGTGAGAAAATGTACAGTTGTATGGGTCAACGAGGGAGGTAAGAACTGAAAACCACATAGGTTTAAGGACTAGTTTCGTAGGGTAGGTGAAGTTACTACCGGTCGGTTGAAGTCCACGGAGATACCTTGAGGAGTCATTCATAGCTAGTGTCATCCCACTCGGGATTCTGTGAAGGTAGATGTGGCTGTAGCTGGCTCGAGGAGCATACCTGAGAAGTCCCCTACCTTGAAGGACACCGTTGAGGTGATAGAGATCGATGCCTCGGAGAAAGAGCTGAACGATGCCACGATGGATGACATCGTGGATGTACGCTCTGAGACCTTCTCAGACTACGAGCCAGATGAGGACACGAACGAGACTAACAATTCTAGCAGCTTGACCTAGGGATTTCTTGACTGTACCTTGTAGTCTTCTGATGATGGCCTCGTTGGTCTGTTCTGTTTTGGGGACTTAGGACTTAGTTGTCTTTTGGTTAAGTCCTATTTGCCCCGACCCGCCTGCAGGATTAGTTGACCTATACTTTTGTATGAACTCAAGACGTGATGCATATATATATATATATATATATATATGATATTCTCGTTATCTAGGTCCCCATTGGTTTATGTACGATGGTGTTATTCATATTACGTTTCCACATGCTTGATTACATTATGCATTTCTCGATAATTAAATCCTGAGACTCGAGAGTACAGGAAAGGAAGTTGCGTGTTCGCGCTCAAGGGCACGGGGCGTGACAACCAATTTAAGAAATTGTTTTTTTTTCCTAAAAACATGAAATTTTTAAATGAAATAATTGGAAAACGTACAAAATTAAAACATTTGTGCGGTCATGTGCAGCACGGGCACGTGCTAGCAACCCCACCAAAACGACGCCATACCTTTAAATAACTTGGTACGACATCGTGGGCGGAGCCCGGTTTAATAGCTGAAGGTGATGCATTTAGGGCAAAATTCCCTAATCGCATTAGGGCTTCATTTTCGTTTCTCTCATCCAGCTCTCTGTCGCGCGCACGGTTTACCCAGTTCAGTCGAAGATCTCAAGCAAAGAGGGCTTGTAAGGGGAACGAATCGGGACTCTACACTAGTGAAGGTTATCCTTTGTATTTTTTTTTTCTATAAAGACAATAGTGAGCGACATTGACCAAACGCCCAGTGAGTGACATATTATGTTCGCCATTAAAGTTTCTCCTTTTTGGTACACTTTGGGAGCCTAATATGAGGACCAAATTTTAAAGTTGTTGTCTTTAACTACGTAAGGGACCTAATGTGGGAACCGAATATTAAAGTTGTCGTCTTTATTTAAAGTGGATCGTGGGGGACAGATTAGAGGTTGTTTGTCTGTATTATCACTAAAAGTGTTGCCATTATACAAGTGCTGCTGTTATGTATTGTTAAAGTTGACAATGATATTTATGTTGTCTTGCTCACTATTAACTTGAATTATTTTTCCTTATGTGCAGTGTCCATATGGGTGATACAACAGCTACCTTTAGAATTTGGACAGGGGGTAAGTTTATTTTTGGAGAGGTATGCGGTTATGTAAGAGGAAATATGGATTATGTCCTCGTCGACATCAATAGGATGTCGTATAAAGACCTTGTCAAGGCTATAGTTGAATAGACCAATTGCACAGTAGGAAAAGTTTACTATCAAATGCTTGGCAAAAGTCTTAGGGATGGTGTCAGACATGTGTTTGATGATAACGGTGTGAGGGATATTGTCTACCATCGCATGCATGATCACCAAATTTTTATGTAAGTTGAACACAATGGTGACGAACATCAGGAACCAGTGTCACAGCCTCACACTGAAAGCGAAGTAACTGACAAAGCATTGCATGGAGATCTGAGAGGGTAGCAAGCTGACCCTTCTGACGTAGCTCGAAAGGAGGCACCAAAGAAGGCCTCAGCCCCAACATCAGCTCCATCTGGATCAAATGATCCTCCAGTATAAAAGAGAGTTGAAGAAGAAACCTCAGCTAATAATGTGCCTACAGTTCCAATCCGAAAGAGTGCAAGGCTCACAACTCATTTGAAGACAGTTCAATCTGATCGCGTTATTAATCTTGGGTAGTAGTGGGATGATTTTGGAAGGTTGACAGTTTAAGTTGCTTTTATTTTTGGTGGTAGGAGGGATTGGGTTGTTTGTTTTTTTATGTGAGCAGGGTTTTCTTGATGTGGCAGCTATCTGTTTGTTGCTCTCAAATATGGCCTTTCTATTTTAATGGGGGTTTGGGTTTTTGTTTTTTCATGTGGACGTAAACCCTGACAAGTTTTTATTGTTTGTTTCCTGGGCCGTTTTAATGTTGGTACAAGCTTGTTAGAGGATGTTGCAACAACATTGATGTATGTAAGCTACTTTGACTACTTTGAGACTTTTTTTTTTTTGGCCTATTGTAAGCTGCAGCAACTTTGTTGTATTCAATTTAATGAAGCATGATTTTAGTTGGTCCTTTTTGTCCAATTTAGTTTGATGCAAATGTAGCTCATTTGGTGAAACTTGTTCCTTTCAATTTAATGAATCACGATTATTAGGTCCTTTTTGTCCAATTTATGATGTACGAGGGATAGCATATATCAATTTACTTGTTGAGGTGTTTTTGAAATTTACTTATTTTTTAGGTGTTTTTGAAAAAGCACAAATCAAGATTCCTCTTAACAAGTTTTATAAAGATTTTGGAACTTAAGTGTTCACTTTTACAAAGTGTAGGCACTTAGGTGTTCACTTAAAAAATAATTTTAGCATTCATATGACCTTTCGCAGATTTATTTGCACTTGTACTGCATTGCACCGCACTACACATCAACAGAAATTTCCACCATCTAGATAAGTGTTCCCCACACTTTCATTTCTCATCCAGCAAATTTATCAACATGCTGAGTCAGTAAAATAAATGAGCAAGCAAAACACATTTAAACAATATTTGTATAAGCCAAAATTTATGCACAATGCATCATCAATGTGCATCATCAATAATCAACCAACATCCAAACCAGTCATATTGTTCATTCATTTGAGAACATCAAGTCACAACATCGAGCACAACGCTATCTACTCAACTAACACTCCAAAACAGGCCACTGTCATTAGCCGGTTTGGGAAGCAATATCCAAAATTTTACAGTCGATGCCCCAAAAACTAAAATTCATTATACTATGGAAGACTAAGTTGGTTCTTATGAGAACCGATCTTCCTTACAAACACAAACCACACAACAACCGTTACCAACAACACAACCAATGCTCGATAAGTATCCCTTTGAATTTTCATCCTTGAAATATGTTCTGTCAAATGGTTGATCAAATATTCGAGGCCCTTCATTTCTGCTTTCATTGAGTCAGCATCGTCCACCTCATCTAACGACACGGCTCGAACTTTGCCACGTCTTTCCATTTGCTATAAGATCACCTTGGTTTCTTGGTTCCATCCACCCACCTGAAATATCCACAATTGAAGCCATCCCTATAACTACCGCATCCAATAAACCTTCGCCTGGGATTGTCTCGCGTCCACGATGTTCTTGTAGAACTCCGCAGCCCACAATAGCAGCAACTTCGACTTTCTTCTTCGCTTTGCTCGTAAATTCTTAACCCGATTCTCCTACTTCGGCTCGCCATTGCGAATATGGGGTGAAAAGCTCCCAAACTGGAAGAATTTCAAATCGCGAAGGTATTTACAGTTAGGGTTGACCCGCTTCTCCTACTTCGGCTTCACATTGCCATTATAATGAGGTGAAAAACTCCCAATTGGAAGAATTTCACATCTGCGAAGCAATTTAGGGTTAAGTTTCTTCTTTCAATTTGGCCTCAATCTATTAAAATAAGTTAATTTGTTAGATCAGATGACTAGAAGACATAGTTTTCCATCACTAATGCTGACTTCATTTTTCCGGCGAGCCACGATGGCAGATTTAATGTTAAAATAAGTCCACGTAGGTTTTTCGACGAGCCAAATCAGCGATTGTCACTTAAGTGAACATTTTTTCAAATTTTAGGCACTCAAGGGCACACTTTGAAAGTTGATGCACTTAAGTGCACGCCGTATGAAAATTAAGGCACTCCACGTGTACTTTTCCCGACTATTATATAAACCACCAATTCACGCTCACTTAGATTGTCTTGTCAGGTCCATTTTAGTTAGTACTTTAATTTGGACTATTGTTGGCATGTATTGATGAAAAAATGTACAACTCTTTCTGCTGGGAAGAGCAACAAGATGACAAGAACCCAAATGGGTTAGGAAGTAGGTTTTTCTTTGGCTAAGAGGTTCATCTATATGAGCATTACCGGAAAGCATACTACAAAGAGGAAGTCTGAAGCATGACAAGTCTCTTAACAGAGCTCAGATAGTACGAATGATTACAACTCTAGGATGAAAAACCGCACCGGGCTCACAAAACACAATACCTATTATCCCAAATGAGATGTAAACAGCTGAAAACGTTTTCCGTCATATTTTTGGTGGACAACGAATTAATGGATTTAGTAAAGAAAATCAGTAGTGCTTACGAAAAATTACCTACACGGATCAACAACTCGTGCTTGAAGGATTTTTGTGGGTTATTTTATTTTATTTTTTGATAGGTTCTTAATCACCATCCAAGCAAGCTTCACTGAAATGCAAGTTCAAGTAAAAGGGGGCGGGGGGAATAAACAAAATGGGACATGTAGAAAAACCCCAGCATCTTTCTTTGTCTGTTTGTTTTTTGTGTTGTGTAGAGAGAGAGAGAGAGAGATTCCATGGAACTTTACAAGTAAGTACAGAGAGGAACCAGAATTGCCTGCCTTAATGTTGAAATGACTTGCTGGGAATTGAAAACTCTGGCAAATAATGAACAGCATCTCTGTTGCAGAGACTTGCTGGAATTGAAAACTCTCGCAGATGATGAGCATCACAGTATTTTTGTCCATTCTCGCACCGGAGTCTACATTAATATGCACGGGATGTGGTCGATCTTTGTCCATTCTCTTTCACATTGTTGCTCGATCAGGGGGCAACCACTGACCTCCAGGCGGGAAAGAGTGGCGGGAAGCCCCTCGATAGGCAAAGAGTGGAGCTTCCTACAATCTTTAAGCCTAAGATCTTCCAGCGATGTCAGGTTCTGCAACCAGCTGGTTCGAAACTCGAGGTTTGGAAGCCTTCCCAGGTGAAGGCTGGTGAGAGTGGGAGGAAGCATCCACTCGGGAAAATTACAAACAGTCGAGCATCCACCAGTTACTGATAATTTCTCCAATGAGTTCAGTCTATGCAGGCCCCAGTCGGTCAAGGGGCTTATGCTCTCGCAATCTTTGATCTCTAGGGATGCTAAGTTGATGGGTAAACCGCCTTCAGGGAAGGACTCGATTCCTGGACAGTCTGAAATGCACAGTTCCTGGAGAGCAGTAAGATTCTGCATTCGCTCAGGCAATGCCCTGAGGTTCTCACAGTTCATGACATGGAGCCTTTTGAGATTGGCCATGGGAAGCCCTCCTTCAGGGAAGGATGTCAGACTTGGACAACGTTCGATCTCCAAATAGTCAAGAAAAGCGAGCTTGTGCAGGCCATTAGGTAAGGATTTAAGACTTGTGCAGTTGTCGACGCGAAAAGATTCGAGAACCATTTCGCTATCTTGACTTAGAATGTCGGCTACTGACTCCAGATTGGAACAACTACAGATGGTCAGTGTCTTCAGTGTGAGTGGTAATTGGCCAGATGGGAAGGATATTAGAGAGGAGCAGTCAAAGATCTCCAAGACCTTGAGAAACACGTTGTCCCGTTGCATTATTCCATCAGGAAGCAACTCCAAATCCGGACAAAGGTCAATAGACAACTGCTGGAAAGAGGTGGGAATGAGTTCACCTGCACTTGGAAAGGAGGTGAGGGAATAGCATCCGCTAATATACAAATACTCGAGCGGGGTATGCCTGTTATAAATTATCTCTTTAGGTAGTGACTCCAGATTGCATCCGCGAAATGCCAGTCCCCTTAGCATGGACGGAACATTGGTCTCTGTAAATGATATAATTGCAGGGCAGTCCTTAATCGTCAACTCTTGAAGAGATGTGAGACTCTGAAGCGCAGTTGGTAGTGTCTCCAGACTGTGACAATGCTCCAACTCCAAATACTGAAGATCCTTGGGGAGATGTTGCTCTTTCTTGGTCAAAGCAATCAATTGAGGACAATAGCGAATTACCATACTCCGAAGGGAAGTCAACTGTTGAAGCCCACCATCATCTTCGCACAAATAGTTAAGATCAGCGCAATCTGTGATGTTTAACCGCTTGAGCTGTGTCAAATATTGCATCAGACCCGGGTTGAAATGAGTGAAATTTGAGATCTCACTAATTTGCAAGGAGAGAAGTGAGCTCATTTCAAGGGCGGTTCCAAGTGATAATGCGTCGCATCCTTTGATGTCTAAATGCCGGAGCAGAGGTAGCCTCGGGAATGGAGATGCCCACTGCTTGCATTCATGAATCACAAGTTTCTCCAAGCAAGGAAGATGGTCAGGTAGTTTTCCCCTTAAATTCTGACAACTCTCGATATATAGCTCGCAAAGGTTCGGGAACGCTGCAATTCCTTTATCATCTAGAGGACAAGACCAGTCCTCCCACTCCAACATGTCTTTGAAACTAAGAGTCTCCAGTGAGGGAAAAGGCTTGCCACGAGATAAGGAATAGCCATAAAACTCCATGCCAACGCTCTTCACAGCAGTCAGTCCCTTGATGCAGAGATGTTTCAGCGAAGATAGCTGGGCTAATGGGGGTAAGAACATGCATCTTCGACAATCTGTGAGGCTGAGGAACACCATGTTAGAGAAGGAAGGGTCCCCCAACCAAGACGAAAACCTTGTACCTCCATACCATCTTATGTCGACCTTCCTTACTTTCGAATGAGGTTGTAGCATCTCCAGGACGGTAATCTGAACATTCTCGTCTTGTAATTCGAAGTTGCTGCTCCATTCCATTGTCAATGTGATCAGGTTCTTCTTATTTGTCAAATTGGCCTTCCTTGCATCCCAAGCATCTTCAACGTTTTCCAGCCTTGTTAAGGTAAGTTCTCCATGGAGATGCACCATATCCCGCAACTCTCCTATGTCAGAACCGCTTGTGTGGCCCACGCGAAACTCAGGCAAAGTGCAAAGATTTCTCAATCTACTCATATGCAAGGGCATGCACGGTATTCTGCTTCTACTTATGTCGAAATAATGCAAATTAATTAAATCTGTCAAATCTGTAGGCAACTCTTCAAGAGAATCACAATCATTCAACATCAATGTCTGCAAGTTGTAAAGAGTACATACAGATTGAGGTAGAGACTTAATGGCAGTGTGAGAGAGGTTCAGGTAGCGGAGATTTTTCAAATAGCCAATCAAGTCGGGTAGCTCAGTTATGCAATAGCCGCTCAAAGAAAGCACCCTCAGGCATCTCAACCTAGGCACAATATCTGTGACCACTTTGTTGCTTAAGTAGCAAAATCCGATCTCATATGGAGACAATGGCAGGAATGTCCGTAACCACTCGACTTCAATTAAGGACTCGAATTTCTTGTACACATCATATCTACCACGAGGATAGGAGAAGTGGCGAGCCTTTCCCGAAAAACCAGTTGGCTTTCGCAGCCCTGATCTACCCTCAAAGCTTAGGCGCATCTTTCTCGACACTAGCTGAGCCAAATCATTAATCAGGTCATGCATGACGTACCGTGATTTATCCACAGTTGACTCCTGGAAGAATGATCTTAATAACAGATCATTAAAGTACTCTACACCTAGATCTTCCATTCTTTTATTATCTTCTCCTTGCTGAACAAACCCTTCGGCCATCCATAGCAAGACTAGCTTGTCTCTGTCAAATTCATAGTCCTTTGGGAATAGTGAACAATACGCAAAACATCGCTTTAAATTTGCAGGAAGGTGATGATAGCTCAACTGCAGAGCAGGAAGTATGCCGTTTCTTCTGGTTGGCAAATCCCAGAGATTACTATTCAAGATCTCTTGCCAATGGTCAATCCCTAACTTGGAGCTAAGAAGGCTTCCCAAAGATTTCGCAGCCAAAGGCACACCCCTGCACTTCTTCACAATTTCTCTACCGATAACTTCCAGCTGATGATGAGTTCCCAAGTCAGCCCTTGGAAAAGCATGTCGAGAGAACAATGACCAACAAGCATCATCTGACAATTGCCTGAGACGATAGGGCACACAGGCATTCATAGATGACAAAGCAGCTTCATTGCGTGTTGTGACCATTATTTTACTTCCACGAGCACCAGCAAGCAAAGGTAATATCAGCTCATGCCAATTCTCATAGTTGTCATCCCACAAGTCATCTAAGACGATGAGAAACTTCTTTTTACTTAGCTTCTTTCGTAAGCTATTCTGTAGTAGCTCCAAATTCATGGTTTCCCATGACTTACTAGTGGCCGATTCAAGAATCGCCTTGGTTACCCTTACCACATCAAATTGATCAGACACACAGGCCCATGCTTTCACATCAAAAAGCTCATCCACCCTTCTGTCACTAAAGACAAATTGAGCAAGCAGAGTCTTACCAATTCCACCCATCCCCAAGACAGGGACTACAGAGAACTCGCTAGTTTGCCTTTCACAGTCGTCGTCCAAAAGTAACCTAATTACCTGTTCTTTGTCATGATCCCTACCGAAAATGCGAGACTCAACGAGTAGTGGAGTTGTTGGCATTCTTCGTGTGATTCTAAACTTCCTCCCACCTTCACCTTTTAGTCCGAGCAAATCTTTTTGTTTTGCAATGTATTCTAATTTATCGACAACTTCTGTTATCTTTGACTTGATGTTGTCATCAAATGATCTAAAAGGATGCACCAAGTTCCAATTACGCACCTGATTCACCATGTTTTGAGAGCTGGCTTGCAACTTGCATCTCAATGCTTCTGTGGCCAACACATCCAATATGTCCTCAGCTTCATAAGTCATTTCTTTAAGCATATCTAGCCAGGTCTCGATCGCCGGATTATCGTACTGCTTTTCCTCTGCATCATCAAGTACAGCAATGTTTGTGTAATATGCAATCTTTAGCTTCTCAAGGAGGAATTCGTCGATGTTCGAGCGATGAAGAAACTCCGTGATATCTCCAGACGTTAACTTGTCAAAAAGCACCTGCAGGGCCGGAGAGAGAACTGCTTCCCACCAAACCATGTTTCCCTTTGGCTGCAGATGCAGAAGTGAGACGGCTAAAGAAATCAGAAGTTGGTGACCTCTTCTTTATTATCTCCAGCTTTTACTGAAAGTTGAATTAAGTCATTCATAGTTTATTGTCTTCTTGCTTTCGTGACAATGGCAGCAATTTCCAACTTTCCACAATGACCTCCTCCACTTGCCATGGCACCTGCCAGTCTTCCTCTCTACCCATCGTTGACTCGTTCAACCAAATTGCAAAATGGAGACAACTAGATGATTGAATGCTTTAGGGCCTTAAATGAGGCCAATCTTTGATGACTTGGATAGCTAGGAAAGGGTAAACTGGGGTTCTTGTCGCTTGTCTTACTAATTAATCCCACTCTGGTCACAAATTGTAATTTCGCAGAAGTTGGTTATATATATATATATATATATATATATATATATATTTCCCATAAGTTGCTCCTCTTTTAATCTCAGCTTGGGTCGCACATTACAATGGCCAACAGTTATAATCTCAGCTTTTGATTAAATAAATCTAACAAATCCATGCGCAATATCCTGATGCAACACTTTGTAGTCTGAAATGCTTCCAGCGTCTTCTTCCTTGTCACTAGTACATCACAGCAAAGCCCAAGACGCAACCAATAATTACAAGGGAAACAATCTGATCATCTTTTTTTATGTTAGAAAGTCCAACCCAAAAACTTAAGTTATTAGGTGGAAGTATACCATAAGTATATAAAGAGCATCAAAGACCCATTCTAAAGCGGTGTGAGACTTACAAAGTCAACATTCCCTCTCACTGGCTCTGATACCATGTTAGAAAGCCCAACCCAAAAACTTAAATTATTAAGTGGATGGGGACCATAAGTATATAAAGAGCACCAAAAAACCATTATTAAGCGATGTGAGACTTACAAAGTCAACATTTTACATGTAATGAATAAAAGCACAGCATCACTTCAGTTTCCTCTGAGATCACTGAATCTCAGTTCAAAACAATGCGCGACTCACAAGGCCACTCGGGTAATAATTAGGAAGAACTAAGAGAGACAGGACGCAAGTAGATCATGTCACACCACCTGAACCAGTCTCTTGATTCTTCCTTTCATCCAAAATCTTGCACATGAGGACGAGAAGCTACGGCTGTCACAGCCCGAAACTAGCAAAAGTAAGGGATGACACGGGCGACCTTCCACACGAAGGAAAGAATCTATTAACAAAATATACATATATCTCCAACTATATATGTACACGGTACCCCAACCGATAGGTCGCCACATCAGAGTTTCTATCGATCATCAAAAGAATAAATACAGTTAGAACTCAGCCAAACCAACAAACTACCAACAACCATATGTGCAACTCCCTTAAATTGTAGCCAAAATCCTACTACCAGAAGTTCCCGACGACTCTCTTGCCTCACTTGCCACTAACCGAGGAGGCTAAAAAGCATGTAAGGGGAGAGGACTGAGCAATCACAGGTCAGTGAGTAATATATCTCTTGTAAGCGGATAAAACTTCCATAACAACGTTTAAGACTTAAGACATCGCTCATTCATACCAAAATTAGTGTATATAAAATAACTTACACGAATCATGTTAGAACAAGTATCAATGCTTAATTTCGTCAAGTTACATTACAGAGGTCCATTCCTTGCTCGATACTCAACCAAAGCTCTAGAGGTGGCTCTCAAGTGACTTGCGTCACCATGTAACACTTAGTCCTTGACTAACACATATCAATAGTACAAGGCTCTAGAGGTGACTCTGACGATATTCGCATCATCGTGAAGCACTTAGCCCTTGATCAACAGATATTTAGTACAAAGTTCTATAGGTAACTCCCATGAGACTCTCGTTGCCGTGTAGTACTTAGTCAAGGCTTTAGAGGTGGCTCCCACGAGACACGTGTCGTCCCATAGTACTTAGTCCTTGATGATTCCAAATCACAATTTATTTCACTTCACAAATCAAACATGTAATATTTATGCAACATAACTCATCCACCAGCAATACTTTCATAACTATTTCGCAAATCAATCCCGACTCATTCCACAAATCATCTCGCAAAGCAGTACGTAAAACCATCTTTAACGCATTCACAAAACTAAGAGACAATAAATGCTCGAGCCATTACATAACTTATAGATAACTATGTTGAGAAAAACCTAGCATGTACTCTTAGTTTTGGGATAATACTGTAAAATGATTGTTTTACAGATTGTCCTTTGATGCAAGGATGCACGAGATTGAATCTGTTAAAAAGGATGCTCAGATTTGATTCTGAGGACTCAGATGTTGTGTGGAACTCAGACGTTGAACATGGATAGCTCAGATGTTGGAATGATACTCAAGCTCTGAGAGAAGCATTTACATGCAGTAACTAGAACTTTAAGAGAAATTCAAAATGATCTTAATTGATACATTGCAATGGACATAATCAAGCTGGATCATTCTTGAAAATTCTCGGGAATAGAGATCAATCAAGGACTGGGATTAAAGGAGATGAACGCAACTTTCTTAATGAAGAAATCCATATATGGAAACCCAAGATTATAATTGTATGAGCGATTTGATCCGAACGAGCAAGATTTTCCTTTGGCGATGCTGAACGGTTACGAGATCTTTTTTGGATATTGTCTTACCCAAATGGGAAGTTTTAGAGAGCAATCATTTGGAGGCCTTGCAACGGTTAGATTGGAGGTGAAGGAGTATAAAAGACATCTCAAGATTGAAGAGAGAAGAGATCGGCATTAAGAGGAAAAAATGTTCACAATTCGAAAATTGAGAGAAATTCATCTCATATATTCTTCTTGATCTATTCATTATAATTGTGAGGATGTATACACAAGAGTGTTGGGCGTTAGGTGTGGAGTCCTGCGTCTCAAGGGAGATCACTAAGTTGTAACCTCTGAGTAGTTTACTAGTGGAATCCAATCAATTCGTTGACAGCCGAAGAAGTGGACGTAAGCTTGATCAAAGCCGAACCACTATAAACCCCTAGTGCAGTCCTCTCTATCTCTTACTCTGATCTTATTATATATTTTGGGATAATTGATATGCACACTTAGCACGTATAGTGATAAAGCTTGTATTGGTCATTTGAGGGTTAAACTTAAAGCTTGTGCAATTTGAATTTCGCATTAAATATCGAAATTTGCACTATATTCACCTATTCACCCCCTTTTAGGTGATAATGCTAGCCATAACAAGCTAAGCCAAAAGAAAATACTTTCAAAATATGAGTTTGTAAGCTCAAAGAAAAGATAATACCACTCACCTAGGACCGCCTACAACCAAACAACATACGATTCTTGAATTGTCGAACTTGCTATCCTAACAAATAAGTGAGAAATAACATCTTTCGCGACCCTCACTCGAAGGGCTAATGAGTCGTCCCCGTCTATTCAGACGTGGGCTTCTCCCAAGGCTCGTTATTGAAGTTGCAATGGAGGTATACGTGGTCGACCTTCGGTGTGATCTAGTGACATGTGATACGTGTCCATGCCAATGATTCGCCATCAATCGTTTTATGGAGAGTATGATTGAAAATTCTATCGAATAGTTGGGAGCTTCTACTCGATTCTACGAAAACCAGAGAAGTGGGATCGGGGATTTAGTTACGCTAACTATCAAAGTTGACGTTATTTCAGTACTTAAGTTGACTTGATTATCTAAGATAAGATTTCATGCAGATGAGTGAGGTATGAATACTAAATCTAGGAGTTCATGCAGATAAAAGTGACTACCTTAGCACTCATAATTAGTAAAAGAATGTGCGTAAATTAAGAATCCAAGACATGCGGATTGTCACGCCTCGAACCCGGCGAGGGCGCGTACATCCCACCAAGCCGTACTTTTCTGAAAACTCCAAGATCCAATGGCCAATGTTCTAAGCACTGAAAGAAACAAGCACGCGGAAGCGATGCCAGCTCCAATCATATAAATACAACAACACCCGATGACTTAGGACAGGTACATCAAGATTACATTAAACAATCCCCAAAGGTTACCAATCAGAAGGACAATCCTTATATTCACAAAAGGCAAATCCATTTTAAATACAAATGGGTCAACTATCTCTTCAAATGCCAATCCTTAGCAAGCTCGCGTTTCCTTCGCCTGGGACTTGAAAAATTAGGCCCCTACTGGAGTAAGATATAAATCTCAGTAAGGTGAGTCCTAATCCTAGGTTAGGCCGACCGTCCACTCAGGCAGTCATCTCCCGATATTTCAAACTCATAATCATACAAGCATATCGAGCGCAAATCGATAAAACAACAACATGCAGATGACAAACATGCAATGATGACCTCATGTCACACTCAGACGATCATGCACATTCGGCCTGCCACTTCACCACATCCACCAATCTCTGCCTGCCTCAATATCTAGCTCGCGATTAAATCGCATCAGGCTCTCTCTGCGTAAACGCATCAGACCGTCATCAGCAACCCGCGTAAATGCATCGGTTCTAATGAATCTCCAGGCCAATGTCACCATCTCATAACTCCGTCCCGCGAATAGTTCGCATCAAGACCGCGGCCAACTCAACCTTGCGATCTCGTCGCATCAGGGTATACATCTCTTACCCCGCGTCTCATACGCCTCAGGGCCTCTCCGTCCCGCGAGTAATTCGCATCAGGACCATAGCCATCTCAACCCCGCGATTTCATCGCATCAGGGCGCCACACAATATCAACTCCACCCCGCGATCTTGTCGCATCAGGATATCCATCTCCCGCCCTGCGTCTCATACGCCTTAGGGCCTCGCCGTGTCGTGCTCATGCCATATTTCACTATTCAATGCATAAATAAAACAACAAGTGCATCTCATGCACAATTTGAGAATCCATGGCATGTAAGACAATCAATGACATTCGACATGGCACACAATTTAAACACAACAATATCACACATGACTTTCTATAACCACTTAGGGCATTTTAAAAGCTACCCCTTTGGAATATCCTTCTAAATCGATCAAATTAAACATTGACTCACCCATTCGAGTCCAATCTTCCTAGCATAAGGTTAGGAATCCCCTTACCTTGGGTTTGATTACACAATTTACTCCTCTTGAGCCTCCAAAGTTTCGGCCCCCAATATCCACAACCGGACTTGTCGTGCAACCTAATAAAATCCAACCAATTCCATAAATTTCCAAGTCTAATTCAACCATCCATGAATCCTCATCCTCCATAGCATAATCCTCAACATCTTACCATGTTCTAATCACCAATTTAAAACTCAAAATCCAATGCCAATAGCCCTTCATGGTTTGGCCATGCATAGATCCAAACCGGTTCTTCATGGTTCTATGCATGTCGTGAGCTACCAGCCCTAATTCAACCCCAAATCCAACATCTAATCCTTATCCTGCCTCTTAACATGTCTACCTAAGGGTTTGGGAGGCTCACCGAAGATTTGAAGTCGATCGGTCGCCGGAAACTAGCCGAACGTCGCCAGTTCCTCCAAAGTCAGAATCTGGTAGATTCTGTCCATGATTTACAAGGCCGATTTGAGATAAAAAATTCTTCAAATCACTCTCAAATTTTTACCACAGATTCATCTACATGTCTACTAGGTCTTCACAAAATTTGACCTCAAAACTCCAACAATTAGGCCTTCAAAAGGGTTAGAAACCGGACATACCTCAGGTTGAGTCAATTTCCGTTGACTCCCGGAAAAACGCTTGGTCGGAGCTCCTCGGTACTCCAAATGGCATGTTTCCACTTCGATGGGGTCGGCAAGACATAGATCTAGGTTGGTATGGCTGGTCGGCATCCTGGTGATGGCCGAAAGTGGTCACCAACGGCTCCGAATGAGGCATCCAAAATCTGTCGCTAGCGCAGAGTGAGGAACGGAGGAAGAAGAGGGATTTTCGGTGATTCTAGGGGGTATGGCCGATCAAAAATGAGGTGAGGAGAGAGAGAGAAGGCTTATAGTTGACCTTGGGTCAAAGGAGAAGAATGGTAGGTGGCATAAAGTTGGACATGACCACTCAATGGTTGATCTTGTGACACTTGTCCACTTGTCATTCCAACTCAATCCAATGGCCAATAATCCTCCATTTTTTCGGCGGTCTTGGGGTGTGTTTAATGACCAAAATGCCCTTCCTTATTTGCATGAGCAAGGTTCTAAGCTTGAGGGGCAAAGAGGTAATTTTACCCCCAACGATCAAAACGCCGTTTTTCTCACTCCAAAACTCTTCGATAGGGCGACGACCAATTCAATTGTAATGTTGGAATTATTCATTCTCCATTTTCAATTTTCAAGACTCATTTCCGATGGTTTTCTCTATCAGACGTGATTCCAGCCTATCCCGAACCGACGGGTGGCTTTTGCAGATATTACGTGTATCGACCCCGTGATTCATATCACGTTTAGGGCTCGTCAATTCGTGGCGACTTTGGTTGTCATGTAATTGTGAGGGTCTATTAGTAGTTCCCTCGACAATCCTTATGGCCAAAGCGTCATTTCTTATCCGAGTTTCCTAGGTCCACGTACCTCGTTTCGCGATAGCCTTTCCCTTTTGGTCAGTCTACTCGAATTGATCAGATTCAAGCGAAATACGATTGAAATACATCTCTAGATATACGCTCCTCATTAATGAGCCTGAAATTGACTAGAAATCAGAATGGCACAACTCTTCCCCCCTTAAAGAAATTTCGTCTTCGAAATTCGTAATCTTCTACCCAGCTAATCCTTTGGGGTATTGGCGCCTCGCCGCATCCTCATTCTTCTGAATAATTCATTTTTATGACTTGACGATCTTACTCGTCCCTTCCGACCTAAAGCCATCTTTCTCTAGGACTTGTCTCGTTAAGTCCTCAATCAATGCTCACCTTTCTTTGTTCCCAATCGATATGCATAATACTTGTCGGTGATATACTCTCGAGCATTCAAATCGCCCTTTTCAATTTGTCTAATGGTCCGAGGGTATAGACGTTATACTGCCATCCCGCTTTTCAAATTCCTTGACGGAAGGCCTTTCCAGACGTCGTATTAAACTCAAGATCCTTACTTATCCGCTGTTACTAAACCGTCGCAAAAATGCACTCTTTGGTGCCCATACCGTTTGGCGTATCACTTCCTCCAAATGCCCTTTCGTACCATTCGTAATTCAGGGCTTTATCAACTTGTCCTCTATTATCCAAATTGAATTATAGCCTTCTTGACCCTTAACAAGTTCATGATTACCTCCGGAGTAATTTACTCTCGATTCAGCCTTAAAATTCAACGATCGTGGTAATCCATCAACTTTCAATGTCATGCCCCTTTTCTTGTTAGCATGTCTAATGCTTGACCTCATGTTAGACTAATCCTACTTTCAGTCCATTCATTGATAACATTGATGCGAGTCTGGCACACCTTTGTGCCATCCCAAAGGACACCATAATTCCTCCTTTGAATCTAGATGAGGTCATCTCCTTAAATTTCCCTTCAATACTGGACTCGTACTTTCGTCCATAGGCCTCAAGGGTTCCACCCATTCCTATAATCCCTTCAGTAACGGTGTTTAATCATGGCACACCTCCATTTCCTTCCGGTCTTCAGGCTGGGTGTTTCCAATAGCCATTACGCTAGTTCATTAGCGAACTTCCAATTTAGGAGTTGAATCTCTTATTTCTTGAGGGAAGATTTGTTCCTCCATTGCCATTTATACGAGGCTCAATTCTCAACCTCTTATAGTTCCCTAACTTCGGGGTCTTTCCTTGCACAAGCAACATTCCTATATCCACAAGCAATTTCATCATTCGGCGTTGCCTCTTATTCATTTCCTCTCAGAAAACTACCACTTGATATCTTTTGGAGTAGATATAAACTTGAAATTTTCTTCCACCCAAGCAAGATTTTCCAAACTTTGTTGCGAGAATATTCACAAATCAATTCCAATCATGCTGTAAGCATGCCAATTCATGTGGCCTTACTGTCACGACGTACAAGCAGTATCCATTTCAAATCGCTTTGTTATGCCTCAAGTTCCATTCTACGTCGTGTCATTACGACCTTCATAAGATTTTCAATTTCCAACTGGAATTGTCATAGACATCGCAGTCATTAGCTTAACTCGAGTCCTCGAAAAATCTTTTCACGTCCATTCACCCATTCGCGTTATGTCTCACCCTTAGTCCATTTCACTAATAGAACAGCTCTTGGGGGGAAATCTTTCTACCATCCGTCCGTAATAATTCACCAATCTCAGTAAATCTCAACTTCTCGCAACTCACATCGACTATAGTCGATTGATCACTTATTCCAATCCTCAAAGGATTTATCGCTCATTCTAATGCGTGAATCTTACTTCATTAGGTCCACAACTTGCGCTCTTCACATTTAGCATGCAATAGGCATTTTCTTAGAGCCCATATGACACTCTCAAAAACTGTTCATGTTTCTCATGGCTCCTTACATGAGTTCAACCATCGTCTCTTGGGATGGTAATGACCAACTCAATCATTCCTTGGGCACTTAGATCGACTATTATCCACTTATTTCTACCAAGTGTCGAATCTTCCAACTATTCCTCGCACTTCTTACTTGAGAGCTCAGACCTTGGCTCTCTATTGTCATGGATCTCTTCTAGAACCGCACGATATTTTATTTATTCTTGTCATTTTTCTCTCGAGAAGCATTCATACTTTAGCCTCTGAGTTCCATACTCACCAAGGTGACCTTATCCCAATTCCGTTTGTTCCACTGAACGTCAACATCATCCTAGAATTCAACATTGTCTACAAGACTGTCTCTTGGTTTCACTTCCAAGAGTCATTCAAGTTCTGCGCCCTCTTTCGCGGTACAGACGTTCAATCATAATACTAAGATAATTTAGAGTTTTTCTTCCTTTTACAATAGGGTCTCTTATCCTAAAGAAGAAACTACACAACTCTGTGGCATTTTCTCATTTCAAATTCACCTTGTCATTCCCATTCCATAGGATGGCAACCTTGGAGTCTGCACCGACGGCGATATCTTTACTCCATGATTCAAAGTCACCATGCTTTCACATTCTCTTTCACATAACTCAGTCACCTCAAGTGATAATATCTGTTCGTCCCTAGGTCTCCACCAGTTCACTTGTCGAATGCTCAATTCGATCACCTTAAACCACTTTTCAAGTATTCTCTAGGCGCTCTTTTCATTCACTAAATCATTTACTAGAATCACAACCCGTTAGGACTATCAAGTCCATTCACTTTACTTTTCGTCAACGACCATTTCATAGTTCAATCGCTCCTTAAGAACAATGCCCTATTCTTTAGGGAAAACAATTCATGATTTCCTTTCTCATGGTTCCAATTCAATCAACCGATCCCAGGAAATTACTAATTCCAAGCAAACTAGCATGCCGATTCTCCCTCAACCCTGTCCATAACAGAAAAGATGGACTACCCATTTTCCACCTTGTGTCTTACGCCTAGGTAATCAGCCATTTCCCGTAGGCACGTTCTATACTCATAATGAACGTCTCTTTGCTCGTAACCCATGAGCAGGAGTTCTCTTATTCATAAATCTCTCGATCATTCTCCTCTTTTGCTGAGTCCTATCACCATTCCTCAAAATCAGGAATAACAACCAGCCAGAAGATTTTCAAGTTCCAATCCACTCAGGGATTTACTTATCTTATTCAAGGGTTCTTGACCACCTTTACCATATGCCTAAGCGACCTTGAGAACTCTGTCTCATATAGGCCAATCATCCTATGATCCTTGCAATCCAAACAATCCTTGTTCTCAAGCAACCCTAGGATGACACTTTCCATCGAACAACTCAACAGAGGTAGTCTAGGCAGATCTCATGCCTTCGAGGAAACCCTTCCTCTAGTGACTTTTCACCAATCCTCAATAGCCTTTTAGGGCTAGTACTGCCAGGATCACTTTCTTTTTTCAGTGTACCCAAAACCTCTAAGGTTTTCTCATTAAGGTCCTCAATCTAGAGGGAAACAATTTCAACTTTCATTCTTCCATCAAACTCAGTCATTCTCATTCTTATTCACAGCTTCACAAGCTTTTCAGAACTCTCATGGTTCTTCCCATACGTTCACTTTTCTCGTGAATGAAATAACTCAGAATCACCTTTCTCGTGACTTCTATCACTTAACTCGTCAGCATAAGCATTAATCACCATAGTGACTTAAAAAATTCTAGCAGCTCATCTTTGAGCTTGCTTAACCAACAGGTTTTTCTCCTTTTTATTTAAAGTTCTCACGACCCATTCAACCCTTAGGTCTTGTACAATTAACAGATCGAGCCATATTCTCTTTTGGTACTCATACTCCAATCGCCCATCTTTATTCAATTCTCATGATCCATATCAGTTCTCGAATTTTCCATACCATGTATACTCGAGCCCAATGCTCTTCTACGACCATACTGTCGTCGTTCAACGTCCTTTGGTTCTCATGTCACTTGGACCACTACGATTCCCTCCAAGAATCAAAACTCAAGTCACCTACTCAAGTCTATCAGTCTTAGGCTGCTCACCTCAATATCTTTCACCATCAGCCAACCCTCTAATAGTTCTTGGGTAATTCTCAATTAATTGCCAATTATTCGAGGATCCCGAATCATCCTTGGTCAGTAATCATTCTTTAAGTCAGCCTTAACGAGGCAACTTCTCAACTAACGACCACTGCAAGGCTAGCCTCAACTAGGCAACTATCAATCAAGCACTCAAGACAGTGATTCACTGGGTCAAAAGCTCATACTCTAGACCTAAAGGCATCCGCCACTCTAACATAGTCACAACAGACTATCTCATCTCAACATGCCTCGATTCAGCGAGTATAAACCCCTTACGTCATCTAACCTCCCAATCATACCTTGGCCCAGCCAATCACATGAGGCTAATCATCAAACATGCCTAACAGACCCATCACAACTATCGTCTTTCTTTTTCCAAGGGCATCCAATTTTAAGCACGACGCCTTTAACTATGCCACTCATAGGCGCCATTACACAGGTCATGCCACTTTCAATCATCCTTGATGAGAATCAATCCCGTGCCGCACATCCCTTATCCTCAATCGGACACAACCTGATGCCTAAGCTTCCCCTTTCAAGTTATGACTTGGGTCATTCCTGCCTCTTGCCATCTTAGAAGCCTGCCAAGAGCCGCTCCTTGTTCGGACCTCTCTATCCCGGCGATCACTCCCCGCCCTCATCAGACCTGGCTGTTGCAGGTTGTCCCAAGTCATGCATCTACGGAGAAAGCCCCGTTCCACATGTCCCATACCATGTTTCATTACAGTTTATAGGTATCCCATCAACTTGTCCCATACCAAGCGATAGTTTATTAAGTCCGACAAAGTTTATGCATGCATCCTCATCAACTTGCATTTCATAGCCACAAAATCAAGCACAGCGTGACCGTCCTCATCACTTGTTCTGTCAAAACTGCCTTCAGGTCAATTGCCTATATTTCATTATATATCTCACGTTCAGTCAACATTTAAATCAAATCCCCATGCATCCGATCACAACTGATCTTCAATTCAGATACTCCTTGTATTCATCTCAACTCATATCATCCAACATTGTCAATAACAGTCGATAACTAAAACCATCAAGATATCACGTAGTTCAAGCATAAATCCACCAATACTAGCCGTCTCTTTATAACTCGTACTCCTCGAGTTAGGGTCATTGAAAAATCAAGATCATAATCATACACATCAATTGACCCTTCGTTCATAAGCAACTCCCTATTATCCTCAAGCACAATTACTACCTTAAAATCCATACTTATGACTCTCCAATCCCAACTTGCTTCCACTTAAACTTTAATCAGCATATAACTCGAGATTATCCATTAAAGTCAACTCTAGGACCATTAAAGTATACACAAGTTCAAGTCTACCATCCTCAAGATTCAATGATCCTCGCTTAGTCTTATAGGCCTCAATATCTAATTGTCCCCAAGTCATCACTCCTTATCACTCCAAACCTCAATCACATTGGATCGAGCTGACCTTGCTCTGATACCAAACAAATGGGGATGTCACGTCCCGAACCCGGCAAGCGCGCGTACATCCCACCAAGCCATACTTTTCTGAAAACTCCAAGATCCAATGGCCAATGTTCTAAGCACTGAAAGGAACAAGCATGCGGAAGCGATGCCAACTCCAATCATATAAATACAACAACACCCGATGACTTAGGACAGGTACATCAAGATTACATTAAACAATCCCCAAAAGTTCAATTCCTATTCTACCAATCAGAAGGACAATCCCTATATTCACAAAAGGCAAATCCATTTTAAATGCAAATGGGTCAACTATCTCTTCAAATGCTAATCCATGGCAAGCTCGCGCCTCCTTCGCTTGGGACCTGAAAGATTAAGCCCCCATTAGGGTGAGATATAAATCTCAGTAAGGGGGGTCCTAACCATAAGTTAGGCCGACCGTCCACTCAGGCAGTCATCTATCCCGATATTTCAAACTCATAACCATATAGGCATATCGAGCGCAAATCGATAAAACAACAACATGCAGATGACAAGCATGCAATGGTGACCTCATGTCACACTCAGATGATCATGCACATTCGGCCTGCCACTTTACCACATCCACCAATCTCCGCCTGCCTCAATATCTAGCCCGCGATTGAATCGCATCAGGCTCGGTCCGCGTAAACGCATCAGATCGTCATGGGCAACCCGCGTAAACGCATCAGGTTCCAATGAATTTCCAGGCCAATGTCACCATCTCATAACTCCGTCCCGCGAATAGTTTGCATCAAGACTGCGGCCAACTCAACCCCGCGATCTCGTCGCATCAGGGTATGCATCTCCTGCCCCACGTCTCATACGCCACAGGGCCTCTCCGTCCCGCGAGTAATTCGCATCAGGACCGTGACCCTCTCAACCCCGCAATTACATCGTATCAGGGCGCCACACAATATCAACTCCACCCAGCGATCTTGTCGCAATAGGGTATCCATCTCCTGCCCCGCGTCTCATACGCCTCAGGGCCTCGCCATGTCGTGCTTATACTATGTTTCACTATTCAATGCACAAATAAAATAACAAGTGCATCTCATGCACAATTTGAGAATCCATGGCATGTAAGACAATCAATGACATTTGACATTGCACACAATTTAAACACAACAATATCACACATGACTTTCTATAACCACTCAGGGCATTTTAAAAGCTACCCCTTTGGAATATCCTTCTAAATCGATCAAATTAAACCTTGACTCACCCAATCGAGTCCAATCTTCCTAGCATAAGGTTAGGAATCCCCTTACCTTGGGTTTGATTACACAATTACTCCACTTGAGCCTCCAAAGTTTTGGCCCCCAATGTCCTCAAAATCCAACGCCAACAGCCCTCCATGGTTCGGCCATGCACAGAACCAAACCGGTTCCTCATGGTTCTGTGCATGTCGTGAGCTACCAGCCCTAATTCAACTCCAAATCCAACATCTAACCCTTATCCTACCTCTTAACATGTCTACCTAAGGGTCTGGAAGGCTCACCGAAGATTTGAAGTCGATTGATCGCCGGAAACTCGTCGAACGTCGCCGTTTCCTCCAAAGTCAGAATTCGACAAATTCTGTCCATGATTTACAAGATCGATTCGAGATCAAAACTTCTTCAAATCACTCTCAAAATTTTACCACAGATTCATTTACATGTCTACTAGTTCTCCACAAAATTTGACCTCAAAAATCCAACAATTAGGCCTTCAAAAGGGTCAGAAATCGGAAATACCTCAGGTTGAGTCAGTTTCCGTCGACTCTTGTAAAAATGCTTGGCCGAAGCTGCTCGGTGCTCCAAATGGCGTACTTCCGCTTCGAGGAGGTCGGCAAGACATAGATCTAGGTTGTTATGGCTGGTTGGCAACTTGGTGATGGCCGAAAGTGGTCGCCAACGGTGCTAAATGAGGCATCCAGAATCTGTCGCCGGTGCAGAGTGAGGAAGGGAGGAAGAAGAGGGATTTTCGGTGATTCTAGGGGTATGACCGGCCAAAAATGAGGTGAGGAGAGAGAGAGAAGGCTTATATTCAACCTTGGGTCAAAGGGGAAGAATGATAGGTGGCATAAAGTTGGACATACCACTCAATGGTTGATCTTGTGACACTTGTCCACTTGTCATTCCAACTCAATCCAATGGCCAATAATCCTCCAATTTTTCAGTGGTCTTGGGGTGGGTTTAATGACCAAAATTCCCTTCCTTATTTGCATAGGCAAGGTTCTGAGCTTGAGGGGCAAAGAGGTAATTTTATCCCTGACATTGAGAACGCCGTTTTTCTCACTCCAAAACTCTTCGATAGGGCGACGGCTAATCTAATTGTAATGTTGAAATTCTTGATTCTCCATTTTCAATTCTCAAGACTCATTTTCGATGGTTTTCTCTATCAGACGTGGTTCTAGCCTATTCCGAACCGACGGGTTGTTTTTGCGGACATTACGCGTATTGACCCCGTGATTCATATCACGTTTAGGGGTCGTCAATTCGTGGCGGCTTTGGTTGTCATGTAATTGTGAGGGTCTATCGCTAGTTCCCTCGACAATCTTTATGGCCAAAGCGTCATTTCCTATCCGAGCTCCTTAGATTCACGTACCTCGTCTCTCGTTAGCCTTTCCCTTTTTGTCAGTCTACTCGAATTGATCAGATTCGAGCGGAATACGACTGAAATACATCTCTAGATATACACTCCTCATTAATGAGCCTGAAATTGACTGGAAATCAGAATGTCACACAGATAAATCATATGAATACAACATGGTATCCCTAGTAAAGCCTTACTGGCCTAGAGAAGTGTCGATCACGGCTCGAGAGTGATTTTGACAATATTTGCCCAAAAGGAACAAAATCGTAATTTCGTATTTGGAGTTAAAGAATTTCGAAAATAGGATTGACCACCCAACTGACTAATTTCTTATTTTTCGACAAGTTTTCAAATTTTTCTAGAATTTTGGAAACGATTTATCCTTTTAGGGGTAAAATCGTCGTTTCAGATGATGACGAGAAGAGGAAATCCCAAACAAGATGATTGGTCATCCACCAGACCCAAATCCTAATTTTGAGTAATTTCAACAACTCACTAGAAAAGGAAATACGATTTACCCTTTGAGTGGCAAAATTATCCTTTTTACGAAAATGATAAGATTTGAAAACCCAAACAGAAGGATTGACCACCGTACTGACCTTAATCCTAATATAGGCATTTTCAACCAATCTCAGATACAAAACAAGGACGATTTACTCCTAAAGGGTATAATTGTCAATTTTCGAAAGAACGGATAAGAAATCTCAAAAATAGGATTGACTAGTTGTTTGTGGTCATTTTTCAATTTTTGAGAATTTCTAGGGTGTCTAAGAATTTTTCACAGTTTTTTCTCTCTCTTTTTTGAATTTTTAGGATTTTCTAACAATTTTTTGAATTTTCTAGAATTTTTTTATTTTAAAATCATTTTTCTTATTTTTTAAAAATGTTTTATGTTTTTATTATTTATTGAAAAAATTCAGGCCGGGTCGACCTGATCTACAAGGACGAGATACCGGCCCAGACCTAGACCTAGGCCCATTTAAAGTCAAAACGATGCCGCTTTATATTTTCTTTGATTTTCTTAATTCCGATCTAATCCTATGGTTCCTATTGAACTACATATCTACTCCACAGCCATTGGAACTGTCAACTTTAATCTATGGCTCAGAGCGAAAGCCGACTAAATGAGAACCGTCCGATCTGATTACCTACATCTACAGCCATAATCGAACGACTCAGCTAATCCTCGACCGTCCGATCAAACTATTTATTTTTTATTTTTGAAAAATTAATTTTTATTATTGAAAAACATCCAAAAATTCTAATTATTGATCGAATGGCTCAGTACCGCCATGTGGCTAACTCAGAGCCATCTGATCGAGTAACAGAATTAGATATCTCCACAATGGCCTCGCTGATGTGCCCGACACGTGTCATGCCACATGGTTCTGTGTCAGTGTTGACCGAGGTCAACGACACTGGAGAAGACGTTCGGCGCCGACATCTCTTCATCGGTGTCTCGTCGGAGGCCATTTTCTCATGCTACAGAGGTCCGATTGACTAAACTTACACCACTTGACTTAGCTCGACAAACTCTACAACATATAACCAACTCAGGCAAGCATAACAATGTTCAACTGACTCACCTAACTCCATTGGAGTTAACCTCCGGCGAAATCCACCCTAGCCATTCTAAGCGTGATCTAACTAAGCAAACCAGTCAAGAAGCATCCAAGGGGCTCAAGGGAACTTAACTGACCATCGAGGGAGCTCGACGTGGCTCGGGACGAGCTTGCGAGCAATTGCGGATAGGTAGAGGTTGATGCGGGGTTTTGTGCAACAAAAATGCAAAAACAAGATGTGGGGACGATCAGTGATGTATGAAAAGCGATTCTTGACTAACAATTCATGAAATGAACTGATGAAACTTGAGTTGCCATTAGAAGCCGACATCAAACTCGAAGAGAAGTCTCACCGTTGTTTTGAGATGAAAGACTAATTGGACAGGCTGGGCCGCTTCTCCGGAGCTCAGGGAGGTCGAGGATGATAATCGCTTCGATTTGGCCAAAGATGATCCGATGGCCGACTCTTCCTCTCTCTCTCTCTCTCTATATCGTTTTTTTCTTCTCTCTCTCTTCTCTGTGTTTGTAAGAACATAATTCCCTCCTCTCTCTAATAGAAAACGAGTTGGTTTTGATATATCCCCTGTTTAGAAATTTGACCGATCGCGGGGAGTATAAGTCGGCGACGTTTGCATGTGCAATCACGTGCAAAATGGTCATCGGATACTGGTGAGTGTCGGTGGTGAATTGGTCATCAATACTAGCATCTGGTGACCCCAATTTCACTCGAATTTGATTTGCATTTCACTTTGCATTTTGAGCAAAATCAGTCGTGGCAAAGAATGGCCTCGTTGGCATCATTCCGGTGGACCCATATTGTCGGACTAGTGTCAATCAATGGTGAACGTCATCACCTGCAAAACGTCTCCAACAATTTCATGAATTATCGCCAATTGGCCTGTCAATTTTATGACCAAAATCGACCTTCAAAACTGGAAATGGCTCGAGAAATTGCCTTCAAATGAACCGAGTTTTGACCAAGTCTCTAGGTCGGATCCGGTTCGATCCAGCAGACTTGGTTGATTTGATTTCTTGAAATTGACCTGCAATCCTTTCCAATTTGTCAAATTAAATCACCAAATTGAAATCATGGGGAGGGATTCTATCTGAAAATGTCATTTTTCCCCAAAATCTCATCATGAATTGATAAAAAAAATCTCAACTTTGGTGCACGATCCGATTATCCACATTGTCAAATTGAAAGCCCTAATGGCCAAATCAAATCAAATTATCCCCATCAATTGATTCAGAATAGTCAAAAACATTAAGGAGAGGTCTTACCTTCACATGAAAGTCCATAGATTAAAAGTAATTTCATTTTTTCCAAATTCGGAGACTAAATTGCAATAAAACTATGCAATTTTGCCCAATTCATTTAATCATGCAATTTCAATGAATAATTGGGCCCAATTGCAATGCAGGGAAATCAGATTAAAAATCGAGATTCTAAAAATGCAAACATTTACAAATTAAAAAACTCAAATGACATTTTTTACCAAGTTCAATTCTATGCGTAACAAATGAACACCTAGAGTTAAACTTGAATTTTGACTTTTTATGAGATCAAAATAAAAAGAGATTAAAATTGTTACGCCCCGCATCCCGGGCACGGGCGCGACTCCCGACAAGTAAACTCTCGAGTCTCAGGATTCAATTATCGAGAGATGCATAATAAAAGAATCATGCGGAGTCGATATCATATACTCCTCCGTACAAACATCCATGGGAGCCTGGATAGCGAGAATATAACATATATACATAATATTCCATGAGTTCATACAAAAACGTAGGAGAACTAGTCCTACAGATGGGTCGGGGTAACGGTACTACGTCAAAAGACAACCATAACAAGTCCTCAAGAGAAACTGGCTTACGAGACCATAATAAAAAAAAAACTACAGCAAGTTAGAACCACTAAGTCGAACTGCTGAAATCGTCAGTCTCCTCGGCATCCTCGGTAGGCTCGTAGTCTGAAAAGGTCTCGGAACGTGAATCCACGTATCCTCCATCGTGTCGTCCTCCTGTTCACCCTCTAAGGAGTAGATCTCAATCACCTCAATAGTATTGTGACATTCTGATTTTCCAGTCATTTTCAGACTCATTAATGAGAAATATATCTAGTGATGTGTTTCAGTAATATCTCGCTCGAATTTGATCAATTCGAGTAGATTGACCAAAAGGGAAAGGCTAACGCGAGACAAGGTACATGGACCTAGGGAATTCGAATAGGAAATGGCACTTTGACCATAAGAATTGTCGAGGGGACAGTTAGGATCATGAAAGGCCGATCTAAGGACGATTAAGGAATGCATTTTCAGCGTTATACGATAGGAGCGTTGGTGATGCCGCTTAGCCAATGTATAATTTACAAAATTTTCCTAAATCGGATAATGACGATCGAGACCTAAATGTGATGTGAGTCATATGGTCGATACGCGTAACGTCTGCAAAAGCCATCCATCACTTCGAGATAGGCTGAAACCGCGTCTGATAGAGAAAACAATCAGAAACGAGTCTTGAAAATTGAAAATGGAGAATCCAGAATTCCAACGTCATGTTTGAATTGGTCGTTGCCTTGTTGAACAATATTGGATTGAGAAAAACGGCGTTCCAGACGTCAGGGTTGAAATTACCATTTTGCCCCTCAAAGCTTTAACCTTGCTTATGCAATTGAAGAAGGGCATTTTGGTCTTCTATACACCCCCAAGAGCCACCGAAAATTTTAAGAGATTATGGCCATTGGATCACCTTGATTGACACTTAGGATAAGTGTCACTAGATTAGCTAAAGAGTGGTCATGTCCACCTTTACACAACTACCATTCAACCCTTTGACTCTTGAGATTGAATATAGCTCCCCTCTCTCTCTCTTGGCTGGCCATTCTTCCTCCAAAGCACTGAGAGGTTCCTTTCTTCTTCCTCTTCCTTCTGCCGCTCGCCTGACCTCTCCTGCCCTCTCCGTTTGTTGCCACCGATGACCACTTCCGACGACTTTTAGCCGGCGAGCCGACCATCCCCTCCTAACTCAGCCTCTTGCTGACATCCTCGAAGTAGAAGTGCGTCGATTGACCCACCAAAGAGCTCCGGCCAGCCATTCTCCCGGAAGCCAACGGAAACCGTCGCAATATGAGGTAGACAGCGTTTCTGACCTCTTAGGACCTCGAAACGTTGGAGTCTTGCGACCAAATTTTGTGGAGGTCTAGGGGACTTGTAGAATGATCTGTGGTAAAAAGTTGAGGTCAATTTGATGAAGTTTTGACCCCAAATGGGTTTTGTATTTGATGGACAGAAACTACCGATTTAAGGACTTGAGGAAACCGGTGAATTCCAAAGGGTTTCTGGTGACGACTCGGCCTCAAATCTTCGGTAAGCCTCTTAAACCGTTAGATATACATGTTAGCAAGTAGGTTAGTGAATAAATGGTGGATTTGGAGTAGGTTAAGGGCTGGATATGCTCGATTTACACAGAACCGAACATAGCCCGGTTCGATTCTGTGCAAATTGATTTTGTGGAGGCTGTTGGTTGTTGATTTCGAGTCTCAAATTCATCGATGAGACATCCTAGGGTGTTTAGGATTGTGTTGTTAAGGTTGGTGATTCATGGATGGGTGAATTAGACAAGAGAAATTGACAATTGGTTGGATTTTCATAGGTTACGCGGTAGGTTTGTTCTTGGACCATTGAGACCGAATTGTTGAGGGCTTGAGGAGAGGATTTTTGTGGCATCAAGCTTAAGGTAAGGGAACCCTAAACCTAAGATAGAAAGATTGGACTCGATTGGGCGAGTCGAGTAAATTTTTGGGTGATTCTTGAAGGGTTTTTATGTGATTGCTCCTTGTGTGTCTTAGGACGGTATAGAGGATTGCATGTGTGTTAATATTCATCCTTTGAATTGGCTACCTTGTTTGCATGTTGATTGAATCGTCTTGCATGCCATGGATGCATTGTTTATGCATGAGTTGCACTAGGCCTTGTGTGCATGATTTGTGATTGTGGCAAGACGGAGACGAGGCGAGACCCTGATGCGTATGAGACGCGGGGTGGTGTGATGGTTACCTTGAGGCGCTGAGGCGCAGGGTTGGAGTTGTGTGGCACCCTAATGAGTATGAGACGGGGGTTGAGATGGCCACAGTCCTGATGCATTGAAACGCGGGACGGAGATGTGACGTGTCGAAACTGGTTTGGAGTACATTGAAACCTGATGCGTTTATGCGGGTTGTCAATGACGGTCTGATGCTTTTACGCGGACCGAGCATGATAAGTTCTAAATGCGGGCATGAGAATGAGGCAGGTGTGAAAGGTGGAAGTGGTGGGAGACATGGCGGTATATGCATGATTTTAGTGAGGTGTTGTGATGCCATGACTGCCTGCCTGACATCTGCATGAGTGTTGTTATGTGAATGCCTTATATGTCTCTCTACATGATATGTTAATGTTGACAACTGCATGAGTGGACAGTCGGCCTAACCTAGGGTTAGGATCCACCTTACTGAGATGTGTATCTCACCCCGTTGGGGACCCCCTTTTTACATATTCTAGGTCTTGAAGATGTGGCCTATCCGTTTTGGCTACCCCAAGGAGATGACCGTTTATTTTGGTGAGTTTCCTGATGGGTAGAGAACTATTTATGTAAGGAAGTGTACTGTGGTTTGGGTAGACAAGGGTAGTACCAGTTGGAAGCCTTATAGGTATGAGGCCTAGTTTCGAAAGGTCGGGGATGTGTCCACTGGGCCGCTGAAACCCAATGAGGTGCCCTAAGGAGTGATCCCTAGTTGGTGCCACCCCGCCTGGGACTTAGACCAGGCTGATGGATCAGTTGCCGATTTAAGGAATGGACCAGAAAAGACCTTGACCTTGGAGGACACGGAGGAAGAGGTCATAGTGGTCGAGGCGACTAAGGAGGATCTTGTGGAGCCATCTGCTGAGGAGACCCTGGAGGATACTATAGAGGTTCACTCTGAGACCTTTTCGGAGTGCGGGCCCACGGAGGACGCAGAGGAGACCGAGGAGTCCAGCAACTCATCTTAGGAGTTTCCAGCTTGCCAGTTGGTCTTTTGATGGCGACCCTGCCTATTTAAGAGTTGGTTATTGATGATGGATCCCTTTTGTGTACGTACCCCGTCCCCCATGTTAGCGGATTTAGTAGCTTTGTATCTGTATGAATAGTTGGATATCATGTGTGATAGTATTTGCGCTATCCAGGTCCCCTTTCATATTTTGTATGGAGGAGTTATTTCATTATTGCTTCCGCGTGCTTTGTATATATCATGTCTCTTGACTTATTCGAGGATCTTGGGACCACGAAGATATTTGGTTTGCTTGCAAGGAGTCGCGTGATCATGCCTGAGGGGGCAGGGTGTGACATCCCCATTTACTTGGTATCAGAGCAAGGTCAGCTCGATCCAAAGTTGATTGAGGATTGGAGTAATAAGGAGAATTAAGTTGGGACAAGGACGAGTAGCAGGAACTTAGGAAACTAACTATGATAAGACGTAGGGTGCATGGCACGTGACTTGACACTTATGGTTGGCATTTGGCCTTGGTAGGGTTGTGGTAAGGCATGAGGATTAAGTTTCCTGCTTGATGTTGAAAGTCATTTCTGGACTTTGGCCTGTTGAATGAATGAGTATGGTTGGTTTTAGTGAATTGTTAAAGTAAACGGAACTGAGGAATGGCTATGAACTATTTGTTGAAATGTCTGTAGAAATTATATTGTGAAATGACTGTTGTATTATAGCTATTTCTGTTAAGGTATAGCTGGTAGCTCTGGACTTGGATGATTGAGTAAGTTACTAACTCATTGCTGAACTTGTGGTAGAATCAGGCTCAGTAGAAGGAGATAAGGATGAGTAACCTGTCTAGAAGATCTGGAAGGCCAACAGGCGGAGCCTCTAGCTCGAGGCCGCCTGTCATAGAAGATCCAAGGATGGATGGCACGTTGAGGGCACTAGAGAGAATTGGTGACCTAATTGACAAGCAGACTTAGGATCGAGATGCTGCCATAGCCTAGGCAGTAGGAGCCGCCATAGCTACTGTCAATGCCAACAACGGCAATAACGGGGGCAATGGAAATCACGGTGATCATGACCAGGATAACGAGACAGTAAACGCCTAAGAGGAGATTGTCGTGGCTAGACAGATGGGCCAGTTGGTGGAGCAGTTCATAAAATTGAGCCAACGCAGTTCAACAGGCTGGAGACCCCGAGTTAGCACCCAGGTAGATTGAAAAGCTGGAGAAAACTTTTAGAGTGCGGAGGTGCACATACGAAGAGAAAGTACTGTTAGCGGTGCACCAGCTAGAAGGGACCGCGAACCATTGGTGGGCTGCCATCAAGAATGGAGTTTTCCCTAAAGGAACGACCATGATTTGGGATGCCTTTAAGATGGCGTTCAACGACAAATACTTTTCAGAGACGGCCAGAGAAAGGAAGAAGGTAGAATTTCTACAGCTACGTCAAAACCAGCTAACGGTGGATCAGTACGAGGCCGAGTTCTCCAGACTGTCGAGGTATGTACCTTGATCTATAGAAGATCCCCAAGAGAAAGCATGGAGATTTTAGGACGGATTGAGACCTGAACTCCACAGTCAGATGATTGCCCTAAATCTGAGGACTTATAAGGAAATTTATGAACGGGGCCAGATGATAGAAAGAGACTTAAAGGAGAGGAATACCGCAACTGGATCGTGGTTTACCCCATTTAGAGACAACCGCCAGATGTGAAAGAGACCGATGGCGAGCAATAGGCGTTTCGTGCCTCCAGTAAGGAAAAACATTGTGAAGCCGCCGAATCCCACAAACTGGAGCTGCCGTCTTTGTGGCAGAAGGCATGGAAATGAGCCATGCTCGATAAGGACTGGGGCTTGCTTTAAATGCGGCCAGATAGGCCACCAGATGAGGACGTGCCCGAATCAAGCTCCGACGAGTCGACCTCAAGGACAGAGACCGCATACTGGACCGTCGACTGCCACTCCCCAGATTGAGCAGAGTCGACCCCCAACTCAGGATATGGTATATGCAGTAGCCCGCAGGGAGGCGGAGGAAGCACCAGGTATGGTCACAGGTATGGTTTACTTGCGTGACCAAGCTGCATATGCATTGTTTGATCTTGGTGCCACGCATTCAGTTGTGTCTGCTCAGTTTGCTGATTTGTTGGGTATGAAGTTAAAATCGTAGAGTATAATTCTGCATGTTGCTACTCCGTTAAAGGATAATGTAGTGGTTTCCTTGGGCTGCACTGATTGTGAAATCGTGATTGGGGGAGTAAAGAGAGTATTGATCTAGCTGTACTACCCATGTACGATTTTGATGTGATCATAGGGATGGATTGGTTGGGTAAGCAGGGGGCAGTGGTAGATTGTGGTAGTAGGACAATTCGTTTCTACCTGGAAGGCCGCCCTAGCTTTGAATTGGTGGGAAGTCGAAGAGGAACCTCGATCCCCTTAGTCTCATCTCTAGAAGTGACCAGCTGATGTCAGAAGGGTGTCAGGCGTACTTAGTGGCGGTAATGGACACGACTGCCGAAGAGCCAAAGTTAGAGAGTATCTCGTTAGTGCGTGAATTTCCTGACGGGTTTCCCCAAGAATTGCCACGATTGCCACCGGAGTGAGAGATAGAATTCGTGATCAAATTAGCTCCTGGAACGAGCCGATCTCGAAGGCACCTTATAGGATGTCCCTGTTAGAACTGAAAGAACTAAAGGTGCAGATGCAGGAACTGCTGGATAAAGGATTTATCTGACCGAGTGCTTCACCGTGGGGAGCACCGGTATTATTCGTAAGGAAGAAGGATGGGTCTTTGCATTTATGCATCGAATATAGGCAGTTGAACCATGTAACAGTGAAGAATAAATACCCACTACCGAGAATCGATGACCTATTTGATCAGTTGCAAGGAGCGACCGTATTCTCAAAGATTGACTTGAGGACCGGGTATCACCAGTTGAGGATCAAGAAAGAAGACATACCTAAGACTGCTTTTAGGACGAGGTACGATTACTATGAGTTTACAGTGATGCCTTTTGGATTGACCAACGCTCCAGCTGCTTTTATGGACTTGATGCATCGAGTGTTTAACGAATTCCTGGATAAATTCGTCATAGTCTTTATTGACGATATCCTAATCTACTCGAGGAGTGACGCAGGACATGAGGAGCACCTGAGGATCGTTCTGCAGGCCCTGAGAGAGCACTCGATATATGCTAAGTTGAGTAAATGCGAGTTCTGGCTGAACAAGGTAGCGTTTCTTGGTCATGTGGTATTTAGAAAAAGGATTGCAGTGGATCCTGCAAAGATCGAAGCAGTAACCAATTGGCCTAGGCCTACTACGGTCACTGCAGTCAGAAGTTTCTTGGGATTGGCAAGGTATTACAGACGATTTGTGGAGCATCAATAGTCGTCCCATTGACAAGGCTGACAAAGAAGGAAACAAGGTTTGAATGGACAGACAAATGTGAAAGGAGTTTCCAAGAACTCAAGCATTGGTTGACGACCTCACCGGTGTTGACAATTCCATCAGGACTAAGGGGTTATGAGATTTATAGCGATGCTTCGCTAAAAGGACTGGGCTGTGTGTTAATGCAGTATGGGAGAGTAGTGTCTTACGCGTCCCGACAGCTAAGACCACATGAAATGAACTACCCAACGCATGATCTGGAGTTAGCAGCGATCATTTTTGCTTTGAAGATCTGGAGACATTAGCTCTGTGGCGAGAAGTTTCAGATTTATACCGACCACCAGAGCTTAAAGTATTTGTTTTCCCAGAAAGAGCTGAATATGAGGCAGCGTCGGTGGATGGAGCTGCTCAAGGATTATGATTGTGATATACTGTATCACCCTGGGAAGGCAAACAGAGTCGCAGATGCACTCAACCGGAAGTCGAGCATCGCGAGTCTGCTAGTAAAAGGTTGGTTGATGATCGAGGATTTGAGAGATTCGGAGTTTAGACTAGAAGTCTACCAGTTGTCCGGTCCGATAGCGACATTGAGGGTAGAATCTGAGATCCAAGAAAGAATAAAGACCTTGCAGTCTACGGACCCAGAGATTCAGAAAATCCTGAAGATGGACGCGACGAAGAGAAAACCAGAGTTTCAAGTGTCAAAGGATGAAATTTTGAAGTTCCGAGGACGACTGTACGTACCAAAGGATGAAGGACTTAGGGAAAAGATTTTGTCAGAGGCTCACAGGATCAATTATAGTATCCACCCGGGGTATATGAAGACGTACCAGAACCTGCGTCAACACTACTGGTAGAACGGGATAAAGGTGGATGTAGCGAAGTATGTGGCAAAGTGCTTGATATGCCAACAAGTGAAAGCACATCACTGTAAGCCTGAAGGACTATTATAGCCACTAGAGATTCCTGAATGGAAGTGGGAACATATAACTATGGATTTTGTGATGGGACTCCCAAGGAGCCAGTGAGGTCATGACTCTATATGGGTAGTCATGGACAGATTGACTAAGTCCGCACACTTTATCCTGGTGCGAAAGGACTTCGCAATGGATAGATACGCCGAGTTGTACATGAAGCAGATAGTGAGACTGCATGGAATACGTGTGACAATTACCTTAGATAGAAACCCCAAGTTCACAACGAACTTTTGAAAAAGCCAGCAAGAAGCCATGGGAACCTGACTGCAGTTTAGCACAGCGTACCATTGATAGACAAATGGACAGTCGGAAAGGACGATTCAGACGCTCGAGGACATGTTGCAAGCTGCGTCATAGATTTTAAAGGTGGATGGAAAGATCAGCTACATTTGGTAGAGTTTGCTTATAATAATAGCTACTAATAAAGCATCCAGATGGCACCATTCGAAGCACTCTATGGAAGGGCCTGCAGAACCCCGATTTACTGGGATGAAGTTGGAGAAAGAAATATTACAGGTCCAGAGTTGGTAGAGCAATCGGTGGAAGTAGTGAAATTAATTCGAGATAGACTAAGGACGGCATAGAGTCGTCAGAAGAGCTATGCGGACAAGCGGCGTAAGCCTTTGGAATTTCAAGTGGGCGATCATGTTTTCCTTAAAGTGTCACCGATGAGAGGATTATTGCGATTTGGGAAGAAGGGAAAACTGAGCCCAAGATACGTAGGTCCATTTGAGATACTAGAGCGAATTGGAACCTTGGCCTACAGGTTTGCCTCGCCGCCTAGCCTATCCTAGGTGCATAATGTCTTCCACGTGTCGATGCTACGGAAATATGAACTAGACCCGATACATGTGCTGGACTACGAAGCTATAGAAGTAGACGACCAGATATCCTACGTGGAGAAGCCGATCAGGATTGAAAATCGAAAGGAACAAGCTCTAAGGAATAAGACGATTCCATTGGTTAAAGTTGTGTGGGAGCACCATGGAATCGAAGGCGCCACGTGGGAAAATGAAGAGACGATGAGGCGACAACACCCCCATTTATTTGAGTAATTAAGTTAGATGTAAATTTCGGGGATGACATTTTTATAAGGAGGAAGAGTTGTGACATTCTGATTTCCTAGTCATTTTCAGACTCATTAATGAGAAGTATATCTAGTGCATGTTTCAGTAATATCTCGCTCGAATCTGACCAATTGGAGTAGACTGACCAAAAGGGAAAGGCTAACGCGAGACAAGGCACATGAACCTAGGGAATTCGAATAAGAAATGACACTTTGACCATAAGGATTGTCGAGGGGACATTTAGAACCATGAAAGGCCAATCTAAGGATGATTAAGGAATACATTGCCAGCGTTATACGATTGGAGCGTTGGTGATGCCGCTTAGCCAATGTATAATTTGCAAAATGTTCCTAAATCGGACAATGACGATCAAGACCATCGAAACTAGTGATAGACCCTCACAATTACATGATAACCCAAGTCTCCATGAATTGACGGGCCCTAAATGTGATTTGAGTCATAGGGTCAATATACGCAACGTCTGCAAAAGTCGTCCGTCAGTTCAGGATAGGCTGGAACCACGTCTGATAGAGAAAACAATTAGAAATGAGTCTTCAAAATTGAAAATGGAGAATCCAGAATTCCAACGTCATGTTTGGATTGGCCTTCGCCATGTCGAAGATTATTGGATTGAGAAAAAAGGCGTTCCGGATGTCGAGGGTGAAATTACCATTTTGCCCCTCAAAACTTTAGCCTTGCTTATGCAATTAAAGAAGGGCATTTTGGTCTTCTATACACCCCCAAGAGCCATCAAAAATTTGAAGACATTATGGCCATTGGATCACCTTGATTGACAATTAGGACAAGTGTCACTAGATTAGCTAAAGAGTGGTCATGTCCATCTTTACACAACTACCATTCAACCCTTTGACTCTTGAGATTGAATATAGCTCCCCTCTCTCTCTCTTGGCCGGCCATTCTTCCTCCAAAGCACCGAGAGCTTCCTTTCTTCTTCCTCTTCCTTCTGCCGCTTGCCTGACCGCTCCTGCCCTCTCCGTTCGCCGCCACCGACGACCACTTCCGGTGACCTTCAGCCGGCGAGCTGACCATCCCCTCCTAGCTCAGCCTCTTGCCGACGACCTCAAAGTGGAAGCGCGTCGATTGACCCACTGAAGAGCTCCAGCCAGCCATTCTCCCGGAATCCGACGGAAACCGTCGCAATCTAAGGTAGGCAGCGTTTCTGACCTCTTAGGACCTTGAAACGTTGGAGTCTTGCGACCAAATTTTGTGGAGGTCTAGGGGACTTGTAGAGTGATCTGTGGTAAAACGTTGAGGTCAATTTGATGAAGTTTTGACCCCAAATGGGTGTTGTATTTGATGGACAGATACTGCCGATTTAAGGACTTGAGGAAACCGGCGACTTCCAAAGGGTTTCCGACGGCTGACTCGGCCTCAAATCTTCGGTGAGCCTCTTAGACCCTTAGATATACATGTTAGCAAGTAGGTTAGTGAATAAATGGTGGATTTGAAGTAGGTTAAGGGTTGGATATGCTCGATTTACACAGAATTGAACATAGCCCGGTTCGATTCTGTACAAACCGGTTGGTTGTTGGTTTTGAGTCTGTTGGTTGTTGGTTTTGAGTCTCAAATTCATTGTTGAGACATACTAGGGTGTTGAGGATTGAGTTGTTAAGGTTGGTGGTTCATGGATGGGTGAATTGGACAAGAGAAATTGACGATTGGTTGGATTTTCATAGGTTGCGCGGCAGGTTTGTTATTGGACCATTGAGACCGAATTGTTGAGGGCTTGAGGAGAGGATTTTTGTGGCATCAAGCTTAAGATAAGGGAACCCTAAACCTAAGATTGGAAGATTGGACTCGATTGGGCGAGTCGAGTAAATTTTTGGGTGATTCTTGAAGGGTTTTTATGTGATTGCTCCTTGTGCGTCTTAGGACGGTATAGAGGATTGCATGTGTGTTAATATTCGTGCTTTGAATTGGCTACCCTATTTGCACGTTAATTGAATCATCTTGCATGCCATGGATGCATTATTTATGCATGAGTTGCACTTGGCCTTGTGTGCATGATTTGTGATTGTGGCATGACGGAGACGAGGCGAGACCCTGATACGTATGAGATGCAGGGTGGTGTGATGGTTACCCTGAGGCGCTGAGGCATGGGGTTGGAGTTGTGTGGCACCCTGATGCATATGAGATGCAAGGTTAAGATGGCCACGGTCCTGATGCGTTGAAACGTGGGACGGAGATGTGACATGTCGATATTGGTCTGGAGTACATTGAAACCTGATGCATTTACGCGGGTTGTCAATGACGGTCTAATGCGTTTACGCGGATCGAGCTTGATGCGTTCTAAACGCGGGCATGAGAATGAGGCAGGTGTGAAAGGTGGAAGTGGTGGGAGACATGGTGGTATGTGCATGATTTTAGTGAGGTGTTGTAATGCCATGACTGCCTGCCTGACATCTGCATGAGTGTTGTTATGTGAATGCCTTATATGTCTCTCTGCATGATATGTTAATGTTGAGGACTGCATGAGTAGACGGTCGGCCTGACCTAGGGTTAGGACCCACCTTATTGAGATGTGTATCTCACCCCGTTGGGGACCCCTTTTTTATAGATTCTAGGCCTTGATGATGTGGCCTATCCGTTTTGGTGACCCCAAGGAGATGACAATTTATTTTGATGAGTTCTCTGATAGGCAGGGAACTATTTATGTAAGGAAGTGTACTGTGGTTTGGGTAGACGAGGGTAATACTAGTTGGAAGCCTCATAGGTATGAGGCCTAGTTTCGAAAGGTTGGGGATGTGTCCACTGGGCTGCTGATGCCTAATGAGGTGCCCCAAGGAGTGATCCCTAGTCGGTGCCACCCCGCCCGAGACTTAGAACAGGTTGAGGGATCAGTTGCCGGTTTAAGGAATGGACCGGAGAGGACCCCGACCTTGGAGGCCATGGAGGAAGAGGTCATAGTGGTCGAGGCGACTAAGGAGGATCTCGTGGTGCCATTTGCTAAGAAGACCTTGGAGGATACCATAGAGGTTCGCTCTGAGACCTTTTCAAAGTACGAACCCACGAAGGACGCAGAAGAGACCAAGGACTTTAGCAGTTCGTCTTAGGAGTTCTCAGCTTGCCAGTCGGTCTTTTGATGGTGACCCTGACCCTATTTAAGAGATGGTTGTTGATGATGGATCCCTTTTGTGTACGTACCCCGTCCCCAATGTTAGCAGATTTAGTAGCTCTATATCTGTATGAACAGTTGGATATCATATATGACCGTATTTGCGTTCTCCAGGTCCCACTTCATATTTTGTACGGAGGAGTTATTTCATTATTGCTTCTGCGTGCTTGGTATATATCATGTCTCTCGACTTATTTGAGGATTTTAGGACCACGAGAGATATTTGGTTTGCTTGTAAGGAGTCGCGTAATCGTGCCTGAGGGTGCGGGGCGTGACAAGTATCCTTTATAGGAGAGATTTTCTTGGGTATGTTCCTTGAGCCAGCTACAGACCCTTCAACCTCTGCCAAATCCCGAGTGGGATGACACCAGCTAGGGACAGCTCGGCGAGATACCTCCGAGGCCTTCAGTGGATCAATGGTAACTTCACCTATCCTACGGAACCAAGCCTCAAACCTATGTGGTATCCACTCGTCACCACCCTCATCGACCCAGACCACAATACTCTTCCTAACATACACGGTACCCCTATCATCCGGGAACTTCTCAAAATAAGTGGTCACTCCTTAGGGTCACCTAGTCGGATCGGTAGCATCCTTACGGCTTAGGATATGAAAATATGGTCCAACGACGCGGTGAAATTCACATCCTAGTAAGACAGGTCCTAAACCTAGGTCAGGCTAACAGTACACACAGATGAATGCAAACAATGAACAAGAATATGCACCGTGACATTCTGATTTCCTTATCATTTTCAGACTCATTAATGAGAAATGTATCTAGAGACGTATTTCAGTCATATCTCGCTTGAATCTGATCAATTTCAGTTGACTGACCAAAGGAGAAAGGCTAACGCGAGACAAAGTACGTAGACCTAGGGAACTCGAATAGGAAATGACGCTTTGACCATAAAGATTGTTGAGGGTACATTTAGAGCCATAAAAGGCATATCTAATAACGATTAAAGAATACCTTGCTAGCGTTATACGATTGGAGCGCGAGTGATACCGCTCAACCAATGTATAATTTGCAAAATTTTCCTAAAACGAACAGTGACGATCGAGACCATCGGAACTAGTGATAGATCCTCACAATAAAGTCGCCACGAAATGACGAACTCTAAATGTGATATGAATCACAGGGTCGATACGCGTAACGTCTGTAAAAGCCGTCCGTCGGTTTGAGATAGGCTGGAACCACGTCTGACAAGAAAATGATCAGAAACGAGTCTTGAAAATTGAAAATGGAGAATCAAGAATTCCAACATCATGATTGGATTGGCCATCGCCTTATCGAAGAAAATTGAAATTAGAAAAACGACGTTCCGGACGTCGAGGGTAAAATTATCATTTTGCCCCTCAAGCCTTAGCCTTGCCTATATAATTGGATGGGGGCATTTTGATCATCAACCCACCCCTATAGCTGCCGAAAATGTGGAGGAAGGAGAGCCATTGGTTGAGCTTGAATGACACCTTGGACAAGTGTCAATGGATTAAGCTTTGAGTGGACATATCTACCTTTTTACCTACCATTCAACAAGTTGACTTGTGAAGTGTGCGTACACCTCTCTTTCTCTTTCTCTCTCCCTTCACCTGGTCGATCATCACCCCTCCATTGCCGAGAGCTTCTTCTTCTTCTTTTGCTACCGACCGCTCATTACCCGATCGATTTCTACCTCCTTATTCGCTGCCGTCGAGACGACCATCCACTCATTGCTTGACCTTTTACCGACGTTCTCGAAGTGGAAACTGGTTATTTGACTCAGCGAGGAGCTCTGACCAGCCGATCTCCCGAAGGTCGACGGAAATCATCACAACCAGAGGTAAGCCACGTTTTTGGCCTCTTAGAACCCCGAAATTTTGGACTTTTTCAACTAAATTTTATGGACATCTAGGGGACTCATAGATTGAGCTGTGGCAAAAATTTTGGGTTAATCTGATGGAGTTTTGACCCCAAATGGGTCTTGTGTTTGAAAATTGCCAGTTTGAAGGCTTGGGAGAACCGGTGACATTCAAGGAGTTTCCGGCGATGGCTTGGCCCCAAATTTTCGGTGTGCTTCCTAAACCCTTAGAACTACATGTTAGAAAGTAGATTAGTAAATAAATTGAGGATTTGAGGTAGTTTAAGGGCTGGTTAATTGAGGTATACATAGAACCGAAAATTGCCCGGTTCGGTTCTATGCATACCGGTTCTGTAGGGGCTATGGGTAGTTGAAATTGAGTCTCAAATTCATCATTGAGACATGCTAGAAGGTGAGAAACATGTCAATGAGGTTTATGTTCAATGGATTGGACAATTGAGTAAGGAAATTGACGATTAGATGGATTTCAATAGGTTGCATGGTTGAGTTGTTCTTGGGCTGCTTGGATCAAATTCTTGAGGCTTTGGGAGAAGGAGTTTGTGGCATTAAGCTTGACGTAAGGGAATCCTAAACCTATGATAGGAAGATTGGACTCGATTGGGCGAGTCGGATGAAATTTTGATTGATTCTTGAGAGACTTCAATGTGATTGTTCATTGTGTATCCTAGAATGGCATAAAGGACTTGAATGTGTGCCAATGCTTATTCCTTGTATTGACTACCATGTTTAAATGTCAATTGAATCGTCTTGCATGCCATGGGTGTATTGTTTGTGCATGAGTTTGAATTTGGCCTTGTGTGTTATGAATTGAATTGAGATTTTGACATGTTTGAGACGTGGTAATACCCTGAGGCATATGAGAAGCGGGGTTGTATGATTAATGCCCTGAGGCGTTGAGGCGCGGGATTTGGAGTGAATGGTACCCTAAGGCATATGAGAAGGCCATAGTCCTAATGCGTTGAAACGTGGGACGGAGTTGTGATGTATCGACACAGGCCTGGAGTAACATTGAAAACCGAATGCATTTATGCGGGTTTGTCAATGAGACGGTCTGATGCGTTTACGCGGATCAAGCCTAAGGCGTTCTAAACCCAAGCATGAGATTGAGACAGACTGAAAGAATGGAAGTGGTGATGTGACATGGCAATGTGTACATGACTATATTGATGTGTTATGATGCCATGACTGCATGCTTGACATCTGTGTGTTGTTATCGATAATTGAATGCCTCATATGTTTATTTGCATGAAATGCTAGTGTTTATGACTGCCTGAGTGGACTGTCAGCCTAACCTATGGTTAGGATCCACCTTGCTAAGATGTATATCTCACCCCGTTGTGGGAACCCCTTTTTATAGATTCTAGGTCCTGAAGATGTGGCCTATCAGATTTGGCGACCCCAAGGAGATGTCTGTCTATTTTGATGAGTTCCCTGACGGGCAGGGGATTATTTATGTTAGGGAATGTACAATAGTGTGGGTAGACGAGGGCGGTAGTAGCTGGAAGCCTCGTAAGTGTGAGGCCTGGTTTCGAAAGGTAGGGGATGTATCCATTGGGCCGCTGAAGCCCACTAAGGTGCCATAGGGAGTGATCCCTAGCTGGTGCCATCCTACCAGGGATTTAGTAGAGGCCGAGGGGTCAGTCGCCGGTTCAAGCAACGGACTTGAGAAGACCCCGACCCTAAAAGACACTGAGGAAGTCATAGTGGTCGAGGCTACTAAGGATGATCTGGTGGAGCCGTCGGCCGATGAGACCATGGAGGACACAATAGAGGTTTGTTCCGAAACCTTCAAAGAGTATGGGCCCACGGAGGAGGCAGGGGAGACCGATGACTCCAGCAGCTCGTCTTACGAGCTCCTGGCTTACTAGTTTTATCGTTTGACAGCAACCCTAATGCCTGATTCTCATGGTGATGATGGTGGATTCTTTTTGTACTTACCCCGTCTCCCTACTGACTAGCGGATTTAGTTTGCTATGTACATGTATGAACATTTGGATATTATGTATTATAGTATTCTCGCTTTCCAGGTCCCACTTTTTATTTGTACGAAGGAGTTTATAATGTCGTTGCTTCTGCATTCCTGTTATGTGATACATCTCTCAACTGGTATGTGAATCCTGGGACCACGAGACATATCTTGGTTTGCTTGCAGGGAGTCACGTGCTCGTGCCCGGGGCGCGGGGCGTGACATGCACTCATCAGTCAATATGCCACAGAGATGCAAGCGTTCGTCAACCACACAGTAATAGCATCATATCATGCCAATCAAGTCAGGCATGACGATACTAAATCAAGCCACAAATTACACCCTTTCAACTTCCTCATGGTTCTCACCCGCATTTAAAACACCTCAGGCTCAGTCCGCATAATTACGCCTCAGACTATCTAATTGACAAACCCGCGTAAACGCATCACGTTTTCAATTTCATTCCAAGCCTGTGTCGACACATTTCAAGTCTCATCACGCGTCTCAACGCACCAAGACATTGACCATTTCAACCCGCGTCTCAATGCATCAGGGTACAATTCAACACAACTCCGCGTCTCAACGCCTCAGGGTATCACGAGTTTCCCAAACATGCCAACATTCATTTCAATTCCTAACTTCATGATCAAGTACAACCTCATGTAACAAGTTAAATTTCCACGGCACGCGAAACAGTCAAATTCCTTATTCAAAAGTGGCAATCAACTCATGGCATATGTATCTAGCAAGTATTCAAATAATCACCAATCCACAAAGACAAACATTGGACAAACGCACAATAATCTCATGGAAATCCACCAAATTCACCTTCAATTCACCTAATCGAGTCCAATCTTCCTAGCCAAGGTTTAGAAACCCATTACCTTAAACTCAACTCAACAAATTTCCCTTTCCAAGCACCTCAAGTAACCGGCTCCAATGGGTTCAACACAGAGCAGCTTGCACCTATTGAAAATTTCCATCCAATTCATCAATTTTCTTCGTCCAATCATCGAACCATTAAGTATGAGTCTTAATAACACATCCATCGACATTCTAGTACACCTCAACGAAGAATTTACAGCTCAATTTTCCCATGAACAACCCCTAAAGTTTCGATATGCACAGAACCGAAACAAGGCATTTTCGGTTCTGTGTATATCTCACTCAATCAACCCAAAACTATACTAAATTCTCAATTTATCCACTAATCTACTTGCTAACATGAGTTTCTAGGTGTTGAGGAGCCTCACTGAAAATTTGAAGCCAAGGCAATGTCGAATGTTCCACGAACGGGGCCGAGTTCTCCAAGCCGTTTACCGGTCAGTTTCTGTCCTTCAATCACAACACCATTTTGATGTCAAAACTCCATCAAATTCACCCAAAATTTTTACCACAACACAGTATATATGTGCCCTAGATGTCTACAAAAATTGGCCGAAAGTTTGAGACAAATCAAAGTCCTACGGAGCTCAAACGGTGACTTATCTCCAACTATGACGGATTCCATCGACTCTCGGGAGAACGACTGGCCGGAGCTTCTCAGTGGATCAAACGTCGAACTACCACTTGGAGATGGTTGGCAAAAGGATGGGCTTGGAGCTGGTGATCAGCACGGAGGCTGGAGGTTGCCAGAAGTGGAGCTCGACGGCGGCGAAGTGGCGGACACAACTTGGTCGGGTGGAGCAGTTCATGGCTTGAAGAAGAAGAAGAAGAAGAAAAGATGAAGAAGATTATGGTGATGGAGATTTCGACAGAATGGGGAAAAAGAGGGGTGTGTACACCAAATTGAGAGTCAAACTTGCAAGAATGGTAGATTAAAAGTGGGTTATTAAATACCAATTGAGCATCTAATGACACTTGTCCATATGTCCATCAAGTCTTCATCCAAGGGCTGTCATTTTCCTAAATTTTTGGCAGCTAGAGAGGGGGTGTCAATGACCAAAATGCCCTTATCCATTTATTAAGGCAAGGCCAAGGCTTTGGAGGCAAAACGATAATTTCACCCTCGACGTCCGGAACGTCGATTTTAGATTCAAATCTTCTTCGATGAGGCGATATCCAATCCAATTTTAATGCTGGAATTCTTGGTTGTCTATCTTCTAATTTCAAGACTCATCTATGATTCATTTCTCTGTCAGATGTGATTCCAGCCTATCGCGAACTGACTGGTAGCTTTTGCAGACGTTACGCGTATCGACTCTGTGATTCATATGATACTTAGGGCTTGTCAGTTCATGGCAACTTTGGTTGTCATGTAATTGCGAGGGTCTATTACTAGTTTCGACGGTCTCGATCATCATCATTCGATTTAGGAAAATTTTGCAAATTTTGCAACTTATACATTGGTTAAGCGGCATCACCCGCGCTCCAATCATATAACACTATCAATGCATTCCTTAATCATTCTTAGATCGGACATTTATGGCTCTAAATGTCTCCTCAACAATCCTTATGGTCAAAGTGTCATTTCCTATTTGAGTTCCCTAGGTCCACGTACCTTGTCTCACGTTAGCCTTTCCCATTAATGAGTCTTGAAATAACAGGAAAAATCAGAATGGGTCACATTTTGATTTTTCCTGTCATTTCGAGACTCATTAATGAGAAAGTATCTAACGATGTGTTTCAATCGTATTTCGCTCAGATCTGATCAATCTCGAGTTGACTGATCGAAAGGGAAAGGCTAACACAAGACAATGTATGTGGACCTAGGGAACCCAAATAGGAAATGACACTTTGATCATAAGGATTGTTAAGGGGACATTTAGAGCCATAAAAAGCCGATGTAAGAATGATTAAGGAATGCATTGCTAGCGTTATATGATTGGAGCGCGGGTGATGTCGCTTAACCAATATATAATTTGCAAAATTTTTCTAAATCGAATAGTGACTATCGAGACCATCCACTAGTGATAGACCCTCACAATTACATGACGACCAAAGTTGCCATGAATTGACGAGCCCTAATTGTGATATGAATCACAAGGTCGATACACGTAACGTTTGCAAAAGCCGCCGTCAATTCGAGATAGGTTGGAATCGCATTGGATAGAGAAATGATTCGGAACAAGTCTTGAAATTCGAAAATGGAGGATCAAGAATTCCAACATTACAATTGGATTGGTCGTCGCCTTATCGAAGAAAATTGAAATTAGAAAAACGACGTTCCGGATGTCGAGGGTAAAATTACCATTTTGCTCCTCAAGCCTTAGCTTTGCCTTAATAACTGAACAAGGGCATTTTGGTCATCGAAGGCCCATTATAGATGCCGAAAATTGAAGGAAATGAGAGCCATTGATTGAGCAATTGATTGACACAAGGACAAGTGTCAAAGGATTAGGCTATGATGTGGATAGAACAACTTTTAACCTACCATTCAACTAAGTTGACTTTTGAAATTGAAGTATAAACTCCCCTCTCTCTCCTCTTGGTTGAACACCCTCCTCCATTCGGCCATTTCTCTTCTTCTTCTTCTTCTTCCTCTTCTCCAGCCAAGAAGCCTGCCGCCCGATCGGTTCTGCCGCCGGCGTTTGCCGCAGCCAACCGCCACTTTCGAGGATTCCTAGCGACCGAGCCAACCACCTACTACTTCCTCATCCTCTTGCTGACATTCTCTAAGTAGAAGCAAGCCATTTGACTCAGTGATGAGCTCCGGCCGGCCAATCTTCCGGAAGTCGACGAAAACCGTCGCAGTTGGAGGTAAGCCAAGGTTTAGGCTTCGTAAAACCCCGAAACCTTTGAATTTTTTAACCAAATTTTGTGGACCTCTAGAGGACACATAGAATGGCATGCGGTAAAAATTTTAGAGGAAATTGTTGAGTTTTGACCCCAAATGGGTCTTGTGTTTGAAGGGCAAAAACTGACCGGTTGAAGACCCGGAGGAACGGGCTCCGTTCAAGGACTTTCCGGCGTCACCTTGGCTCCAAATTTTCGGTGAGGCTTCCCAACCCTTAGAACTACATGTTAGCAAGAATATATTCCTAATAAATTGACCCCAAAATAGCATATCCAAATTATAAGAAAGCCAGATATTTCTCTTTCTAACCACACAATTACGAGTACACCTATTGTGATTCCTTGCGGAGCTTTCGGACGTGAGACGAGAGGGTCTTTTGGCACTCCACGTATTGCTTGACGTAAAACGGATATGTTTTTAGATCTCGCATTTTAAATTCTCTACCTACCCACCTGTGTCGGTTTCGGGTACAGGTACCCAGCCGGGCAACCATATGCTTCGACCTGCATTAAATGCTGGGGCCCTGCGGTAATGATTCCTCTGGCATTACGACCTTTACTCATCGTATGTCCATCCCCTTATACTTTAAATATTGAATATTCCTATTGAAATTGAAGTTAGGAATTGTCTTTCATTCCAAGGCATAACCTGTATCCATGCGCTTCATATTCGCTGGAATCGAAATATCTGCAAGATCCGGGTCATAGGCGAAAGACAAATGCAAAAAATGATCAGACTAATGAAACATAATGGAAATGTGCAACCGCATAATAAGTATCATGTGGCCCTGGAACTGAATCATTTCCTTGTATCTGAAGCTGTAGGTATTATTGCGGGTCAATCTATTGGAGAACCAGGGATATTCTCATATTTTTTTGTATATAATTCTTGGATTTGGACTTGGTTGGCAGGATCAGGGCCTTTCTCGCTGGGTAGTGGTAAAGTCGTGGAAACACCTCTTTCTTCCCTATTTTGCGGCATCCTTCCGCATTGGCGGCGAGTGGAGTGCCACAATCCCATTCATCATTTTTGATCTACATAAGCCAAAGCCCATAGCAGCTTTTTTGATATCAACTTTAAGACCACATCCAAAAGGTTTATCGATCTCAGGGGGTGCAAATCCAATCGAAAGTTCGATTCGATCTGAACTACGCATTTTATTTGGCAGTTTTCTGGATGTTAAATACACTGAATAGAAACATTAAACTAAAAGCCCATACAAAATGAGCACCGATATTCCTTTTTATTTCTCATCAAACGAATGGCATCTTCTTCTAAGTTTATTCATACCCCCTTTTCTTCTCCTTTCTGTCAATCGAATCTTTTTAGAAAGAAGATCTTTTGTCTCATGGTAGCCGATTTTAGAATAAAGAGTGACCTTATAACACCTTTTTTCTTGTCATTTCTCGAACGAGGAAAAGGACCCAATGACTTCGAAAGAATTGAACGAGGAGCCGTATGAGGTGAAAATAATAGTGCGCCTACACGTCTTAATCGACGTTGTTTTTCGACCGGAATCGATCCCCCCTTTAACTGTACAAGAATATGTGGAGAGACCCGACGCGACTGACAGATAAGCCGACGTTAATAGCAGGCCAAGTAGATCCGGCCTAGGGTGACCCTGCACTTTCAAGATGGATCGTTCCTCTCCCGTTGGTATCGTACCTTTGTTCCGTCTACTAGCTATTTGTGCAAGTATTTTACGATTAAGAAGTGGAGAGACAGATAAGATATCCCGACACAGTGGCATCTTTTCACAAGCAATGCATTTATCAAATTCAAAATGGATTCGGCCGCGAAAACGCTCAGATGTAATTAATTTTTCAGGAGATGGGATTACTTCGTTGGTTTGTACAAGTATTTTGTTCAAGCCGAGTGAAAACAAAACTCTACTTCATTTCCCACAGCTTATAGATCTGAAAAGACTTTATTTGTTCGATTCCCTCCCACTCACACGGGTTCTTCTATTGAATGAAGAGGTTCCCCCTCTTCTCTGAAACTTAGCACTTGTTTTCTTATTGATTCCAGGGTCGGCGGCTTCAACCTCCTCTTACTTATTGAGAGATGACCTGGCACTTGAAGTAAAGAGGCATATGTGGGACTTTCGGATCTAATCTATCTTCTGGGGCATACGATGATTCTTTCGCCATCTGGCTATGAAACCGAGATAGTTACCTTTGAGAAAATTCTAGCAATAGTGGAATTGCCTATGCTTTTGAACTTTATCCCCAAAATATCTTGAAACTCCGCAGAATATATGACTCATGCTCCTTTAGGTTCTTTCCCGTTTGTGCCTCATAAAAAGAACTCGAATAAAATCGAAAATTTTACTGGATACTAAACAGTAATCTATTATTAACAACTTCTTTCCAACGGAGTTAATTTACCTACTAAAACATCGCCCGCCTCTACCGGTCATAGCCGAAATTCGTCGAAGGGATAAAAAAAAGAAAGAATTGAGCCAATGTTCAAGTACCAGGCGCTACGGCGCTGTTGCTGGTTGGGCCGGTTCGATGGCTTTATATGAATTAGACTGGCCTTTCTCTTGTTGTTGTCGAGTGCCTGCAGTTGCACTATTTCTTGTTATCGAGGAATTCGTCATCAAGATGGATCGCCCTTACGCGGTCAACGAACCGTGATTTTCAACCAATTCTGCGCTTCAATATAATTACCAGGAGTGAGAAGTGATCCAAGATTCGCTTGATTTTGTGCATCTGATTCAAGATTATCTCGACTTGCGGATTCATTATGAGAAGGGGTCATTCGAGCGTATCGAAATAGATACTGGCAAGAGAGATGGAGTCACTAAGCCCTAAGGTTAGATCCATTATCTCACGTCTGTAATGCATTGTATGTCCCAGAATAGGTCCCATTCTTCTACCCTTTCCCGGGAGTCGATGACTATTCATAGCTTTTACTGACATCTCTTGTGTCAATGACACCAAAGGTATATGAAATGAATGGAATTGTGATATGGATGGAAGTAAAGCAATCCTAAAGGCCATCAAATTACAGTGCGAGTTCTAAGCTAGCCTCTTTCTTTTATGCCTTGAGAGCCACCAGTTCCCAGTCCACGAGGAAAAGGACCCAATGACTTCGAAGGAATTGAACGAGTTGAATCAGTTGAGCCCTGTAATAATTTCGAGAAGAAAAAAAAGAAGTGCCGACCCTGCTCCTGCCACGACATTTGCACATTTAGATGCCAAAGTCACTGAATGGGTAAGTCGCCAATCCCTAAAACGGAAAGTTATATTTTGAATTTGGTAATGAATTTGATTCAAATTCAGCGGTTGGGATGCTTTTGAACTAGCCTTAGAGCTGCCCGATTCCCTCTTTCGGTGCCCGTCTTTGTCTCAGTAGAGTCTTTCAGTGGCATGTTTCGGTCCGTTTGGCTTTTCTGGAACGAATCTGATGATCCTCTGCCAGCGAGTAGCCCTTTATGAAATAGCAGCGGAGGCGGCACGCCTCCTACGCTTACCACTCACCACATTCCAGTTGACCGAGCCTAATTCTAATTGTTTTGTTCCCTTAGAACTACATGTTAGCAATTCATGCGAGAATTGGTCAGGGGGGGTCTTTAGTGGATAATTAAGGATTTAAGTTAGTTTAAGGACTGATTAGTTGGGGTATACACAGAACCAAAAATGCCCTGTTTCGATTCTATGCATACCGATTCTGTGGGAGGCTGTTGGTGAAGGAAATGGGTTCCAAATTCATCATTGAGAAGTGTGAAGATGTTAATTGATAGGTCCATGAGGTGTATGTTTAGTTGGGTGACGATTTGAGTAAGAAAAATTGATGATTGGATAAATTTCCTTAGGTTGCGTGGCGGACTTGATCTTGGGTCATTAGAATCGAACCATTGAGGTGCTTGGAAGAAAACTTGTATTAAATTAAGCTTGAGGTAAGGGGATTCTAAACTTTTGATAGGAGGATTGGACTCGATTGGGTGAATTGTGTGCGAATTGATCGATTCTTGGAGGTTCATAATGTGATTGTCTAATGTACGTCCTAGAAAGATATAGAGGACTTGATTGTTTGACAATGCTTGTGTCATGAATTGATTGTCGCATTTGTACGTCAAATTTAATTGTCTCGCATACCATGGATGTGTCGTTCGTCGCATGATTTTGCATTCGAACGTGTGTTATGAGATGAAATGAACTTATGGCATATCTGAGAAGTTGTGACACCCTGATGCGTTGAGACGCGGGGTTGTGTGAATGGACACCCTGAGGCGCCGAGGCACGGGGTTTGAATTGAATGGCACCTTGAGGAGTACGAGACGCGGGGTTGAGAAGGCCATAGTCCTGATGCGTTGAAACGCGGTACGGAGTTGAGATGTATCGACACAGGCTTGGAATGAGATTGAAAACCTGATGCATTTACGCGGGTTTGTCAATGAGACGGTTTGATGTGTTTATGCGGACCGAGCCTGAGGCGTTCTAAACGAGGGCATGAAAGTGAGGCAGACAGGAAGAATGGAAGAGGTGAGTTGGCATGGCAATGTATACTTAATTCTAATGATGTGGAATGATGCCATGACTGCATGCTCAACATTCGTATGCTGTGTATGGACAGTTGAGTGCCTCATGTGATTATTTGTACAAATTATTTGTGATTGCATTTGCCTGAGTGTACGGTCAGCCTAACTTAGGGTTAGAACCTATCTTACTGAGATGTAAATCTCACCCCATTGTGGGACCCCATTTTTTTCAGATCCTAGGCCTTGAGAATGTAGCCAATCAGGTTTGATGACCCAAAGGAGATGTCAGTATATTTTGAAGAGTTTCCTGATGGACAGGGGACCGTTTATGTTAGGAATTGCACGGTCGTCTGGGTAGATGAGGGTGACAGCAGCTGGAAACCTCATAGATATGAGGTCTGGTTTAGGAAGATAGAGGACGTTTCCACGGGGCCACTGAAGTCCACTTAGGTACCCCGTGGGGTGATCCCTAATTGGTGCCATCCCGCTCGGGATTCAGTGGAGGCCGAAGGGTCAGTCGCTGGCTCGAGGAATGGTCCTCAGAGTACCCCAACCCTGGAGGACACCGATGAGGTCATAGTGATCGAGACCACCGAGGATGACCAGGTGGAGCCATCAGCTGACAAAACGATGGAGGACACCGCGAGGTTTGCTCGGAGACCTTCTCGAAGTACGAGCCCACTGAGGAGGTTGAGGAGGAGACTGACGACTCCAGTAGCTCGACATAGGAGTTTCTATTCCTGGTCTAATATTTTGATGTGACCTCGATGCCCGTTTCTTTTTGAGATGATGATGGCCCTCTTTTGCACTTACCCTGTCTCCCCTTCTGACCAGCAGGTCTAGTTTGCCATGTTCTTGTATAAACATTTGGGAACTTATGTATCTTTTAGTTACCTCGCTACCCAGGTCCCTTTTATTATTGTACGGAGGAGTTTGTTTATTATCGCTTCCGCATGCTTTCTATGTGTTATATCTCTCAACCTATGAAAATCCTAGGACCTCGAGAGAAGAGTTTATGCTTGCAAGTAGTCACGAGCTCGTGCCCGGGGCGCGGGGCGTGACAGAATGTCACAACTCTTTCCCCTTACAAAAATTTCATCCTCAAAATTTACAACAAACCCAGCTATCCAAAATAAATGGGGGTATTGATCTCATCATTTCCTCGCTTTCCCACGTAGCGCCTTTAGTTCCATGGTGCTCCCAAATGACTTTGGCTAATGGAATCGTCTTGTTCCTCAGAATTGCTCTTTCCAATCTTCGATCCTAACTGGTTTTTCCACATATGACACTCTGTCACCTACTTCGATGGTTTCGTAATCCAATACATGCGTCGGGTCCGGTTCATACCTCCGTAGCATTGACACATGGAAGACATTGTGTACTTGAGACAAGTTAGGCGGTAAGGCAAGCCTATAGGCCAAGGTCCCAATTCATTCCAAAATCTCAAAAGATCCTACGTACCTTGGACTTAGTTTTCTTTTCTTTCCAAATCGAGATAATCCTCTCATTGGCGACACCTTAAGGAAAACATGATCGCCTACTTGAAACTCCAGGGGTTTACGTCGTTTATCTCCATAACTTTTCTAACGACTCTGTGTTGTTTTTAGCCTATCCCGGATTATCTTCACCGCTTCCACCGATTGCTCTACCAGCTCTAGACTGTAATACTTCTTTTTCCAACTTCGTCCCAACAAATCGGAGTCCTGCAAGCTCTTCCGTAAAGCGCTTCAAAAGATGCCAATCGAATACTCTACTGATAACTGTTATTATATGAAAGCTCCACCAAATGCAGCTGATCCTCCCATCCACCTTTGAAGTCTATAACACACGCTTGTAACATATCCACGAGCATCTGCATCGTCCTCTCCGATTGTCCGTCAGTCTGCGGATGGTATGCCGTACTAAATTGTAGTTGAGTTCCCATGGCATCTTGAAGACTCTTCCATAAGTTCGCTGTGAACTTGGGATCTCTGTCCGATGTAATCGTCACGGGTACTCCATGTAGTATTACTATCCGCCGCATATACAATTCGGCATACCTATCTATCGCGAAGTCCTTTCGCACCGAAATGAAATGCGCAAACTTGATCAATCTGTCCACGACTACCCAAATAGAATCGTGACTTGTGAATCATTATGTATATATGTTATGTTCTAATTTCGAGACTCATCTCTGAATCATTTCTCCATCGAATGTGATTCCAGCCTATCCCGAACTAATGGGTGGCTTTTGCAGACGTTACGTGTATAGATTCTGTGATTCATATCATACTTAAGGCTATTCAGTTCATGGAGACTTTGGTTGTCATGTAATTGCGAGGGTCTATTACTAGTTCCGACGGTTTCGATCGTCATCGTTCGATTTAGGAAAATTTTACAAATTATACATTGGTTAAGCAGCATCACCCGCGCTCCAATCGTATAATGCTAGTAATGCATTCCTTAATCGTTCTTAGATCGTCCTTTTATGGCTCTAAATATCCCCTCGATAATCCTTATGGTCAAAGTGTTATTTCCTATTTGAGTTCCCTAGGTCCACGTACTTTGTCTCGCGTTAGCTTTTCCCTTCCGGTCAGTTAACTCGAGATTGATCAAATCCGAACGAGATACGACTGAAACATATCGTTAGATATATTCTCATTAATAAGTCTCGAAATAATAGAAAAAATCAGAATGTCACAAAAATAAAAATATGGACTAATTTTCTATATTTTGTGACCCAAATACTATTTTTCTTGATTTTTCATGTATTTTTTTTATTTTCCAAAAAATACTAAAAATGCAAAAAATATGAAAAATTATTTTTTTTTGTCAAAAGTGGTTCGTTAGGCGTGGCCAAGGTTATCAAAGTTAATTTTATAATTTTTCAACTTTTTATGAATTTTTTATTTATTTTTCAAAAATAAACTGCAAAAGACTAATCCAAAATCAGGTGTCAACAACTACTCCTCTTTGAAAGAAATCTCATAAGAGGTTTCTCTCAAAGATAAGAGACACTTGAGTCCTAATCGACTCAACTGGGAAAAATAAAAATGAATTCTTGACATTCAATCCTTCTTGCCCTACCAGTGTATGCTCTACTCATTCTATTCAGGATGAGATGGGAGAGAAAGAATAGAAAGACTTACCTGCTACTTAACTACCTGATGTTCACGTATATGCAATGTCCAACGGGTTCAAGTAGATATCTAGAGATTCGTCACCAAAGTATCCTAGGAAAGTTAAGCTCTAGCCTGTATGGTAAGCTAAACCAGAATGAGATTCATATATGATAGGAACCTAAGGAAGACACATCTCACCTGTGGAGATTTGCCTGGGGTTTTGATCCATTTGGTGGATCAAGCCATAAATGGGATTCATATCTAACAGGAACCTAGGGAAGACGCATCCCACCTGTGGGGATTTGCTTGGGGTTTTGATCCGTATGGCGGATTAAACCATAAATGCCTCGCCTTCTATAAGGCTTACTAGGGAAAAGGACTCGTTCTACCTGTGAGAACTCATTAGGAATTCGATCAGTCAGTGGATCAGTCCGGGAAAAGGTTCGCCTATTGAAAGGTTTACCTACATGAATGGTTCGTCTTACCTTTGAAGACTTGCCATGAATTCGATCCGTCAGTGGATTAGTCCGGGAAAGAGGTTCGCCTAATGAAAGGTTTACCTAAGGGAATGGTTCGTCTTACCTTTGAAAACTTACCTTGGATTCGAGAAAGGGTCACCTAATAACAAGGATTACCTATTCTAAGGTCTAAATGGGAATGTTGTATCCCAAGATGACTTGTCCCACTTTTTGGAACTTGTTAGAAAATTTCCTTAAGGTTAATCTAGCACTTGGTTTACCTATGGAATGACTTATCCTACATCTTGAGGAATTAATGGGGCTTTGTAAAGGGGGTATACCTGACTCTTAGATTTACCAAATAGACTATTCTGAGATTTATGGGTTACCTAAAATCTCATAGAAATCTGAATCCGAAAATTTTTCATAATGTGGGAGGCGCCATTTTTGGGATCTGGGGACTTCGGGTATCCTGTAAAAAACTCAAACCTATAAATTTTTCATTAAAAGGTATTTTTTTGGGATTTAGGGATTACATGAAATCTCACAAAAAGCTGAACTTGAAAGTTATCTTTTCGACATATGAGGTGCCATTCTAGGATCTAGAGACCCTAGGTATCTTAAAGATTTTTCATTAAAAGGTATTTTTCTGAGATATGGGGTTACTAGGGATCCTGCAGAAAAATAAGCTTGAAAACTTTTATTCACATAGCAAGGTATCCTTTTGGGATCTGGGATTACCATGAGTCCTGCAGAAGTTTAAAACAAGAAAGATGACATTATGAGATCTGGGGTTACCAGGAATCCGTTAGAAGCTTAGTCATATTAACTCTTCTTTACTAAGAAAGGCCTCCTTCTGGGATCTACGGTTACCATGGGTCCTACAGAAGTTTAAACCTGAAAATTCTTTCTTCACCAAGAAAACATTAGCAATCTTTAGGTGATAACAATAGTACAAAGCTTTATGGCTTAAGACGCAGTCGTGAAAAAAAAATGCATTATGATGTTAGAGGTTAGCCAAAGCATCTTGCAACACGTAAAGGTGATAAAAAATTCCTTGTAAGGAGAATCTGGATCAAACAATTTGAAAATTCCAAAAAAGTTTTTTTTAAACACCTTATTGGAGCATTTTCATCAAAGAGGGGCTCCTCACCGACTTTGATGTTGGTCTTTTCATGAAGAAAACGCTCGAATTTCTTGCTAACCTATAACTATGCTTTGGGGTCATTTGCAGTGTATACATTTAGATCGATTGGGAGGTCTTCCACGGGACCGTAATGTTGGGCTTGGACATGGTTTCCAATAGGGACTCACTTTTGAGTCGAGGCTTTTGAATAATAATTTTCGTCATCTGCTCCGGGTTTTCAAGTCAAGAAACCTGCAAAATGAGAAAAAAATATTTTTACTTGCACTTCTTCGAGCTAAGCTATACATTAACCCAAGTGTATTTGTCGAAAAAGATTGTCAAAGGTTGTAATGCTAATAAGATTGGAGATCGAAAAAAGCATGTTTTTTGCTCGAAATTGTAAAGGGTTTGACGCTGGTGATCATTACCGATTTGCCACCTATCCTATCCCTAATTGATGATTCTTTGAACAATATCTTCAGTCTTCTAAGAACATTATCGATTTTGGAAATGCATCCTTAATTCTAGGAAAACACGTCCAATCTTTCAAGAACGTTGTCTGTCTTCAAAGTTCTGCTTGGTTTTTTGGGAATGTCATTTGTCCTAAAAAATGTACATTCGTCTTTTGAATGTGCATGGGTCTTTAAAGAGCACCTCTATTGTTTGAGAGAATGCCAACTTTTGTGGTTGTCAGCGGATTATGACTCAACTGAGGAATAGCCTTTTGCTAATTAACTCCACTGGGGGTTCTCTCTCTACTCCTCCAAACTTTGTAGGGGATCGAGATATTTAGTAATCTTTTGATGTTTGTAAAATCAATCTCATGATTTTCAAGCATTTGGATGAGTGTCAGCCTTGCTCTTATTAGGCGTCTTAAATGCGCATGGATTTGGCTTTTTCTGCCCTTTTAAATCTCGTCTTTTCCTTTTTCTTTTGGGATCAACATTTATGATGATCATGTAAGATACACAATTTGAACCTTATCATGTCTGAACATTTGACTAAGAATTTTCTTGTAACTCTTATTTCTTGAACTCTTTTGTCTATGGGTGTCTTGTCGCTTTCGCCTTGGGCTGTGCAATGATCACCAATGCGGCTCATGAAATGAATATGCAGGCTCAACTGGGCTATGCAAAGGATAAAAGTATACAGGATAGAGAAACGAATGTATTTCCTCATCCTACGGCACCTGAATCAATGTATATCAACACACGAAGATTGATGTTAGTCCGAGTAAGAAAATTTCTAACCATTTTTCTTCTGATATTGCTAAACATACCTTTGTACAGCCCCAATGTGGGGTGGTTCTTGACAGTATTAAAGAATAAAAATCACCGCTCAAAGGCGTTGTCAATGATTACCTGTAGTGTTTGAGTAGAGAACAAATGCCTCCATCGTGCTAATCCATGTAACCGATGCGAATGACTCTTAAATCCATAAGTTTAAGTTTTTCTATCATTACACTCCTCTCATCTCTCAAGTTTGTATAGGACGTGTTTGGATTAGGCTTGCTTCTTATCTGAAGAAATATCATTTTAGACAGTTTAAATAACTCTTGTTGAGAAAAATCTCATTTTTCTCCAAACATTTTATCCTACCAGGGAATTTAAGATACATCATGCATGTTTGAGTCATGTTTGAATAACCTCTGATTCTAACATGTATGCAATGAATGCGATCGATAAGAGATTTAGCTTTCAAAACTTTGTTCTCTCTGGATTTGCCCATATTCATGATCATCTCTGGTTCCAAAAGATGATGGAGAACTTTCCAACAACCTTCCGTTGTTTCTATCTTCATTTGTCGTTCCTAGACAAAGAGATTAAAAACTGTGATGAGTGAAGGGTATATTGACGAGTGATGGAACATATACATATGACCTGATTCTATGCATTGGGACCATTTTGCCTTCAGTTACATTTTAACATTGACACCCTTAGGTTCTTCTCTTCAAACCCTACAAGATATAACACATGTTATGTATGTATGGATTTTTTTTGTAAAGAAAAATGTAAGTATGGATGCGTGATATGTAATGCAATGATTTCCATGGTGACTCGGATCATTTCAAAAAAACTAAATTAGCATTTGATTTTAATTTTAGGGATAATATTTCTTCATTGCGACGGAATTTACAGAATATCTCAGCTCATCTACTTTAGAGTTTACAAGAATTGAAGCCCTTCCTACAAGGACTTTCTTGGCAACATAAGGACCCTTCTAATTCGGAGTAAATTTACCTCCTGCATGAGCACCATTCGATAGAGTTTTTCTCACAACTAGATCATCCACCTCAAAATTTCTAGGCTTAACCTTCTTATTGAATAGCTTTGCTACCCTTTCTGGTAACTCTGACCATGACAGATTGCCTTAAGACATTTTTCGTCAATCAAGTTCAACTATTCACACTTGTGTTGAATCCATTCTGCTTCAGAAAGCTTAACTTCTGATAATACCCTCAAAGATGGAATCTTTCTTTTCACAGGTGGTTTTCATGCATAAATCAGGGAATAAGGAGTTGCCCCAATTGAAGTCCGAATCGAAATTTGGTATGCCATTAAAGCAAAGGGTAGCTTTCATGTCAATCACTGTAATTATCGGCTGTTTTTGCCAATATCTTCTTGATATTTTTATTTGCCGCTTCAACTGCTACATTCATCGATGGTAAAGGGACGAATTAAGATGTCGGATACAAAATGATCCTGTAGATCGTCATGTCGAATACCAAAATGGTCCAGCATATCGTCGCCAATCTTGTTATTTAGATTTGACCTATTGTCCGTGATAATCGCCTGGGGAGTACCATATCGAGAGATAATATCATTCTTGATAAACCTTGCCACACTCCTTGCAGTGACATTTGCGTAGGCATTGGCTTCTATCCATTTTCTAAAGTAATCAATTGCTACTAGAATAAAGCGATGACCATTCGATGCAGCTGGGTTAATTGGCCCGATCATATATATTCCCCTCATGGAGAACGACCAAGTTTCTGACATCTGATGAAGCACATTTGGAGGTGTGTTGATCTTATCACCATACTCCTGACATTGATAACACAAAGTCACGTGTTGGCTACAATCTGACTCGATGGTTATCTAGTAATAATCAAATCGCATGATCTTCTTTGCGAGGAGATGACTGTTCATATGTGGCCTACATACACCTTTGTGAATTTCCTTCACAAGTGCGCTTGCCTCTTTAGCGTCTATGTATCTCAACAACACTAAGTCAAATGACCTCTTGTAGAGGGTCTGACCACTAAGGAAAAACTTGGCAGCCATCTTGGCTATGTATTTTCTATCCTCAACCTGACATCCTTTGGGAAATTCTTCTTTTTAAAAAGTAATTTTTGATGTCAAGGTACCATGGCTCTCCATCAAATTCTTCTTCAATCAACATGCAGTAAGCAGGTTTCTTGATCATGCCAATCCTTAATGGTTCCACATCTAGTCCACCTACTACTTGTAACATTGAGGCTAATGTAGCTAATGCGTCTGCAAATTGGTTCTGCGCTTTGGACAAATACTCAAATGATACTTCTTCAAATTCAAGGGTCAATTCTTCCAAATACTCGTGATAAGGAATGAGTTTTGCATCCTTTGTATTCCATTCTCCTTGAGTATGAAGGATACTAAGCATGGAATCCACATAAACTTGTAACTTTCGTACTTTCATAGAGATGGCCAACTGTAGGCCCAAGATATACGCTTCGTATTCTGAAATGTTATTAGTGCAAGGAAACACCAGTTTTGTGGTAATTGGGTAATGTTGGCCTTCTAGAGATATCAATACTGCCACAGTGCCAGCTCTTGATAGATTGACTGTAGCGTCAAAATGCATGATTCATTAAACTTTTGATAACATTAAAATCTGATCTTCTATTTTTGTCTTATCTAGAGACACTATGTTTTGGGAACTCTCTACCAACATATCAGCTATTGCCGGTCTCTTTATGGATTTCTGAGGCGAACTCCTGATGTCAAACTCAAACAGCATTACCTGCCATTTGGCTAGCTTTCCAATCAAAGTAGGTTTCTCTAGAAGGTGCTTGATTGGGTCATTTTTCATCATCAACTGAATATGATAATGTAATGTATACTGCTTCAGCCTTCAAAGCACCCATACTGCTGCTACATAAGCTCTCTCAACATGAGCATAATTCATCTCAGATGTAGTGAACTTCTTGCTCAAACAATATATTGCTCTCTCCTTGCCATCTTCAGGACTTGTTTGAGCAAGCAAGGCTCCTAAAGACTCCTGATGAACTGTCAAATACATAGTTAAAGGATAACTCGGCATTGGTGGCATGAACACCGACGGAGTGATCAAGTATTCCTTAGTTTTTTTAAAAGCCTGATTACATTCTATATCACAGACTACCTTAGCATATTTCTTTAGCAGTTTGAAAATTGACTTAGCTACGTCTAACAGCTGGCTGATAAATCTGACGATATAATTCAATCTCCCTAAAAGACTCCTTAATTCTTTCACTATCAAGGGAGTTGTTATGTCATGAATAGCTTGAATTTTAGAAGGGTCAATTTCGATGCCCCTGCTACTGACCATAAATCCGGGAAGCTTCCAAGATTTCACCGCAAATATGCATTTATTAGGGTTCAACCTCAGCTTATATTTTCATAATCTTTCAAACAGCTTTCTTAGCACTTGAACGTGATGTTGTCCCGTTGGATTTAACGATCATATCATCAACTTATACTTCTAACTCTTTGTGGATCAAGTCATGGAACAAAGTCACGATAGCCTTCTAATATGTTGCCCCTATGTTCTTCAACCCAAAAGGCATCACCTTATAATAGAAATTTTCCCATGGGGTTGAGAATGAGGTTTTAGCTCTATCTTCTTTCTTTATTAGAATCTGATTATATCTACATAATCCATCTATGAATTAGAACAATTCATACCCTACTGTACTATCCATCAGTACGCCAATGTGAGGAGCCGAAAAATCATCTTTTGGACTCTCCTTGTTTAAGTGCCGATAATCCATGCAGACTCGAGCTCTTCCATCCTTCTTCATGATTAAGACTATGTTAGCAATCCAGTCCGAATATGGGATTGTTTCAATCAAGCGCACTTTAAGAAGTTTCATCATTTCTTCTTTAAATTTATCTGACAATTCAGCCTTCATTCGTCGTGCTTTCCTATTTTATCAGCTTAAAACTAGGATCAACGGCTAATGCATGTTCTACAATATCACGGTCCAAACCCAGCATATTTGCATATGACCATACAAAAATATCTTGATATTCCCTGAGCAACTCTATAACCCTGAATGCCTCTGTTTGAGATAAATGTCCTCCAATTTTCACCTTTGTAACGTTTTCAGAATCCTCCAGATTAATGACTACTGGTTCTTCTATAGTGGGAGGTCTAGATTCCTCGAAGGTATTCATTTCCCTTTGCATAACAACGTAGCCTTCATCATCTTCTTCTTCGATATCACAACAATAATCACCCTAATGATCCCAATCGCATCGTAATAACTTGGTATGCATGTTTGAGATGATATGTTTAAAATGTCAGATCTGGATTTACTACTGGAATCTCCCCTTCCTCTACTAACCACTTGAAATTTTTGTAGAAATACTCATTCAGCGGACTGTCGAACATCCTTGGTTTGCCTTTCCAATTACAAAAAGCTATAAAGAAATCCCTTTGTTTTACACGGCGTCCATGGCTTTTGCCTCTACCTCGGCCTAGCTTTCTCAAAATAAAGTCATTTGTTATGGCTAGCGTTATCATCTAGAGGGGATGAATAGGTGATTATAGTGCAATTTTCAAAGTTTATTGCGGAATTCAAATTGCACAGGCGTTATTCTGACGTCTCAGATGATTAAAACACAATATATCACTATGAGCGCTTTATATTCAGTTCAACTATCACAAGATATATAATATAATCAGAGTAAGGAATAGAGAATATTGCATAGAGAGTATATAGTGGTTTGGCTTTGGTTCAGCCTCCGTTCACTTCTTTGGCTATCAACCAATCGGCTGAATTCTACTAGTAACTGCTTGAGAGGTTACAGCTTAGTGGTCTCCTAGAAGCTCAAGATCCCATGCCTACACTCGACACTCTTGTGTACACATCTTCACAATTACAATGGATGGATCACGAAGAATATAAAATTTGAAGTACTCTCGATCTAAGAATTATGAACATTTTTCCCTCTTAACGCCAATCTTATTTCACAGCAACCTTGAGATGTCTTTTATACTCCTCCACCTCAAATCTAACAATTGAAAGGCTTCCAAAAAAGGTCATTCCAAAACTTCCCGTTTGGACAAAACAATTACCAAAAGAAGATCTCGTAGCCGTTGGGGATTGCCAAAAGAAAGTATTTCTCATTCACAAATCTTGAGTTTTCGTAGATGAATTCCTTCAATAGGCAAGTTTTGCTCGTCTCCTAAGATCCGCGTCCTTAATTGATTTCTATCCCCGATAATATTTAAGAACGATTCAGCTCGATTTTTGCCGTTGTGTTGTATCAATTTAGCACATTTAGAAATCCTCTTCAAGTTTTGATTAGTGCTCGTAAATACTCCTCTCAAAGCTTGAGCATCATTCCAGGGTCTGAGCTATCTCCACTTAACGTCTGAGCTCGACACAGCATTTGAGTCCTTTAGAGATCAACAATCTGAGCTAAACCTTTTTACCAGATTTAATCCTGTTCATCTCGCCACCAAAGAACAATCTACAAAACAAGTATTCCACAGCATTATCTCGAAACTTAAGAGTGCTTGGATTGTTTTGTCAATTTCAAAATCATCTAGGGATTTTTCTCAACAATCTCCCTCTTTTCATGATGACAAAACGATCCACAAAAGTATCAATTAATTGAATAATAAATGCGAGCAACTATAGTCTAGTTACTCTTAGTAGAGTCTTGCTAAAGAATGATTTTATCAATTCATTCTTTGTATTTCTAGTAAGAATAAGTTCTGAAGTTAACAAGTTGGTATTGCAATATCCTAAACAATTTCAGAACTTGTGATTACTCTAATATTATTGAATTTAAGCACAATCATAGTTTTAGAGCATTTAAGATGTATAATTATGTAATTCTAATTGATTTCATCACATGCACGATAATCTTGAGCAGCGTAACAAGTGAGAGCAAATATTTGTGATTTAGAATTACTACACAATAACTCAGAATTTGTAGTTTTAATACATGCTCAGATTATAGTGATTGTAACCTGTTTTGGCAAGAATGTTACCAAACATATAGATTAATGAAATGCTCAAAGTAAAGAACTTGTTCACCTATTCGACTTAAGAAAGAAATGATATTTCTTTCCAGATTTCATTTCTGAACATGAGAACTTGTGTTCTTGATTGAATTCTTAACTATCCAATCCTGTGAACTTGTATAAACTTCTTCTTATGCATATCTTGTTTGTACTCACGATGCATAGCTTTCTCAGCACAATACATTTACAGCTTGTATCAATCATTCATTATTGCTATTTTTGATATAGCATATATATTCCACAGCACAATACATTCACAGGTTTTCGTAGTTTCCCATAACGATACTTTTTGTAATTTCTCTATACCTTCTGTGGAGAACCATGCGTTTGTAACTTATCCCCCTTTTTGTCAGCAGTAGAAAAGGGTATAACCAAGGACCTTCACGGTCAAGCATAACTCATAATGTAAGGAGATAAAATGTTACTCCCCATCCGATGAATCATAAATGGCATAATCATTCAAAACTTGGTCAGAATATCAGCATAGACAAAATAACATCCCAAGTGGAATGAACATTCATCCAATAAGTTTTGCATCCAAAATTCTCAAATACAGAACCAATTACCAAAAAGAGTAAAAACATTTGACAAATGTTCAAAATCTTTTTAGGCTTGGGGTGTGGAGGTTGAGTTGATGTTGATGGGGCTGGAGTTGGTTGAGTGGTAGCATTGGATGACTCCCCCTGATGAGATATGAGTATAAGATTTGGCTTGAGAGATATTTGGAGGATTCAGAATAGAGCCGAAATACAGCAGATTTGGACATTTGAGATAACTTCATATTGATTTTTTCTTCTATCTTGTTCATCTTCTTTTCAGTTTGCTCAAGCTTTAAGCATGTGAGATAACATTTCTTCCCCATGTCAACATGTATATTTTGGCTTTTCAGACTCATTTCCTCTTTGAACTAAGTTATGTCAATATTTAAGCCTGTTATGAACTTTCTCAAGTTATCCTTGCATTCTCCTTGTTTGAACAAGATATCCCATAGTTTTTTTATATCTGATGTTTCTTCCTTTTTGTTTTTCTCTCAACAGTCATACATCTTCCCCTGTCTCTTGTCACTTTCTTTCTGCTTGATTTCTTCATCTATCTCTTCATTCATCTATGCTGACAATTTCTCAAGAGCATACATCCCAGGTAGGATGTAACTAGGGTCAAGCTGGTTTTCTTGAACGAGGAACCTGGCATATTCTACTCTGGCCATTTCTTGCTCGTGTTCCTTGCAAAATTTTATAAGATCTGGAATATTGAAGTCCCTAAGCAGTGGGTCAATACTGCGTTGAGCTTCTATTCTCTTTGGTGAAGCATTCTAAAATTCTTCTTCAGTTGATTTGGATGCAAATTCAACAACATCCTCCTCAGAGTCAAAACTGTTATTCATTATCAAATCTGTCACAGAATTTTTGTTAGTTCCTTATTCTTTGGCCTTTATGATAGCTTATCTAACAACCCCGGCAAGTTTGATTTTTCTCGCAAGAAAAAAGTAGCATTTTCAGCAGTAAGAGATTTTACCAGAATAGTAAGCCATTCAGATTCATGCTTCACTTGATGTGAGTCTTCATGAACTGATTTGGACAGCGTGAAGTCTTAAGAAAATTTCATCACTACCAATTTGAAAAATTCTTCCAGTTTTGGGTTAATGGCATCATTGAATCTGTCCATTCTCTATTCCATGTGATCCACTTTGAGATAGATCAAGCCAACCTTTTAAGATAAATTATCCATTAACCTTTTTAATTCATCTGCTAGCTTCTCTTTTAATTTCCCTGTTTCTTGAAAGAGTATCTTGTATAGTTCATGAGTTTGATGTTTTAACTAATTCTGAAAGTACATAATATCTTTTAACAATTCAGAAGTTGTGTTCAGGCTCGTTCCTTCCTCTTCATCTTCTTCAGATTCTGTTTCCATAGGATCCCTTTGAGAATTAGCTCCTTTGATTTCATGAGGCTGAATGCTATCCTCTCTATTTTCTTGTAGAAAAGCATGATACCAATCTATCATTTCCTTGTTATAGATGTCTTCTTCTTCCATTCTGACTTTTGATTCTTCCTTTCATTCATTTCTACCTTTCACCATGAACAATTCAGCAGTAAAGTGATTTTCTTCTTCCTCTAAATCACTCGGAGTGATTTTTAGGTCGTCATGAGATTTCGTTGAGGCAACAGAACTGTTGGAAGCCATGATAAATGGCAGAGAAGATTTTAGAGGATAGATTATTACTTTTTGAGAATTGAGGAAGCAAAAGTGCGCATATTCTTTTGGAGATAATGTTTAAATAGTAAGGTTACTAGCTTGTTTGGAAGTAATATATGATGATATGATTGATTTAATTTTGGAAGTAATATACCAATCTAGATCAATCAATTAAATCAATCAATCACGACAATCAACACAATCACAATATTTACAGAATATTTAGAGAGATTGTAGTAGTGCGTACCTTATTTGTTGTCAAAAATATAACTACTTACGCACCAAAAAAATTTGGATGATAAAACCTTAAGTTGTTCCCACTCAGAAGGTGTCATCTTCAGATGATGCTTTAAGTTCTGAGTTCCTAGTAGTCATTTAGCTTCTTCAAATGAAGTTTTGGCATCCTTTGCTTCTTTCATATATTCCTTTATGCTCTGAAGCAAAATCTTCCTGTCTAAATAACAGCTCAAATATGCATTATAGTAATACCTAATTCTTGTCTGATATAGTCAAATGTATTCTTATCAAGTGGCTTGGTGAATTTGTCAGCTAATTGAAGCTTTGAATCAACAAATTGAACGTTAACATTAACATTATGCACATGATCACGACTAAAATGATGCTTAATTTCAAAATGCTTAGCTCGTGAGTGCAGAGTTGGATTCTTGGTTAGTTGGATGGCACTTGTGTTGTCACATTTTATTTCCACGTTATGAGATTAAATACCAAAGTCCTTCAGTTGTTGCTTCATCCATAAGACTTGTGCACTCAACTTTCTAATGCAACATATTCAGTTTCCGCAGTTGATAGAACCTTAGTGTTTTGTTTCTTGGAAAACCAAGGCACTAGCATTGATCCTAGAAGTTGACATATGCCTGAAGTACTTTTCATGTCTAACTTACAACCTGTAAAGTCGGCATCTGAATATCCATGTAATAACAAATCTGATGTCTTAAGATACCATAGTCTTAGATTAGGATATGTTCTTATGTATTTGATGATTCTTTTGACTACAGTGAGATGTGACTCCTTAAGATCTAATTGAAATCTAGCACACATGCATACACTAAAAATGATGTTAGGTCTAGAAGCAGTAAGATATAACAATGAACCGATCATGCTCTGTATAGCTTCTAATCAATTTGTTTGTCCTATTCATCCTTATCTAGCTTAGATGAAGAAGACATTAGTGATTTAGTTTTCTTGTAATATTCCTGACCAAACTTCTTTGTCAGTTCAAGAGCATATTTCTCTTGATGTATGAAAGTGCCTTGTTCAGTCTAATTGAATTGCAATCCTAGGAAGAATGTAAGCTCTCCCATCATACTCATCTCAATTTCATTCTGCATGATCTGAGAGAAATTCTTGCAGAGATTTTCGTTAGATGATCCAAATATAATGTCATCTACATATATCTGAATAAGTAAAATTTCATTACCTTTCTTTTTAATAAATAAAGTTGTATCAAATTTAACTTTCTTAAAACCTTTGTTGGTAAGAAAATTATTTAACCTTCCATACCAGGCTCGTGGTGCTTGTTTGAGTTCATAGAGAGATTTTTGAAGTGTGCATATTTGATCTGTTCGCTTTAGATCTTCAAATCCTAGGGGTTGTTCAATGTAGACTTCTTCCTTGATACATCCATTCAAGAATGCACTCTTGACATCCATTTGATATAGTTTAAAGTCATAATAGCAAGCATAGGAGAGTAAGAGTCTGATAGATTCCAGTCTTGCTATTGGAGTATAAGTTTCATCATAGTCGATCATTTCTTCTTGAGAGTAGCCCTTTGCAACAAGTTGTCTTATTTCTGGTTACCTTGCCTTTGTCACCTAGTTTGTTTTTGAATACCCATTTGGTTTCAATAATAGGATGATCCTTTGGTCTTGGTACCAGTTCCAAAACTTCATTAAGTTTGAATTGATGTAACTCTTGTTGCATAGCTTCAATCCAGTTTTCATCTTCAAGAGCTTTTTCAATTCTTTTGTGTTCAAATTCAGAGACCAGAGCAAATGCATTCATTGCATTTCTTAGTTTAGATCCAGTTCTGATTCCTTCATCAATGTTTCCCATTATTTGATCTATAGGATGATTGGATCGGAATTTTCGATTTTTATTTTATTTTTCAAGCTCATCTGACTTGACTCTTCATCATTTGTGCCATGCCCCGTGTTCCTTAGGCGAGCGCGCGACATCCATAGTAAACCACTCAAGTCCCAGGATACGGCCCACGCGATACACGTGATATGAGATACCCATGCGGAAACGAAATGAACTTACTCCTACGGTCAAGTAAAAAGGAAACCTAGGATAATGACAACATATATATACATAACATAAACATGAGTTTATTCAAAAGATCAAAGATCAAACTAAAACCTTCAGATGGGCCAAGGAATATCAGGGGCTAACCAAAAGACAATGACTACCTAAGTCCCAAAATAAAATAACATGCCCTCAAAAGACTATCTCAAAGGATGACCCTTGATAAAAAAAAAAAAACGGAGACCACTAAGACGAACTACTAACTTCATCTTCGTCCTCGTCCTCAATTGGATCATAGTAAGGAAAAGTTTCAATGCGCACATCCAGAGAATCGTCCTCCATGGCGTCCTCCAGCTCGCCCTCTGAAGCAGATATCTCTATCACCTCGATATCCTCCTCAAAAGTAGGAATCTCCTCTAACACATTCTTCGATCCTACCATGGATATTTCCATCTCTACTTCGTCGCGAATGGGGTGGCACCAACAAGGTACTACGCCTCGAGGTACTTCTGTGGGCTTTAGGGGACCTGTGGTATCCTCACCGACTCTACGAAACCATACCTCGAACCTATGTGGCTTCCACGCCTCTCCTCCCTGATCAACCCAAACAACAGTACATTTCCTAGCATATATAGTACCCCGACCATGTAGGAACTCATCCAAATAGGCGGTCATCTCCTTCTGGTCGCCGAGACGAATTGGCAACATTCTTCAGGTTTAGGGTCTGAAAAAGTAGGTCCCACGACGGGGTGAGATTTACATCTCAGTAAGCTAGTCCCTAACCCTAGGCTAGACCATCAGTACACTCTGACACAGCTTCAAACCATAAGCAAAGGCATGTCAATCAACAGCATTGGCAAGCAGTCATCATAATGCAACAAAAAAGGCATATGGTAAACATTCATCAAGGCATACCATTAGGACGGTCTATTAATCACAACTCAATGCATGCATGAAGATACAAGATCAAGCTTAACATACTAGCGTCGTGGTTCATTTTATCCTCCTCGCTTGCGTCAAAACGCCTCAGGCATGGTCCATGTCAAATCGCCTCAGACCATGACAACACACAAACCCGCGTTATGCGCCTCAGGTTTTCAATGCCATACAAGGCAAGTGTCGACACATACATAAGTCTATCTCACGTCTCGATGCATCAGGATATCACTCATTGAAATCCCGTGTTCCGACGCATCAGGGTGCCAAAGCTCACAAGCTTATAAGTCCCACTTCCCTCTCAAGACTTCTTGATCGAGTATAGTTTATTGAACAGATAATGAATTTCTATCAAGTGAGACATCAACGCTACCCACTCACGAGGTAACTTCAAGCACATAGCATGTAATTCAGTCAAATACATACGCAACAATTTAGTCATGAGAATAACAACTTCTTATCATAAGAACACACATAACTTGCACTGTGATCATCTAGACCAACGATGAGTAACCAGTGTAATAAATCCACAAAGCTCGTCCAATTTAATCCCAACTACTCCAGTAGCATCCTAACGTCCTAACGAATGTTTAGGAAATACTTACCTTCCAATTTAATCCTTAAAAATCCCTCCAAACTCCTCCAATGATTTGGTTTTCTTGGTCCAAAAATAGGACAGCCACGCAACCTAGAGAAATTCATCCAAACGATCAATTTTTCTATTCCAATCGTCGTTCTACGGAGCATACACCTCGCTAACACCTCAACTGACGTTCTAATATATCTTTATGACGAATTTAAAACTTGGCGATACCTCCCACAACCCCCTAAGGGCTCGGTTTATCCAAACCGAAACAGGGCAGAACCAGTTCTGCCTTTCTTCTCCTCAATCAGTCTATAACTCAGCCCCAAACTTCGATTTACCACTAATTCAACTTGCCAAGATGTTATATTTTGTCTATAGATGTCTTATCAAGAATTTTAGAGCGAGTCGACATCACAAAGAGTCACGAACAGCCTCGATCCTACTCGACCTACCGGCGGTTATAACTGTCCTAGAAATATTGTCACAAAACAGCCATGGTTACCCCTCTAAACTCAATCAAATTCACAATTTTAGCTCAGCTAACACAATTACTATGAGCTAAGAGATCCTCACCGAAAATTTGAAGCAATTTGCAGTCTTGAAGTGGCAAAACGAAGACTTTCCCCCAACTTGGTCAAAATCTGCCTCGTCTGGACCTTTGTCCACTCAAATTGAGCTTATAATATGTCTATGAAAAGAAAAGACAATAATATTTCGTTTGTCGGTGGTTTTACCTTGATTCGATATCGAACAATAGAGATATGGCCGGAATAGTGAGACAGGTCGGGTCTAATCGGCTAGGACCTCTCGGCTAAGAGGAAGAAAATGAAGAAGAAAGTGAAGAGGGAGAGAGTGTGCCGAATTGAGTGAAGGAGAGAGAGAGAAAGGGATGTAGCTTAATCCACTTAGTGAACATCTTTTGAATGGTAGGTCAAAAGGGTTTATTAATTGTTAATCAATCAACTAATGCCACTTGTCTTCATCTAAATAATGACAATTGTCTCTCTCTCAATAATGTCTTGGCTCACATTGACTTTCATTGATCAATATTCTCTCACATTTTCGGCAGCCATAAGGATTGGATAATGACTAAAATACCCTTTTTCATTTGTTAAGACCCAGCCAAACCTTGAGGGGCAAAACGGTAATTTTGCTCTCGTCGTTCGAAACATCAATTTTTCAATTTAAATTTCCTTTGATGAGGCGACGTCCAATTCGATTAGAATGTTGAAATTCTTTATTTTCCATTTTCCAGTTTCGAGATTCATCTTTAGGTCATTTCTCTATCAAATGTAAATTTCATACTATCCCGAACTAACGGGCGACTTTTGCAGACGTTATGCGTATCGACTTTGTGATTCTCATCACACTTAAGGCTCGTAAATTCATGGCGACTTTGGTTGTCATGTAATTGCGATGGTCTATTACTAGCTCCGATAGTCTCGATCGTCAATATTCGATTTAGCAAAATTTTTCAAATTATATATTGGATAAGCAGCATCACCCTCACTCCAATCGTATAATGCTAGCAATGCATTCCTCAATCATTTTTAGATTGGCCTTTAATGGTTCTAAATACTCCTTCGGTAATCCTTAGGTCAAAGTGTCATTTTCTATTCGAGTTTTCTAGGTCCATATATCTTGTCTTGTGTTAGCTTTTCCCTTTTAGTAAGTTAACTCAAGATTGATCATATTCGAGCGAGATAAGACTAAAATACATTGTTAGTTATGTTTTCATTGATAAGTCTCGAAATGACGGAAAAAATCAGAATGTCACAACTCTTCCCCCCTTACAAAAATTTCGTCCTCGAAATTTACAATAAACCCAACAATCCAAACAAATGGGGGTATTGATGCCTCATCATTTCTTCGCTTTCCCACGTAGCGCCTTCGGTACTTTGACTAGTGAAATTGTCTTATTTCTCGGAACTTGCTCTTTTTGATCTTCGATTCTGATTGGTTTTTCCACATACGACACTCTATCATCCACCTCGATAGTCTCATAATCTAACGCATGTCTCGGGTCTGGCTCGTACTTCCTTAGCATTAACACATGAAAGACATTATGCTCTTGAGACAAGTTGGGTGGTAAGGCAAGTCTATAGGCTAAATTCCCAATCCATTTCAAAATTTCAAAAGGACCTACGTACCTTGGACTCAGTTTTCATTTCTTTCCAAATCGAGATAGTCCTCTCATCGGCGATACTTTAAGGAAAATATGATCACCAATTCGAAACTCCAAGGGCTTGCGTCGTTTGTCAACATAACTTATCTAACGACTTTGTGTCATTTGGCGTAAGTTCTGGTACATTTTCGTGCTGCCTGGATGGATACTATAATTGCTTCTATGAGCTTCCGATAGAATTCTTTCCCTAAGCTCTTCATCGTTGGGTACACACAAACGCCCTCGAAATCTCAAAATTCCGTCTTCGGACGCCTGGAATTTTGGCTTACTTTTTGTTATATCCATCTCAAGAATCTTCTGAATTTCTAGGTCCGTAAGTTGCAAGGCTTTTATCCTTTCTTGGATCTCAGGTTTTATTCTCAAGGTCGCTATCAAACTGGATATTTGACAAACTTCTAGCTTGAATTCAAAGTCTCTTAGTCCTTCGACTAAAGACCATCCTTTAACCAACAGATGTGCAATGCTTGATTTCCGACTAAGTGCATCCGCGACTCTATTCGCTTTTTCAGGCTGATACAAAATGTCGCAGTCATAATCTTTAAGCAATTCCATCCACCAGCGTTGTCTCATATTTAATTCCTTCTGGGAAAAAAGGTACTTAAAGCTTTGGTGGTTCGTATAAATTTGGAATTTTTCGCCACACAAATAATGCCTTCAGATCTTCAAGGGAAAAATAATCACAGCTAATTCCAAGTCATGAGTTGGATAATTCATGTTTTGAGGTCTCAATTGTCGTTACGCATAGGCGACCACTCTTCCATGTTGCATTAGCACATAGCCTAGTCCATTTAGCGAAGCATCTATATATATCTCATATCCTCCTGGTCCAGAAGGGATTGTTAGCATCGGTACAATCGTCAACCGATGCTTAAGCTCTTGGAAGCTCCTTTCACACTTATCCATCCACTCAAACTTCGTTTCCTTCTTAGTTAACCTCGTCAACAGAATGGCTATAGATGAAATTTTTTCCACAAAGCGTCAGTAATAACCTCTCAGTCCTAGAAAATTCCGGACTTCCGTAACCGTAGTAGGTCTAGGCCAATTCATGACGGCTTCAATTTTCGCAGGGTCTACAGCAATTCCTTCTCCGGATACTACATGGTCAAGAAACACTACTTTATTCAACCAGAACTCGCATTTGCTAAACTTAGCATAAAGCGAGTGTTCCCTCAAAGTCTGCAAGACAATCCTCAAATGCCTTCTATGCTCTTCGTCACTCCTTGAGTAAATCAAAATATCGTCAATAAAGACAATAACAAACCTATCCAAGAATTCCTTAAACACTTGATGCATAATTCATAAATGTAGCTGGAGCATTTATCAATCCAAAAGGCATAATGGTGAACTCGTAATGGCCATACCTCATTCTAAAAGCTGTCTTCGGTATGTCCTCTTTCTTAATTCTTAACTGATGATAACCAGTCCTCATATCTATTTTAGAGAACACAGAAGCTCTTTGCAACTGATCGAATAAATCGTCAATTCTCGGCAACGGATACTTGTTCTTGATAGTTACTTGGTTTAGCTATCTATAATTATTGCATTAATGCAAGGATCCATCCTTTTTCCTCACAAACAACACCGGCGCTTCCCACGGTGAAGTACTTGGTCGAATAAATCATTTATCTAATAGTTCTTGAATTTGCACCTTTAACTCTTTCAACTCTGATAGGGACATCCTATAAGGTGCCTTCAAGATCGGCTCCGTTCCAGGAGCTAATTCAATCACAAATTCAATTTCCCTCTCCAATGGCAATCCGAGCAATTCTTGAGGAAAGACATCAGGGAATTCACATACCACATGGATACTTTCTAACTTAGGTTCCACGGCAGTCGTATCCATTACCACAACCAAATAAACTTGACATCCTTCGGTCATCAACTTTGTCGCTTCAAGTAATGAGATTAAAGGAATCGAGATTCCTCTTCAACTTCCCATAAATTCGAAATTAGGGCGACCATTCGGATTAAAACGGATTACCCTGCTACCACAATCAACTGCCCTTTGCTTACCTAATCAATCCATTCCAACAATCACATCAAACTCGTACATAGGCAACACAGCCAACTCTATACTCTCTTTGCTACCACCAATAACTATCTTACAGTTAGCACAGTCTAGTGAAACCAATACATTATCCTTTAACGAGAGGGTAACATGCAGCGTCACGTTCAACTATTTCAACTTCATATTAACCAAATCAGCAAATTGGGCAAACACGAAAGAATGTGAAGCGCCAGGGTTAAATAAGGCATAAGCAGCTTGGTCGCACAAATAAATCGTACATGTGACCACGCCAAATGCTTCCCCCGCCTCCTTTCGTGCCACAACGTACACCCTTTCTTAAGCGGACGATCGATTCTAGTCACTCTGTGGAACCACAGTTGGTGGTCCTACCTGCGGTTGATGTCCTTGCGGTCTAGGTCCTAGGGCTTGGTTAGGACAACTTCTCATCTGATGACCCAACTGGCCACACTTAAAGCACGCTCCGGTCCTAGCTGGCAAGGTCCGTTTCCATGCCTCCTACCACAAAGACGGCAGTTCCAGTTTCCTTGGTGCGGTGGTTTCCCAATGCTCTTCCTTATCAAAGGGACGAAACGTCTATTACTAGACATAAGTTTCTTACCCATCTGGCGATTATCTCGGAATGAACCAAACCACGATCTAGATGCGGCTGTTCTTTCCTTCACATCTCTTTCTATCATTTGAGTTCGCTCATAAATCTCCTTATAGGTTCTAAAGTTTAGGGCCACCATTTGGTTGCGAATTTCGGGCCTCAATCCGTCTCGAAACCTCCTCGCCTTTTTCAGTGGGTCCTCTAGTGACCTCGGTGCGTACCTTGACAGCCTAGCAAATTTAGCTTTATATTGATCCACTGTCAGATGATTCTGGAGCAACCATTGAAATTCCACTCACTTTTGCACGCCGTCTCGGAAAAATATTTGTCGTTAAATGCGGTAGCAAATGTAGCCCAAGTTAAGGCAGTACCTTCCGAGAATACTCCGTTCTTGGAGGCTGTCACGCCCCGAGCCTGGCGGGCACGCGAGCATCCCACCTTCACCGTTACCTTTAATGAGCTCTAGGATCCAACAGCCAATAACTTACAACTCTATATGAAGCATGCATGCATGCGAAAGCGATGCCAACTCCATTACAAATGCAGCAACACACGATGACTAAGGACACAAGGGTACCCCTTTTATAAAAGGTTAATCATACTTCAGAGGTTACAAATCTAAATCCCCAAGAGTATCATTATTCAACCCTAAGGTCACAAAAGGAAAGTCTTTATTTTCCTCCAATGACTTCGTCAAATGCCAATCCATGGCAAATTCGATTTTCTTCATCGGGGACCTGAAAATGTTGCCCACAACGAGGTGAGATATAAATCTTAGTAAAGTAGGTCTTAACCCTAGGTTAGGCAGTCATAAACATCAGCATTTCATGGAAACAATCACATGAGGCATTCAATTATCAACAGTCATGCAGATGTCAGACAGGCAGACATGGAATGACAACACATCTCTAAGATCATGCACACACCGCCATGTCACACCACCACTTTCACCTTTCACACTTGCCTCATTCTCATGCCCGCATTTAGAATGCATCAGGCTCGGTCCGCGTAAACGCATTAGACCGTCATTAACAACCCGCGTAAACGCATCAGGTTTCAATGTTACTCCAAGCCAGTGTCGACACATCACAACTCTGTCCCACGTTTCAACGCATCAGGACTATGGCCTTCTCAACTCCGCGTCTCATACGTATTAGGGTGCCATACACTCCAACCTCGCGCCTTAGGGTATTCATTCCACCACCCCACGTCTCATAGGCATCAAGGTCTTGCCTCGTCTCCGTCATGCCACAATCACAAATCATGCACACAAGGCCGAGTGCAACTCATGCATAAACAATGCATCCATGGCATGCAAGACGATCCAATCAACGTGCAAACAAGGTAGCCAATTCAAAGCACGTATATTAGCACACATACAATCCTCTGTACCATCCTAAGACGCACAAGGAACAATCTCATAAAAACCTTTCAAGAATCACCCAAAATTTACTCGACTCGCCCAATCGAGTTCAATCTTCCTCTCAATGGTCCAAGAACAAACCCACCGTGCAACCTAGGAAAATCCAACCAATTGTCAATTTCTCTTGTCCAATTCACCCTCCATGAACCACCAACCTTAATAACACATTCCTCAACATTCTAACATGTCTCATTGATGAATTTGAGACTCAAAATCAACAGCCAACGGCCTCCACGGAACCGGTTTATATAGAATCGAACTGGGCTATGTTTGGTTCTGTGTAAACTAAGCATATCCAGCAATTAACCTACTCCAAATCCACCATTTACACATTAATCTACTTGCTAACATGTATATCTAAGGGTTTATGAGGCTCACCGAAGATTTGAAGTCGAGTCGTCGCCGGAAATCCCTTGAAAGTCGCTGGTTCCCTCAAGTCCTTAAACCGGCAGTTTTTGTCCAACAATCACAAGGCCTATTTGGGGTCAAAACTTCATCAAATTGACCTCAACTTTTTATCACAGATCACTCTACAAGTCCCCTAGACCTTCCTCAAAATTTGGTCGCAAGAATCTAATGTTTCGAGGTTCTAAGAGGTCAAAATCGCTACCTACCTCAGATTGTGTCAGTTTCCATCGGCTTTCGGGAGAATGGCTGGCCGAAGCTCCTCGGTGGGTCAATCAACGTGCTTCCACTTCAAGGACGTCAGCAAGAGGCTGATCTAGGCGTGGGTGGTTGGTTCGCCGACCAAAAGTCGCCGGAAGTGGTCGTCAGAGCTGGCGAATGGGCGGCAAAAGTTCGGTCGGCTGGAGCAGTTCACGGCAAAGAGAGGAAGAAGAGGAAGAAGGCTCACGGTGAAATAAGGTAAATGGCCAGCCAAGAGAGAGAGTGAAAAGCTATATTCAATCTTCAAAGTCAAAGGTTGAATGGTAGTTGGCAAAAAAAATGGATAGGATCACTCTTTAGCTAATCTATTGATACATGTCCTAAATGTCAATCAAGGTGATCCAATAGCCACAATCTCTCCTAATTTTCGGTGGCTCTTGGGGTGGTTGAATGACCAAAATGCCCTCCTTCAATTGCATAAGCAAGGTTAAAGCTTTGAGGGGCAAAATTGTAATTTTACCCCCCGACGTCGGGAACGTCGTTTTTCTCAATTCAATATTCTTCGACATGGCGACGACCAATCCAAAGATGACGTTGGAATTCTTGATTCTCTATTTTCAATTTTGAAGACTTGTTTTTGATTGTTTTCTCTATCAGACGTGGTTCCAACCTATCCTGAACCGACGGGCGGCTTTTGCAGATGTTACGCGTATCGACCCTATGATTCATATCACATTTAGGGCTTGTCAATTCATGGCGACTTTAGTTGTCATGAAATTATGAGGGTCTATCACTAGTTCCTATGGTCTCGATCGTCACTGTCCGATTTAGGAGAATTTTGCAAATTATACGTTGGTTAAGTGGCATCACCCGGCTCCAATCGTATAATGCTAGCAATGCATTCCTTAATCGTTCTTAGATTGGCCTTTTGTGGTTCTAAATGTCCCCTCGACAATCCTTATGGTCAAAGCGTCAATTCCCATTCGAGTTCCCTAGGTCCACGTTCCTTGTCTCGCGTTAGCCTTTCCCTTTTGGTCAGTCAACTCAAATTGATCAGATTCGAGCGGAATATGACTGAAACACATCGCTAGATATACTTCTCGTTAATGAGTCTGAAAATGACTGGGATATCAAAATGTCACAACTCTTCCCCCTTACAAAAATTTCATCCTCGAAATTTACATCTAACTTAATTACTCAAACAAATGAGGGTGTTGTCGCCTCATCGTCTCTTCGTTTTCCCACGGGGCGCCTTCGGTTCCATGGTGCTCCCATACGACTTTGACCAATGGAATCGTCTTATTCCTTAGAGTTTGCTCCTTCCGGTCTTCGATCCTGATCGGCTTCTCCACGTAGGATACTCAGTCGTCCACTTTTATGACCTCATAATCCAGCACATGTGTCGGGTTTGGTTCATATTTTCGTAGCATTGACACATGGAAGACATTATGCACCTGGGATAGATTAGGCGGCAAGGCAAGCTTGTAGGCCAAGGTTCCAATCCGGTCCAGTATCTTGAATGGGCCTCAGTTTTTCCTTCTTTTCAAATCGTGATAATCCTCTCATCGGCGACACCTTGAGGAAGACATGATCGCCCACTTGAAACTCCAAAGGCTTACGCCGCTTATCCGCATGGCTCTTCTGATAACTCTGTGTCGTCCTTAGCCTATCTCGGATTATTTTCACTGCTTCCACCGATTGCTCTACCAACTCTAGGCCTGTGATACTTCTTTCTCCAACCTCATCCCAGCAAATCGGGGTTATGCAAGCCCTTCCATAGAGCACTTCAAATGGTGCCATTTGGATACTCTGCTGGTAGCTATTATTGTATTTGAATTCCACCAAATGTAGCTGATCCTCTCACCCACCTTTAAAATCTATGACGCATGCTCGCAGCATATCCTCAAGCGTTCACATTATCTCTTTCATTTGTCCATAACCATTATTACTAAACCCTTGCCAGAATGCACTCCTTAATGTCCATACCATTCGACGTATCGCCCCCTTCAAACTTCCTTTCATACCAACCGAGATTCAAGGGCTTTATCAATTTGCCCTCCATTAACCAAATCGAGTTATGGCTCTCTCGACTCCTTAAACAATTACACGATTACTTCCGTAGTAATCCATTCTCGATTCCATCTGAAAATTCTCTTGGATCAAAGTGGTCCTTCAACTTTCGTGGTCATGTCTTTTCCTTTTATCGGCACATCTAGTGCTCAACTATATGATAGATAAATTTCAACTTTCAACCTTTATCACCGATAGTATATATATGTATCTTGGCACATCTTTGTGCCATCTCCAGGAACACCATAATCCTCCTCTCGACTTTTGATGAGGTCGTCTCCTTAAGTTTCCCTTCAATAATGGACTCGTACTTCCGTCCTTAGGGTCTCAAGGGTTCCATCTATTCCTATAACCCCTCAAGTATCGATGTTCGATCATGGCAACACCTCAATTCTCTTCTGGTCTTCAGGTTAGGTGTTTCCGGTGGCCGTCAATTAGTCATTTCACAACTTCCAGTTTAGAGGTTGAATTTTTTATTTCTCGAGGGAAGATCCGTCCCTCCATCGCCAATTAAACAATGCTCAATTCTTAGTTGTAAGCATCTGCTAAATAATTCACCCTTCCTTGGCGATACGAATATCGCTATAACAACACTTGGGTGATCTCTTTGTTCCACATGCTTCGCCTTCAATTCCCTTTAGGCAATCCCCACTCTCAACCTCTTTTAATTCACATAACTTCAAGATCTTTCTTTAAACATGTTACGTTCTCATATTCACAAGCAGTTTCACGCATCAGAGTTACCTTTTATTCAATTCCCCTCGGAAAACTGCTACCTTATACTCTTGTGGTAGGTATAGCCTTGAAAAATTCTTTCACTCAAACAACATTCCCCAACTTTATCGCGAGGACACTCGCAACCCACTCCAATCATGCTCTAAGCATTCCAACTCCTATGGCCTTATCATCACGATGTATATGCAATGCCCACTTCCGGTTGCCTTGCTATGCCTCAAGTTTCATTCTTGTCGCATCATTGCGACCCTTATGTGCGTTTCAATTTCCAACTGAAATTGTCATAAACGGCGTAATCATCAGCTTAACTCGAGTCCTTGTAAACTCTTTTCACGTTCATTCACCCATTCGTGTTACATCTCATCCTTAATCCATTTTACCAATGGAACAGCTCTTGTGGAGAATCTTTCCACGGTCCGTCTATTACAATTCGTCAATTCCAGGAACTTTCAACTTCTAGCAACCCACATCGACTCTAGTCGATTTATCACTCATTCTACTCCTCCAAGGCTCTACAGAGATTTCATTTCTCAGAGATTTCACGATTGAAAAATCTTACCTTATTAGATCCATAGCCCGTGCCCTTCACATTTAGCATATAACAAGCATCTCCTTAGAGTCCATAGGACACTCTCAAATGCTGTTCATGTTTCTTATGACTCCTTAAATGAGTCCAATCCTCGTCTCTCAAGACGGTAGCAACCAACTCAATCATTCCTTGGGCACTTAATTCGACTATTATCAACTTCTTTCTACCAAGTGTCGAATCCTCCAACTATTCCTCGCACTTTTCACTTGAGAGCTTAAACCTTGGCTCTTTGTTGTCACGGGTCTCCTCTAGGACCGCACAACATTTTATTTATTCTTGGCACTCTTTTCTCGAGAAGCATTAGCCTTTTAGCCTCTGAGTTCCATAACTCGCTAATGCGACCTTATCCCAATTCCGTTCGTTCCACTAAACATCAACATCATCCTGAAATTCAACATTGTCCACAAGACAGTCTCTCAGATTTCACTTCCAGGAATCATTCAAGTTCTGTGTCTTCTTTCCCAGTCTAGACGCTCCATCTTAATATCAAGACAGTTAGGATTTTTCTCCTTCTTCCACACTAGGGTCTCTTACCATGTGAGGGAAGCTTACACTTTAATGGCATTCTCTTATTTCAAATCCACCATGTCCTTCCTATTCCATAGGACGTCGATCTTGGAATTTGTGCCAACGGCGGTGTTTTACTCCAAAACATAGATGCCACCATACTTAGCATTCTTCTTCCCATATTTAGTCACCTCAAGCGACAATATCTGTTCGTCATTGGTCTCCACCAGTTCACTTATCGAATGCTCAATTTGATTACCTCAACTCACTTTGCAAGTATTCTCTAAGCGCTCTTTTCGTTTACTAAATCATTCACTAGAATCACAACCGGTCAGGTCTATCAAGTCCATTCACTTTCCTTTTCATCAACGACCAATTCATAGTCCAATGGCCCTTTAAGAACAATGCCATATTCTTTAGGGAACAGTAACTCATGATTTCATTTCTCATGTTCCGATTCAATCAACCGATCCCAAGAAATCATTAATTCCAGGCAAACTAGCATGCTGATTTTTTCTCGACTCCTTCGATAACAGAAAAGACAGACTACCCATTTTTCACTCTGTGTCTTACACCAATGTAATCAACCATTTCCCGTAGGCACGTTCCAAATTCAAAATGAACGTTTCTTTGCTCGTAATCCATGAGTAAGAGGTCTCTTATTCATAAGTCTTTCGATCATTCTTCTCTTTTGCTGAGTTCCATTACCGTTCCTCAAAATCAGGAATAACAACCAGTCATAAGGTTTTCAAGTTCCAATCCATTCAAGGATTTACTTATTTTATTCGAGGGTCCTTGACCACTCTTAACATATTTAGGCAACCTTACGAACTTCGTCTCACATTGGTCAATCATCCTCTGATCCTTACAAAACTATCAGGATCCCTACAACCTTTACCTTCGAGCTATCTCAGAAGGATACTTTTCGTTGAATAACTCAATAGGGGTAGTCTAGGCATATATCACGTTTTCGAGGAAATCCTTCCTTTGGTGACCTTCCACTAATTATCAACAGCCTCTTAAGACTACAACTGCCAGGGTCACTTTCTTTCCTTAGCGTACCCAACACCTCTAAGGTTTCCTTATCAAGATCCCCAATCCAGAGGGAGACAATTTCAAATCTCATCCCTCTACCTGACTCAATCAATCTCAACCTTATACATAGTTTCACAAGCTTTTCCAAACTCTTGGGGTCTTTCCCATGCATTCAATTTAGAAAATATTAACTCAGAGTCACCTTTCTCGTGATTTTCATCATTTTAACTCATCAGTACTAGCATCTGTCACCATAGTGACTTAGACAATCATGGCAGCTCCTCCTCGAGCTTGCTTAATCAACAAATTTTCTCATTTCTATTTAATGTTCTCACGACCCATTGAGCTCTTGGGTCTTGTACGATTAACAGATCGAGCCATATTCTCTTTTGGTACTCATACTCCAATCGCCCATTTTTACTCAATTCTCATGATCCATATCAGTTCTCGGATATTCCATACCATGTATACTCGAGCCCATTGCTCTTCTATGACCATACCTTGGTCATTCAACCTTATTAGATTCTCATGTCACTTGAACCACTATAATTCCCTTCAGGAATAAAAAACTCAAGTCATATATTCAAGTCTAGCAGTCTCAGGCTGCCTATCTCATCATTTATCACCATCAAGCAACCATCCTATGGTCCCTATGCAACTCTCAACTAATTGCCAATTATCTAAGGATTCCAAATCGTCCTTAAGAAGCAGCCACATATCAAACTAGCCTTCATGAGGCAACTTCTCAATTAACAGTCATCACTAGGCAAGCCTCAACTAGGCTAAAACTCAACTAGGCCAATATCCAGCAAATATTCAAGGTGTTACTTCTATAAGTCAATCGCGCAAACTCAAAGCATAAGGCATCTGCCACTTCATTACAAACTCGACATGTTATCTCAATTTCAAAAGACATCAGTTCAAAGAGTACAAACCTCCTATGCCGTCTAATCCCTCAATTAGACCTTGGCCAAGGCAATCACACGATACCAATTACAAACATGCCCAACATGCCAATCATAAACATCACTTTTCCTTTCAAACGGCACCCACCACCAAGCACAAAGCTTTTATTTATGCCAATCACATGCATCATTTCACATGTCATGCCACTTTTGAATATCTTCTTCGAGGATCAATCTTATGCCATACATCTCTTAACCACAATTAGACTCGATCTAATACCTAGACTTTCTCTTTCAAGTTATGACTTGAGTCATTCCTGCCTCTTGCCATCTTAGAAGCTTGCTAGGAGCCGCTCCTTGTCCGAACCTCTCTATCCCGGCGATCACTCCCCGCTCTCATCAAACTTGGCCGTTGCAGGTTGTCCCAAGTCATACATTTACGGAGAAAGCCCCGTTCTACATGTCCCATACCATGTTTCATTACATTTTATAGGTATCCCATCAACTTGTCTCATACCAAGCGACAATTTATTAAGTCCAACAGCGATAAGTTCATGCATGCACCATGATCAACTTTCGTTTCAAAGCCACAAACACAAGCACAACATGACTTCCTCACCACTTGTCATATCAAAATCGCCTTCAGATCAATTCCTATCCATTGAAGAGTTCTAATTCCACCAATGATCGTCACATCTCACAGATCAATTGCCTATATTCAACCATGTACCTCAAGTGGAGTCGCTAACTAAATCAAATCCATAGGCATTCGATCACGTCTGGTCTTTAATCCATATATTCCTTATCTGCTCCCTTGTATGCATCTCATCTCATATCATCCAAGACTGTCAATAGCAATCAATAACTAAACCATCAAGATATCACGCAATTCAAGCCTGAATTCACTATCATTAGTCGCCTCTTTATAACTCGTACTTCTCAAGTTGGGTCATTGACAAACCAAGATCACAATCATACACTTCAATTGACCCTTCATTCATAAGTTATTCTCTAGCAACCCCAAATCCAAGCTTATGACTCCTCAATTTCTATTCACTTCCTTGTGAGCCCTTAAATCGGCACTAGAACCATTAGAATACTACACAAGTTCAAGCCTATAGTCCTCAAGATTCAGCAATCCATGCTTATCCCTCAAGGTCTCACTACCTAATTGTCCTTAAGTCATCGCTCCTTATCACTCCAAGTCTCAATCAGATTGGATCGAGCTGACCTCATTCTGATACCACTCAAACGGGGATGTCACACCCCGAGCCTGGCGGGCACACGAGCATCCCACCTTCGTTGTTACCTTCAATGAGCTCCAAGATCCAACGACCAATAACTTATAACTCTATATGAAGCATGCATGCGAAAGCGATGCCAACTCTATTACAAATACAGCAACACATGATGACTAAGGACACAAGGGTACCCCTTTTATAAAGGTCAATCATACTTCAGATGTTATAAATCTAAATCTCCAAGAATATCATTTTTCAACCCTAAGGTCACAAAAGGGAATTCTTTATTTTCCTCCAATGACTTCGTCAAATGCCAATCCATGGCAAACTCGATTTTTTTCGTCGGGGACCTGAAAATGTTGCCCACAACAAGGTGATATATAAATCTCAGTAAGGTAGGTCATAATCCTAGGTTAAGCCGACCGTCTACTCAGGCAGTCATAAACATTAGCGTTTCATGCAAACAAACACATAAGGCATTCAATTATCAACAGTCATGCAGATGTCAGACAGACAGACATGACATCACAACACTTCTCTAAGATCATGCACACACCGCCATGTCACACCACCACTTCCACCTTTCACACCTGCCTCATTCTCATGCCCGCGTTTAGAAAGCATCAGGCTCGATCCGCGTGAATGCATCAGACCGTCATTGACAACCTTCGTAAACGCATCAAGTTTCAATGTTACTCCAGGCTAGTGTCGACACATCACAACTCCGTCTCGCGTTTCAACGCATCAGGACTATGCCCTTCTCAACCCCGCGTCTCATACGCATCAGGGTGCCAAACACTCCAACCCCGCGCCTCAGCGCCTCAGGGTATTTATTCCGCCACCTCGCGTCTCATACGCATCAAGGTCTCGCCTCGCCTCTGTCATGCCACAATCACAAATCATGCACACAAGGTCGAGTGCAACTCATGCATAAACAATGCATCCATGGCATGCAGGACAATTCAATCAATGTGCAAACAAGATAGCCAATTCAAAGTATGAATATTAGCACACATGTAATCCTCTATACCATCCTAAGACGCATAAGGAACAGTCTCATAAAAACCTTTCAAGAATCACCCAAAATTTACTCGACTCGCCCAATCGAGTTCAATCTTCCTATGTTAGGTTTAGGGTTCTCTTACCTTAAGCTTGATCCCACAAAAACCCTCTCCTCAAGCCCTCAACAATTCAGTCTCAGTGGTCCAAGAATAAACCCACCGTGCAACCTAGGAAAATCCAACCAATTGTCAATTTCTCTTGTCCAATTCACCCATCCATGAACCACCAACCTTAATAACACATTCCTCAGCATCCTAACATGTCTCATTGATGAATTTGAGACTCAAAACCAATAGCCAACAGCCTCCATAGAATCGATTTACACAGAATCGAACCGGGCTATGTTCGGTTCTATGTAAACCGAGCACATCCAACCATTAACCTACTCCAAATCCATCATTTACTCACTAACCTACTTGCTAACATGTATAACTAAGGGTTTATGAGGCTCATCGAAGATTTGAAGCCGAGTCGTCGCCGGAAATCCCTTGAAAGTCGCCGGTTCTCTCAAGTCCTTAAATCGGCAATTTATGTCCAACAATCACAAGACCCATTTGTGGTCAAAACTTCATCAAATTGACCTTAAATTTTTACCACAGATCACTCTACAAGTCCCCTGGACCTCCACAAAATTTGGTCTCAAGAGTCCAACGTTTCGAGGTTCTAAGAGGTCAGAATCACTGCCTACCTCAGATTGTGTCGGTTTCCATCGGCTTCCGGGAGAATGGCTAGCCGGAGCTCCTCGATGGGTCAATCGGCATTCTTCCACTTCGAGGATGTCGGCAAGAGGCTGAGCTAGGCATGGGTGGTCGGCTTGCTGGCCAAAGGTCACCGAAAGTGGTTATCGGAGAGGGCGAACGGGCGGCACAGGTTCGGTCGGTTGGAGCAGTTCACGGCAAAGAGAGGAAGAAGAGGTAGAAGAAGGCTCACGATGAAATGATGTAAATGGCCGGCCAAGAGATAGAGTAAGAAGCTATATTCAACCTTCAAAGTCAAAGGTTGAATGGTAGTTGGCAAAAAAAATGGACATGACCACTCTTTAGCTAATCCATTGACACATGTCCTAAGTGTCAATCAAGGTGATCCAATGGCCACAATCTCTCCCAATTTTTGGTGGCTCTTGGGGTGATTGAAAGACCAAAACTCCCTCCTTCAATTGCATAAGCAAGGTTAAAACTTTGAGGGGGCAAAATGGTAATTTGACCCCCGACGTCGGGAACATCATTTTCTCATTCCAATATTCTTCGACATGGCGACGGCCATTCCAAACATGATGTTGGAACTCTTGATTCTCCATTTTCAATTTTCAAGACTCGTTTCTGATTGTTTTCTCTATCAGACGTGGTTCCAGCCTATCACAAACCGACGGGCGGCTGTTGTAGACGTTACGCGTATCGACCTTGTGATTCATATCACATTTAGGGCTTGTCAATTCATGGCGACTTTGGTTGTCATGTAATTGTGAGGGTCTATCACTATTTCCTATGGTCTCAATCGTCACTGTCCGATTTAGGAGAATTTTGCAAATTATACGTTGGTTAAGCGGCATTAACCGCGCTCCAATCGTATAACGCTAGCAATGCATTCCTTAATCGTTCTTAGATCGGCCTTTTGTGGTTCTAAATTTCTCCTCAATAATCCTTATGGTCAAAGCGTCATTTCCTATTCGAGTTCCCTAGGTCTACGTTCCTTGTCTCACGTTAGCCTTCCCCTTTTGGTCAGTCAACTCAAATTGATTAGTTTCGAGCAGAATATGACTGAAATACATCGCTAGATATACTTCCATTAATGAATCTGAAAATGACTGGAAATCAGAATGTCACAGAGGCGCTCCACCAATCGTTAGTAGTACCCTCCAGTTGGTACACTGCCAATAATACCTTATCTTCGTCGGTGCATCTCAAAAATCCAAAAGCTTTCTCAAGATTCTCTATCCATCTTGGTGCAAATTCAAGATCTCCAGTTCCATAAAATTGAGTTGGTTTCAGTTTTATAAATTGCTCGACCAATTGACCCATTTGCCTAGCCGCATTTCCTCCTTCTTGGGCATTACCGACTTAATTGCCCTAGTCATTGTTGCCTATTCCCATTACCTCCATTGTTGCCATTATTCGCGTTAGCAGCAGCTATGGCAGCTCCCACAGCTTGAGCGATGGTGGCATTCCTATCTTGGGTTTGCCTATCCATAAGATCACCAATCCACTCCAGTACTCTCAACACTCTATCCATTCTTGGATCTTCTGTCATGGGCGGTCTTGAGCTAGAAGCTTCCCTTCCAGGTCTTCCAGGTTTTCTGGGTTGGTTGCTCATTCTTGTCCACACTTACTATACCTGGACCACTATAATTCCACCACGGAATTAGAGACTTACTTATCTAGTCAAGTCCAGTGATACTAAACTATACCTTAAAAGCAGCAGTCACAACAAGACAACCATCCTCACGGTTATTTCCAAAAGTACATCAATAAAAGATTCACAACTACATCCTAATCCCAGTCACTTTTGTAATTTAGCATAATCAGAGACAATCATTTGCTCAACAAGCCAATACTCATGAATAACACCCAGTACTAAGTACGAAGCTTGATCTTTATAAAACTACCACAATCATGCCAGCACAACATGCCATCCACATGCGCCAATTCATATGACATGCATTTCGTGTCTAACTCTAACGAACCTCCTAAAGTCTCGCTACTCAGTCAATCCCAACTCATTCCTCTTTATTACTCCAATCCTTAATCAACTTGGATCGAGCTGACCTTGCTCTGATACCAAAACAAGCAGGGATGTCACACCTCGCATTCCTTAGGTGAGCGCGCGACATCCATAGCTAACCGCTCAAGTCCCAGGATACGGCCCACGCGGTACACGTGATATGAGATATGCATGCGAAAATAAAATGAACGTACTCCTCCGGTCAAGTAAAAAGGAAACCTTGGATAACGAGAACACATATATACATAACATAAACATGAGTTTATACAAAAAAACCAAGATCAAACTAAAACCATTAGATGGGCTAGGGAAGATCAGGGGCTAACCAAAAGACGACGACTACCTAAGTCCCAAAATAAAATAACATGCCCTCAAAAGACTATCTCAAAGGATGACCCTTCGTAAAAAAAAAAAATGGAGACCACTAAGACGAACTACTAACTTCATCTTCGTCCTCGTCCTCATCTGGATCGTAGTTAGAAAAAGTTTTGGTGCGCACATCCACAAAATCGTCCTCCATGTCATCCTCCAGCTCGCCCTCTAGAGCAGAGATCTCTAGCACCTCGATATCCTCCTCAAAAGCATGAGTCTTCTTTTACACATTCTTCGATCCTACCATAGATATTTCCATCTCTACTTCGTCGCGAATGGGGTGGCACCAACTAGGTACTACTCCTCGGGATACTTTTGTGGGCTTCGGGGGACTTATGGTATCCTCATCGACTCTACGAAATCATGTCTCGAACCTACATGGCTTCCACGCCTCTCCTCTCTCATCAACCCAAATAACAGTACATTTCGTAACATATACAGTGCCCTGACCATCTGAGAACTCATCAAAATAGGCAATCATCTCCTTCGGGTCGCTGAGACGAACTGGCAACATTCTTTCGGGTTTGGGGTCTAAAAAAATAGGTCCCACGATGGGGTGAGATTTACATCTCAGTAAGCTAGTCCCTAACCCTAGGCTAGACCATCAGTACATCCAGACACAACTTCAAACCATAAGCAAAGGAATGTCAATCAACAGCATTGGCAAGCAATCATCATAATGCAACAAAAAAGGCATATAGTAAACATTCATCAAGGCATACCATCAGGACGGTCTATAAATCACAATTCAAGGCATGCATGAAGATACATGATCAAGCTTAACGTACTAGCATCATGATTCATTTTATCTTCCTCGCTCACGTCAAAACGTCTCAGGCTTGGTCCCCGTCAAAACGCCCCAGACCATGACAATCTACAAACCCACATTATACGCCTCAGATTTTCAATGCCATTCAAGGCTAATGTCGACATATACATAAGCCTATCCCACGTCTCGGCGTATCAGGATATCACTCATTGCAACTCCGCGTTCCGACGCATCAAGGTGTCAAATCTCTTAAGCTTATAAGTCTCACTTCCCTCTCAAGACTTCTTGATCAGGTACAGTTTATTAAACAAATAATGAATTTCTATCAAGTGAAACATCGAAGCTACCCAAATCACAAGGTAACTTCAAGCACATAGCATGTAATTCAGTCAAATACATACGCAACAATTTAATCATGAGAATAACAACTTCTTTTCATAAGAACACACATAACTTGCACAGCGATCATCTCAACCAACGATGAGTAACCAATGCAATAAATCCACAAAGCTCGTCCAATTTAATCCCAACTACTCCAGTAGCATCCTAACGTCCTAATGAAGATTTAGGAAATACTTACCTTCCAATTTAATCCGTAAAAATCCCTCCAAACTCCTCCAATGATTCGATTTTCTTGGTCCAAAAATAGGGTAGCCTCGCAACCTAGAAAAATTCATCCAATCGATCAATTTTTCTATCCCAATCGTCGTTCCAAGGAGCATACACCTCGCTAACACCTCAATCGACTTTCTAATATGTCTTAATGAAAAATTTAAAACTCGACAACTCCTCCCATAGCCCCCTAAGGGCTAGGTTTATCCAAATCAAAACAGGGCAGAACCAGTTCTACCCTTCTTCTCCTCAATCAGTCCATAACTCAACCCCAAACTTTGATTTACTACTAATTCAACTTGCTAACATATCATATTATCTCTATAGATGTCTTACCAAGAATTTTAGAGCGAGTTGACGTCACAAAGAGTCGCGAACAAGCTCGATCCTTCTCGGCCTATCGGCACTCAGAACTGTCCCAGAAATGTTGTCACAAAACATCCATGGTTACCACTCTAAACTCAATCAAATTCATAATTTCAGCTCAGCCAACACAAGTACTATGAGTTAAGAGATTCTCACCAAAATTTGAAGCAATTTGAAGTCTTGAAGTGGCCAAACGAAGACTTTCCCCTAACTTGGTCAAAATCTGCCTCATCTGGACCTTTGTCCACTCAAATCGAGCTACGGGAAGATCTACTGGGTCAAATTGAGCTTATAATATGTCTATAAAAAGATAGGACAGTAAGCTTTCATTTGATGGTGGTTTATCTTGATCCGATATTGGACGACGGAGATATGGCCGGAATAGTGAGATGGGTCGAGTCTGATCGGTTGGGAGCTCTCGGCTAAGAAGAAGAAAATGAAGAAGAAGAGTATAGAGGGAGAGAGTGTGCCAAATTGAGTGAAGGGGAGAGAGAGAAAGTGATATAGCTTAATCCACTTGGTCAACATCCTTTGAATGGTAGGTTAAAAGGGTTTATTAATTGCTAATCAATCAACTAATGCCACTTGTCTTCTTCTAAATAATGCCACTCGTCTCTCTCTCAATAATGTCTTGGCTCACATTGACTTTCATTGGCCAATATTCCCTCACATTTTTTACAGCCATAGGGGTTGGAAAATGACTAAAATGTCAATCTTCATTTGTTAAGACCAAGCCAAACCTTGAGGGGCAAAACGGTTTGCTCTCGTCGTCCGAAACGTCAATTTTCCAATTTAAATTTCCTTCGATGAGGCAACGTCCAATTCGAATAGAATGTTGAAATTCTTTGTTTTTCATTTTCCAATTTCGAGATTCATCTTTGGGTCATTTCTCTGTCAAATGTAAATTTTAGACTATCCTAAACTAACAGGCAGCTTTTGCAGACGTTACGCGTATCGACTCTGTGATTCTCATCACACTTAGGGCTCGTCAGTTCATGGCGACTTTGGTTGTCATGTAATTGCGATGGTCTATTACTAGCTCCGACGGTCTCGATCGTCATTGTTCGATTTAGGAAAATTTTGCAAATTATACATTAGATAAGCGGCATCACCCGCGCTCCAATCGTATAACTCTAGCAATGCATTCCTTGATCGTTCTTATATCGGCCTTTAATGATTCTAAATACTCCCTCGACAATCCTTTTGGTCAAAGTGTCATTTCCTAGAGGATTGATTCTAAACACTTAATATTTCACTTTCAATAGCTATCTTCTGAGCATTGTACTCATCTTCAAATTTTACGTTCATGGATTCTTCAATCATCTGAGAATTCTTGTCGAAAACTCTATAAGCTTTGCTTGATGTAGAATCTCTCAAAAATACTCCTTCATCTGATCTTTCATCAAACTTACTTGACTGATCACTTGAGTTCTTAAAAATATCGTTGACTACCAAATACATGAAAGTATGAAATATTTGATTTCTTTCCTTTGTAAAGTTCATAGAGGTTTTCTCAAGTAGTGGCCTAAGAAAGACATGATTTATAATATGACAAGCAGTATAGACGGTTTCAACCCAAAAAATAGGATGGAGCTTTTCTTTCAATTAAAAGGGTTCGTGCCATTTCTTGTAAAGATCTATTCTTTCTTTCAACAACTTCATTTTGTTGTGGAGTGTATGGGGATGAAAAGTTATGTTGAAAACAATTTTGATCACAAAACTCAGCAAAGTATTGATTTTCAAATTCCCCTTCATGATATGTTTTAATGCTTGAAATTGAGTATCCCTTTTCATTTTGAACTTTCTTAGTGAAGGTTTCAAAATATGAAAATGCATCACTTTTTTGTGCCAGAAAGAAAACCCATGTAAATCTAGTACAATCATCCATAATGACTAAACAATACTTTTTACCACCAATGCTCTAATTTTGAGTAGGTCTGAAGACATCTATATGTAATAGCTGCAGAGCACAATCAGTAGACACTTCATTTGTAGATTTGTAAGAATTTCTTACTTGTTTTTCAAGTGTACAAGCATTAGAGTGCTTAGTTCTTTCAAATTTGGCATCTAGGAGACCTCCCACTAGTTTCATTTTAGAAAGCTTGGATATTTGCTAGAGGCTTATGTGTTCCAACTTCATGTGCCAAAGTTCTGGACCGTCTTTGACAGATAGAAGACATTTCTCCCTTTTAGACTATATATCTAGAAGGTACATGTTACCATTTCTTCGTCTAGTGAACAAAGATTCATTGTCTTGACTTGTACCGGAGTAATTGTTTTCTACAAAAGAAACTTTATATCCAATATCGCACAATTGACTGATACCAATGAAACATCATTGATATGAAGGTTGCCAATCTTCACGGTTCCTTTGCCAGCAATTGTTCCTTTGTTGTTTCCTCCAAATGAGACATTTCTACCATCAAACATCTCAAGGTTGATGAAATTTGTTACATCTCCAGTCATGTGTCTAGAGCATCCACTATCAATGTACCATTTATTTTTCCTTTCCAATGGTATCTGCAATGATCAATGAAACTCAAGTTTTCTTTGGTACCTAAATTTGTTTGGGTCCTTCAGGGTTAGCAATATTTACATATCTAAGAATATCAAGAGTTGGCCTTTTGCTTTTGTAACAATAACTTTTAGAATGTCTTGAATCACCACAGTTTGTACATAGGTAAAAATTCTGATCTTTTGACTTTACAACTGTTTTCTAAAATGACTTTTATAAGAGTTATTAGACGGTCTTCTCTTAAGTCTTTCCTTTACATTAGGAAAATGATTTTCAACGTTCCTTTCTTTTTGAAAATCCAGACCCAATTTGTTATAATTAGGGACTTGTATGGAAAGAATATATTGTAAGATTTTAGATTATGATGAGAATTTCTTATGAATATTTAGAGTTTCCTTTCTCAAAGAGACATTTTCTTTTTCGAAAAGATCTTTTTCCTTTTTCAAAGTATTCCTTTCTTCCTTAAAAATATTTCTTTCCTTTTTCAAGGATTCATTCTCTTTCTCAAGAATTTCCAATTCATATTTCAAACGAATATTCTCATTAGACACAAAATCAGATTTTATTTTTAATTGAGAAAATTCCTTTTCAAGAAAACTACTTTTATCTTTTTGAGAAACATGTTTTTCTTTAAAAATGGCTACTTCCTTTTTCAATTCATAAAGTCTTTTGAGAGTAGCTTTATATTCTAAACATAACTCATCTATGTAAGCAGACACCTCAGAAGAAATATTTGAATGAGTTACCTCGAGATCATCATCTGAGTCAGCCATAAGACAGATGTTGGTATATTCCTCATCACTTTAATATTTAGTTCAATGCTTTCTTGGATTTTTCATTCCTATCTTTCTTCTTTAACAAAGGGCACTTTGGTTTAATATGGCCTCTCCTTTTGCATTCGTAGCATATGACTTCTTGGCTTTCATTTTTTGTCCCAAATGATTGTTTCTCATCATATCGACTAAGATCCTTCCTGTCTTTGAAATTCATGCCTTTCTTAGTCATTCTTCTAGATCTTTTGACTATGAGTGCTAACTCCTCATCATCTTCATCTTTTGAGTCTGAAACATCAAAATCTGCATTAGATTTTAAAGCAATGGACTTCTTACCTTTTGACGTGGTTTCATCATTGACTCTTTCTTCTTCATAGGATTGAAGAGTTCTAATAAGTTCGTCCATAGAGAAAGGTGATATTCTTTGATTCTCTCGAATGAATGTTTTAACATTATCCCATTCCTTTGTGAGAGCTCGTAGCAGCTTGTTGACTCTCATCGGTCTAGAAACAGGCTGTTCATGGTATGTGAGACCATTCACTATTTCAGTGAATCTGTCAAACATTTGTTTCATGGTTTCTCCGAGCTTCATTTTAAATGCTTGATACTGGCAGAGAAGAAAATTAACTTTATTCTCCTTGACTCTATCTGTTCCCTTATATGTAATGTAAAGCTTGTCCCATATCTCTTTTGACAAAGAACAATCTACAATGCGTTTATATTTAGTAGGAGATAAAGCACTATATAGTGAGTAAATAGCTTTTGCATCAAGAGTATCTCTCTTGGCAATTTCAGTGGCCAATAGAGTGGCAGTTGGCATTAAATTGTTACCCCATGTATTTGATATGCTTGTGACACTTGTAGTCGGATTCACTTCTCGGTGTACAATATCCCAAATTTGGGGATCTTGGCATCTAATATATGTCTTGAATTTATTTTGCCAGTCATTATACTCTTTCCCTTCAAAATATGGTGATCTGTTATTTCTTGCACCTTCGATCCATGTGGGAGAAAGATTGCTAGACATAAAGATGGATAGCTTAGAAGTAAAAATACTTCACAAAATATGAGCACCGAGTTCTAATACCAATTATTATGGCTAGCATTATCACCTAGAGGGGTGAATAGGTGATTATAGTGTAATTTTCAAAGTTTATCATGGCATTCAAATTGCGCAGGCGTTGTTATAACGTCTTAGATGATTAAAACATAGTATATCATTATGAGCTCTTCATATGCAGTTCAACTATCACAACATATATATAATATAATCAGAGTAATAGTTAGAGAAGACTGCATAGAGAGTTTATAGTGGTTCGTCTTTGGTTGAGCCTAAGTCCTATTCTTCGGCTATCAGCCAATCGGCTGAATTCCACTAATAAACTGCTTGAGAGGTACAGCTTAGTGATCTCCTTGAAACGCAAAATCCCACACCTAACGCTCAACACTCTTGTATACACCTTCTCATGATTACAATGGATGAATCGCAAAGAATATAAAATTTGAAGTACTCTTGATCTAAGAATTACGAACACTTTACCCTCTTAACGCCAATTTTGTTTCCCTTCACCCTTGAGATGCCTTTTATACTCCTCTGCCTCCAGTCTAACCGTTGCAAGGCTTCCAGAATAGGTCATATATGGGTCATATATTGGCCCAAAATCACACATCTTCTAGGCAAATAAAAGTAGAAGAACAAGTTTTGAATCTGACAGAAGATAAATGGGTCATATATTTCGATGGCGCCGTCAATGTGTCGAGAGCTGGCACAGGGGCAATGTTAATATCCCCTAATGGTCAACATTATCATATTGTAGCAAAACTGACTTTCCCTTGCACCAACAATATTTTAGAATACAAAGCATGCATTCTAGGCCTACAATTGGCCATCTCCATGGAGGTATCTAAACTACAGGTTTATAGAGATTCCATATTCATCATTTTTTAGACACGGGAAGAGTGGAAAACAAAGGACACAAAACTCATCCCCTATCATGAGTACCTGAAAGAGTTGACGCTTAAATTCAAAGAAGTGTCATTTGAATACATGCCAAGAGCGCAGAACCAGTTCGCAGACGCGTTGGCCACACTGGCCTCCATGCTGCAAATAATTGATGGATTAGAAATAGAACCACTAAGGATTAGCATAACCAGAAAATCAGGTTATAATATGGTAGTCGAAGAAGAGTTCGACGGAGAGCCGTGGTACCACGATATCAAGAATTATCTCTTAAAGAGAGAATTTCCTTATGGATGTCAAGCAAGAGATCGAAGATACATAGCCAAGATAGCTAGTAAATTCTTCCTCAGTGGACAAACCTTGTACGAAAGGTCATTTGATTCTACTCTGTTAAGGTGCATAGATTCTAAAGAAGCAAATACTCTCATAAGGGAAATCCATGAAGGTATATGCGGGCCACATATAAATGGTCATCTCCTCGCTAGGAAGATCATGTGACATGGTTATTATTGGATGACCATCAAATCAGACTGTAATCAACATGTCAGGTCACGCCACCAATATCAAGTATACGGAGATAAGATTAATGCACCCCCGAACGAATTTCATCAAATGTCTAAAGTCTGGCCTTTCTCTATATGGGGAATAGACATGATAGGGCCTATCAATCCGGCAGCCTTGAATGGTCATCGCTTCATTCTAGTTGCAATTGATTACTTCACGAAGTGGATAGAGGCCAGTTCTTGCAAGAATGTCACTGCGAGAAGTGTGGCAAGGTTTATCAAGAGAGATATAATTTCTCGATATGGTACCCCTCGGACAATCATCACAAACAATGGGTCCAACTTAAACAGCAAGATTGTCGATGATCTACTAGATCACTTTGGCGTTCGACATCTTAATTCTTCCCCTTACCGCCCGCAAATGAATGGAGTAGTAGAAGCGACAAATAAAAAAAACATCAAAAATATCTTGGCTAAGACTGCCGAGAATTACAGGGACTGGCATGAGAGGCTACCCTTTGCCTTGATGGTGTATCAAATTTCGATCAGGACTTTTATTGGGGCAACTCCTTATGCTCTGGTATGCGGAATGGAAGCTGTCCTGCCTGTAGTGATTGAGGCTCCGTCTTTGAGAATATTGTCAAAAGTTAAACTATCTAAGGCAGAGTGGATCAAACATAGATAAGAACAATTAAATATGATAGACAAGAAGCGTCTTAGAGAGATTTGTCATAGCTAGAGCTACCAGAAGAGGGTGGCTAAGTCATTTAACCGGAAAGTTAAACCCAAAAGTTTCGAAGTGGATGACCTGATGATAAGGAAGACTTTGCCAAATGCTGCTCATCCAGGAGGCAAGTTTACCCCGAATTATGAAGGCCCTTATGTTGTCAAGAAAGTTCTCGTGGGAAAGACATTAATTATTGTAAATTCTGAAGGAGAAGAATTAGGATATCCTGTAAACTCAGATGCTATGAAGAAGTATTATCCTTGAAATAAAATTAGTTGATGGTCACATGACTTTCTCTAAAATGATTTGAGTCACCTTAGCAATCATTACATAGGCATATCATGCATCCATGCATACATGACATGTGTTATGTTTTTCAGGATTCCAGGAAATGGACTCAGAATCAAACTCGTTCAAATGGAACCAAGAATAGGACGGCCCCTGACCTGTAGAACCGGGTGATATGTATCTGTTCCATCAAGCGTTAAAAAATCTTTCACTCATTGGAGTTTCCATTCTCTTCATACAAGAATGACCGATGAAGACAGAAGACAACAACGGAGAAACAATGTAAATTATCTCACTTTCCCGTAAGAGGGAAGAGGTCAGAGATGGACATACATTTGGTCGAGAAACGAACCATGCTTTCAAAAGATGAATTTCTAACACTTGTTGCACACATATTTGGGTTAGAGGTTATCCAGACATGACTAAAGCATGCATGATGCGTCATTAAACCTCTTGTGGGGTGAAATGTCTGAAGAAAACGAAATGATTTTTTTCAAAACAGAGTTGTTTAGGCTATCTAGCAAGAATGTTTTTTCAGATAAGAGACAAGCCTAATCCAAAGATATCCTATACACACCAGAGAGACGAGAGGAGTGTAAGGATAGAAAAGCCTAGACCAGGGGATGTAAGGGCTATTCGCATCAATTATATGAATTGGGATGACTGAGACATTCATTCTTCTCCATAAACACTACAGGTGATCATTGATAAATCCTTTGAGCGGTGATTTTCATTTCTTAACCCTGTCAAGAGTCACCCCACATTGGGGTCGTATAGAAAGAGTCCAGTAGCATGAAAGGTAAATGGTTAGAAATCTTTTTTGCTCGAACTAACGTCAATCTTCGTGTGTTGATATGCATTGATCCAGGCGCCATAGTATGACGAAGAGACGTTTATTTCTCTATCCTATACACTTATACCCGTTGCATAGCCAATTTGAGTCTATGAACTCATTTCATGTACCCCTGTTGGTGATCATTGCACTGCACCAAGGCGAAGGTGGCAAAGACACTCGTAGACAGAGAAGTTCAAGAAATAGGAGCTACATGAGGCTTTCAAAATAAAATGATAAAACAGGATGGGACTCAAGTCACATACCTTACATGATCATAAAATCCTAGTTCCTAGAAAAAGGAAAAGGCAGGATCGAAAAAGAGAAAAAAAAATCGAATCTCTATGCATTAAAAAGAAATAAAAAGCCCGACAAGAACAGGGCTGATGCTCATTGAAATGCTGGAAAGTCGTAAGACTGATTTTGGACATCAAGGGATTACTGGATGCTTCCATCCCCAATAAGTTCTGAAGTAAAGAATAATCCTCAAGAATTGTGCAGCGATAGGCTACCCTTCGAATGGAATCATAGCTAACTGCCAAAAGATAAACAAGGTCTTTCGAAGATTGGACCTGTTCTCAAAGAAGACTGAAGATGTTCTTCAAAGAATCATCAACCAAAGACAAAACAGAAGATTGATTAGCGATGATCACCAATGTCAAACCCTTCGCGAATCCGGACAAAAAAATAAGCCCTTTTCAATCCTCAATCTTACCGACATTACAACCCTTCACAGTCTTTTCTGACTAAGACGCCTAGGTTAATGTGTACCTTAGCTCGAAGAGGTACGAGCAAAATTATTTCTTTCTCATTTTGTAGGGTTCTTGACTTGTAGACCCGGAGCAAATGAAGAAAACTTTCATTCAAAAGGCCTAACTCAGAGAGTGAGTCCCCCTTGAAAACTATGTCCAAGCCCAACATATGGTCCTGCAAAGACCCCCTAATCGATCGAATTGTATGCGTTGTGAATGGCTCCGAAAACCCAGGTGCTGGTTATTAGGAAATTTGAGTGATTTCTTCGTAAAAAAATCAAAGTCGAAGAATCGGTGAGAAGCCCTCTTTGATGAAGACATTTCAAAAGAATGTTTAAATAAGCTTGGTTGGAAACTTCAAATTGTTTGATCCAGAATTTTCTTTACAGGAATTTCTTATCACTTCTGCATGCTTTAAGATGTCTTGGATAACCTCCAGCATCATAAACCATTTTGCATAATCGCATAGGTCAAAGTAAAGCTTTGTCTGCTTTATAATTGTCAATGCCTTGAGATAACTAATATCCTTTTTATGAGGAATGGACTCTCAAGTTTAAACTTCTATGAGACTCATGGCAGCCCCGGGTCAAAGAGGAATACCTTGCTCAACAATGAAGAGCATCAGAGTCATCTTTTACGTAGATTTCAGATTTGAGCTTTCTGCAGGATCCTTGGAACCCATAAATCTCAAAATGGCACCTCACTTGTCGAAAGGACAATCTTCGAGATTATGTCTCTGTGAAATTTCAAGTAATCCCTAAATCCTAAAAGAATCTTATTAACAAAAGTTTTGCAGGTTTGAACTTTCTACAGGATACTTGGAGTCCCCAAATCTCAGAATGACACCTTGCATGTCCGAAGACAATCTTTAGAACCAGCTTTCTGTAAGGCTCTAGGTAACCCCTAAACTCCAGAATAGCCCCTTTGGTAAAACCTAAGAGTTAGGTATACATCATGTGTATAGACCCTCATTGATTCCTTAAGGTGTAGGATCAACCTAGTCTTAGACAAACCCTAAAGAACGGATGCATCACTTTTAGGTTCCTGGTGGATGGGGAGCCTAGTCTCAGACAAACCCTAAAAAACGGGTACGTCACCTTTAGGTTCTAGGTGGATGGGAAGCCTAGTTTCCAACAAACCCTAAAGAACGGGTGTGTCACATTTAGGTTCCTGGTGGATGGGAAGCCTAGTCTTAGACAAACCCTAAAGAAAAGTCACTTTTAGGTTCCTAGTGGATGGAAAGCTTAGTCTCAGACAAACCCTAAAGAACGGGTGTGTACCTTTAGGTTCCTGGTGGATAGGAAGCTTAGTCTTAGACAAATCCTAAAAAACGGGTGCGTCACTTTTAGGTTCTTAGTTGGTAGGAAGCCTAGTCTCCAAAAAACCTTAAAGAACGGGTGTGTCACCTTTAGGTTTTCGGTGGATAGAAAGTCTACTTTTCGACAATCCCAAAAGAACGGGTATCATCCATAGGTTTCTGATAGAAAGGAATCTTATTCATGGTCTGATCCACCATACGAATCAAAACCTTTGACAATTCATAAAGAACAGTGTGCCATCCATAGGTTCCTGTCAGATAGGAATCTCATTTTGGTTTGGTCTACCAAACAGGCTAAAACTTAATTGCCCTAGGATGCTCAAGAGACGAGTTCCCTAGGTACCTACTTGAATACGCCATATACCGCATATGCCACGCGAGCATCGAGTAGGTGAGTAACAGGTGAGTATCTCTACTCCATCTCTCTCTCCTACATCAGCATAGACAGAATGAGCAGAGCATTCACCAGAGAGACAAAAAAGATTGAATGTCAGGATTCATTTTTCTTTCCCCCAGTCGAGTCAGTCTAAACTCGGGTATCACCTATCTTTGAGTAAAACCTCTCACAAAATTCCTCTCAAAGAGGGGCAACTATTGACATCCGATGTTCGATTAGTCTTTTTCACTTTATTTTTGAAAAATTCATGAAACACTTATAAAAAATGAAAAATTTATAAAATCAACTTTGATGGCCTTGGTCAAGCTCAAGGAACCATTTTTGACCAAAAAATAATTTTTTTTATGTTTCACATTTTTTAGTATTTTTAGAAAATAGAAAATACTCAAAAATTCAAGAAAAATAACATTTGAGGTCACAAAAATATAGAAAAATAGTCAATATTTTTATTTTAATTCCTTTCTCTTATTGGCCTCATAAAAAGTCTAAATTCAAATTCAATTTTATGTGTTCCTTTGTTGCATATATGATTGAATTTGGTAAAAAAATATCAATTGAGTCTTTTAATTTTCAATTTTGACATTTTTAGGGTCTTGACAATCAATCCAATTGTCATTCATTGCAATTTAGCTTAATTACTTACACAAATTGCTCAATTGCATGAATTGAGAAAAACTGCATACTTAATTGCATTTAGTCCTTAAATTTGGGCATAATTAAAATTACTTTCAATTTAAGGGCTACCTTTACAAATTGAAGTCATTACCCAATGTTTTTATCATTTTGAGTCGATTGGCGTGGGCGATTTGGTCCGATTTGATCATTTGAGCATTCAATTTCACAATTTTCCGAATTGTAATTAAGGACAAATTTGGGGCTTTTGTAGAAATTGACATGAACCTTTGGGCAAAATCACATTTTTGGATAATATTCATGTCCTAAGTTCGATTTTGAGGTTTAATTGTGAAAATTTCTCATAAAATTTGGTTAATTTTGTAAAAATAGAGTCGGACCGATTCTGACCGGTCGAACCGGACAGTTAAAGTGTTTGTCTACTTCCCAAGACTCTCGTGCAGATGAGCAGTGTAAGGCTAAGTCTTGATGGTGAAATTGTTAGACCAATCGACTGTAATTGAAGACATTGGTTGGGGTTTAATTCTTCAGGCTATTTCCCATCAATTGAGACCAACCAATGGTTGCCGGAGGAAGGCGAAATCGATCGCTCAATGTCGTGGCAACCGTGAGAGTCAACATTCACAGAACGACTAAATTGGACTTTCATTCGCGCACATCGGAGAACCATTTCAACTTAACGGAGTTGCCCACCGTCTCCAGCGCCGTTTGGACCAAATGGCACGTATGGTCACGTGCCATTTGGGGTCAGTTAGATATCCCTCGAACTGGCGCCAAAATGCAGGATGGTATATAGCCTTTTGAGGCTTTCTAGAAGGAGAGGAGTTCATTCGGTGGCAGGAGAAGAACAGAATAGAGAGAGAGAAAAAAAATGAGAGAGAAAACTCGCTCTTCGACCCGTCGTTGAGAGTTTGAGTTCAACCTGTGAGTGATCGGTGGCGGCGATTCAAGCCAAACCGAGACACAATTCCACTTCGAGAAGTTTGCTGGAGCTCTGTGGAGTCGATCGCACCAGCTCACATCACCTGTAATCTCAAAAAATGGTAAGTCAACCTTCGAGCTCCATTTCAGACCTTTAATGGCGAATCTTCATTTCGATTTCAATTCTCGCAATTGATGTGTGCGAAACATCTCTAAGACGTCACTAAGCATTGCTATATGCTTTGATTGCATTAAAATCGAGTCGAACCTTGCCTTTGAACCCCGTCACCATCGCCGACCCTGTCGAAGCTTCCCTAACTCAAGCTAGCCTAAACCAGGTCAATCGTACCTATAGGTAAGTGTTTTCGACTCATATAGATGTGATTGTGTGAAGCAATTAGCTCGATATGTTCTCTATTGCTTGATTAGCATAGCCATGGTTCAACTAGTCATGTGTCGATTAATCCAATTATCTTGAATAATCGCGTTTGATTCTGCGATATGTTACTCGTGACGTCAAGACAAGTCGATTGGCACCGGTCTTGCTTGATTTTGTCAAAATTTCACTGTCAGATCGTCGTTGGAATTTCTCGGCCGTTCGTTGTAGATGAAGAGTGCTCAAGGAGGAAGACGATGACGTGGCGGTCAATCGGTCAAAGGTGCTAACATGGTGCTCACGTCGCATGGCACATGGCTGCCACGTCAGCCCAGCAGTTAGAGTTCGGTTGAATCTGTTAGATGATCAAACGGACTAGGTTATGCCATATGTTGGCTTGGTGAACGTTCGATCAGTTTTATAAACTCTGTTTATAAAAATAGAATTTTCAAAATTAAAAAATAATAGCTTGATCGAACGGTCGAGGATTAGCCGAGTCATTTGATCTTGACCGTAGTACTAAGTAGTCAGATCTGACGGCTGAGGGATAGTCGACTTTTCATTTAGGCCGTAGGTTTCAATCAACCGATCTAGTGGCTATGGAGTAGCCACGTGGTTCAATAGGAACCGTCGGATTGAATCCAAATAAACCAAAAAATAAAAAATACGATACGGCGTCGTTTTGGAGGTTACGGTCGCGTAGGTCTAGGTCTGGGCCGGACTCCGACCCGAGTGGATTGGGTTGACACAGTCTGAGTCATATTTTTATATAAAAAATCCATAAAAATCATTTTTAAATAAAAAAATAGAAAAATCCTAGAAAATATTAAAAAAATATTAGAAAATTCTAAAAAATATAAAAAAAATGTAAGAAAATTATAGAAAATTCCTAGGTATTCCAAAATTTCTCAAAAATTAAGGATTGACCACAGACAACTAGTCAATCCTATTTTTGTGATTTCTTATCCGTTTATCTTAAAATTAAAGATATTACCCTTTAGGGTAAATCGCCTCTGCCTTGTATATGAGATAGGTCGATAATGCTAAGATAAAAATTAGGGTCGGTTGGGCGACCAATTTTTTTGCTTGGGTTTTCGAATCTCGTCCTTTTTCTAAGAATAGCGATTTTGTCCCTCAAAGGGTAAATCGTCTTTCTTATTCCAATCAAGCCATAAATATTGCTCAAAATTAGGATTTAGGTCTGGTGGTCAATCAATCCTTCTCTTTGGGATTCACTTCTTGTCACTTTCTATAATGACGATTTTACCTTTAAAGGGTAAATCGCTTCCAAAATTTCAAAAAAAATTTGAAAATTTCCAAAAAATAGGAAATTGATTGGTTTGATTATCAATATCTTTTAACTCCCCATTTCATCTTAAATTATGAATTTTTCCTTTTAGGGAAAATTATCTGAAAATTCTTCAAAAATACGATTTTGCCCCTCAAGGACGAACCATGTCAAAATACTCATGAGCCTCGATTGACATTTCTCTAGGCTAATAGGGCCTTACTAGAGATACTGCGTTGCTTTCATGTGATTTATCTGCATATTTTGAATCATTGATGGTGCATTCATTTTATTGATTGTGAGTGCTAAAGTAGTCATTCCTATTTACATGAACTCGTAGTTATAAGGTTCGCACCTCACTCATCTGCATGAAATCTTAGGTTAGACAAATCATTCAACTTAGGTGCTGAAAGGGCATCAACTTTGATAGTTGGCGTAACAAAGTCCCCAATCTCATTTCTCTAGTTTTTGCAAAATTGAATAGAATGCTCTCAACTATTCGAAAGGGTTTCCAATCATACCTTCCACAGAACGATTAGTGGCAACTCCGTGGCATGTACACGCATCACATGTCACCAGACCACACCGAAGGTCGACTACGTATACCGCCATTGCGACTTGGGTAACGAGCCTTAGGAGAGGCCCCCTTACGACCAAATGGGATGGCCCATTAACTCGCCGAGACTCTCAAGCGTCGTGACAACCTCGAAATTGGGTATCGAACAATGAGGATTCCAACATTTGAAAGGAATTAAACGTCGTCTCATCGAGAATGACTTAAATTGAAAAAATGAAATTTTGGATGAAAAGCGTGAAATGATTATTTTACCCCCCAAGGTTTAACATTGCCTTAAGATTAGAATAAGGCATTCTAGTCATTTGAAAGTTATCATGTGCTGAAATTTTCAGGGCAATTAAGATATTTGAGACAAATATATTAAGGGAGATAATGCCATGTGTCATTAAGGGATCAAAGCTTATCCTTAACATTAAATGCTTGTCAATCACACACCTACCATTCAACTTGTTGATTAAGTGAGACCAAAAAAGACCTTCTCTCTCTCTCCTCTCTTCATTCTCGCCAACCATTCTCTCTCTCTCTCTCCATCTCTCATTGTCATTTTTCCTCAAACACTCTTTTTTTGTCATGCCCCAAACCCGGTGAACGCGCAAACATCCGACTAGGCCGTAATCAAGCTATGTCATCCAGGATCCTTCGGCCCTCATATAATAACTTGACAAAGGAACAAGATCGCGGAAACCACAAAACTGCTCCGTACAATGCCATAATGAAATGACTCAGCATAATAGGATATACACTTCTTGTAAATAAAATTCTCCTTAGAAGTTATCGCAGTCGAGTACCCAAAATTCAATTCCTAACTCCTCAAAATTCAGATACAATCCCTAAGGCCACAAAATACATAAAATCATTCATGCCATCACTTCATCGAGAGCTCATCCTCATGTCGCCTGTATTTTCATCTTCAAGGACCTGAAAAATTAACCCTCCACTGAGGTGAGATATATATATCTGAGCAAGTGAAACCTAAAACTACACCTGAACACTAGTCTCCCTAAACCACACACAATGCCACCAAGATATAGATAAACAATAATTCAATGGCACAAGGCATCACACAACCACAATATCAATTTTCAGGCATGGATTACAAACAATCATGCTCAATTCCAAGGTCTCAATACGCAATCACATGCACCACATACACCACAGTCACCACTTTTTCATCCACCCACACACTCTACTGGCACTCCTGCCACATGACATCTCTAGGGTCATCAGACCAAACAATGTCCATGTACCACTAGGGTCATCGGACCAATCGGTACTCTTCAGGCTTACAGCTACTCAATGCCATTGGGGTCATCAGACCAATCAGCATTCTCATTCTCATTCTCATTCTCATTCTCATTCAATTTCACCACCCTCCAATACAACCGGGGTTATCAGACCAATCGATATCCTCAACACCTTTCTCATTGAGATCACAATGCCACATTAATATGCACAATTCAATTCATAAAATTCGCCAATCATTCAAATCATTTAATAACACACCCAGTAGTGTCCTAGCATTCAGGTAAAGGTTTAAGAGACACTTACCTCTTCAAGCAAGCTAGCAATTCCAATCCAAATGACCCTCTTAGGTTAGCAAGTTCACGGCCAAATAGGGCACCCATGGCGTGCCTAGGAAAACCACATCGAAACTCGATTATTTCTCAATTCCATTGTACCAATATCTCAATAACACCAACAACACCTTATTCTCAAGTCGCCATAGTGTTGAATCAATGACCCTAAGCATGCCAACTGTCGTTCTAGCAAGGCAAGTCATCCAAAATCTTAATTCACCAAAACTGCCCAATTTGAACCCTCCACAATCAGGTTCAGTCTCACGAAAATTATAATTTTTCTACTAACTTTTTTAGAAAAAATTCCAAGATCTTAAACCTCAAAATCTTACGGACACGTGGGCGAAAACGGACCTCAATTTGGATATCAAATGACTTAGAACGACCCAATTCAAAATCGGTGCGCGTTTTGGGCAGATTGAATGGTATATCACGTTTTTCACTCAAACAACCCCTAATTCATCTTTAAACTTCCATTCACCATAAATCCAATGTGCCATAACCTCAATATACATATTTAGGAAGCTCACCAAGAGATTTGAAGTGGAACGACACTCCAAAAATCTCTGAACAGCTTGGATTCCACACGGTCCTCAAACGAGCAGAATATGATCGGTAAAAACATCCATAAATCAGCCATGTACACCCATCAAAATTCAACTAAAATTACAACCAAAGCTCAGTTAATTCAAGTACTAGTTGTTATGAAGACGTTACTGAAAATTTGAGGTCATTTGGAGTCCGGAAGCTCCCAAAAACGAAGCCTCTCCAAAATCGAGTTAGATTTTGACCTTTTCCAACTCAAACAGACCTACAGGATAAACGGATGAGCTAAATTAAGCTCATAATACCTTCCTAGAATGGAAAAACGATAAAATATAAGATGGAAGTAGTTTTACCTCAATCCGAAGTCGAACGACAAAGTTATGGCCAAAATAGTGAGTCAGTTTCTATCTGTCCGTAAAAAATCCATTCGACCGAGAGCAAAAATGAAGAAGAGGAAGATGATGGGAGATGGTGGCCTGCCAAAATGGAATAGAGAGAAGGTATTCCATCCCAATAATACACCTTGGGTCAATTAGACAAGATGGGTAATTAATAGCAATTTAATGCTTGGCGTCTTCTTTGGTTGACACTTGGCAACCTCCCATTGGTTGCTTCATTGAATTTTACTTCCTTTGACCATATCCATTACACATTTTTGGCAGCATATAGAGGAGTGATAATTGATCAAAATAACCATCTAAACTTCTTAAGGCAATGCCAAAGGTCAAGGGGTAAAATGGTCATTTCGTGCTTTCCGTCCGAACTTCCATTTTGCCAATATAAACAACCCTTGATGAGGCGATGTCCATCTCAATTCCAATATTTCAATTCCTTAATATCCAATACTCAAATTTTGAGGTCCAATTTCATGTCGAATTCTCGTCGACTGTAATTTCAGTTTATCTCAAACTGACGGGCGACTCTTGCAGGCGCTACGCATATCGACCTTGAGATTTTCTCAAGCCGTGGCGACTTTGATTTTCGTGTAATTGTGGGGGTTTATCATTCGTTCCTTCGATCCTGATCATCGAAATCCGATTTAGGAGATTCTCGCAAATTACACATTAGTTAAGTGGAATCACCCGCGTCCCAACGTATCACACTAGCAAGACATTCCATGATCATCCTTAGATTGATCTTTGCTGGCCCAAGACATTCCCTCAACAATCCTTATGGTCAAAGTACCATTTCTCATTCAAATTCCCTAGGTCCACGTACCCGACTTCGCGTCATTCTTTCCCTTTTGGTCAGTTAACTCAAGAGTAGCCAACTCCGAGCGAGTTACAACTGAAATACATCGATCGATATCTTTCCATTCAATAGCCTCGAGAGGGTCGGAATTCGAAATATCACAATTCTTCCCCCTTAAAGAAATTTCGTCCTCGAAATTTACCATTTTTCCCATTATCCAATCTCATGGGGTACTGACGCCTCATCGCATCCTCATTCTCCAAACTAGTTCCTCCCATTATTTGACGCACCCACTTGTCTTCCTTGATAAAATTTTTCCTACTTTCAGGACTTATTTCCCTCAGTCCTCAACCTGTACTTGTTTTTCTCTATTCTCTTCCGACATTCATAATATCCGTTGGTGATACATCTGTCACGCCCCATGCCCCGCGCACGAGCACGCGACTCCTTGCAAGCAAATCAAATTTCTCTTGTGGTCCCAAAATCCACACATAAGTCGAGAGACATATAATATACAAACACGCGGAAGCAATAATGAACTAACTCCTCCGTACAAAATATGAAGTGGGACCTGGATAGAGCAAATACTGTCATACATGGTATCCAACTATTTATACAGATACAGAGCTATTAAATCGGCTAACATGGGGGGACGGGGTAAGTACACAAAAAGAGGTCCATCCTCAAGCGCCCAAGGAAAACAGGGTCAGGGTTGCCACCAAAAGATCGACTGATAAGCTGGGAGCTCCTAAAATGAGCTGCTAGAGTCATCGGTCTCCTCTGCATCCTCCGTGGGCTCGTACTCTGAAAAGGTCTCAGAGCGAACCTCTATAGTATCCTCAGCCGTCTCCTCAGCAGATGACTTCATGAGATCCTCCTCAGTCGCCTCGACCACATTGACCTCCTCATCCGTGTTCTCTATGGTCGAGGTCCTCTCCGGTCCATTCCTCAAACTAACAACGCACCCCTCAGCCTGGTCTAAATCTCGGGTGGGGTGGCACCAACTAGGGACAACTCCTTGGGGCACCTCATTGGGTTTCAGCTGCCCGGTAGACATGTCCCCAACTTTTCTAAACCAGGCCTCATACTTGTGAGGCTTCCAACTAGTACTACCCTCGTCTACCCAAACAATAGTGCACTTCCTGACATAAATAGTTCCCTGCCCGTCAGGAAACTCATCAAAATAAGTGGATATTTCCTTGAGGTCTCCAAAACGTATAGGCCACATCTCAAGGCCTAGGATTTGTAAAAAGGGGGACCCCAACGGGGTGAGATTCACATCTCAATAAAAGAGTCCTAACCCTAGGTTAGGCTTACCGTCCACTCAGGCAGTCACGTATCCCAATAATTCAAACTCATAAACATACGAGGTAATGCAAAAATAAATAACAACACACAGATGGCAGGCATACAGTTATGGCATCATAACACATTCAGATGATTATGCACAACTCGCCCTGCCACATCACCACAACCACCTTTTTCCTTCCTGCCTCATTCTCATGCCCGCGTTTAGAACGCATCAGGCTCGGTCCATGTAAACGCATTAGACCTTCATTGACAACCCATGTAAGCGCATCAAGTTTCAATGATACTTCAGACCAGTATCGATACCTTATATCACCGTCCCGCGTAAACGGTGCGTCTCGTACGCATCAAGGCGCCACACAACTCCAACCCCGCGCCTTAGCGCCTCAGGGTATCAACCACGTCACCCTCTCATACGCCTCAGGGTCTCGCCTCGTCTTCGCCATGCCAAAATCACAAATTATGCACACAAGGCCAAGTCCAACTCATGCATAAACATTGCATCCAAGGCATGCAAGACGATTCAATACACAATCAAATGTGACCAATCGCTCAAGAGACAAACATAAGCAAACATTAGGATCACTTATACTCTCTTAGCATACAAAAGGACCAATCACGCTAAGTTTCTCAAGAAACAATCTAAATTCCACCCGACTCGCCCAATCGAATCCAATCTTCCGATCATAAAGTTAGAAATTCCCTTACCTCAAGTTTGATGTCACAAAATCCTCTCCTTGAGCCCTCAACAATTCGGTTTCAATGGTCCAAGGCTAAACTCACCACGCAACCTAGGAATTTCCAACCAATTGTCAATTTCTCTTGTTCAATTCACCAATCCATGAACCACAAACCTCCATAACACAATCCTCACTATCCTAGCATGTCTCAATCACCAATTTAAGACTCAAAATCAACAATTATCAGCCCCCACAGAATCGATTTGCACAGAACCGAATCGGGCTATGTTCGGTTCTGTGTAAACCGAGCATATCGAACCCTTAATCTACTCCAAATTCACCATTTAATCACTAACCTACTTGATAACATGTCCATCTAAGGGTTTATGAGGCTCACCGAAGGTTTGAAGCCGAGTCATCGCCGAAATTCCTTCAAAAGTCGCCGGCTCCTTCAAGACTGCAAACCGGCAATTTCTGTCCAATATTCACAAGACCCATTTGGGGTCAAAACTCCATCAAATTAAGTTCAAATTTTTACCACATATCACTAAACAAGTCCCCTAGATCTCCACAAAATTTGATCGCAAGACTCCAATATTTAGAGGTCCTAAAGGGGTCAGAAACTCTGCCTACCTCAGATTGTGGCGGTTTCCGTCGGCTTCCTGGAGAATGGTTGGCCGGAGCTCCTTGGTGGCTCAATCGACGCGCTTCCACTTCGAGGAGGTCGAGAAGAGGCTAAGCTAGGAGGGTGTGGTTGGCCGGAGTCCAGGTGATAGCCGGAGGGGGTCATCGGAGCTGCCGAACGGCGAGGGTAGAAGCTGGTCGGCGACGGCAGAAAGAGAGGAAGAAGAAGAAGAGGGTTTTGGTGATGGTGTGGTGTATGGCCGGTCAAAATGGGAAGTGAGAGAGAGAGGAGAGGGCTATATTCAATCTCAAGAGTCAAAGGTTCAATGGTAGTTGGGTAATAGTGGACAAGACCACTCTTTAGCTCATCCATTGACACGTGTCCTAAGTGTCATTCAAGGGTGATCCAATGGCCACAATTCTCCAAAATTTCGGTGGCTCTTGGGGTGTATAGAAGACCAAAATGCCCTTCTTCAATTGTATAAGCAAGACTAGAGCTTTTAAGGGCAAAATGGTAATTTCACCCCCGACGTCCAGAACGTCGTTTTTCTCAATCCAATATTCTTTGACATGGCGATGGCCAATCCAAACATGACGTTGGAATTCTTGATTCTCCATTTTTAATTTTCAAGACTCGTTTCTGATTGTTTTCTCTATCAGACGTGATTCCAGCCTATCCCGAACCGACGGGTGGCTTTTGTAGACATCGCGCGTACCAACCCTGTGATTTGTATCACATTTAGGGCTCGTCAATTCATGGCGACTTTGGTTGTCATGTAATTGTGAGAGTTTATCACTAGTTCCTGTGGTCTCGATCGTCACTATCCAATTTAGGAAAATTTTGCAAATCATACGTTGGTTAAGCGGCATCACCCGCGCTCCAATCATATAACACTAGCAATATATCCCTTGATCGTCCTTAGATCAGTCTTTTATGGTTCTAAATGTCCCCTCGATAATCCTTATGGTCAAAGCTCCATTTCCTATTCGAATTTCCTAGGTCCACGTTCCTCATCTCGCGTTAGCCTTTCCCTTTTGGTCAATCTACTCAAATTAATCAGATTTGAGCTAGATACGATTGAAATACAACACTAGATATACTTCTTATTAATGAGTCTGAAATTGACTGGAAATCAGAATGTCACAACATCTTTGAGTATTCGATTCTTCCTTTTAATTTACCTATTGGTTTGAGTATAATACGTGCATCACACTAAAACCTTGCTTTTGAAATTCCTAGTCAGAAGGCTTTTCCAAAACATCGCTTTAAATTTATGTTCTTTCCTATCACGATCATCACCAAATCATCACGAGAACGTACTCTTTGGTACCTCTACCATTTGGCATAATAATCCACTCCAAACGTCCTTTCGTATCGTCAAGAACGCACAAATTCCATTAGCTTACCCTCGATTGTCCAAATCGAACCATAGCCTTCTCGACTTCTCAAGCAAACTCAAGCATATCAACCCTGTGATTCGTATCACATTTAGGGCTCGTCAATTCATGGCGACTTTGGTTGTCATGTAATTATTAGGGTTTATCACTAGTTCCTATGGTCTCGATCGTCACTGTTCGATTTAGGAAAATTTTGCAAATCATACGTTGGTTAAGCAGCATCATCCGCGCTCCAATCGTATAATACTAGCAATGTATCCCTTGATCTTCCTTAGATCGGACTTTTATGGTTCTAAATGTCCCCTCGACAATGCTTATGGTTAAAGCGCCATTTTTTATTCGAATTTCCTAGGTCCACGTACCTCGTCTCGCGTTAGCCTTTCCCTTTTGGTCAGTCTACTCAAATTAATCAGATTTGAGCAAGATACGACTGAAATACATCATTAGATATACTTCTCATTAATGAGTCTGAAATTGACTGGAAATCAGAATGTCACAACTCTTCCCTCCTTACAAAAATTTTGTCCCCGAAATTTACATCAAACTTAATTACTCAAATAAATGGGGGTGTTGTCGCCTCATTGTCTCCTCGTTTTCCCACGTGGCACCTTCGGTTCCATGGTGCTCCCACACAACTTTGAACAGTGGAATCGTCTTATTCCTTAGAGTTTGTTTCTTTCGATCTTCAATCCTGATCGGCTTCTCCACTTGGGATACCCGGTCGTCTACTTCTATGGCTTCGTAGTCCAGTACATGTGTCGAGTCTGGTTCATATTTGCACAACATTGACACATGGAAAATATTATGCACCTGGGATAGATTAGGCGGCAAGGCAAGCCTGGAGGCCAAGGTTCCAATTCGCTCCAGTATCTCAAATGGACCTACATACCTTGGGCTCAGTTTTCCCTTCTTTCCAAATCGCGATAATCCTCTCATCGGCGACACCTTGAGGAAGACATGATCGCCCACTTGAAATTCTAAAGGCTTACACCGCTTATCCGCATAGCTCTTCTGACGACTTTGTGCCGTCTTCAGTCTATCCCGAATTATTTTCACTGCTTCCATCGATTGCTCTACCAACTCTAGGCCTGTGATACTTCTTTCTCCAACCTCATCCCAGCAAATCGGGGTTCTGCAGGCTCTTCTATAGAGTGCTTCGAATGGTGCCATCTGGATGCTCTGCTGATAGCTATTACTATAAGCAAACTCTACCAAATGTAGCTGATCTTCCCATCCACCTTTAAAATCAATAACGTATGCTCGCAGCATGTCTTCAATCGTCGAAATCGTCCTTTCCGACTGTCCGTCCGTCTGTGGATGGTACGCTGTACTAAATTGCAGTCGGGTTCCCATGGCTTCTTGAAGACTCTTCCAAAAGTTTGCCATGAATTTGGGATCTCTATCAGACGTAATCCTCACAGGCACTCCATGTAACCTCACTACCTATCTCATGACAACTCGGCATACCTGTCCATTGTGAAATCCTTTCGCACCGAGAGGAAGTGAGCGAACTTGGTCAGTCTGTCCACGACTACCCATATAGAGTCGAGACCTCTCTAGCTCCTCGGGAGTACCATCATAAAATCCATAGTTATATGCTCTCACTTCCATTTAGGAATTTTCAGTGGCTGTAGTAGTCCTCCAGGCTTACAGTGTTGTGCTTTCACTTGTTGGCATGTCAAATACTTAGCCACGTATTTCACCACATCCACCTTCATCTCGTTCCACCAATAGTGCTGTCGCAAGTTCTAATACATTTTCATACTTTCAGGGTGGATACTATAATTGCTCTTATGAGCCTCTAACAAGATCCTTTCCCTGAGCCCTTCATCCTTTGGTACGGATAATCGCCCTCGGAGCTTCAAGATTCCGTCCTCTAACACCTGAAATTCTGGTTTTCTCTTCGTCGCATCCATCTCCAAAATTTTCTGAATTTTCGGGTCCGTAGAATGTAAGGCCTTTATTCCTTCCTAGACCTCAGGTTCCTTCCTCAATGTAGCCATTAAACTGGACAACGGCAGACTTCCAATCTGAACTCAGAATCTCTCAGGTCTTCTATCATCAACCAGCTTCTTACCAGCAGACAGGCGATGCTTGATTTCCGACTAAATGCGTCTGCTACTCTGTTTGCCTTCCTAGGGTGATACAGTATATCACAATCATAGTCCTTAAGCAGCTCCATCCACCTACGCTGCATCATATTCAGCTCTTTCTGGGAGAACAAATATTTTAAGCTCTGGTGGTCGGTATAAATCAAGAACTTCTCGCCACAAAGATAACGTCTCCAGATCTTCAGAGCAAATATGATCGCTGCTAATTCCAGATCATGCGCTAGGTAGTTCATTTCATGTGGTCTCAACCGTCAGGATGCGCAGGCCACTACTCTTCCGTGCTGCATCAACACACAGCCTAGTCCTTTCAGCAAGGCATCGCTGTAAATCTCATAGCCCCCTAGTCCTGAGGGAATCGTCAGCACTGGTGCGGTCATCAATCAATGCTTGAGCTCTTGGAAACTCCATTCACATTTGTCTGTCCATTCAAACCTCGTTTCCTTCTTTGTTAGCCTCGTCAATGGGGTGGCTATGGATGAGAATTTCTCCACAAAACGTCTGTAATACACTGCTAATCCCAAGAAACTTCTGACTTCATTGACTGTAGTGGGCCTAGGCCAATTTGTTATTGCTTCGATCTTTGCAGGATCCACTGCAATCCCTTCTCCAGATACCACATGACCAAGAAATGCTACTCTGCTCAGCCAGAACTCGCATTTAGTCAACTTCGCATAGAGCGAGTGCTCCCTTAGGGTCTGCAGGACAATCCTCATGTGTTTCTCATACTCTGTGTCACTCCTCGAGTAAATCAAGATATCGTCAATGAAAACTATGACGAATCTGTCCAAAAATTCCTTAAATACTCGATGCATCAAGTTCATAAAAGCAGCTGGAGCGTTGCTCAATCTAAAAGGCATCACTGTGAACTCATAATGACTATACCTAGTCCTAAAAGCAGTCTTAGGTATATCTTCCTTCTTGATCCTCAACTGGTGATACCCTATTCTTGGGTCAATCTTTGAAAATACCGCCGCTCCTTGCAACTGATCAAACAAATCATCAATTCTAGGCAGTGGGTATTTATTCTTCACTATCACTTGGTTCAACTGTCGATAGTCAATGCATAGACGTAAAGACCCATCCTTCTTCCTTGCGAACAACACCGGCGCTCCCCACAGTGAAGCACTCGGTCGGATAAATCCCTTATCCAGCAATTCCTGCATCTGCACCTTTAACTCCTTTAATTCTGACAGAACATCCTATAAGGTGACTTTGAGATCGGCTCCGTTCCAGGAGCTAACTTGATCGCGAATTCTATCTCTCGTTCCGGTGGCAATCCTAGCAACTCTTGGGGAAACACATCCGGAAATTCACGCACTATCGGGATACTCTCTAGTTTTGGTTCTTCAGTAGTCGTGTCCATTACTGCCACTAAGTATGCCCGACACCCTTCAGACATCAACTTTGTCACTTCAAAAGATGAGACTAAGGGAATCAAGATTCCTCCTCGACTTCCTATCAATTCAAAGCTAGGGCGGCCTTCAGGGTAAAAGCGAATTGTTCTACTACCACAATCTACCACTGCCCCTTGTTTACCCAACCAATCCATCCCTATGATCACGTCAAAATCGTACATGGGCAGTACAGCTAGATCAATACTCTCTTTACTCCCTCCAATCACGATTTCACAATCAGCACAACCTAAAGAAACCATTATTTTATCCTTTAACGGAGTGGCAACATGCAGAACTATATTCAATGGTTCTAACTTCATACCCATCAATTCAGCAAACTGAGCAGACACAAATGAATGCGTGGCACCAGGATCAAATAATGCATATACAGCTTGATCGCATAAATAAATCGTATCTGTGACCACGTCTGGTGCTTCCTCCGCCTCTCTGCGGGCTACTGCATTTACCCTTCCCTAGGCCGGTGGTCGATTCTGCTCGATCTGGGGAGTGGCAGTCGACGGTCCAGCTTGCGGTCTCTACCCTTGAGGTCGACTCGCCAGAGCTTGATTTGGGCACGTCCTCATTTGGTGGCCCATCTGACCACATTTAAAGCAAGCTCCAGTCCTTATTGGGCATGGCCCATTTCCATGCCTCCTGCCACAAAAGCAGCAGCTCTAATTAGTGGGATTCGGCGGCTTCACAATATTTTTCCTTACGAGAGGCATAAAATGCCTATTGCCCGCCATCGGTCTCTTGCCCATTTGACGTTTGTCTCAAAATGGGGTAAATCGCGATCCAGATGCGGCATTCCTTTCCTTTAAGTCCCTATCTATCATCTGGCCCCGTTCATAGATCTCCTTATAAGTCCTCAGATTTAGGGCAATCATCTAACTACGGAGCTTAGGCCTCAATCCGTCCCTAAATCTCTGTGCTTTCTCCTAGGGATCCTCCATTGATCGAGGTGCGTACCTTGATAATCTGGAGAACTCGGCCTCGTACTGGTCTATCCTCAGATGGTTCTAACGCAATTGTAAAAATTCCACCTAATTCCTTTCCCTGGCTGTCTCGAAGAAATACTTGTCATTGAACGCCATCGTGAAGGCTTCTCAGGTCATGGCTGCTCTTTCGGGAAAAACACCATTCTTGGTGGCAGCCTACCAATCATTTGCGGTACCCTCCAGCTGGTACACTACTAGTAATACCTTCTCTTCGTCCGTGCACTTCAGCACTCCAAAGGCTTGTTCCAACTTCTCGATCCACCTAGGCGCTGGCTCGAGATCTCCAGTCCCATCGAACTGCGTCGGCTTCAGCTTTATGAATTGTTCCACTAGCTAACCCATCTGTCTGGCCACGACTATTTTCTCTTGGGCATTCACCGTCTCATTGCCCTAGCCATGTTCATTCTAGTTTCCATTACCACCGTTGTTGCCGTTGTTGGCGTTGACGGCAGCTATGGTAGCTCCTACTGCCTAGGCTATGGCAGCATCCCGATCCTGGGTCTGCCTATCAATAAGGTCACCAATTCTCTCTAGTACCCTCAGCACGCCATCCATTCTTGGGTCCTCTGCTACAGGCGGCCTCGAGCTAGAGGCTCCGCCTCTAGACCTTCCAGATCTCCTGGATAGGTTACTCATCTTTATATTCCTTTACTGAGCTTGATCCACCATAAATCCAGCAATAAGTTAGTACTCACTCATTCATCCAAGTCTAGAGCTACTAACTATACCTTAACAGAAACAGTCATAATATAATAGTCTCCACACAACAATTTCCAGAGACATTTCAACAAGCAGCACATGGTCATTCCTCAGTTCCGTTCACTCCAACGGTTCACTAAAGCCAACCATACTCATTCATTCAATAGGCCAAAGTCGAGAAATGGCTTCTAACACCAAGCAAGGAACTCAATCCTCATGCCTTACCATAACCCTTCCAAGGTCAAATGCCATCCATAGGTGTCAAGTCACATGCCGTGTATCTCATGTCTTATCCTAACCAGTCTCCTAAGGTCTTGCTAACCGTCCAAGTCTCAACTTAATCTTCCTTATTACTCCAATCCTCAATCAACTTTGGATCGAGCTAACCTTGCTCTGATACTGAATCAAACGGGGATGTCACGCCATGTGCCCCGGGCACGAGCACGCGACTCCCTACAAGCAAACCAAATATCTCTCGTGGTCCCAAGATCCACACATAAGTCGAGAGACATATAATATACAAACACGCGGAAGCAATAATGAAATAACTCATCCGTACAAAATATGAAGTGGGACCTGGATAGTGAAAATACTGTCATACATGGTATCTAACTATTTATATAGATAAAGAGCTACTAAATCCGCTAACATGGGGGGATGGGTAAGTACACAAAAAGAGGTCCATCCTCAAGCACCCAAGGAAAACAGGGTTAGGGTCGCCACCAAAAGATCGACTGATAAGCTGGGAGCTCCTAAAATGAGCTGCTGGAGTTCTCGATCTCCTCTGCGTCCTCCGTGGTCTTATACTCTGAAAAGGTCTCAGAGCGAACCTCTATAGTGTGACATTCTGATTTTCAGTCAATTTCAAGCTCAGTAATGAGAAGTGTGTATCTAGAGATGGATTTAAGTCGTATTCCGCTCGAACCTGATTAATTCGAGTAGACTGACCAAAAGGGAAAGGCTAACACGAGACGAGGTACGTGGACCTAGAGAACTTGGATAGGAAATGGCGTTTAGACTATAAGGATTGTCGATGGGATATTTAGAGCCACAAAAAGGCCAATCCAAGAATGATTAAGGGATGCCTTGAGAGTGTCATACGATTGGAGCGCGGGTGATGCCGCTTAACCAACGTATGATTTGCAAAATTTTCCTAAATCGGACGATGAAGATCAAGACCTTAGGAGCTAGTGACAAACCCTCACAATTACATGACAACCAAAGCCGCCACAAATTGACGAGCCCCAAGCGTGATATGAATCACAGGGTCGATACGCGTAATGTCTGCGAAAGCCGCCCGTCAGTTCGGGATAGGCCGGAACCACGTCTGATAGAGAAAACTATCAGAAATGAGCCTTGAAAGATTTGAAATGGAAAATCAAGAATTCCAACTTCGTTCGGATTGGTCATCGCCCTATCGAAGATTTCCGAAACGACAAAAACGACGTTCGGAACGTCGGAAGTAAAATGACCATTTTGCCCCTCAATCTTGGAGCTTTACTTATACAATTCAAGAAGGGCAAAATGGACATTACAATCCATCCATGGCTGCCAAAAATGAGGATTAAAAATGGCCATAGGATCTCATGGGAAAAGCAAAATGCCAAGTGTCAAAGATGCAAGGGCTATGGTCATATCACACTTTTTCTCACCTACCAATCAATGGCCTTTGACCACAAATTGAATATAGCAATCTCTCTCCTCTCTCTCCACAACCCATTCGACAGAAATCACCCCCCAAAGAACCAAGCAACCTCTTCTTCTTTCTCCTTCATCATGCTGCCGCCCGACCAGAATCTGGGTTCCACTTCGCCGGCCACCATGGCCACTTTCGGCCACCCCTGGACACCGACTAGCCACACCAACGTAGCCCCATGTCCTGCCGACCTCCTCGACATAGAATCGGACCATTTGGAGCACCGAGGAGTCCGGAGCAGAAACTCTCTCGAAAGTCGATAGATTCGGACTCAAACTGAGGGAGGTTCAGTTCTCAGCCCCTTTGGTGGTCGAAATGTTGGAATCTTTGGCTCAAATTTTGTCAAAATCAAGCTAAGACATGTAGGAATCTGTGGTAAAAAGTTGGGCTTAATTTGATAAGTTTTTTACCACGAACCGACCTTGTACATTTCGCCCAGAAACTGCCAAAACACTGACTTGGAGGAATCGGCGACCAGTTCTGGAGCCTCTGTTCGGTGCCTATGAGGGTCACTTCCGGCCACAATATGCTGCCAGCCAACCACCACAACAAAGCTCCACATCTTGCTGAACTCCTCCAACAAGAATTGCAGCATTTGGAGCACCGAGACGTTCTGGACAGAAATTTTCCCAAAAGCCGACGGAACCGGAACCCACCCGAGGTAGGTCCGGTTCTTACCCCTTTAACCGGTCAAAATCTTAGAATTTTGAGTTTAAATTTTGTGGAGACTCGGTAGAGATGTAGATGAATCTGTGATAAAAATTGAGGATTGACTTGATAAAGTTTTAACCTCGAACCTATCTTGTGAAATTGGAGCAGGAAACTGCCGGTACAGACTAAGGAAGAATCCAGCGATTTCAAAGAGTTTCCGGCAGCCGATCAAGCTCAAATCTTCAATGAGCCTCTTGAATCCTTAGATAGACATGTTAAGAGATAGATTAATGATTAAATGAAGGATTTAAGAGTGGATTGAAGGTTGGACATGCTCGGTTTGCATAGAACCAAAATGAACCGGTTGGTTCTGTGCAAGACCAATTCTGTTGGGCTGATGATGGAAGGATTATAAGTCTCAAATTGATGATAAAAACATGTTAAGAAGTTGAGGATTATGTCATGGAGGATTGGAGCCCGTGGATTGAGGAATTTGGTATAGAAATTGACGGAATGGTTGAATATGCTAGGTTGCACGATCAATTAACCCATGAGTTACTTGGCTGGGACTTCAAGGCTTGCAAGAGGAGTAACTTGGGTTGCCAAATCAAAGGTAAGGGAATTCCTAACCCTTTATTAAGACGATTGGACTCGATTATTGGCCGACCACCACAACATAGCCCTATGTCTTGCCGACGTCCCCCAGCAAGAATCGGAGCATTTGGAGCACCAAGGAGTTCGGAGCAGAGATTCTCCCAAAAGTCAACAGATTAGGACTCAAACTGAGGTAGGTTCGATTCTCAGTCCCTTTGGTGGTCGAAATATTGGAATCTTTGGCTCAAATTTTATGGAGATCAAGCTGAGACTTGTAGGAATCTGTAGTAAAAAGTTGGGCTTGAATTGATAAGTTTTTTTACCACAAACCGACCTTGTACATTTTGCCCAGAAACTACCGGAAAACTGACTTGGAGGAATCGGCGGCATTCGGCGAGTTTCCGGCGACCAATCGTCCTCAAATCTTCGGTGAGCCTCTTGGACCCTTAGATAATCATGTTAAGAGGTGGTATAGCATTTAAATGGTGAATTTGGAGTTGATATATGGCTGGATCCATTCCGTTCACACAGAATCGAACATAGCCCGGTTCGGTTCTGTGCAAACAGAATCTGTGGGGCTATTGATGGTTGAGTTATAAGTCTTAAATTGATGATTAAGGCATGTTATAATGATGAGCATAATGCTATGGAGGCTTGGGGTTCATGGATGGTTGAATTGGATTGGAAATTGATGTAATTGGTTGGATTTGATTAGGTTGCGCATTGAGTTCAATCTTGGACCATTGGGGGCCGAAACTTTGGAAGCCCAAGAGGAGTAATTTGTGTTGCCAAATCAAAGGTAAGGGAATTCCTAACCCTTTGTTAAGACGATTGGACTCGATTGGGTAAGTCGAGGGCCGATAGGAACAATTTATGAGAATTTATTCAAGTGGGTAGCTTAGTGATATGCTAAGACGATATAGGATTGATTGTGAGTGATATTGTGTGCCTGAGTTATTTGCCATGCCCGTATATCATTTGAATTGAATTGCATGCCACGAAAATTATGAAACGCATTTGAATGCGCGCTTGCTAGTGAGTGTAAAATTGATTTGATAATCAAGCATATAATATGATGTGGCGTGAGCATGGCATAGCATGGCCCTAAGGCGTGTGAGAAGCGGGCAGAAGGTTGAGACCCTGATGCAATGAGGTCGCGTGGTAAAGAATGATTAGATGGCGTCCTGATGCGACGAAGTCGCGGGGCTGAGATAGCGACAGTCCTGATAAGATCTAAACGCGGGACAGAGTATGAACTCATAAACCTTGCCTAGAGATGGACCGAGACCTGATGCGTTTACGCGGGTCACCGATGACGGTCTAACGCATTTATGCGGGCCGAGCCTGATGCGATCTAATCGCGAGCTAGAGAATGAGGCAGCCAGATGTTGATGGATGTGGTGAAGTGGCAGGCTGAGTATACCCGTGCATTATCATCTGATTGTGACATGAGTTCATTTTTGCATGCCTATCGTTTATATGTCGTTGCTTCATTGAATGGTGCCCTACCTGCCCGTAAGTTATGAGGATTGGAGGACTGCCTGAGTGGACGGTCGATCTAACCTAGGGTTAGGACCCACCTTATTGAGATTTATATATCACCCTAGTGGGGGCTTACATTTTACAGGTTCCAGGTGAAGGTAGTACGAGCTTGCCAAGGATTGGCGTATGAAGAGATAGTTGATCAATTGCATTCAATTGGATTTGTCTTATGATGTATTGGGTTTGTACTTTCGATTGGTGAATTGAGAATTGATCTTTTAGTAATTGCTTAAATGAGAAAATTTCCAAGTGTGATAGCTGTATATGTCCTAAGTCATCGGTATGTGGCTGTATTTATATAAGGGGAGATGGCATCGCTTCTGCATGCATTCTTTAAAGGAGATGTATGTTATTGACCATTGGATCTTGGAGCGTTAATGAATGAACGGCATGGACAGCGATGTTCGCGTTCTCGTCGAGTTCGGGGCGTGACATCCCCGTTCGATTTGGTATCAGAGCAAAGTCAGCTCAATCCAATGTGATTGAGACTTGGAGTGATAAGGAGCGATGACTTGAGGACAATTGGATATTGAGGTCTATAGGACTAGGCATGGATTGTTGAGTCTCGAGCACGTAAGCTTGAATTTGTGTACACTTGAATGGTCCTAGAGTTGACTTTAATGGATGATCTTGAGTTAGATGGTGATTAAAATCAAGTGGAAGCAAGCTGTGATTGGAGAGTCATGAGCATGGACTTTGAGGTAGTAATTATGCTTGGGGATAATAGGAAATTGCTTATGAATGAAGGGTCAATTGAGGTGTATGGTTGCGATCTTGATTTGTCCATGACCCAACTTGAGGAGTACGAATTATAAAGAGACAACTGATATTAGTGGATTCAGGCTTGAATTGTATGACATTTTGATGGTTTAGCTATCGATTGCTATTGACAGCCTTGGGTGATATGAGTTGAGATGAATACGAGGAATACCTGAATCGAAAATCAGTTGTGATTGGATGCATGACGAGTTGATTTGAATGTTGACTGGACTTGAGATAGAAAATGGAATATAGGCAATTGATCTGCGAGATGTGATGGTCATTGGTGGAATTAGAACTCTTGAATGGATAAGAATTGATCTGAAGGCGCTTTTGTTATTACAAGTGGTGAAGACAGTCATGCTGTGCTTGACTTTGTGACTTTGAAATGAAAGTCGATGAGGGTGCATGCAATGACTTATCGCTGTTGGACTTGATAAACCGTCGCTTGGTATGGGACGAGTTGATGGGATACCTACAAGCTGTGATGAAACATGATATGGGACATGTGGAACGGGGCTTTCTCTGTAGATATATGGCTTGGGACAACCTGCATCGGCCAAATCTGATGAGGGCGGGGAGTGATCGCCAGGACAGAGAGGTCCGGACAAGGAGCGGCTCCTAGCAAGCTTCTAAGATGGCAAAGGCAGGAATGACCCAAGTCATAACTTAAAAGGGGAAGCCTAGGTATCAAGTTGAGTCTAATTGTGGATAAGGAATGTGTGGCACGGATTGATTCTCATCGAGGATGATTGAAAGTGGCATGACCTGTGTGATGGTGCCTGTGAAAGGCATGGTTAAAGGCTTTGTGCATGGCAGTGGATGCCTTTGGAAAAAGAAAAAGTGATGGCTATGATGAGCCTGTTAGGCATGTTTGATGATTAGCCTTGTGTAATTGGCTTGGCCAAGATATAACTAACGAGTTAGATGACGTATGAGTTTATACCCTTGGAACCGAGGGGTGTTGAAATGAGATAGTCTATTGCGACTATGCTAGAAAGGCAGATGTCTTTAGGCCTAGAGTATGAGCTTTTAACCCAGTGAATCGCTGTCTTGAGTGCTTGATTGATAGTTGCCTAGTTGAGGCTAGCTTTGCAGTGGTCGTTAGTTGAGAAGTTGCCTCGTTGAGGCTGGCTTGAGGAATGATTGCAGATTAAGGATGATATGAGATCCTTGGATATTTGACAATTAGTTGAAAATCTCCTATGTGTGATCAGAGAGTCGTTTTGGGACCATTGATGGTTGATAGTGATGAATGATGACATGAGTAGCTTGAGACTGCCGGATTAAGTAAATGACTTAAGTCTTGAATTCCTAAGGGGAAATCATAGTGGTTCAAGTGACATAAAAATCAGATAAGATTGAAGGGCCAAGGTATGGTCACTAGAGTAGCACTTGGCTGGTGTATGTGAGATACGAGAAGATTTAAGGACTAAGATGGATCATGAGAACTTAATGAGGTTAAACGACCAAGGTGTGGTCGTAGAAGAGTGTTGGGCTCGAGGATACGTGGTATGATAAGATCCAAGAATAGAGATGGATCATGAAATTGAGTAACTATGGGCGATTTGAGTAACGAGTACTAAAAGAGGATATGGCTCGATCGGTTGATCGTACGAGACCCAAGAGCTGAATGGGTCGTGAGGACTTTAAATGGAAATGGGAAAAATTACTGATTAAGCAAGCTCGGAGAAGAGCTGCCGTGATTCTCTAAATCACTGTGGTGGTGAATGCTTGTGCTGAAGAGTTAAGTGACGAAAGTCACGAGAAAATGACTCGGAGTAAGTCTTTTCGAGATTGAATGTGTGGGTAGGATCACGAGAGCTTGGAAAAGCCTGTAAGATTATGTATAGGGCTGAAATTGATTGAGCTAGACCGAGGGATGAGGTTCGAAATTGTCTCCCTCTGGATTGAGGATTTTGTGAGAAAACCTCAGAGATTTTGGGTGCACTGAAGAAAGAAAGAGACCCTGGCAGTACTAGCCCTAAGAGGCTATTGAGGATTGGTGAAAGGTCACTAGAGGAAGGATTTCCTCGGAGGCATGAGATCTGCCTAGACTACCTCTGTTGAGTTGTTCGATGGGAAGTATAATCCTGGGGATTGCTTGAGAGCAAGGATTGTTTGGATCCTGGTACTGTCGCAAGGATCGTAGGATGATGGATCGATATGAGACAGAGTTCTCAAGATCACTTGAGCATATGGTAAAGGTGTTCAAGGACCCTTGAATAAGATGAGTAGGTCCCTAAGTAGATTGGAGTTTGAAAACCTTATGACTGTTGTTACTCTTGATTTTGAGGAATGGTGATGGGACTTAGCAGAAGAGGAGAATGATCGAAAGACTCATGAATAAGAGAACTCCTGCTCATGGATTACGAGCAGGGAGATGTTCATTATAGATATGGAGAGTGCCTACGAGAAATGGTTGATTACCTGGGCGTAAGGGATACAGTTGAAAGTGAGTAGCAAGTCTTTTCTGTTATGGATGAGGTCGAGAAAGAATCGGCATGCTAGATTGCCTGAAGTTGATGACTTTCCGGGATCTGTTGATTGGATTGAAACCATGAGAATGCAGTCATGAGTTGTTGTTCCCTAAAGAATAGGGCATTGATCTTAAAGGACGATGGGACCATGAAATGGTCACTGACGAAGGGAAAAGTGAACGAACTGGATAGCCCTGACTAATTATGATTTCAGTGAATGATTTAGTAAGCGAAAAGAGCGCTTAGAGAATACCCGCAAAGTGATTTGAGGAAATCGAATTGACCATTCGACAAGCGAACGGGTGAAGACCCAAGGACGAACAGATATTGTCACTGGAGGTGACTGAGTTATGGGAGAGAGAATGTGAAAGCATGGTGGCATTTGAGTTCTAGAGTAAAGGTATCGCCGTGGGCGCAGACTCTAAAGTTGCAGTCCTATGGAATGAGAATGACAAGGTGAATTTGAAGTGGGAAAATGCCACGGAGTTGGGTAGTTTCTTCCTTAAGGTAAGAGACCCTATTGTAAAAGGAAGAAAAGTTCTGAATTATCTTAGTATGATGATTGAGCGTCTCTACCGGGAAAGAAGACGCGGAACTTGAATGACTCTTGGAAGTAAAATCGGAGAGGCCGTTTTGAAGACAATGTTGAATTCCAGGATGATGTCGACGTTCGGTGAAACAAACGGAATTGAATAAAGTCGTCTTAGCGAGTATGGAACTCAGAGGCTAAAGCATTAATGCTCCTTGAGGAAAAAAGTGACAAAAAGGAACAAAACTTTGTGTAGTCCAAGTGGAAACCCATGACGACAAAGAGCCAAGGTCTGAGCTCTCAAGTGAAAAGTGTGAGGAATAGTAAAAAGAAGGTTATATCAATTGAATTAAGTACCCAAGGAATGATTAAGTTGGTCGTTACCATCTTGAGAGATGATGGTTGAACTCATGTAAGGAGCCATGAGAAACATGAACGGTTATGAGGGTGTCATGTGGGCTCTGAGGAAATGTCTATTGCCCACTAAATGTGAAGAGCGCAGGTTGTGAACCTGATGAAGTGAGATTCATGCATTGGAATAAGTGATAAATCCTTTGAGGATTGAAATGAGTGATGAATCGACTATAGTCGATGCGAGTTGCGGAAAGTGCAAGCTTCACGGGATTGATGAGTGACAATAGACGGACCGTTGAAAGATTTCCCACAAGAACTGTTCCATTGATAAAATAGATTAAGGGCCAGATGTAACGTGAATGGGCGAATGAACGTGAAAGTAGTTTTCAACGACTCGAATTGAGCTAATGACTATGTGGTTTACGGCGAGTCAAGTTGAAGATTGAAAAGCTTGTGAAGGTCATAGTGATACGACGCACAATGAAACTCGAGACATAATAAGACAATGTGAAATGGATATGGTTGGTATGTTGTAAAGATAATGCCATATGAATTGGCATGCTCAGAGCATGATTGGAATTGGTTGTGAATGTCCTCGTGATAGAGTTGAGAAATGTTGTTTGAGTAAAAGAACGTTGCAAGGCTACACCTACTACGAGAGTATAAAGTAGCAGTTTCCCGAGGGGAATTGAACAGAGCATGATTGGAATTGGTTGTGAATGTCCTCGTAATAGAGTTGGGAAATGTTGTTTGAGTAAAAGAACGTTGCAAGGCTACACCTACTACGAGAGTATAAGGTAGCAGTTTCCCGAGGGGAATTGAACAAGAGGCAACGCAGATGTGTAGAATTGCCGGTGGATACGAGAGCGTTACTTAAATGAAGAAAAGACCTCGAGAATTGTGTGAACTAAAGGAGGTTAAGGGTATAGATTGCTTAAAAGAATTGAAGGTGAGGCATATGGAACAAAGTGACCGCCCAAGTGTTATTATAGCAATGTTCATATCGCTAAGGAAGAGTGAACTGTTTGATGGATGTTTACAAGTGAGAGTTGAACATTGAGAAATGGGCGATGGAGGGACAGATCTTTCCTCAAGTTGGGAGTTCGTTAATGGACTAATGTGATGGCTATTGGAAATATCTAGCCTGAGAGCCGGAAGGAGATTGAGGTGTACCATGATTAAACACCGATGCTGGAGGGATTATAGAAATGGATGGAACCCTTGAGGTCATGGACGGAAGTACGAGTCCAGCATTGAAGAGAAACTAAAGGATGTGACCTCGTTGAAATTCAAAGGGAGAATTATAGTGTTTCCTGGGGATGGCACAAAGATGTGCCAAGCTGCATATATATATATATATATATATATATATGTGTGTGTGTGTGTGTGTGTGTGTGTGAGATAAGGTTGAGAGTTGAAAGTTGTATATCTTGTAGTCGAGCACTAGGGGTGCCGATGGAAGGGAAGGACATGACGATGAAAGTTGAAGGACCACTTGATCCAAGGGAATTTTCGGATGGAAACAAAAATGGATTACTACGGAAGTAATCATGTAGCTGTTTAAGGAGTCGAGAGGACCATAACCCGGTTTAGATAATGGAGAGCAAATTGATAAAGCCCTGAAATCTCTGTTAGCATAAGAGAAGGTTCGAAAGGAGTGATACGCCTAATGGTGTGAATAGAAAGAGTGCATACCAGCGAGGGCTTGGTAAGGATGGTTATGGACAAATGAAAGAGTTAGAGTGAACGCTCGAGGAAGAGCTGCTGGCCAATGATGTGAATGCCAAAAGAGAATGGAGAAAAGCTCATTAGATTGAGGACTATAAGAGACAAGTCCTAGAGAAGGATGACCTTGAATTGAAAAGGACGAACAAGATCGTCAAGCCATGGAAAGGATTATCCGGAAAAGTGAGGATGCGACGAGACGCCTATACCCTCGAGGGATTGAATGGAGTAGAAGGTTGTGAATTTCGATGATGAAATTTCTTTAAGGGGGAAAAGTTGTGACATTATGATTTTCAGTCAATTTCAGGCTCAGTAATGAGAAGTGTGTATCTAGAGATGGATTTCAGTCGTATTTCGCTCGAACCTAATTAATTCGAGTAGACTGACCAAAAGGGAAAGGCTAACACGAGACGAGGTACGTGGACCTGGGGAACTCGGATAGGAAATGGCGCTTTGACCATAAGGATTGTCGAGGGGATATTTAGAGCCACAAAAAGACGATCCAAGAACGATTAAGGGATGCCTTACGAGTGTTAAACGATTGGAGCGCGGATGATGCCGCTTAACCAACGTATGATTTGCAAAATTTTCCTAAATCGAACGGTGAAGATCTAGACCTTAGGAGCTAGTGATAGGCCCTCACAATTACATGACAATCAAAGCCGCCACAAATCGATGAGCCCTAAGCGTGATATGAATCATGGGGTCGATATGCGTAATGTCTGCGAAAACCGCCCGTTGGTTCGAGATAGGTTGAAACCACGTCTGATAGAAAAAACTGTCAAAAATGAGCCTTGAAAGATTTGAAATGAAAAATCAATAATTCCAACGTTATTCGGATTGGTCGTCGCCCTATCGAAGATTTCCGGAAAGAGAAAAAAGACGTTCGAAACGCCAGAAGTAAAATGACCGTTTTGCCCCTCAATCTTGGAGCTTTACTTATACAATTCAAGAAGGGAAAATGGACATTACAACCCATCCATGGCTGCCAAAAATGAGGATTAAAAATGGCCATAGGATCTCATGGGAAAAGCAAAATGCCAAGTGTCAAAGATTCAAGGGCTATGGTCATATCACACTTTTTCCACCTACCAATCAAAGGCCTTTGACCAAGCTTTGGTATATAGTGAACTCTCTCTCTCTTCTCTCTCTCCTCTTCCCCCATTCGGCTAGACCAAGCTCCAAGAGAACAGAAACCCCATCTTCTTCTTCCTTCAGTTTCTGCTCACCGGCGACCAGATTCTGGGGTTGCCGTTCGCCAGCCACCACGGCCACTTTCGGCCACCATCTGCTGCCGGCCGACTACTACAACATATCCATATGTCTTTCCGACGTCCCCCAACAAGAATCGGAGCATTTAGAGCACTGAGGAGTCCGGAGCAGAGATTCTCCCAAAAGCCGACAGATTAGGACTCAAACTGAGGTAGGTTCGGTTCTCAGTCCCTTTAGTGGTCGAAATGTTGGAATCTTTGGCTCAAATTTTGTGGAGATCAAGCTGAGACTTTTAGGAATCTGTGGTAAAAATTTGGGCTTGATTTGATAAGTTTTTTACTATGAACCGACCTTGTACATTTTGCCCAGAAATTATCGGAAAACTGACTTGAAGGAACCGGCGGCGTTCGGCGAGTTTCCGGCGACCAATTGGCCTCAAATCTTCGGTGAGCCTCTTGGACCCTTAGATAATCATGTTAAGAGATGGTATAGCATTTAAATGGTGAATTTGGAGTTGATATATGGCTGGATCCATTCCGTTCACACAGAACCGAACATAGCCCGGTTCGGTTCTGTGCAAACCGAATCTGTGGGGCTGTTGATGGTTGAGTTATAAGTCTTAAATTGATGATTAAGGCATATTATAATGATGAGCATAATGCTATGGAGGCTTGGGATTCATAGATGGTTGAATTGGATTGGAAATTGATATAATTGGTTGGATTTGATTAGGTTGCGCATTGAGTTCGGTCTAGGACCATTAGGGGCCGAAACTTTGGAGGCCCAAGAGGAGTAATTTGTGTTGCCAAATCAAAGGTAAGGAAATTCCTAACCCTTTGTTAAGACGATTGGACTCGATTGGGTAAGTCGAGGGCCGATAGGAACAATTTATGAGAATTTATTCAAGTGGGTAGCTTAGTGATATGCTAAGACGATATAGGATTGATTGTGAGTGATATTGTGTGCCTGAATTATTTGCCATGCCCGTATATCATTTGAATTGAATTGCATGCCACAAAAATTATGAAACGCATTTTAATGTGCGCTTGCCATTGAGTGTAAAATTGATTTGATAATCAAACATATAATATGATGTGGCATGAGCATGGCATGGCATGGCCCTGAGGTGTGTGAGACGCGGGGCGGAAGGTTGAGACCCTTATGCGATAAGGTCGCGAGGTGAAGAATGATTAGATGGCGCCCTGATGCGACGAAGTCGCGGGGCTGAGATAGCCATAGTCTTGATGCGATCTAATCGCAAGACAGAGTATGAGCTCAAAAACCTTGCCTGGAGATGGACCGAGACCTAATGTGTTTACGCAGGTCACCGACGACGGTCTGATGCGTTTACGTAGGCCGAGCCTAATGCAATCTAATCGCGGGCTAGATAATGAGGCAGGTAGAGGTTGATGGATGTGGTGAAGTGGCAGGCTGAGTATACCAATGCCTTATCATCTGATTGTGACATGAGTTCATTTTTGCATGCCTATCGTTTATATGTCATTGCTTCATTGAATGGTGCCCTATCTGCCTGTAAGTTATGAGTTTGAAAGGATAAAGGATTGGAGGACTACCTGAGTGGACGGTCAGCCTAACCTAGGGTTAGGACCCACCTTACTGAGATTTATATCTCACCCTAGTGGGGGCTTATATTTTACAGGTTCCAGGCGAAGGTAGTACGAGCTTGCCAAGGATTGGCGTCTGAAGAGATAGTTGATCAATTGCATTAGATTGGATTTGTCTTATGATGATATTGGGTTTGCACTTCCGATTGGTGAATTGAGAATTGATCTTTTAGTAATTGCTTAAATGAGAAAATTTCCATGTGTGATAGCTGTATATGTCCTAAGTCATCAGTATGTGGCTGTATTTATATAAAGGGAGGTGGCATCGCTTTTACATGTATTCTTTAAAAGAGTTGTATGTTATTGGTCGTTGGATCCTGGAGCGTTAATGAATGAACGGCATGGACAGGGATGTTCGCGTACTCGTCGAGTTTGGGGCGTGACATATAGTATCCTCAGCGGTCTCCTCAACAAATGGCTTCATGAGATCCTCCTCAGTCGCCTCGACCACAGTGACCTCCTCCTCCGTGTTCTCTATGGTCGGGGTCCTCTCCGGTCCATTCCTGGAACCGACAACGGACCCCTCAGCCTGGTCTAAATCTCAAGTGGGGTGGCACCAACTAGGGACAACTCCCTAGAGCACCTCATTGGGCTTCAGCGGCCCGGTAGACACATTCCCGACTTTCCTGAACCAGGCACCACACCTGTGAGGCTTCCAACTAGTACTACCCTTATCTACCCAGACAACAATGCACTTCCTGATATAAATAGTTCCCTACCCGTCAAGAAAATCATCAAAATAAGTGGACATCTCCTTGGGGTCTCCAAAACGTATAGGCCACATCTTCAAGGCCTAGGATCTGTAAAAAGGGGGTCCCCAACGGGGTGAGATTCACATCTCAGTAAAAGAGCCCTAACCCTAGGTTAGGCCGACCGTCCACTCAGGCAGTCACATACCCCAATAATACAAACTCATAAACATACGAGGCAATGCAAAAATAAATAACAACACACGGATGTGAAGCTTAGGCAAGCCCCTTGAGACTGACTAAGTAAGGAGCATGACTTCATCTCACGGATTGGATCTGAACCAATCAAGCTACTTTCCTTTTCGTAATCGTGAGGGGAGGAAGGGGGTTCCAACCTACTGCCTAGGTAGAGTAGAATTGCACATGAAATTTCCTATATCTCTCGTTATGATTCCTATGGCCATTCCCTCAATACTTCTCTACTGAGCCTGCTAGCTACTTGGAGGGTGACGCCCATCTTGCTTAAGAGATTGATTCCTATAATAGATATTTGATAAGATGGATCTGTTTAATACGAATAGGCTGATAACACATTCAGATGATTATGCACAACTCGCCCTGCCATATCACCACAACCACCTTTTTCCTTCCTACCTCATTCTCATGCACACGTTTAGAACGCATCAGGCTTGGTCCGCGTAAACGCATCAGACCATCATTGACAACCCGCGTAAACGCATCAGGTTTCAATGATACTTTAGGCCAGTGTCGACACCTCATATCTCCGTCCCCCGTAAACGCATCAAGACCGTGGCCATCTCAACCCCGCGTCTCATACGCATCAGGACGCCACACAACTCCAACCCCGCACCTCAGCACCTTAGGGTATCAACCACGTCACCCCGTGTCTCATACGCCTCAAGGTCTCACCTCGTCTCCGCCATGCCACAATCACAAATTATGCACACAAGGCCAAGTGCAACTCATGCATAAATATTGCATCCAAGGCATGCAAGATCATTCAATACACAATCAAACGTGTCCGATTGCTCAAGAGACAAACATAAGCAAACATTAAGATCACCTATACTCTCTTAGCATACACAAGGACCAATCACGCTAAGTTTCTCAAGAAACAATCTCAATTCCACCCAACTCGCTCAATCGAGTCCAATCTTCCTATCATAAGGTTAGGAATTCTCTTACCTCAAGTTTGATGTCACAAAATCCTCTCCTTGAGCCCTCAACAATTCAGTTTCAATGGTCCAAGGCCAAACTCACCTCGCAACCTAGGAATTTCCAACCTAAACTCTGCCTACCTCAAATTGTGCTAGTTTCCGTCGACTTCTCGGAGAATGGTTGGCCGGAGCTCCTCGGTGGCTCAATCGACGCGCTTCTACTTCGAGGAGGTCGGCAAGAGGCTAAGTTAGGAGGGTGTGGTCGGCCGGAGTCTAGGCGGTGGCCGGAGGGGGTCGTCAGAGCTGCCGAACGGCGAGGGTAGGAGCTGGTCGGCGACGGTAGAAAGAGAGGAAGAAGAAGAAGAGGGTCTCGGTGATGGTTGGGTGCATGGCCGGTCAAAATGAGAAGTGAGAGAGAGAGAGAAGAGGGCTATATTCAATCTCAAGAGCCAAAGGTTAAATGGTAGTTAGGTAATAGTAGACAGACCACTCTTTAGCTCATCCATTGATATATGTCCTAAGTATCATTCAAGGGTGATCCAAAGGCCACAATTTCTCCAAAATTTCGATGGCTCTTGGGGTGTATAGAAGACCAAAATGCCCTTCTTCAATTGTATAAGCAAGGCTAGAGCTTTTAGGGGCAAAATGGTAATTTCACCCCCAACGTCCAGAACGTCGTTTTTCTCAATCCAATATTCTTCGACATGGCGATGGCCAATCCAAAAATGACGTTGGAATTCTTGATTCTCCATTTTCAATTTTCAAGACTCGTTTCTGATTGTTTTCTCTATCAGACGTGATTCCAGCCTATCCCGAACCGACGGGTGGCTTCTGTAGACGTCGCGCGTATCAACCCTGTGATTCGTATCACATTTAGGGCTCGTCAATTCATGGCGACTTTGGTTGTCATGTAATTGTGAGAGTTTATCACTAGTTCCTGTGGTCTCGATCGTCACTGTCCGATTTAGGAAAATTTTGCAAATCATACGTTGGTTAAGCGGCATCACCCGCGCTTCAATCGTATAACACTAGCAATGTATCCCTTGATCGTCCTTAGATCAGCCTTTTATGGTTCTAAATGTCCCCTCGACAATCCTTATGGTCAAAGCTCCATTTCCTAGTTGAATTTCCTAGGTCCACGTTCCTCGTCTCGCGTTAGCCTTTCCCTTTTGGTCAGTCTACTCAAATTGATCAGGTTTGAGCTAGATACGACTGAAATACATCACTAGATACACTTCTTATTAATGAGTCTGAAATTGAGTGGAAATCAGAATCTCACAACATCTTTGAGTATTCGATTCTTCCTTTCAATTTACCTGTTGGTTTGAGTATAATACGTGCATCACACTAAAACCTTGCTTTTGAAATTCCTAGTCGGAAGGCTTTTCCAAAATGTCGCCTAAATTTATGTTCTTTCCTATCACGATCATCACCAAATCATAACGAAAACGTACTCTTTGGTACCTCTACCATTTGGCATAATAATCCACTCCAAACGTCCTTTCGTATCGTCAAGAACGCACAAATTCCATTAGCTTACCCTCGATTGTCCAAATCGAACTATAGCCTTCTCGACTTCTCAAGCAAACTCATGATTGAGTCCTTAATAGCTTTTTGTTCAATCCCTTTAGGCGGTCAATGCTCTCAACCTCTTATAGCTCACACAATTTCGAGGTCTTTCTTTAAATAAGCAACGCCATCATATCTACAATCAACTTCATATATTAGCGTTGCCTCTTGTGCGATTCCCCTCGAGAAACTACTACCTTATTCTCTCGTGGTAGATATTGACTTGAAGTCTTCTTTTACCCACAATATTTCTCGAACTTTGTCGCAAGGACGAATGCAAACCACCCGAATTATACATTAGGTGCTCCAACTCAGGTGGTTTTATTGTCACGGCACATTCGCGTAGTCTGCTTCAGTTGCCTTGCTATGTCTCAAATTTTCTTTCGACAATATGTTGTTATGATTCCATCAACTTTTGATTCTAAATAGGAACACCATTATCAGCATAGTCATTAGCTCAACTCAAGTCATCGAAAACTTTTTTCACGTTCATTCATTCTTTCGTGTTACGTCTCATCTTTAGTCCATTCATCAATGGAATAGCTCCTCTGGGAAATCTTCTCACAACGTTTATAGCAGACCATTATAATCCATCAGACTTAGGAGGTCTCAAGCCTCAATAGCTCGCGTCGGCCTTAGTCAGCCTATTGCCATCTCCTTCTTTCGAGGATCCACAGGGATTTCACTCCTCAGAACTACTTGGCCAAGAAATTTCACCATAACAGGCCCATAGCTCATACTATTCAACTTAGCATACAGCGAGCATCTCCTTAGAGTCCATGGGTTACTCTCAAAGGTTGATCATGTTTCTCGTGACTCCCTGATGAGTCCAATCGTCATCTCTCAAGACGGTAACAGTCCATCTAATTATTCCTCGAATGTTCAATCCGACTATTATCAACTTGTTTCTACTAGGTGTCGAATATTTCAAACTGTTCCTCACACTTTCTACTTGAAAGTTCATACCTTGGCTCTCTATTGTCACGGGTCTCCTCTAGGACCACACAACATGTTATTTATTCTTGTCACTCTTTCCTCAAGAAGCATTAGTGTTTTAGCTTCTGAGTTCCATAACTCACTACTGCGACCTTATCCCAATCCTGTCTATTCCACTGAACATCAACATCATCCTAGAATTCAACATTGTCTACGGGACAGTCTCTCAGACTTCATTTCCAGGTATCATTCACGCTATGCATCTTCTTTCTCAGTCCAGACGCTCAACCACAATACCAAGACAGTTCAGACTTTTTCTTCCTTTTACACTAGGGTCTCTTATCCTAAGAAAGAAACTATATACTTCCGTGGCATTCTTTTATTTCGAATCTACCTTGTCTTTCCCATTTCTTTGGACTTCAATCTTAGAGTCTACACTAACGGTGGTGTTTTACTCCAGAACATAGATGCCACTATACTCGGCATTCTTCTTCCCATAATTCAGTCACCTCAAATGACAATATCCGTTCGTCCTTGGTTTTTATACATTCATAATTCATATATTCAATTCGACTACCTCAAGTCGACTTACGATTACAATTTAAACACCCTTTTTGCTTAATCATCCATTCATTAAAATCGCAAGTAACTAGGACCATCAAGTCCATTCACCTTTCTTTCCATCGACGACCATCTCATGGTCTAATCGCCCTTTAAGAATGACACTCCACTCTTTAGGGAACAACAACTCATGATTCCATTTCTAATGGCTCTAGTGCAACCAACTAATCCCAGGGAATCATTAATTCCAGGCAAACTAGCATGCCGATTTTTCCTCGACTCCTTCCATAACAGAAGAGACAGCCTACCCATTTTCCACCATGGGTATTACGCCTAGGTAATCAACCATTTCTTGGAGACACTTTCCGCGTTCCACAAGTGACGCTCTCTTTACTCGTATTTCTTCCAATCATTCACTCCTCTTATTAACATCCATTGCAGTTCCTCAAAACTAGGAATAGAAATTAGCCATAAGGCTTTCAGATTCCAATCCGCTCAGGGATTTCACATCTTATTCAAAGGGTCCTCGACCATACTCAATGTACTTAGGCGACCTTAAGAACTCTGTCTCAAATTGGTCGATCATCCTCTGATCCTGTCACGCCCCGCGCCCCGGGCACGAACACGCCACTCCTTGCAAGCAAACCAAAATATCTCTCATGGTCCCAAAATCCACACATAAGTCGAGAGATGTGTTATAAACAAAGCACGCCGAAGCGGCCATAAAATAACTCCTCCGTACAAACATAAAGTGGGACCTGGATAGCGAGAATACTACCATACATAATATCTGAAAGTTCATACATGAGCATAGCAACTAGATCCGCTAGACAAGAGGTGATAGGGTAAATACACAAAAAGGATCCATCCTCGACATCCAATAAGAAACAGGGTCAGGATCGCCGTCAAAAGATTAACTAGCAAGCTGGAAGCTCCTAAGACGAGCTGCTGGAGTCATCAGTCTCCCCTGCCTCCTCCGTGGGCACGTACTCCAAGAAGGTCTCCGAGCGAACATCTACGGCATCAGCAGATGACTTGACCAGGTCATCCTTTGTAGCCTCGACCACTATGACCTCCTCAGTATCCTCTAAAGTCGGGGTCCTCTCAAGCCCATTCCTCGACCCAGCAACTGACCCCTCAGCCTACTCTAAATCCTGGGTGGGATGACACCAACTAAGGACAACTCCCTAGGGCACCTCAGTGGGCTTCAACGGCCCTGTAGATACATCCCCAACCTTTCGGAACCAGGCCTCATACCTATGAGGCTTCTAGCTAGTGCTACCCTCGTCTACCCACACGACTGTATATTTTCTAATATAAATAGCCCCCTGCCCGTCAGGGAACTCATCAAAATAAACAAACATCTCCTTCAAGTCTCCAAACCTGATAGGCCACATCTTCAGGAGCTAGGACCTGTAAAAAGGGGGTCCCCAATGGGGTGAGATACACATCTCAGTAAGGTGGGTCATAACCCTAAGTTAGGCCGGCAGTCCACTCAGACAGTCATAAACATCAGCGTTTCATGCAAACAAACACATGAGGCATTCAATTATCAACAATCATGCAGATGTCAAATAGGCAATCATGGCATCACAATACATTACTAAGATCATGCACACACCGCCACGTCACACCACCACTTCTACCCTTCATACATGCCTCATTCTCATGCCCGCGTTTAGAACGCATCAAGCTCGGTCCGTGTAAACGCATCAAACCATCATTGACAACCCGCGTAAACGCATCATGTTTCAATGTTACTCCAGGTCAGTGTCGACACATCACAACTCCGTCCCGTGTTTCAACGCATCAAGACTATGGCCTTCTCAACCCCGCGTCTCATACGCATCAGGGTGCCATACCACTCCAAACCTCGCGCCTCAAGGTATTCCTCGCACCACCCCGCGTCTCATACGCATCAGGGTCTTACCATGTCACACTCATACCATGATTCCCATTCAATCCACACACATAATGCTATGTACAACTCAAGCACAATTAATATACTCATGGCATGCAAGACAGTCAAATCAACATTCAGACATGGTAGACAATTCAGGCACAAGCATTTGCACACATTCGAAGCTTCTATACCATTCTAGGACACCCAAAGAATAATCTCATTGAAGTCATTCAAAATCAATCAAAATCTCACTCGACTCATCCAATTGAGTCCAATCTTCCTATCATAGGTTTAGGGTTCCCTTACCTCAAGCTTAATGTCACAAATTTTCTCCTCAAGCACTTCCTCAAATTCGGTCCAAGTGGTCCAAGACCAAGTCCACCACGCAACCTATGAAATTCCAACCAATCGTCAACTTCTCTTGCCCAATTCACCCATCCATTGATCACAAACCTCATTAACACATTCCTCAACATCCTAGCATGTCTCATTGACGAATTTGAGACTCAAAATTAACCACTAACAACCTTCATAGAACCGATTTGTATAGAACCGAATCGGGTTATTTTCGGTTCTATGTATGCCGAGATTATCCAGCCCTTAAACTACCTCAAATATCTAATTTATTCACTATAAATCTAAGGGTTTGGGAAGCTCACTAAAGATTTGAAGCCAAGCCGTCACTGAAAACTCTTTGAAAGTCTCCGGTTTCCCTAAGTCTGCAAATCGGCAGTTCTGACCCTTCAAACACAAGACCCATTTGGGGTTAAAACTTCATAAAATTAGCCCCAACTTTTTACCACATCTCACTATACGAGTTCCCTAGATGTCCATAAAATTTGGTACAAAAAATCCAACGTTTCGGGATCTTAAGAGGCCAAAAATGTGACTTACCTCTGGTTGCGACTATTTCAGTTGACTTCCGGGAGATTGGCTGCTCGGAGCTCTTCGGTTGGTCAAACGACTCGTTTTCACTTCGAGGACGTCGGCAAGAGGTCGGGCTAGGTGTGGATAGGCGGCTCGCCGGCTAGAGGTCGCCGAAGGGGTCATCGGCAGCAGCGAACGAACGGGGCAGAAGCGGTTGGGCGAGCAGCAGGAGAAGAGGAAGAAGATGATGGTGCTCTCGGTGAATATGAAGAGTGACCGGCCAAATGAGGGGTGAGAGAGAGAGAGAGAGAGAGAAGTGTATATGCAATTCTCAAGGTCAAAGGGTGAAATGGTAGTTGGGAAAAAAAGTGGACATGACCACTCAATGCTTGATCTATTGACACATGTCCCAAGTGCCAATCAAGCTTCATTCAATGGTCATAATCTTCTCTCATTTTCGGCAGCCTTGGGGGGTATAATAAGGACTAAAATGCCATCGTCCAATCGTATAAGCAAGGCCAGGTCTTGAGGGGCAAAATGGTAATTTTACCACCGACGTCCGGAACGTCGTTTTTCTCATTCCAATATTCTTTGATAAGGCAATGGCCAATCCAAACCTGACGTTGGAATTCTTGATTCTCCATTTTCAATTTTCAAGACTCGTTTTTGATCATTTTCTCTACTAGACGTGGTTCTAGCCTATCCCGAACTAACGGGCGGCTTTTGCAGACGTTACGTGTATCGATCTTGTGATTCATATCACATTTAGGGCTCGTCAATTCATGGCGACTTTGGTTGTCATATAATTGTGAGGGCTATCACTAGTTTCGATGGTCTCAATCGTCACTATTCGATTTAGGAAAATTTTACAAATTATACACTGGTTAAGCGGCATCACCCGCGCTCCAATCGTATAACGCTAGCAATGCATTCCTTAATCGTTCTTAGATCGGCCTTTTATGACTCTAAATGTCCCCTCGACAATCGTTATGGTCAAAGTGTCATTTCCTATTCGAGTTTCCTAAGTCCACGTACCTTGTCTCGTATTAGCATTTCCCTTTTAGTCAGTCAACTCAAATTGATCAGATTCGAGCGGGATATGATCGAGACACATCGCTAGATATACTTCTCATTAATGAGTCTGAATATGACTGGGAAATCAGAATGTCACAGATCCTTACAAAACTATTAGGATCCCAACAATCTTTGCTCTCGAGTAATCCCAAAAGGATACTTCCCGTCGAATAATTCAATGGAGGCAGTCCAGGCAAATATCAGGCCCTCGAGGAAACCCTTCCTCTAGTGACTTTTCACCAATTATCAACAGCCTCTTAAGGCTAATAACTGCCAGGGTCACTTTCTTTCCTCAGTATACCCAAAACCTCTAAGATTTTCTCACAAAACCCTCAATTTAAAAAAAGATAGTTTCAAATTCCATCCTTTCACCAAACTCAATCAATCTCAACCTTATACATAGCTTCACAAGCTTTTTAAAACTCTTGTGGTTCTTCCCACACATTCAATCTAGAAAGGAGTAACTCAAAGTCAACTTTCTTGTGACTTTCCTCACTTTAACTCGTCGGTATTAACATCTATCACCGTAGTAACTTAGGCAATCATGGCAGCTCCTCCTCGAGTCTGTCTACCCATCCACATTTCTCATTTCTATTTAAAGTTCTCACGACTCCTTATTACACTTGGGTCTCGTACGATTAACAAATCGAGCAATATTCTCTTATAGTACTCATATTCCAGTGGCTCATCTTTACTCAATTCTCATTATCCTTCTCAGTTCTTGGATCTTCCATACCATAAATACTCGAGCTCAATACTCTTCTACGACCATACTTTGGTCGTTCAATGTCATTAGTCATGTCACTTGAACCACTATGATTCCCTCAAGGAATCAAAGACTTAAGTCATCTACTCAAGTCCGGCAGTCGCGGGCTGTTCATCTCATCATTCATCATTATCAATCTTCCAATGGTTCCTAAATAACTATCTAATGGTTCTTAGGCAATTCTCAACTAATTGCTAATTATTCAAGGATCTCAAATCATCCTTAATCAGCAACCATTCATCAAGCCAGCCTCAACAAGGCAATTTCTCAATCAATAGCCATCACTAGGCAAGCCTCAACCGGGCTAAAACTCAACTAGGTTAACACCCAACAAATAATCAAGGCATCACTTTCATGAGTCAAATCTCGTACTATAAGTATAAAGCATCTGCCACTCTGTCATAAACACGACATGATAGTTCATTCTTAACAGGCATCAGTTCAATGGGTATAAACCCCGCATGCCGTCTAATCTCTCAGTTAGGCCTTAGCCAAGCCAATCACATGATGCCAATTACAAAACATGCCCAACAGACCCAACACAAGCATCAATTTTCTATTTCAAACGGTATCCTCTACCAAGCACGAAACTTTTAATCATGCAAATCACAAGCATCATTTCACATGCCATGACATTTTCAAACATTCACTGAGGAATCCATCCCGTGTCATACATCTCTTAACCACAATTGGACTCAATTTGATACCTAGACTTTCCCTTTCAAGTCATGACTTGGGTCATTCCTGCCTCTTGCCATCTTAGAAGCCTGCCAGGAGCCATTCCTTGTCCGGACCTCTCTGTCCCGGGGATCACTCCCCGTCCTCATCAAACCTGGCCGTTGCAGGTTGTCCCAAGTCATACATCTACGGAGAAAGCCCCATTCCACACGTCTCATACCATGCTTCATTACAGTTTATAGGTATCCCATCCACTTGTCCCATACCAAGCGACAGTTTATTAAGTCCAACAACGATAAGTTCATGCATGCACCCTCATCGACTTTCATTTCATAACCACAAACACATGCACTGCATGTTCGTTCTCACCACTTTTCATACCACAATCGTTTCCATTTCAAGTCTTATCCATGGAAAACCTCTAGCTCCACAAGGACCATTGCCTCTCACAGATCAATTGCCTATATTCAACTATACACCTCAAGTCTAGTCGCTATTCAAGTCAAATCCTTATACATTCAATCACAACTGACCTTTAATCCAAATATTCCTTATCTGCTTCCTTGTATACACCTCGTCTCATATCACCCAAGGTTGTCAATAACAATTGATGACTAAACCATCAAGATACAATGCAATTCAAGCCTGAATCCACTAATGCCGGTTGTCTCTTTATATCTCATATTCTCCAAGTTGGGTCATCGACAAGCCACGATCACAATCATATACTCCAATTGACCCTTTATTCATAAGCTATTCTCTAGCAACCTTAAATCCAGGCTTATGACTCTTCAATCTCTACTCACTTCCTTGTGAGCCTTATTCATAAAATCACTCAAGATCATCAATCGAAATCAACTCTACAACTATTAGGGTGCACACAAGTTCAAGCCTATAATCCTCAAGATTCAGTGATCAATGTTTAATCCGAAAGGTTTCACTAGCTAATTGGCCTCAAGTCATCGCTTCTTATCACTCCAAACTTCAATCATAATGGATCGAGCTGACCTTGCTCTGATACCACTTAAACGGAGATGCTACGCCCCGAACCCAGCGAGCACGCGAACATCCCACCAGGCCGTAATCAAGTTGTGTCGTCCGAGATCCTTCAGCCCTCATATAATAACTTTGACAAAGGAACAAGATCGCGAAAGCCATAAAACTGTTCCGTACAATGCCATAATAAAATGACTCAGGACAATAGGGTATACACTTCTTATAAATAAAATTCTCCTTAGAAGTTATCGTAGTCAAGTACCCAAAATTCAATTCATAATTTCTCAAAATTCAGATACAATCCCTAAGGCCAAAAAATACATAAAATCATTCATGCCATCACTTCATCAAGAGCTCATCCTCATCTCACCTGTATTTTCATCTTCAGTGACTTGAAAAATTAATCCCCCATTAGAGTGAGATATATATATCTTAGCAAGTAAAACCTAAACCTACACCTGAACACCAGTCCCCTCAGGCCACACACAATGCCACCAAGATGTAGATAAACAATAATGTAATGGCACAAGGCATCACACAACAGCAATATCAATTATCAGGCATGGATAGTCAGTACAAACAATCATGCTCAATTCTAAGGTCCCAATATGCAATCACATGCACCACATACGCCACAGCCATCACTTTCTCATCCACCCACATACTTCACTTGCACTCCTGCCACATGACATCTTCGGGGTCATCAGACCAAACGATATCCACGTACCACTCGGGCCATCAGACCAATCGGCACTCTCCAGGCTTACAGCCACTGTATGCCACCAGGGTCATCAGACCAATCGGCATTCTCATTCTCATTCAATTTCACCAACCTTCGATACCACCGGGGCCATCAGACCAATCAGTATCCTCAACACCTTTCTCATTGAGATCATAATGCCATCGTAACATGCACAATTCAATTCATAAAATTCACCAATCATTCAAATCATTCAATAACTCCCCCAGCAGTGTCCTAGCATTCAGGTAAAGGTTTAGGAGACACCTACCTCTTCAAGAAAGCTACAAATTTCAATCCAAACGACTCTTTTAGGTCAGCAAGCTCACGGCCAAACAGGGCACCCATGGCGTGCCTAGGAAAACCACATCGAAACTCGATTATTTCTCAATTTCATTGCGCCAATATCTCAAAAACACTGGCAACACCTTATTCTCAAGTCGTCACAGTGTTGAATCAATGACCCTAAGCATGCCAATTCTCGTTCTAGCAAGGCAAGTCGTCCAAAATCTCAATTCACCAAAATTGCCCAATTTGAGCCCCCAATAACCTGGTTCAGTCTCATGAAAATTGCCATTTTTCTATTGACCTTTTGAAAAAAAAATTTCATAATCTTAAACTTCAAGATCTTACAGACGTGTGGGCGAAAATACAGCTTAATTTGGATATCGGACGACTTAGAACGACCCAATTCAAAATCGGTGCGCGTTATAAGCAGATTGGACGGTACATCACGTTTTTCACCTCAAACAGCCCCTAATTCATCTTTAAACTTCCACTCACCACAAAATCAATATTTCATAACCTCAATCTACATATTTAGGAAACTCACCAAGAGATTTGAAGCGAAACGACACTCTAAAGACTTCTAAACAGCCTGGATTCCACACGGTCCTCAAACGGGTAGAATATGCTCGGTAAAAACATCCACAAATAAGCCATGTACACCCATCAAAATTCAACTAAAATTATAACCTAAGCTCATTCAATTTAAGTACTAGATGTTACGAAGACCTCACTAAAAATTTGAGGTCATTTGGAGTCCGGAAGCTCCCAAAAACGTAGCCTCTCTAAAATCTGGTCAGATTTTGACCTTTGCCCACTCAAACAGACCTACGAGATAAACGGCTAGGCTAAATTAAGTTGATAATATCTTCCTAGAACGGCAAGATGATAAGCTTTAAGATGGAGGTGGTTTTACCTCAATCCGAAGTCGGACGACAAAGTTATGGTCGAAATAGTGAGTCGGTTTCTATCTGTCCACGAAGAATCCATTCGGCCGAGAGCAAAAATGAAGGAGAGGAAGATGGTGGGAGATGGTGACCAGCCAAAATGGAAGAGAGAGAAGGTATTCCATATCAATAATACACCTTGCGTCAATTAGACAAGATGAGTAATTAATGGTCATTTAATGTTTGGCATCTCCTTTGGTTGACACTTGGCAACCTCCCATTGGTTGCTTCTTTGACTTTGAATTCCTTTGACCATATCCATTACACATTTTTCGCAGCATATAGAGGAGTGAGAATTGACCAAAATAACCTTCTAAACTTTTTAAGGCAAGGCCAAAGTCGAGGGGCAAAATGGTCATTTTGCAATTTTCATCCGAACTTTCATTTTTTCAGTATAAACCACCCTCGATGAGGCGATGTCCATCTGCATTCCAATGTTTAAATTTCTCAATATCCAATACCCAAATCTCGCTATCCAATTTCATGTCGAACTCTCGTCGACTGTAATTTCAGTTTATCTCAAACTGACGGGCGACTCTTGCAGGCGGGACGCGTATCGACCTTGGGATTTTCTCAAGTCGTGGCGACTTTGATTATCATGTAATTGTGAGGTTTATCGTTCGTTCCTTCAATCCTGATCATCGGAATCCGATTTAGGAGATTCTCGCAAATTACACATTGGTTAAACGAAACCACTCGCGTCCCAACGTTTAACACTAGCAAGACATTCCATAATCGTCCTTAGATTGATCTTTGCCGGCCCAAGACATTTCCCTGACAATCCTTATGGTCAAAGTGTCATTTCTCATTCAAATTCCCCAAGTTCACGTACTCGACTCCACGTCAGCCTTTCCCTTTGGTTAGTTAACTCAAGAGTGGCCATCTCCGAGCTAGTTACAACTAAAATACATCGATCGATATCCTTTCATTCAATAGCCTCGAGAGGGTCGGAATTTGGAATGTCACATTTTCTCTCTCTCGGCCAGCTCGTGCCCAGTTCCAACCATGCCCACTGTTTCAGCCATAACTTCGTTATCTGATATCGGATTGAGATCAGTCCATCGCCAATAGAAAGCTTATAATATTGTGGTTCTAGGAACATATTATAACTCAATTTGGCCTAACCATTTTTTCCATAGGTCAGTTTGAAGAAACAAAAGTCAGGCTGGTCAATGTAGGATCCAATTTGAGGAGGAGCTTGAGTTCGCCGACCTCAAGAGCTCAATTGAATTCAAACATTCGGTGAGACACTCTTAACTCATAATATAAGAGTTGGATGAGCTAGGATTGAAGATTCATTAGAGTTTGGATGAGTGCCCATGGATGAAATGTGGTGATTTTGTGGGACAAATTTTGATCGTCTGCTGGCTGAGTAGAACCGAGTGGTTTTGAGACACTTCGAAGTGTTATTTTGCTCCAAAACTAACGGTGAGCCTTCTAGACTTGCAGATTGATGTTTTAGCAAGTTGATTTGATAAAGAATTGAAGTTTAGAGGTTGATTCGTGGGCTGTTATGCTTGATTTCCTTAGGACCGATTTTGCCCTGTTGGTGATAGAGTGAACTAAGCACTTTGAGGACTCGTGACCGTGGCGCGGTGCTTTGAAACTTGTGATAAGTCTCCTAGGAATGTCAATTGACATGTTGACAAGGTGGCTACATAATGGAATTGAATTTAGGAATGAATTTAGAGCTAATTTGGTGCAATTTTCATAGGACGTGCCCTGTCCCATTCGGTCCAAGTTCATTTCGAATTGTGTTGCTGCTCATGGCATGGAATTTACTAGCTCAATTGAAGGTAAGAAGACTTTTAACCCTTTGTTAGGACGTTAGGTTGCTAATGGGTGGATTTTGGTTGAATTGAAAGTGTTTGAAAAGCTATTTTGAAGTGAAAAGCATGAGAGACCTGAATTGCCAAGTGATCTGTTTTTAGTGCACATCAATTTTGAAATGAGTCGTTCTAAGTCGTCTGATATCCAAATTGAGCTCCATTTTTTGCCTATACAACCAGGTTCTAGTAACACTCCCGGACCTCTCTCGCACTTGTTTCGAATGACTGATTCTCACAAAGCCGTTCGTTGGAACTCTTAATCTGTAGATAGTGGGTACATTTCCTTGTGTGATTATACTCCAATCGGTGGTACAAGTTAGTGATTCATTGGGCATGTTACAGTATGATTTTTCGCATGGTTATCGTTTAGAACAAAGGATTTATTATCCTTCTTTTAAATAATAATATCACTTCAAGCCCTTATTTGAAATAAGATTGACTATAACCCTTATTTGAGAAAAATAGAACATTTCTAGCCCTTATTTGAACTTTTTCCTAAGACATATGTATACTTGACATGAATCTTTCAATGAATAGTCATTTTCATAATAAGCTTTCTAAATGAAAAGTTTATGATATGTGTCCCTATGTTTTACGGAAGCATGATCTTATATTTTTACGTAATTATGCAATTAAAATACTTATTTTCAAGTCAACCTATAATTAGTTCTATTCAAGAATTCCTTTTAAGAAGAGTATTACAGTTAAAAGAAATACGAACATCATCATCTTCTTATTCCTCACTTAACCCTCGCTCCATATATATGAAACTTAAGAGTCACATTCAAACCACATTAGAAAAGGAAAAGATGCAATAACACAAATGGACAAGGCAACAAGAAATGACAACTTAAAATTTTGTCAATACCTTCATTAGAGTTTCTAAATAATGCATAACGACGAAATTCAAGCCGTGAGCTTGTTAAAGCCACAGAGAAAGGGGACCACGGAAGGTTTGTTAGCTGAGTCAAGGTGACATACATTTGGTCGACTCGATCATACTAGACTCATTATTCGGTTCAAGATCAATTGGGTTTGATTTTTATCTCGATATTTCATTTTATATCGCCTTCAGCGAACTCTATTTCAAGCTGACAAGATCATCATGAAGTAACCTATGAAAGAAAATAGATTTAGGTCGGACTTTAAGCTACAATATTGAAAGTATTATGACATGTTGTCGATAGCCGCGTTTGTGCAGCATGTCACGTTTCAAGCGGCGTGCTAACTGCTAGCTACTAGAGTGCAAGTCGATTAGTTTTAACTCAAATATAAGCTGAAAAGAACTAATCTAGGATTGAGTAATTTATACAAGTTAAGCTCAAATATATCCACTGAATATCTCAGGTTGTAGAAGAATCAAGCTTGATCATTTCATTAGTTGCTTCACTAGGTTGCAATATTTGAGTATGTGCTTGTAAACAGTTATTACTTCTTCTTTACCAAAAAAAAAAAACGGTTATTAGTTCTGTCGGGGGGGGGGGGGGGGGGGGGGGGGGGGGGGGGCGGCGAGGAGGAAAGCCATGAATTCAACACTAAGCACATACGTTGCATGCTTGTAGCAACTTTGCATGCAGTGGGACCGCATCTCTCAATGTTACTAGTTGCTTCCTTGCTAATGGCTTGGACATCGTACTGCACAATTCTTCCTCCACACAAAGACAAACAGTAGTATTGTCTTCATGCATCGACATTTTTGGTTATCAAAAAAAAAAACAGTAGTATTGTCTTTATTTACTTCTCTCTCACTCGTCTTGCTATTTAAAGTGAACTATGCGTTCCGGAAATTCTAGTGCATTCTTCGTGTGTTTCCCTTTGGTTTCTATCATAGTTGCAGACTCTTCCGGGGCTCTATACTCAGGATCTGCATAATATGCAGAAGTTCAGCTTTCAAGGCCCAGAACTGTTGAATGTGTCGGTGAATGCCTCGAGCAATCTCGGTCGCCATGTGTTGAAGTCTTTGCGAGCTCCTATGCTCGTGCCAGTCCTGCACGCGGCACTCGCTTTGTGCACTTGGATGTCCGTCATGCTTTTCGTCGAGCGTGTGTACACGGCCATCGCAATCTTATCATCTTGAACGTCGAACTATTCAGGAAGAAGGGATACATCAATTATAATCTGGACGCCCAGAAAGAAGACTTAGATCCCAAAGTGTATAACGAAAAGAAGGTATGAATTTACATTTCTGGTATTGTGATTGTTTGCTTATTCATCTTTTCTGGCTAGACATTCACGATCATAATTAGAAAGCAAGTCATGTTTTCCAACAGATACAATAGAATCTTCACCCGCTCCTTTTTTCTTTATCTTATTTGAAAGAGTACATGATTACATTTCTTATATTATTTTAAGGGAGCAGCTAGCCTGATAGTACTATCAAGTTATTTGGGATCACACAATCTCTCAATCAATGGGCGCTTTATGTAAAATCACGCGGCAATAATTTGTGAATCTACGATTGAAATTGTACCGTCCCTGAAAAAACTGTCAGGACAATATTTCTCTTATTTTAATCACGTAGTCAATGAATTATGGACAAAATTTCCCAATTAATCATACTTAGCCCACCTTAATTCTACTTCCAGATTAATAGAGGGAAGCTCGAAAATTTTCTTAGTTTCCCTACTCAGCAAAAACGAAACATAGGATAATCAAAAATTTATTATAGATTCTTCCCTAGATGTATTTTCTTTCTTTTACTCCATAAATCGTTCTTATTTATTGTACACATACATAAAGACATTGTAGATGCCCCATAAATCGTCACGTCTTTTCATAAGAATTCTCATGTAGCCTTATTTTGAGAATTAGGGTCATACACTTTTAATCCGTGTAGGAGCTGAAAATTGAAAGATGAAGCTAAAGAAAGATAAGTAGTACTCAAACCAATATGATTCGAAGTCTATGAAACAAGTAGACATCCTAATCAAAGGTTAAATAAACATAAAAACATACAAAACCCTTGTACCCAAATTACAAGAAACCCTAAATAAACTAAAGAGTAATCGTATAAAAAGAATAAATAAACTATGGAGAATGGCAAGTAGCTTCAACAGCTAGCCTATAAACATTCTGGTGGCACCCGGTGGGTCCAAAAGTGTTCTCCGAAACATCGAGTGTACACCTCTCCTGACCAAGACATTGCTGCAAAGACCGAATTAGCTTAATGAGTCTCTCGATTGATGTAATCTCCGAATTTAGTAATAGTAATTAGAAAGAGCTTATTTATTATTTTGTTAATTACCTTCTCAATGACCGAGAGCGCGTTGGGAGCTTCGCAGCTGCCCCTCGTGTACGATCCGCAGGCACCAGTTGGCTCGCCGAAACTGGCGAACCGGATCTCCGACATGACAAGTGCGCCTTGGCACGATAGCTCCAGTTTCTTCCCCTCGTCGGTAGTGGCACAGATCGTCCCGGCCGTGACTGTCTGGAACCTTACGTGGAGTGGCGTGCCGCCGAACTCCTCGAAGAGTACCAGCTTGTTGTCGTCGTCTTCAAGAAAGGACCGCGGGACGTGATACCTACGCAAGAACCAAAAAAACCCGCAACCAAAATCTTGACAAAAACCCTAAACACAAATTGCCGAACATATGATCCAAGAAATTCACAATAACGAGCGGATGTCTACTGTTGATTACCATCTTTGACTAGGTTTCCCACAATTGGTCAAACATTTCTTGTCGCTGTAGGTTCCACGGTAGTCGCACGTGACGGTGCAACCATCCTCACCGGCGACATAGCTCGACCAAAACCGGCCGATGTTGCGGCCGTTGACCCAAGCAGTGCCTTTGCCAAGCCCTTGCAAGTCCACGACCACAGGGTCACTGCCCAAAGGAGCCTTGAAAGTTGTCTGAAAAAATAAATCAACTCAGCTAGATTAAGCACTATTTGTGATCATATAAAAATTAATAAAAAGATCTAGGATAAAAAAATACCATTCCCATTATTTATTTTTACCTTGTACCAAACGAACTGTCTGTTTGAAGGGAGATTGTAAGACTTCCATCCATGTTGGTGGCGAGCGTCGTCCAATTGGAGCGCCTTCTCTTCCATGCCATTCAACCCCACCTTGTACGTCCATGAGTTGGTCGACAAGTCCTTGGTCACCTCGTCACTTTGGCCTTTGTTGCCGATCAGCTTCACCGGACCGTGGATCCCGACCTTAACCACGTCGAAGTTGGCCCCGTAATTCTGCTCGGAAAATATTACCAATCCACCAAATTAATGAAAAAACGAAAAGAACTACTTCAATTTCTTTTCTAAAACAAGATTGTAATGTCAATTTTCCGTACTTGCAAACCAACGGTGACGCCCAGAAGAGAGATTGTGTTGGTTTTCCCAACCTTCAGCTTGATGCCTTTCTCCATGGTGAATTCCAAATGATCATAGGAGCCCCATTGAGACCCTAAAGCAAAAGATAAATACTTGGTGTTGATCACTCGATCATATATTAACAAACAAAACTAAAATTTGAGAGATTTTGCATGGATAAGAGCTCGAACCCACCAACGTGCTGCCCGTTGACAAAGGCATGGACGATGTGCCCGTTGGTCTGGACGTGTAGGGTTATCGCCTTCCCCGCGAGGCTGTCATCCTTGCTCACATCGAGACTTCAACATTCATGAAGTAGTCGTTAATGTAACTGCGCAAGTCTATATTCAAGAGCAATCGAACACCATATAATGCATAAGACATATCATGGGCATTTACCTAGTTAGATACCACAAGTAGTCGCTAGTGTCGTTAGTGACGGTCTTTTGATCCAAAAGCTGGTTCACGGTCATCACGCTTCCTTTAACGACGCCACCGTGCAAGTGCTCGGCGTGCTCTGGCCTCCAGTCCCATTTTAACTCGTAGGGCTCCGTTTTGTCATCAGCTTCGTTCGGCAGTTTCACCATTAGCGACCGTTGGGTATTGACCTGCACAAAAACTTAGGGTTTAGACCCATGGAAAGGCTTTACAACAAGGTACGGAATTGCGAATTAAGAGTCCGGTCTCACCTTAGCCGTGTTGTAGGCCTCGGTGTAGCAGTCGGGGAGGATGCTGACAGACCAAGCTGGGACCGTGTAGTTGCTCCCCATGAGGTTGACGGTGAAGTCCTGGTTCTGGTTCGCGTTGCCCAGGAAACAACTTTGCTTCCCATCGTACATGAACACGGTGCCCTGATCAACACGAGCTTGTAAGGTTACAAAACATCAGCAACGATTGTTTCCGACTAAATATCGAATCTCAATCGATTGATTAGTTACTTACCGTCATCATGTTTCCATAATCCACGTCCCTCTTCACTCCCTTGGTGAGGATCTCCTCCATGGACATGATCAATTCGTGTAGCCGTTTCAGATGTCCCCATTTCGGTTGATTCAAGTTACCTATGAAACGCCATGAGTCTTAGCAAAAAAAGAAAATGGAACAAAAATGTTGTTTTCTAAGTTAAGAAAAGGGTAATAATTACCATATTCATCAAGTGGTGCATCATAGTCATATGATGTGGTGATATATGGACCGCCGGCTGTTCTACCAAAGTTTGTTCCGCCATGGTACTACAATGGGAATAAAATAGTTGTCCTAAGTAAGATTAGATTAAAGTTTTTGTAATGATAGATTAATTTACACTTACCATATAATAGTTCTGGAGCGATCCTCCATATTGAAAAAATCTTGCTACAGCAAAAGCAAGATCCTCGGCGGTCCTATGTGGATCCTTCATACCCCAATCCTTAAACCTAATTAATTTTCAGGTTAAACCCCAATTAAAACCCATATTTCGAACATATAAAAAAGTTGAAGAAAACATTTTTCCCCCTTACCATCCACTCCAGTTCTCAGTCCACCATTTAGGACTCTTAGGATTATTAGGAGAAAATTGGTCGCAATACCATCCATTACAGGTATTAATCTGCGCAAGCAAATGAAAACACCAACTCAAAAATCGACCTTTTATTTTGGAAATTGTACTTTATATTAATAATTGGCTGCGATTAATTGTACCATTGACGAAGGAGCATCGTTCTGCTGACACATAATCCACGGAATATCGAGGCCATAACTTGTGGCCAATTGCACACACCAATTCAAGTATGACTTCCCTTTGTCCCCATAGGCCCACTCCACGTTACCATACTCATTTTCAATCTTTGATCAAATCACAAAGTAAATGTCAAATCGATAAATGAAAATAAATCTTTCTTAGAGTGAGTAACGGGAAAGGTTGTCATAGCCACCTTGAAACAAAATTAAGGTGTCAAAAAAATATGAAAGTTGATTTACGTACCTGAGCAAGTATTATCGGACCACCTTGGCTAGCAAAAAGATTATGCCTTTTCATCATGTCTACTATCAACGTGACAAACGTTTTCATCTCCTTCTAAATTACAAAACAAGGGAAAAATCAGGAATTCAATTAGGGTTGGAAATTGAAAAACAAAGTTGAAGCTAAAAATATCTTAAAATAATGATACCTGATAAACTGTGTTGTTTGTCCTCAACTCTACACCGGGCAAATTATGCAACCAGACGGGAAATCCTCTGAATACGAGATTGGAATGGGGAAAAATAAAATTAACCGTATCAATCATAAAGTTCGTAAATAGTAATGCAGAAATCGAGAATTTTAAGGTAATTACCCATAATTCCACTCCGCGCAGACGTACGGGCCGATGCGAAGAATGGCATAGAGACCGGCGTCTTGAACAGTTTGGATAAACCGGACTATATCGTTATTTCCTTCGAAGTTATACTAAACAACAAAAGCACCCGGGTAAATGAAGGGTAAATTAACGAGAGATAAAAAAGATTGTTCAAACACCTGTCGGTACAGGGGCTCGTGGGCATTCCAGAAAACGTAAGTCTCAATGGCATTAAGGCCACCCTCTTTTGCTTTTCCAATGAGATCACCCCACATCTGACCAACAAATTAGCAAAAGATCCATGATTCAATTAGAATAATTCGAGCTAGCAAAGCATATATACTACTACATAATTAGCATAAACGTGTAGAAAATTAGGCGAATTAACTTAAAAAAGAACACGTTCAAAACGGGCTTACCTCAGGAGTGCTGCGAGGGTAATGAATGGAACCGGAGATGATTATCCTGCTTTGGCCATTGATTTTGATCCCCCTTTCATCGTACGACACATCCAGAGGGACTGCAGAAGCAGCAAGAAGAAAACTCGCGACACTCAGAACAGCAGCAAAACGCAAACCGAGGGTCGCCATGTCCGACAAGCACGAGCACTGTTCTCTCCTAAACTCACTCCCAGAATTGCAATTTCAAGCTGGTAACGCAAGCATCATATATAGAGCTCGAGCAGACGATTTCGAGAAGACGAAAGGGTGAGGCTTATCGAGCGGTTTTGGCTTAGAACTAATCAAACTTATCTCATTGGACAGGGTTAAAAAATTAATGCTATTTTTTGTTTATCAAAGAATTTATCCGTGAACGCAGACATTATCTTCCGTTAATAGTTGTAAAACTAATCACTAGTTCATAATCCGATTATGTTCTGTCACCTTTAATATAGTTAGCAAACTATTATCGATGGACGTCATCTTTAAGTCAAACGATAAAGTTTAAGAACAATGAGGTATTCTTACTTAATTCGAATTAGACCATCCACGGATTTTCGAATGAGACGATCCATGATTGACGTCGTTAGATTGCCATAAAAATTAATTAAAGCTTTCTCTTTATGTGTTTCTCATCGTTTAATTTCTAAAAGGAGGTCTTTTAATTTGTTTATTTTTTTGGAAGGCGTGGATTTGCAATCTTTTTCCCATGTCCTAATTTCCAACATGAAAGCACGTGATATGGAAGGCAAATCTTATTTATACTTCATGCAGTATGATATTTCACTATGTTTAATTAGCCATATGTTCACCTTCGCAGGTAGCGCGCACACAAAAGGTAAGACGTTTTTAAAAGTTCAGTAAAAACATTTTAAAAACCTTAATAAAAGAACAGATTAACATGTCTAGGTCCGATGATAGGACTAATCTTGGGTTCGTCGTAGCTTTATTTCATCTGAATATGTTAACTATAGCATACACCAATATACCATTGAAGCAAATCCGTGTACTTTGAAAATAAATTTTGGGTGCATGCACAAGTTTTGTCTATTATATCGTGATCCAATATAAAGTTAAAATTACATAGTATATGAGAATACCTTCAGGAGATAACATTCTTATCCATATTTTAAAATTTGGTTTCAATAAACAAGCGAAAATTTAGAGAAACGCAAATCAATAAGCTATATAATGCTTTAGCTTATTGGTCGAACGTGGCTCGGACATGGCAATCGCAGAAGCAAAGTGACAATGCAGCGAGTATGAAAGCAAGCACTCTCTCGATTTTACGTCCTAATTATATGTAATAAAGTTCGAGATGTGAGAGCCAAAGAGAAAAAAATATTCGATTTCTTGCACATAAATGTCGCGAAAATCACCAAAAAAAATTCATAAATCTATTGCAATTACGCCAATTCAATTCTAAACCTTTTTTTATCCGATTCAGTCATAAACTTTTTGCAATTGTGTTATTTCAGTCCATTCGATAAATTTTGGCCGGCCGGTACTGACGTAGACGCCGGCCGACAATCGAATATTTTAATATATTTTTTAAAATTTTATGATTTTTTAATAAATTTTTATGGTTTTGTATTTTTCTTTTCTCTTTTTTTTTTCTTCCAAAGTGACGGCGAGGTTGATCCCTGTTGTGGCAAGGCAAGTCGGCCTTTCCGACTGCCCTGGTATGAGGATCGACACACAATCGCAACAATATAAAAAAATTTGAGAGAAAGTAAAATCGAGACACGAGATTTATCCTAGTTCACCCTTAAACTAGGATTACGTCCAGTAGAGGATTCCACTATATCAGCACCTCACACCTTTCGTTACATCACTCAATTACGAGCAAATAAGAGTATATATATCAGTAGTTATTCATGAGTCCAAGCTCAAACTACTAATGATAATTTACGGGCTTAAATCATAAAAGCCCTCTGGTGTCCAAGAAGCGCTGCCCTCCCTTGAGACCCTCGTCGGGGCGGCTCCCCCGGACCTCCCCCCGCTCCGCGTGGAGAGGGACCCACATGCTTTCCTGTCGCAGAGGAATATGAATCATTTCCCAATATCTGGCCGGTTGGCGATCTATGGCAATCGGTTGGGGGTGGGGAAGGGGGGGAACATAAAATATAATAAAAAAATTCAAAAAAAATCTTAAAATATTGGATTGCTGGTTGACCGGTGTCCACATCAGCACCAACCGGCCAAAATTTTTCGAATGGACTAAATTGACACGATTATAAAAGGTATAGGATTGAATCGACAAGAAAAAGAGTTTAGGATTGGATTGACATAATTACAATATATTTAGGAATTTTTTGGTAATTCTCATAGAAGGGTCTATTGGAACAATCTACAATATTTTTTTGGTAGATTTCTTATTGAAGTATGTTATTGGGCAATGAAAATATAGTGGACGCAAATAAGAACAAAGGATTAATTTCATATATTAATTGAGGGTGAGCGAGATGGACCGACCAAACCGAACCAACGGGTTAGATCCAGTTATGGAGGCTATTGGTCTGGTCCCCAGTTCCTTAACATAGAACTGGTGTCGAAGCAATCCAATTATCAGTTCTAAGAGGGAATCGGACCAATGAACCGCTCATTCCGATCGACAAAATTTTTATTTTTTATTTTTAAGTGCACAACTTAATTCTGAATTTCTGACCACAATGGAAAAAATATTCCAAAAACTGAAGTGCTCAATTTCCTGAGTCCTGACCTAAATCTAATCTCCAAATTAGCTATTGCGGTCTTCCTCTGCAAATTAGCGTGACGTCATTATGTTACCAATCATAAAGTTGTTCTCACACACGATGCTACAAGTGCCCTGACCAGCATTCGTTTGATTTTGTCGGGGCAAGCCTTGCACTTATCCTCATGGATAAGAGGGCAGTGGAACAAATCACAAGGATTAATTGGTATGCTTTATTTTTAGTTTTAGACAGCCCGAGAACTGGTTCAGTTTCGATGATTTTCAATTCGGTCCCCGGCTCCGGAAATTAAGAACCGGGATCACCGATTCGATCCTGAACAATCAGGGCCAATGTGTTGGTGGTTTTCCGCAATTTGCCCAGGCTGGAGATCCCGAACACGTAGAAGCCCTTGCATGCCAACAGGCTATTCGATTTGAGGTGGATCGCTTTGCCCAGGAAGCGGTTGACCTCAGTAAAGCGCCCACTGTAGTTATCGAATCTGACTGCAAGAACGTGATTGAGGATCTCTCTTGCTTGCAACAGTTGACCTCAGGGTCTTCTGTTTACTCACCTTTGATTCCGCAGAAGTCGTCGTCATGGAGCTCCTACCCTATTTTCCTTGAATGCCGGCGCTTGATGGATCGGGCTGAACAACACTTCTCTTTTAGATTTTATTCTAGGGAGCTGCGGACTCGCTGTGCCAAGCCTATTGGGCCGGACCTGGTCACGGCCCGGCCCGGCCCGGCCCGAGCCGGGCCGAATCATTTTTTGTTTGTTTTTTTTTCTTTTTTTCGAAATTAAAATTAATTGACAAATTTACCAAATGAAAGAATATAAAAAAAATTAAATTAAAAAAAATATGAATGTTAAAAAATATTTGGGCGTCGGGCCGGCCCGGCCCTAGTACCAAGCTTGAACCGGCCCAGTCCGAAAAGGCACGAAAATTAACTGAATTTTCAGGCCAGACCGGGTCGCTGGGAATTTTTAACACCCTTAATCGCCGGAATAGCCTCCCTTTAGACTGGCCCACTTCCCCACCTACTGTACTCTGGGCTCTCCTTTGATCAACCAGGTTGTTTTGTGCTAATTCAGCTTAATAAATGCATCTTCACGACCAAAAAATATAATAATAACTGGCGTATTTCTGTCCCAAGAAAAACAATTGGCGTACTGGTGCATGTTTATCATTTTTTCGAGCACATTTGGGGACATTCGAAATAGATTATCATGTTAATTACAATATAAGAAAGGGCAATATGATATATGAAATAATTTAGGGCAGAATAGTACTTCGAACGTTTCCCCACCTTCGGGGATAATTTTCATTGTCACTGCATGCAAAATCAAAACAACGTGTCCCTCCTCCGCAGCATGTCCTCCACGCGTCGCATCCTTTTGCTTAGCAAGACACGTGGCAGCTGCTTGCACCTCTCCCGGCTCCATCTGTCATTTCACCCGTCTGGGACTCATCGTATAAAAAAGCACCTCATCCACCGATTCAGCAATACCTCCACAACCAAGCACGCGGTAAAACTAAAAGATCATCGTATTCACATCGTTCGGCTTCCTCTTGCGATCAGCTCAAAAATAAAGGGAAAATGGCATCAAGGCAAGAAGCTAAGGAGCAGAGGGCCGAGGAGGCGACGATGATTGCGGCCTCCGAGCTCAGGGACGTGAACCGGGACCGAGAGAGAGGGCGAGAGCACGAAGCAGTCGGAGAGAGAGTGACCACGCACGACACGGCGGACCAGCCACAGCAGGAGAGGCCCGGCGTGATCGGTTCTGTCCTGAGGGCGGTCCACGACACGTTAGAGCACGCGAAGGAGGTGGTTGTTGGCAAGAGCCACGACGCCGCCGAGGCCGGCCGTGAAGGTGCGGAATACACAGCTGACAGGTCCCGCGAGGGCTACGACGCCATCACGGGCAAAGCCAAGGAGTACAAGGACTACACGACTGAGAAGGCGAAGGAGACCACCGACTCGGCAGCACAGAAGGTGAAGGAGAAGTCCGGGGAGGCGGCTGAAAAGGCGAAGGAGACAGAGGAGTCGGCCAAGGGCAAGCTCGGCGAGTACAAGGACTGCACTGCCCAAAAGTCGGAGAAGGCGAAGGAGAAGACGAAGCAGAAGGCCAGCGAGTACAACGACCACACAGCGCAGAAGGCTGAGGAAGCCAAAGAGAAGACAAAGGAGAAGGCAGGCGAGTACAAGGACTACACGGCCCAGAAGGCCGAGGAGGCGAAGGAGAAGGCAAGGGAGACCAAGGACGCAGCGTCAGGGAAGACAGGGGAATACAAGGACTATGCGGCGGAGAAGGCGAAAGAGACCAAGGACTACACGGCGGAGAAGACGAAGGAAGGGAAAGACACAACGGTGGGGAAGCTGGGCGAGCTGAAGGAGTCTGCCGCCGAGGCGGCGAGGCGGGCCATGGAGATGCTGTCCGGCAAGGGGGAGGAGACCAAGGAGAAGACATATGAGACCCTTGAATCTGCCAAGGTGAGGTTCTAGTTGTCTTTTTCGTTTTCACATGACTATACATTGGTATGGTATTTGACTTGTTGGCGCCTGGCGGATGGATGATGCTATGCAGAAGTGGAGACATTAATTTTGGTGAGTTTTTCAGGAGAAACAGAGGGAGACAGAGGAGGAAGCGAGGAGGAAGATGGAAGAGTTGAAGGTGAAGGGGAGAGAGTACGAGGATGACGGGGCACTTAAGGGCAGGGAGAATGAGGAGGCTAGTGAAAAGGAAGGAGACAGGTCAACAAATATAATTCACAAATTCAGATAACTTTTTTTTTTGGCGCACCATGCGTTACAATTTCGGTAATGGTTTTGTGCGCATGTTTTATTTTTTAATGTGTGTAGGGGCAAAGAGGAGGGAGGAGGGATTTTGGGCGCAATAGGGAGCGTGACGGGGGCAATCAAGGAGAAGCTGACCAAGCCGAGCGACAAGGACATGTCTCCCATGGCCGGCAGGGATGAAGGCAAGGGGCGGGAACAGGGGACCGAGGCCGAGGCAGTGGAGGTGCATGTCGAGGACACCCCGCCGGGGGCCATAGCGGCCACGCTGAAGGCGGCCGACGATATGAGCGGACAGACTTTCAACGATGTCGGGGGCATTGACGAAGAGGGGGTCGTGCGCATCGCCAAGGACCGCCATGGCAAGATGTGACTTCAATGCTCGTGGCAAGTTGCCCTTTTCTGCTTTGTGGTTTTTTCCCTATTGGGGTTTCGTCTCGGATTTTGCTGGGCTGAGTTGTATGTTAGTGTGATCCATATATACACGGGAAAAAAAAAAATCTTGCCAAGTATCTATTGCTGTGCGCGTTGGACGATGGCAACTAGTACTCGCTAGGGAAGTCTAGTCTAATCCCAACACCAACGTTTGTACCGTTCACAGAGCAACTGAGCAAAGCTCCAATTTAGAGTTGACAATCGTCGTCATGTGAGTTAAAGTATCCGCCCGTTGATCTGAACCCCGGAATGTGCCCGTGACGAAACCCTCCATCCCTTTGATGCATGACCAAGCGCTTCAGGGAGAGGGCTGTCGGACGTTTCCCAGTTTTGTTGACCATAATGTGGGTATTGAATAACCCAAACTGTTCGAGGAAAAATTTAAGTTAGAGAGGCACAGCAGACAGTGCTCTACTCCTCTTAGAGAGGCGCAGCCTACCATACCACGCGGTGATGGTGTGTACCGTAGCGCGCTTGATGGTTTGTGAATTTAGAAAGCATTTTTCATGATTGAACTCAGTAAATTTACCTGATTGGTAGCTTTTCTCCTCTTCTGCTCGATTGCCAGACTCTTTGAAGACGAATGGATTCGATTGTGTATAGATGAAGTTAATCACAAATTGTCTTATGGATGTTCACGTTTGACCACAAAAAACACAAGGCAAGAGGATGCTATAAAGATTAATAAAATGGTATTGGACCAGACTATTTGTCTCAAACTAGGTACAAAACCAAAGTGACACCAGAGAGGCATTGTAAAGGTGTGTTATAGTGAATGGTAAACCCAAAAAAAAAAGAACGACGTGTTGAACTATTCATACGAAACAGCAAAAGCTTGTTAGTTAATACATGAGGCCAAATGAAGTAAAGAGAGGTGCACTTCCGTCTACATTTGCTCCACATTCCTCAACACGGGTTTTGAAATCCCATCTACTCTTACATTCTCGAGTAGTGAGAGGTCATGCATCGTGGAAGTGAGTAATAACCTCCTTGAAATCTATTTGGATTCAAATCAACTCCGACAATTCTCGAAGCCCCTGCAATCCTTGCACCTGCAGCAGCCTATCCATCATCCATAGATGCGTTGGTTTTGCTTGTCTAAGTTCTCAGAGCAGACACGACTTACAGCTAACCCAACAGCTCCCAATCCGAAAACAGCGACCGTCGAACCCTTCGGTGGTTTCACTACATTTACAATTCCAAGGCCTAAAGCCACAACCATTGTCGTTATTATTATTTCCAATTGAGACAGTAAAATGTCGATATTGATTGTTTCTGTGGGATACACTCAGCATCAACATCCCAGTTAAGATCCCGCAACTGATGACGCAAACTTTGTCCAGAGAAGCGACCGGGTTGATCTTGGCGATGCAGCCCACATGAACCACGGCGTACTCGATGAATGTTGAAGTCCCTAGAAAGTGGTATATAGGCTGCCCTTTGATGGCGAATCTGGACTTCCCATCGCTGAGCAGGACTCCTCTGGCGGTGTTGATCCGGAGGAGGTCACACATGTTGCTCTCTTCTGATTTCCAGTGGGCACCCTCGCATTCCCCAGTGAAAATTGGGAGGACATGATCCCCTGGTTTCAGATCATTCACTCCCTCAACCACGTTCTCAATAATCCTAAAAAGGAGACGACAATCACCAAGAACAATCACATTTTGCACTCGAATCAACATTAGCAACTAAAAAGCGATCCATAGACCGAGTGACACACCATCCCAACGATCCAAAAAGACATAAACAAAACAAGCACCAGAATCAGAAAACAAACATAATACTAGATAAGAGAACTAAGTTGAAGGGAAAAAAAGGATGGCTCTAGAAAGGAATCACCACCCAACACAAGCTAAAAAATCAACCAAATGGGCATAACCAGATCAGCATTTTGAACATACCCAGTAGAGGGGGAGGACAAAGATTCATAATGCAGATTCTGAACATCAACAAGGTAATCACACAAACGCGCAGCAACCAGAGCTAATCCTCACTTATTTCGGCTCTTCCACAACTGACCTTGCAGTCCTGATGGCTGACTTTCTACTACAAAGAAAACAAAGTCCCCCATATTTCTCAGGGAAAAGACTAAACAACAGTCCTATGATTTCAAATTCCTGAAATCATCTGAAATTCTTCTCCTTTTGCCCCGGCAAAATCATATTCAAAACAAACACAGGGCTCTTAAACAAAAGAAACACATCGCACAACAACTGAAACATTCTTTTGCTGCATTCTCTTTCGGTATGTAATGAAAACGCATTTGGGTACATTAAGATTGCAATGGAGACCAAGGACTAAACTTTACATGTCGGTACTCTTCTCAGGGCTCTGAGTTCTACACATGGTACCGACAAACGTAGGGCAAATTAAGCAAATTAGCATGCCTCAAAAACAGACCAAGGATATCGAGACATACCTCACTTGCCAATCATCAGCACTATCATCATCGCCACACCAAATCAATATGTAACACTAATTATCAAGCAAAACTTAATTGGAAAAAAAAAAAAGCAAGAAGAAGAACAGAGGAAGGACCTTGCGGATTCCGTTAGCATGAAGGGCGGTGGCGCCGATGAAGAGGGAGGCGACCGCGGCGGCCTTCAAAGGTATGAGGCCCGGGCCGCTGGTGTATCCCTCAGGCACGACTATATCACCCACCCGAGCTGGGCGGCGCCGTCCATCGCCCTCGACCAGTGGCTCTCGATTCCGATTCCAATCCCGATGGGTCCTGCTCGTCCCCCATCTCCTTCCATCGCCGTCGCCATGTCTCCCGGATTAACGATCCCCCTCAGCCGTCTCAGCTCTAGACTCGAACGAACGTACGCTTTTTGGTTTCGGGCCTCAGTGGTACCAAGCCCTTATCGTTTTGTTTTTTGGGCCTTAATGGTAGTGGCCCATATCCAAATGAGACCAAGGCTCGCCCGAAAATATCTTAAATTAGCGGGCCGGATCGGGCTGGCACGGGCCTTTTGACACCCCTAGCAATTACGATTCTTCTCGAATGATTCCCGTATCCGGCTTTATTGGTAATTGAGACTTTGGTACTAGTATTGAGTATCGGATGGTCTAGGCCAAGCCTTTTTTAATCTCAAAAGGTTGAGTTTTTTTCTTTTTTGCGGTATAAATTGAACATTTTTCAGCACAAAGCCATCAAAATAAGAATGAAGTGGTTTTATCACTTATCATGTTTCGAAGATAAACTCTCTCCATACTCTGCTTTGTTTCTGGCAAGTTTTGCACCTAGAGTAAAGCACGCGCAGTATGCACTATATAGGACTTTGCTAGCATAACATATCGACAGTATATTGTGGGTCACATATTCTCAAATAGTGGACCTCATAATAATTTTTAATTATTTTTATTTTTATTTTGACAAAAAAAAAATATTGTTAGCATAACAGTTTTCCAAAAACTATATATATATATATATATAGCCCTCTCAGACTTGGACTATTACCTCAACAAAGAAATGAAGTCTTTGTGGGTATTTATTTTTCTTTTCTAGCATCAGCCCACGGATCCAATTTGCAAGTCTTCAATTTGAGCTTTTTCCTTATACGGGCCGGGTTTCTTGGCAACTAAACCAAGGGTCCGATGTCAGATCCATCAAAGCAATCAATTTCGGGCGATAATCGATCGAGGGTCGTAACCCATTTTCGGACCAAGGAGTGTTGTGGGGAGATGATGGGAATCCTTTTGCCTCTTTGCAGCCATGAGCAACGAACGGCAAAGTCTACGAAAGCGACGATCAGCAATTAGGACATTGAATGTTTTCCCAAGAAAGGACGGTGAATACGACGTGCGAGCAGAAATCCCAAGATATAGAACATGTAGAGAGAAGGCGATGATGCAAAGACGAGGAATCAGAAGGAATGCTGACTGTTAACTAAAGCAATAATAGGAGAGACTTCTCGGCTAAAGAGAGAAAGAGATAAATTATGCCCGATTGAGGAAGTCCATGCCGTCCTTAGCAATAACAATAAAAAGATGTCTCTAAGTATATGATATGCCAATGGACATGCTGCCTTGCTAGTAAAGAGATTAGGGGATGGGTACGTCATTATTATACTATTATAAGTGAGGAGTTTGACTATGGCGCTCTACAAAGAGGCAGAACAAAAGTCGAAAAGATGAGACTTAGTGATAAGACAAATAAAAAAAAGTATTTGATATAAACAATCATATAGAGAAAAAATAATATTTGGCAATGTCAGGATAAAATTTTGATAGTTTTGGCATCATTTTTATAATAAATAATTATGTGATTTACGGTAATATTGACAGTATATTTTGAGCCAAAAAAATAAATAATAGATAACTATAAATTTTTGTGGGCTCCACTCTTTCAAAAATTTGCGAGCCCACAACATTTCGTTATGGTCATAGATGCCTAAAAAAATGTTATGCTAGTGAAGTCACATTTTGCCTGTCTGCTTTCGACGTATTCACGAAACATTCTTGCTTTAAGTAGCAAGCTAATCATGCATTGCTGGGCTCCGTTTGTTTCGCATAATTAATGATCTAAAAAATATTTTTCCATAAACGATCGATTATATCGCTTAAAATAGTTAGTCAACAAGAAATGTTCTTATCATTAGACAATAATTTATGTCTCGATATTTTCGTGGAGGATGAACAAAACTTTGATTTTTTTTATTTTTTTTATTTTTTTTATTAATTATTTTTAGGAAAATATTCTATCCTACAAATTCTCCCAGAACGATTCATCTTTGAAATATAACGCTCTCACCCTACAATTACTAAAAGTTCATTTTCTAAACTAATTTATCTCTCTCCACCGACATTTATATTTCTTCTTCTTCTTTTCCCTCATGTCTTGCGTGTGCTCTTTTTACCGATAATCTCCGTCCACAGGTAACGAAGGCAATCAATATATTGGTTATATAAAAGTTATAAAAAAAAAGTTTCAAAACAAGTTCTATACATTTTGCATCGATGTCATTTTAGTCCTAAACCTTTTAGTTGAGCCAATTCTATACTCAAACTTTTGTATTTGTACCAATTGAGTTTATTCGACTAATTTTGGTTAGATATTGCTGACATGAATGCTTGCCTTCCCACGTGACATGAGCAGCACTGACTTAGATATGTTTTTATGAAACTTTTTAAAAAAAGAAATTGAAGTTTCAATTATTTTCTCGTTTTTTTTCATTTCATTTTGGCCGGCGAGGCCATCATGTCCTTACCAACCACGAGCAAAGTGGCCCTCGCCTGGGGCCTTCATGGCCCCACCAGCTCAGGGCAAGGTGATCCTCACCCAGTGGCTCGTTACTACTGCCTGCCAAAATGAAATGAAAAAATAATAGAAAATTTTTGAATTTTTTTAGAAAATAGAATTGCTTCAAATGTCCACATCAAGGCGATCGGCATCCACGTCATTGATTTTTCAGCCAAAATTGACCGGATGGACCCAATTGACACAAACGGTAAAAAGTTTTAGGACTGGATTGACACGAATGAAACAATTTTAAGACTTTTTATGATAATATTCCCTAATAAAAGTCGCATGGATTTACAAACCGATTCTTATTGAGGTTAAATGGAGATGTGCATCTCCGAGATCCGATGTGCGATTTGGATATTCACGTCGCCCATTTGTGGTTTCGAGCGTTCCGACTAGGACGCATCGATGAACGAGCGGCCAAGGAGGGAACGAAAAAGATGGCGGCTCGAACTCGGTGCTTCTTTATGGACAAGAGAAAACGGCGAGATATTCTCTTGTCGTCATGGGATGGCGTCCAAGGTTCGCCAGCCGAGTTGGGGGGAGAAAGGCCGGGACGGAACTGTCCTCGCGAAGACTCTTTTCAACCAGGTCAAGCGGCCCCGAGGAATGTGTAGCATCTCTCTCTCACGTTATTTATTGACGCCGGATCGATCTCTTCCTCGTCGTTGTTGCCCAGCCATCGCCTCAGAGTCGGGACCATCTCTCTCGTCTTTGGCTGTGGTGGTGGTAGTGGTTTGGCTTTGTTTGCATGACTGCCCACGTTCGGTGCACCATTCGGACGCGTGGCAGACGTGTTTAATGGGATTTTCTTGACGAGTGCGTTTGCTACCCTAATTTGTTCCACGAAAAATAAATCGGGTTGAAAAATATTTTTCTAAAAATAATTGATTGGAAAATATTTTCGTTTCGATAATAATTTATGTCTATACAATTGCTTGGCCAATGAAAATATACGATGATGTGTGGTTGGCTAATTGTCGACGAGGATATCGGTTGGAAGGGTGGATGGACTACCGACGAAATTTCAAATTTGAAGTCACTGGTGAATAAAACAACAAAGTCCAGAGAGTCGTGGAGTAAGAATGGACATGAGTCCAATGACAATAGATGGACACGAAGGAGCAAAACGTGATTTTAAGGGAGCAATCGCTTGAAGACGAGATCATGGCATCGTAGGAGCATGAGCACAACATTTTCAGAGATGAGGAGGCATAGTGTTCCAAACATATTATGTTTTAATTATCTTTAAACTCCGGCACGGTAGTTATAATTCTCAAACTCCCCGTCATCGCTTAAATTACGGGGCATGTTTCTTAACTACAGTATTCAGATCCGCGTCATTAATTAAATTCTCGCGGGCATGTTTACTGTTTATTCTTGGTCAATTGAATTATGACGTTGCATCCCTATCTGCTCAAGCTTTTTCGTCGATTATATCCCAACATAGTTTGTGTATTTATTGTTCCGTTGACATGGTTGTGTTATCGAGATTTGTGGTCGATGTAATACCGCTCCTACACATTCAGTTTCGTTTGGAGTGAAGTTAACGATTCTCTTGTTTATCCGTGACATTACACGTTCAAAGTCGCAACAAAATCTATCCACCTTAATAAAAATCGAAGAAATACTTTCGGCAAAACATATTTTGTCTTTGAATCCAATTCGAGCGATGCAGTGTCTAATTTAGTTTTCGCTTCTTACTACACCGGATTATTTTATCAACTAAGCTCTTCGATGTCTTTCTACTCAATTCCCACGACCCGGCCGCCGTCACTTCTCCGACCAAACTCACTTTCAACCTTAAAAAGGGTTTTGCATAAATAAATAAAAACCCGTAAATTTACCCAAAAATCTGATGCGACAAGAGAGAGAGTAAAAGAATCAATTATGAAATAATGGTCATCAACTTTAAATATGGAAAAACAAAACCTTGGCCAGAAAAATCAAACAAAAACCTGCGACTCGCATGGATAGATTACTGACATCAAGCATCTTCCGACTTTCAAAACTTAGCTATTGCTATGGGTATCTCAAATTCAAATAAATCACGCTTTCTTCTAATAATTAAAATCGGTAACTGAAAAGAGATCAAATAAACATAAAAAGCATTTAGAAATGTGACGGAACCAAGTGCGTCGACCTTATGTTTCCTCCGAATAAATTGGGGAGAAAAGAAAAACAACGATAAATTCTCAATGAGCAAAGAAATGTGACAATAAGATCAAAGCCTCCTCTTGAGGGTGGACAGTTGTGTTCATGTTTGGAGTGGAGGAGATGAGAACGGAGATAAAAAATAATTGCTCCCTCACTTCCATAGAAGCAGACATTTCATGCATGGGCCATGATCAATCAGTAGAAACACCCAGAAACACAATTTGATGAAGATTGATATGTTTTTGTTTGGACCACTCTTATATATGTCACAAATTGTACTACACATGAAATATATAATGAGGGCCTACCAATTATGGAAAGATGATGATATCTCGGGAGAAAGTTTTTGCATGGGTTCCTGTCAATCGCCATAGTAGCAACTGGTCAGATTGGATGGAAAAGGTCCCTCGCTTGATGGTAGATCGAGCAGTTACATTAGTGAAATCATTCTTTTCGTATCGTGTAAAGGAGAGGCTCAATTGGGTTACCGTTGCGGCGCTAACTCCACACTCGTAAAGACCTTTCAACCTTTACACGCATCTGGAGACTCACCACGACAGCTGCGTTTCGAGGATCTGCAGGGGACACCTCTACTGAAGGTGTGACATTCTGAATTATGACCCTTTCTCGAAGCACATTATTGAATGAATGCATATCGATATATTTCAATAAATCTCTCTCAGAATTGATCACTCTTGAGTCAATTAACCAGAAGAGAATGGCTAACTAGGATTCAGGTACGTAAACTAAAGAAACTCAACCATGGACTGGTACTTGAACCACAAGGATTGTCGAGGGAGTATTTTGTGCCAATAGAGGCCAATCTAAGAACGGTTTTAGAACGATTTGCTAGCGTTATGCAATTGGTTCACGGGTGAATCAGTATGGCCATAGTATGATTCGCAAATTAACTTAAATCGATTTATAACGATCATAACCTTTGGAACTAGCGATAAACCCTCGCAATTACTTGACAACCAAAGTCGCCACGACTCAAGTAACTCTTAAACGTGACGTTAGTCGCGGGTCGATACACGTAATTCTTAAGAGTCGCCGTCAGTCTGAGATGCACTGGAATGACAAACGACTGGATTTGGCCACGAATCAAACTTCGAGATTGGAGAATGGACATTCAAGGATTCCACTATCAATAAATTGAACGTTGCATCCTCGAAAACTATTAAGGTTACGGTTCGCCCCATATGGATTAGAAAAGTGAAATTTCGGACCGACGATTAGAAATTATCCATTTACCCTAGGGTAAAGCTCATTCCTTTAGAAATGAGCAAGGGCAAAATGGCATTTTCCTTGTTCCCCATTTTTTGGCTGAAATTATGAGGGTGTAATGATTTTTTGGCTTCTTGAAATTATGAGGGAAAAGACAAAGGATTTGATCTTTGGGTAGGGGTCTTTATGAGTGGCTTGGAGCAAGGGACAAGCTTACCAAAAGCCCTCACCAATAAAGGCTAGTCTAGTGAGAATAAGAAGGGGTCCCCTTTGTTTTTAATTTTGAAGAACACAAGACACTCTCATCCTCCCTCTCACTCTTCATTTTTGGCCAAAACCACCAGAATACATTCCTCTTCTTTTTCTTTCTCTCAAACTCTCTTTCCTTCTCATTCGGTTTGACTCCAAGAGAACCGACGCCGGCCACTCCCCTTCCGCTGTTCGCCGCCAAGAACCACCACTATCTCCCTCATTCTCATCTCTCTCTCCGTTTTGAGCCGTGGAAGAACACCATGCAAGTCGAACCACCCCGGAACCGCCAATCACCATTCTAATCCGAGGACTTTAAAGGGCTGTCCTAGAGAGTTTTCTTGATTAATCCAAGGTAAATGATCTCTAAAGCTTAGTCTAGTATATTATGGAGTTTATTAATGAAGCTAAGGATGTTAATAATGGATTTCCTTGGCTGTTCTTTTAAGAAATTTCGAGGAATCAAACCGGACCAGATTTGGACCCGTGAGCCTCACCGGTTGCCTCGTGATCTTCCTTGAACCTTTTGCTTGGTAAGTTATTCATAAACTTTTCCTAGGACTTTAGGTTACTAAAGAATGGTTTAGATGGAGTTTTCGATGAGTTTAATGGACTGATTTGGCTTGACGCATGTGGAACTCGAATTTGACTTTTTTAAAAATGAGTTGTGCTTGATTGTCTCTTGGCCGACAATAGAGGAATGAGGGCTGATTTGATGGTATTTAATATGCTCTCGAGTGAATGTTAAGTGCCGATTTTTTGATGGAATGATTCTCGCTTGCTTGGGTTGAAATATGAGGCTTAACGATCGATTGTGACGATTCAATCTAGGACCGAATCTATGATGAGGATCCATGACTTTTGATCTTGAGATGTTCGAATAAACAATAAATTCGAACGTTAACATGCTGAGTACTCCTTAATAATTTGGCCTTAGAGTATTCCGCAAAATAGAATAGTCAACTTGAATTGATAAATAGATTTTTGGTATGGTCAGACTTGTACCGAATTTGGGGATCTTAATATGTGGAATGTGCCGAGAAGGATATAGGTTCAGCCATGACTAGTCATGGTGGTTAGTTACATTAAAATATCAATTGGACCCTAATGTCATTTGGCCATGACTTGCTAATTGTGAAGTCGATGATTGGGTTGGTTGTTATGCCTTGTTAAGTTAGGTCTCAATTGGTTAATTCGTGAATTGGACAACTAAATTGATTGATCATACTCTTTGTACTTGGCCATGTGTGAGTCTTGAGAGTAATGGCTTGTTGCCCTAGCTATACTCATAATACTCAATCTTGAAGCATCGTAAAATGATAAATGGTTGAGTTGTGGCTTGCGGTCCAACTATTGGGAATTGAGGCCTAAATGCCGAATTGTGCTCCTTGGGTGATGAAATGTGCAATTCATTTGAATTGCCATCGTCAAGTTGACCAATGATAAATACATTACTGAGATTGTTAAAGAGCAAGAGTTATTGGAATTCTTGAAGTTCGTGAGAATCAGAGAAAGACCCACCATTGTCAAGTAGAGTTCTCGAGATCGTCTAAGCACACACCAAGGATGGTTGGGCACCATGTAGACAAGGCAAGGAAGTTCAAGAATGAATCGAGACTCAAAGCCTTGTGCTAGTAGATGTTCTTGAAGCTAAAGCATTATGACGAACCTCATCTCAAAGGGTTAAAAGACTGGAGGAAGTGTAGGCGAAGGAATTTCCACATATGGGACGTGGAATGTACCAGTAATTAAGAATTATTTCTTGGGCATAAGGCCCATGGTGAGAGGTCGACAGCTTGTCTCTCACAGTTAAGGAAGACGTTATGGAAATCGACATATCAATTTGCCTGGGTTTGTCGATTCAAAGGGACCGAAGGGGAACGAACCGGAGTCATTAAGAACAACGATGCAAATTTTTTATCTTAGAGGATAAGGCGTCGGTCTCTTTAAGATGCTTGACCCACGAGAGGGTCGTTGGTGGAAAAGTAAGTGGATAGACTTGATAGTGTTAGCTACGTATGATTTGAAGATATTGTTGAGGTGGATTAGCCCGTGAAGCAGAAAAGGACTGCTTTGAGTTATAGCAACAAGAGGACCCAGTTTGGTCAATTGGGACATCCTAGACATGAATTGATGAGAGACTGAGGAACCCAATCCTTTAAACCTCATCACTTGAAGTGATCAAGTCGTTGGAAAAGGAGATGTCAAGCGCCGTGACATCTTGTTCTTGGGGTAGGTGTGTTGCTGTTGGCACAGACCCCAAGGTGGTATCCTTTGGAGCTCACAGGACGGAGTTGATTTGAAACAAGGGAATGCCACTAAAGGGTATAGTTTCCTTCGTGTGATAGATAGCCTTAATATAGAAGGAAGAGGAAAATGCAAGTCTCGACCGACCTTTGGAAAATAATTTTGAGAACTCGTTTTGTAGACAATGTTGAATCCCATAAGGAGGTTGACGTTCAGCCGAATGGAAGGTATTGGAACAAAGTCTCATTGGCTGATAATGGATTCTGTAGTTGGATGTTCCTACTTCTTGGGAAAACAATGACAAAAATGAACAAAATGCCGCATTGTCTAATTGGAGATCCAGGAAAACAGAGAGCCAAGCTATAGACTCTCAAGTGAGTGATGCAAAGAACAGCCGGAACTATTCAAAACCTGGTAATAAAGAAGATCATAAAAACTAGATCGGACGTTAAAGGAATAAATGAACTGACTCGTCCTCGTTTCCGTGAATGATAATTGGATTTACCTGACGAGTCAAAAGAGACATAAATAGAAGTTGAGAATTGTTTTATGGACCCTAAGAGAACACTTACTGTAGGCTCAGTGTAAAAGCGCAAGATTCGGATTTAACAAGGCTTAAGATTCATAGTAATGCAACTTAGAAAGGTTGCTGTCTATGCGTCGCAACGATAAGGCATAATGAAAGGAATGTCCCAACCTGTAAAGTAGAATTGACAACTACCGCCCTTATATTGGAAATGTGGAAATATCACTTGTGTGGTGAGAAAGAGTTCAGATCGATTAGAATCATCGGAACTTAGAGTACCTATTTTTCCGAAGAAGAATTGAATGTGTAGAGCAACGTAGACGGATGAAGTTGTCTAAGGAAGTAAAATGCGATGTCTTACCTCACTTTGAGAAAGGATAGCGGATATATATAGTTTGGGAATCGAGCATCACGCAATTGATGGAAGAAGGACGAACTTCGTTCAAAGAAATAAGGGAGTCAACTTCTAAATTGGAAACTTGCCGATAGACTAAGTTGGACGGCAACCTTGAGCATCAATCCTGAAGGTCAAGAAGGGACTAAAGTTTGGCAACCTACGGACCTTGATGTTCAAGGGATCAGGGAATTGAATAAAATAAGGAGGAGATCCATGCTTTCAAGTATCCCAGGATGGAAACCTTGAAGTTTTATGGATGAGTGTATGTATGCAATGATGGAGGACTTAAAGGGAAAGATCGTGTCGGAAACTCATCGTGATGATTATAGTGTTCATTGGGTAGAACGAATAAGTACCTGGACTTACGTTAGTACTAGTGATGGAATAGAATGAAAGTAGAAATGGTCAAGCTTGTGGCTAAGGATTGGACGTGCTAACTAAGGAAGGCACAATTCGGTAAGTTTGCAGGTTATCCTGTCGTGGGAAAGTTTCGAATGGAATTGGGAACGAACTGCTATGAACTTGACCGTGGGATTATCTAAAAGGCCAAGAAGGCCATGGCTCGATTTGTATGTTCGTGGATGAACTAATTAAGTCAACGTATTTCTTGACAGTGCTAAAGGATTTCGCAATGGATGAGTATGCTGAGTTGTATAGGCGTCAGATAGTTTGCCTGTATGGAATTCCGAGGACGATTATATCGGATAAGGATCCCACGTTATCGCAACTTTTGAAAAAAAAAATCGTTAGGATGTCATAGAGATGAAGCTACGATATAACGCGTCCTATCTTATGCAAACAGATGGACAGTCTAAGAGGATGATTTGAACGCTCGAAATGGTATTCTAAGCGTATGTCATAGATTTTGAAAGAAGTTGGGAAGATCAGTTGTACCTAGTCTATTTGCTCACAAAAAAACAATTACCTGCTGAGATGGATTTTGACGACCGGTTAGCGATTGATTCATGCCTTGGTCGAGAATGATTAAGTGAGGACTCATTGCAAATGATCTACCTTGATTTAAAGTAACTTCAATAGGAGCTGACTGAGGGTGGCACCTGAGTGTAAAAGCCTTTCGGATGACATGGGTGGGTCCTTAGCTTATCATGCAGACCGAATTGCTCGACCTTATGTATATGTCGTCACATAATGCCTTGAAGCATGATGACGCTGGGATTTGTACTCATCTTGATGCATTATATTACGCGAGATATTAACCTGAAGCATTGAGACGCGAGTTTCGAGAAGTATTCTGATCTGAGGCATAATTTGCAGATCTTTGTTGAGCCTGATATCTCGATGCGTCATTACGCAAGCCTTGGCATTGATGACCCATGTACAAACGACTTGAATCTTTGGAACTTCAAGTGGAAGATCTTGTCTTCCACAAGAAATCACCCATGTGAGGCCTTTCTCGATTCAGAAAGAAAGGAAAGTCGAGTCCGAAGTATATAAGCATGTTTAAGATTTTGAGGTTAAAGTGAACCATCAAGGAAAGTGAAGAAGGGATGAGGTGTCAGTAATGAGGCGTCAGCAACCCCAGTTATTCGAGGTAGTGGGGTTTATGGAAAATTTCGATGACGAAATTTTTGTAAGAATAGAAGAGTTATGACATTTTGAATTTCGACCCTATCTCGAAGCTCATTATTGAATAAATGTCTATCGATATATTTTAGTAAATCTCGTTCAGAATTGATCGCTCATGAGTCAACTAACCAAATGGGATTGGCTAATTAGGATTCAGGTACGCAGACTAAAGAAACTCAACCATGGACCAGTACTTGGATCACAAGGATTGCCTATGGAGTATTTTGTGCCAATAGAGGCCGATCTAAGAACGGTTTTAGAGCGATTTGCTAGCGTTATGTAATTGATTCACAAATGAATCCGTATGACCATAATATGATTCGCAAATTAACTTAAACCGATTTCTAACGATCATAACCTTTGGAACTAGCGATAAACCCTCGTAATTACTTGACAACCAAAGTCACCATGACCCGAGTAACTCTTAAGCGTGACCTTAATCATGGGTCGATACGCGTAATTCTTAATAGCCGCACGTTAGTCTAAGATGCACCAGAATGACAAACGACTGGATTTGGCCACGAATCGAACTTCGAGATTAGAGGCTGGACATTCAAGGATCCATTATTAATAAATTGGACGTCACCTCCTCGAAAACCATTAAGATTACGGTTCGCCCCATATAGATTAGAAAAGTAAAATTTCGGACCGACGATTAGAAATTACCCATTTACCCTAGGGTAATGCTCATTCCTTTAGAAATGAGCAAGGGCAAAATGGTCTTTTGCTTGTTCCCCATTTTTTGGCTGAAATTATGAGGGTAAATGGTCTTTTGGCTTCTTGAAATTACGAGGGAAAAGACAAAAGATTTGATCTTTGGGTAGGAGTCCATTTGAGTTGCTTGGAGCAAGGTACAAGCTTCCTAATATCCCTCACCAATAAAGACTAGTCTAGTGAGAATAGGTAGGGGTCCTTTTATTTTGAATTTTGGAGAACACAAGACACTCTCTTCTTTCCTCTTACTCTTCATTTTTGGCCAAAACCACCAGAACACATTCATTTTCTTTTTCTTTCTCTCAAACTCTCTCTTTCCTTCTCATTCGGTTTGGCTCCAAGAGAACCGACGCCGGCCACTCCCCTTCCGCTGTTCGCCACCAAGAATCACCACCATCTCCCTCATTCTCATCTCTCTCTCTCTCTCTCTCTCTCTCTCTCTCTCTATTTTGAGCCGTGGAAGACCATCGTGCAAGCCAAACCACGTTGGAACCGCCGACCACCATTCTGATCCGAGGACTTTAAAGGGCTGTCCTAGAGAGTTTTCTTGATTAATCCAAGGTAAATGATCTCTAAAGCTTAGCCTAGTATATTATGGAGTTTATTAATGAAGCTAAGGATGTTAATAATGGATTTCCTTGGCCGTTCTTTCAAGAAACTTCAAGGAATCAAATCGGACCATTCTGAACCAAATTTGGACTCGTGTGCCTCACCGATTGCCTCGTGATCTTCCTTGAATCTTTTGCTTGGTAAGTTGTTCCTAAACCTTTTCCTAGAACTTTAGATTACTAAAGAATGGTTTAGATTGAGTTTTCGATGAGTTTAATGGACTGATTTGGCTTGAGGCATGTGGAACCCGAATTTGACTTTTTAAGAATGAGTTGTGCTTGATTGTCTCTTGGTCGACAATAGAGAATGAGGACTGATTTGATGATATTTAATATGTTCTCGAGTGAATGTTAAGTGTCGATTTTGTGATGGAATGATTCTCGCTTGTTTGGGTTGAAATATGAGGCTTAACGATCGATTGTGATGATTCAAGCTAGGACCGAATCTATGATGAGGATCCATGATTTTTGATCTTGAGATGTTCGAAAAAACAATAAATTCAAACGTTAACATGCTTAGTACTTCTTAATAGTTCGGCCTTAGAGTATTCCGCGAAATAGAATAGTCAACTTGAATTGATAAATTGGTTTTTGGTATGGTGAGACTTGTATCGAATTTGGGGATCTTAATATATGGAGTGTGACGAGAAGGATATTGGTTCGACCATGACTAGTTAAGGTGATTAGTTACATTAAAATATCAATTGGACCCTAATATCATTTGGCCATGACTTGCTAATTGTGAAGTCGATGATTGGGTTGGTTGTTATGCCTTGTTAAGTTAGGTCACGATTGGTTAATTCGTGAATTGCACAACTAAATTGATTGATCATACACTTTGTATTTGGCCATGCGTGATTCTTGAGAGTAATGGTTTGTTGCCTAGCTATACTCATTATACTCGATCTTGAAGTATTGTAAAATGATAAATGGTTGAGTTGTGGCTTGCGGTCCAACTTTGGGAATTGAGGCCTAAAGGTCGAATTGTGCTCCTTGGGTGATGAACTGTGTAATTCATTTGAATGGCCATTGATTGATTAAGTTATGAGTATTTGTGCACATATTTGACCTTGATGCGTGGTACGCGAGGTTTGAACTTATCTTGATGCATTAAACGTGGGATTGTAACCTGAGGCGTTATTACGCGGGACGACTAAATTATGTTTGCCTGATGTGTGTTATGCGGGCATTAAGAAATGCGACCTGATGTGTTGATTACGTGGGTCTTGAGAACTGTTATATAACCTGTGCGACATTCTGATTTCCAGTCGATTTCAGGCTTAGTAATGAGAAGTGTGTATCTAGAGATGTATTTCAGTCGTATCCCGCTCGAACCTGATCAATTCGAGTAGACTAACCTAAGGGGAAAGGTTAACGCGAGACGAGGTACGTGGACCTAGAGGACTCGAATAGGAAATGGCGCTTTGACCATAAAGATTGTCGAGGAGATACTTAGAGACACAAAAAGGCCGATCCAAGAACGATTAAGGGATGCCTTACGAGTGTCATACGATTGGAGCGCGGGTGATGCCGCTTAACCAACGTATGATTTGCAAAATTTTCTTAAATCGAACGGTGAAGATCGAGACCTTAGGAGCTAGTAATAAACTCTCACAATTACATGACAACCAAAGTCGCCACAAATTGACGAGCCCTAAACGTGATATGAATCACGGGGTCGATATGCGTAATGTCTACGAAAGCCGCCCTTCGGTTTGGGATACGGTGGAACCACGTCTGATAGAGAAAGCTATTAGAAATGAGCCTTGAAAGATTTGAAATGGAAAATCAAGAATTCCAACGTTATTTGGATTGGTCGTTGCCCTATCGAAGATTTCCGGAATGAGAAAAACGACGATCTGAACGTTAAGGGTAAAATGACCGTTTTGACTCTCAAGTTTAGAACTTTGCCCAAGCAAATGAAGAAAGGAAAATTGGACATTATGCCCCCCTTGGCTGCCAAAAATTCAAGAACAAAAAGTGACCATTGGATCTCTTTGGAAAAGCAAAATGCCAAGTGTCAATTGATGCTCTAAAGACTAGTCTTGTCCACTAATTGCCCACCTACCAATCAAAGCTTTTGATCAAATTGATGTATAAACAACTCTCTCTCTCCACTCTCTCCCTCAACCCCATTCGGCCAGACCCCCAAGAAACTCACGCCATTTTCATCTTCTTCTTCCTCCATCTTCTGCTCGTCGGAGATAGTTTCTGGCCTCCTGTTCGCCGGCCACCTCCAGCCACTCTTTGACTTCTGACCAGTCACAACAACAAAGATCTATGTCTTGCCGACATTCTCCAATATGAATAGGAATATTTGGAGCACCGAGGAGTCTGGAGCAAGGATTCTCCAGAGAGTCGACGGAAATTGCTCCAAACTGAGGTAGGTTCGGTTCTCAGTCCCTTTGGTGGTCGAAATATTGGAATATTTAGCTAAAATTTTGTGGAGATCAAGCTAAGACGTGTAGGAATCTGTGATAAAAATTTGGGCTTAATTTGATAAGTTTTTTACCACGAACCGACCTTGTACATTTCGCCTAGAAACTACCGAAAAACTGACTTGGAGCCTCTGTTCGGTGCCCACGAGGGCCACTTCCGGCCACCATCTACTGCCGAACGACCACCACAAAAAATCTCCACGTCTTTCCGAACTCCTCCAACAATAATTGCGGCGTTTGGAGCACCGAGGCATTCGAGGTAGAAGTTTTTCCAAAAGCCGACGGAATCGGAACCCACCTGAGGTATGTCCCGTTCTTACCCTTTAATTGGTCGAAATCTTGGAATTTTGGGCTCAAATTTTGTGAAGACTCGGTAGAGATGTAGATGAATCTGTGGTAAAAATTGAGGCTTGAATTGATAAAGTTTTGACCTCGAACCGGTCAAGTGAAATTGGAGCAGAAAATTGCCGGTATTGACCAAGGAAGAATCCGGCTACTTCAAAGGGTTTCCCGCAACCAATCAAGCTCAAATATTCGGTAAGCCTCTTGGACCCTTAGATAATCATGTTAAGAGGTGGCATAACATTTAAATGATGGATTTAGAATTGAATTGAGGCTGGCAGCTTACGGCATACACAGAACCGTGAGGAACCGGTTTGGTTCTGTGCATGGCTGAATCTTAGAGGGTTGTGGTTGTTGAATTGAGCTCCAAATTGATGATTAAAGCATGTTATAATGATAAGGATAATGCTATGGAGGCTTGGGGTTCATAGATGGTCGAATTGGATTGGAAATTGATGTAATTGGTTGGATTTGATTAGGTTGCACATTGAGTTTGGTCTTGGACCATTGGGGGCCGAAACTTTGGAGGCTCAAAAGGAGTAAATTAGGTTGCCAAATTCAAGGTAAGGAAATTCCTAATCTTAGGATATGAAGATTGGACTATATTGGGTGAGTCAAGGTTTAATTAGATTGGTTCTTGAGAAAGTTTCAATAGGGATGGCTCATACTATGCCCTAAGATGTTATAGGATGAATGTATGTGACGTTGTCTATGCTTAAGTGATTGCCATGATTGTATGTCATTTGATTTATCTGCATGCCATAGAATTTATGAAATGCGTTTGAATTGGCACTTGCCACTGAGTGTGCTTTTGAATTGAAAGTCAAAGCATAAGTCCTGATTGTGGCATGAGCATAACATGGCATGGCCCTGAGGCGTGTGAGATGCGGGGCGGAAGGTTGAGACCCTGATGCGACGAGGTCGCGGGGTGAAGGATGATTAGATGGCGCCCTGATGCGACGAAGTCGCGGGGCTGAAATAACCACAGTCTTGATGCGATCTAATCGCGGGACAAAGCATAAGCTCATAAACCTTGCCTGAAATTGAACCAGGACCTGATGCATTTACGCGGGTCACCGATGATGGTCTGATGCGTTTACGCAGGCCGAGCCTGATGCGATCTAATCGCGGGCTAGAGAATGAGACAGGTAGAGGTTGATGGATATGATGAAGTGGCAAGCTGAGTATACCAGTGCATTATTATCTGAATGTGACATGAGTTCATTTTTGCATGCCTGTCGTTTATATGTCATTGCTTCATTGAATGGTGCCCTATCTGCCTGTAAGTTATGAGTTTGAAAAGATAGAGGATTAGAGGACTGCTTGAGTGGACGGTCGGCCTAACCTAGGGTTAGAACCCACCTTACTGAGATTTATATCTCACCCTAGTGGGGGCTTACCTTTTTCAGGTTCCAAGCGAAGGAAGCGCGAGCTTGCCAAGGATTGGCATTTGAAGAGAAAGTGGACCAGTTGTACCTTGGATGGAGTTATTTTCTTTATGTGGTATTAGAATTATACTCCTGATTGGTGGATTATAGAATGGAACCCTCGAGAATGAATTAATGAGATTTTGTTGTTTATGCCCTAAGTCATCTATATGTGGTTGTATTTATATGACGGAGGATGGCATCGCTTCTGCATGCATTCTTTAAAGGAGTCATAAGGAATTGGCCGTTGGATCTTGGAGTATTCTTAAATGAACGGCATAGATAGGGATGTTCGCGTGCTCGCCGAGTTCGGGGCGTGACAGCCTGATGCATCGTTAAGCAGGCCTTAATATTGAGGAATGATATATTAATTGAGAAATGTCTCTTATTTGTATTTGTGAATTGTGAATTGCCTTAGTACGAAGCTTAGACCCCGTACGAGATTGTGATTTGAATCGGATCGAATTGAAGTGCCTAAATGTCATGCCATGTTTCATTGTTTTATTGCCATGCTATTGGGTTCTTTTGCCATGTTTGCATTGGTAAGTAGAGTTGCATGCATAGGACTGTTTGGAGGTACTATTGGCTTAGGTTAGGTTTAGGTTCGACTTGCTGATGTTTATTCTCAGCCCGTCGTGGGACCACATTTTCAGACCCCAATCCTTGACCCCGATCGCCATGTCGCAACGTTTTGGAGTTCCGATGGAAATTGAGATCTTGACTTCGAAGTTCACCATTGGCGAGGGTAAGGTGTATACTAAGACAACGAGCGTGGTCTGGGTCGACGAAGGAGGCCAATACTTGATTTCCCATACTTACAAGGCTTGGATGTATCGAGATGGAGACACCTTAGTTGGACCATTAGAGGAGAGCGTCGTACCTGTCGACACGCTTTGGGTTGCTGATCCACCTGAGCTTGTCCTTCCCAACGATATGCTGGAGGATCCCGACACTGGGCTTGAGGTTGAAGAGCCTGAACCGAAGTCTACTAATGTTAGTAAACCGGATGTGTAGGAATAGTTGTACCTCTACCCTTTGGACGTCCCCTTGAGATAAGACATGTTAGGATTTGAGAGTGACCCTAGCTATGTTTTAATTTGAAGTTCGATGTTGTAAGAACGACTGTTAAGTACTTGTGTTGTACGCATTCTAAGTCATCCTACTAAGTTTTATGTATGGAGTTTATTTATCGCTTTCATATATGCATTTCATTCCGCGAGTGTATCGATCTCCGTTCGATCCTAAGGATAAACGAGAAGGAATATAAATGGAAGGGATGCTCGCCCGCTAGGCAGGGACGCAGGGCGTGACAGAGTGAGTCTATTTCAAGAAATTCGATATGCCGCCGATTAAGGGCCTTGGCGTGCTCTAATTACGTTCTAATTCTCAAGACATTGACCTGGACTACATAACTAATTGGTAATTTGAGTAGGTGAATCATTACCGAGACAAGCTAAACCTTTCATATCTTTGTCGCGTACCTTAAGCTGCTTGACTAAAAAAGTAAAGAAAGAGCGAATAAATGACCGCGACAAGGCTTTCCTACTTCGGATTTTTTATTTTTTTTTTAGGCTTTCCTACTTCGTTGGACTGGTGTAATTCTTGGCGGGCTCCTGAGCATTAATCGTTGTCGGAATCATACAAAGTACTAGATAACCGCGCGTTCCGCAGGATTTGATGTGTTGACCATCTGCCAAAAGGAGATTAAAGCATTTAGGTGCAATTTATTAAAGTCCAATATTGCACTTATCATCTGAATATTATTCAAATGAACGGAATAAAACCATAATAGACGGAATCGTTAATTTTCTTCTGCCCCATGTCAAGGGGGGAACGCAACAGTGAAGTTTACTGCTACACAACGTTTTTTTTTTAATGGAAAAAAAGTGTGCATGACCCGCTAGCGTAAAAGAGATTTCATTTACTTAAACCGCTTCATCATCCACTCTTGATTTGAAAATTACAGTAACCCGTTTTCTCAAATTAATGGCGCTTTGTCCTTAAAAAAAATTATTTTCACACTGACAATATATGCTATAACAAGGAAAAATTTCAAATATGGGCCTGTAAGTGCCATATTTCAAAGAGACCGAAGTGCCTTCATTCTTTTAAAAAAAGTCCTAACCAATGATATTTTTGTAAATTTTTTTAAAAAATATTATTATTTCTTTTTCTCTTTTTCATTTCTATTTTTTCTCTTTGTAGGTGGCCGGTAAGGGCTTGGGCCATCCCTCACGACTGTCAAGGGTAGCCTCGTCTTGACAACCATTGGCAAGGGACAAGCGACCCTCGTCTAGGTAGGTGTCCTCGCTCTCAACGATGGCCGGCCATCACCTACGACCAGCCACCAACAAAAAAGGAAAGGAAAACAAATATATATATATATATATATATACATATTAAATGGTGAAATGCTCTTAGCCAGTCTCTTCTTTGAAATTTTGGGTCACTTCATGCCTTTTTTGAAATAAAGTCAATTTAAAATTTTTATTTGAGAAAGTGAGTTCACTTAGGATCGACTTTACTAATCATTGGTTATCTACCGCGATAGCTTTTTGTCCCTCTCCACCAATAATTGTTTAAAGCTCGTCATTCATCTTAGCTGTCCATAACAAGCCAAGAGCTTTTTGTCTCCGACGATTTTCAAATGATTGATAAATTGATACTGTTCTACTCCTTTAAAGAAAGATCACGGGGCCAGTCGCCTGCTCCAAATTTAGATTGGAATCTTCGTCATATTACACCCCGATTAAATTATTGGTGGGGATTAATCAGAAATATACGAATATGTACCCTTGATTTGACATACATAGCTTCTACTAGAACAATCCTAATCCGCATCATCATGTCATAAGTACATGACCAACAAAAAAGAATATATATGAATTGGGCAGATGACTTGCCCAAAAAAATATATATTCCTGCCTCTAGATTATATTGAATTTTATAAATACTATTAATTGCGATGCCATCTTCTACATTCTAATTCAATTGAATACCTGCAATATCAATTACGTTTATATATCATATGGAAGGGATTATTCTCCAATAGTTCTAAACCTATTGCACATACCAATTCAATCGAAGATCTATCCAATTTACTCATAAATGATTTGATAATTTTTCAATATAATAATTCTTATCAATTTTATCTAGAGATGAATACAATTTTCATATCAGTTTTCTTTTTCTTTTTTTTATATTTATCTTTTTTTTTTCCATCCACCAAGCATGTGGAGTCCCCGGGAATCCCGACTGGCCCTTACAGGAAGATGAACAGTGGGAAGTCGACTTGCCCAGAAGGGCCAGAACCAAATATCTTCCTGCCCCTAGACCTGTTAGATGGAATGCCGTCTTCTACATCCTTGTTCACCGATTTACCTGCAATTTCAATAATGCAAACAAACTATTGCCAATATATTTATAGCCTACAACGAATTGAAAAGATCTCATGTTGCTAAATGATAAGAAAGACAGGAATTTGAGAAAACTAATAATGACCTCAGTAGTAACAAAAGGAAAAGAAGATTATGCATCTAGCGCGGGGTAATTAAGGCAAGTCCCATGATTTAATTACTTCTGGACGTAGTAGGAGCATTACATGTCACCTTTCAAGACAATCCCTAAGAAAAGAACATTTATATTTTATGATTATATACATGTGTAGATATTTAAAATTTTCAAAATGTGTCGTGTCAGTTGTCAAAGTCAAAAGAAAAACATGTTTTTTCCTTAATGTTCTTGCGCACACCATAGCTATACAGCAGTCCAAGTTTGTCTTATTAAGGTTCCACATGTCGACAGCTTACATGTGTCTTTTGGATTTTGATTGATCATTAGGTAGCGCGCCATGCCCGTCTTACAGTCCTGGTAAAATAATAGGATAAAATGGAAGCAGGACATAATTCTCCCAACTGCTTCTCTATCTAATCTAGTAATTTAACATGTCTAGGGGTTTAGATTACATATTTTTTTAATTAGATTTCTTATTTAGATGTTATTTTACTAGTGGAAGTCTTAATGGTCTAGTTATATAGCTAAATTAAATGGTGAAGCGAATTGATAAGTTGTCCTGCATCAATAATGGTTTTGTCATAGAGAAAGTCTGACCTTAGACAGATGTACCATGAATCATGTTCCCATGAGGTGCACTAATACTATTATGGATCAAATAAGACGAGGGCCAAGATGCATGTGCATACTCGTGGTAAACTATGAGATTGTCCTGACGGGAATTTGATCATCTTCTTGTAGTCTCGAATACAAGTTTTGTTGGGAACACTTTAGTGAGTAAAATTATGGATCTCTAAGGCCAATGTGTAGGTGTGCACGTCTCTCTAACCTGCGAAAAAAGGAAAAAAATTTGAAAAAATTATTAATGTCGGTGCTGACTGTGGGGAAATGTGCATCACTTGAGAGGTAGAATAATCAGGATTTGCAAATAATAATAATAATAATAATAATTCATATAACTTAAAAATTACATAAATTGTCTATGTTAGTGCTGGCCGTGTAATGTCACCTAGGATGACCAGCGTCCACACTAACAATTGCTTGCCAAAATAGGTTGGAAGGATTACATTGAAAAATCATAAACATGTTTAGAACTGAATTGCTAAAAATAAAAAATTAATGATTGAATTGACATTTGTACAATATATTTATAAATTTTTTGATAATGTTACATGCATATGCTAGTATGCTAATTTCTTTGCCGAATGCCTTAGCTAAGTTGACATAAGATTTTGAACAAACTCTTACCATAATGTCAATTTTTTTTTTTTGTAACGGGAAAGTTCATCTCAATTGGGCAATAGATAAGCTATCGTGAAAAGACAAAACCATAGCAACATATGAAAATTTCAGTATGTTCTCATTACTCAAGATGTATTTGGCGACCGGCCGTCAATTTTAATTTGAAGGAGTCATAGAATTGTTGAGCGTGTGAACCATTTCCTTATTTTGATGGTTTATCTACTTATTTTTTTTCTCTCTCTTTTTTTATGCGAATGAATGATACGTTACTTTGATAATAAAAAAAAGAGGCAAATCAGAACTCGAATATGACGTGCAATTGACATGACATTGTTCTTTACTTTATGGCAAAAAAAAAACCTTAATTACCATAAAAATCTGAAAAATCAAGGATTGTCATGATCTTCAAGACTCTGATGTTCTCCGCTCATCTTGTGGACGTGCTATTTCTTGCCCACCATTATCATAACCACTTGCCAATTTCTTCACGGCACAACGCGTGAATTATATCGTTCTTTTTTTTTCAATTTAATGTAGCAAAAATATAGAAAAGGAAAAAAATATTATTTTATTTTGCCAATTATTTGTGAGAGACGTATTCAATTCGAATTTGAAAATCCAAAGGCCTAATTGCTGGGAGTCGGCGGAAACACGTGGGGATAACTCAACGAGGGGTCACGTGAGGACAGCTCAGGAACAGAAAGTGACGGCCCCCCCTCCCTCCCCGCGATAGATAAGGAATCGCGGGAGAACCTCGGAACCAAAATGTCATGCGTAAATGGCGACTGACGAGTGCATTAAATTCCGAACACGATGGAGACAACGACCGATTATAGGTGATTTATGCCAATGGAAACTGAATTGTTTGTGGGACAACTTTATTTTATTTTATTTTTTGGAAAAAATGAAAAGTCTTAGGATTTTTGGTAATTTTTTTGCTTTTTTTGTTTGTTAATGTTTCACCGAAATTGTAATTCGTTGTTCGACTTTTCACAAGACAAAGATAGATTTTGTGGCGATTCCAAACAAGAGTCTCAATGAATCACAAGGAACATACATGTTTTTGTTGAAATTTATTTGACGGCAAAGTATCAAACACTTTGTCAGAATGTAATCGACTACAAAATTAGACAATAGAGAGATAGAACACCGAAGTTTAATCGACAAAGAAGATATGAAACTGTGACTAAAGTATGAAAACTTATATATATTCAAATTGTGGAAAAGTACTGATGGAGAAAACATTGTGACAATATTGAGTTTTTTGATTGATTGAGAGTTTGTAAAGAGTAGAATGCATCAATGTGGATATTTAAAGCCTATAATCGATATTTACAAGTAGAGGTTAGACAATTCAAATGAAAAAAAAAAAAAAACTTTGCGAGACCATTGAATTCTTTGAATGATGTCATGTCAATGATTTCATCCCAGATAAATGATATCCAGTGACACTTATCTCAAAGAGCACAAGAACGTTGCTACTCATCAAGCACAATCGATATTAATGTAGATTGATTTCTGTTATTCGCCAAATTCTGATTCTATCAGCTAAATTGAATCTATCACTTGCCGGTTATAACCAAAAAAACAATTGGTGGTCATTTTTGGGTGTTCAAAAGTTAATATGATTCTCATGATCAGAAGGAAGATTAAGTATGTTGCATTTTTTTTATTTGAAAAAATTTGCATTCTTATTAGGAGGCTTTTTTGCATCAGATGAATCTCGTCTGCGAGATACTCATGTTTTAAAAGTTGCGATTGACCCGGTTCATATAAACTAATTTACGGATGCGTTTGTTTCACCAAAAATAAATAATTATTCTTGAAATAATCATTCAATGAAAATTAATTTTTATTAATGGCGGTGAAAGATGAATTCTTTTTTCGAGAATATATTTTTGTAATTAATATAATTGATTGTTGTTAATAATTTTTTTTTTCTAAATTAATGATTTTTCGTTGAACAAACTGAGCAGAGGAGAAAAATGTTTGATTTTTTTTTTATTTCCTAATTAAGGAAAAAGAAACAAATGTCTCGTTTGGTAACCCCTCCAAAGCTCCCCATGAGGGCGAGTGCGTTTCCTGGAACATCGTTCGCGCATTGGCGTTCTGTGGCCTCTCCACTGCGCTCCGGCTCCCGCTCCCGCTCTGATCCGAGTTTTGTCCCGTTCCTTGCCGATGGAGAGGACAGACGAGGCGTGTGATCGGGCCATGTGCTTCATTTTGTGATGTGATGTGATGTAAGAGTTTTTCAGAGGCCACGAATATTGATTTGAAAAAAAAAAAAAAAAACACCGAGCGCCCCATCCAATTCGGTCCATACCCGGTTTCTTTCCTACAATCGTCAAAACAGGCCTCAAGGCCGCATGCCCCTCACGCCGTGTTCCTCTCCTCCCACCTTGATTTGAATACCCACAAAGAGTTTGTAACGTATCTGGGCGTGGAAGCGGAGAGGGGAGAGAAGGGACGCTTCGTTTCATTTTGCTTCCGGGGTTGAAGGGAACTGTCGGACATGGCCACGAATGGACTCGTTGTCTATCTGACGTCTGGCTTCGCTCTCGCGATTGTCTCTGCGTTTCTTCTCGCAGATGAAACGCGCGAGGATGCGAAGCAGAGTCCTTTCGTTTTATTGCCTTCGACCCTGCGCGGATCGGACACCGAGAAAGTCTGGCCGGTGCGTTCGTCTCTGTTTTCCTGTTCGCTTGTATGCTTTGGTTCTGTTTTTATTTTATTTTTTTATTGTTGCTTTTGCCAATGTGAATTTCGACTGATAAAGGCGGTTTCTTTTTCTTTTCTGGGTGGCGGGGTGGAGCAGGAATTGGAATTTGGGTGGAGGGTGGTGGTGGCCACGGTGATAGGGTTTCTGGGGTCGGCGTGCGGGACGGTGGGCGGCGTCGGGGGCGGCGGCATTTTCGTGCCGATGCTCACTCTCGTCGTCGGGTTCGATACCAAGTCGGCTGCTGCCATCTCCAAGTGTGAGTCAATAATATTTTTTAGATGTCATGATGTCATGTCTAATCACTTTTGTGTTTCCCCTGCTTTTAGTGCCAACAAGCTTAAAAATTGATGGCTAACTATCGGTGAAATGCGAACTCCTGAGTCACTTGTAATAGGCTAGAAAGTGGGATCTTTTCTTATGTGTTCTTTGTCTCAAATCCAGTGTTGTGTTGTGGGAAGAATTGTGCCCACTTCAGAGGTTAATTTCATAGCCATGACTTTTGTTATTGAAATTTGTGGGATTTGTGCAGGTATGATAATGGGGGCTTCCGCATCGTCCGTCTGGTACAACCTGAGAGTGCCCCATCCGATGAGGGAAGTGCCCATCATAGACTATGATCTGGCCCTTCTGTTCCAGCCCATGCTCATGCTCGGCATCACCGTCGGTGTGGCGCTCAGTGTGGTCTTCCCTTACTGGCTTATCACCGTCTTAATCATCATACTCTTTCTTGGTTTGTTTCTGGAACTAACTTCACTTCTTCCGTGTTGTGTTTTCCACTCTGATTTACTTAGCTTCTCCTTTAAGTGTAACAATCTGGTCATTCACCAAGAGACTGCTGACATTTTTCTTGCCCGTTTGTGTGATTAGGAACCTCATCAAGGTCCTTCTTCAAAGGGGTTGAGATGTGGAAGGAGGAAACAATCCTGAAGGTTAGTTTGATTCTGATCAACTGAAGCCTGTCGATAGTGGAGGTTATTTAACGCACTTGACTAATCGTAAAATTCGACTGGGGATTGCAGAAAGAATTGGCCCAGCAGCAAGCGACTCTTGTGAACTCTCGTGGTGAACGTAAGCCGCTTGACTCATGAAATTAGAATCATTATCTCTTCCTTATGTCCATTTCCTCAAGACAATTCTGACAAATGTATAAGTGACTGTTTCGGTTTTATGCAGTTCTCATCGATACACAGTATGATCTGCTCATTCCAAGAGAAGAGAAAACGGAATGGGTAATTTGGCCTATTCTTGTTCTTGAACTTTGCCAACACTTTGCGTCAGATAATTTACAGTCTGTAAGATAATTCTGTTATTGCAGCAAATACTGTGTCTGAACCTTAGGTGGAGAAGGACTTTGATACTAGTCCTTGTCTGGGTTGCTTTCCTGCTTCTTCAGGTCATCAAGGCAAGTGATCTCTCTCTCATATTCTGACTTTTGAGCATTTTCTGATTAATGCCTTGAATATATGCTCTCATCTTTTGCAGAATAATCTAGCAGCTTGTAGTGCATGGTACTGGGTGCTCTTCTGCTTGCAGGTACCTCCAATACAAACCCTCTTTCCTACTGGTCATCAATCATTGTCCAGCATGAATCTTACCATGTCTTAAATCTTTTGTTTTTCCAACAGTTCCCAGTTGCAATGGCTGTATTTGGATATGAAGCATGGAAATTATACGGAGAGCACAAAAAGAGAATGTGCACCGGCAACACTGAAGCCATATGTGAGGCCACGATCCAGTGGACGGCAGTGCACATTTTGTTCTGCGCGCTCTGCGGCATTTTAGGAGGCTGTGTCGGGGGTCTTCTGGGTTCGGGTGGTGGATTCATTCTAGGGCCACTTCTCCTTGAGATTGGAGTCATTCCTCAGGTTATATAAAATGGTTAACTGCCTGATGTATTTATTTAAGAAGCAGAGTTAGATTAGATATCGTCCCCTTAACTATCAGTCAACTCTTGTGATCATCAATAATCCATGAGAGCGCAAAATTGGCTATATTTAAATTATGGAGTAGGAGCTTTTCTTTAGTGAAAAACTTCATCCTCAAGAAGTTGGTAAACTGGAAGCATCACACTATTAAAACTAGACATTCATTGGTGCAGTAGGTTGGCCTTCTGAAAAAATATCATATTTTGAAGCATCAGGGCATTAATAAACTAGACTTCCAATTATCCATCGGGTTGGCATTCTAAAGTATAAAAAGATTTAGTATTATTTCATTGTTCATCTCGGAAGTGTTACATGTGCAGAGCAAATTGGTCTTTTTATTTGCTTGGCCAAGAGAGGGAATTGCTCTTGGCTTGCATATTCTATGGGGTAGTTGCAGACTATTAATCAGGATGCCTTATGAATTTGCTCAAAGATAACTGCAGTTTCGCTTTGATCAAATAAACAAAAATAGTAAATTTCTGAATTTAAGGGCCTTGCGAGATGAAACATGTCGAATATGCTTTTCGTGCAACTCTTTACCCACCTAAAGTTTGGAGCTTGTTTCGTTTACAGGTTGCTAGTGCCACGGCAACGTTTGTGATGATGTTCTCGTCGTCCTTGTCTGTGGTGGAGTTCTACCTGCTTAAGAGATTTCCCATCCCCTACGGTACGAGCCTCCAGTTGGCACTTCTCTTAGTTTGTTGCTAGTTCAGCTCTCGACAAGGCAAACGTGGATACTTGACTCAACGTTGATCCGTGATTTTCATGTTATCTGTTTTTCCCCCTTCTGCAGCGTTGTATCTCATGTCAGTTTCGATATTGGCCGGTTTCTGGGGACAATACTTTGTGAGGAAACTGATAACGTTCTTGGGAAGAGCTTCCCTCATCGTATTCATCCTCTCTGGTGTCATCTTTGCTAGTGCCATCACCATGGGTAATCCTAATGCTCCCTGTCTCTTCATCCCGAGAATCTGAAACTTCTGAATATCTTTCAACACCTCTTTTGATGATATATACTGTTATCTATCTTTGTTCATGGACTGGTTTTTCTTTCTTTTATTGCTTTGCGCAGGGGTCATTGGCATTGAGAAGAGCGTTGTGATGATTGAGAATCACGAGTTCATGGGATTCTTGAGCTTTTGCAGTAGTCAGTGAAAAACCATTGGATCCAAGTGTTGGCCAATTCCTAGTTGACCAACCTAGGCAAAAATAATTTACCAATAATAAAAGCTGTCGGGCTTAATGTAGGGTTAGCTTCTGGCTAACGCCACTTATTCTTGGATGTGTTCTTTCTGCTCTCTCCAGATTTATTCGTGGGCTTTTAGGTTTCTTTGCCTTGTATATTGGATTGGTTTTAGCCTTTTAGAGGACATGGTAAGTCCAGATTAGAAAGATGCGAATTGCATCTCTTCTTATGCATTATTTCTGTATGACTGGTGTGGATGCCATTGCTATATGTCTAAAAATGGTGTATCGGTTGAGGTCAAATGATGCCGCTGTCGACTCTTGTGATCGATTCGGGGGTGCCCATCACATCATACAGATGACAGATGATATTAAGAATTTATAGATTGATAATAGTAAACGCACCAACCTCTGTTTAATTAATGTAGGATTGCAGTCGCTGAGCCGAAGAACAACACAAATAATTAGACAGCCATGAGATCATGAGTGTTGGGTCCAAAGTTAACTGCAGAAGAATGCAAGGCACTCAATCTTTCACCGGTACTTGTAGCGATACGTATTTTCATACCCAAGCTTCGAAGAGAGTCTTGCCCCGACGGCGTGAAATGTGCCCGATCAGCGAGTCATTTACTAGTCAATTTTTTCCGCAACTTCCGTATGGATGTAACGGGGCCATCTTTTACTAACAAGGAGCTTGTCAACAGAGCCAAGCATGGTGTCAAAAGGAAACATCACATCAGCAGCTCGTTGAGCTGGGTCTTCAGGATTACATCAAGAGAGCCTGCTCAGCAACTGTTAAGGGGGGAGACGTACAGATCTTCGGCAGCAACAAAACCAAAAATGTCTTGGAAGTTTAATTATAGCAAACATTAGGATCTTCTTCCTACAGAGTGAGGAGATGAATCAGCCCTGAAAAACCAGCTCGGCAAGGAGCTATATGCTATACATTATTAGCACCTCGTCAGATCAGATGTAAGAATATATTCTTTTGTTGGGAACCCAAGAATTTTGCCATTGGACTTAGTAGCCAAAGTTCCCGTGGTTAATGCTCTCAACGCATTGTAGCGTTTGTTATTATACATCTAGTTCCAGCTTCTGCCACGCATTACAAAATTAAACAAACGGAGGCAACAATCTCTTTTTTCCCACGCGTTCATGAGCATATGAAAGCAAAACCTGGCAAAGCAGACCCGGAATAAATAACTGTTTAAATGGGAATACTATTATTTTTAGTTATGTATTGCATAGAAATTAGGGACTAACCTTAATTCCTAGCAAAAATATTTAAATTACTTTCATGTAGTTTAGTTTAATTTGGACATGCACAGCATTTGCATTTGATTAGACCGGCAGCGGACTTGATTAAATGGATGGGTACAACACTTAATTTCACTTGAGGCTGATGCAGAGAGGGCACAAGTGGAAGAAGAGGTTCGTTCGGCTCGATCATTCCGTGGTGTCGATTAGAGGTGGCAAATGGGTGAGTCGGGTCGGGTTTTGGTCGGGTCGAATATGGTCCGGCCCATGTTGACCTGTCTAACCCATATTAACCCATATTTAATTACCCATACCCGACACGTGATTGACCCATATCCAACCCGAACCGTTTTGACCCATATTATCAGAGCATAATAATATTTTGAAAAAATTATATTGCTAAAATACTTTTCAGTCCCGACCCTGGTCCCTAAATTGGTTCTGTCCCTGACCCTTGCCCCGACCCCGTCCTTGATCCCCGGTCCCAAGTCTAGACCTCGGCCCCAGCTCTGGCCTCGGCCCTTGCTCCGGTCCTAGCCTCGAAACTCGCCCAGGTTCCGAGTCCCCGCCCCGGTGACCGACCAGGGTCTCGGCCCCGGTCACGGTCACGGACACGGCCCCAGCCCTGGTTCCACCCCGACCCCAGGCACCGGTCCTGACCCCGGTTATCGATCCCTGGCCCCGACACCGATCCTGACCTTGGTCGCCTGTTCCCGACCCCGTCCTCGGACCCGGCTCGGGGCCCGGTCCCGGCATTGGCACTGGTCCTGTTCGCGGCCTCGGTCGGTCGCCCGCCTCGGGACCGGGGCCCCTGGCATCGATCGCCGACCCCGGCTCCAGTCTCGGGATCACTTATAATTGGTGGAAGTATGTTATCCTTATGAATCGAAAATGGGTAAATATGAATTTAAGTGTGATCCCTTATTGACCGAGTCATTTTTAGTGAACATTTTATAAGTTAATGACTCATATTTGACCAATTTTATACAAATATGAATCAAATATGAGTTTGTGACCCATATTGTCGGCTCTAGCGGCGATACTCCCAAAGCATTCCCGATTGACGTCGTCCGTGGCTTCTTGGTGCTCGCGACTCCCACCTGGTCAAGCCGTCTGAGGACAAGGCAGCAGTGTCGATTGACCTTCTCCAACGTTCGGGGGCCCTGATGAAAATCTGTTCTGTCGTGGACTAAGCGAAGCTCAATCTGGATTAAGAGCTTCGCTGAGTTGAACACCTTTCCAGATTCGAAAAAGTATTGCCGTTTTGCAGGTCACGCAAGGTTTTATGCCGCACTAATCCAACATTTATATACGCAGCAAAGGGTTGACTTGGACCGAAAGGAGTTCTTGCTGCGGTCCTGCTCATCCTGCATTGTCTTGTCAATCATTGAACCGAGAACCACCTAAACCCACCGAGCTTCACAGTAATCAGCGAGACCATCCGGCGAACAGTCTTCTTCACGGGTCCAGCCAGTACAATCCCGATCTGATATCCTGTTCGAATTAAGAAGCTCGTCCCGCGCAATATTCAAACAAGGTAAGAACATCTCGATTTAATCGACAATATTCTGTTTCTTGATTTGGCTTATTTGGTGCTGATATTATTTTCTGATTTGAGTGATTTTTGCATCTCTCTTTAGCGTATTCTTAGTTTAGAAAACCAGTTCGAATTAAGGGGTGATTCTTACCGACAACATGCAAATTCGGACTAATCTCGACCTTGAGCTTTGTCAACGCCATTAGATTTGATTCTTCGATCCAATCTGTCACCTAATTCGAATTGGAAAATATTTTCAAAAAGATTATACATTATCTTTGATGTGTTTTGATTTAAAAGATAAAGTTTCTTTTAAAGTTTGTCTATGCAATCTTGAATTAGGGAGATAGGATTTCCTATCTCGTTGATTTTGAGCAATAAATCAAACAAATTTGAAATCGATCCGTAAATCAGTGAGATTGTCTGATTTTAAACATGCAGGTAGAGAGGTCAAAGATTTTCTAAAAAAATTCTGGGATTTAATGAAAGTTAATTCCAAAATTTTTAAGGTAATCTTTAACCGACTCATGTTAGACTTTCATCAATTTTTAATTCCGAAAATTCATTTAAAAAGCACCAAAAATGTCTCACTCATATTGGTTGCATATAGTTTAGAACATCCTATTCATTCATGTAGCATTTTATTTTGTATGAACGTCATATAGACTTTGTCGCATAACTGTCATGTCATTCCCATGCCGCAATGATTAGCAATGTCATTAAAATTCGTCATATCATATAGTTTGTCATGGGACATTGTCATATTATTTATTACGTATAGCATTATTCATCGTGTCATTAGCCTCGACACATTATTGATGCCACGTCGCATTCGCATGTCATTTAGAATTATGTTAAGGTCATTTTCTGCTAATAGACTTAGTTTAGCCTAATGTCACCTGCCATTTAAATTACATTCATGTCGTTTTTGGATAACATATGAATTATAATTCATGTTACTTTGCACGTCATTTAAATTAATTTTTTTTAAAATCATGTCATTAGAATAATTGTGTTCTTAAAATACAATTGAATGTATTGCATTCATTAAATAAAAGATCCAAAAATAATTACATATTTGGAACTTTAAATCAGAATCTTGAAAGTTGCCAACTCAAATAATTCTCACGAAATTAATACCGAAAGTGCATTAATAGAAATGTTAGTGTAACCAAGTATCCAAACTTAAAATTTATTTAGCGCAGACATGACATGAGACACGATACGACACGACACATCGACACATGATTTCTTGAAAAATAGAGAATTTTGACAAGTTAGGACACGTTATATAATAAAAATATATTTTTATTTATATATGATAAATTATTATTTTCATGATTCTATATATATAAAAAAGAAAGCCTAGAACAAAAAAAGATAAAATTATCATCTTTATATACGTTGTTCTTTTTTATTTCCTCAAAAAATGAGAAAAAAATCAACAGGCCCCTCCAACGAAAACCCAATTCCCCCAATTCCCAAGCGCAACTTTTTAATGGCCCTCCGGCCCCACCCCTTACTTCTACTTTTCTTTTTTCCTAAAACATAATAAAATAAAAATTAGATACCTTCCACTTCCAAACCTTAGGCTGCATATGGTAACGTTTTTATTCTTGGGAGCATTTTTTGAACAGAAATATTTTTTTATATTTCCATTCCTATTATTTTTGAAACAAAAACATGTTTAGTAAGTAAAAAAAAAAATTCAGTCACTGGCAGCTTGTGACTGGCAGCGGCGGCGACCGGCAGCGGTGGCGCCTGGGGGGCAGTGGCCGGCAATCGACGGGTGGTGACCGCGTTGGCGGCGATGGATGGTGGTTCCAAAAGTGTTCCAAAATCCAAAAATAAGTTTTTTTTTGTTTCTTCAAAAGTGATCCTTGGCACAAAAGTGTTTCGAAACATTTTTAAATGATACGCATTTCTGTTTCAAAAGTGTTCCCGAAACACTTTTGGAACAGAAACAGTTTCCCTGGTTACGATCCATATAGGCTCTTAATCAACCACCCTATTTTTTTTAGGCCTCCACACTTATACTTTTTCTTCTTATTCTAGCAGCGGCGCAGCTCACGATGGTCCGAGCTCTAATCTACGGCCGAATCCCTCTTCAACCTCGCCAAGCAGACCGATCCCAATTCCTTCTCCCTTAAGCTCGCCCACCTCCTCCATGAAGGGATTTATCACAATCGAATCAGATGATCACACAGAGAATTAATAAAATTGAATGACGCACGAGATTACCCAGGTTCACCCCAGAATAGGGCTACGTCCTGTAAAGAGATTTCACTATGATTGTCGGTTTACAACCACTCAACTCGTTACAATGATCAACAAAAATGAGCAAAATATATATGCCCCAAAATGGGTCTAAAACCTAAACCTGTTTGAAAATCTTTAATCCTACTACAAACGGGCCGACTTAAACTAAAGCACAAACCCGTTGAGGTTTCGAGGGCACTGCCCTTGAACCCCCGCCCGCTCACCGGCGAGCGGGGCAGTTGTTCGCTGACCGGGCAGCGGAAGTCCCGCCTGTTGAATGGGCAGCGGGACACCCGTGTTGGGGGCGCTGCCCCCGAACTCCTGCATCCCACGCGCATGGGTCACATTTCGTTGGATAACACTTTAGTTTTTCTAAACTCACGTGGACATACCCGGTATGAGAAACAAGGGTCCCCAAAGTATTCGCCAACTCCAACATTCTCCCACTTGGTGGATACTTTCGCAAGTGAGAGCCATTCCAATATCATTCTTCTTCAATCCAATCGCAGTAGAGCTTCATTCAAACTTCGCACTTGTGACTGCTTTAGTAAGAAAGTCTAAACTATTTTTCATCGTGTTGACCTTTACAAGCTGAACCTCTTTCTTCTCCACTTTTTCTGGGATGTAATGATATTGTATATCAATGTGCTTTGTACGTGAGTGAAACGTTGGATTCTTAGCCAAATAAATAGCCCCTTGATTATCACATCTCACCTCTACGACACCTTGCTCAAAACCGAGCTCTAAGCACAACTGCCGTAACCATACGACCTCTTTTCCAACATGAGTAAGAGCCATGTACTCATCCTTCGTAGAAGATAGTGCTACCACGCTTTGCCTTCTACTAATCTAACTCAATGTAGCCCCAAACAATGTGAAAACATATCCGCTAGTGGACAGTCTACTATCAGTATCTCCACCCCAATCAGCATCTAAATGGCCTATGATATCAGGCATGTTTTCGTTCCCTGTACCTTCAAAACATAAAGAAAAATTCGAAGTTCCACGAAGATACCTAAAAACTCTTTTGATCGCATTCTAGTGTTCTCTACCTGGGTTAGACATGTATCGGCTCAAGACTCCCAGTGCTTGGGCTATATCTAAACGCGTGCACACCATAGCATATATCAAGCTACCCACTGCACTTGCGTATGGAACTCGAGCCATCTCTTCAGCTTCTTCGTCCGTTTTAGGGCATTGTTCCGCAGATAGTTAGGGCATTGTTCCGCAAATAGTTTGGTCCCTAAAGGTAAAGGTGTACCAACAGACATGCAGTCTATCATATTGAATTTCTTCAATATTTTTTTGGTGTATTTCTCATGCCCTAGTCACAGCTTCTGTTTCTCATGGTCCCTCCTGATCTGCATGCCCAATATAAAATTTGCAGGCCCCAAGTCTTTCATTTCGAACTTCTTGGCCAACAAACTCTTCACAGATTTCACCATCTTCACGTTATTCCCAATCAATAGCATATTATTCACATGTAGCGTAAGAATGACAAACTGATCGCCTATTTTCTTCACATAAATACAATGGTCAGAGTTTGAATGCACAAAATCAAGCTTGAGCATATACGTGTCAAATTTATAATACCACATCCTTGGTGACTGCTTCAGCCCATACAAGGACTTTTTCAATTTGTACACCAGATTCTCCTTTCCTTTTACTTCAAAGCCTTCTGATTGCCTCTTATATATCTCCTCCTCCAAGTCCCCATGAAAGAAAGCCGTTTTTACATCCATATGTTCCACCTCAAGATCGTATGCAGCTGCTACAGACAGAACAAATCGTATCGAGGTCAATTTCGCCATGGGAGATAAGATCTTGTCATAGTCAATTCCCTTGATTTGAGAATACCCCTTGGCTACAAGCCTAGCCTTGTACTTCTCTATAGTCCCATCCGGTTTCAGTTTTCACTTAAACACCCATTTGCACCCAATTGTCTTTCTATCCTTAGGCAACTTACACAAGCTCCATGTCTCATTATGATCAAGCGACTGCATCTCATATATCATTTCAAGCTTCCACTGATTCACATCATCCATGGATCTCGCCTCTTTTATAGAATTAGGATCATCTTCGGTAATGCTCAAAGCATGAAACGTACTCAATGTACTAAGTGAGTATCGAAGTGGTACCTTTCTTTCCCAAGTCGATCTCCTAAGAGTCGGCATGCTATCTGTATCTGAGTCTTCATCCGAATCTGCATCCTCGACTTCATCAACTGAGTCCCCTTGCTCCGATTCAGAATCAGACTCTACTTGCGTACTTTACGGAACCATCTCCTCAGTTTCAACTTTAGGATTGTCTTCAAGCACTACCACTTTCTTGGGCTCATCACCTTTCTGTGTGCAAACCTGGGATTGTGATTCATGAAAGACAACATCCCTGATGTATACAATGGTCTTTGATTCTAGATTCCATAGTTTATAGCCCTTGACCTCTTCTTTGTATCCGACAAATATGTTCTTCTCAGACTTATTGTTGAGCTTACCTCATTTCTCCTTGGGTACATGAACATATGCGTTACACCCGAACATGTGACAAATTCGGCTTCTTCCCGAACGCTGCCTCATATGGTGTACAGTTTTTCACTGATGAGGTCGGTGACTTGCTCTTCAAATAACAGGCTGTTGCTACAGCTTCAACCCAAAATTCATGCCCCAAACCTGCTCAACTCAGCATGCATCTTGCCCTTTCTATGAGTGATCGATTTAATCTTTCAGTCACACCGTTCTATTGAGGCGTATATAGGTCGTCTTCTGCCTTGCAGTACCATTATTCACACAAAACTGCTCGAACTTGTCCGAACAAAATTCACCTCCGTTATCCATACGAAGTATCTTGATTTTACTGCCCACTTGGTTTTCAACCAAAACCTTAGATTCTCGAAATTTTTTAGAATACATCTGATTTACTTTTAATAAAATAAATCCAACTATATCTCGAAAAATCATCTATGAACGATAGATAGTACCTGAATCCTCCAATAGATGGAGTCAGAGTAGGCCCGAAAACATCGCTGTGAATCAGCTCGAGAATCTCTGTTGCTCTCGTACCAGTGTGTTGGAAGCTAACTCGGTTCTGTTTTCCATGGAGATAGTGTTCACAGAACTTGAAGCCCATAAAGCAATTTGGTACTCCTTCTACCATTTGACTCGAAGCTAAGGTAGACAGTCCCTTTTCACCTATATGCCCCAGCCTCTGATGCCACAACATGCACGCATCATATCCATCTTCCTTGGTCTTTTCAGAGACGAAACCACTACCGACGGTCACGGTTTCCCCTAGCAGCCTATACAATGTCCCATATCGGACTCTTGTGCAATCACAATAGATCGAGTCATCTTGCACGAATTCTAATCACAGCTGAAAGTAACCCCTGAATCAGCCATCGTACAGACTGATAACAGGTTTCTACAAATCAAGGGTATGTGCATCACGTCTGGAAGAGTTTTTACTGTTCCATTACTCATTATCAACTTCACCATGCCACGCCCGACAATCCGAACTGAAGGATCATCTCCGAGCATGACATCTCCACCATTATATTGCTCATATTCACAAAATCAATGTCTATGAGGTGTCATACGATATGAAGCACTGGTGTCGATCAACCAAATATCCTTGTTTGACTACGCCATACATGTAGCAGCCAAATACATATATCCTAAATCGACCTCCTTCTTTCCCGAGGATGATTCATCTTCTTTCTTAAAAACTGGCTTGTTTTTACAGTCCCGCTTCACATGGCCTCACTCTTCACATCTCTAGCACTGTACCCTCCTTTTCCTACTCTTCGATCGCCCACGAGATTTGGATCTAGACCTTCTCCGATTTAGAGCCTTCTCTACTGGTCTACCCCTAGTCGCCAATGCCTTTTTACCGAAATTTCTTGATCCCTTTTTTCGCATCTCTTTCGATAATAAGGCTGAATACACACTTTCATACAACAATTTCTTGTCCCCATCACCAATTACCACAATCAGGTTATCCCATGAATCCGATAGTGAACAAAGTAGTGTTATTGCCTTATCATCATATTGGAACTTAACACCGATTGATACGAGTTGACTAATCAATGTGTTAAAGTTATACAGATATGCAGAAAATGAGTCGCCCTCGTGCGTCCGAAGATTATGCAGCTTTTTTTTCCCTCAAAAATAGCTTATTAACCAACGACTTACTTTGATACAACGACTCCAGTTTTCGCCACAGATCCCTGGCTGTAGGTTCGCTCATTACGTTCGTCAAAATCGAGTCTGTGAGACAAAGCTGAATCAAACCCTTTGCTTTTCGATCAATCAAATCCCAATCTTCAATCTCCTTTAGATTCGCCTTTTTGGAAGATGAATCGTCATCCTTCCTTGCTTCCTTGCCTTCTTTCTTTATCACAACACTAGGCATCGCAGCAACAGGCTTTTCCGTTACAGTTGCCGACCAAAGATCTCGATCACAAAGTAGATCCTCCATCTTCATCTTCCACAAATCGAACCGCGTCCTATCTAATTTTTCGATCTCAATCCGTGACCCTTTTAACATCTCAGATAAACCCTAATTCCTCGAATACAAGGCTCTGACACCAATTGAAGGGATTTATCGAATCAGAATCAGATGATCACACAGAGAATCAATAAAATTGAATGACGCACAAGATTACCGAGGTTCACCCCAGAATAGGGCTATGTCCTGCAAAGAGATTTCACTATGATTGTCGATTTACAGCCACTCAACTCGTTATAATGATCAGCAAAAACGATCAAAATATATATGCCCCAAAACGGGCCAAAAACCTAAACATGTTTGAAACTCTTTAATCTCACTACAAACGGGTCGATTTAAACTAAAGCCCAAACCTGTTGAGGTTTCGGGGGCACTGCCCCTGAACCCCCGCTCACTCACGGCAAGCGGGGCTGTCATTCGCTAACTGGGCAGCGGAAGCCCGGCCCATTGACCGGGCAGCGGAACACCCGTGTCGGGGGCGTTGCCCCCGAACCCTTGCATCCCGCGCGCATAGGTCACATGTCGTCGGATAACACTTTAGTTTCCCTAAACTCACATGGACATACTCGGTGTGAGAAACAAGGGTTTTCGAAGTATTCGCCAACTCCAACACTCCATAACTGCCCCACCGTCAAGCTCCGCGCCATGTCCGCCATCTTCCTCCTCCACAAGGTCCTCAGGCGAGACTAGTCCACGATATTTCATCCTTGTCCGAAAGGATGGACACATACATCCCTCGTGTGTCCGCCCTATTGACCGCGTGTCGAAACTTAGACACGTGTTGATCGCGTGTCCGGCCCGACGTATGTCGGACGTGCGAAAATTTCGCTCGGGGGCATATTCGTGCTACATAGCTTAAAATATCTGGTTCGCAGAAATAAAGTATTCCTCACAATACTTTATTTAGGTTTCAAATCAACATACCAATAATAATTAGTAGCGGCTCAAAAATTGAAAAATCATTGGCATATTACTTGAACTAAATTTACGATTTGGTAGAATTTAGAAGAGTCCGAGTTAGGTTAGTTAAATAAAGTAACCTAATAATTCATTAATCTAAAATTTCTAATTTTTGTCGTAAGAGATTAAAGTCTCAACTGAGATTGAATCATTGAAGTTTCAATGTTGCGTTTGGTTATCTGAACACGGATTGGGATAGCATAGGATAAGATATGACTATAAATCATCCGGATTTCCCTTTGGATTGCTTGGAATTCCATTACATGTTTGGTAAATGCCTGCACATAACGCGTACATCAAGATGTGCTATCCACCTCACCAACGACCTCCATGGCGAGCGCCACATGCTATAGGCCATGTGTGATGGGAAAATCGATAAAGTTAAAATGGCACCTAACATCTTCCATTCAAGAAAAATCGACAGTCAGACGCATATTTCTCTTTGACATTTTTGTTAAGTTTTAGGATTAAACAAAGAACTTGAGAAAAGTTCAAAGACTCAAGTGCACTTTAAGCATAAGTTTCAGAACCTTTGGTGAAATTATCCATTCGACCAAATGTCACGAACTAGTGCATCATGTCCCATGAGCAAGGGAAGTATTAATGACCCGCCTTGCATGCGAATTACTACTAGCCCCTTCTATACTACTAATTAATAAAAAGAATCAAAGAATCGAATACAAACCAAGGAATGTCCCTCTTTGATACCAACTTTTTGTAATCGTGCACGATTGATGTAAGAAATTAATCTATTGAGGATTGGAATCGAGACGTAGAAGCCAGCCAAACGTGTGTGTGCATGCGTGTACTATCATCTCTAAAGCAAATCAAGAAAGGAAAATGGTCCCTAAACAATTGGACCTTTATATGATCCATTCTCGGTATCGGTTCGAGGCGTTTGGGGACCTCTATTTTCCACGCGGGAGGGGCATGGGGACGTCAAAAAGGGAATCCTATCAACTTGTTCTGACCTAGAATAATAAGTTCATGAGCTTAGTCTTTAGCAATCTGAAAACCCGGCGTATAATCCCGAAATTATGCGTAGAGGAATACAAATACCCCGCTCGATTGTGTATCAGTTCTGGACAGAATGAATCGCTTCATGTTATTTTCCGCCAATGAGTCGGGGAAAAGGAAAGGGTGAGAATGAAATGCAACGACAGTATTTGAGCCTCATTGGCTCTTTCCTCAACTCAAAGCATTTTCCAAGTGTCCACACAATCTTCTTTCCGAAGGCTCAAATCATGTAGAAGGATATTTTGGCACAGGTTCTTTGCTTGGTGATAGTTGAGCCGTTGCTTTAGTAGAGCCGTTATTTTTGTTTCAGAGTCATTACGGTAATTATGGAACGAGCATTTGAGAACTCCATCATCAATGTGTCAGGATTGGCGCACAATCATACCGAAGTGAAACGAACGAGAGAGAGAAAATTGAGACACGAGATTTTGTCATGGTTCACCCTTGTCGTGACCTATCCTTTTGCCCTCTGGAGAGGATCGTTTAGGTTTAGGGGTATTACCTATCAATTTAGATGCAGATTCTCTCTAATCTTACCTCGCGCGACATTTGGCTTCAATTTCTTTTCATTTAACGTTCCAAACAGTCAAGATTCGCCATTAGCCTTTGGGATCGGCTAGAAACCAATCGAGATACAGGAATTTTATCTCAATTTCTACACAACTGGAGCATCTAGATTCGGAGACTTATTTACACTAACTATCTAATTAGCACCCTTTCGTTACCTAACCAATTGATATTCCTAAAGTGATCATGCATTTTACCCATTACATTGAAACTCAAAGACATCTAACTAGAACTATATATATTCGTTTTCATGTAATTATCTACGTAGTTCTCAGACTAACATTCATAAAAAGGGGATTTAAAAGAAAGGGAACCTCAAACCAATTTTAGCGAGATGCCAAATGTTAACCAAGAAAAAAAAATGACTATTCATTGACGAAAAAGTAAACACGCGAATCAATCTAAATGAAATGACAACGAAATGGCCACCCAACATGATGTAGGACAAGAAAATTCTAATAGTAAGCAAACTATTGTATGCACAGAATAGTTAGAACTAAGTAACGACAGCCATATCAAAAGAAATCATAATGAAAAGGCCACCCAACATGATGTGTTCGACATATTTCCGGAACAAAGGCTGGACCTGGACAATGAACAGGATCCTTAGCATTAATTCACATCGAAAAATCTTCCTCATGGATGTTACGAGGAAAAAGATGCTCCATCCACATGAAATTAGATAGCATGTAGTTTCTAACGCATTGATCGATTCCTGGAATGATCACATGCACGCCTAGAAAGAGTATTGCGAAGCAAGCAATAAAGAAATCCCTGTTAAACGACCATGACTTCCTGAACAGTGCAATTACAACGGCAAACTCATAATTAACAGCAAAAATCAAACCATCACCAAGAGGAACACCACGGTGCACGATCTTATCATGGTAGGAACGGATTCCACATTATTTGAACTACAATATCAACTTGATCACGGGTTCGCCGAACCGAGAGAAACAAGAGTCTTGGCCCGGCGAACCTGAGTATTTAAAAGCCGTGTTAGGAGGCAAAGGTAAATAAGGCAACTTATAAAAGCTGTTTCAGAGTTGGGGCGATTCATGGTCTATATCGACCCATTAACTTCATGGATCAGGTAATACGCAAATCATAATCCAAGTAGATGATCTGATGATGCGAGGAACCGATCTAATACGCCGCATGTCATCCCACCCTCACGTCTCGCTTTTTAACCACTTGCGCGAGCCTGTGATCGCCACTGGACTAATGTTTTATTTGTAAATCCTAAGTTGGGTTTCTTTCCTCATCCGACCGACTAGATAATAAGATGATCGTTGCTGGTACGGAGTTTGTGGGTTGAAGATGATGTGATAGAGTCTGCCCCCACCTTATCCTTCTTGTCGATCAAAAAGGAATGTGGCAAAAGCAAGTTGTGTGAGCGAGTGAAAAGCAAGCAATGACCGGGAACGTAAAGCTCTGACATTATTCGACCACGATATTGTTTTCTAATGGCAAGTTCGAATTGATGAGAGAAGCGAGGCAGTGAGTGACCGATATCGGTCCACGAAACGATAGTGACACAAATAGTGATTAAACGTTCATTCTATATGTAATGTAGATCCTAAACTTTAAATTTATTTAATGAGGTTTTTGAACTTTATATCAAAGTGCAATATCGTCTCTAAACTTCTAATTTGCTTAATGTGATCCCTAAATTTCTTGTACATAATCAATTTAGTTCACGAATCATGTGACAAAATTTTAATATTGCCATTGAATTTTTAATTTGTTCGGAGAAACGAGACTATGAGTGACGAGATCTTCCCACAAAAGGGAAGTCCACATACTTGCTGCCTACTTAGTGGTCACTATCGAAGTCCTAATCTCTCTAATTTTTTTTTATGAGAAAAGAAATCTCAGGCTTCTTAGCCGTAATTTGTCTGCCGCAAGTGGAAGTAGGGGTCATCTTTGATGCAATCATACTTGCCTCAGCACTTTAGTTTCTAGTCACTCCTTTTCAGAGAATCGCTCCGGCTTTAACTTTAAGGTTTCATTTTGTGTATCCCATTTGAGCTGAAGCTCGAACTGGAGTCGCAAGTGGTTATGGCAGATATCTGGCAAGGCAAAGTATCACAGCAGTAGTCAGTCTTATTGTTAATTCATTACCATGCCTAGGATCGGATCTACGTTTCCGGCATGCGATGTAGCACGAACTTAAAGTTGATGGTCTTGTTCAGCTGATCGATAATGGAACACGCAGCTATACTAAACATGGTCTGATTGCTCGATAAAGATGAGTATTTTGTTCACCAGAGAAGGAGGGTGCTCTCTTTTCTCTCATGCCCCAAGAAAAGAAGAGCGTTCAAATAGATTGCCTTAGTTTACTGCTCGAGAGGAAACTGCCTGGGAAAGTTCAAGAATATGCGGATGCCATGGACAAGCACGCATTTTGGGAAACGAATAGAGACAACTCATAAGTAGAAGTTTAGCTAAAGAAGCAATTCAAGCATCTTCTAATTAACTCAAGAAATGTAGTCAGAATTCTATTTTTTTTTCCGAGAACAATAGGTCGGCAAAAGCAGCTTGTGAAGTACAACATGTCTGCATTGAGGTACCTCAGAAGGTTAGGCATCTAACTTTGCAATCTGGGTCATTCATTTTTGGATGGACGGCCCAGATCTCCGATTTTTAGGGGGCAAATTTGTGAATTTATATATATATTTTGTTAGTTATAATTTGGGGCATCCATTCATAACACGAACGACCCGAATTGCAAGGTTATGGCCTAACCTTCTAAGGAAAGTTTAGACGATCTCTTTCCCCTCAGCTGGGGCGTGGTTCATACTCCCCCAACGACAAGAAAGCATATGGGTCTCACGTGAGTCGACAATTGGGTTTTTGTAGTGTAAGCCAATATTTTTCATTGGTAGTTTGGGTTTGCGTCCATGAATAGCTACTGCTCTACATATTTTTTTTTCTTGTAATTGAGTGATGTAATAAGGAGAGTGAGATGATAATTTTAGTGGAATCTTGTGTTGGACGTAGTCTTAAATTAAAGAAGAATTAGGATAAAATCTCGTATCTCTATTTTCTCTTTCTCACTTCACATTTTTTATTTCGTTGTGGTTAAGCATCGAATCCTAACATACACCGGGATCAAATCTGAGTCCATCAGATGTATGCACAGACACAGCTAATTGATCACAACATCACAATTGGTTAACTCATTAGACAGCATAATTAAGCCCTAGACTTAGCAATTCTACTGGCTTGGTTTGCGTAGTTTGCAACTCTGTATGAACTAAACTAATTTGGGTACCAAGATGATCTACCAGATAAGACCAATTCGATCCTTGCATTCTCAGGAGAGCAAGTGCTTCGATAACAGGAAGGAAGAACCGAGAAGTTACTCCCAAAGGCATCCCGGACAGTTCCATATAGAATTATCGACTCCTTTAAAATCCCATTTCGGATAGCAGAAGCACGAGCCCAAGGGTTTACAGTCCACACAGTTCACCTCGTTTGGATCGTTCCCGAACTCCGACATCCAATCCAATAAGCGGATCTCGTATGGAGAATTCAAGCGTGAAAAGTCCGGGAAACTGAGAAAGTTCAAGGGACTGCCTGTGTTTTTCGAGCTATCAGCAATTGGGAAGTGGCCTCGGCAGTCCTGTTTTTGCTCGCGTTTGTAAACTGCATTAGACAAGCTGGAATCTTGATTCCTATTGCTCATTCGAAATGTTGGGGCGTCACAAGCAGCTCCAGACAGACCTTGTTTCAAAGATTGCACTTCCTTCCTCAAGTGGGTTTTCCAGTAGTTCTTGATCTCATTGTCGGTTCTTCCAGGCAACTTCTCTGCTATCCTAGACCACCTGGAAGAACATACAGGACAATCTTTCAGCAAAATCTCGTCACACAATCTTCCTTGCTCGCAATGGCCGTACTAAATCCCTAAGAAATGGCAACCATTTCAATCTGAAACAACTCACTTGTTGCCCCATTGCTCGTGAAGCTTAATGACAATCCTCTCCTCTTCAGGGCTAATGGGACCGCGCTTGAGATTGGGGCAAAGATAGTTCTTCCACCGCAGCCGACAACTCTTACCACTCCTCTTGAGACCTGCATTTGTACAACTTCAGATTGTTAACTAGTGTCCCCATCAGTGTGGAATATAAGATGAACGTTTCCTTTCCCGTTAAGTACGTACGACGAGGTTAACTTTTATGACAGCCGTACCCGATGTCTTCGCGATGTGATCCCACCGCCGCTCCCCTAAAACATTGACAAAGGTGGCTAAGATATCATCCTCCTGCTGAATCCAAGACCCTTTGCGCAACATTTCTGCTCGTGCTTCCACTCAATGACCCATCATTTTCCTGCAAGAAGCAAGAGGAGACCAGTCTCCTTATATATAGGATACGAAGGCAGCGACTGGTGAAGGGGGAAGGATAAGGGCGCGAATGATAATCGCCCTGTTTCTTTGTTGTTGTAGTTGTTTTTTTTTTTCCTATTCCTGAAAATAGGTCAGAAATAGGTTTGGTAAAACGATCTCATTTTTTAAATTTCTAGGAAAAATTTTAGCGCAAGAATAGGTGTGGAACAAAAATGAGAAAGTAGATATTTTCACTAAAATGAGAAGTAAAAATTCTTTTCAATGCTCACTCTCTCTCTCTCGTCCCTATCGCTGGTCCAACGGTCTCCAACTGCCGATATCCTGCCGAGCTCCGGCATTTGACAACCGTTTGCTATAAATAAATGAATTTTTGTCCCGAGATCAATAATTTTGTGTTGTTGCATTTCTTTGCTCGGAAATTCATCCAATGAATAGAAATAGAAAAAATTCAATTTCTGGCCCAGGAACAGCTCAGGGCTAGTTACCATTCGCATCTTAAGAAACTAGGGAACACTCATACTTGGAAACCCCAGGTGGATCACACTGCAATGCGAATGTGGGAGCACCATGAAGTGCGAACTGATCTCAATAACAATGCATTGAACCGTTGGTGTCGTCATTGTCATCCAAGGATCCTGTCCACAAGCAAGACAAATCGGAAGGCCTCTATCCCTTTCGCTTTTTTTGGGATCACCGCACTGGCTTTTTCCGGCTGCTCTCTGCTTAGTTACTTTAAAAATGTGGAGTGATGTTGATAAAGCTGGGGGAGTTCTTTAGGATAATGTTCTTTGGTAGGTCGAGGGTAACTCGTGAATGGATCTTTCGTGGGGGCTAGGGCTATGACCTTTTGCAATCTGAAGCACATGGAGAGCACTAGGGTTCTAAATCAGTTCAGATAACACTTTCTATGTGTTGTGAAAAAGGATTTCTACAGGTCCCTTGGGCTGGAGTGCCATTTCGACTCCGAACATACTAACACGAAGTAGACTTAGATTTTTTATTTTGCCAGAGAAAAGCAAAGCGAAATGGGTGATTTTTCGCAAATCCTACGAGGACTTGAATTCTAGTGCAGCATCTGTTGTCAAAATGGGTCATCAAATCCATTTCTTAACCCGTATGTGATGGGCTGAATTGTTATATGGATTAGGGATGAGCATGGTCTGGGTGAAACCTATTGTGTTAGAGATATTTAGGATATGATTCTGTGATTCTGTATATTTACCTTGATTGATTGTATTTAGTTTGTTGCTTCATATAGTTTCATGTAAAGTTTATAAATAGTCTCTTGTAATCTTCTATTGAAATAAATAGAATATTACATTTTTCTGTCATCACTATTATTCTCAACTTGGTATCAGATCCAAATATTCTGGCTTCGACACCAGCCGTATAGCCAGACGTTCAGCCCGGCGTTCACTTCTCGTAGCTGTCAATGACGCCAGCCGTATGGGCTGCGTTGTTCTTGTTTCTCCACCAAGTTCGTTGCTCTCTCCCTCTCACTGAAGTCCCACGAAAGACCTCCCCGCAATAATTCGTTGTGGCCCAACCCCCAGCAGCTCCTGCATCTCTTCTTGTCGTTGCTCACCAACGCCGGTGGACATCCAGCGATTTTGACTTGAGGCTCACAAGAGACGCGAGACCTGAGACGGAGCCATCCTGGAACATACGAACGAAGGAGGAGTACAGCAGCAAGTTGCCTACTGGCAGGTATAAAGACGCCCAAGTGTCAATATTTGTGTACGGTGTTCACTTTGGCGACTATTTTTTTTTTTTCACTTTAAGTGTTGAATAGGAGAAAAAACGATCACTTTAGTGTCAATGGCAAGAAATTTCGGCGATCTCGCTGGAGTTGGCACTTAAATAATTATTTTTTTAAAAAAATTAGTACTTAAGTGATCCAAAAAACGATCATTTTAGTGTCAACTCCGGCGACATCACCAGAGTTACACTGAAATAATCGCTTTTTTTAAAAAATGACACTTAAGTGATAAAAAAATATTTGCAATAAAGTGAGCACCGTATATAAATATTGGCACTCCTATTTTGCTATTACTGGCATATCCGAGCCAAAGAGTCCCCCCACGTGAGTGTTACCGCCATGATCTTTTGCCGGCGAGCCCTTGTCGTGCACCAAGAATCATCCACGACGAAGCTGCTTCCTCGGCACTAATCTTGATCTCATATTGGTTTTTGCTTCACAGGTTCTCGAAGACCTGGGTCGCTTCCATCGGCGAATTCTCTTAAAAAGAGAGAGAGATATCTGGGTATCGGGTTAGAAATTAAGGGTTTGAAGTGTTCCTGCTAGATTTGTTTGCCTAGTATTCTAATGGAATATGGATCATCACCAGAAACCGCGAATTAATCCTGCTGAGTTGGCAGATTTGACACTTTTGAAGTCTTAGCTTTTGTTGATGCTATTCGAGAGGCCTTGGAGCTTCACAATTTGACGGATAGCGTCTCGCAAAGTCCTTCGTAGGGGCACCGCAAAGCTAGATCACTATCCCTCATTCATCGCATATTGCTTGCTGTAATGGCGTGTTAGTTAAAAATAAAATCAAATTCAATAAATTTAGACAAGGTGATTTACACGTGCTTGTCTGTTTGTATGCCAAGGTGCGTGACCTATCGACTCCGAGATGCATGCAAGTGGACGAACCGAAACTTATCTTTATAGTTTTCAAGAATCGTAATTAGTTAAGTGTATCAGATTTCTTTTAGTGTTCCGATGTAATTATTGCTTTAGTCTTTTCACTTTTCTAGGGAGACTTAAGAGTCGTGTGATTGCCTATATAAAGGCATGTCTTGTAACCATTTTCATGAATGAGTCGATCGTGAATACAGTATATTGAAAAGCCACCTTCCGTCTCCTCTTCCTCGTGAGTGAACAAAGTTCCTCTGTGAGTGCTTGTTGAGAGCCCCACAGTTAATTCATCCCATCAAATTGGTATCAGAGCACTGAGTTTCGTGATTATGGCTTCAACAAGCAACCTTCCTTTCTTTTCAGTATCTAGTCCTCATCAAAGAAAACTATGGCAAGTGGGCTTCCAGAATGAAAGCCATACTCGACGCCCATAGTGTGTGGGATCTTGTCAACATTGGCTATGATGAGCCCGATGAAGATATAGCGTTGATTCAGGCTTAGAAGAATGCGTTGGAGAAGACTCGTTCGAAAGATCAACTCGGGTTGTCAATCATTTTTCAAGCCTTAGATGATTCTATGTTCGAGAAAGTCTCGAATGCTACTACATCCAAGGAGGCATGGGAGATTCTCCAAATCACGCACCAAGGTGTGGAGAAAGTGAAGAAAATTTGCCTTCAAACTTTAAGAGGCGAGTTCGAGGTAATTCGTATGAAAGAATCTGAGTCGATTTCTGATTATTTCACAAGAGTTTCAGTTATTGTGAATTAGATGAAAACGAATGGCGAAGATGTTCCTGATGTTCGTGTTGTCGAAAAAATCCTACGGTCGTTGGGTAAGAAGTTAGACCACATTGTTGTCGCTATCGAGGAATCGAAAGATGTCGATTCTATGACGATCGATGAGCTCATGGGTTTGTTGCAAGCCCATGAAGAGAGACTGAAAAGAAACAAGTCTGGGCTGGTGGAGGAAGTACTCCAATCTCGGTTGAGTATCAGAGATGACAAAGGCCAAAGAAGTGACCCTGTACAAACTTGTCGGGTCAATCAAGATCGTGAACGAGGACGCGGTTGAGGCAGTTTCGAAGGAAGAGGCCGTGGACGAAGTAGAGGAGATTTCGCCCGAAGCAATGCGTGCTTTCAGAATCAAAGAAGTGCTCGTGGAAGAGGAAAAAACACAAATGACCGGTATGATAAATCAAAGGTTCGATGTTATCGTTGTAATAAATGTGGCCATTATGCTTCCGAGTGTTGGCAGAAAGAAAGTGCGGTGGCAGATGAAAAGGCGAACTTGGTGAATGATGATGATCAAGTTCTTATGCTGGCATTTAAAAAAAATACTGATGAAAAGAATGATACGTGGTACTTGGACACTGGAGCAAGTAACCACATGTGCGTCTGAAAGGAGATGTTCCTTGAAATGGATGAGACAGTGAAAAGAAAAGTCTCGTTCGGTGGTAATTCCTAAATTCTTGTCGAAGGGAAAAGTACGATTCTAGTTCGTCTGAAGAATGGAACACGTCAGTTTATTACTAACGTGTATTATGTGCCGAAGATGTCGAACAATATTTTGAGTTTGGGACAGCTTCTTGAGAAAGGGTTTACTATCCAGATGAAAAATCTATGTCTTATGTTGAGAGATCGCAATAATAAGTTGATTGCAAATGTAAAGATGTCGAAGAATAGGATGTTCATTCTGAACATCAAAGATGAATTATCTACATGTCTTCAAGAATGTGTAGACAATCCTTCGTGGTTATGGCATTTGAGGTTCGGCCATCTCAATTTCGATGGACTCAATATGCTTTCTCGCAAGAAGATGGTATATGGCTTACCGCATATTGATCATCCCGATCAATTATGTGAAGGATGTGTAATTGGCAAGCATTCTCGAGTAAGTTTTCCGAAGAGTCGTCTTATCGAGCAAAGAAACCACTGGAATTGATTCATTCTGATATATGTGGTCCGATCACTCCTCAGTCGTACAGTAATCATTGATATTTTGTTACGTTTATTGATGATTTTACACGAAAGACTTGGGTGTTTTTCTTCAAAGAAAAATTGGAAGTGTTTGATACGTTTAAGCACTTCAAGAAAATGGTTGAAAAGGAGAGTGGTTATTTTATCAAGTCTTTGAGAACTGATCGTGTAGGAGAATTTGCTTCTAAAGAATTCAATCAATTCTGTGATTACCATGGCATTCGACTTTTCTTAACGGCGCCGTACTCCCCACAACAAAATGGTGTGGCTGAGCGAAAGAACATAATTGTTCTCGACATGGTTCGCAGTATTTTGAAAAGCAAAAATTTGTCAAAGGAGATTTGGGGCGAAGCTGTTAGATGTGCAGTTTATTTGCAAAATCGATGTCCCACACAAGGACTCGAGGGTGTTACTCCAGAAGAAGCATGGACCGGGAGAAAACCTATGATTTCTCACTTGTAAATTTTTGGAAATGTTGCATATGCTCACGTACTCGACTAGAAAAGATCGAAGTTGGAAGACTGTCACCCCTTCGCGTCTCAGGCACGAGCACGCGACTCCCTGCAAGCAAACCAAATATCTCTCGTGGTCCCAAGATTCACACATAAGTCAAGACGACGTATAATATGCAAAGCACGCGGAAGCGATAACAATAAAACTCCTCTGTACAAATAGTATAATGGGACCTAGATAGCGTAAATACCGTCATACATAATATCCATAAGTTCGTACAAACACATGGCCACCAAATCCTCTAAAACAAGGGGGCGATGGGGTAAGTACACAAAAGGATCCATCAATAACATCCAACGATAAACAGGATCAGGACTGCTGTCAAAAGATCAAACTGGCAAGCTGGGAGCTCCTAAGACGAGCTGCTGGAGTTCCCGGTCTCCTTTGTGTATTCCGTGGGCTCGTACTCCGAAAAGGTCTCAGAGCGAACCTTTATGGTATCCTCCATGGTCTCCTCAGCAGATGGCTCCATGAGGTCCTCCTCAGTCGCCTCGACCACTATGACCTCTTCCTTCGTGTCCTCCAAGGTCGGGGCCCTCTTCGGTCTATTCCTTGAACCGGCAACTGATCCCTCAACCTGGTCTAAGTCCCGGGCGGGGTGGCACCAACTAGGGATCACTTCCTAGGGCATCTCATTAGGCTTCAGAGGCCTAGTGGACACATCCCCGACCTTTCGAAACCAGGCCTCATACCTGTGAGGCTTCCAACTAGTACTACCCTCGTCTACCCAAACTACAGTACACTTCCTAACATAAATAGTTCCCTGTCCGTCAGGGAACTCCTCAAAATAGACCGTCATCTCCTTGGGATCACCAAAACGGATAGGCCACATCTTCAAGGCCTAGAATTTGTAAAAAGGGGGTTTCCAACGGGGTGAGATTCACATCTCAGTAAGGTGGGTCCTAACCCTAGGTTAGGCCGACCGTCCACTCAAGTAGTCATCAATATCAACAATTCAAACTCATAGACATATAAGGCAATGTAAATATAGATAACATCACACAGATGGCAGGCATGCAGTTATGACATCATAACACATTCAGATGATCATGCACAACTCGTCCTACCACATCACCATATCCACCTTTTCCTGCCTGCCTCATTCTCATGCCCGTGTTTAAAACGCATCAGGCTCGGTCTGCGTAAACGCATCAGACCGTCATTGACAACCTGTGTAAACACATCAGATTTCAATGTCACTCTTGGCCAGTGTTAACACATCACAACTCTGTCCTGCGTTTCAACTCATCAGGACTATGGCCTTTTTAACCCCGCGTCTCATACACATCAGGATGCCATGCAACTCCAACCTCGCACCTCAGCGCCTCAAGGCATTCTTCACACCACCCCGCGTCTCATACGCATCAGGGTTTCGCCTTGCCTCTGCCATGCCACAATCATAATCATGCACACAAGGTCAAGTGCAACTCATGCATAAACAATGCATCCATGGCATGCAAGACGATTCAAATGCACATTTAAATGTGACAAAATTACTCCAGGCACAAGCATGATCAAACATTCGAGTCATCTATACTCTCTTAGCGCACACAGAGATCAATCACATTAAGTCTCTCAAGAATCAATTTCGATTTCACCTGACTCGCCCAATTGAGTCCAATCTTCCTATCATAGTTTTAGAATTCTCTTACCTTAAGCTTGATGCCACAAAAATCCTCTCCTTAAGCCCTCACAATTTGGTCTCGATGGTCCAAGGACAAACCCACTGTGCAACCTATGTAATTCCAACCAATTGTCAATTTCTATTGTCCAATTCACCCATCCATATACCACCAACCTTACTAACACATGCCTCAACATCTTAACATGTATCATTGATGAATTTGAGACTCAAAACCAACAACCAATAGCCTCCACAGAATCGGTTTGCACAGAATCAGTTTGCACAGAACCGAACCTAGCTATGTTCGGTTCTGTGTAAACTGAGCATATCCAACCCTTAACCTACTCCAAATTCACCATTTATTCACTAACCTACTTGCTAACATGTATATATAAGGGTCTAAGAGGCTCACTGAGGATTTGGGACCGTGTCGTTGCTAGAATTCCTTCAAAAGTCGCCGATTCCTTCAAGACAGCAAATCGGCAGTTTCTGTCCAATAATCACAAGACCCATTTGGGGTCAAAACTTCATCAAATAAACCTCAAGTTTTTATCATAGACCACTATATGAGTCCCCTAGATTTCCATGAAATTTGGTCTCAAGAATTCAACGTTTCGAGGTCCTAAGAGGTCAGAAACATTGCTTACCTCAGATTGTGTCGGTTTCTGTCAGCTTTTGGGAGAATGGCTGGCCAGAGCTCTTCGGTGGGTCAATCGATGTGCTTCCACTTCGACGATATCGGCAAGAGGTTGGGCTAGGTGTTGATGGTCAGCTCGTCGGCCAAAGGTCATCGGAAGTGGTCGTTGGTGACAGCGAACGGTGGCACAGAAACTGGTCGGGCGATCGGTAGAGAAGAGAGGAAGAAAAAGATGGAGTCTCGGTGGAAATGGAGGGGAAGTGGCCGGCCAAGGAGAGAGAGGGAGCTATATTCAATCTCAAAGTCAAAGGGTTGAATGGTTGTTGTGTAAAGGTGGACATGACCACTCTTTAGCTAATCTAGTGACACTTGTCCTAAGTGTCATTCAAGGTGATCCAATGGCCATAATCCTTCTTCTTTTTTCAACAACCTTAGGGGAGATCAAAAGACCAAAATGCCCTTCTTCAATTGCATAAACAAAGCTAAAGCTTGAGGGGCAAAATGATAATTTTACCCCCGATATCTGGAACGTCGTTTTTCTTGTTCCAATAATCTTCGAGAGGGTGACGAGCAATCCAAACATGACGTTGGAATTCTTGATTCTCCATTTTCAATTTTTAAGACTTGTTTCTGATCGTTTTCTCTATTAGACGTGGTTCCAGCCTATCATGAACCGACGGACGGCTTTTGCGGACGTTACGCGTATCGACCATGTGATTCGTATCACATTTAGGGCTCGTCAATTCATGACGATTTTGGTTGTCATGTAATTGTGAGGGTTTATCACTAGTTCCTATGTCTTGATCGTTACTGTCCGATTTAGGAAAATTTTACAAATTATACATTAGTTAAGCGGCATTACCCGCGCTCCGATCGTATAACGCTAGCAATGCATTCCTTAATCGTCCTTAGATCAGCCTTTTATGGTTCTAAATGTCTCCTCGACAATCCTTGTGGTCAAAGCGCCATTTCCTATTCGAGTTCCATAGGTCCACGTACTTTGTCTCGCGTTAGCCTTTCCCTTTTGGTCAGTCTACTCAAATTGATCAGATTCGAGCGAGATATGACTGAAACACATCGCTAGATATACTTCTCATTAATGAGCCTGAAAATAACTGAAAAATCAGAATGTCACAACTCTTTCCCTCTTACAAAAATTTCAATCCCAAAATTTACATCAAACTTAATTACTCAAATAAATGGGGGTGTTGTCGCCTCATCATCTCTTCGTTTTCCCACGTGGCGCCTTCGATTCTATGGTGCTCCCACACCACCTTGACCAATGGAATCTTCTTATTCTTGAGGATTTGCTCTTTCCGGTGCTCGATCCTGATCAGCTTATCCACGTAAGATACCCGGTCATCCACTTCTATGACTTCGTAGTCCAGCACATGTGTCGGGTCTGGTTTGTATTTTCTCAGCATTGACACATGCAAGACATTATGCACCTGGGATAGGTTAGGCGGCAAGGCAAGCCTGTAGGCCAAGGTTCCAATTCGCTCCAGTATCTCAAATGGACCTACGTATCTTGGGCTCAGTTTTCCCTTCTTCCCAAATCGCGATAATCCTCTCATCAGTGACACTTTAAGGAAAACATGATCGCCCACTTGGAATTTCAAAGGCTTACGCCGCTTGTCCGCATAGCTCTTCTGACGACTCTGTGCCATCCTTAGTCTATCCCGAATTAATTTCACTGCTTCCACTGATTGCTCTACCAACTCTAGATCTGTGATACTTCTTTCTCCAACCTTATCTCAGCAAATTGGGGTTCTGCAGGCCCTTCCATAGAGTGCTTCGAATGGTGCCATTTGGATGCTCTACTGGTAGCTATTATTATAAGCAAACTCTACCAAATGTAGCTGATCTTCCCATCCACCTTTAAAATCAATGACGCACGCCTGCAACATGTCCTCAAGCGTCTGGATCGTCCTTTCCGACTGTCCGTCTGTCTGTGGATGGTAAGCCGTACTAAACTGCAGTTGGGTTCCCATGGCTTCTCGAAGGCTCTTCTAAAAGATCGCCATGAACTTGGGATCTCTTTATGAGGTAATCGTTATAGGCACTCCATGTAACCTTACTATCTACCTCATATACAGCTCGGCGTATCTATCCATTGAGAAATCCTTTCGCACCGGAATGAAGTGTGCAGACTTAGTCAGTCTATCCACGACTACCCATATAGAGTCGTGATCTCGCTGGGTCCTAGGGAGTCCCATCACAAAATTCATAGTTATATGCTCCCACTTCTATTCAGGAATCTCTAGTGGCTGTAATAGTCCTCCAGGCTTATAGTGCTGCGCTTTCACTTGCTGGCATGTCAAGCACTTTGCCACATACTTCGCTACATTCACCTTCATCCCGTTCCACCAGTAGTGTTGACGCAAGTTCTGGTACATCTTCGTACTTCCCGGGTGGATACTATAATTGCTCCTATGAGCCTTTGACAAAATCTTGTCCCTGAGTCCTTCATCCTTGGTACGCACAGTCATCCTCGGAACTTCAAAATTTCGTTCTCTGACACCTGAAACTCTGGTTTTCTCTTCGTCGCGTCCATCTCCAGGATTTTCTGAATCTCTAGGTTCGTAGACTGCAAGGTCTTTATTCCTTCCTGGATCTCAGGTTCTACCCTTAATGTCGCTATCAGACTGGACAACTGGTAGACTTCTAGTCTGAACTCCGAATCTCTCAAATCCTCGATCATGAACCAACCTTTTACTAGCAAACTTGTGATGCTCGACTTCCGGTTAAGTGCATCTGCGACTCTGTTTGCCTTCCCATGGTGATACAGTATATCATAATCATAATTCTTGAGCAGCTTCATCCATCGACGCTGCCTCATATTCAGCTCTTTCTGGGAAAACAGATACTTTAAGCTCTGGTGGTCGGTATAAATCTGAAACTTCTTGCCACAGAGATAATGTCTCCAGATCTTCAGAGCAAAAATGATCGTTGCTAACTGTAGATCATGCGTTGGGTAGTTCATTTAATGTGGTCTTAGCTGTCGGGACGCATAAGCTACTACTCTTCCATGCTGCATTAACACACAGCCTAGTCCTTTCAGCGAAGCATCGCTGTATATCTCGTAGCCCCCTGATTTTGATGGAATTGTCAGCACTGGTGCGGTTGTCAATCAATGTTTGAGCTCTTGGAAACTCTTTTCGCACTTGTCTATCCATTCAAACCTGGTTTCTTTCTTGGTCAACCGCGTCAATGGAATGGCTATAGATGACAATTTCTCCACAAAACATCTGTAGTATCCTGCCAATCCTAAGAAACTCCTGACTTCAGTGACCATAGTAGGCCTAGGCCAATTCTTTACCGCTTCGATCTTCGCAAGATCCACTGCGATTCCTTCTCTATATACCACATGACCAAGAAATGCTACCTTATTTAGCCATAACTCGCATTTGCTCAACTTAGCGTAGAGCGAGTGTTCCCTCAGGGTCTACAGGACAATCCTTAAGTGTTCCTCATGTTCTTTGTCACTCCTCGAGTATATCAGGATATCGTCAATAAAGACTATGACGAACCTATCCAGGAATTCCTTAAACACTCGATGCATCAGGTCCATAAAAGTAGCTGGAGTGTTGGTCAATCCAAAAGGCATCATTATGAACTCATAATGACCATACCTCGTCCTAAAAGCAGTCTTAGGTATGTCTTCCTTCTTGATCCTCAATTGGTGATACCCGGTCCTCAGGTCAATCTTTGAAAATACCGCCGCTCCTTGTAACTGATCAAACAGGTCGTCGATTCTTGGCAGTGGGTATTTATTCTTCACAGTTACCTGGTTCAACTGCCTATAGTCGATGCATAAACGCAAAGACCCATCCTTCTTCCTTATGAATAATACCGGCGCTCCACACGGTGAAGCACTCGGTCGGATAAATCCTTTATCCAGCAATTCCTGCATCTGTACCTTTAGCTCTTTCAGTTCTGACAGGGATATCCTATAAAGTGCCTTCGAGATCGGCTCCGTTCTAGGAGCTAATTTGATCACGAATTCTATCTCTCGCTCCGGTAGCAATCCTGGCAACTCTTGGGGAAACACATTAAGAAATTTACGCACTATCGGGATACTCTCTAACTTTGGCTCTTCGATAGTCATGTCTATTATTGCCATTAAGTACGCCTAACACCCTTCTGACATCAGCTTGGTCACTTCCAAAGATGAGACAAAGGGGATCGAGGTTCCTCTTAGACTTCCTACCAATTCAAAACTAGGGCGGCCTTCCGGCTAGAAATGAATTGTCCTACTACTACAATCTACCACTGCCATAGGTTTACCCAACCAATCCATTCCTATGATCACATCAAAATCGTACATAGGCAGTACAGTTAGATCAATACTCTCTTTACTCCCCCAATCACAATTTCACAATCAGCACAGCCTAAGGAAACCACTATATTATCTTTTAATGGAGTAGCAACATGCAGAATTATACTCAACGGTTTTAACTTCATACCCACCAAATCAGAAAACTGAGCAGACATAAATGAATGCGTGGCACTATGATCAAATAATGCATATGCAGCTTGGTCACACAAGTAAACCGTATCTGTGACCACGCCTGGTGCTTCTTCCGCCTCCCTGCGGGCTACTGCATATACCCTATCCTGAGCTGGGGGTCGACTCTGCTCGATTTGGGGAGTGGCAGCCGATGGTCCAGCCTGCGGTCTCTGTCCTTGAGGTCGACTCGCCGGAGCTTGATTCGGGTACGTCCTCATCTGGTAGCCCAACTAACCACACTTCATACAAACTCCAGTCCTTACCAAGCATGACCCATTTCCATGCCTCCTGCCACAAAGACGGCAACTCCAGTTCGTGGGATTTTACTGCTTCACGTTATTTTTCCTTACTGGAGGCATAAAACACCTATTGCCCGCCATCAGTCTCTTGCCCATCTGGTGGTTGTCTCTGAATGGGGTAAACTGCGATCCAGTTGCGGTATTCCTTTCCCTTAAGTCTCTTTCTATTATCTGGCCCCGGTCATAAATTTCCTTAGGGCAATCATCTGACTGCGGAGTTTAGGCCTTAGTCCGTCCTGAAATCTCTATGCTTTCTCGTGGGGATCTTCTACAGATCGAGGTGCGTACCTCGACAGTCTGGAGAACTCGGCCTCGTATTGATCCACCGTCAGCTGGTTCTGACGTAGCTATAGAAATTCTACCTGCTTCCTTTCTTTGGCTGTCTCAAAGAAATACTTGTCATTGAACGCCGTCTTGAAGGCATCTCAGGTCATGGCTGTTCCTTTTGGGAAAACTCCATTCTTGGTGGCAGCCCACCAATCGTTTGCAGTACCCTCCAGCTGATATACTGCCAACAACACTTTCTCCTCATCTGTGCACCTCAGCACTCCAAAAGCCTTATCCAGCTTTTCAATCCACCTAGGTGCTAGATCGGGGTCTCCAGTCCCGTCGAACTACGTCGGCTTCAATTTTATGAATTGCTCCACCAGCTGGCCCATCTTTCTGGCCACGACAATCTCCTCTTGGGCATTTACTGTCTCGTTACCCTGGTCATGATCACCTTGATTTCCATTGCCCCCGTTATTGTCATTGTTGGCATTGACGGCAATTATGGCGGCTCCTACTGCCTAGGTTATGGCAGCATTCCGATCCTGGGTCTGCCTGTCAATTAGGTCACTAATTCTCTTTAGTGCCCTCAGCACGCCATCCATCCTTGGATCTTCTGCGACAGACGGCCTCGAGCTAGAGGCTTCGCCTCTTGGCCTTCCAGATCTTCTAGATGGGTTGCTCATCCTTATCTCCTTCTATTAAACCTGGCCCACCACAAGTTCAGCAAGGAGTTAGTAACTCACTCAATCATCCAAGTCCAGAGCTACCAGCTATACCGTAATAGAAACAGCTATAATACAACAGTCTTTTCACACAATAACTTCTACAGACATTTCAACAAATAGCTCATGGCCATTCCTCAGTTCCGTTTACTTCAACGGTTCATTACAACCAACCATACTCATTCATTCAACAGGCCAAAGTCCAGAAATGACTTTCAACACCAAGCAAAGAACTTAATCCTCATGCCTTACCACAACTCTTCCAAGGCTAAATGCCAACCATAAGTGTCAAGTCACGTGCCAAGCAACCTATGTCTTATCATAGTCAGTTTCCTAAGGTCCCGCTACCTGTCCTTGTTCCAACTTAATTCTCCTTATTACTCCAATCCTCAACCAACTTTGGATGGAGCTGACCTTGCTTTGATACCAATCAAACGAGGATGTCACGCCCCGCGCTTTAAGCACGAGCACGCGACTCTCTGCAAGCAAATCAAATATCTCTCGTGGTCCCAAGATCCACACATAAGTCGAGAGACGTATAATATACAAAGCACGCGGAAGCGATGACAATAAAACTCTTACGTACAAATAGTATAATGGGACTTGAATAACGCAAATACTGTTATACATAATATCCATAAGTTCGTACAGACATGTGGCCACCGAATCCTCTAAAACAAGGAGGCGACGGGGTAAGTACATAAAAGGATCCATCAATAACATCCAACGACAAACAGGATTAGGACCGCCGTCAAAAGATCAAACTGACAAGCTGTAAGCTCCTAAGATGAGCTGCTGGAGTCCCCGATCTCCTCTGCGTCCTCCGTGGGCTCATACTTCGAAAAGGTCTCAGAGCGAACCTCTATGGTATCTTCCATGGTCTCCTCAACAGACGGCTCCACGAGATCCTCTTTAGTCACCTCGACCACTATGACCTCTTCCTCTGTGTCCTCTAAGGTCGAGGTTCTCTCCGGTCTATTCCTTGAACCGGCAACTGATCCCTCAGCCTGGTCTAAGTCCCGGGAGGGGTGGCACCAACTGGGGATCACTCCCTAGGGCACCTTATTGGGCTTCAGCGGCTTAGTGGACACATCCATAACCTTTCGGAACCAAGCCTCATACCTGTAAGGTTTCCAACTAGTACTACCGTTGTCTGCCCAAACTACAGTACACTTCCTGACATAAATAGTTCCCTGCCCATCAGGAAACTCCTCAAAATAGATCGTCATCTCCTTGGGGTCACCAAAATGGATAGGCCACATCTTCAAGGCTTAGGATCCGTAAAAAAGGGGTCCCCAACGGGGTGAGATTCACATCTCAGTAAGGTGGGTCCTAACCCTAGGTTAGGCTGACCGTCCACTCAGGTAGTAATCAATATCAACAATTCAAACTCATAGACATATAAGGCAGTGCAAATATAGATAACATTGCATAGATGGCAGGCATGCAGTTATGACATCATAACACATTTAGATGATCATGTACTACTCGTCCTGCCACATCACCATATCCACATTTTCCTGTCTGCCTCATTTTCATGCCCGCGTTTAGAATGCATTAGGCTTGGTCTGCGTAAACGCATCAGACCGTCATTGACAACCCGCGTAAATGCATCAAGTTTCAATGTTACTCCTGGCTATTGTTAACATATTACAACTCCATCCCGCGTTTCAACGTATTAGGACTATGGACTTCTTAACCTTGCGTCTCATACACATTAGGGTGCCATGCAACTCCAACCCCGCACCTCAGCGCCTTAGGGCATTCCTTACACCACCCCGCGTCTCATATGCATTAGGGTTTCGCCTCGCCTCCGCCATGCCACAATCACAATCATGCACACAAGGCCAAGTACAATTTATGCATAAATAATGCATCCATGGCATGTAAGATGATTCAAATGCACATTCAAATGTGACAAAATTTCTCCAGGCACAAGCATGTTCAAACATTCGAGTCATCTATACTCTCTTGGCGCACACAAAGATCAATCACATTAAGTCTCTCAAGAATCAATTTCGATTTCATCTGACTCGCCCAATTGAGTCCAATCTTCCTATCATAGTTTTAGGATTCCCTTACCTCATGCTTGATGCCATAAAAATCCTCTCCTCAAGCCCTCACAATTCGGTCTCAATGGTCCAAGGACAAACCCACCGTGCAACCTATGTAATTCCAACCAATTGTCAATTTCTCTTATCCAATTCATCCATCCACGTACCCCCAACCTTACTAACACATGCCTCAACATCTTAACATGTCTCATTGATAAATTTGAGACTCAAAACCAACAACCAACAGCCTCCACAGAATCGGTTTGCACAGAATCGAACCGGGCTATGTTCGGTTCTGTGTAAACCGAGCATATCCAGCCCTTAACCTACTCCAAATTCACCATTTATTCACTAACTTACTTGCTAACATGTATATCTAATGTTCTAAGAGGCTCATCGAAGATTTGGGGCCGTGTCGTCGTTGATTCCTTCAAGACTGCAAACCGACAGTTTATATCCAACAATCACAAGACCCATTTGGGGTCAAAACTTCATCAAACAAACCTCAAATTTTTACCACAGACCACTCTATGAGTCTCCTATATGTCCATGAAATTTGGTCGCAAGACTCCAATGTTTCGAGGTCCTAAGAGGTCAGAAACGCTGCCTACCTCAGATTGTGTCGGTTTCTGTCGGCTTCCGGGAGAATGGCTGGCTGGAGCTCTTCGGTGGGTCAATCAACGCGCTTCTACTTCGAGGATGTCAGCAAGAGTTTGGGCTAGGTGTGGATGGTCGGCTCGCCTGCCAAAGGTCGCTGGAAGTGGTCGTCGGTGGCAACGAATGGCGGCACAGAAACTGGTCGGGCGATCGGCAGAGAAGAAAGGAAGAAAAAGATGGAGTCTCGGTGGAAATGGAGGGGAAGTGGCCGGCCAAGGAGAGAGAGAGAGCTGTATTCAACCTCAAAGTCAAAGGGTTGAATGATAGTTGTGTAAAGGTGGACATGGCCACTCTTTAGCTAATCTAGTGACACTTGTCCTAAGTGTCATTCATGGTGATCCAATGACCATAATCCTTGTACTTTTTTTGGCAACCTTGGGGATGATCAAAAGACTAAAATGCCCTTCTTTAATTGCATAAACAAGACTAAAGCTTGAGTGGCAAATGTCAATTTTGCCCCCGACGTCCGGAACGTTGTTTTTCTCGTTCCAATAATCTTCGACAAGGTGACGACCAATCCAAACATGACGTTGAAATTCTTGATTCTCCATTCTCAATTTTCAAGATTCGTTTGTGATCGTTTCTCTATCAGACGTGGTTCCAGCCTATCCCGAATTGACTGGCTGCTTTTGTAGACGTTGCGCGTATCGACCCTGTGATTTGTATCACATTTAGGGCTCGTCAATTCATGGCGACTTTGGTTGTCATGTAATTGTGAGGGTCTATCACTAGTTCTTATGTCTCGATCGTCACTATCCGATTTAGGAAAATTTTGCAAATTATACATTGGTTAAGCGGCATCACCCGCGCTCCAATCGTATAACGCTAGCAATGCATTCGTTAATCGTCCTTATATCGGCCTTTTATGGTTCTAAATATCCCCTCGACAATCCTTATGGTCAAAGCGTCATTTCTTATTCGAGTTCCCTAGGTTCACGTACCTTGTCTCGCGTTAGCCTTTCCCTTTTAGTCAGTCTACTCAAATTGATCAGATTCGAGTGAGATATGACTGAAACACATCGCTAGATATACTTCTCATTAATGAGTCTGAAAATGACTGGGAAATCAGAATGTCACAAAGGCAAAAGTAAAATGCTCATTTTTATCGGGTATGATTCCTCATCAAAAGCTTACAAATTATTTGATCCAGACACTTTAAAAGTGAATGTAAGCAGAGATGTGAAACTTGATGAAGAAAGTTTTTGGGAGGAAAATTGACAACTTAATGAAACTAATCGTGATAAATTTGTCGAAACCGTTCATGATGATTCTATTGACAAGGAGATTGAAGATCACTCACCGCTTTCTTCTCCGATGTTCTCTCCATCATCGTCAGCTTCAACTTCAAATACTGTTGAAGAATAGCTAGCACCGAGATCAAGGAGACTTTTAGAAATTTATGAAGCTATTGATGAGCTTCACCTTATATGTCTTCTTGCAGATTGTGAACCACTTATTTCGATGAAGCTGCTAAAGAAGAAAAATGGAGAAAAGCCATGGATGAAGAGATAGAAGCCATCGAGAAGAATCAACGTGACAACTCGCTAATCTTTCGAAGGACAAAAAGGTGATTGGTGTCAAATGGTTATACAAGGCCAAGAAGAACGAGAAAGGAGAAGTCACTCGTTATAAGGCTAGACTTGTTGCGAAAGGCTACAAACAGAAAGCTGGGATTGACTATGACGAGGTACTCGCACCTGTCATCCGATTGGTAACCATCAGATTAATGATTTCCATTGCAGCTCAAAATCGGTGGCCAATCTATCAAATGAATGTCAAATAGACATTCTTGAATGGTGTTCTTGAAGAAGAAATTTATGTCGAGCAACCTCTCGGGTTGTTGTGAAAGGTCATGAAGACAAAGTGTTGAGATTGAAGAAAGCTTTGTATGGGCTTAAGCAAGCTCCGAGAACTTGGAACTCCAGAATCGATGCTTATTTCAAGGCAAATGGCTTCGTACAATGTCCATACGAACATGCTCTCTACTTAAAGCACGAGAAATGTGATGTTTTATTGGCATGTCTATACGTCGATGATCTTGTCTTCACAGGAAATAATTCTAGATTGATTGACCCTTTTAAAGCGTCGATGGTGAAAGAATTTGAGATGACAGATAACAGTTTGATGAGTTATTTTCTTGGAATCGAAGTAAAGCAAAGCAGTGATGAGATTTTTATTTCCCAAAAAAGATATGCTGAAAATATCCTTGAGAAATTCAACATGAAGAATTGCACTTCGGTTCATACTCCGATGGATTGTGGGATAAAATTGTTGAAGTTCGATGAAGGTGTCGATGTTGATTCGACATATTATAGAAGCTTGATTGGAAGCTTAAGGTATTTGACCTGTACCAGACCAGATATCATGTACAGTGTCGAAATTGTGAGTCGATATATGGAGAATCCGAAGACATCTCATCTTAAGGTAGCAAAAAGGATACTTCGGTACATCAAAGGTACTATCTCTCTTGGCTTGTATATTTATCAGTCTGAACTGTTTTAGCTCAGAGGTTATTCAGATAGTGACTGTGGGGGAGATGTCGATGACCGAAAAAGTACTACAGGGTTTGTATTTTATCTGGGTGAAACTGTTTTTACATGGTCATCAAAGAATCAATCCAGTGTTACTCTATCGACATGTGAAGTAGAGTATGTTGCTGCATCATCGTGTGTTTGTCATGCGATATGGTTGAGAAAGTTGCTCAAAGAAATCCATATGGAACAAAAGGATGCGACGGAGATTTTTGATAATAATGTTTCTGCCATTGCTTTGGCGAAGAATCCAGTTTTTCATGAGAGGAGCAAGCATATTGATGTTCAATATCATGTTATTTGAGAACAAGTCAGCGACAAACAAATCGAAGTTGTGCACATTAAGACCAGAGATCAAGTCGTAGATATTTTTACAAAACCTCTCAAGATCGAAATGTTTTGAAAATTTAGAAGTTTACTTGGAATGATCGACGGAAGAGAATTTGATTTAAGAGGGAGTGTTAGAAATTAAACCAAATTCTATGAATTTAGACAATGTGATTTACATGTGCTTGTCTGTTCGTATACCAAGGCGCGTAACCTATCGACTCCCGAGATGCATGCAAGTAGACAAACCGAAACTTATCTTTATAGTTTTTCAAGAATCGTAATTAGTTAAGTGTATCGGAAATCTTTTAGTGTTCCGATATAATTATTGCTTTAGTCTTTTCACTTTCCTAGAGAGACTCAAGAGTTGTGTGGTTGCCTATATAAAGGCGTGTCTTATAACCATTTTCATGGGTGAGTCGATTGTGAATACAGTATATTGAAAAGCCACCTTCCGTCTCCTCTTCCTTGTGAGTGAACAAAGTTCCTCTGTGAGTGCTGGTTGAGAGCCCCACAGTCAATTCATCCCATTAGTGTTCTCCCTCGTGAATTTTGACTTGGCTTTTCTTGCAGGCTGGTTAAACTAGCGAATCCAGTCCACATTCGACACTTATTAGCTGCCGTTCGGTGTTCATAATCGAGCTTCGTCGATCATCCGTGCGTCATCGAGTCCGCCGGTCCAAGATTCAAGTCGACATCGTTAGGTTCAAATTTGGAAAGATTATTTTCAGAATAGGTACCGGTTCCTTCATATTTATTGCTGAATCTACTCTGTTTCGTGCCTAGAATGGCCAGATTTTGTAAGCATTTTGATCAACATGGTCATATGGCATCCCATTGTTACCGATTACAACCAAAGCAACCCACCGGGCCGGACTATCAATCTCAAAGCCGAGGTTCACGTGCACATCTATCCGCGAATGTTGCTGCTACTGAGGCTTCTTTTAATGGATTATCTGTCACTTTCTCATTAGAGCATCTTCATTCTACTATTCAAGAATTTGGTATTTCTAGTTCTAGCTCCTCTGTCTTTCCTGCTATGTATGTCACTTCAGGTATATCAGATTCATGGTATTTTGACTCGACTTGCTGCAATCATATGACATCTAATTCTAATATGTTTTTGTCATAGTCCTCCTCTTCACGGACACCTGCTATTTACATAGCTGATAATTTTTTGATGCAAGTCAGTCATACAGAAAACATTTCTACATCTACGTTGTCCTTACCTAATACTTGTATGGTTCCCAAACTCTCTCTAAATTTGATTTTGGTTAGACAATTGTGTGAACTTGATTTTGGTTCACTTTTCCTCTCATGGTTGTCATGCACAGGATCCACGAATGGGATAGACCATTGGAACTAGACGTAGAGTGGGACGCCTCTTTGAACTCATTTCCTTAAACATTCTCCTCTCTTTTGTTGGTTGTGTTGCCAATAGTGTCATCTGAAACTTGGTGTTCTCGATTAGGTCATCCTTCTTCTTCTAAATTAAATTTTTTTATTTCACGTGGTCATTTAGGCTTTGTTGATGAGAAGCACTCTGACATTGTCAATTAAGAAAACATCATGTCTTGCCATTTGATCTTAGTGAATCTATTTCTCATGCTCCTTTTGATTTTATTCACTTTGACATTTGGGGACCTGCTCCAACTCCCACCATGGGAGGCTCTTGTTATTTTGTTATTTTTGTTGATGATTACTCTTGTTATACCTAGCTTAATTTACCTTATGAAAAATTGATTTGAGCTTACTGGTATCTACTGTGATTTTGTTGCCATGATAAAAACACAATTTTCTAAAAATATCAAGATTTTTTGTCGGGTAATGCTATGGAATACCTAGACACAAAATTTCTTAGGGTGCGCATGAAAATACTTAATTTTTTTCATTTCCCTACCAAAAGTCAATCTAGCAGGAAAATTCGTTTGGTAAAATCACTTCCAAAATAGAAAGGTGTTTGGTAAAAAAAAATGACTTTTTGAAGGATTTTCTACTTCTGATTGGATTTTCTACTCATAGTTGGATTTTTGGCCAACTTTCAAAAGTTAAAATTTTTTACTTTTTAGTTCCAGAATCACTTCTTCGGTCACATAAGCCTCGGCCGATCCCCGTCGCCCGCCGCCACTAATCATCGCCGTTGCCATCGGTCGCTGGCCGCCGCAACTAAAGATTTTTTTAATAATGTGACATTCTAAATTTCGACCCTCCCGAGACTATTGAATGAAAGGATATCGATCGATATATTTCAGTTCGAACTTGTTCGGAGTTGGCCACTCCCGAGTTAACTGATCAAAAGGGTAAGATTGAGGCGGAGTCGGATACGTGGACCCGAGGAATTTGAATGAGAAATGACACTTTGACCATGAGGATTGTCGATGGAATATTTTGGGCTAGTAGAGATCAATCTAGGAGCGATCGTGGAATGCCTTGCTGGCGTTATACGTTGAGATGCGGGCGATTCTGCTTAACCAATGTGTAATTTGCGAGAATTTCCTTAAAAAGATTTCGATTATCAGGACCGTAGGAGCTAGCGATAAACCCTTGCAATTACATGACAACTAAAGTCGCCACGGCTTAATAAATCCCAAGGTTGATACACGTAACGCCTGCAAGAGTCGCCTGTCAGTTAGAGATAAACTGGAATTATAGTCGACGAGAGTTCGACATTAAATTGGATCTCGAGATTCGAGTATTGGAAATTTAGGAACTCCAACATTTGAATTGAAATGAACGTCGTCTCATCAAGGACAATTTAAATAGGAAAATGAAATTTTGGACGAGAATTGTAAAATGACTATTTTGCACTTCGACCTTTGGCCTTGCCTTAAGAACTAATGGATGTTGTCACGCCCCGCGCCCCGGGCACGAGCACGTGACTCTCTGCAAGCAAACCAAATATCTCTCGTGGTCCAAGGTCCACAATTTAAGTCGAGAGACATAATTTATACCAAGCACACGAAAGTAATAATGAAATAACTCCTTCGTACAAAATATAAGTGAGACCTAGGTAGCACCAATACTGTCATACATAAATCCAAATGTTCATACAGGTACATAGCTACTAAATCCGCTAACACGAGGGGCGACGGGGGAAGTACACAAAAAGGGTCCATCACAACATCTAAAAGAAACGGGGTCAGGATCACCACCAAAGGATCGGCTGATGAGTTGGGAGCTCCTAAGATGAGCTGCTGGAGTTCTCGGTGTCCTCTGCGATCTCCGTGGGCTCGTACTCCAAAAAGGTCTCAAAGCGAACCTCTATAGTATCCTCGGCGGTCTCCTTAGCAAATGGCTCCATGAGGTCCTCCTCGGTCTCCTCGACCACAATGACCTCCTCCTCCGTGTTTTCTATGGTCGAGGTCCTCTCCTGTCCATTCCTAGAACCGACAACAGACCCCTCGATCTGGTCTAAGTCTCAGGTAGGATGGCACCAACTAGGGACAACTCCCTAGGGCACCTCATTGGGCTTCAGCGGCCCGGTAGACACATCCCTGACCTTCCTAAACCAGGCCTCATACCGATGAGGCGTCCAGCTCGCACTACCCTCGTCTACCCAAACAACGGTACACTTCTTTACATAAATAGTTCCCTGCCCATCAGGGAACTCATCAAAATAGGTGGACATCTCCTTGAGATCTCCAAAACGAATGGGCCACATCATTAGGACCTAGGATCTGTAAAAATAAGGGTCTCCAACGGGGTGAGATTCACATCTCAGTAAAAGAGTCCTAACCCTAGGTTAGGCCGACCGTCCGCTCAGGCAGTCACATATCCCAATCATTCAAATTCATAACATATAAGGCAATACAAATTTAGATAACCACACACAGATGACAGGCATGCAATTATGGCATCATATCACATTCGGATGATCATGCACGACTCATCCTACCACGTCTCCACAATCATCTTTTCCTGCCTGCCTCCTTCTCATGCCCGCGATTAGATCGTATCAGGCTCGGTCCGTGTAAATGCATCAGATCGTCATTGACAACCCGCGTAAACGCATCAGGTTTCAATGATTCTCCAGGCCAGTGTCGACACCTCATATCTTCGTCCCAAGTAAACGCATCATAACCGTGGCCATCTTAACTCTGCGTCTTGTACGCATCAGGGCGTCACACGACTCCGACCCCGCTCCTCAAGGTACTCACTTCCACCACCCCGCGTCTCATATGCATCAGAGTCTCGCCATGTCACACGCATGCCATGATTTTCAATTCATTTCACATTTATAATGCAATGTGCAACTCAAGCACAATCATACACCCATAGCATGCAAGACAATCAAAGTGACACTCATACATGGCAGGTAATTCAAGCACAAGCATTGACACACATAAATCCCCTATACCATCTTAGGATGCACCAAGAACATTCATCTTGGAATTTCTCACAAATTAATCAAATTATCACCCGACTCACCCAATTGAGTCCAACCTTCCTATCTTAAGTTTAGGATTCCCTTACCTCGAGTTTAATGCCACAAAAATCCTCTTTTCAACCCTCAATAGTTCGGCCTCAAAGGTCCAAGAGCGAACCCACCGCGCAACCTAGGAAATTCCACCCAATTGTCAATTTTCCTTGTCCAATTCACCCATCCATGAATTAAAAACCTCCATAACACAATCTTCATCATCCTAGCATGTCTCAATCACCAATTTGAGACTCAAAACCAACAACTACAGCCTCCACAGAATCGTTCTTGCATAGAACCTAACCGGCTATTTTCGATTCTGTGCAAACCGAGCATGTCCAGCCCTTAATCCACTCTAAATTCATCATTTAATCACTAACCTACTTGCTAAAATGTCTATGTAAGGGTCTAAGAGTCTTACCGAAGATTTGGGGTCGCGTCATCGCCGGAATCCCTTCAAAAGTCACCGGCTCCTTCAAGATTGCAACCGACAGTTTCTGTCCAATGTTCACAAGACCCATTTGGCATCAAAACTCCATCAAATTGAGCTCAACTTTTTACCACAAATCACTAAACATATCCCCTAGATCTCCACAAAATTTGATCGCAAGATTCTAACATTTCGAGGTCCTAAAGGGTCAAAAACTCGGCCTACCTCAAATTATGTCGGTTTCCGTCGGCTTCCGGGAGAATGGTTGGCCGGAGCTCCTCAGTGGCTCAATCGACGCGCTTCCACTTGGAGGAGGTCGGCAAGAGGCTAAGCTAAGTGTAGGTGGTCGGGTCGCCGAAGGAGCTCGACGGCAGTAACGAATGGGGCAGCAGGAGCTGGTCGGCGACGGCAGAGAAGAGAGGAAGAAGAAGAAGATGTTGTCATGAGTTGGGGGGTGTTATGGACGATCAAGATGAGAGGAGAGAGAGAGAGAAGAGACTACATTCAATCTCAAAAGTCAATGGTTGAATGGTAGGTGGTCAATAGTGGACAAGACCACTCTTTAGCTTTTCTATGGACACTTGTCCTAAGTGTCAATCAAACTCAATCCAATGGCCACAATCTCTTCTCTTTTTCGGTAGCCTTGGCGTGGTTGAAAGACCAAAATGCCCTTCTTCATTTGCATAGGCAAGGCTAAAGCTTTGAGGGGCAAAATGATCATTTCGTCCCTGACGTTCGAAACACCGTTTTTCTCAATCCAATATTCTTCGACATGGCGACGACCAATCCAAACATGACGTTGAAATTCTTGATTCTCCATTTTCAATTTTCAAAACTCGTTTCTGATTATTTTCTCTGTCAGACATGTTCTAGCCTATCCCGACCGACGGGCGGCTTTTGCAGGCGTTATGCGTATCGACCTTATGATTCATACGAGTACTCTACTATTTCTTAGAAAACTGAATCCGAATCAACTAAGTCAAGCCTAATCACTCACTACGAAGAAGCCCCTTGAGACTGACTAAGTAAGGAGCAGCGGCAGAGGAAAGGGCTGTAGGTGATGGTGCGTTCTGCTTCTTATCTAGAGAGGGGCAGGGGCGCTGAAATCGTTCCTATTGGGTCGTGCATGGCATCACATTTTGGGCTTGTCAATTCATGGCGACTTTGGTTGTCATGTAATTGTGAGGGTCTATCACTAGTTCCTATGGTCTCGATCGTCACTGTCCGATTTAGGAAAATTTTACAAATTATACATTGGTTAAGCGGCATCACCCGCGCTCCAATCGTATAACGTTAGCAATGTATCTCTTGATTGTCCTTAGATCGGCCTTTTATGGTTCTAAATGTCCCCTCGACAATCTTTATGGTCAGAGTGTCATTTCCTATTCGAGCTCCCTAGGTCCACGTACTTGATCTCGCGTTAGCCTTTCCCTCTTGGTCAGTCTATTCAAATTGATCAGATTTGAGCGAGATATGACTGAAACACATTGCTAGATATACTTCTCATTAATGAGTCTGAAAATGACTGGGAAATCAAAATGTCACATATGTCATTTTGGTTATTTAGACTCCTCTATATGGCTGCCAAAAATTTGATAAGGAAGAGTTAAAGGGAGCCAAAACTAAGGATTGAATTATTGGAGCCTTGCCAAGTGTCAACCCCCAAGCATTAAATACCCCATAAAATCAATCTTGTCACATTAATACCTCAATTAATTGAGGGGAGCTTCATTTTCTTCTTTAGCCATGCACCCCCTCCTTCTCTCTTTTCTTTCTTTCTTCTTCTTTTTTTCCACTCGACCGATGAGGACTCTTGTGGACAGATAAAAACTGCTTCATTGTTTCGACCATAACGTTTTCATCTGACATCGGATCAAGGTAAAATCACTACCATCTTAAATCTTATTTTCTTGCCATTTCAACAAGGTATTATGAGTTTAATTAGGCACATTCATTTTTTCTCGTAGGTCTATTTGAGTGGGCAAAGGTCAGAATCTGACCCGATTTTGGAGAGAGTCCATTTTTTGGGGCTTCTAGACTTCAAATGGCTCCAAATTTTTGGTGAGTTACTCTAAAATCATGGTATAAGAGTTAAACAAGCTGATATTGAGGATTAGTGTGAGTTGAAATGGGTTTTAATGGATGAAACCTCTTGATCTTTCATGGACAGATTCTGCCCATTGGAGGACCGTAGGGAAAATCGGGCTGTTCGAAGGCTTTATGTTATTGTTTCGCTCCAAAACTCTCGGTGAGCCCCCTTAACATGTGGATTATGGTTTTAGCAATTTAATCTCGCGAGGAATTGAGACCTAGGGTTGAGTTATGGATTGATTTGTGCGAATTAAATCAAAATCGATTTTGCCCTATGTATTATTATTTGAACCGAGTGCTTTAAGGGCTTATGGAGGTATTTTGTTGAGTCCTTTATTGATCGATAAGGAACCTTAGGTTGTTACTTGGTTGGTTATTGAGGAATTGATTTAGTGGAAGTGGAATTCGATTGAGTTTTGATCGAAATTGATAAAATTTCCTAAGACGGCGTGTGATCCTTGTTGGCCGTGGACTTGCCGAGTTGGGAAGGATCAATTGGTTTGGATTTCTTGTTATTGACTAAAGGTAAGTGTCCCTTAAACCTTTACTCGAATGTTAGGACACTATTGGATGAGTTTGGATGGTGAATTGATGAAATTGTGCACCTAAGGTGTTTGAATTGTTAATGGTTGCATGGAATGCGAGTGGACCGAACCATCCATGCTTGCTTGGGGTAAAATTGTGATTCTTTATGCTTGAATTGATGACTTGCGTACTTGAATGACATGGATGCTTGCATGGCCGTGTAGTGTTTCACCTTGAGTGGCGATTACGTAATGTAAGTGGCTATTGAGCTTGGTAATGGAGTTCGGTTATTGAGCCTTGGATTTATATGAATTGGCTATGAATCCCCTGCTAGTAATTTGGCCGTAATGCCTGTGCTATATAAACGCCTATAGTGTCGATGCCATATAAATAGGCTATAGTGCCCCAACGATCAAATGGCATGTGGCCCTAGAGATCGCATTGGCTTGGAGCCCTGATGAGATCGATTGGCCTGTGGCCCCGGTGATATCAATTGGCAGAGTGCCCTAGCGATACCGATTGGCCTGTGGCCCCGGTGATATCGATTGGCCTGTGGCCCCGGTGATATCGATTGGCCTGTGGCCCCTAAAATGATAATTGGTTGTGAGCCCCAGAGGTATCGATTGACTTGTGGTCCTGGTGATACTAATGGACTAAAAATCCTGATGATATCGATTGGCTTGTGACCCCGATGATATCAATTGGCCAGAGTGCCAGAGAAGTTCATCACGGTTGAGAGCCTGGGCGATGAATGAATGTGATGACTCTGAAGTCTATGTGTGCTAGTTTATATGCCATGTGATATTGTCTGGTTGAACTTCTACTTATCGCTAGTTGTGTAGTCTGGGGGGACTGGTGGTCAGGTCTAGGTTTAGAGTTTACTTGCTGAGATATATATATATATATATATATATATCTCGCCCCGTTGGGGATTAACTTTTTCAGATCCTAGGCGAAGGAAGCTCGAACTTGCCAAGGATTGGCATTCATGAAAGTAGTTAAACAAATGTATTTAAGACGTTGGGTGACCTTAGAGATCGTATATTGTTTGGTGGATATAAAAATTAAACCTTTACTTTTGACCATTAAAACGAATTGAGGTGTATTTTATAAATACGAGAAGTGTATTATTTTTTCATCCTAAGTCATCTTGATTTTATTTGTGTACGGAGTAGTTTCTTGCTTCGCATATATACGATTTGAAAACATGAGGGCCGAAGGATCTTGGATGGCACAACTTGATTACAGCTAGTGGGATGTTTGCGTGCTCGCCGAGTTCGGGGCATGACATCTCTGTTTAAGTGGTATCAAAGCAAGTTCAGCTCGATCCAATGTGATTGAGGTTTGGAGTGATAAAGAGTGATAACTTGGGGACGATAAGCTCGTGAGCTTTTAGGATTAAGCATGGATTGCTGAATCTTGAGGATTATTGGATTGAATTTGTGAGGTATTCTAATGGTCATAGTGTCGATTTAATGGATGATCTTGAGCGATTTTATGAACAAGGCTCACAAGGAAGTGAGTGGAGATTGAGGAGTTATAAGCTTGGAGTTGAGGTTGCTAGAGAATAGCTTATGAATGAAAGGTCAATTGGAGTATATGATTATGCTTGTGGTTTATTAATGACCCAACTTGAGGAGTATGGGTTATAAAGAGACGATTGACATTAGTGGATTCAGATTTGAATTGCGTTATATCTTAGTGGTTTAGCTATCGATTGTTATTGACAACCTTGGACGGTATGAGACGAGGTGTATGCAAGGAAGCGGACAAGGAATATTTTGATTAAAGACCAATTGTGATTGAATGCATATGGATTTGGCTTGAATAGCGACTAAACTTGGGGTATATGGTTGAACATAGGCAATTGATTAATAAGATGTGACGGTCATTAGTGCAACCATATGTTTTCTATAATTGAGGTTTGATGTGGAAACGAATGAGGTGTGACAGGTAGTGAAAATGAACATGATGTGCACGTATTTGTGGCAATGAAATGAAAGTTGATGAGGGTGCATGCATGGGCTTATCACTGTTGGACTTAATAAATTGTCGCTTGGTATATGACAAGTTGATAGGATACTATAAACAGTAATGAATCATGTTATGGGGTGTGTGGAACAAAGCTTTCTCCGTAGATGGATGACTTGGGACAACCTACAACAGTCAAGTCTGATGAGGGCGGGGAGTGATCGTCGAGCCGGAGGCTTCTAAGATGTGGGTGAGGCAGGAATGACCCAAGCCATAAATTGAAAGGGAAAGTCTAGGTATCAGGTTGAGTTCAATCATGATTAAGAGATATATGGCACGGGACGGATTCCCAAGTGAATGTTTGAAAGTGGCAAGGCTTGTGAAATGGTGTCTATGATTGACATGATTAAAAGCTTCATGCTTAACAATAGATGCCGCTTGAAAAGAAAATTGATGTTTATGATTGGTCTGTAGGCATGTTTTATGGTTGGCGTCATATGATCGTTATAGCCAAGGTTTAACTGAGATATTAGACGGCATGTGAGATTTATACCCATTGAACTGATGTCTGTTGAGATTGAGATAGTCTGTTGTGATTATGACAGAGTGGCAGATGCCTCATGTTTATAGTATGAGCGTTTGACTCATGGAAGTGATGCCTTGAGTGGTTGCTTGATGTTGGCCTAGTCGAGGCTTGCCTGACATTTGACTATTAATTGAGAAGTTACCTCGTTGAGACTGGCTTAATGAATGGTTGTTGATCAAGGATAATTTGGGATCCTTGAATAATTGGTAGAAGATGAGATGAACAGCCTGAGAACCATTAGAGGGTTGTTTGCCGGTGATAGATGATGAGATGAGCAGCTTGAGACTGCCGGACTTTAGTGGATGACTTAAGTCTTTGATTCCTGGAGGGAACCATAGTGGTTCATGTGACACGAGAACCTAATGACGTTGAACGACCAAAGCATGGTTGTGGAAGATCATTGGGCTCGAGTATATATGGTATGGAAGATCCGAGAACTGAGAAGGATCAAGACGATTGAGTAAAGATGAGAAACTGAAATATGAGTACTGAAAGTGAATATGGCTCGATTTGTTAATCGTGCGAAACCCAAGCATAATAAGGGATCGTGAGAGCTTTAAATGGAAATGAGAAAATTTATTGGATAAGCAAGCTCGAGAAGGAACTACCATGGTTGCCTAAGTCACTGTGGTGACAGATGCTAGTACCGATGAGTTAAAGTGATGAAAGTCACAAGAAAAGTGACTCTGAGATTACTCATTTTCAAAGTGGGAACGTGGGAAAGAATCACGAGAATTTTGAAAAGCTTGTGAAGCTATGTGTAAGGTTGAGATTGACTAAGTTTGGTATAGGGATGAGATTTAAAATTGTCTCCCTCTGCATTGAGGATCTTGGTAAGGAAACCTTAAAGGTTTTGGGTTCATTGAAAAAAAAAGGTGACCATGGAAGTTATCAGCCTTAAGAGGCGTCACCAAAGGAAAATTTTTCCTTGAATGCATGATATATGTCTGGATCGTCTTCATTGAGTTGTTTAATGGAAGTACTTTCCTGGGGTTGCTTGAGAGCAAAGGCTGTTTGGATCCTAAAAGTCTTGTGAGGATTTGAAAATGACCAACCAATGTAAGGTGGAGTCCTCCAGGTTGTCTAAGTGAACTGAAAGTGGTCAAGGACCCTTTGAATGAGACGTGCAGTCCCTGAGTGGATTGAAGTTTGAAAGCCTTATGGCTACTTATTATTCCTGATTTTGAGGAATGGTAATGGGACTCAGTGAGAGAAGAGAATGATCGGAAGACTTATGAATAAAAGAACTCTTGCTCATGAATTACGAGCAAAGAGATGTTCATTATGGAATATGGAACGCGCTTACGAGAAATGATTATTACCTTGGCGTAAGACTCGAAATGGGGGATTGACATTTCGTTGCTTCCATCGTGAGAAAACTAAGGAAAGAGTTATGTCAATTGTCGGACTTTGTGATTTAAATGAGATTAATTGAAGTTGAATCGGAATCCCAAGAAATGACATTGCGAGTTATCACCCCTAACGAGTCGAGTGTCATTCTTAAAGGGTGATTGGACCATGAGATGGTCATTAAGGGAAGGAAAACCGAATGGACTTGATAGTCCTGGTTGTTCGTAATTCTAGTGAATGGTTGAGTAAGCGAAAAGAGCGCTTAGAGTGTAATTACATAGTGATTTAAGGTAGTTGAATTGAGTATTCGATACGTGAATTGTTGGAGACCAAGGACGAACGGATATTGTCACTTGAGGTGACTGAATTATGGAAGAAAAATGTCGAGTATGGTGGCATCTACGTTCTGGAGTAAAACACCGCTGTTAATATAGACTCCAAGATTGATGTCCTATGGGATAGGAAGGACAAAGTGGATTCAAAGTGAGAGAATGCCGCTAAAGTTAATCGCTTCTTTCGTAGGGTAAGAGACCCTAGCAGGTAAGGAAGATGAACTTCTGATTGTCTTGGTGTTTATACTAAACGCCTGGACTAAAAAGGAAGACGCAAAATTGGGATGATTTTCGAAAGTTAAGTCCGAGAAATTGTCCCGTGGATAACATTGAATTCCAAGATGATGTCGATGTTCAGTTGAATGGATGGAATTGGGATAAGGTCGCATTAGCGAGTTGTGGAACTCAGAAGATAAAGCACTAATGCTTCCTAAAGACGGAGTGACAAAAATGAACAAAATGTTGTGTAGTCCAAGTGGAGACTTATGAGAGCAGAGGGCCAAGGTTTGAGCTCTCAAGTAAAAAGTATGAAAAATAGTTTGAAAATTCGACACTTGGTAGAAAGAAACTGATGATAGTTTGAGGGATAATTGGATTGATGGTCACCGTCTTGAGAGACGATGATCGGATACGTTTAAGGAGTCGTGGGGGATATGATAAACCTTTGAGAGTATCCTATGAACCCTAAGAGAACGCTCATCGTATGCTAAGTTTGAATAGCACGAGCTGTAGGTCCGATAAGATGAAATTCCTTGGCTAGGTAGTTTTGAGGAGTGGAATCCCTGGGGATCCCCGAAAGTAGGGGATGTCGATAGGTTGACTAAGGTCGACGCGAGCTACTGAAGCTTGAGACCTCCTAAGTCTGATGGATTATAATGATTTGCTATAGACGTCATGGGAAGATTTCCCAGAAGAGCTGTTTCGTTGATGAAATAGACTAAGGACGAAATGTAACAAAAATGGATGAATTAACGTGAAAAGAGTTTTCGAGGACTTAAGTCAAGTTGATGACTACGCTGTTAATGGCGTTTCCGGTTGGAAATTAAAAAGCTTATGAAGGTCATAATGACGCGACGCAGAATGAAATTTGAGGTATAACAAGGCAACCAAAAGAGGACATTGCATATACATCGCGATGATAAGGCCATATGAGTTGGAATGCTTAGAGCATGAGTGGAGTTGGTTTACGAATGTCCTCGCGATAAAGTTTGGGAAACATTGTTTGGGTGGAAGAAGATTTCAAGTCTATATCTACTCCAAAAATATCGAGTAGTAGTTTCTCGAGAGGAATTGATGAGAAGCAACGCCGTTGGATGAAATTACTTTCGGGTATGGAAGCATTGCTCGTGCAAAGAAAAACCCTAGAGTTATGTGAACTATAAGAGGTTGAGAGCATTGACGGCCTAAAAGAGAATTGATGAAAAGTCATGGAAATGAAGAGATTATCCAAGTGTTATTACGACGATATCCATATCGTTAAGGAAGGGTGCATTATTTAGTGGACGCTTATAATTGAGAACTGACCATTGTGTAATTGGTGATGGAGGGACAGATTTTCCCTTGCGAAATAAGAGATTCAACTTCTAAATTGAGAGTTTGCCAATGGACTAGTATGATGACTACCTGAAGCGTCAAGTCTGAAGATGAGGAAGGATTGAGAAATTGCCATGATCGGACCCTGATATCTAAGGGATTACGGGAATGAATAGAACATGGAGAATTAAGATATTCCTTGGGATGCCACAAAGGTGTGCCAAGATTGCCTTAATACTATTGATGATGTGGATCGAAGGTTGAATTAGTCTAATTTGTGGTCGAGCATTAGACATGCCGACAAGAGAAAGAGACGTGGCCACAAAAGTTGATGGATCACTATGATCATCAGAGATTTTCGAGTTGAATCGAGAAGGCTATAACACGATTGGGATAAAAAAGGGCAAGCTGATAAAACCCTTGAATCTCTAAAGGTACGAGAGAATATTTGAAGGGAGTGATATATCAAATGACATGAATGCCAAAAGTATTATTGCAATGGTTTAATAAGGAACAGAGTTATTTTGAAGAATGAGAATGCGATAGGTGTTTATACCCCGTAAGATTAGATAATTAAGAAGATTGTAAATTTCGAGAATGAAATTTCATAAGGGGGGAAGAGTTGTGACATTCCGAATTTCGACTCTCCCAAGGCTATTAAATGGATGGATATCGATCGATGTGTTTCAGTTGTAACTCGCTCAGAGTTGACCACTCACGAGTTAACTGATCAAAAGGGAAAAACTGTCGAGTATGTGGACCTGGAGAATTCAATGAGAAATGATACTTTGACCATAATGATTGTCGAGAAAATAGTTTGGGTTAGCAGAGATTGATCTATGAACGATCATGGAATGTCTTGCTAGCGTTATACGTTGGGACGCAGGTGATTCTGCTTAACTAATGTGTAATTTACGAGAATTTCCTAAATCAGATTCCGATTATAAGGACCGCAGGAGCTAGCGATAAACCTTCGCAATTACATGACAACTAAAGTATCGACGGCTTAAGAAACCCCAAGGTCGATATGCGTGACGCCTGTAAAAGTCACCCGTCAGTTAGAGATAAACTAGAATTACAGTCAACGAGAGTTCAAAATGAAATTGGACCTCGAGATTTGGGTATTGGACATTTAGGTACTCCAACACTTGAATTGAAATGGGCGTAGCCTTATCAAGGGCCATTTGAATTGGAAAAATGAAATTTTGGACGGGAAGTGTAAAATGACCATTTTGCCCTTCGACTTTTAGCCTTGCCATAAGAACTAATGAAGCTCATTTTGGTCATTTAGACCACTCTATATGGCTGTCGAAAATTTGATGAGGAAGAATCAAAGGGAGTCAAAGTTAAGATTGAATTATCGGAGCCTTGTCAAGTGTCAACCATAGAAACACCCAAGAATTAAATACCCCATAAAATCAATCTTGTCACATTAACACCTCAATTAATTGAGGAGAGCTTCATTTTCCTTCTTCTTCAGCCGTGAACCCCCTCTCCTTCTCTTTTCCTTCTTCTTCTTCTTTTTTTCCACTCGGCCAAGAAAGACTCCCGTGGACAGACAAAAACTACATCACTATTCCAACCATAACATTTTCTTCCGACATCGAATCGAGGTAAAATTATCGTCATCTTAAAACTTACCATCTTGCTGTTCCAACAAGGTATGAGCTTAATTTGGCCTAGTAAATTTTTCCTTAGGTCTATTTAAGTGGGCAAAGGCCAGAATCTAATCTGGTTTTGAAGAGAGTCCATTTTTGGGGGTTTTCAGACTTCAATTGGCTCCACATTTTCTGTGAGTTACTCTAAACTCATAGTATAAAAGTTTAACAAGCTGATATTGAGGATTTGTGGGAGTTGAGATGGGTTTTAATGGATGAAACCCCTCGATCTTTCATGGACAGATTCTGCCTATTAGAGGACCGTGGAGGAAACTGGACTGTTCAAAAGCTTTGTGTTATTGTTTCGCTCTAAAACTCTCAGTGAGCTCTCTTAACATGTGGATTAAGGTTTTAGCAAGTTAATTTCAAGAGGAATTGGGACCTAGGATTTAGCTTTGGATTGGTTTGTGCGGATTAAATCAAAACCGATTCTACCCTATGTATTGCTATTTGAACCGAATGCTTTGAGGCTTGTGAAGGTATTGTCGAGTCCTTGATTGATCGATAAGGCACCTTAGGTTGTCACTTGGTTGGTTATTGAGGAATTGATTTGGTGGAAGTGGAATTCAATTGAGTTTTGATTCGGAATTGATAAAATTTCCTAGGATGGCGTATGATCCTTGTTGGTCGTGGACTTGTCGAGTTGGGAAGGATCAATTGGTTTGGATTTCTTGCTATTGACCAAAGTTAAGTGTCCCTTAGACCTTTACTCGAACGTTATGACAATATTGGATGAGTTTGGGTGGTGAATTGATGAAATTGTGCACCTAAGGTGTTTGAATTGTTAATGATTGCATGGAATGCGAGTGGACCGAACCATACATGCTTGGTTGGGGTGAAATTGTGATTCTTTATGCTTGAATTGATGACTTACGTACTTGAATGACATGGATGCTTGCATGGCCGTGTGGTGTTTCACCTTGAGTGGTGATTGTGTGATGTAAGTGGCTATTGAGCTTGGTAATATAGTTCGGCTATTGAGCCCTAGATTTATATGAATTGGCTATGAAGCCTCTGGTAGTTATTTGGCTATAATGCCTATGCTATATATATGGCTATAGTGTTGATACTATATGAATGGGTTGTAGTGCCTCAGCGATCAATTAGCCTGTGGCCTTAGAGATCGCATTGGCTTGGAGCCTTGATGATATCGATTGGCTTGTGGCCCCGATGATATCAAATGGCAGAGTGTCCCAATGATACCGATTGGCCTGTGGCCTCGGTAGTATCGATTGGCTGTGACCCTTGAAATAATAATTAGTTGTGAGCCCCAGAGGTACAATTGGCCTGTGGCCCTGGTGGTACCAATGGACTAAAAGTCCTGATGATATCGATTGGCCTGTGGCCCCGGTGATATCAATTGGCCAGAGTGCCAGAGAAGTTCATCACGGCTGAGAGCCCGGGCGATAATGAATGCGATGACTTTGAAGTCTATGTGTGCTAGTTTATATGCCATGTGATATTGTCTGGCTGAACTTCTGCTTATCGCTGGTTGTGTAGTCTGGGGGGACTAGCGGTGAGGTCTAGGTTTAGGGTTCACTTGCTAAGATATATATATCTCGTCCCGTTGGGAATTAACTTTTTCAGATCCTAGGCGAAGGAAGTCTGAACTTGCCAACGATTAGCATTCGAGAAAATAGTTGATCAAATGTATATAAGACTTTGGGTGACCTTAGAGATTGTATATTGTTTGGTGAATGTAGAAATTATACCTTTAGTTTTGACCATTGAAACGAATTGAGGTGTATTTTTTAGATACGAGAAGTGTACTATTTTTCCGTCGTAAATCATCTTGATTTTATTTGTGTACGGAGTAATTTCTTACTTCCGCACGTATACGATTTGAGAACATGAGGGCCGAAGGATCTTGAATGGCACAACTTGATTACAGCCAGTGGGGTGTTTACGTGCTCGCCGAGTTTGAGGCGTGACAAATAATGTTTCAAAAATAGAAAATTTCAACCGTTACTAAATGAACTTTTTTTGTCAGAAGTCAATCTGGAGTGGAAGTAGAAAAATCAACTTCATCTTTTGAGAAAAGTAGAGAAATCAATCTTTGGTCAAAAATTGAGAAGTTGGTCGGAAGTGTTTCCATGCAAGGGCTTAGAATTCTCTCGCAGCATGGTGTTATTATTCATTGTTAATTTCTAGGCACTTTCCGACAAAATGGACTTGTCAAACATAAACATAGGCATATCTTAAATGTTACAAGAGCTCTTTTAATCTCCGCATCTTGTCCAAAAAAGTTTTGAGGGAAAGCTTGTTTCACAACTATTTATACTATCAATCACACCTCATCCCCCGTCATCAACAACATCTCTCCTTGTGAGCGCTTATATGGCAAAATTCCACATTATACTTGTCTTCGAGTACTTGGTAATGCTTGTTTTGTACATCTTATTCTACATGAACAAACGAAGCTAGAATCTCATGCTCATTTATGTTGTTTCCTTGGGTATGGTATTGAGCATAAGGGGTACAGATCCTACACTTTATCGGCAGTTGGTGAGCAGTCTTATATATCTCACTGTCACTCGTCCTAACATTGTGTATGCTATTCACATTGTTGTCAGTATAGGACTGCGTCGCGTACAATTCATTTTGCTGCATTCCATCAAATTCTTCTATATGTCAAGGGCACGTTATTTCGTAGCCTTCACTATTCTGCTCATTTTACATTGGAGTTGACAGCTTATTCAGATGTTGATTGGGCTGGTGACCCTCAAGATCGTCACTCCTCTACGGGATACTATTTCTTTTTGGGCGATTCACTTATCTCATGGTGTAGCAAGAAACAGACCACTGTCGCTCACTTAAGTACATAAGCTTAATATCGAGCTATTGCTGATACGACATCGAAGCTATTATGGTTACGATGGCTACTAGAAGACATGGGATTGTGTCATCATAGCGAAACAATTACTCATTGCGACAACTGAAGTGCGATCCAAATTGCTCATAATGATGTTTTCCATAAACGCACTAAACACCTTGAAATAAACTATCATTTTATATGATATTATGTTCTTCGAGGCTCCATTCGACTTGTCTCTACTTCATCCACTGAACAAACTATTGATGTCTTCACTAAGACACATCCACCTGGCTGTTTTCTGGATTTATTTTCTAAACTTAAGTTGACATCGTTCAAATCACCTTGACTTTGAGGGGTATGTTAGAGATACTTAAGATTTTGAAGTGTCAATATTTGTGTACGACGCTCACTTAGTGCCAATTTTTTTCGTCGGCTCACTTAACTACCAATTATTTTCAAAAAATGACTATTTGAGTGCCAACTTTGATGAACATCTTCGAAAAGCTGACATGGCGTCCATGTGGCTCGCCGGAGCATCCCAGTCAACAAAAGAAAAAACCAAAAAATTTTAAAAAATTCCAAGTCATATTAAAAAAATAAACTAAAAAAAAATTGAAAAGGAGGGTGAGGGCTACGCTAGCCCTCATTGCGGCCTCCCCTCCACCATTGGCTGTGGTCGGCGAGGGTGGGGGGATAAGCCGACGGGGGTCACCAACTGGCGAGGGCTCGACCTCGCAGATCTGGGTGAGGTCGAGCCTCGCCAAAATTGGGCGACGCCAGCCTCATCGCGTCGGACGGCCAAGTAACCTCCCTGCAATTGCTCAACCAAAACCATAGCTGACCCCCCAAGAGCCCTAAAGAAAATTGAGCGGAACTGATCGAAATTGGAGCTACTGAGTAGCAATTGGAGACGCTACACCACATTGAAGCCTCGAGTTCGTGCAAGAAAGCAACTTCAGCCGGCGACCTGGTCGTCGCTAGGCACGGTCAGCTGCGGCCAGCGTCGTCCGGCACTGATGGGGCTCGACCTCGTCCAGATCTACGAGGTCAAGCTCTCGGCAACCACCAACACCCACTAGTCGAGGTTGCTAGTGATCGGCCACCCCTGCTGACCTAATCTCCCTTCGTCGCCCATTTCCAGCGGCGGTGGTGTGGCGGCGACGACGAGGTTTGTGTAGTGTGCGATTTTCTTTCTTTAAAAAAATAGTTTATTTATTAGTTATTTAGTTTTTTTAATCAATATTATGTGGAAAATATTTTTAATTGTGGCCTTTACTTTTTGCCACGTGTACTGTTTCTTTTTTAAAATAATTGTCATAAAATATTTAAAAATTAATTAAAAAATGCCACGTATACGGTAAGTGATCATTTTTTTTTATTGAAATTGACACTTAAGTAATCATTTTTTGTTAAAATTGGCACTTCAGTGAGCTGGCAAAAAAATTTGATACTAAAGTGAGTGTTGTACACAAATATTGACACTCTAGGTGTTCTTATGTCGATATTTAGGATATTCTATTATTCTATATATTTACCTTGATTGATTCTGATTGACTATATTTAGTTTATTGCTCCATATAGTTTTATGTGAAGCGTATAAATAAGCTCTTGTAATCTTCTATTGGGATACACAGATATTACATTTTTCTGTCGTCACTATTATTCTCAACTTATACAGATCTAGAAACTGAAACCTACCCCGTTATAACTAGTTCCTAATTTTTAGAACCTGGAATCTACCATTTTTACCTTGAAACTTGTTTTGGAACCTGTCTTATTTTTTCGGTCCGGTTCCAAGGTCAACTCGAGAACCTATTTTTCTTTTTGTTTCTCTTTTGATTTCATTTTTTTCAGCAAAATAATATTGATAGCAATGAAACAATTCAAAGTAAAAGATGAATAATAAAACTCATTATCTGAAAAAAGTAACAATACATAATATGAGTAATAGAAATTGCAATCCATTAAAAATAGAGGAGGTGAGGCCATCGAGACTAGAATATTTTTACATAGTAGCTAAAAACTGGTTCCAAAATCAGTTCGGCTCTCGATGGGTAGGTCTTCACTTAGAATCGAGAACTAGACCAGTTCGAACTAGTTCCCAAAAACTAGAACTAGTTCTTGGACCGATTTGAACATGAATCGATTCTAGAACCAATTTTTCAGGTGGCCCGGTTCGATTTTTGGATAAACTAGATCGGAATGCACGCCTTTAATATGGGTTAATTATATTCAATAAATAAATTTTAACATAATATGAGTGTTAAATGGATCGTAAATGATCATAAATGGTCATAAATTGATTTACAACTTACTTAGACTCAACTCATAGACTTTCTCTTCATTTTATCTAACCCTCATTCAAGCTCACGCTCGCTCACCCTGCACTCTTATTTCAGTTTGGGTATGAGTTTTTCTAGATTAAATTAAGTATAGAAGTGTTTTAGAAATGAGTCGGGTTGACCATGAGTTACTAGATTTATATAGCAATAAATGGGTCATAAACGGATTAAATGTCTATTTGGGTTGGATTATTTATGACGCTACTCAAATCCAACTCGATCCAGCTGTATGACCAGACTATATCTAATGATCGCAAGCTGCATTGCTTCTCGAGTGTTATAACTAGAGATGGTCCACTGCGAGTATTTTGTCACATATCAAGGAATGAGCGTAATTGCAGGAGTTCTATCCGATGACTAGTCGTATAGTCGATGCATTCGGGCATTTTGCTAACAGGTTATTTTCTCCTCTCTTTTGCAAGCAGACATGGTATGTGTATATATACAAGTTCTAGGTAAAGGAAATCTGTCCAATTCATTGCGACTATAACAGGCCCTGATTGTGGTACACCATTAGTGAGGCCTAAGAGATGATCGTTAGAGAAGGATGCTGGCCGTCCAAGCGGCCATCCGTCTTCGCAAATGACACCTGGGATCGCCATAGTCGAAAACGAGAACACAACAATACACGGAAAGGGTCGGCGTACCTGTTTTCAGTTCCATGACACTTTCGCTGCATGTTCTGATATTTTTAGGTTGTCCGGCTCGAGCTCTTCCCCTCTATGACCCTCGGAATGCCTAGCGTCGATGAGGCAGCACTTCCGTATAAAGTATGAAGTTATGAGGGTTAGAGGGAGCGCCCTAACCCTATATAAAGAGTTTCTTAGCGAACCTTCTCACCACGAGCCGAGCCGAACTCTAGCTTACACTAGTCAGGCCCATATTAGGCCCATTAAGAATCTTTATATCCCGTTTTTATTAGACCCGTAAACGATAAATTAATCATGTAATACGGTAATTACAATCTCAATGAATGTAGCCCATATCAGGAAAACTCTTATAGTCTCCCACTTGGGCTATATTAATTGAAAGTGTACTGTAGTGCGCACATTTATTTGGTCTAGGGATTGCTCTTAATGGCCAATCCAATCCCATTGACTCTCAAATAGCGAATCATGGCATTAGTTGCAAAACGAATGCTATGCAGGGTCATCCATGGTCACGAGTGTTCTTAATTCTACTGATATGGACTCAATATGGTAGTGTGGCAAATGATGACACCTCATAAAAGAGTTACTTTATGTGTCATTCATTTGTCAAGCATCATTCTCTTTCCTTATGTGCAACGAAACCTTATGTGTACTAGAGAATACCTTTATGGTTCTAATAAACCTCGATATGTCTCACTTTATGGTTAACCTTATTTTATGTGTAACAAGATATATCCTTTAGGCTAGTAACTGAATGCCCCCAGCCTTTACTCAAGGTTTACATTTACCTTGAGATTTTCAACTTATCAACTCAAATACCTTATTGCATGCAATAGAGTTTATTGGAGCAAAACTGAAAATAGCTCCCACTGAACAAGCGCATCCAATGATGCTGCCTAAGCCCATCTTAATGACGTCATTTCAAATACATATGGGCGAAGATCTTTTGTTAGTGGAACAACCATATCATCTTGTGAAATAATGCTCTACCTTAATGCCACCATTCTCATCTGGTTCCTTTATGGTCAAACACTTGACCGCCAGATGTTTAGATCCCTTAACATTTCTACTGTTGCTAAACAAACAACATCGCAAAGCCGTCATCATATCGTGACTATATGGATCAATCCATGTAATTAAATGCAGTCAACTCTTTCATGAGGTTCCGAAGCAAATAACCTGAGTAGCAGCCTAAAAGCATGCTATAAACTCCGCTTGAATGGTAGAGGATAACACAGATATGTGTTTTTATTTTCATTATACCGCATTACCTACTAAAATAAAGATGTGCCATGTCGTCAACTTCTCGTCATTCAAATGACTAGTAAGGACTAAATCTAAATGTCCTACGAGCCGCAAGTCCTTAACTTGCTTGCGAATCAGTATGTAGTCTTTTGTCCTCTTCAAGTACTTTATACCTTTTGGTAGCAATCCAATGATCGTTTCCTGGATTTGACAAACATCTACCTCAAGTTGTGTGACATTCTGATTTCTAGTCGATTTCAGGCTCAGTAATGAGAAGTGTGTATCTGGAGATGTATTTCAGTCGTATTCCACTCGAACCTAATCAATTCGAGTAAACCGACCAGAGAAAAAAGGCTAATGCGAGACGAGGTACATGGACTTGGGGGACTCGGATAAGAAATGACGCTTTGACCATAATGATTGTCGAGGGGATATTTAGAGCCACAAAAAGGCTGATCCAAGAACTATTAAGGGATACCTTGCGAGTGTCATACGATTGGAGCGCAGGTGATGCCGCTTAAGCAATGTATGATTTGCAAAACTTTCCTAGATCGGACGGTGAATATCGAGACCTTAGGAGCTAGTGATAAACCCTCACAATTACATGACAACCAAAACCGCCATGAATTAACGAGCTCTAAACATTATATGAATCACGGGGTTGATACACGTAATGTCTGCAAAAGCCACCCGTCGGTTTGGGATAGGCTGGAACCATGTCTAATAGAGAAAACTATCAGAAATGAGCATCGAAAAATTGAAAATGGAAAATCAAGAATTCCAATGTTATTTGGATTGGTCGTCGCCCCATCGAAGATTTCCAGAACGAGAAAAATGACGTTCTGAACGTCGGGGGTAAAATGACCGTTTTGCCCCTCAAGCTTAGAACTTTGCCCAAGCAAATGAAGAAGGGAAATTTGGTCATTAAATCCTCCCCATGAGCTGCTGAAAAAGTGGATTAATTGAGGCCATTGGATCACCTTGAAAAAGTAAGAAGACAAGTGTCACAAGATCAAGGGGTGAGGTCATATCCAACTTTTTCACAACTACCATTCTTCCTTTTGACCAATAGTATTCAATGTGGTTTTCCCTCTCTCTCTCCTCACTCATTTTCGGCCATCACCAAGAGAGAGCACCGAAACCTCCATCTTCATCTTCTTCTTGTTTCTGCCACCGGCGACCAGCTTCTAGGCTCCCGTTCACCGACCACCACGGCCACTTCCGGCCACCATCTGCTACCGGCCGACCACCATCACAAAACCCTATGTCTTACCGACATCCCCCAATAAGAATCAGAGCATTTAGAGCACCGAGCAGTCCGGAGCGAGGATTCTCCCGAGAGTTGATTGAATCTGCTCCAATCTAAGGTCGATCCGATTTTTTACCTGTTTAGTAGCCGAAATCTTGGAGTTTTGAGTTCAAATTTTATGGAGACTTAGTATACTTATAGATGAATCTATCGTAAAATTTGAGATGGATTTGATTAAGTTTTGACCACTAGCCGGCCTTATTAATCTTGCCTAGAAAATCGCCAGATTCTGTGCTTGGAGGAACCGGCGACTTTGGATAGTTTTCCGGCGACCAACCGGCCTAAAACTCATGGTGAGCCTCTTGGACCCTTAGATAATCATGTTAAGAGGTAGATTGATAATTAAATGGAGGATTTAGGAGTGGATTGACGGCTGGATATGCTCGGTTTGCACAGAATCGAAGTGAACCGATTGGTTCTGTGCAAGACCGGCTCTGTTGGGCTGATGATGGATGGATTATAAGTCTCAAATTGATGTTTAAAGCATGTTAAGATGTTGAGAATTATGCCATGGTGGGTTAGGAGTCATGGACGGTTGAATTGGGCATGAAAATTGACCGATTGGTCAGATTTTATTAGGTTGCACGGTGGATTGGCCTTGAACCATGGTTGGCCGATAACTTGAGGGTCCATGAGGAGCAACTTGGGTTGACAAATCAAAGGTAAGGAAATTCCTAATATTATGCTAGGAAGTTTGGACTCAATTGGATGAGTCGAAGATTTATTGGATTGAGTTATGAGAAAATCCCCAAACGTGATAGCTTGATATGTCCTTAGGCATTGATTGTGTGACATTACCAATGCCTGAGTTATTTGCCATGCTTGTAAACCCTTTGAATTGAATTGCATGCCACAAAAATTATGAAACGCATTTGAATGCGCGCCTGCCAGTGAATGTGAAATTGATTTGATAATCAAGCATATAATATGGTGTGGCATGAGCATGGCATGGCATGGCCCTGAGGCGTGTGAGACGCGAGGCGGAAGGTTGAGACCCTGATGCGACAAGATCGCGGGGTGAAGAATGATTAGATAGCGCCCTGATGCGACGAAGTCGCGGTGCTAAGATAGCCACAGTCCTGATGCGATCTAATCGCGGGACAGAATATGAGCTCATAAACTTTGCCTAGAGGTGAACCGGGACCTGATGCATTTACGCAGGTCACCGATGACGGCCTGATACGTTTACGCGGGCCGAGCCTGATGCGATCTAATCGTGGGCTAGAGAATGAGGTAGGCAGATGTTGATGGATGTGGTGAAGTGGCAGGCTGAGTATACCAGTGCATTATCATCTAATTGTGACATGAGTTCATTTTTGCATGCCTGTCGTTTATATGTCATTGCTTCATTGAATGGTGCCCTATCTGCCTATAAGTTGTGAGTTTCAAAAGATAGAGGATTGGAGGAATGCCTGAGTAGACAGTTGGCCTAACCTAGGGTTAGGACCCACCTTACTGAGATTTATATCTCACCCAGTGGGGGCTTACATTTTTTAGGTTCCAGGTGAAGGTAGTACGAGCTTGCCAAGGATTGGAGTCTGAAGAGATAGTTGATCAATTGCATTAGATTGGATTTGTCTTATGATGATATTGGGTTTGTACTTCCGATTGGTGAATTGAGAATTGATCTTTTAGTAATTGCTTAAATGAGAAAATTTCCAAGTGTGACAGTTGTATATGTCCTAAGTCATCGGTATGTGATTGTATTTATATAAAGGGAGTTGGCATCGCTTCTATGCGCATTTGTTTAAAGGAGTTGTATGTTATTGGCCGTTGGATCCTAGAGCGTTAATGAATGAACGGCATGGACAGGGATGTTCGCGTGCTCGTCAAGTTCGGGGCGTGACATCCTCGCTCAATTTGATATCAGAGCAAGGTCAGTTCGGTCCAATATGATTGAGGTTTGGAGTGATAAGGAGCGATGACTTGAGGACAATTAGATATTGAAGCCTATAGGACTAGGCTTGGATTGTGAGTCTCGAGGATGGTAGGCTTGAACTTGTGTATACTTTAATAGTCATAAAGTTGACTTGGATGGATGATCTTGAGTAGATGGTGATTAAAGTTCAAGTGGAAGAAAGTTCAAGTGGAAGCAAGCTGCGATTGGAGAGTCATGAGCATGGACTTTGAGGTAGTGATTATGCTTGAGGATAATAGGAAATTGCTTATGAATGAAGGGTCAATCGAGGTGTATGGTTACGATCTTGATTTGTTGATGACCCAACTTGAGGAGTACGAATTATAAAGAGACGACTGATATTAGTGGATTCAGGCTTGAATTGTATGACATTTTGATGGTTTAGCTATCGATTGCTATTGACAGCCTTGGGTGATATGAGTTGAGATGAATACGAGGAATACCTGAATTGAAAATCAGTTGGGATTGGATGCATGAGGAGTTTATTTGAATGTTGACTGGACTTAAGATAGAAAATGGAATATAGGCAATTGATCTGCGAGATGTGATGGTCATTGGTGGAATTAGAACTCTTGAATGGATAGGAATTGATCTGAAGACGCTTTGGTTATGACAAGTGATGAGGACAGTCATGTCGTGCATGAGTTTGTGACTTTGAAACGAAAGTCGATGAGGTTGCATGCAGCGACTTATCTCTATTGGACTTGATAAACCGTCGCTCGGTGTGGGACAAGTTGATGAGATACCTATAAACTGTAATGAAACATGGTATGAGATATATGGAACGGGGCTCTCTCCGTAGATGTATAGCTTGGGACAACCTGCAACGGCCAGGTTTGATGAGGGCGGGGAGTGATCGCCGGGATAGAGAGGTCCGAACAAGGAGCGACTCCTGGCAAGCTTCTAAGATGGCAAGAGATAGGGATGACCCAAGTCATAACTTGAAAGGGGTAGCTTAGGTATCAGGTTGAGTCTAATTGTGGATAAGGGATGTATGACATGAGATTGATTCTCATCAAGGACGGTTGAAAGTGGCATGACTTGTGTAATGGTGCCTATGAGTGGCATAGTTAAAAGCTTCGTGCTTGGCGGTGGATGCCCTTGGAAAAGAAAAGTGATAGTTGTGATGGGCCTGTTAGGCATGTTTGATGATTAGCCTCATGTGATTGGCTTAGCCAAGATATGACTGAGGAGTTAGACGACGTATGGGTTTATACCCTTGGAACCGAGGCCTGTTGAGATGAGATAGTTTGTGGTGACTATGCTAGAGAGGCAGATTCATTTAGGCCTAGAATATGAGCTTTTGACCCAGTGAATCGTTGTCTTGAGTGATTGATTGACTGTTGCCTAGTTGAGGCTAGCCTAGTAAAGGCCGTCAGTTGAGGAGATTGCCTCGTTGAGGTTGGTTTGAGGAAGGATTATAGATCAAGGATGATTTGAGATCCTTGAATATTTGGCAATTAGTTGAGAGTTTCTCGCGTGCCATTAGAGAGTTGTTTGGAACCACTGATGGATGGTGAAAAATATTGAGATGAGCAGCCTGAGATTGATAAAATTTGAGTAGATGACTTAAGTCTTGGATTCTTGAAGGGAATCATAGTGGTCAGGTGACATGAGAACCTGATAAGACTGAAGGACCAAGGTATGGTCGTTAAAGTCGCGCTTAGCTTGTGTATGTAAGATACGAAAGATCCAAGGACTAAGATGGATCATGAGAACTTAATGAGGTTGAACGACCAAGGTGTGGTCGTAGAAGAGTGTTGGGCTCGAGAATACGTGGTATGGAAGATTTGAGAATCGAAATGAGTCATGAGAATTGAGTAAAGATTGGCAACTGGAGCTATAGTACTAAAAGAGAATATGACTCGATCGATTGATCGTACGAGACCCAAGAGCTAAATGGGTCGTGAGAACTTTAAATGGAAATGGGAGAATTGTTGATTAAGCAAGCTCGGAGAGGAGCTGCCATGATTCTCTAAGTCGCTATGGTGATAAATGCTCGTGCGGACGAGCTAAGTGATAGAAATCACGAGAAAAGTGATATTGAGTAAGTCTTTTCGAAACTGAATATGTGGATAGGATCACGAGAGTTTGGAAAAGCTTGTAAGATTATGTATAAGGCTGAAATTGATTAAGTCAAGCCGAGGGATGAGGTTCGAATTGTCTCCCTCTGGATTGAGGATTTTGTGAGAAAACCTCAGAGGTTTGGGTGCCCTAAAGAAGGAAGGTGACCCTGGCAATACTAGCCCTACGAGGCTATTAAGGATTGGTGAAATGTCACTAGAGGAAGGATTTCCTCGAAGGCATGAGATCTGCCTAGACTACCTCTGTTGAGTTGACCAATGGAAAGTATCATCCCGGGATTGCTTGAGAGCAAGGATTATTTGGATCCTGATACTGTTGCAAGGATCATAGGATGATTGGCTAGTATGAGATAGAGTTCTCAAGGTCGCTTAGCCATATGGTAAGGGCGGTCAAGGACCCTTGAATAAGATGAGTAAGTCCCTAAGTAAATGGGAACTTGAAGACCTTATGACTGAACGTTGTTCCCGATTTTGAGGAATGGCGATGGGACTCAGCAAGAGAAGAGAATGATCAAAAGATTTATGAGTAAGAGAACCCCTGCTCATGGATTATGAGCAAAGAGATATTCACTATGAATATGGAGCGTGCCTATGGGAAATGGTTGATTACCTGGGTGAAGGCACATAGTGGAAATCGAGTAGTAAGTCTCTTTTATTGTGAATAAGGTCGAAGAAGAATTGGCATGCTAGATTACCTGAAGTTAATGATTTCCTAGGATCGGTTGGTTGAATTGAAACCATGAGGAATGAAATCATGAGTTGTTGTCCCCTAAAGAATAGGGCATTGATCTTAGAGAGCGATTGAACCATGAATTGATCGCTGACGAAAAGGAAAATGAACAGACTTGATAGTCCTGACTGGTTATGATTCCAGTGGATGAATTAGTAAGTGAAAGGAACGCTTGAAGAACACTTGCAAAGTGATTTGAAGTGATCGAATTGACCATTCGACAAGCGAACGGGTGAAGACCCAAGGACGAACAGATATTGTCACTAGAGGTGACTGAGTTATGAGAAAGAGAATGCAAAAGCATGGTGGCATTTAAGTTATGGAGTAAAGGTATCGCCGTTGGCACAGATTCCAAGGTTGCAGTCCTATGGAATGAGAAGGGCAAGGTGAATTTGAAGTGAGAAAATGCCACGGAGTTGGGTAGTTTCATCCTTAGGGTAAGAGACCCTATTGTAAAAGGAAGAAAGCTCTGGATTATCTTAGTATGATGATTGAGCGTTTGTACCGGGAAAGAAGACGCAGAACTTGAATGACTCTTGGAAGTAAAATCGGAGAGGCCGTTTTGAAGACAATGTTGAATTCTAGGATGATGTCGACGTTTAATGGAACAAACGGAATTGGATAAGGTCGCCTTAGCGAGTATGAAACTCAAAGGCTGACACTAAAGCTTCTCGAGAAGAAGAATGACAAGGATAAACGAGATGTCGTGCGGTCCTAGAGGAGACCAGTGACGACAAAGAGCCAAGGTTTGAGCTCTCAAATGGAAAGTGCGAAGAATAGTTAGGGGATTCGACACTTGGTAGAAGGAAGTTGATAATAGTCGAATCAAGTGCCGAGAGACAAGGATTGGACTCATTTAAGGAGTCATGAGAAACATGAACAGTTATGAGAATGTCATATGGACTCTAGGAAAATGCCTATTGCATGCTGAATATGAAGAGCGCAAGTTGTAGACAAGATAAAGTAAGATTCACACATTGAAATAAATAGTAAATCCTTTGAGGATAAGGATGAGTAATGAATCTACCAGGGTCAATGTGAGTTGTGGAAAGTGCAAGCTTTTGGGATTGATGAGCGGCAACAGACGGACTGTTGAAAGATTCCCTACAAAAGGCATTCCATTGGTGAAATGGACTAAAGACGAGCCATGACATGAGTAGGCGAATGAACGTGAAAAGAGTTTTCGAGGACTCAAGTTAAGTTGATAAAAGGGGTTAAATACAAGACGTAATGTGAAGGGAGGAACAGACGTGAATTGCACTTTTGAGGACTACAGTCAAATGGATGCCTACGCCGGTAGTGGCATTCCTACCCGGATCCAAAAGAGTTGATAGAGTCTTATTAATGTGATGTGGAAAGGAAACTTGAAGAGTAACAAGATGATTTGAAAGGGGGATTGCATGTATGCCATGGTGGTAAAGCTACGTGAATTGGCATGCTCAGAGCATGATTGGAACGGGTTTGCGAATGTCCTCGTGATAAAGTTGGGAGACGTTGTCTGAGTGGAAGAACGTTGCAAGGCTACTCCTGCTACGAGAGTTTGAGGTAGCAGTATCCCGAGGGGAATTGATTAAGAGGCAACGCGGATGTATAGAAATTGCTTGCAGATATAGAGGCGTCGCTTGTGCAAGAAAGATCTTGAAGTTATGTGAACTAAAGGAGGTTGAGAGTATGGACTGTATAGAGGGAGCTGAAGGTGAGGCATGTGGTGCAAAGTGACCGCCCAAGTGTTATTATAATGGTGTTCATATCGCTAAGGAAGGATAAACTGTTTAACGGATGTTTATAAGTAAGAGTTGAGCATTGAGTAGTGGGCAATGGAGGGACAGATCTTCCCTTAAATTGGAAGTTCGTTAATGGACTAATGTGATGGCTACTGGGAACACCTAACCTAAAGGCCAGAAGGAAATTGAGGTGTTACCATGATTGAACGTCGATACTAGACGGATTATAGGAATGGATGGAACCCTAAGGCCTATAGACGAAAGTACAATTCAAAGGAGGAATTATAGTGACCTTGGGGTGGCACAAAGACGTGTCAAGATGTATGCATATATTGGTGATAAGGTTGAAAGTTGAGGTTTGTCTATCTTGTAGTCGAGTACTAGATGTGTTGATGAGAGTTGAAGGATCACTTTGATCCAAGGGAATTTCGGATGAAACCGAGAATGGATTGTTATGGAAGGAACCATGTAAATGTTTAAGGAATCGAGAGGGCCATGACTCCATTTGATTGGTGGAGGGCAAATTGATAAAGCCCTAAAATCTCTGTTGGCGTAAAAGAAAGTTCGAAAGGAGTAATACGCCAAATGGTGTGGACAGAAAGAGTGCATACCAGCGAGGGCTTGGTAAGGATGGTTAAGGATAAATGAAAGAGTTAGAGTAAACGCTCAAGGAAGAGCTGCTGGCCAATGATGTGAATGCCAAAAGAGAATGGAGGAAAGCAAATCAGATTGAAGGCAAAAGGGGACAAGTCCTAGAGGAGGATAATTTTGAATTGGAAAGGACGAACGAGATCATCAAGCTATGGAAAGGGTAATCCGGAAGAGTGAGGATGCAACGAGGCGCCTATACCCTTAAAGAATTGGATGGATTGGAAGGTAGCGAATTTCGAGGATGAAATTTCTTTAAGGGGGAAGAGTTATGACATTCTGATTTACAGTCGATTTCAGGCTCAATAATGAGAAGTGTGTATCTGGAGATGTATTTCAGTCGTATTTCACTCGAACTTGATCAATTTGAGTAGACCGACCAAAGGGGAAAGGCTAAAGCAAGACGAGGTACGTGGACCTGAGGGACTCGGATAGGAAATGACGCTTTGACCATAAGGATTGTCGAGGGGATATTTAGAGTCATAAAAAGGCCGATCCAAGAACGATTAAGGGATGCCTTGCGAGTGTCATACGATTGGAGCGCGGGTGATGTCGCTTAACCAACGCATGATTTGTAAAATTTTCCTAAATCGGACGGTGAAGATCGAGACCTTAGGAGCTAGTGATAGACCCTCATAATTACATGACAACCAAAGTCGCCATGAATTGACGAGCCCTAAACGTGATATGAATCACGGGGTCGATACGTGTAATGTCTGCAAAAGCCGCCCGTCGGTTCGGGATAGGCTGAAACCACGTCTGATAGAGAAAACTATCAGAAATGAGCCTCGAAAGATTGAAAATGAAAAATCAAGAATTCCAACATTATTTGGATCAATCGTCACCCTATCGAAAATTTCTGGAACTAGAAAAACGACGTTCTGAACGTCAGGGGTAAAATGACCGTTTTGCCCCACAAGCTTAGAACTTTACCCAAGCAAATGGAGAAGGGCAATTTGGTCATTAAATTTTCCCCATGAGCTGCCGAAAAAGTGGATTAATTGAGGCCATTAGATCACCTTGAAAAAGTAAGAAGACGAATGTCACAAGATCAAGGGGTGAGGTCATCTCCAACTTTTTCACAACTACCATTCTTCCCTTTCACCAATAGTCTTCAATGTGGTCTTCTCTCTCTCTCTCCTCACTCATTTTCGGCCATCACCAAGAGAGAACACCGAAACCTCCATCTTCATCTTCTTCTTGTTTCTGCCATAGGCGACCAGCTTCTGGGCTACCGTTCGCCGACCATCACGGCCACTTCTGGCCACCATCTTCTGCTGGCCAACCACCATCACAAATCCCTATGTCTTGCCGACATCCTCCAACAAGAATCGGAGCATTTGGAGCACCGAGCAGTCTAGAGCAAGGATTCTCCCAAGAGTCGACGGAATCTGCTCCAATCTGAGGTAGGTCCGGTTTCTGACATGTTTAGTGGCCAAAATCTTGGATTTTTGAGCTCAAATTTCGTGGAGACTTAGTAGACTTGTAGATGAATCTGTGGTAAAAATTTGAGATGGATTTGATTAAGTTTTGACCACGAACCGGCCTTATTAATCTTGCCCAAAACACTGCCAGATTCTGCACTTGGAGGAACCGGCGACTTTGGATGGTTTTTCGGCGATCAACCGGCCTAAAACTCATGGTGAGCCTCTTGTACCCTTAGATAATCATGTTAAGAGGTATATTGATGATTAAATGGAGGATTTAGGAGTGGATTGAAGGCTGGATATGCTCGATTTGCATAGAACCGAAGTGAACCGGTTGGTTCTGTGCAAGACCGGTTCTGTTGGGCTGATGATGGATGGACTATAAGTCTCAAATTGATGTTTAAAGCATGTTAAGATGTTGAGGATTATGCCATGGAGGGTTAGGAGTCATGGACGGTTGAATTGGACATGAAAATTGACGGATTGATTGGATTTTATTAGGTTGCGCGGTGGATTGGCCTTGAATCATGGTTGGCCGAGAACTTGAGGGTCCATGAGGAGCAACTTGGGTTGCCAAATCAAAGGTAAGGAAATTCCTAACATTATGCTAGGAAGATTGGACTCAATTGGGTGAGTCGAAGATTTATTGGATTGAGTTATGAGAAAATCCCCAAACATGATAGCTTGATATGTCCTTAGGCGTTAAGAAATGATTGTGTAACATTACCAATGCCTGAGTTGTTTGCCATGCTTGTAAATCCTTTGAATTGAATTGCATGCCACGAAAATTATGAAACACATTTGAATGCACGCCTGCGAGTGAGTGTGAAATTGATTTGATAATCAAGCATATAATATGATATGGCATGAGCATGGCATGGCATGACCCTGAGACTTGTGAGACACGGGCGGAAGGTTGAGACCCTGATGCAACGAGGTCGCAGGGTGAAGAATGATTAGATGGCACTCTGATGCGACGAAGTCGCGGTGCTAAGATAGCCACAGTCCTGATGCGATCTAATCGCGGGACAAAATATGAGCTCATAAACCTTGCCTGGAGATGAACTGAGACCTGATGCGTTTACGCAGGTCACCGATGATGGTCTGATGCGTTTATGCGGGCCGAGCCTAATGCCATCTAATCGAGGGTTAGAGAATGAGGCAGGCAGATGTTGATGGATGTGGTGAAATGGCAGGCTGAGTATACCAGTGCATTATCATCTGATTGTGACATGAGTTCATTTTTGCATGCCTATCGTTTATATGTCATTGCTTCATTGAATGGTGTCCTATTTGCCTATAAGTTGTGAGCTTGAAAAGATAGAGGATTGGAAGACTTCCTGAGTGGACGGTCGGCCTAACTTAGGGTTAGGACCCACCTTACTGAGATTTATATCTCACCCCAGTGGGGGCATACATTTTACAAATTCCAAGTGAAGGTAGTACAAGTTTGCCAAGGATTGGCGTCTGAAGAGATAGTTGATCAATTGCATTAGATTGGATTTGTCTTATGATGATAGTGGGTTTGTACTTCCGATTGGTGAATTGAGAATTGATCTTTTAGTAATTGCTTAAATGAGAAAATTTCCAAGTGTGATAGTTGTATATGTCCTAAGTCATCGGTATGTGGCTGTATTTATATAAAGAGAGTTGGCAGCGCTTCTGCGTGCATTTGTTTAAAGGAGTTGTATGTTATTGGCCGTTTTATCCTGGAGCGTTAATGAATGAATGGCATGGATAGGGATGTTCGCGTGCTCGTTGAGTTCGGGGCGTGACAAGTTGTCTCTCAACATCTGTATAAGGACACGGTTATAGATTCAGTTTATCACCCTTAATGATAGGACATGTTCCTGACTTATAGTGAAGTATACTAAATCTTTCCACAATATGACAACATGTGTCCTCTGAGACAAAAACAATATCAGTTAGGACGATCCCAGTGGATCTCAATGCCAAGGACAAAATACAATTTACCAAGGCTCTTTATGACAATATTTGCTCTATCTTATGCAGCAATCCAATATTACTTCTTGCATCATATTGTCTATAGGAAGATGAAATTCCTCCCACTAACCTTGCAGTACATATACTGATTCACTCGACATCATTAAATGAAGTGACATCACTATGAAACTTCTGATATCATTGTCTAGGAGTTTTGCTTGAGGCCTTAAACAGACTATTTTACTCTAACTACAAGCTTACCTAAATTATCAGCTACAAAACCTTCGGGTCTTACCATATAGACTTTCTTATCAAGGTCCCTATTCAGGAAGATAGTTTCAATATCCATTTGGTTTAACACCAAAGCAAATGAGTTACAAATGTCAGGAACACTCTGAAAGAATCCTTGTAAGAGACTAAAGAAAAACTTTACTTTACAGGCTACACCTTTTCTCAAAGTGAAATCTCGGCTACCAATCTGAACTTTAAACTTCTCAATCTTTGCTTTTGGAAACTCTTTTGGTATTATACACCCATTTGCAGCCGATGAGCTTATAATCCTTAGCAATTTCAATTGTCTTCCCAACACCATCATGTTTCATAGATTGTGTCTCATCTTCTATCACATCCAACCACAAATCTAAATGAGGACAAGAAACAGCATATGCATGTGCCTCTAGACAATCCATACAGCCGACAACATAATCATATTCTACTAGATAGACTATATAGCGTGACAGTATAACTAGTCGCCTTTGTCTGATAGATCTTTCAAATGGAGCTTCTTTAACCTTACTATGCATCTGTGGGGTTTGAAAAACTTTATCATGATCTTGTTCAAATAACATAATCCTGAACCCCGATAAACTCAACCTATGATGTGGTAGGCTCCATGATAGCTTGTATAGGCAGAGAAAAACGACATAGTATTTGTACAGTACCTTTAGCTCAATAGTCTATGAGCATATATCATTTTTGGCTAATCAAATTCCAGAAACTTCGCTGTCTGTGATTCCACAATTCTTGTATATCCATTGAGATTATTAACCTAATATCCTTTCAAATGATCTTGACTTAACTAATATTGGATAATAAAACTTCACCTCTACAGGACAACCTCAAATATTTAGATGGTTCGCCTAGATTCACATCCAGTTCATAACTCAAAAAGAGTAAATCTAACAATTTTGGTTGAAACGCTAATTAAAATGTAAAGAGAAGCTCAGAAAACCACACCCCACAGAGAACCATATAGGTTCATTCTACCAATTATACTCCTCATTACATTCTTAAGAGTGCAATTACATTTTTCAGTTGAACCATTTTGTTCAAGATTCTCAGGCATAGTAAACTTAACTTGTCACGCCCCAAATTCGGCGAGCACGCGAGCTTCCCACTAAGCCGTTCCTTCATGAAAGCTCTAGGATCCAACAGCCAATGTCTTTTACGTTGAAAGAAACATGCATGCGGAAGCGATGCCAACTCTAATTTACAAATAAAGCAACACCCAATGACTTAGGATACAAGGGCACACCTTTAATAAAGGTCGAACATACTTTTCTTTATTACAAATCTAAATCCCCAAGATATATACTATTCAATTCTAAGGTCACAAAAAAGAAGTCTTCATTTTTCCTTTAGTGACCTCGTCTCTGTGCCAATTCGTGGCAAACCCAGTTTCCTTCATCAGGGACCTGAAAAATGTTGCCCACAACGAGGTGAGATTCATATCTCAGTAAGGTGGGTCCTAACCCTAGGTTAAGCCGACCGTCCACTCAGGCGGTCACATACCCCAATAATTCAAATTCATAGACATCTTAGTAAATTCAAATATAGATAACCACACACAGGTGACAGGCATGCAAATATGATATCATAACACACTTAGAGGTTCATGCACGACTCATCCTGCCACCTTACCACAACCAGCCTTTCCTTCCTACCTCATTCTCATGCCCGCGATTAGATCGCATAGGCTCTTCTCATGCCCGCGTTTATATCGCATTAGGCTCAGTTCTCAAAAACGCATCGGACCGTTATTGACAACCCGCGTAAACGCATCAGGTTTCAATGATTCTCTAGGCTAGTGCCGACACCTTATATCTCCGTCCTGTGATTAGATTGCATCAGGACCGTGGCCAACTCAACCCCGCGATTAGATCGCATCAGGGCGCCACACAACCTCTACCGCGCGCCTCTGCGCCTCAGGATATCCACCACATCACCCTACGTCTCATACGCCTCAGGGTCTCGCTCTGTCATGCTCATGCCATGATTCTCAATTCATTTCGCAAACAAACAACGAGTGTAACTCAAGCACAAACCGAATACTCATGGCATGCAAGGCAATCGAGTGACATTCAGACATAGCGAATAATTCAAGCACAAGCATTAGCAAGCCTTCAAATCCTCTAAATCATTCTAGGACACATACAACAACCAACCACCTTGGAATTGCTCGAGGACTAATTGAATTATTTCCCGACTCACCCAATTGAGTCCAATCTTCCTAGCATAAGGTTAGGAATTCCCTTACCTGGAATTTGATAACACAATTTCCCTTCTTGAGTCCTCAAAGGTTTGACCCCAATGGTCTAAGACCGAACTCACCGCGCAACCTAATAAAATCCCACCAATCTGTCGATTTTCTTTGTTCGATTTCTCAATCCATGAATCATAACCCTCCATAACACGACCCTTATCATCTTAACATGTCTTATTTATCAATTTGAGACTCAAGATCATCAACCTTTCCCTCCAACAGAACCAGTCTTGCACAGAACCAAACCGGTTCTTCTCGGTTCTGTGCAAGCCGTGCACTATCAATCCTAAATTAACTCCAATTCCATCATCTACTCACTATCCTACTTCTTAACATGTCTATCTAGGGGTTTATGAGACTCATTGTGAGTTTGAGGTTGAACGGTCGCCGAAATCCCGTCGAAAGTTGTCAGATCTCCAAAGTCAGTTTACAAGCAGTTTTCGGTCCAAGTTTACAAGACCCATTTGAGGTCAAAACTTCATCAAATCATTCTCAACATTTTTACCACAGATTCATATATATATCTTCTAGATCTCCACATAATGTGACCTCAAAACTCCAACATTTCGGCCTCCTAAGTGGTTAGAAACCGGACCTACCTCAGGTTGGATCAGATTCTGTCGACTCTCGGGAAAACTCTTGGCCGGAGCTCCTCGATAGTCCAAATGCCGTGCTTCCACTTCAAGGAGGTCGGCAAGTCGTAGATATAGGTTGGTATGGCCGACTGGAGTCCAGGTGATGGCTGAAAGAGGTCGTCGACGGCGGCAAACGGCACGGCAGCAACTGGTCGCTGGCAAGCAGAAAAGCAAGAGGAAGAGGAAGAAGTTTCGGGAGCTTCAGAGGTGAATGGCCGGCCAAATGAAGGAGGAGAGAGAGTGTAAAAGACTATATACAAGGCTTGGGTCAAATGGTTGAATGGTAGGTTTAGAATAGTGGATTTGACCCCTCTTTGCTTGATCTTGTGACATTTGTCTACTTGTCATTCAAACTTTGATCCAATGGCTCTCCTCTCTTCTTGAATTCGGTAGCCTTGAGGGGTATATAAAGTCCAAAATGCCATTCTTCATATGCATGGCAAAGTTCTAAGCTTGAGGGCAAAAGGGTAATTTTACCCTCGACCTTTAGAACGTCTTTTTTCTCGCTCCAAAATTCTTCGATAGGGCGACAGCCAATCCGAATAACGTAGGAAATCTTGATTCTCCATTGCTAATCTTTCAAGACTCATTTATGATAGTTTCCTCTATCAGACATGGTTCCAGCCTATCCCGAATCGACGGACGGCTTTTGCGGACTTCACGCATATCGACTCTGTGATTCTCATCACTTTTTGGGCTCGTCAATTCGTGGCGGCTTTGGTTGTCGTGTAATTATAAGGTTTATCACTAGTCCCTTTGGTCACAATCTTCACTGTCCGATTTAGGAAAAATTTTGCAAATCATACGTTGGTTAAGCGGCATTACGCGCGCTCCAATCACATGACACTCGCAAGGCGTTCCCTAATCATTCTTGGATCGGCCTTTTGTGGCTCTAAATATCCCCTCGACAATCCTTATGGTCAAAGTGTCATTTCTTATCCAAATTCCCTACGTCCACGTACCATGTCTTGCGTTAGCCTTTCCCTTTTGGTCAGTCTACTCGAATTGATCAGATTCGAGCGAGATATGACTGAAATACATCTCTAGATTCATTTCTCATTAATGAGTCTGAAATTGACTGTAAATTAGAATGTCACAACTCTTCCCCCCTTACAAAAATTTCGTCCTCGAAATTTACAACCTTCTAACCATCCAGTCCTCTGGGGTATTGGCATCTCCTTACATCCTCATTCTTCCGAATAATTCCTTTTTATGACTTAACGATCTTACTCGTCCTTTCCAGCCCAAAACCATCTTTCCCCTGGGACTCGTCTCCTTCAGTCCTTAATCCAATTGGCTTCTCTCCATTCCCTTTTGGTATTCGTAACATTTGTCCATACCATTCGGCATATCACTCCTTTCAAATTTCCTTTCATACCATCAAAAATTCAAGGGCTTTATCAACTTGCCCTCCATTAACCAAATTAAGTTATGGCCATCTTGACTCCTTAAACAATTACATCATTACTTCCATAGTAATTCATTCTCGATTCCATCCGAAAATTCCCTTGGATCAAAGTGGTCCTTCAACTTTTGTCACCATGTCCTTCCCTTTTATCGACACGTCTAGTACTCGACTATATGGTAGATTAATTTTTAACCTTCAACCCTTATCACCAATAGTATATATATGTACCTTGGCACATCCTTGTGCCATCCCCAGGAACACCATAATTCTCTCCTTGAATTTTGATGAGGACGTCTCCTTAAGCTTCTCCTCAATATTGGACACGTACTTCCGTCCCTAGGTCTCAAGGTTTCCATCCATTCCTATAACCCCTCAAGTATATATGTCCGATCATGGCAGCATCCCAATTCCTTTTTTGACCTTCAGACTTGATGTTTCAGGTAATCATCAGACTAGTCCATTGGCAAATTCCAATTTAGAGGTTGAATCTCTTATTTCTCGAGGGAAGATCTGTCCCTCTACCGCCAATTAAACAATGCTCAATTCTCAATTGTAAGCATCCGCTAAACAATTCACCATTCCTCAGCGATACGAATATCGCTATAACAACACTTGGGTGATCCCTTCGTTCCACGTAAATTTCCATTAATCTTCTTTAGGCAGTCAATGCACTCAGCCTCTTGTAGTTCACATAACTTCAAGATTTTTCTTCATACAAGCAACGCTCACATACCCACGAGGAGTTTCATACATCAGCGTTGCCTCTTATTCAATTCCTCACTAGAAACTACAACCTTATTTTATTGCGGTAGATATAGACTCAAAATCTTATTCTACTTAGACATTGTTTCCCAAATTTTGCCGCAAGTATATTCACAAGCCCACTCCAATCATGCACTAGGCGTTCCCGCTCCTGTGTTCTTATTATCACAGCGCATTCGCACAGTCGACTTTCGTTAGTCATGCCACGCCTCAAGTTTCTTCCCTGCATCACGTCATTATGGTTCTCTCAACCCCTTCTGATTCTAAACAGGAACGTCCTTATCAGCATAGTCGTCATCTTGACTTAAGTTCTCAAAATTTCTTTTCATGTTTATTCGCCCATTTAGTGCTACATTTTGTCCTCCATCCATTTTACCAATGGAACAGCTCTTGTAGGGAATGTTTCCACAATTCGTCTATTACCATTCGTCAATTCCGGGAATTTTCAACTTCTAGCAATCCCACCTCGACTCTAGTGGATTTATCACTCATTCCACTCCTCCAAGGCTTTACAGAGATTTCATTTCTCAGAGATTTCACGACCGAGAAATCCTACCTTATCATATCCATAGCCCGTGCTCTTCACATTCAGCATATATCAAACATCTCCTTAGAGTCCATAAGACACTCTCAAAGCTGTTCATATTTCTCATGGCTCCTTACATAAGTTCAACTATCGTCTCTCAACACGGTAACGATCAACTCAATTATTCCTTGGGTACTTAATTCGGCAATTATCAACTTCCTTCCACCAGGTGTCGAATCTTCCCAACTGTTCCTCTCACTTTTCAATTGAGAGCTCAGACCTTGGCTCTCTGTCGTCACGGGTCTCTCTAGGACCCCACGACATTTTATTTATTCTTGTCACTCTTCTCTTGAGAAGCATTACTGCTTTAGCCTCTAAGTTCCATAACTCACTAAGGCGACCTTATCCCAATTCCGTTCGCTCCACTAAACATCAACATCATCCTGAAATTCAACATTGTCTACAAGACTATCTCTCGGATTTCACTTCCAAGAGTCATTCAAGTTCTGCGTACTCTTTCTCGGTATGGACGCTCAATCATAATACTAAAACAATTTAGAGTCTTTCTTCCCTTTACAATAGGGTCTCTTACCCTAAGGAAGAAACTATGCAACTCCATGGCATTTTCTCGCTTCAAATTCACCTTGTCCTTCCCATTCTATAGGACGGCAACATTGGAGTCTACGCCGACGGCGATACCTTTACTCCAAGATGCAAATGTCACCATGCTTTCACATTCTCTTTCCCAAAACTCAGTCACCTCAAGTGACAATATATGTTCGTCCCTAGGTCTCCACCAGTTCGCTTGTCAAATGCTCAATTCGATTACCTCAACTCACTTGCAAGTATTCTCTAAGTGCTCTTTTTGATTACAAAATTATTCACTAGAATCATAACCAGCCAGGACTATCAGGTCCGTTCACCTTTTTCTTTTCATCAATGACCTATTCATGGTCCAATCGCCCTTTAAGAACAATGTCCTATTCTTTAGGAACAGCAACTCATGACTTCATTTCTCATGGTTCCAATTCAACCAACCGATCCTAGAAAATCAATAATTCCAGGCAAACTAGCATGCCGATTCTTCCTCGACCCCTTCCATAATAGAAAAGACGAACTACCCATTTTCCACCATGTGTCTTACGCCCAGGTAATCAGCCATTTCCCGTAGTCACGTTCCATATTCATAATGAACATTTCTTTGCTCGTAATCCATGAGCAAGAGTTCTCTTATTCATAAGTTTTTTGATCATTCTCCTCTTTTGCTGAGTCCCATCACCATTCCTCAAAATCAGGAATAACAACCAGCCACAAGGTTTTCAAGTTTCAATCCACTCAAGGATTTACTTATCTTATTCAAGGGTTCTTGACCACCTTTACCATATGCTTAAATAACCTTGAGAATTATGTCTCACACTGGTCGATCGTCCTATGATCCTTGCAAAAGTATTAGGATCCAAACAACCCTTGCTTTCAAGCAATCTCAGGATGATAGTTTCCATCGAACAACTCAACAGAGGTAGTCTAGGCAGATCTTATGCCTTCGAGGAAACTCTTCCTCTAGTGACCTTTCACCATTCATCAATAGTCTCTTAGGGCTAGTACTGCCAGGGTCACTTTCTTTCTTCAATGTACCCAAAACCTCCAAGATTTTCTTTTCAAGATCCTCAATCTAGAGGAGGCAATTTCAACTTTCATTCTTCCATCAAACTCAGTCAATCTCATTCTTATTCACAGCTTTACAAGCTTTTCAAAACTCTCATGATTTTTCTCACACATTCACTTTTCTCGTGAATGAAATAACTCATAGTCACTTTTCTAGTGACTTCTATCACTTAACTCGTCAGCACAAGTATTTATCACCACAGTAACTTAGAGAATCATGGCAGCTCCTCCTCGAGCTTGCTTAACCAACAAATTTCCTCATTTCCATTTGAAGTTCCTACGACCCATTCAGCTCTTGGGTCTCGTACGATTAACAGATCGAGCCATATTTTCCTTTGATACTCATACTCCAATCGCCCATCTTTACTCAATTCTCATTATCCTTCTTAGTTCTTGGATTTTTCTCTATCTTACATACTCGAGCCCAATGCTCTTTTACGACCATACTGTCGTCATTCAACGTCCTTTGGTTCTCATGTCTCCTAGACCACTATGATTCCCCCTAGGAATCAAGGATTTAAGTTATCTACTCAAATCCGGCAGTCTCAAGATGCTCCTCTTATTATCTTTCACCCTCAACCATCCAGTGGTTCCCAAACAACTCCCTAATGATACATAGGAAATTCTCAACTTTTTGCCAAATATTCAAGGATCTCAAATCATCCTTGATCTGCAATCATTCATCGAGCCACCCTTAACGAGACAACTTCTCCACTAACAGCCATTACTAGGCTAACCTCAACTAGGCAACTATCAAACAAGCACTCAAGGCAGCAATTCACTGAGTCAATAACTCATACTTTAAGCCTAGAGGCATCCGTCACTCTAGCATAATCACAACAGACTATCCCATTCTCAACATTCCTCAGTTCAACGGGTATAAACCCCACAGGTTGTCTAATCTCTCAATTAGACCTTAGCCAAACTAATCATATGGTGCCAGTCATAGAACACGCCTAATAGGCCCATCAAAACATCACTTTTCTTTTTAATAAGGGCATCCACTGTCAAGTATGAAACTTTTAACCATGCCACCTATAGGCGTCATTACACATGTCATGCCACTTTCGATCATTCTTGATGAGGATCAATCCCGTGCCACACATTTCTTATCCATAATTAGACTCAACCCGATACCTAGACTTCCCCTTTTAAGTTATGACTTGGGTCATTCATGCCTCTTGCCATCTCAGAAGCCTGCCAGAAGCCGCTCCTTGTCCGGACCTCTTTGTCCCGGCGATCACTCCCTACCCTCATCAGACCTGGCCGTTGCAGGTTGTCCCGAGTCATACGTCTACGAAGAAAGCCCCGTTCCACATGTCTCATACCATGTTTCATTACAGTTTATAGATATCCCATCAACTTGTCCCATACCAAACGACAGTTTGTTAAGTCCAACGGCGATAAGTTCATGCATGCACCCTCATCAACTTGCATTTCATAACCACAAACACGTGCACAGCATGACTATCCTCACCACTTGTCATGTCAAAATCGCCTTCAGATCCATTCCCATCCATTTAAGAGTTCTAATTCCACCAATGACCGTCACATCTCACAGATCAATTGCCTGTATTAAACCATGCACCTCAAGTGGAGTCGCTAACTAAATCAAATCCCCAAGCATTCAATTACAATTGGCCTTTAACTCAATATACCTTGTATACATCTCACCTCATTTCATCCAAGGCTGACAATAGCAATTGATAGCTAAACCATCATGATATCACGCAATTCAAGCCCGAATCCATCAATACTAGCTGTCTCTTTATAACTCATACTCCCCAAGTTGGATCATTGACAAATCAAGATCATAATCATACACTTCAATTGACCCTTCATTCATAATTTATTCCCTAGCAACCTCAAATTCAAGCTGGTGGCTCCTCAATTTCTATTCACTTCATTGTGAGCCTTATTCCTATATCACTCAAGATCATCTCTTAATTCGGCACTAGGACTATTAGAATACCTCACAAGTTCAAGCCTATAGTTCTCAAGATTCAACAATCCACGCTTAACCCAAAAGGTTTCACTACCTAATTGTCCTCAAGTCATCGCTCCTTATCACCCCAAGTCTCGATCAGATTGGATCGAGCTGACCTCGCTCTGATACCAATTAAACGGGGATGTCACGCCTCCAATCCAGTGAGCACGCGAGCATCCCACCAAGCCGTTCCTTCATGAAAGCTCCAGGATCCAACGGCCAATGTCTTATACGCTAAAAGAAACATGCATACGGAAGCGATGCCAACTCCAATTTATAAATAAGCAACACACGATGACTTAGGACACAAGGATACACCTGTAATAAAGGTCGAATACAATTTTCTTTATTATAAATTTAAATCCTCAAGATATATACTATTCAATTCTAAGGTCACAAAAGAGAAGTCTTCATTTTTCCTCTAGTGACCTCGTCTCTGTGCCAATTCGTGGCAAACCCGATTTTCTTCATCACGACTTGAAAAATGTTGCCCACAACGGGATGAGATTCACATCTTAGTAAGGTGGGTCCTAACCCTAGGTTAGGCCGACCGTCCACTCAGGCAATCACATACCTCAATAATTTAAACTCATAGACATCTCAGTAAATTCAAATATAGATAACCATACACAGGTGACAGGCATGCAAATATGGTATCATAACACACTTAGAGGTTCATGCACGACTCATCTTGCCACCTTACCACAACCATCCTTTTCTTCATGCCTCATTCTCATGCCCGCGATTAGATCGCATCAGGCTATTCTCATACCCGCGATTAGATCGCATCAGGCATTTCTCATGCCTACGATTAGATCGCATCAGGCTCTTCTCATACCCACGTTTAGATCGCATTAGGCTCGGTTCGCGTAAACGCATCAGACCGTCATTGACAACCCGTGTAAACGCATCAGGTTTCAATGATTCTCCAGGCTAGTGCCGACACCTCATATCTCCGTCCCGCGATTAGATCGTATCAGGACCATGGCCAACTCAACCCCGTGATTAGATCGTATCAGGGTGCCACACAACCTCTACCCCGCGCCTCAGCTCCTCAGGGTATCCACCACATCACCCCGCATCTCATACGCCTCAGGGTCTCGTCATGTCATGCTCATGCTCATGCCATGATTCTCAATTCATTTCGCAAACAAACAACGGCATTAACTCAAGCACAAATTAAATACTCATGGCATGCATGGCAATCGAGTGAAATTCAGACATGGCGGATAATTCAAGCACAAGCATTAGCAAGCCTTCAAATTCTCCAAATCATTATAGGACACATACAACAACCAATCACCTTGGAATTGCTCGATGACTAATTGAATTATTTCCCGACTCACTCAATTGAGTCCAATCTTCCTAGAATAAGGTTAGGAATTCCCTTATCTGGAATTTGATAACACAATTTCCCTTCTTGAGTCCTCAAAGGTTCGGCCCCAAAGGTCCAAGACCGAACTCACCGCGCAACCTAATAAAATCCCACCAATTCGTCAATTTCGTTTGTTCGATTCCTCAATCCATGAACCATAACCCTCCATAACACAACCCTCATCATCTTTACATGTCTTATTCATCAATTTGAGACTCAAGATCATCAGCCTTTCCCTCCAACAGAACCGGTCTTGCACAGAATCAAACCGGTTCTTCTCGGTTCTGTGCAAACCGTGCACTACCGATCCTAAATTAACTCCAATTCCATCATTTACTCACTATCCTACCTCTTAACATTTCTATTTAGGGGTTTATGAGACTCACCGCGAGTTTGAGGTTGAACGGTCGCCGAATTCCCATCGAAAATCGTCGAATCTCCAATGTCAGTTTACATGCAGTTTTCTGTCCAAGTTTACAAGACCCATTTGAGGTCAAACTTCATCAAATCATTCTCAACATTTTTACCACAGATTCATATATATGTCTTCTAGATCTCCACAAATTGTAACCTCAAAACTCCAACATTTCGGCTTCCTAAACCGGACCTACCTCAGGTTAGATCATATTCTGTCGGCTCTCGGGAAAACTCTTGGCCGGAGTTCCTCGATAGTCCAAATGCCATGCTTCCACTTCAAGGAGGTCGGCAAGACGTAGATATAGGTTGGTATGGTCGGCTGGGGCACAGATGGTGGCCGAAAGAAGTTGTCGATGGCGGCGAACGGCACGGCAACAGCAGGTCGCCGGCGAGCAAAAAAGCAAGAGGAAGAGGAAGAAGTTTCGGGAGCTTGAGGGGTGAATGGCAGGCCAAATGAGGGAGGAGAGAGAGTGGAAAAGACTATATACAAGGCTTGGGTCAAATGGTTGAATGGTAGGTTTGGAATAGTGGATTTGACCACTCTTTGCTTGATCTTGTGACACTTATATACTTGTCATTCAAACTTTGATCCAATGGCTCTCCTCTCTTCTTGAATTCGGCAGCCTTGAGGGGTATATAAAGTCCAAAATACCCTTCTTCAAATGCATGGCAAAGTTCTAAGCTTGAGGGCAAAAAGGTAATTTTACCCCCGATGTTCAGAACGTCGTTTTTCTCGCTCCAAAATTCTTCGATAGGGTGACGGCCAATTCGAATAACGTTGGATTCTCGATTCTCCATTTCTAATCATTCAAGACTCGATTCTTATGATTTTCTCTATCAGACGTGGTTCCAGCTTATCCCGAACCGACAGGCAGCTTTTGCGGACTTTACGCGTATCAACCCTGTGATTCTCATCACTTTTAGGGTTCGTCAATTCGTGGCGACATTGGTTGTCATGTAATTGTGAGGGTTTATCACTAGTCCCTTTGGTCACGATCTTCACTTTCCGATTTAGGAAAAATTTTACGAATCATACGTTGGTTAAGCTGCATCACCCGCACTCCAATCGCATGACACTCGCAAGGCGTTCCCGAATCGTTCTTGGATCGGCCTTCTGTGGCTCTAAATGTCCCCTCGACAATTCTTGTGGTCAAAGCGACATTTCTTATCCGAATTCCCTAGGTCCACGTACTATGTCTCGCGTTAGCCTTTCTCTTTTGGTCAGTCTACTCGAATTGATCAGATTCGAGCAAGATATGACTGAAATACATCTCTAGATTCATTTCTCATTAAAGAGTCTGAAATTGACTAGAAATCAGAATGTCACATAACTATTATCCCAGAATCATTTTAAGTACTTGTAAGCTGTCCATCATTGCTATGTATGCCATAATACTCACCACTCAATCTAATCCAACAACTTTTATGACTTTTCTCAAACGTTTCTTGACTTCAACCTAAAGGACTTAAACTTCTCAAGAGACTAAGACTTTTTTTTATTCAAGTACACATAACCATATGGAAAGGTCATCAATAAATGTGCCGAAATAAAATTTTCAACACGGTGTTGTCGCATGGGTCTATTGACACTAGACTGAATAACCTCAAATAGCTTAGAATTACGGATTGTAATTTTCTCCTTCATCTTGGTCACCTTACCTCCACAGTAGTCTATGCAAGTCTCTAGATCACATTTAAAAGCAAATAGGATGTTAGGCTTTATTAGCCTCCCACTCTTTCTCTAGATAAATGGCCAAATCCTTTATGTCATAATGCATAATATTGTTCTTTACGTGGAGATCTATTGAAAATAACCTTTTAACTGCATAAGCGATGTAAGTATCATTGAGAGTTAAGTATAATCTGTACAATCCATTGGACATATTACAAAACCCTTCCTTAGTTGACTTAAGAACACGAAAATTCCGTGGTTCTTTCAGTTCAACAGAGTAGTTGCACATATCCAAGGAAAGTACAATAAATGCATTCCTTATTGTCAAGTCAAAACTAGAAACTCGAATTAAAATGACATCTCCCATGAACTTCACGTCAACTTTATTGTTATTTTCTACAGTGAGCCATGATTTTTCTTTATTTGGCATTTTACAATTCATGAATCCCCATACGGTGAATGCAATATAATTGGTTACACCTTTATCTAGCCGTCACAAACCTAATGAGGCTTTTGATAGATTGAATTCAAAAATCAAAATCAAGGAATGATTTCATATATGCTTACACTTAGACGACCAAGCTTCATCTTTACTGCAGTCCGTTTTTATGTGATCTTTCTTCTCAGAAAAGAAGTTATGGTCACTATATGTCTACGGCCCTAAACTATCTAAATGATCGATGGTTTCATGAGTTGATTTATGAGTGTGATTTTCAAATTCCTTGCTCAAGGTTTCCATAATCCTTATGATATAATCTCCAGTCCCACAAGAACCATCTTAACCATATATTAAGGAGTCCTTGCAGATATATCACAATATATGCAGTAGATAAGACATAGACCCAAGCTACCAAGGCTTCCATCATCTATATAGCAGTGCAATGACTGGCAATCCACTTCTCAAAGTGGTACTGAATAGATTGCTTTCGAAAATTACGAGCAAATCTGATTGCTCTTAACCCAGGCCACAAAATGTGCCTTCTCAGGTTCCATATTGTCGGCAACAAGAACTGCCGACCATCTTTATTAAGAGCAATATAAACTTCAACCAGCCATATACCAACATAAAATCCTCTACCTATTTCACAAAATCTGAACCAGTATGAACCTCAATCTTAATGGAGTTACCGTATATAGACAAGGTGACAATTTTATCAAGCAATGTATATTAGTGGCATCATGTGAGTACTGTGCAACTTGAACCTTATAAGTACACATTGTGGGTTAGACACACTATCATGTAAACACCTTTGGGCAAAATACATAATGTGCATTTTATACATGGCAGCTCATCATGAGTATACACCCCAACTTTTGTGAATCATCACCTTTAGGTAGATGAACCACTAGGATTAGTCACTCAACCTTATGTTGTACATGTAACCCCTTGTAAACCAATATTGTGCAACTCAAAATTGTATAAGTACACATCTTGAGAGTCACATACATCATCACATAATCACCTTTGGGCAGAATATGTGGCATGTAGTTGCAAACTCTACATAAGATAGCGACCATGATAATATATTTCAATCTTTGTTAATCACCACCTTTGGGTGTATAAATCACTAAAATCGATCAATTCCCAATCATATGTTGTACATGTATCCTTCCATGAACTAATACACAATCATTTCTTTTGGGAGTATGACCATGCATTAGAACAGGAAATATCCCACCACAATATGAGACAAATATTTCACAAAACCAATCAGGTGTGCCACTTTGGCGGTCACTGCCCGATTGAACCTGTGAAACTCTCACAAACTAGGGATATGAATTTATGTCTCATATAGACCATATTCAAGTTATTTTAGACTACATTATGGGGGCACTTTATTCCAAAATCACAAGAAATGCCACAAACATTGCTCTAGCCATAATGCATGTTAATCCTTATACATGCTAATATTTTATGACACTCTACATATACTTTATGTGGTCAAATTCTAATGAGATAGCCTTAGTATTTCCGAAACCATATGGAAATACATGAAAAATGCCAAAAAAAAATACCCCCAAAAATACACACCACGTGGGATTTTATGCATTTTCATTTATTTAAAAGATTCAAAAATTAAAAATAAATATACCCCAATGTAAAGAATTTCAATACGAGTACATCGGTACAAAAATCGCCCCAATCAGAGCTCCCACGCGTCCGCGCAAGTCGACACAAGCTTCGACGCGCGTTGTATGAGCGGCGATTCAACCACCCAAAAGTCAATCCGATCGGTCCGGTCCAACCGGGAACCAGTCCGACCGCTCGTCGGTCAGACAACCCGGCCCGACCGGTAAACCGGTCTAAACGTTGATCAGATGAACCGGTCAACAGGTTAGGTCAGATCTGGGTAAGATTGACCCGATCAACAGTCAACGGGTTGGGTCCAGGTCGGATCGACCCGGTCCAGGGCAATGGCGGTGGAGGGATGACATCATCTGTGACATCATCGACTCGTGGCAACCGCTGATCTTGATACATGTCGCTCGCCTATTGGGCGGACGGCGCCGCTGACGTCATCCGTGACATCAGCCTCAAGGTCGGTTAGCCCGGTTGGCGCATGCGGGCGTGTGGCCCGACGCGCCACCGCTCCCGCGGCTTCAAGCCACGCATGAGGGCTCGTGCTGCCTCCCTTGATGGCGGACGACCACTCGTCGGAATCGTCTCGTAGAGATCGTTCCAAATATGTGGTCAATTTCAAGTTTTGTGACATTCTGATTTCTAGTCAATTTCAGACTCATTAATGAGAAATGAATCTAGAGATGTATTTTAGTAATATCTCGCTCGAATCTGATCAATTCGAGTAGACTGACCAAAAAAGAAAGGCTAACGAGAGACAAGGTACGTAGACCTAGGGAATTCTGATCAGGAATAGCGCTTTGACCATAAGGATTGTCGAGGAAATATTTAGAACCACAAAAGGTCGATCCAAGAACGATTAGGGAATGCCTTGCGAGTGTCATACGATTAGAGCGCGGGTGATACCGTTTAACCAACGTACGATTTGCAAAATTGTACTTTATCGGACAGTGGCGATCGAGACCAAAGAGATTAGTGGTAAACCCTCACAATTACATGACAACCAAAGCCGCCACGAATTGACGAGCCCTAAATGTGATGAGAATCACAAGGTCGATACGCGTAAAGTCTACAAAAGCCACCCGTCAGTTCAAGATAGGTTGGAACCACGTCTAATAGAGGAAACCATTAGAAACGAGTCGTGAAAATTTTGAAATGGAGAATCAAGAATTCCAACGTTACTCGGATTGGTCCTCGCCCTATGGAAGAATTTTGGAGCGAGAAAAATAACGTTTTGAACGTCAGTGGTAAAATTACCCTTTTGCCCCTCAGCTTAAAGTCTTGCCCTTGGATTTGAAGAAGGACAATTTGGTCTTTAAACCCCCTCAAGGCTGTCGAACAATAGGAGAGATATTGGCCATTGGATCAAGCCTGATTGACATGAGGGACAAGTGTCAATAGATGGGGTAAAGACTAGTCAAGTCCAACTTTATGCGACTACCATTCTTCCCTTTGACCATGAGCCTTGTATATAGCATTTTTCTCTCTCCTCTCCTCATTTTGCCGACCATCAACCCACCAACGCCATCTTCTTCTTCCTCTTCTTCTCCTTCATCGCCAAGCCGCTGCCATGTACCGACTACTTCACTAAACTGGTCATAACTTCTTCGTCTATCATCGGATTAAGGTGTAACACCTACCATTGGAAAGCTTATCGTCTCGTCATTCCAAAAAGGTATTACGGGACCAAATCTACCAAGCCGTTTGTCCCGTAGAACCGTTTGAAGGAGCAAAGGTCAGGCTAGTCAGTTTTGAATCCAAGAGCTCCCAGCAGACCAGTCCGACCGCCCCACTATTCTGGCCATATCTTCTACGTCCGATATCGGATCAAGATAAAACCAACTCCAAATGAAATTTTATTATCTTATCTTTCTATAGACATATTATAAGCTCAATTTGACCCGATAGATCTTCTCGTAATTCGATTTAAGTGGACAAAGGTCAGGCGAGGTCAGATTCTAATCGATTTTGGGGAAAGACCTGTTCTGGGGTCTTCCGGACTTCAAATTGCTCTAAATTTTCGGTGAGGTCTTCTACACTTATAGTATTAAGGTTGGATGAGCTGTGGTAAAAATTTAGGATGAATTTGATGGAGTTTTCACCCCATATGGGTCTTGTGATTATTGGACAGAAACTACCTATTTAAGGACTTAAGGAAACCGACGACTTCCAAAGGGTTTCCGGCGACGACTCAGCCCCAATGTTTGGTTAGCCTCTTAGACCCTTAGATATACATGCTAATGAGTAGGTTAATGATTAAATGGTGGATTTGGAGTAGTTTTAGGGCTGAAAAACCTCAGTATGCACAGAACTGAAAATAGCCCAGTTCGATTCTGTGCAAACCTGTTCTATGGAGGCTGTCATGAGTTGGTTTTAAGTCTCAAATTCATCAATGACATATGTTAGAATGTTTTGTATCATGTTATTAAGGTTGGTGGTTCATGAATGGGTGAATTGAGCAAGAGAAATTGAAGATTGGTTGGAATTTCATAGGTTGCGCGGCGGGTTTGGTCTTGGACCACTTCGACCGAATTTGAGGTGGTGCTTGAAGAGAGAATTTGTGACATTAAACTTGAGGTAAGGAAATTCCTAGCCTTATGATTTGAAGATTGGACTCAATTGGGTGAGCCGAGGATTAATTTGACGAATTTATGAGAATCTTCCAAAGGCGTAGCTCTTAATATGTCCTAAGTGGTTACAAGAGGTCTATGTGTGTCATTGCTTGTGTTTAAATCATATGCCATGTCGAATGTCACTGATTATCCTGCATGCCATGAGTATTCAAATTGTGCATGAGTTGCACCTGTTGTTTTATCTGTGAATTGATTTGAGAAGCATGGCATGAACATGACATGGCAAGGCCCTAAAGGGCGGGAGATGGATACCCTGATGCGATGTAATCGCGGGGTGGAGTTGATGTTGTGTGGTGCCTTGATGCAATCTAATCGCGGGGTTGAGATGGCCACGGTCCTGATGCGATCTATTTGCGAGACAGAGGTATGAGGTGATGATATTGGCCTGGAGATTCATTGGAACCTGATGCGTTTACGCGGACCGAGCCTGATGCAATCTAATCGCAAGCTGAAAAATGAGGCAGGCAGGAATAGGTGGTTGTGGTGAAATGGCAGAATGAGGTATGCATGATCATCTGAGTGTGACATGGTGTCATAGTTGCATGCCCATCATCTATGTGTCACTATCTTTATTTGTATGTGCCTATGTGATTATGAGTTTGGAAAGTTGGGGTGGATGACTGCCTGAGTGGACGGTCGGCCTAACCTAAGGTTAGGACCCACCATACTAAGATGTGAATCTCACCCCGTTGTGGGCAACATTTTTCAGGTCCTTGATGAAGAAAACCAGGTTTGCCATGGATTGGCATAGAGACGAGGTCACTAGAGAAAAATGAAGACTTCTCTTTTGTGGCCTTAGAATCGAATAGTAGGGATAAAGAGGATTTAGATTTGTAATAAAGAATAATATATTTGACCTTTATTAAAGGTGTGCCCCTGTGTCCTAAGTCATCGGGTGTTGCTTTATTTATAAATTGGAGTTGGCATCGCTTCCGCATGCATATTTCTTTCAGCGAATAAGACATTGGCGGTTGGATCCTGGAGCTTTCATAAAGGAACGGTTTGGTGGGATGCTCGCGTGCTCACCAAATTCGGGGCGTGACATCCCCGTTTGAGTGGTATCAGAGCGAGGTCAGCTAATCCAATCTGATTGAGACTTGGAGTGATAAGGAGCGATGACTTGAGGACAATTAGGTAGTGAGACCTTGAGGTATAAGCATGTATTGCTGAATCCTGAGGACTATAGGCTTGAACTTGTGTAGTATTCTAATGGTCCTAGTGCCGATTTAAGGGATGATCTTGAGTGATATTATGAATAAGGCTCACAAGGAAGTGAATAAAAATTGAGGAGTCATAAGCTTGAATATGAGGTTGCTAAAGAATAACTTATGAATAAAGGGTCAATTAAAGTGTATGATTGTGATCCTGGTTTGTCAATGACCCAACTTGAGGAGTACGAGTTATAAAGAGGCGACTGATGTTAGTGAATTCAAGCTTGAATTACGTGATATCTTGATGATTTAGTTATCGATTGCTATTGACAGTCTTGGATGATATGAGATGAGTTGCATACAAGGAAGCGGATAAGGAATATATGGATTAAAGGCCAGAAGTGATCGAATGCTTATGGATTTGATTTAGTTAGCGACTCCACTTGAGATACATGGTTGAATATAGGCAATTGATCTGTGAGATGTGACGGTCATTGGTGGAATAAGAACTCTTCAATGAATAGGAATTGATCTGAAGACGATTTTGATATGACAAGTGGTGAGGACAGTCATGTTGTGCTTATGTTTGTGGCTTTTAAACGAAAGTTGATGAGGGTGGATGCATGAACTTGTCGCTGTTGGACTTAATAAACTGTCGCTTGATATGGGACAAGTTAATGGTATACCTATAAATTGTAATGAAATATGGTATGGGACATGTGGAACGGGGCTTTCTTCGTAGATGTATGACTTGGGACAACCTGCAACGGCCAGGTCTGATAAGAGCGGGGAGTGATCGCCGAGATAGAAAGGTCTGGACAAGGAACGGCTCCTGGCAGGCTTCTAAAATGGCAAGAGGCAAGAATAACCCAAGCCATAACTTGAAAGGAAAAGTCTAGGTATCAGGTTGAGTCCAATTGAGGTTAAGAGATGTATGACACAAGATTGATCCTCAAAGAAAATGTTCAAAAGTGGCATGACATTTGAAATGATGCCTGTGATTGGCATAAGTAGAAGCTTCGTGCTTGGCAGTAGATGCCTTTGAAAAAGAAAAGTGATGTTTGTGATGGGCCTGTTAGGCATATTTTATGATTAGCCTCATGTGATTGGCTTGGCCAACATATAACTGAGAGGTTAGACGACGTATGGGGTTTATACCCATTGAATTGATGTATGTTGAGAGTGAGATAGTCTGTTGTGATTAAGCTAGAGTGGCAGATGCCTCTAAGCTTAAAGTATGAGCTAGTGACTTAGTGAATTGTTGTTTTGAGTCCTTGTTTGATAGTTGGCTAGTTGAGGCTAGCCTAGTAATGGCTGTTAGTTGAGAAGTTGCCTCGTTGAGGCGGGCTTGATGAATGATTGTTGCTTAAGGACAATTTGGAATCCTTGTATAATGAGCAAATAGTTGAGAATTGTTTGGAAACCACTAATGGTCGATGGTGAAAGATAATGAGATGAGCAGCCTAAGACTGCAAGACTTGAGTAGATGACATAAGTCTTGGATTCTTGGAGAGAATCATAGTGGTTCAAGTGACACGAGAATCTAATAAGATTGAAAGACCAAAGTATGGTCGCTACAGTAGCACTTGGCTTGTGTATGTGAGATACGAAAAGATCCAAGAACTGATATGGATCATGAGAATTGAGTAAAGATGGGTGATTGGAGTATGAATACAAAAAGAGAATATGGCTCGATTGGTTAATCGTACGAGACCCAAGAGCTTAATGGGTCGTGAGAACTTTAAATGAAAATGAGAAAATTTGTTGATTAAGCAAGCTCGAGGAGGAGTTGCTAAGATTGTCTAAGTCAATGTGGTAACAGGTGCTAGTACTAATGAGTTAAAGTGATGGAAGTCACAAGGAAGATGACTCTGAGTTAATCTTTTCTAAATTGAATGTGTGGGAAGGACGACGAGAGTTTGGAAAAGCTTGTAAAATTATGTATAAGGTTGAGATTGATTAAATCAGGTAGAGGGATGAGATTTGAAATTGTCTCCCTCTAAATTGAGGATCTTGTAAGGAAACCTTAGAGGTTTTGAGTACACTAAGAAAAGAAAGTGACCCTGACAGATTGTAGCCTTAAGAGGTTGTTGATAATTGGGGAAAGGTCACCAGAGGAAGGGTTTCCTCGAAAGCATGAGATCTGCCTAGACTACCTCTATTGAGTTGATCGATGGAAAGTATTATCCTGGGATTGCTTAAGGGCAAGGGTTGTTTGGACCCTAATACTTTTGCAAGCATCATAGGATGATCGACTAGTGTGAGACAGAGTTCTCAAGGTCGTTTAAGTATATGATAAAGGTAGTCAAAGACCCTTGAATAAGATAAGTAAATCCCTAAATGAATTGGAACCTGAAAACCTTATGGTTGATTGTTATTCCTGGTACTTGAGGAATGGTGATGGGACTCAGCAAAAGAGGAGGATGATCGAAAGACTTATGAATAAGAGAACTCATGCTCATGGATTACGAGCAAAGAGATGTTCATTATGGATATGGAGCGTGCCTACGAGAAATGGTCGATTACCTTGGCGTAAGACACAAGGTGGAAAATGGGTAGTCCGTCTTTTCTGTTATGGAAGGGGTCGAGGAAGAATCGGCATGCTAATTTGCCTGGAATTAATGACTTCCTGGGATCGGTTGATTGACTTGGAACCATGAGAAATGAAATCATGAGTTGTTGTTCCTTAAAGAATAGGGTGTTGTTCTTAAAGGGCGATTGGACCATGAATTGGTCATTAATGAAAGGAAAAAGGTAAACGGACCTGATAGTCCTGGCTGGTTATGATTCTAGTGAATAATTTTGTAAACGAAAAGAGCGCTTAGAGAATACTTGCAAGTGAGTGGAGGTAATCAAATTGAGCATTCGACAAGTGAACTAGTGGAGACTCAGGGACGAACAGATATTGTCACTTGAGGTGACTGAGTTATGGGAAAGAGAATGTTAAAGCATGGTGGCATTTGAATCCTAGAGTAAAAGTATCGCCGTCGGCGCAGACTCCAAGGTTGCCGTCCTATGAAATGGGAAGACCAAGATGAATTTGAAGTGAGAAAATGCCACGGAGTTGTGTAGTTTCTTCCTTAAGGTAAGAGACCCTATTGTAAAAGGAAGAAAAACTCCAAATTGTCTTAGTATTATGATTAAGCGTCTGTACCGAGAAAGAGGACACAGAACTTGAATGACTCTTGGAAGTGAAACCCGAGAGACAGTCTTGTAGACAATGTTGAATTCCAAGATGATGTTGACGTTCAGTGGAACGAACGGAATTGGAAAAAGATCGTCTTAGTGAGTTATGAAACTTAGAGGCTAAAGCACTAATGCTTCTCAAGAGAAAAGTGATAAGAATAAATAAAATGTCGTGCGATCCTAGAGGAGACCCGTGACAACAGAAAGCCAACATCTGAGCTCTCAAGTGAAAAGGGCGAGAAACAATTAGGAAGATTCGACACCTGATGGAGGAAGTTGATAATCGCCAAACTAAGTACCCAAGGAATGATTGAGTTGGTCGTTACCATCTTGAGAGACGATGGTTGAACTCATGTAAGGAGCCATGAGAAACATGAATAGCTTTTGAGAGTATCCTATGAACTCTACGGAGATGCTTATTATTTGTTGAATGTGAAGAGCACAGGCTATGGATCTGATAAGGTAAGATTTCTTGGTCGTGAAATCTCTGAGAAATGAAATCTCTGTAAAGCCTTAGCGAAGTGGAATGAGTGATTAATCAACTAGAGTCGATGTGGGTTGCTAGAAGTTGAAAGTTCCTAGAATTGACAAATTGTAATAGATTGACCATGAAAAGATTCCCCACAAGAGCCGTTCTATTGGTAAAATGGATTAAGGATGAGATGTAACACGAATGAGTGAATGAACGTGAAAAGAGTTTTCGAGGACTCGAGTTAAGCTGATGACTACGCTGTTTATGACAATTTCAATTGGAAATTGAAACGCATATGAGGGTCGCAAAGACGCGACAAGAATGAAACTTGAGGCATAGCAAGGCAACCGGAAGTGGGCATTGCATATACATCATGATGATAATGCCATAGGAGTTGGAATGCTTAGAGCATGATTGGAGTGAGCTTGCGAATATCCTCACGGCAAAATTTGGGAAACAATGTCTAGGTAGAATAAGATTTTGAGTCTATACCTACCGCAAGAAAATAAGATTGCAGTTTCCAGTGAGGAATCAAACAAGAGACAACGCTGATGTATGAAACTCCTCGTGGGTATGCGAGCGTGGCTTATATGAAGAAAAATCTCAAAGTCATACGAACTACAAGAGGCTGAGTGCATTAGCTGCCTAGAGATGATTGATGGAAAGTTACGTGGAACGAAGGGATTACCCAAGTGTAATTACGACAATACCCCTATCGCTGAGGAACGGTGAATTATTTAGCAGATACTTATCATTGAGAATTGAGCGGTGTGTAATTGGCAATAGAAGGATAGATCTTCCTTCAAGAAATAAGAGATTCAGCTTCTAAATTAGAGTTTGCCAATGGACTAGTCTGATGATTACCTGAAGCATCAAGTCTGAAGGTCAAAAAAGGAAGTTAGATGTTGCCATTGTCGAACATAGATACTTGAGGGGTTATAGGAATGGATGGAACCCTTGAGACCCCAGAGACGGAAATACGAGTCTAGTATTAAGGGGAAACTTAAGGAGACAACCTCATCACAATTCGAAGGGAGGATTATAGTGTTCCTGGGGATGACACAAAGATGTACCAAGATACATATATATATACACTATCGGTGATAAGGGTTGAAAGTTGAAATTAATCTATTATATAGTCGAGCACTAGACGTGCTGATAAAACGGAAGGACATGACCACGAAAGTTGAAGGACCACTTTGATCCAAGGGAATTTTCAAATGGAATCGAGAATGGATTACTACGGAAGTAATCATGTAATTGTTTAAGGAGTCAAGAGGGCCAAAACTCGATTTGGTTAATGGATGGCAAATTAATAAAGCCCTTGAATCTCCATTGATATGAAAGGAAATTTGAAGGGGGCAATACGCCGAATGGTATGGACATTAAGGAGTGCATTCTGGCGAGGGCTTAGTAATAATGGTTATGAACAAATGTTATGAATATCAAAAGAGAATGGAGAGAAGCAAATTGGATTGAGGACTAAAAGAGACAAGTCCCAAGGGAAAAATGGTTTTGGGCTGGAAAGGATGAGTAAGATCGTCAAGCCGTGAAAGGAATTATCCAAAAGAGTAATGATGTGATGAGGCACCGATGCCCCCAAAGGATTGGATGGTTAGAAGGTTGCAAATTTCGAGGATGAAATTTTTGTAAGGGGGAAGAGTTGTGACATTCTGATTTCTAGTCAATTTCAGACTCATTAATGAGAAATGAATCTAGAGATGTATTTCAGTCACATCTCGCTCGAATCTGATCAATTCCAGTAGATTGACCAAAAGAGAAAGGCTAACGCGAGACAAGATACGTGGACCTAGGGAATTCAGATAAGGAATGGCGCTTTGACCATAAGGATAGTCGAGGGACTATTTAGGACCACAAAGGCCAATCCAAGAACGATTAGGGAATGCCTTGAGAGTGTCATACAATTGGAGCGCGGGTAATGCCGCTTAACCAACGTATGATTTGTAAAATTGTCCTTCATCGGACAGTGACAATCGAGATCAAAGGGACTAGTGATAAACCCTCACAATTACATGACAACCAGATCCGCCACGAATTGATGAGCCCTAAATGTGATGAGAATCACAGGGTCGATACGCGTAAAGTCTGCAAAAGCCACCTGTCGATTCCAGATAGGCTGGAACCATGTCTGATAGAGAAAACCATCAGAAACGAGTCTTGAAAAATTTGAAATGGAGAATCAAGAATTACAACGTTATTCGGATTGGCCATCACCCAATCAAAGAATTTTGGGGCGAGAAAACGACGTTTTGAATGTGGGGGTAAAATTACCATTTTGCCCCTCAAGCTTAAAGTCTTGCCCATGCATTTGAAGAAGGTCAATTTGGTCTTTCAACCCCCTCAAGGCTGCCGAACACTAGGAGAGATATTGGCCATTGGATCAAGCTTGATTGACATGAGGGACAAGTGTCAATAGATGGGGTAAAGACTAGTCAAGTCCAACTTTATACAACGACCATTCTTTCCCTTGATCATGAGCCTTGTATATAGCATTTTTCTCTCTCTTCTCACCTCATTTGGCTGACCATCAACCCATCAACACCATCTTCTCCTTCCTCTTCTTCTCCTTCATCGCCAAGCTGCGACACTATACTGACTACTTCACTAAACTAGCCATAACTTCTTCGTCCGTCATCGAATTAAGGCGTACCACCTACCATTGGAAATCTTATCATCTCGCCATTCCAACAAGGTATTATGGGTCCAAATCCATCCAGCCTTTTGTCCCGTAGAGCCGTTTGAAAGAGCAAAGGTCAGGCTGGTCAGTTTTGAATCCAAGAGCTCACAACCGACCAGTTCGACCTCCCCACTATTCCAGCCATATCTTCTTCGTATGATATCTGATCGAGGTAAAACCACCTCCAAATGAAATTTTATTATCTTATCTTTTCATAGACATATTATAAGCTCAATTTGATCCTATATATCTTCCCGTAGCTCAATTTTAGTGGACAAAGGTCAGGCGAGGTCAGATTCTGACCGGTTTTGGGGAAAGACCTGTTCTGGGGTCTTCCGGACTTCAAATTGCTCCAAAATTTCGGTGAGGTCTTCTACACTTATAGTATTAAGGTTAGATAATCTGTGGTAAAAATTTAGGATGAATTTGATGGAGTTTTTACCCCAAATGGGTCTTGTGATTATTGGACAGAAACTACCTATTTAAGGACTTAAGGAAACCGACGACTTCCAAAGGGTTTCCGGCGACGACTCGGCCCCAATCTTTGGTGAACCTCTTAGACCCTTAGATATACATGCTAACGAGTAGGTTAATGATTAAATGGTGGATTTGGAGTAGTTTTAGGGCTGAAAAACCTCAGTATGCATAGAATCGAAAATAGCCCGGTTCGATTCTGTGCAAACCTGTTCTATGGAGGCTGTCATGGGTTGGTTTTAAGTCTCAAATTCATCAATGACACATGTTAGAATGTTTTGGATCATGTTATTAAGGTTGGTGGTTCATGAATGGGTGAATTGAGAAGATAAATTGACGATTCGTTGGAATTTCTTAGGTTGCGCGGTGGGTTTAGTCTTGGACCACTTGGACCGAATTTGAGGAGGTGCTTAAGGAGAGAATTTGTGACATTAATCTTGAGGTAAGGAAATTCCTAATCTTATGATATGAAGATTAAACTCAATTGGGTGTGTCGAGGATTAATTTGACCGATTTATGAGAATCTTCCAAAAGGATAGCTCTTAATATGTCCTAAGTGGTTACAGGAGGTCTATGTATGACATTGCTTGTGTTTAAATCATGTGCCATGTCCAATGTCATTGATTGTCCTATATGCCATGAGTATTCAAATTGTGCATGAGTTGCAACTGTTGTTTTATCTATGAATTGAATTGAGAAGTATGGCATGAACATGACATGGCGAGGCCCTAAGACGTATGAGACGCGGGGCGGGAGATGGATACCCTGATGCAATGTAATCGCAGGGTGGAGTTGATGTTGTGTGGCGTCCTGATGCGATCTAATTGCGGAGTTGAGATGGCCACGGTCCTGATGCGATCTATTCGCGGATCGGAGGTATGAGGTAATGATATTGGCCTGGAGATACATTGGAACCTGATGCGTTTACACGTGTTGCCAATGATGGTCTGATGCGTTTACGCTGACCGAGTCTGATGCGATCTAATCGTGAGCTGGAGAATGAGGCAGGCAGAATGAGGTGTGCATGATCTTCTGAGTGTGACATGGTGTCATAGTTGCATGCCCATCATCTGTGTGTCACTACCTTTATTTGTATGTGCCTGTGTGATTATGAGTTTGGAAAGTTGGGGTAGATGACTGCCTGAGTGGACGGTCGGTGTTGCGCCCCGAACCCGGTAAATGCGCGAACATCCCTCCGGGCCGTACCTTTGACATTATACTCCTGGATCCAACGGCTAATAATTGCAATTCTTTACAAAATACGCACGCGAAAGCGATGCCATCTCCAATAACAAATAAATCAACAAATGATGACTTCGGATAGATACATCAAAATCTCATTAATCAATTCCTTCCATTAGTTCAATTCCTAATCTACCTACCAGGAGAACAATCATCAAATCACAAAAGCAAATCCATTTCAAATACAATTGGTCGACTAATTCCTCAAACGCCAATCCTTGGCAGCTCGTACTTTCTCCGCTTGGAACTTAAAAAATGTAAGCCCCCGTTGAGGTGAGATATAAATCTCAGTAAGGTAGGTCCTAACCCTAAGTTAGGCCGATCGTCTACTTAGGCAGTCATATATCCAATAAGTCAAACTCATAATCATACAGGCATTTCAAGCCCAAACAATAAAACAACAACATGCAGATGACAGGCGTGCAACGATGACCTCATATCACACTCAAATGATCAAGTACACCAGTCTTGGCACTTCACAGCATACACAATCTCTACCTACCTCAGAGTCCTGCCCGCGACCTCGTCGCATCAGGCTCGGTCCGCGTAAACGCATCAGACCGTCATTGAAAACCCGCGAAAACGCATCAAGATCCGATAAATCTCCAAGCAACATCGTCATGGCTATCTCAATCCCGCGATCTCGTCGTATCAAGGCGCCACGCAACATCAACTCTACCTCGCCATCTCGTCGCATCAGGGTATTCTCATACCTTCATCCCGCGAATAGTTCGCATCAGTATTGTGGCTATCTCAACCCCGCGATTTCATCGCATCAGGGCACCACATAATATCAATTCCACCCCGTGATCTGGTTGTATCAGGGCGTGCTCACACTTCCGTGGCTATCTCAACCCCGCGATCCTGTCGCATCAGGGCGCCATGCAACATCAACTCCACCCCGTGATCTCGTCGTGTCAGGGTATTCTCATACCTCCGTCCCGCGAATAGTTCGCATCAGGATTGTGGCTATCTCAACCCCACGATCACATCGCATCAGGGCGCCACATAATATCAACTTCACCCCGCGAACTTGTCGCATCAAGGTATACGTTTTCTGCCTCGCGCCTCATACGCTTCAGGGCCTCGCCATGTCATACTCAAGCCATGATTTTCAAATAGCTCTCCATACGAGACGGCATGTGCAATTTAAGCACAACTCAAGATTCATGGCATACAAAGCAAGTCAATTGAAATCCGGACATGGCAAACGACATCAGGCATATCTAATATCACACAAGATCATCCTATAACATCTTAGGACATAACAAGGCTATCTCCTTAGACAAATCACCTTAATTCAACCAACTCAATCCACGACTCACCCAATTGAGTCCAATGTTCCTAGCATAAGGTTAGGAATTCCCTTACCTTGGCTTGACAACACAAAATTCTCTTTCTTGAAGCCCCTAGATTTCGACCAACCAATGTCCAATACCAAACTTAATGTGCAACCTAGCACATTCAACCAATTTCATCAATTTCCAATCCAATTCAACCATCCATGAACCCCAAGTCTCCATAGAATTATCCTCATCATTTTAACACATCTTAATCATCAATTTGAGACTTAAAATCCAACAATCATAGCCTCCACAGAAATGGTCTTGCAAAGAGCCGAACCGGTTCATTTCGGTTCTGTGCAAACAGCTCACTTTCAGCCCTTAATCCACTCCTAAATCCTTCATTTAATCATCAATCTATCTCTTACCATGTCTATTTAAGTATTTAGGAGGGTTACTGAAGATTTGGAGTCAATTGGTCGCCGAAAACTCAACGAACGTCGTCGGTCCCTCCAAACACAGAATCCGGCAGTTTTCTGGGCAACATTCACAATGCCGGTTCGTGGTCAAAACTTAATCAAATCCATCTCAACTTTTTACCATAGATTCATCTAAAAGTCTACTAAGTCTCCACGAGATTTGAGCTCAAAACTCCAAGATTTCGGCCACTAAACAGGTCAGAAATCGGACCTTCCTCAGATTGAGTCAGTTTCCGTCGACTCTCGGGAGAATCCTTGCTCCGAACTCCTCGGTGCTCCAAATGACCCGATTCCACTTCGAGGAGGTCGAAAAAACATGGATCTTTGTTGGTGTGGCAGTCGACATCCATAAAATGGCCAGAGATGGCCTTCGTCACCTGCGAACAGTGACCCCCAGAAACTATCGCTGGTGCAGAAAAGAAGAAGGAAGAAGATGAAGGTGTTCTCTCTCTCTCTCTCTTGGTGGTGGTCAAAAATTGCAGAGGGAGAGAGAGAGAATGGGCTATATTCAAAGCTTGGTCAAAGAGGAAGAATGATAGTTGGGTAAAAGGTGATATGACTTCTCCATGGTTGATCTTGTGACACTTGTCCTAGTGTCAATCAAACTTGATCCAATGGCCCTCATTCCTTCTCATTTTCGGCAGTTTTTAGGAGGATGTAATCTCTAAAATGGCCTTCTTCAAATGCAAAGGCAAAACTTTAAGCTTGAGGGGCAAAACGGTTATTTTACCCCGACGTTCCGAACGTCGTTTTTCTCGTTCTAGGATTCTTCGATAGGGTGACGGCCAATCTGAATAACGTTAGAATTCTTGATTTTCCAATTCAAGCTTTTCAGGACTCGTTTCTGATAGCTTTCTTCATCAGACGTGATTCCAGCCTATCCCGAACCGATGCACGGCTTTTGCAGACATTACGCGTATCAACCCCGTGATTCTTATCACGTTTAGGGCTCGTCAATTCGTGGCGGCTTTGGTTGTCATGTAATTGTGAGAGTCTATCACTAGTTCCCTCGACAAACCTAATGGTCAAAGCATCATTTCCTATTCGAGTTCCCTAGGTCCACGTACCTCGTCTCGCGTTAGCCATTCCCCTTTGGTTAGTCTACTTGAATTGATCAGGTTCGAGCGGAATATGACTGAAATACATATCTAGATACACACTTCTCATCAATGAGCCTGAGATTGACTGGAAATCGAAATGTTACAACTTTTCCCCCTTAAAGAAATTTTATCCTCGAAATTTGCAACCTTCTACTCACCCAATACTTTGGGGGTATTGGCGCCTCGTCGCACCCTCACTCTTCCCGATAATCCTTTTCATCCCAAAACTATCTTCCTTAGGACTTGTCTCCTTTAGTCCTCCATCCAATGGGCTTCTCTCCATTCTCTTTTGGCATTCACATCATTTATTAGCAGCTCATGCTCGGGCGTTCACCTTATCTCTTTCATATGTCCATAACCATTGTCACCAAGCCCTCGTCAGAATGCACTCTTAATGTCCATGCCATTCGACGTATCTCCCCCTTCAAGTTTCCTTTCACGCAAACAGAGATTCAAGGGCTTTATCAACTTGTCCTTCATTAACCAAATCGAGTTATGGTCCTCTCAACTCCTTAAACAATTACATAATTACTTTTGTAGTAATCCATTCTTGATTCCATCCGAAGATTCCATTGGATCCAAGTAATCTTTCAACTTTCATTGTCATGTCATTCCCTTCCATCGACACGTCTAGTGCTCGACTACAAGATAGACGAACTTCAACTCTCAACTTTATCACCGATATATATGTGCATCTTGGCACATCTTTGTGACACCCCAAGGTCACTATAATTCCTCCTTTGAATCGTACTTCCGTCCGTGGGCCTCAAGAGCTCCATCCATTCTTATAATTCCTCCAGTATCGACATTTAACCATGGCACACCTCAATTTCCTTCTGGTCTTCAGGCCAGGTATTCTCAGTAGCCATCACACTAGTCCATTAACGAACTTCCAACTTCAGGGAAGATTTGTCCCTCCATTGCCCATTTCTCAATGTTTAATTCTCACTTGTAAACATCCGTTAAACCATTCACCCTTTCTTAGCGATGCAAATATCGCTATAACAACATTTGGGCGGTCTCTTTGTTCCATGCGCCTTTTCACCAATTCCCTTCAGACATTTCATGTTCTCAACATCTTATAATTCCCATAATTTTGAGGTCATTTCTCTATCTAAGCAACTTTCTCACATCCACAAACAACTCTATACATCTGCATTGCCTCTCGTTCAATTCCTCTTAGAAAACTATTACCTGATATCTTTTAGAGTAGATATAAACTAAAAATCTTATTCCACCCAAGTAAGATTTTTCCAACCTTGTTGCGAGAATATTCACAAACCAACTCCAATGATGCTCTAAACATGCCAATTCATGTAGTTTTACTATCATGACGTACATGCAATACCCATTTCAATTCGTCTTGTTACTACTCAAGTTCTGTTCTGCGCTACGTCATTACGACCTTCATAAACTTCTCAATTTCCAACCGGAATCATCATACATTGCATAGTTATCAGCTTAACTCGAGTCCTCGAAAACTCTTTTTACGTTCATCACTCACTCGCATTACATCTCGCCCTTAATCCATTTTATCAATGGAACAGCTCTTGTAGGGAAATCTTTCAACGGTTCGTCTATTGCAATTCATCAATCTCAAGAAGCTTGCACTTTTCGAAACTCACATCGACCCTTGTCGATTCATCACTTATTCCTATCCTCAAAGGATTTATCGCTTATTTCAATGCGTAAATCCTACTCCATCAGGTTCATAACTTGCGCTCTTTACATTTAGCATGCAACAGATATTTCCTCAGAGCCCATACGACATTCTCAAAAACTGTCCATGTTTCTCATGGCTCCTTACATGAGTTCAACCATCGCCTCTCGAAGTGGTAACGTCCCACTCAATCATTCCTTGGGCACTTAGTTCGGCGATTATTGACTTCCTTCCACCAGGTGTCGAATCTTTCCAACTATCCCTCGCACCCTTCACTTGAGAGCTCAGACCTTGGCTCTCAATCGTCACAGGTCTCCTCTAGGACCGCACGACATTTCGTTTATTCTTGTCATTCTTCTTCTCAAGAAGTACTAGTGCTAGCCTCCGAGTACCATACTCATTTAGGCGACCTTATCCCAATTCTATTCGTTTTACTGAACGTCAACATTACCCTGGAATTCAACATTGTCTACTAGACTGTCTCTCGGATTTCACTTCCAGGAGTCATTCAAGTTCTGCGTCCTCTTTCTCAGTACAGACGCTCAATCATGATATTAAGATAATTTAAAGTTTTTCTTCCTTTTAACAACAGGGTCTCTTACCCTAAGGAAGAAACTACACAACTCCATGGCATTTTCTCACTTCAAATTCACCTTGTCCTTTCTATTTCATTGGATAGCAACCTTGGAGTCTGCGCCGACGGCGATACCTTTACTCCAAGATTCACATGCCACTATGCTGTCTCATTCTCTTTCCCATGACTCGGTCACCTCTAGTGACAATATATGTTCATCCATGGGTCTCCACCAGTTCACTTGTTGAATGCTCAATTCGATCACCTCAAATCACTTTGTAAGTTTTCTCTAGACGCTCTTTTCAATCACTAAATCATTTACTAGAATCACAACCTGTCAAGACTATCAAACCCGTTCACTTTTCTTTTCGTCAACGACCATTTCATGGTCCAATCGCCCTTTAAAAACAATGTCTTATTCCTTAGGGAACAGCAGTTTATGATTTCCTTTCTCATGGTTCCAAATTAATCAACCGATCCCAAGAAATCATTAATTCCAGGCAACTAACATGTCGATTCTTCCTCGACCTCATCCATAACAGAAAAGGCTTACTACTCACTTTTCACCATGTGTCTTACGCCCGAGAAATCAACCATTTCTCGTAGGCACGCTCCATATCCATAATGATCATCTCCCCGATCATAATCCATGAGCAGGAGTTCTCTTACTCATAAGTCTTTCGACCATTCTCCTCTTTAGATGATTCCTGTCATCATTTCTCAAAACCAGGAATAACAATCAGCCATAGGGTCTCAAGTTTCAATCCACTCAGAAAGTTACTCATCTTTTTCAAAGGTCCTTGACCACCCTTACCATATGTCTAAGCGACCTTGAGAACTCTGTCTCACACCGATCGATCATCTTATGATCCTTGTAAAAATATTAGGATCCAAACAATCCTTGCTCTCAAGCAACCCCAGGATGATACCTCACATCGACCAACTCAACAGAGGTAGTCTAGGCAGATCTCATGCCTTCAAGGAAATTTTTGCCTTAGTGACCTTTCACCAATCCTTAATAGCCTCTTCGGGCTAATACGACTAGGGTCACTTTCTTTCTTTAGTGCACCCAAAATCTCTGAGGTTTTCTCACAAAACCCTCAATCTAGAGGAAGACAATTTCAAATCTCATCCCTTAACCTGACTCAATCAATTTCAGCCTTACAAATAACCTTACAAGCTTTCCCAAGCTCTCGCAGTCCTATCCACACATCTAATTTCGAAAAGACTTACTCAGGATCACCTTTCTCGTGATTTCTATCACTTAACTCGTCAACACAAGCATTTATCACCACTGTGATTTAGAGAATCATAGCAGCTCCTCTCCAAGCTTGCTTAATCAATAATTTCCCATTTCCATTTAAAGTTCTCACGACCCATTCAACTCTTGGGTCTCGTATGATCAACTGATCGAGCCATATTCTCTTTTAGTACTCGTACTCCCATCGCCCATCTCTACTCAATTCCATGATCCATCTCAATTCTTGGATATTATCATATCTTACATACTCGAGCCCAGTGCTATTCCGCGATCATACTGTCGTCGTTCAATGTCCTTTGGTTCTCATGTCTCCTGAACCACTATGATTCTCTCCAAGAATCAGAGGCTTAAGCCATCTACTTAAGTCCAATAGTCTCATGCTGTTCATCTCCATATCTTTCACCATCAACCAACCCCAATGGTTCTTAAGCGATTCTCAATTAACTGCCAAATTTTCAAGGACCTCAAATCATCCTTGATCTGTAATCATTCATCAAAGCCAGCCTCAACGAAGCAACTTCTCAACTAGCGGCCATTACTAGGCCAGCCTCGACTAGGCAACTGTCAATCAAGCTATGACATTCTGATTTCTAGTCAATTTTAGGCTCATTCATGAGAAGTGTGTATCTGGAGATGTATTGCAGCCGTATCCCGCTCGAACCTGATCAATTCGAGTAGAATGACCAAAGGGGAAAGGTTAACGCCAGACGAGGTACGTAGACCTGGAGAACTCGAATAGAAAATGGCGCTTTAACCATAAGGATTCTTGAGGGGATATTTAGAGCCACAAAAATGTCGATCCAAGAACGATTAAGGGATGCCTTGCGACTGTCATATGATTGGAGTGCGGGTGATGCCGCTTAACCAACGTATGATTTGCAAAATTTTACTAAATCGGACGGTGAATATCGAGACCTTAGGAGCTAGTGATAGACCCTCACGATTACATGACAACCAAAGCTGCCACAAATTGACGAGCCCTAAACGTGATAGAATCATGGGGTTGATATGCATAATGTCTGCGAAAGCCCAGTTCGAGATAGGCTGGAATCATGTTTGTTAGAGAAAACTATTAGAAACGAGCCTTGAAAGATTTGAAATGGAAAAATCAAGAATTCCAACATCATTTGGATTGGTCGTCGCCCTATCGAAGGTTTTCGGAATGAGAAAAACGATGTTTCGAACGTCGGGAGTAAAATGACCGTTTTGCCCTTCAAGCTTAGGACCTTGCCCTTGCAATTGAAGCAGGGCATTATGGACATTAAGCCCACCTTATTTCTGCCGAAAAAGAAGAAGAAGGCTGGCCATTGGATCTCCATGGGTAATGACAATGCCAAGTGTCAAGAGATCAAAAGGCCATGGTCATGTCACCTTTCCACACTTACCATTCAACTTACCTTTGACACACTTGTATATAAGCCTCCTCTCTCTCTCTCCTAAATCATTTTTGACCGGCCATACATGGAGAAAACCACCGAAACCCTCATCTTCTTCCTCCTTCATTATGCTGCCTGGCGATCGATTTTTGGCCTTTTGCTCGGTCACCACCACGGCTACCGCCGACAACTTTTTGACTTCTGGCCAATCATAGTATCAAAGATCTATGTCTTGCCGACATTCTCCAATAAGAATCGAAGCATTTGGAGCACCAAGGAGTCCGGAGCAAGGATTCTCCCGAGAGTCGACAGAAATTGCTCCAAACTGAGGTAGGTTCAGTTATCAGTCCCTTTGTTGGTCGAAATATTGGAATCTTTGGCTCAAATTTTGTGAAGATCAAGCTAAGACATGTAGAAATCTGTGGTAAAAAGTTGGACTTAATTTGATAAGTTTTTAATCACGAACTAACCTTGTACATTTCACTCAGAAAATGCAGAAAAATTGACTAGGGGGAAACGACAATGGATTCTGGAGCCTCTGTTCGGTGCCCAAGAGGGCCACTTTCGGCCACCATCTGCTGCCAGTCGATCACCACAACAAAGTTCCACGTCTTGCCGAACTCTTCCAATAAGAATTGCGGCGTTTGGAGCACCGAGGCGTTCTGGGCAGAAGTTTTCCCAAAAGCCGACGAAATCGGAACCCACCCAAGATAGGTCCGATTCTTACCCCCTTTAACTTATCGAAAACTTGGAATTTTGGTCTCAAATTTTTTGAAGACTCAATAGAGGTGTAGATGAATCTGTGGTGAAAATTGGGGCTTAAATTGATAAAGTTTTGACCTCAAACCGATCTTGTGAAATTAGAGCAGAAAACTGTCGGTACTGACCAAGGAAGAATCTAGAGACTTCAAAGGGTTTCTGGTAACCAATCAAGCTCCAATCTTCGGTGAGCCTCTTGGACCCTTAGATAATCATGTTAAGAGGTGGCATAGCATTTAAATGATGGATTTAGAGTTGAATTGAGGCTGGTAGCTCACAGCATGCACAGAATCGTGAGGAACCGGTTTGGTTCTGTGAATGGCCGAACCTTAGAGGGCTGTGGTTGTTGAATTGAGCTCTAAATTGATAATTAAAGCATGTTTTAATGATGAGAATAATGCTATGGAGGCTTGGGGTTCATGGATTGTTGAATTAGATTAGAAATTAATGTAATTGGTTGGATTTGATTAGGTTGCACATTGAGTTCGGTCTTGGACCATTGGGGGCCCAAACTTTGGAGGCTCAAGAGGAGTAAATTGGGTTGCCAAATTCAAGGGAATGAAATTCTTAAATCGAGGCCAGGGGGATTGGACTTGATTGGGTAAGTCGAGGGCCGGTTAGAACGATTTATGAGAATTTATTCAAGTGGATAGCTTAGTGACATAGTATGATGATATAAGATTGATTATGAGTAATATTGTGTGCAGGAGTTATTTTCCATGCCTGTATATCATTTCAATTGAATTGCATGCCACGAAAATAATGAAACGCATGTGAATGCGCACTTGCTAGTGAGTGTGAGAGTGGATGGAAAATCAAAGCATATGATGTGTTGTGGCATGAGCATAGCATAGCATGGCCCTGAGGCATAAAAGACGCGGGGCGGAAGGTTGAGACCCTGATGCGACGAGGTCGCGAGGTGAAGTATGATTAGATGGCGCCCTGATGCGACGAAGTCGTAGGGTTGAGATAGCCATAGTCCTAATGCAATCTAATCGCAGGATTGAGTATGAACTCATAGACCTTGCCTAGAGATGAATCGGGACATGATGCGTTTACGCGGGTCACCATTAACTGTCTGATGCGTTTACGCGGGCTGAACCTAAGGCTACTAGTTCGCGGGCTAGAGAATGAGGCAGGCAGAGGTTGATGGATATGATGAAGAGGCAGGCCTGGTATACATGTGCATATGAGTGTGGCACGAGATCATAGATGCATGCTTGTCTTCTGTATGTTGTCATTTATTGAGTTGTGATTGTCTTGCTTATGTGTTCATGAGTTGGATCTGTCGAGAGATGCGACTGCCTGAGTGGACTGTCAACCTAACTTAGGGTTAGGACCCACCTTACTGAGATTTATATCTCACCCCAGTAGAGGCTTCATTTTTCAGGTTCCAAGCGGAGGGAGCACGAGTTTGCCATGGAGTGGCATTTAAAGGGATAATGGACAATTGTATTTATAATATATTTGTCTTTTATGATATTAGGATTGTATATCTGATTGACAGGTTAAGAGTTGAACCTTCGTGTATTGGTTGTTGATTTTGATGTATCTGTCCTAAGTCATCGGGTACAGTTATACTTATATAATTGAAGAAAACATCGCTTCCGTATGCGTATTTCTATATGATATTGATCGTTGGATCCTAGGGCATTTATGAATGAACAGCATGAACAGGGATATTCACGTGCTCGACAAGTTCGGGGCACGACATACCCGCTTGTTTGGTATCAGAGCAAGGTCAGCTCGATCCAAGGTGACTAAGATTTGGAGCGATAAGGAGCGATGACTTGAAGACAGTTAAATATTGAGGTCTATAGGACTAGGCCTGGATTGTGAGTATCGCGGACGTAGACTTGAATTTGTGTACACTTGAATGGTCCTAGAGTTGACTTTAATGGATAATCTTGAGTTAGATAGTGATTAAAGTTCAAGTGGAAGCAAGCTGTGATTGGAGAGTCATGAGCATGAACTTTGAGGTAGTAATTATGCTTGAGGATAATAGGGAAGTTGCTTATGAATGAAGGATCAATTGAGGTGTATAGTTGCGATCTCGATTTGTTGATGACCCAACTTGAGGAGTACGAATTATAAAGAGACAACTTATATTAGTGGATTCAGGCTTGAATTGCATGAGATTTTGATGGTTTTAGTTATCGATTGCTATTGCAGCCTTGGGTGATATGAGTTGAGATGAACACGAGGAACACCCGAATCGAAAGTCAGTTGTGATTGGATGCATGAGGAGTTGATTTGAATGTTGGCTGGACTCGAGATAGATAATGGAATATAGTCAATTAATCTACGAGATATGATAGTCATTGGTGGAATTAGAACTCTTGAATGGATAGGAATTGATCTAAAGGCGCTTTTGTTATGACAAGTGGTGAGGACAGTCATGTTGTGCTTGAGTTTGTGACTTTGAAATGAAAGTCGATGAGGGTGAATGCAATGACTTATCCTGTTGGACTTGATAAACCGTCGCTTGGTATGGGACGAGTTGATAGGATACCTACAAAATGTGTTGAAACATGATATGGGACATGTGAAACGAGGCTTTCTCCGTAGATGTATGGCTTGGGACAACCTGTATCGGCCAGGTCTGATGGGGGCGGGGAGTGATCGCCGGAACAGAGAGGTCCGGACAAAGAGTGGCTCCTGGCAGGCTTCTAAGATGGCAGAGGCAGAAATGACCCAAGTCATAACTTGAAAAGGGAAGCCTAGGTATCAAGTTGAGTCCAATTGTGGATAAGGAATGTGCGGCACGGATTGATTCTCATCGAGGATGATTGAAAGTGGCATGACCTGTGTGATGGTGCCTGTGAGAGGCATGGTTAAAGGCTTTGTGCATGGCAGTGGATGCCTTTAGAAAAAGAAAAAGTTTTGTTGTGAAGAGTCTATTAGGCATGTTTGATTATTAGCCTAGTGTGATTGGCTTGGCCAAGATATAACTGAGGAGACAGATGATGTATGGGTTTATACCCTTGGAACCGAGGCGTGTTGAGATGAGATAGTCTATTGTGACTATGCTAGAGAGACAGATGCCTTTAGGCCTAGAGTATGAGCTATTGACTCAATGAGCTGCTGTCTTGAGTGCTTGATTGATAGTTGCCTAGTTGAGGCTAGCCTAGTAAAGGCCGTCAGTTGAGGAGTTGCCTCATTGTGGTTGGCTTGAGAAAGGATTATAGACCAAGGATGATTTGAGATCCTTGAATATCCGGCAATTAATTGGGAATTGCTTGAGAACCATTAGAGAGTTATTTGGGAACCACTGATGGATGGTGACAAATATTGAGATAAACAGCTTGAGGTTGATAGAATTGAGTAGATGACTTGAGTCTTGGATTCCTGGAGGGAATCATAGTGGTTCAAGTGGCATGAGAACATGATAAAACTGAAGGACCAAGGTATGGTCGCTAGGGTCGCACTTGGCTTGCGTATGTAAGATACGAAAAGATCCAAGGACTAAGATGGATCATGAGAACTTAATGAGGTTGAACGACCAAAGTGTGGTCGTAGAAGAGCGTTGGGCTCGAGGATACGTGATACGGAAGATCCGAGAATTGATATGAGTCATGAGAATTGAGTAAATATGGGCGATTTGAGTACGAGTACTAAAAGAGAATATGACTCGATCGGTTGATCGTACAAGACCCAAGAGCTGAATGGATCGTGAAAACTTTAAATGGAAATGGGAGAATTGTTGATTAAGCAAGCTTGGAGAGGAGCTGCCATGATTCCCTAAGTCGCTATGATGATAAATGCTTGTGCTGACGAGTCAAGTGATAGAAATCACGAGAAAGGTGATCCTGAGTAAGTCTTTTCGAAACTGAATATGTGGATAGGACCACGAGAGTTCGGAAAAGCTTGTAAGATTATGTATAAGATTGAAATTGATTGAGTCAGGTAGAGGGATGAAAGTTGAAATTGTCTCCCTCTAGATTGATGACCTTAATGAGAAAACCTTAGAGATTTTGGACACACTGAAGAAAGAAAGTGACCTGACAGTACTAGCCCTAAGAGGCTATTGAGGATGGGTGAAAGGTCACTAGGGGAAGGATTTTCTCGAAGGCATGAGATCTGCGTAGACAACCTCCGTTGAGCTGTTCGATGGGAAGTGTCATCCTAGGGTTAATTGAGAGCAAGGATTACTTAGATCCTGATACTGTTGCAAGGATCATAGGATGATTGACCGGTGTGAGACTGAGTTCTTAAGGTCGCTTAGACATATGATATGGGTAGTCAAGGACCCTTGAATAAGATGAGTAAGTCCCTGAGCGAATTGGAACTTAAGAACCTTATGACTGGATGTTATTCCTGATATTGAGGAATGGTGATGGAACTTAGCAAGAGAGGAGGATGATCAAAAGACTTATGAATAAGAGAGCTCCTGCTCATGGATTACGAGTGAAGAGATATTCATTATGAATATAAAGCATGCCAATGGGAAATGACTGATTACTTGGGCGTAAGACACATGGTGAAAGTGAGCAGCAAGTCTTTCCTATTATGAATAAGATCAAGGAAGAATCGGCATGTTAGATTGCCTAAAGTTAATGATTTCCTAGGATCGGTTGATTGAAGTGGAACAATGAGAGATGGAATCATGAGTTGTTATTCCCCTAAAGAATAGGGCATCGCTCTTAAAGGGCAATTGAACCATGAATTGGTCATTGACGAAAGTAAAAGTGAACGGGCTTGATAGTCCTAACTGGTTATGATTCCAGTGAATGATTTAGTAAGTCAAAGGAACGCTTGAAGATCACTTGCAAAGTGATTTGAGTTGATCGAATTGACCATTCAGCAAGTGAATGGGTGGAGACCCAAGGACGAACAGGCATTGTCACCGAAAGTGACAGAGTTATGGGAAGGAGAATGTGAAAGCATGGTGGCACTTGAGTTCTGGAGTAAAGGTATCGCCGTTGGCGCATACTCTAAGGTTGCCGTCCTATGGAATGAAAGGACGAGACGAATTAGAAGCAAGGAAGTGCCATGAAGTTGTGTAACTTCTTCCTTAAGGTAAGAGACCCTATTATAAAAGGAAGAAAAGCTTCAAAAGGTCTTAGTATGATGAATGAGCGTCTGTACCGAGAAAGAGGACGCAGGACTTGAATGATTCCTAGAAGTGAAATCTAAGAGGGTGTCTTGAAGACAATGTTGAATTCAAGGATGACGTTGACGTTCAGTGGAACAAACGGGATTGGATAAGGTCGACTTAGTGAGTATGAAACTCAGAGGCTGACACTGATGCTTCTCGAAGAGAAGGGTGATAAGGATAAACGAAATGTTGTGTGGTCCTAGAGGAGACCTGTGACGATATAGAGCTAAGGTCTGAGCTCAAGAGAAAAGTGCAAGGAATAGTTGGGAAGATTCGACACTTAGTAAAGAGAAGTTGATAGTAGCCGAACTAAATGCCCAAGGAATGATTGAGTTGATCGTTACCGTCTTGAGAGGCGATGGTTGAACTCATGTAAGGAGCCATGAGAAACATGAACAGTTATGAGGATGTCATGTGGGCTCTGAGGAAATGTCTATTGCCCACTAGATGTGAAGAGCACAGGTTGTGAACCTGATGAAGTGAGATTCATGCATTGGAATAAATGATAAATCCTTAGAAGATTGAAATGAGTGATGAATCGACTATAGTCGATGCGAGTTGCGGGAAGTGGAGATTTACTAAGATTGATGAATTGCAATAGACGGACCGTGGGAAGACTCCCCACCAGAGCTACTTCATTGGTGAAATGGACAAAGGACGAGTCGTGACCCGAATGGGTGTAGGAACGTAAAAAGAGTTTTCGAGGACTCGAGTTAAGCTAATGACTGCGTCGTCTATGACAAATTCCAATTGAAAATTGAGAAGCTTATGAAGGTCGTAATGGCACGACGCAGAACGAAACTTGAGGCATGATAAAGCCATTGAAAGTGAGCATTGTATGTATACATCGCGGCGATAAGGTCGTAGGAGTTGGAACGCTTAGAGCACGATTGGAATGGTCTGCGAATGTCCTCATGATAGAGTTGGGAAATGTTGTTTGAGTAAAAGAACGTTGCAAGGCAACACCTACCACAAGAGTATAAGGTAACAGTTTCTCGAGAGGATTTGAATGAAAGACAACGCCGAAAGATGAAATTACTTGCAGTTATAAGAGTGTTGCTTGTGCAAGGAAGGATCATGAAGTTATGTGAACCATAAGGGATTGAGAGCATGGGCTGTCTAAAGGGAATTGAATGCAAGGCGGGTAGAACGAAGAGATCACCCAAGTGTGATATAGCAATATTCATACAGATAAGGAAGGGTGAATCATTTAGCGGATGCCTACAGTTGGGAATTGAGCATGGTTTAATTGGCGACGAAGGGACAGATCTTCTCTTAAGAAATAAGAAATTCAACTTCTAAATGGGAAGTTCACTAATGGACTAGTGTGATGACTATTGGAAATATCTAGCCTGAGAGCCGGAAGGAGATTGAGGTGTACGATGATTAAACACCGATGCTGGAGGGATTATAGAAATGGATGGAACCGTTGAGGTCATGGACGGAAGTACGAGTCCAGCATTGAAGAGAAACTAAAGGAGGTGACCTCGTAGAAATTCAAAGGGGGAATTATAGTGTTTCCTGAGAACGGCACAAAGATGTGCCAAGATGCATATATATATCTGTAAAAAGGTTGAGAGTTGAAAGTTGTCTATCTTGTAGTCGAGCACTAGCGGTGCCGACGGAAGGGAAGGACATGACGATGAAAGTTGCAGGACCACTTGATCCAAGGAAATTATCGGATGGAATTGAAAACGGATTACTACGGAAGTAATCATGTGACTGTTTAAAGAGTTGAGAGGGTCATAACTCGATTTGATTGGTGGATGGCAAATTGATAAAGCCCTAAAATCTCTATGGGCGTGAAAAGAAGGTTCGAAAGGAGTGATATGCCTAATGGTGTGGCTAGAAAGAATACATACTAGTGATGGCTTAGTAAGGATGGTTATGGATAAATGGAAGAGTTAGAGTGAACGCTCGAGGAAGAGCTATTGGCAAATGATATGAATACCAAAAGAGAATGGAGAGAAGCCCATTGGATTGAGGACTGGAGGAGACAAGTTCTAGAGAAGGATGGCCTTGAGTTGAAAAAGACGAACAAGATCGTCAAGCCATGGAAAAGATTATCCGGAAAAGTGAGAATGCGACGAGACGCCTATACCCCGAGGGATTGGATGGAGTAAAAGGATGTGAATTTCGAGGACGAAATTTCTTTAAGGGGGGAAGAGTTGTGACATTTTGATTTCTAGTCAATTTCAGGCTCATTCATGAGAAGTGTGTATCTGGAGATGTATTGCAGTCGTATCCCGCTCGAACCTGATCAATTCGAGTAGACTAACTAAATGGGAAAGGTTAACGCAAGACGAGATACGTGGACCTGAGGAACTCGGATAAGAAATAGCGCTTTGACCATAAGGATTGTCGATGGGATATTTAGAGCTACAAAAAGGCCGATCCAAGAACGAATAAGGGATGCCTTGCGAGTGTCATACGATTAGAGCACGGGTGATGCCGCTTAACCAACGTATGATTTGCAAAATTTTCCTAAATCGGATGGTGAAAATCAAGACCTTAGGACCTAGTGATAGACCCTCACGATTGCATGACAACCAAAGCCACTACAAATTGACGAGCCCCAAACTTGATATGAATTACGGGGTCGATACGCGTAATGTCTGCGAAAGCCGCCCGTCTGTTCGGAATAGGCTGGAACCATGTCTGATAGAGAAAACTATCATAAACGAGCCTTGAAAGATTTGAAATGGAAAAATCAAGAATTCTCACGTCATTTGGATTGGTCGTCGCCCTATCGAAGGTTTTCGGAACGAGAAAAACGACGTTTCGAACGTCGGGGGTAAAATGACCATTTTACCCCTTAAGCTTAGGACCTTGCCCTTGCAATTAAAGAAGGGCATTATAGACATTAAGCCCACCTTATTGCTGCCTAAAAAGAAGAAGAAGGGATCTCCATGGGTAATGACAATGCCAAGTGTCAAGAGATCAAAAGGCCATGGTCATGTCACCTTTCCACACCTACCATTCAACTCACCTTCGACCCAAGCTTGTATATAAGCCTCCTCTCTCTCTCCTCAATCATTTTTGGCCGGCCACACTTGGAGAAAACCATCGAAAGCCTCATTTTTTTCCTCCTTCATTCTGCTGCCCGGCGACCGATTTTTGGCCTTTGGTTCGGTCACCACCACAGCTACCTCCAGCCACTTTTTGACTTCCGGCTGGCCACAAAAATAAAGATCTATGTCTTTCCAACATTCTTCAACAAGAATCGGAGCATTTGGAGCACCGAGGAGTTAGGAACAAGGATTCTCTCAAGAGTCGACGGAAACTGCTCCAAACTAAGGTAGGTTCGGTTCTCGGTCCCTTTAGTGGTCGAAATGTTAGAATCCTTGGCACAAATTTTGTAGAGATCAAGCTAAGACATGTAAGAATCTGTGGTAAAAATTAGGCTTAATTTGATAAGTTTTTAACCATGAACCGACCTTGTACATTTCGCCCAGAAACTGCCGAAAAACTAACTTGGGGAAAACAGTGACCGATTCTGAAGCCTCTGTTCGGTACCCACGATGGCCACTTCCAACCACCATCTGCTACCGGCTGACCACCACAACAAAGCTCCACGTCTTGTCAAACTCTTCCAACAAGAATAGCGGCGTTTGGAGCACCAAGGCATTCTGGGCAGAAGTTTTCCCAAAAGCCGACGAAATCGGAACCCACCCAAGGTAGGTCCGATTCTTACCCCTTTAACCGGTTGAAAATTTGGAATTTTGGGCTCAAATTTTGTGGAGACTTAGTAGAAATGTAGATGAATATGTGAGAAAAATTAGGGCTTGAATTGATAAATTTTTAATCTCGAACCGGTCTTGTGAAATTAGAGCAGAAAACTGCCGTTACTGACCAAGGAAGAATCCGGCGACTTCAAAGGGTTTCCGGCAACCAATCAAGCTCGAATCTTTGGTGAGCCTCTTGGACCCTTAGATAATCATGTTAAGAGGTGGCATAGAATTTAAATGATGGATTTAGAGTTGAATTGAGGCTGGTAGCTCACAGCATGCACAGAATCGTGAGGAACCGGTTTGGTTCTGTGCATGGCCGAACCTTAGAGGGTTGTGGTTGTTGAATTGAGCTCAAAATTGATGATTAAAGCATGTTTTAATGATGAGGATAATGCTATGGAGGCTTGGGGTTCATGGATGGTTGAATTGGATTAGAAATTGATGTAATTGGTTGGATTTGATTAGGTTACACATTGAGTTCGGTCTTGGACCATTGGGGGCCCAAACTTTGAAGGCTCAAAAGGAGTAAATTGGGTTGCCAAATTCAAGGTAAGGAAATTCCTAAACTGAGATTAGGGGGATTGGACTCGATTGGGTAAGTCTAGGGTCGGATAGAACGATTTATGAGAATTTATTCAAGTTGGTAGCTTAGTGACATATTAAGATGATATAGGATTGATTATGAGTAATATTGTGTGCGGAAATTATTTGCCATGCCTATATATCATTTGAATTGAATTGCATGCCACAAAAATTATGAAACGCATTTGAATGTGCGCATGCTAGTGAGTGTGAGAGTGGATGGAAAATCAAAGCATATATGTGTTATGGCATGAGCATGGCATAGCATGGCCCTGAGGCTTGAGAGACACGGGGCGGAAGGTTGAGACCCTGATGCAACGAAGTCGCGGAGTGAAGTATGATTAGATGGCGCCCTGATGCGACGAAGTCGCGGGGTTGAGATAGCCACAGTCTCGATGCGATCTAATCGCAGGATGGAGTATGAGCTCATAAACCTTACCTGGAGATGAATCGGGACCCGATGCGTTTACGCGAGTCACCGTTGACTATATGATGTGTTTACGTGGACCAAGCCTGAGGCGACTAGTTCGCGGGCTAGAGAATGAGGCAGGCAGAGGTTGATGAATGTGGTGAAGAGGCAGGCCGGATATACATGTGCATATGAGTGTGGCACGAGATCATTGATACATGCTTGTCTTCTGTATGTTGTCGTTTATTGAGTTGTGATTGTCGTGCTTATGTGTTCATGAGTTGGATCTATCGAGAGACGCGACTGCCTGAGTGGACTGTTAACCCAACCTAGGGTTAGGACCCATCTTACTGAGATTTATATCTCACCCTAATGGGGGCTTCATTTTTCAGGTTCGAGGCGGAGGGAGCACAAGTTTTCCATGGAGTGGCATTTAAAGGGATAATAGACAGTTGTATTTATAGTATATTTGTCTTTTGTGATATTAGAATTGTATATCTGATTGACAGGCTAAGAGTTGAACCTTCGTGTATTGGTTGTTGATTTTGATGTATCTGTCCTAAGTCATCGAGTACAATTGTACTTATATAATTAAAGAATGCATCACTTCCACATGCGTATTTCTATATGATATTGGCCGTTGGATCCTGGGGCATTTATGAATGAACGTCATGGACGGGGATGTTCGCGTGCTCGACGAGTTTGGGGCGCGACACAAGCACTCAAGACAGTGATTCATTGGGTTAAAAGCTCATACTCTAGGCCTAAAGGCATCCGCCACTCTAGCATAGTCACAACAGACTATTTCATCTCAACATGCCTCAGTTCCACGGGTATAAACCTATACGTCGCCTAACTTCTCAGTCATATCTTGGCCAAATCAATCACATGAGGCTAATCATGAAACATGCCTAACAGGCACATCACAGCCATCACTTTTCTTTTTTCAAGGGCATCCACTGCCAAACACAAAGCTTTTATCCGTGCCACTCATAAGCGCTATTACCCAGGTCATGCCATGTTCGATCATTCTTGATGAGAATCAATCCCGTGTCATACATTCCTTATCCGCAATTGGACTCAACCTAATACCTAAGCTTCCCCTTTCAAGTTATGACTTGGGTCATTCCTGCCTCTTGCCATTTTAGAAGCTTGCCAGGAGCCGCTCCTTGTCCGAACCTCTCTGTCCCGGCGATCACTCCATGCCCTAATCAAACCTGGCTATTGCAGGTCATCCTAAGTCATACATCTATGGAGAATGCCCCATTCCACATGTCCCATACCATGTTTCATTACAGTTTATAGGTATCCCATCAACTCGTCCCATACCAAGCGACGGTTTATTAAGTCCAACAGCGATAAGTTCATGCATGCACCCTCATCAACTTGCTTTTCATAACCACAACTCAAGCATAGCATGACTGTCCTCACCACTTATCACAACAAAAGCGCCTTCAAATCAATTCCTATTCATTCAAGAGTTCTAATTACACCAATGATCGTCACATCTCATAGATCAATTACCTATATTTCATTATATATCTCAAGTCTAGTCAACATTCAAATCAAATCCCTATGCATCTAACCACAATTGATCTTTGATTCAGGTACTTCTCGTATTCATCTCAACTCATATCACCCAAGGCTGTCAATAGTCATTGATAGCTAAACCATCAAAATACCACACGATTTAAGCCTGAATCCACTAATATCAGTCGTCTCTTTATAATTCGTACTCCTCAGTTGGGTCATTGACAAGTCAAGATCACAATCATACGCCTTAATTGACCCCTCATTCATAAGCAATTTTCTACTATCCTCGAGCATAATTACTACCTCAAAATCCATGCTTATGACTCTCCAATTCAAGTTGCTTCCACTTAAACTTTAATCACTACATAACTCAAGATCCTCCATTAAAGTCAATTCTATGACCATTAAAGTGTACACAAGTTCAAGTCTACTATCCTCGAGACTCAACAGTCCATACCTAGTCCTATAGGTCTCAATATCTAATTGTCCTCAAGTCATCGCTCATTATCACTCCAAACCTCAATAACATTGGATCGAGCTGACCTTGCTCTGATACCAAATCAACAGGGTATGTCGCACCCCGAACCCGGCGAGCGCGCGAACATCCCTCCGGGCCGTACCTTTGATATTATACTCTTGGATCAACGACCAATAACTTGCAATTCTTTACAAAATACGCACGCGAAAGTGATGCCATCTCCAATAACAAATAAATCAATAACCGATGACTTCGGACAGATACATCAAAATCTCATTAATCAATTCCTTCCATTAGTTCAATTCCTAATCTACCAACCAGGAGAACAATCCTCAAATCACAAAAGCAAATCCATTTCAAATACAACTGGTCGACTAATTCCTCAAATGCCAATCCTTGGCAGCTCGTGCTTTCTCCGTCTGGAACCTGAAAAATGTAAGCCCCCACTAAGGTGAGATATAAATCTCAATAAGGTAGATCCTAACCCTAGGTTAGGTCGACCATCGATTCAGGCAGTCATATATCCAATAAATCAAACTCATAATCATGCAGGCATTTCAAGCCCAATCAATAAAACAATAACATGCAGATGATAGGTGTGCAACGATGACCTCATGTCACGCTCAAATGATCAAGTACACCAGTACTGCCACTTCACAGCATACACAATCTCCACCTACCTCAGTCTCCTACTCGCGATCTCGTCGCATCAGGCTCGGTCCGCATAAACGCATCAGTCCATCATCGAAAATTCGCGAAAACGCATCAGGTTCCGGTAAATCTCCAAGCAACATCATCATAGCTATCTCAACCCCGCGATCTCGTCGCATCAGGGCGCCATGCAATATCAACTCCACCACGCCATCTCGTCGCATCAGGGTATTCTCATATCTCCGTCCCACGAATAGTTCGCATCAAGACTGTGGCTATCTCAACCCTGCGATTTCATCGCATCAGGGTACCACATAATATCAATTCCACCCCACGATCTGGTCGCATCATGGCATGCTCACACTTCCGTGGTTATTTCAACCCCGCGATCCTGTAGCATCAGGACGCCACGCAACATCAATTCCACCCCGCGATCTCGTCGCGTCAAGATTTTCTCATACCTCCGTCCCGCGAATAGTTCGCATCAAGACTGTGACTATCTCAACCCCACGATCACATCGCATCAGGGCGTTACATAATATCAACTTCACCCCGCGAACTCGTCGCATTAGGGTATACGTTTCCTGCCCCGCGCCTCATAAGCTTTAGGGGCTCGCCATGTCATACTCAAGCCATGATTTTCAAATAGCTCTCCATTTGAGACGACATGTGCAATTCAAGCACAACTCAAGATTCATGGCATACAAAGCAAGTCAATTGAAACCCGGACATGGCAAACGACATCAGGCATATCCAATATCACACAAGATCATCCTATAACATCTTAGGACATAACAAGGCTATCTCCTTAGACAAATCACCTTAATTCAACCAACTCAATCCACGACTTACCCAATTGAGTCCAATGTTCCTAGCATAAGGTTAGGAATTCCCTTAACTTGGCTTGACAACACAAACTTCTTTTTCTTGAAGCCCCTAGGTTTCAGCCAACCAATGTCCAATACCGAACTCAATGCGTAACCTAGCACATTCAACCAATTTCATCAATTTCCAATCCAATTCAACCATCTATGAATCCCAAGTCTCCATAGTATTATCCTCATCATTTTAACACATCTTAATCATCAATTTGAGACTCATAATCCAACAATCACAGCCTCCACAGAGCCGGTCTTGCATAGAGCCGAACCGGTTCATTTCGATTTTGTGCAAACCGCACACTTCCAGCCCTTAATCCACTCCTAAATCCCTCATTTAATCATCAATCTATCTCTTACCATGTCTATTTAAGGATTTAGGAGGCTTACCGAAGATTTGAAGTCAATTGATCGTCGAAAACTCAACAAACGTCGCCGATTTCTCCAAACACAGAATCTGACAATTTTCTGGGCAACATTCACAAGGCTGGTTCGTGGTCAAAAATTAATCAAATCCATCTCAAAATTTTACCACAGATTCATCTACAAGTCTACTAAGTCTCCACGAGATTTGAACTCAAAAATTCAAGATTTCGACCACAAAACAGGTCTGAAACCGGACCTACCTCAAATTGAGTCAGTTTCCGTCGACTCTCGGGAGAATCCTTGCTCCGGACTCCTCGATACTCCAAATGACCCGATTCCACTTCGAGGAGGTCGAAAAAACATGGATCTTTGTTGGTATAGCCGGTCGGCATCCAAAAAATGGCTAGAGATGGCCTTCGTGGCCAGCGAACAGTGACCCTAGAAACTATCGCCGGTGCAAAAAAGAAGAAGGAAGAAGATGAAGGTGTTCTCTCTCTCTCTCTCTCTCTCTCTCTTGATGGTGGCCGAAAATTGCAGAGAGAGAGAGAGAGAATGGGCTATATTTAAAGCTTGGTCAAAAAGAAAGAATGGTAGTTGGGTAAAAGGTGATATGACTTCTCCATGATTGATCTTGTGACACTTGTCCCAGTGTCAATCAAATTTGATCCAATGGCCCTCATTCCTTCTCATTTTCGGCAACTCTTGGGAGGGTGTAATCTCCAAAATACCCTTCTTCAAATGCAAGGGCAAAGCTTTAAGCTTGTGGGGCAAAACGATCATTTTACCCCCGACGTTCCGAACGTCATTTTTCTGTTCCAGGATTATTCGATAGGGCGACGGCCAATCCGAATAACTTTGGAATTCTCGATTTTCTAATTCAAGCTTTTCAGGACTCGTTTCTGATAGCTTTCTCTATCATACGTGATTCCAGCCTATCCCGAACCGACGGGCGGCTTTTGCAGACATTACACGTATCAACCCCGTGATTCTTATCTCGTTTAGGGCTCGTCAATTCATGGCGGCTTTAGTTGTCATGTAATTATGAGGATCTATCACTAGTTTCCTCGACAATCCTTATGGTCAAAGCGTCATTCCTTATCCGAGTTCCCTAGGTCTACGTACCTCGTCTCTCGTTAGCCTTTCCCCTTTGGTCAGTCTACTCGAATTGATCAGGTTCAAGTGGAATATGACGGAAATACATCTCTAGATACACACTTCTCGTCGATGAGCCTGAGATTGATTGAAAATCGAAATATCACAGTCGACCTAACCTAAGGTTCGGACCCGCCTTACTGAGATGTGAATCTCACCCCGTTGTGGACTACATTTTTCAGGTCCCTGATGAAGGAAACCAGGTTTGCCATGGATTGGCATAGAGACAAGGTCACTAGAGGAAAAATGAAGACTTCTCTTTTGTGACCTTAGAATTGAATACTAGAGATAAAGAGGATTTAGATTTGTAATAAAGAATAGTATATTTGACCTTTATTAAAGGTGTGCTCCTGTGTCCTAAGTCATCGGGTGTTGCTTTATTTGTAAATTGGAGTTGGCATCGCTTCCGCATGCATGTTTATTTCAGCGAATAAGACATTGGCCGTTGGATCCTGGAGCTTTCATGAAGGAACGGCTTGGTGGGATGCTCGCATGCTCGCTGGATTCGAGGCGTGACAAGTTTCACTGGACGGATTTTTCAAAATCAAGCATAAACCATACAATCTCAGTCCGAACTCCGGCGACTCAAACGGCCTCCGACGGCCGAGCGCCACCCACCAAAACGCTCACCCCGATGCAAGGATTCCGAATATATAATCAAAACTAACTTTCATCGAACGAAATTTCAGAAAGTAGGCACAAAGATACGGTTCGGGTTTCGAACTATAGTGACTCTGATACCAGCTATTGGCCGTCCAAGCGCCATCCGTCGTCGCAAACGACACCCTAAGATCGTCATAGTCGAAAGCGAGAACACAACAATACTTGGAAAGGGTCGACGTACCTATTTTCGGATCCATGAGACTTCCGTTGCGCGTTCTGATGTTTTTAGGTTGTCCGGCTCGAGCTCTTCCCCTCTATGGCCCTCGGAATGCCTGGTGTCGGTGAGGCAGCACTTCCGTATGGCGTATGAAGTTATGAGGGTTAGAGAGGACGCCCTAACCCTATATATAGAGTTTCTTAGCAGGCCCTCTCACCACAGGCCGGGCCGAACTCTGGCCCACACTAGCCAGGCCCATATTAGGCCCATTAAGAATCTTTATATCCCGTCTTTATTAGACTAACACGTAAACGGTAAATTAATCCCGTAATACTGTAATTATAATCTCAATTAATGTAGCCCATATCAGAAAAACTCTTACAAAGGACACCTTTCAGTTGCACATCCCTAAAAACCTCATAAAGTATTGGGTTGCTATGAGCTCTCACCTCATTATTTCATTGCCATAATTAGTTTTGATGCTCAATCATCAAGGTAGTATTAGCATCCGGGATTGTCGCGACCCTCCTAACGCAGTCAGTGAAGCAGGTTTAGAAGTAATGCCTAAAAAGTGAGCCAATTGCCTCAATTCCAAGGTAACCAAAGTTTTCATGGTTCGAAGAATTGATTACATTAATAGTTTCTATTAGCGCTTCCGGTACTTCAAGTACTTCAATTTGATTGGATTGTTCATCTAAATGATCAAACGGCTTTTTTTCTAATTAAGAAAATGCTTCTATGATAATTTGATAGTACTGTCAATTATCTCTAATTGTAGTACATAAAGCACTCATTGATTGAAAAAATCGTGGGATCAGAATAATGGCAGTACTGTCAGACTGTAAATATCAAGGTAGCAGTTCCTTTCTAATTACGAGTCCAAAATTTCATTTGAATGGTTGTGTGTTCATGTAGTGATGTTTCGGAATTTATTACGGTCTTGAGGCGTATCCAAACCATTCTAAACGTAAAAGAGCAACCAATATAATGAAAGTACTAAAATCAAAACACTCGAGTATTGAAAGGCTTAAAGTAAAGTAGGAGAAATAAAACCGACACTTGTCGGGCAAACAGTATACGTGACTTTGTTCAAAGCCCCATAACATGAAATGAGCTTGACCCAAAATACCAAGTTAGGCAAAGAATAGATCGTTCGGGGGAGGTAAACTGGTCAAAATTTATCAAAATTGGCTTAGACGCCACTTGATCGTTAAGCTGAAAAAAAAAATATATATATATATATATATATATATATGAGATCTTTTACGCTTCAAAATATATGAAAAGAAGCCTATATCTCAAGGTCTTTTACCGATGTTAAATGGTTTAAGATTAAATTAATCTAATTAAAAGGTTTAGAATTGAATTGGTACCAAAATAATAAATTTATGAATTTTTTAACACTTTTTCCCAATGACTAATATTCACAATCGGGACGCACGTATTGCAAATAGAAGGCGCAGTAAACGGTCCGACATCCGAAGTGGGTTAGCACGGGAGGTCTCCAATAAAAACTTCTTAAGAGTAGATAGAAGGCATTTTATAGGGAGCAAATGAAGGACTGATATAACCAATCATCATCCTATGTCGTCGGTGTGCCAAATATCTCGTGTTAATAGCTTTCGTTTGAGTAAAATTATATATGAGGGCCTAAAGCAGGACCATTTTCTCAAAAGAGAGCGATCAACGAATCTTGTCTCAAATGAGGTCTTGAAGTGGCCAACCTACTCTCAAGCAAGACTCTTAGTTTCCCGGTTGGCCAAATCTTCGTCGGCCAACGAGCCCTTGCGTTTCACACGCATCTCATGTGATTTTCTCGCGCGTCTTAGGAAAGATGAGCTGGCACACCGACACGTGAGATTTGGCACAAGAAATTGAGTTACTATTTCTAATGTTAAAATTCAGACTGGGATTGCAGAAAAATTTGGCCCAGATTACCAATTCTGTTTTCTCTTCTTTTGGAATGAACAGATGACATGGTGCTCTTGAATTTTACCATGCTTTGCTTAAAAAAAAAATTTAACAGTCCGCTAAGACAGTTTCTGTTATGGCAGCAAATGCTGTGTCTGAACCAAGGGTGGAAAAGGACTTTGGTACTAGTTCTAGTCTGGTTTGCCTTCCTGCTTCTTTAGGTCATCAAGGCAAGTGATCTCTCTCTCTCGCGCGCGCGCGGGGCGCACACACATATTCCGACTATTCAGCATTTTCTGATTATCATATGCTCTCGTCATTTGCAGAATAATCTAGCAATATGTAGCGCGTGGTACTGGTTGCTTTTCTGTTTGCAGGTACATAATAAACAAAGCAAACCGATATAGGAGTTAATCGTCAGGACTTACGATCGTTAAGGGGCTTTTTTCCAAATTAATATTTTTGTTTGCTGCCTAGGAAGACACTCATACCTGCACGGTTCTGTTGGCTGAAAAATGTGAGCTTACTTATTTTTAGGCAATAGTTATGATCAACTTTGGGTTGTGAGGTTCAGCAACTGAGCACCTGTTCATGTTGTGCGGCTTGGACCAAGTGTTAATGTAATTAGGCCTATTTTCTCTGCACTTCTGCATAGACTCCTGAGAGATAAGTCTAATGAGACCTTAATGCTGGATAATGAGTCCCAAATAAGTAAAAGCTAACTCGATGACTTGAAGATAAATCACAATGAACTATACGTCACAACCAGTAAGCTACTTATAGAATCACGCCTACAAGCTCCTTACACATCACATCCTGGGATTGAATAAACATCATACTAAGCAGAGAATTGCATTACATAAGTCAAAGTAAACATCTGGCTAAATAATGGTCTTCACTCACTATGGAATCAGAAGAACTAAAAACACATATATAGACTCCCAAAATTCTACTCCAACTTGAAACATGAAACCTTAAGAAGCATAAACATTACTTAAAATAGAATTCAGGGACATATCTCTCTAGAGATACTACCAAGTCAACTAGGAGAAATTCAACCAGAAGAACTAGGAGAAGAATCCTTAGCCAGAAAAGAGAAGACTCCTAATCCAACTAGAAATTTTTTCAGGTTGTACATTAATGCAACAGTCTAATTGCACTAAAGCCTGGTGAAAACATCCATGTTGACCATCAACTTGTTTGATTACATGAGACTTACAGAAGCCTAACATCTGTACGATTGAAGTCTCATAACTTATTAAGCATTTTCTTTGCTAAAAAAATGTGCGACTGTGAGATGACCTCAATAGAAGCGTATCAGTTGTGCTGTTCCTGCGCAATGAATTTTGATGATATCAGGAGGGGCTTTAGCGAGGTGGCCTCTGGTAGGATGTAAGACTCGGTTGTCTTCCCCTGCGGCGCTGTTGGATGCGTAGTACTCTCAATATTCATTGCAAATCAGAGTTCTATCTTTTTTGTGATGCGATGATGTATGAAACTAAATGGTCCTATGTTCTTTGGTTTCTGTTGTAGCTGTTTAATCACATGAGAATTGTCAAAGTAATCTAGAAGCAAGATGGGTGGCTTCTGCCAAAGCCCTTTTTCTTATGTCTTGAAGCTTGGATTGAGCCAATCTCTATTGAGGAAATGACATCTTGAACCTTCCTAGTTAAGACAGTTCCTTGTAGCGGCGGCGGGGTGGAGGCGCGAGCTCGAGCCACTAGCAGGCGGCGGCGGCGGCGAGGGTTTAAAGCCCCCCGCTGCTGCAACCTTCTTCTCCATCTGCTTGGCCGTAACTGCATCTGCAACTTTTGCAAGTGCATTTTTTTTAATTTTTTTAATGATTTATTTAATTTTTATTTTTTTAAAATCTTACCATTTTTAAAGTTGAATGGACGCCAAATGAATGCCACGTGGACTGATTATTTTTAAAAAAAATTCACATAATATGAAACAATGCCACGTGTATTTTTGATCGGAATTATCACTTAAATAATCATTTTTTACCGGAATTTGCACTTCGGAGGTCAGTTTGTCTCCAATGTGGCACTTAACTGATAAAAAAAATTATGCTTTTAGTATTCTTCTGCATGTAAAAAAGAAAACAAGCTCCAAAGTTAGGTGGGGAGGGATCTCTTGACATTGCAAGGGTGACATTGATCAAATTGGTTCATCTAAGTCAAAATGGACGGCATGATTTGATCCATGTCACATCTTCAATTTTTTTTTAAATTTCCGCTCACATTTTCTCCCTTTTTAAAGAGGTGACATGGATCAAATCAGGTCATTCATTTTAATTTGGACGTCGCGATTTGATCAATGTCATCCCTAACATTGAATTAACAATGTTTTGGGATCCATTTCCTAGATGGAGAGTCACACGGAGAGCTCACTCGAGGAAGTCAAATTCATGAAACTTACTCTTTTCCTTTCTTTGATCAAGGCGACAATATCTAATTGAATTTTGCTTGTTGAAGAAGTACACCGGATAGTTAGGGTCTATCTGGTAACACTCATGTCTTTTCGATTCTTATTTTTTTGTTTCGTTTTCAAAAGCAGAAAAAATAAAATAAAAATCCATTTGGAAATGTCAAATTTTTTTTTATTTCAAAAATAGATTAACGACTGTGGAAAAAATTTGGAATAAAATCAATAACAAAAAAAAAATCTCTTCCACTGTTCTTGGAAACAAAATTAGACAAAATTATTTTTGCTCAGAAATTTTTCTCAAGAACAAAACCATTACTCTTAACGATGGGCTTTTTTTCCAAATTAATATTTTTAAAAATATATTTACCAAATTAGCATTAAAAAATATATATTTACTATATTAGGTGCCGCTTGACAATTGGGCTGCCGAGCGGCACCCAATTGGGGAGATTGGGCCTCGATTGGCAATTGGGCCGTTGAGCAAAGCCCAATCGCCTAATTGGGCCCTACTCAGTAGTTGGGCTACCGAGCGGGGCAGAAATTTAAATTTTTTAGTTTCTTTTTTTGTCAATGGATTTGTCTAAAAAAATTAGGCGAAATAAATAAAAAATTCTTCCTAAACGAACACCGGAGTAATGAGATATGACTTTTCAAAGTTATTTCGTCTTTGACAAAAAAAAAAGTATTATTCCGTCAGATTTTTAAAACTTTGCTAATTTAGGCATCCATTTAAACGACTAAATTGATGATTTGAATTTATTGAAGTGGTGAGAACATATTTCTTTTAAGATCGCGAAAAAGGATCTAGATTTTTCAACAAGATTGCCTAATCGAGAGTGTTTGTATTTATGTATATACATTCAAGTAAGGAAACTTTGATAACTCACGATATATGGAGATAACATAAATTAGGTGCACTTCGAAGAAATCTCATCCTTTTTCGCGATCTTAAAAGAATTATGTTCTCACCCCTTCAATAAATTCAAATCATCAATTTAGTAGTTTAAATGGATGCCTAAATTAGCAAAGTTTTAAAAATCTGACGAAATAATACTTTTTTTTTGTCAAAGACGAAATAACTTTGAAAGGGCATATCTCATCTCTCGGGTGTTCGTTTGGGACGAATTTTTTTTTATTTCGAATAATTTTTCGAGACAAATCCATTGAAAAAATAATAAAATAAAAAATTTAAATTTCTGCCCCGCTCGACAGCCCAATTGCTGAGCAGGGCCCAATTGGGCGATTGGGCCTTGCTCAACTTTCCAATTGCCAAGCAAGGCCCAATCTCCCCAATTGGGTGCCGCTCGGCAGCCCAATTGCCGAGCGGCACCTAATATGGTAATTTTTTTTAATACTAATTTGGTAAATATTTTTTTAAAAAATATTAATTTGGAAAAAAGCCCATCGTTAAGAGCCTATTTGGTAATGGTTTTGTTCTTGAGAAAAATTTCCGAGCAAAAATAATTTTTTCTAATTTTGTTTCCAAGAACAGATGAAAAGATTTTTTTTTTTTTTTGGTTATTGATTTTATTCCAAATTTTTTCCACAGTCGTTGATCTATTTTCAAAATAAAAAAATTTTGACATTTCCAAATGGATTTTCATTTTTTTTTCTGCTTTTGAAAACGAAACAAAAAATAAGAATCGGAAAGACACGAGTGTTACCAGATAGGCCCTAACTATCCGGTGTACTTCTTCAACAAGCAAAATTCAATTAGATATTGTCGCCTTGATCAAAGAAAGGAAAAGAGTAAGTTTCATGAATTTGACTTTCTCGAGTGTGCTCTCCGTGTGACTCTCCGTCTAGGAAATGGATCCCAAAACATTGTTAATTCAATGTTAGGAATGACATTGATCAAATCGCGTCGTCCAAATTAAAATGAACGACCTGATTTGATCCGTGTCACCTCTTTAAAAAGGGAGCAAATGTGAGCGAAAATTTTAAAAAATTTTGAAGATGTGACATGGATCAAATCATGCCGTCCATTTTGATTTAGATGACCCGATTTGATCAATGTCACTCTTGCAATGTTAAGAGATTCGGATCCCCCTCCCCACCTAACTTTGGAGCTTGTTTTATTTTTTATATGCAGAAGAACACTAAAAGAGTCAATATTTGTGTACGACGCTTACTTTAGTGTTAATATTTTTTTTTATTTAAGTACCACATCGGAGACAAAATGAACTCCGAAATGCCAATTTCGACAAAAAATAATTATTTAATTGATAATTCCAATCAAAGAATATACGCGGCATTTTTTATTAATTGTTTAATATTGTGTGGAAATTTTTTTAAAATAATCAATCCACGTGGCGTCCATTTGGTGTCCATTCAACTTTAAAAACGGTTAGATTTTAAAAAAAAATAAAATTAAACAAAAAATCATTAAAAAATAAATTTTTTTAAAAAAATGCACTTGCAAAAGTTGCAGATGCAGTTTCGGCCAAGCAGATGGAGAAGAAGGTTGCAGCAGCGGGGGGCTTTAAACCCTCGCCGCCGTCGCCTGCTAGTGGCTCGAGCTCGCGCCTCCACCCCGCCGCCGCTACCTCCCCTTCTCGTTCCCCGGGGTTGGGCGACCCCCGCCGTGGCGGGGCCTGACCGGCCTTGCCGATCCCCAAATCCAATCTTCCCGTCCGTCGATTCCATCAACATTCCACGACCCCCGAACACATCTTCCGTTCCCTCCTCGACCTAGTCTCTCATCTCGCAACCAATCGCCATTGAAGACGTCCTTGAGAGCTTCGAGCTCGAGCGCGAGCGCACCAGCTGGGTCCTCCTCCTCTTCTGCTATTTCTCCTCCTCCTCATCCTTCTCCTCCGGGGCTCTACTCTTTTCAGAAATTTATCGCTGGGCGAGGCTGGCAGTACCCCGCCGCGGCGAGGTCGGCCTCGCCTTGGGTCTGCAAAGCCGGCCACGACCGGGCCCCGCGGACCCTGGTGAGGCCTCGGCGGGGATTGCCCGACTCCAGTGAACCCCCCGGGCCCCCTTCGTCGGCCATTGCTGGCAAGTGGTGGGGCGGCGGCTAGGGCTCACACCCTCGCCGCTCAATAGAAGGGATCCCTTCCCGCTCAATAGAAGGGATCCCTTCTTTTTTTTCTTTTGTTGCTTTTATTTAGCTTTTTTTTTTTTCGATTTTAGATTATGTGAAATATATATAGGTTTTTTTTTAATGCTGACAAGGATATCCGTCAACCCACGTGTGTGCCGTTTATGACCTATAGTGAACCATATCGAATTTAACACTGAAATAAATATTTTTTTAAAAAAATTAATATTTAAGTAAGCCGGTGAAAAATATTAACACTAAAATGATCGTCGTACATAAATATTGATATTTCTAATGTTATTCTGAATTTTTTACATGTCGATAGTGCTCCGGCAACCGCTATCATGATGCTCTCGTCATCCTTGTCTGCGGTGGAGCTCAACATGCTTAAGAGATTTCCCATTCGCTTTGGTAGGACTCTCCAACTTGGACTCCTCTTACTTTGCTTCCAGTTCAGTTCCGGCGATACTCGAGTCGATGCTGATCCCTGACTTTTGCAGCGTTGTGTCCCTTGACAATTTTGGATATCAACCGGTTCCTGGAGACATTTCTATGTAAGGAAACTGATTACGTTCTTGAGAAGAGCTTCCCTCACAGTATTCTTCCTGGATGGTGTAAACTTTGGTAGTGCTCTCACCATGGGTAATCCTACTCCTCCCTGCCTTTCTCCATTCGTAGAATTCAAACTTCAGAATACTTCTCGTCGCCTCCTTAGCTCGTAAGATTTGTTAGGGCGCGGATTTCTGCTCCAAAAATACTTCTAGAGCAGAAAGAGTTTGTTAGCGGGTAACAAACTCTTTTTACCGTGCAAGAAGCTTCTATATATGAGTCTATGAAAGCAAGACCAAGTAAAGCAGACCAGGAAAAAGGAACTGTCTTAACTAGGAAGGTTCAAGATGTCATTTCCTCAATAGAGATTGGCTCAATCCAAGCTTCAAGACATAAGAAAAAGGGCTTTGGCAGAAGCCACCCATCTTGCTTCTAGATTACTTTGACAATTCTCATGTGATTAAACAGCTACAACAGAAACCAAAGAACATAGGACCATTTAGTTTCATACATCATCGCATCACAAAAAAGATAGAACTCTGATTTGCAATGAATATTGAGAGTACTACGCATCCAACAGCGCCGCAGGGGAAGACAACCGAGTCTTACGTCCTACCAGAGGCCACCTCGCTAAAGCCCCTCCTGATATCATCAAAATTCATTGCGCAGGAACAGCACAACTGATACGCTTCTATTGAGGTCATCTCACAGTCGCACATTTTTTTAGCAAAGAAAATGCTTAATAAGTTATGAGACTTCAATCATACAGATGTTAGGCTTCTGTAAGTCTCATGTAATCAAACAAGTTGATGGTCAACATGGATGTTTTCACCAGGTTTTAGTGCAATTAGACTGTTGCATTAATGTACAACCTGAAAAAATTTCTAGTTGGATTAGGAGTCTTCTCTTTTCTGGTTAAGGATTCTTCTCCTAGTTCTTCTGGTCTAATTTCTCCTAGTTGACTTGGTAGTATCTCTAGAGAGATATGTCCCTGAATTCTATTTTAAGTAATGTTTATGCTTCTTAAGGTTTCATGTTTCAAGTTGGAGTAGAAGTCTATATATGTGTTTTTAGTTCTTCTGATTCCATAGTGACTGAAGACCATTATTTAACCAAATGTTTACTTTGACTTATGTAATGCAATTCTCTGCTTGGTATGATGTTTATTCAATCCCAGGATGTGATGTGTAAGGAGCTTGTAGGCGTGATTCTGAAAGTAGCTTACTGGTTGTGACGTATAGTTCATTGTGATTTATCTTCAAGTCATCGAGTTAGCTTTTACTTATTTGGGACTCATTATCCAGCATTAAGTTCTCATTAGACTTATCTCTCAAGAGTCTATGCAGAAGTGCAGAGAAAATAGGCCTAATTACATTAACACTTGGTCCAGGCCGCACAACATGAACAGGTGCTCAGTTGCTGAACCTCACAACCCAAAGTTGATCATAACTATTGCCTAAAAATTAGTAAGCTCGCATTTTTCAGCCAGCAGAACCGTGCGGGCATGAGTGTCTTCCTAGGCAGCAAACAAAAAGTCTAATGGTATTTCCCATTCGATCATCTCGAAGAAGGTGGCGTAAAAATGACGCATAATTTTTGTTCTGACAAGTCCACCGTTCCAAAGTTCATCTTTACTACTGCCGTAGAGCTAGAAATGGTGCATCCCCTCTAAAAGAAGGGGATGGAAGAAAAGTAAAGTGCCTTAGATTCCTCTATCCTTCCCACGCTAGCCCAATGACGTCCTGCATAGTTTTTGCTTCTTCCTACCTCATTTTTCAAGATCTCTCACTAATTTCAAATTACAATTAAGCCATCCTAATGGATAAACAGAAGAAAATATGCAGGTACATGTTCCCAGCCCATGAAGGCACAGACCAATCGACAAAGATAGAGGTTGCACATGAGATGAGTTTACCTCATATCTCTAGTATTCATCATTTATATTGCAATCTGCTAGCACTTTGGAATAGTTTGTGACGTTTTAGGCTTGTATCTACTTCAAGAGTAGCACAAAAGTTGGTATATCAAGTACACTAGTTCAAGGGAAAAAATTGACATCGCTAGAACTCAAAATCTTTTAAATTACCAATCAGTTGTGAGGTACAAAAATTGCATTAACTTTTCATTACATCGGGCAGGTCGGCCGATAGCAAAGGCTTGACTGACCTGTTACACATGAAAGAATGATACATTACGCCAAATAATTTTGCATGAGAAAGTGATAATTGGAAAATCCAAGTCTCATCTTTTGCAGTCAACAAGCTTCCAAGTCTCATCTTTTGCAGTCAATAAGCTTGAATTTCACCTGCATTAGGACTTGATCTTATCTATCCATAAGACAAATATGGATAATAAAAGAAAAAAACAATGAGAACTTCTACAAGAAGATCAGAACAATGGAGAACATAGTATGACGAAAAGCTCCTAAGAATGAAAAATACAGAAACAAACATCCTACCTAGATGAACTAATTGTGACTGCCTTTGAGGCTTTACCTCCAGATGAGGAATCTTCGATGGATTGAGATTCAGAATTGATGGTAATATTTCCTACACCAACTTCCATCGCCTCCCTATCATCTTTATCCTTGGTAAACTTCGCTGAATTGACAACTTCAGTTGCCCGATTTTGATTAGAAGGAACAGAAGGCTCCAGCAAACGAGGGCCTGCATTAATCCATGGATGTAGAAGGCATTGCGCAGCAGTTGGTCGCTTCTCAGGAACAAAGTCCAGGATGGGAACCAGAAAGTCGGTCATTTCATCGGCATCTTGCTGATTAAGTTCATATTTCTCAAGGAGAACCTTGTTCAATGACCAGAACCGCAACCTCCGGATATGTCTCAAGTCACCATATCTATTAAAGAAGTCTCTAGAATACCGACCACCAAGAGCAATCTAATATGGGACACAATGCAAGGTGTTAGATGCAATGTGTCTGTGAACATAGGATGCAAAATATTTGGAGAGAGACAATCTCACCTTGCGAGGCATCATTCCTAGGAGCTCCATCATCAATGCCAAGTGGTCCTAAGACAGATCATTTAGCATCAACAGAAGTGAACTATACTCCAAATTAATAAGCTAGCTTAGTTGAAAACAAACTAGGATAGTCAAAAATCTATAGCTACGATACTCTACATTCTTGTTCATCTTTTTAGGATAAAAATCTATTAGATAATGATTATTTATTTAAAAAAAAAGAGCCCAGAGGCTATAGAATTCATCATAGTCAACGAATCTCAAGGAGAATATTGCTGAAATGAAAGATACGTATGATAAGTCCAACTCTTTTGTTATTCAAAAAAGTGAAATACATATTCACTCAAATCCCCTCCTTAATGAATATTTAGGTTGTTAAGCAGCCCAAAAGCACCTAGAACAGTTTTTTTCTTCAAGAAACTTCGCATACATAATTTTAATAGTCGGTGAAAATGCTCTCTGCTTCACGGGAAAATTAATGTGTTTGTGCAATGACATTTTTTAAAGTACCTCAACAATAACATGTTAAATCCACAGAAACAATGCCATCCAATGATTTTTTAAACCTTCATAACAAAGGACGATTACTTGCAGCATGCAAATAAACAGAAAGGAAGTCAATGTCTCTGGCGAACAAAAGATCTACAAATAAACATAAATAGTTCCAGAGGATGCCATACCTCATCCCTATCAAAGTTGTCACCACTGTGAGGATCAAAAAGTACGTCACCGGTGGCAAGCTCAAAGCAGATACAAGCAAAAGACCAAAGATCGGCTGAAGTAGAATACTTAGATCCAAGTATGACCTCTGGACACCTGTACTGTCTTGTTTGGATGTCATTTGTAAACTGTTTGTAAGTCCAACACGCATTGCCAAAGTCAACCAACTTGCATTTCAGGTCTACAGAAGCCAGCAGCTTCTGCCTCGCAGAGCGACTACCCCTCTTACCACCTCTCACGTCGGAATCCTTTATTCCTCCAGACTCTGTCGATTTCGAAGGACTACTGGGTTGATCTTCATTAGCCCCCAAGTCGGATTTTGTGTTCTGACAAGTGTCGTTTGCAGCAGACGTTTCAGCAGTCAACTCAGCTTCCACAGAAACTTTTTTCTCCACACAGACCTGAGCAGCTCTCTTTGCCTTTTGCCTGATCTTTTTCTTCTGATTTTTAGTCAGGCTCCCATTCAAAGCTCTGACATCTTTACCAACCCCAGCTAAGGAAACATTATTTTCCTTACTGTTAGGAAGGATGAGAGGGGTACCCGATTTTCTGGGATCCTTCAACGGGTCGATCATCGTTAGCAACAAAATGTTCTCCGGCTTCAGATCAGTGTGTATGATGGATAGCTGCCTATGCAAGTAATCCAAACCCACCAAGACATGAAAGCAAATTTCCTTTACCATATGAAGAGGAAGTCCACGGTAATCAGTGTATTTAATGAGAGTCAAAAGATTGTCCCCCAAGTACTCAAAAACCATACAGACATGCTGTCCATTTGGACCTGAATGTTTAAAGTGGTCCAACAGTTTCACCACGCATTTTTTATCATCCGGGTCTCCTTCCGCAATCTGTTGCAAGATGGTTATCTCATCCATGGCAGCCTCAGTGTAGTGTTGAGCACTCTTTTGCACTTTCAGAGCGACATATTGCTGGCATTTCAACAATTTGGGCAACAAAAGGCAGAAAAATAAGAACCATTCGTCAGAAAATTCAAATCTGTAGGCTAGAGAGAACCTAAAGGAGCAGGGACAAGAAATTATGACCAATAGCGGTGCCACAGGTGTATTTGCTTGAAATTTTTTGGGGAAAGCTCAAGTTTCAACAGGGCACATAGCATATGAGGAACTCATTCTCTAACCAATAACGTCCAATTACATTAATTTCTTCAGTCTCTAGTGTAATTTCCTCCAGCTAGTCTGTTGCGATCTTCACTAGCAGACATAAACCAAACACACGCACGCACACAAAATGACTTCGTTTTACTATCAAGTATCTAGCTATACTTCAGTCTGTGTCATTCCCTCTCACACTTAGAAATGGAGCAAAGCACACAAAACAAGTACGTCGCCATTCCACGAACGAGAGAGAGAGAGACGTACGGAACTCTGCGTATCCCAAGCGAGCCAGACGGTGGAGAAATGGCCCCAACCGAGCTTGCTCTGGACGACGTATCGGCCGCCCTTAAAGGCGTCTCCGATCCGAACCGCGTGGTAACCGCCTCGCCTGTAGTCCTCCGTCCCTTCGTCCTCCGAGGTGTAGCAGTCGTCGCTGCTCTCGCAGCTCCGGTCCTCCTCCTCCGCCTCCTCCTGCTGCCGCCGCCGCTCCTGCTTCTCCGCCATTCCGCCCTCCTCCCTCCAAAGAAACCAAAAGAGAAAAACCCACAAAAAAAAAAAGTCCCAATCAGGGGGAAAAAAAAACTCCTCGGCGATTCCGGTCCTGGACGAGGTTCCCTAGGATCCTCGACAGCTCAAACGGAGGCCCTGATTCGGCGACGACGACGAAGACGAAGGAGGAGAAAATTTCTCGGGGTGAGTTGTAGGTGTCTTGTCGCGGAGTGAAGTTATCGGAGTTTAGGTCAAGTGATCTCCTCTGTGATTGTTGCTCGTGCCTTCTTGAGATTTGACAAGTAATCGGGGCGGCCCGTGAGAATTCGGGTCGGGTCGTTCTTTATCCCGGAGTGCTTTGGGCCCCACCCGCAGGTTGAGGTGCATCCTTGTCAATCGTCGGGTGGTGGCCTCCCACCGTCTGATCTGTAAAGGCCATGTGGGCTTGGGCCGGCTTCGCTCGACGTGCTGCACATGCGGTAATCAAATTCAAATGTGATCCGATTAAAATTTGGTTTTGAGTTTTATCCACGTTTAAACACGATTAATTGAGATGATTAACGAAAAGTGGAATTTTACCTGTTATATTGCCAAAACCTTCTAATAATTCCATACTATTCCATATTTGGTATGAAATTAGCAAAATAAAAAACGAGATAGAATCGTGAACTCATCATTTTAATGTTCATTAGTCAAATTTAAGAGATCAATTGGAGAATATATTTAACGCTTTTCGCTTGGTGGTCTTGTTCTTTGAAATTTAAACTCGATAAAAGACAAAATTTTGGGACAACAAATTAATAAAACAATGTTTATCGGTCCAATAGAAGCCACGTGGCAAAATTATGCCCCGTGACAATCACAAAAACAAAGTGAAATGTCATATGACCATCACAAGGGTGAAAAAAATCCCGGACTTATGCTTTTAACAATAGATCATAGAATAGACATGACACGATAAGTAGACACGTAATTTTTTTTTAGGTTATGAATACTCGCCAAGCATGATTTACGAAAGATTTTTCTATTTTGTTTGTATTAATTATACATGAAGTCAAGGGGTTGAAGATTTTTTATTTTTTTTTTGCCTTTGCTTCATTAATGAGCAAATGGAATTCGTTAGCAAGCGTTCCGGTGGCACCCATTAAGTGATTGGATGAGAAAATATTGTAACTTTTAATGCATTAATTGTTCTAATGAAGTTGTGTAATAGGTATTTTTAAGTGGACCTTTTTTTCCTATACAGCATAAAGTGGACGATTAGGGGAGGCCTATATATTTGTCCGAACCGGTCCTATAAAATCTATATCTTCTTTCTAACTAAATACCCACGTGAGAATACGTCTAAAAGGTCTTCGGACCCTTTTATCACTCGGGTCGGGTTGAGCGGGGTCGAGGCCCGAGGGTCGGGAGATCGATGGTCAAGTCTAATCTAGCAAATATACTTCACAAGTGAATCGAGAGAGCAGGTTTGTTAGCTGAATTCCCAAGCTCTCTAGTTAATTGTAGTGTTGGGAGACGTACGGAGTTTCCCCTTATTTTTCTCATTTAAAGAAAAAGGACTTCAGTTCAGAGTTTCTTTTTTTATTTTATTTTTTTGTTCAAATATTCGAAATTTCAGTGCAAAGCTCAAAAGCCCCACCATTAGCTTTCTAAATATCGATTGACGTGCGTTGGAAGTGATGAAAGTTGACCAGCCACCCACCATTTCCGAACGTTGTGGCAAATGAGCTGGACACACTCTCTCTCTCTCTCTCTCTCATTTTTCAAATATCCCTTGAATTTTTGTGAAATTGTCAAATTACCCCCACAATTGTACAAAATGTATCGAATAGCCCCCAAAGAGCAACCAAATGTTAAAAGAGTTATGCCGTCGAGATCCATGTGCCTCTTCATGTTCAATAACCCTAATTTCATCTCCCAATTTGTGTGACAAAGATGATGGAGATGGAGGCGGCGGGGCGGTCACGCCAATGCCAGCTATTATCGCCGTGTTAGCAAAGAGAGAGAGAGAGAGACGAAGGTGGCATCTGTTGTTATTGCCGTCACCGCCATTCTAAACGAGGCATTATCAAGGGGGGGGGAGAGAGAGCAAACCAACTTCAAAGCAAATCAGGTTACACTAACGAACGATCTCTTCTCTAACAAAGCCAAATTGTCATTGACTTATCTATTACCCGAATGATCCAAAGAACGGTTCTCATAGCAGTGAAAGAAAACCCCCTCATTGCCTTGGAGCAGTGTCCCCTAGGACAGGGGATCCCCTACAATCTCAGCCATCCATTAATTTTCCCCCATAAAAGGAGGGGTGGAGGGTTGAGATTACAGGGATCTGAATCCCGCTGCATTAGCCTCCTCCATGTGCAAGCTCCTAGAATTTGATGTAGGACAACTAATGTATAGTTGCCTGGAAAAACGTGATCAAGTCATTTAGTTATATTTTCGGACAATTTTTCTATTTTAAAAAATTTATAATTATCTTTAGGCGCAATATTTGACTTGATTACTTTTAAATTAGATTTGATTTGATTCGTTTTAAAGTTATCTTGCGTAATTCTGTTTCCTTCTAGGAGTACTATCTATATAAATGACGTACACCTCTTTATAATTTAAAGACTATCATCAATTGAATTCAGATTATTTTGTGGAATTATTTTTCAGTTATCGTTACCATGTGTCATTTGGTATCAGAGCGAGGTTTATTCTTGCAACAATATCTCATAACGTGAATCGATATACCTCCTTAACTGAGGGCCATCTTGATGAGCCTATTATATGGAAGGCGTTTACCCAGTTTATCAAAGAAACTCGACGAACTCTGCAAGACCGCAAACGGACGATGCAAGAATTGCTTGCACTACCCAACAATTGTCTGCAAATCCAAACCACACACCTGACGTTCTTCCAGCCGAGCGAATTCCTATCGCTCGTGATCCCAAAGTAGCTATGAATCGTGGGACAAATCACCGACATCACCAACAAAGACAACCAGCCTATGTCGAGGATTTTAAAGAAGAGGATTTCTAGGACATGTCTATTCGTGGAGTTTGCCGTTATGGAGGATTCCAAGGAGAGCATGTCTGCGGGAGTCATCAACATAGGGGAGACCGACGATATTCCGAACAATATCAATTGAATGTTGGTCTCTCTACCTTCAATGGTAATTTAGCTATCAAAGACTTTCTTAATTGACTCTGGGAGGTTGAGGAGTTCTTTGAAGCTTACGGAGATCGATAAGGACTACCAAGTAAAACTCGTGGAGAACAAGTTGAGACGTGGCGCATTGGCCTGATGGGAGTAAATGCAAATATCCCAATGCCGATAAGGAAAAGCTCCCATCCGAACGTGGAGACGAATGAAACAAATGTTAAAGACTTGATTCTTTTCACCTGATTATGAACAAAACTCGTTAAATTCAAACCACTCACTAAATTCTTTGTGTACTTATTTCTCCTATTCTCCCGCCAACACCTACAAAACTCCTAAGCCAGCCAGTCTTGCAGAGCGGGCCCATGTAAACGTTGCCCGAGAAGTGGTTTAAGCAAAACTAGATGTATTAGACGGCGATGACGTTGGAGCTGGTGACCACGAACATGGCCCGCTTGCTCCAATAGGGCAAGCAAGGCACAAGCAAAACGAATCAAGTCAAGAACACGAGCTTGCCCTTGGCGACGTTTTCCAGACGGCGGCGTGAATGCCGATGTGTGAGATGGATGATTAGGATTCCACCGCGTTGGATGACGAGGCGCCGATTTTCGACCCCGATGCAAATGGCCTGGTGATGGGCCATTTTGCAGCTGAAGAGGAAGAAGGTGTGTGTAACAACAGTGGCGATTGAAGCACGGAGAAGGTCGATGAGACCATCGACCCGGAGCAATTGGTGGTATTGACGCACGATCAGCACAACAATCATATTAAAACTGCCACGAACAATTTTGATGTTGGGACTTACACGCTGCAAGAAGGCGATAATCCTTCTCAATCTGGCAGCATAGTACTCTTCAAAGTCAACGCTGGTTCAGGCCAACTTGATCTATTACATTGTCTACAATCCACTGGTCTTTTTTGATATCAAATGGAGCCATGTTGAAGCTAACATAGGACGTCCCTTGTTGGCACAAGCTGACTCGGATGGTTATGTCAAAATTCATGGCTTGGAGAGTTATTCGGATGGACCGGAATAAAAAAGTCTTGTCTTGAGGGAGGACACCAGCGAAAAAATAAGTTCTTCTATGTGCATATGCTTGGATTGGAATCCTTCAGCTACATCGATAGTAGTGGGGCTTTCTGATGGCTCTGGGTCACTATTATCTCACTCTTAGATGAAAATTAAAATCGAGCGAGCATTGAACGCACAAGATTTTGAGATGTGGGCAGTTTACTTCGATAGGAAAAGGAAGATGAAGAGGCACTTAAGGTACAAGAAAAAGCAGATCCAATCACGACGAACTCGAGGACGAGTTCTTTTGAAGAAGATAAGAAATGATGTAAGACAATTAGTGTGTAGTTGCTTGGAAAAATATGATCGAGTTATTTAGATATTTTTTTGGACGGTTTTTCTATTTTGTGCAATATTTAGCTTGATTACTTTTAAATTAGATTTGTTTTAGTGTTATCTTGCGTAATTCTATTTCTTTTTAGGAGTCTTATCTATATAAAGTACGTACATCTCTTTGTAATTTAAAGAATATCTATCAATTGAATTCAGATTATTCTGTAGAATTGATTTTCAGTTATCGCTACCACCTTGTGTAGAACTCCACAACTTGTTAACTTTCCACCAATCATCAAGTTCGAAGACAACATATTTCTCCTTGAACTCCTCCACGGACGTTCCATGGAGTGAGTTCGCTGCCCCTCCACCTCTTGCGGTGGTGGTGTCCAAAGTACGCTACCACTGTCGGGTTAACACGGCGACGCCGGCCGCATGATGCCACGTCGGAACACGGTGGCATCGGCCATCGCCAACGCCATCTCTCCTTCGTACTGCTTTAAACCGTGCCCTTCTCCGTCTCGAAAGGAGCTGCTACTTCCACTGCCAAAATTAGCTGGGAAATGTGACGGACCTGAGATTTTCATCGCCCATTGACTTTTGAATGTTTAATTTTTTACTGAAAAAAAAAAGGAACTAAGCGGAAAAAATTCTTTTGAGATTTGATTCAAATGAAATTGATTTACATGTTGGATTTTCGGGTCAAACTTTTTTTTCTGAATTCCACTGCGGCTGTTTTTTTTTTCTTTTTGTTCCTCCTATCTAATAGGAATTGGCGGCCAATTTAATTCGAATTAGTCATTCAAAAGATCATTTCAATTGAAAGAAATTTTGGGGTATCGTTGTCGTTCGGTGAAAAATGAACAATTTAAAAGATTTTTTTTTAACAAAAAAAAAATAGTTGAATCGCTTACGGAAATGAATGGTTTTTCATGCACTTAAAACATAAATTGTTATCCATAACCTGCGTGCTCTACATTAAAATCGAGCTTAGATAATCCAAGTTAGAATTGTCGTGAAAGAATAGATGGTCTTCATGAAAGCTACCGATGTTCTTCTCCGCTTGCGACTAGAAAGCATCTAAACTACAGCAGACTAAGCTTCATCATCACAGAGCAACCGGCGTGATGATATCCATTTGGCTTCAAAATAGCAAGAGAGAGCTAGCAACTTGGATTGGATCCCGCGATTCCTCATCCTTCCCAAACGTTAACGATCCAGATGAGCAAAGATGCGCACGCGAGAGGCGCATGGCTCACAGCTGTCTGAAGCTTTTTTCCCGAACGTCGGTCTGCCTTCCGGGCGATCCGACGAGACAGGATCGGTCTTCCGAGATGAACTGTTTAGTGCCTTATGCTTGCCAAACGATTGCAAATTATCACAGTTGATAGTTCGACCGAGAGAGACTCGTGGACAAGGTAATTGGGTACAATTCGTTAATTAGGACATTAATCTATTTTTGACGAGTTATAATTAGTTGATGGAAAATTATGAAAACTTTTCGTCCAAGAAATTTATGTAGCCCATCAGATATGTGGGCCAAAAGACCTCTGCAACAGGCTTGAAGCTACTTCACAGTTTCACACCAAGCTATAAAGAAAGCTGAATTAAAGTTTTTGACTAACTCCGAAGGTCTATTGTAGTTCGACAAAAGGCCACAGCAAGAGGGGGGCAACTCCCCCTTCTTCTTCCTAAACGCTACCATGATCAGTCCCTAGTATTACCCTAATAAAAAAAAGCTTTTAATTAAACGCTCATCAAGCTTCGAGTCAGAGGTTACAGTGTTATGGGTATGATGATGGCAGGACGCCCCAGTAGGAGTTGGACTCGTAGTCCTGGAGGGTGAACAGCTGGTAGCTCGAGCCCGCGAGGTGGTGGTGCTGGGTGGTCGAGGCCGTCGGCGTCGCTCCCCCTCCTCCACCCGCCACCCTCGGGAGGTCACTGCAGTGGCGAACCTCGCCGGAGTAGCGAGTGCTTTCCACCGTCTCGTCGCCGGAGATGTCGGTGTAGCCGGTGGAGGCTTGCTTCTTCTTCGCCGCTTGGATGTCGTTCACCATGGCTTTCAATCTTGAGACCTTTGTGGGGGGAGGCCGGATTAGTTGAGAGATTAGTGTGTTGTCACACACTATGAGAAGTAATTATGTATCATTTTCACATGAAAGAACTGTTTCTCAAATGGTAAATTTCACAGATAAGCCGTTTTATAGTTATATTTATACGATTTTTTGGCATGTGCATGGATTGCATTTTGAGAGGGAGAGAGAGTAAAATGCTCGTTTTGCATCCTCATTCGCAAAAGCAGTACCTCCTCTTGGAGCCTCAGCTTCTCCCTCGAGACGGCGTCGAACTCCAGCTTGAGGGCGTCGTAGAGGCGCTCGAGCTGCTTGGTCTTCCACCGGGCCCGGCGGTTCTGGAACCAGATGGTGATCTGGCGTGGCTGGAGCCCGAGCTCGCGCGACAGCCGCATCTTCCGGTCCGGGTCCAGCTTTATCTCCTCCTGGAAGCTCCTCTCCAGCATCTCCAGCTGCTCGCTCGTCAGCTTCTTCTTCTTGTCCATCGCCGCGGCTGCCACCGCGTCGCTCTGGGCCGCCTCGGCCATCGAGGAGGAGGACGGCAGGTGGTGGTGGTGGTGGTGGTGCTTCAGCTCCATTCCTGCTAACGACGAGATGCATAATGCTGGTGTACTGCCATATGTTCGCATTGTGGGAGACTCGGAGAGACATCAAGAATGCAACAGCTCACACTCACATATTATTTTCTCTCAAACTTTGGTGAATAATCGTTATTCTCCAAATAAAAGAAAAAATTTGGTGCAATTTCCCCAGATACGTATCTATGGAAGATCTCATTTACCCTCATTAGAAAGAATGCTTCTTTTTGAAACGCAATAATTGCCCGCAAATGGAGGTTTCCTCTTTCGCCCTCCTTTGTTTTTTGCTCTTCTTCTTAAGGAAAGGTGGTGGTTATGCTAATTATGCATACGTCCTCTTGAACTGAAAAGCCATTACAATCTTGTCCACAAGATGCAGAATGATGCATTCAAACTGAAGTCGAAAACGATTTGCGAAAGGAAAGCTCGGAGAGGAGAAAAGGGAAATTGATGCGCTGAGAAGAAACGTACCAGGAGGGTATTGGGCGAAGTTGGGGTTGAGGAAACCAATGGAAGATTCAGGGAAAGAGACGTTACTGAAGCTTCTCAAGTCGCCATGCCAATCCATCTCTCTTCTTCTTCTTCTCTGTCTCCTCTTCGCTCCACGCAGACCCGCAGCAGCAGCAGACACTCTTTCAACTCACTGAAGCGAAACAGCAGAATCCACGTTGTGTTTTATATCATGGCCGAACGTAGAGAGAGAGAGAGAGTTGGACCACAAGAGGGGAAGAGAGAGAGAGAGAGAGAGAAGAGAGGAAGAAGGCGTGGCAGAAAATGGTGGGGGAAGAAGACAGCAGGCTTCTGATTCTTGCGACTCCTATTACTTCTCTTTTGGGGTACAACAAAGTGAATACGTGGGTTTAGAAGCTGTCACTGTATCACTGTATCACTCTGACTTTGACAAAGAAGAAGCACCGTCTGCCTGTTAATCCCAAAAGACTTAACGGGTCGAATACGCCCACAAAACCCGTTAAGCCAATACCCGTTTCCGAAACAAAACCATGGTGCTCGGACGTAAGAAAACCCATCTGTCTAAGATAATACAGTGATAGAGAGGATGGGGCACAATTACAATCAAGAGCAGGTGCAAGCACCACGCCTATGTCGGTTAATTTTTCCATCGATCGCGCATTCGATTGGCGGGTTATGAAAAAAAAAAAAACAGACACGACCCGCTTCCCATTTTAGTTGGACTTACATGTGGTCATTAGATCTAAACTCGTGACTCCCCCAACCGGAGACATAAGATACCTCGGTTTGGGTTTTGTTTTGTTCTGACCGGTGTTTCGATTGGTGGATTACAAGCATGGAGCTCGCCCACGTCTGTTTGCGCCATGTTTTCCTCCGTCTCTGGTTGAAATTAACTCCGTCCAATCATAACTCTGATTGACGAGTCATAAACATGGTCCCTAGCCTATTCGGAAAAAATAAATAAATAAATAAATAACGTAGATTAATAATTCTTAATCAAATTTTATATGGAATTGGCTTAAATAATCGCGCGTGAGAGCTCTGGAATAAGACTCTAGTAATTTTATTCATATGAAACTCAACAGACACAGTGTGCAAAGTTAAATACGTATAAAAAACATTCATTTCAAAGTTATTCAGAAAACTCAATATATGGTGACCATTATAGTGGTTGAATATAAATGGATACCGAAACATTAGTTCATCGTAATCACTGAAAATACGTCGATTCTATTTGAGCTTCATAAGGGTACGGAAGGATCTTCTTCTTCTGCTGCTGCTTTTTAATTTTTATTTTTTTTTTTGGGTTGGGACTAGTGAGACACATGTATATGTGTAAGTGTAACTCTCACTTTTGGGGAGCAACAAAGTTGATGTCGATGAAAGAGATAGAAGGGAGACTACTTTGTCGGCTAGAGAAAGGAGGGCAGGCAGGCAGGCAGGCACAACAATTGTGTGTGCGTGTGACAAGATAGAAACTTAAAGTGGGATCAAATGTCTCCATCAATTTGGTCCCCAACAACGACTCCCTCTCCTTCCTCTCTTCTGAATTTTGCTGCGCCTAACGCGCCCCTACAGCACGACTGGAGCTTGACCCGCTTCCACAGTCTTCCCCTACGTTTATATCCAATCTCCTCCTCCCCCTCCTCCTCCCCCGTTTGTATGTCGTGTATGCCACTTTATATTGTACTGTACAGTACGTATAGGTCGAAGATGGGATTCGACGAACCATTGTCTCTTTACGGACATTTGATGCACGTAACGTGTGTGTTTTGATAATGTGATGTCTGTCGGGGGGCACATCCATGCCCGCGCCACTGATTGGGGATGTGGCGGGGCAGGCTTTGCGCTTGGAAATATCGGCCGTTGCCTCGCACAGAGCGACCGGGGCCTAAAGTTTTAGACGCGCTGGCCGAGGATACTTTCATCGCCTCCTCTTGCGTGCCGGTCGAATCAAAACTGTATTGACTAGAACGCGTGCGGAATTGAAATGGGAGCCACGCATGCAAACCATACTATGGTACTGTATTAGAACGCCCAAAAAAAAAAAAAAAAAACCTGAAGCCCATCATAAGTGAAAAGAGATTACATGCATGTATATAAAACCTCATAGACGTGCGACACAGGATGTTTTAAGTTGGAGTAACCTTGAGGGTTGTGATTATCATTTTGAGGTAGAACTTTATCCTATGCATGTGACTGAAACGGTTTGCGTGCATTCCTATGAATTGATGAGTTAAACGATCTAAATACTCAGTGTTATGAATTTTTTCTTTTAATAATGTTGTCTATTTCGAGTTTGGATCCTAATCGACCAAGTCGCTTAAAGTTTATGGTAAAATGTTATTTTTGGCTATTGAGCTTTGTTCTTTTTTTTCCTAATCAAGTCCTTCGACTCTTGATTCGTCTAATCAAGTATTTGTACTTGCACGATTTTTCCATTCAAGTTCATCAAGCTCCAAAAAATTTTAACTGGAGCCGACGTGCCGATTGGAGCCTCCGAGATTTTTATTTTTATTTTTACCAGAAAAGTTCGAAAGCAGTGTCCTTGTCGAGATGTTGCTCATGGTTCGACTCTAATGGTTTTCCATCTTCCAGGGTCTCTTCGATACCTCCGCGTCGGCTGATAGATCGAGATGAGCGATATTCTATCGTGCCGGACTCTTGTTGCCGCCACCAGATACGACTTCTTTGATCGATCGGATCCGGAAGCCGGAGGGACTTGATTAGGCAGATTCCAAAGTTAAAGGATTTGATTGCGAAAATCACGAAGCTCGGGGGACCAAAAGCGGACCTTTTTTTTTTTTAAACCATATTGATATACCAATATGTACGGGAAGCGCTCAGAATGAAATTCACCTCATTTTTCACCATACACTTTAGACAAAGGCCGGTGCATTATTGCTTTGGTCTGACACACGTAGATCATTTCATCTCCTCATGGCTCAACAGCAAGAAAACGAGTCCGCACGAAATTTAATAAAATTTGGCATCAATCGGATGGCTATATAGCTATACACAATGTGTGTGTGTGTGTGTGTAGAGGCTGCAATATTCTAGCTTCAACATCAATCAGGACGGGCATTATTACAATTTCCTTAAAAGAAAAGTGAACAGCCGAATATTATAGTACGTCAAATTTAATGTTTTTTGACCAGCTAGATGCGAGTCATGTCGTGGTGAATTTTTTTCTATGTATCTTCGTTCAAGTCGAGTGTTTCTGTAATTTTAATTTAGAATTTGGGCCACCCGAGGACGGATTATACTAAAGAATTAATGGAGCCAAAATTATTATAATTGGCTTGTTTCAATAAAAATCACTTTTACGCTATTTACGCGAATATTTACAATGAGATGAAGTAAGCGCGTTTAAGTTTTCTAATTATTAGAAGAATGAATACATATATAGAACAACAACAAACTTTAATATACTACTTTTATAACCAAAAAAAAAAATCCACTAGATAAAAAGGGCTGTAAAGATATATTTCTAGTAAAAAATTATAAACAAGCAAGAATAGCTTTTTTTAAGAATTAGCTTTTTAGATTTATATATAAATGGAAAATATATGTTACGTTGTAGATATGTATTTTATATTGTAATTGAAATCTCATGTGAAATTTTTGAACATGTAATTGGGTTAGCATTGAACCAATAATTCCTTTTGAGCAATAGTTATGACAAGACGAAGCTAGTTGTTGTTTGGGAAATTGTATATTTCACATAATTTTCAGCAGTTATTAATGGGCAAAAGAACACTGGAAATGTCAATATTTGTGTGCAGCGCTCACTTTAATACCAATAATTTTTTTGGATCGCTTGAGTGCCAATTTAAACAAAAAAAAAATGGTTATTTCAGTGTCAACTCCGATGATCTTCACCCAAAATTATATGTGGCGCCTACGTGGCTTGTTGGAGCATCCTAGTCAACAAAACAAATCAATAAAGAAAAGTCCACATAATATTGAAAAAACTAAAAATAAGCTTAAAAAAAAGTGCAGTTGCAGCAGTGGGAGCTGTGACCCTCGCTGTGGCCGCCCACCATCATTGGCCAATGATGGGTGGGGTGGGGGGTAGGGTCACCGAGCGCCGATAACCCCCTCCGAGGCGTCGCAGACCCCACAGCGAAGCTCGATCTAGCCCAAATTTGGGCGAGACCAAAATCACCCAACTGCAACTCGTCCAGCCACGGTGGGGCTCGGCGAACCCCTAGTCACTCCCCCACCCATCACCAGTCAGGATGGATGGGCAGCAATGGCCCTAACCGCTGTAACTGCATGTTTTTTTAATGTTATTTTTCTATTTACTTTTATTTTTATAAAAAAAAAAACTTAATTTTTAGTTTAAAAGTCCACGTGGTGTTCATGTGGACTGAATTTTAAAAGAAAAATTGCCACTTGGATGCCATGTGGACAGACTTTTAAAAAAGAATTTCATATAATATTAAGAAATTAATATAAAAAACGTCACGTGTACTATTTCGCTAGAATTGACACTTAAGTAAACTTTTTTGGCTGGTTTTGGCACTTAAGTTATTCAAAAAAAATATTAGCACTAAAATAAGCGTCGTACATAAATATTGACAAATGTATTTTTGCCATTATTAATGTATGTATGCACTGATACATTAACATTAGAAATAACAAATAGCTTTTTGGGAGTTTTCATCCACTATTTTATTCAACCTCTTTGGATTTCGAAACCATTCAAAGATATTGGTCGATAGAAGCCAATTTGAACAGCGCAAAATGATAGCAAACTATGATAACCCTGAACTGTATAATTAGAAATCTCTTTCTAAAAAGAGAGAACATCATGGACCAATGTAACAACGAAGAGTTGCGTTTGAAAAGTTTACAAAAATACACTTGTCGATCATCTAATATAGTCCAAACAAGAAGAAAAAAAAAGTAGAGAACTAAACGGAATCGAGCTTCGCGATCGACCCACGTGGCCATGCGGCTCCATTCCCACCCCATTTTTTTTCTTAAATCAACCGGATAAAAGGAGGGAAAAGGCTTAATTGCCTCGTTAACAATGGTACATACGCCTCTACAAAATATATATATATATATATATTTATATATATTCTCAGCATGATCAAAAGGGATTCATGCAGAAGCATGCACATTGCACACAATGACCACTCAAAAAACTCTGGGAAAGACAAGGCATAAAGAAAATATTCACAGGAAAAGGCGAAAGAAGAAGAAGAAGAAGTTGGGCCTCATCCTAGTGCTGTAGTTCTCCATCTTAATTGCACCTGCACAGAGAGAGAGAGAGAGAGAGAGAGAGAGAGAGAGAGAGAGAGGGGGAAGGTGAGGGAGAAGACAAAGCTGAAATTTTCTCTTTCTTGGTGGCTCAGCTTCAGCTATTTTTGTTCAAAGTTGGCATTCAATGAGTAGTGTGAGGAGGGTGGGGTTCACACCTACAACAGAAGAGGAGGAGGAGACAGGATGTTCTGTTTTCCATTTTTAGTTTTCTCCTTTTTCTGCTCCCTTTTCTTATTATTATATTTGTGAGTTTCACAATACCCTTGTAGTTTAGGGAGAAAATCCACGAAAAATCCTGAACTATACTCGTTGTGACACATTTATGCCAAACTTATATGAGCGACATAAAAAAAAAACTCTAAATCTGTGCCCGTACTACACATTTACTCCATACTTATATCCGTGTTGTACATTTCCCCCAACAACAAAAAAAAAAAAAAATCGTGCCGTCATAAATCCTAAACTTATGTCCGTGTAATGCATTTATCTCAACATTTGGTGTCACAAAAAAATAATTAAGATAAATACGTCACAAAATTAAAAGTTTGGAATTTTTTGGTATTGCAAGAGAAGTTTGAAGTAAATATGTTATACAGGTACGAGTTTCGATTTTTCGAGTCACTAAAAAAAATATTATGGTAAATGTACCACAGTAAATATGATTTATGATTTCTTTTTTTGGGGGGAGATTTTTACCCCCCCTAGTTCATTATCTTACTCCTTTGGGGTAAAAATGTTACTGACGGATGCAAAGTGGATCTCCTTGTGGGAAAAAAAACGAATGTGGCAATGGCGAGGGGTGGGGGGTGGGGGACTCGTGCACTGACTTTCGAAAGAGACTAGACAGATAGCCAGAGAAGAGAAAGGCATTCTCCATTTGCCATCTTCCTTTTGCTTTTAATGCAATGATCACTGTCGACCAAGAAATTGGGATGGGAAAAAAAAAGTTTACTGCCAAATGGAAGGAACGTTAACTATTTCTTAATTACTGTAATCCTTGAGGAATCTTCTTCTTCCTCTTCTTTTTGTGGCTGAACTGTCGGGGGGAAAAAAAGAAATTTTTGGAAATATTTGTCTTGCGAATCTTTTGGAATGACTCGTGCATTTAATTAAAGTTGATAAGCTCTGAGTTGACCATAACACCATCTCATCCAGTAGCGTGAGCCCCCATTTTAATTGCAGATTAATGCGATTTGTTTGAGGGAGGGAGGGGGGAGATGAGAGAGAATTGCTCTCTGGTTTTGGGAGGAGTGGCGTGAGACAGGAAAGTGATCGTATGACATTTTTTTCAAAAGGGCAGGTATTGTGTTTGAAATTCAATTCAGCCCATACGCATTATGAATAGGTGATTTCGATCATTACTATAAAAATTTTAAAATATTATCTTCTAAAAATAAAAAATTTGAGACATTCATAAAAAAATGGAGAGCCCAAATCTCAAACCAGACGCCTGCTCTTCTAAGGAAATGACAAGCGATCCAGATCCCGTGAGACAAAGGTGAAAAATTATAGGTTTTGATTTTTTTCTCTCCCAATCTCATTGGGATGCTACTTCATTGTGTCATTTGTACTTGGGTAAAAGCCGCATAAAAATCTTAAATTATAACCATCGTGACACATTCATCTCAATTTTTTTGTACACCAAAAATTACATTTATCCCAAACTTTTTCTTGCCATACCTAGAATCCTAAATGTGTATCCATCTGACACGATTGCCTAAAAATTTTGTGCAAATGTGTTGCATGCCTACAAGTTTGAATTTTTTTAAAGATCAACGACATTAGCCTGAGATTCTCTCTCTCTTAATCATGGTCGTTCTAACTTAAAAAAGTAAGTAATTCCTCCATCCCATCAATTTTTTGAAAATGAAAAAAAATATTATCGAATTCCAAAATGTCGAGAATAATTTTTTGATGAATTATATTTCGCGTTAAACAAAAGTCATTTTTCAACTTAAGGGGAAATAAATGGATTTCAAAAGCTAAAAAGAAATAAGATCATGGAAGGGCAAGAGCCATAACAAGAATATGTCAATTTACTGTTTGAATTTAACTCATAACAAGATGATTTCAGTCGACTTGACAGAACTCAAATCAAGATTGAGCCATCTTATCACAGCGAACTACGATTAGGGCTCAAGAAACACCCAAAAATGATGATCGATCACCTCGAATCTCTTACTTCGTAATCATATGTGGGAATTATGTATTCATATGGTTGGACATAGGATTCTCTAGAATCATTTATTATGCAAGCAAATATAAGGAAGAATTTTTTTTTTCTTCGGCGACATTTACCACAGTCAAATCTCAAATACGATCAATTTCACTAATCGTAAATCCCCCTTCTATTATACCCTTAAAAAAATCCTCCTCCAAATTAGCATCATTTGCTATTTTTTCATTTTTATAGAAATAATAGATAGGTACGACGTTAACTATTTATTTTTTTTATTATCATAAGTAGTAGTTTTCCTATTAGGAAGTCTGATCAAGGCACATAGTCATGCTATTGAGTACTCTTTACCAAGAAAAGGCATTCATGTGTGGCAAGGATTAATGAGACCTACTAATGTTGGGCATCAAATTAGACCCAAAAATAAAATAAAAAGGCTCTAATCGCTAGGGTTAATTATAGTAGAAAAAGAAAGCTGGCCCTTTTCTTGATTTGAAGAGTTTTAATACTTCAACATCTATCTCAATAAATCAACCCACTGTAGGGATAATCAAGACCTTGGTAAGTAGCATATTTGGGAACGGAAATTATTGAAAAGATGCATGTTGTCTTAGGTTAAATTGAGTCCATCTTGGAGCTTTTGACTAATCTTGGTAATGATTAAAAAGCTCTTAGCCTTGGCAAATTCTATCTTCCGAAAGCATGCTTATCCCGATCCCTGTAAGCCGATAAGGCCTCGTGCCATGATCAAATTCATAGGCTTTAATGATATATATATTTTTTTAAGTTCAGAGGCTTTATATGATTGTGTTCTGCGCACATCAAGGCTTCTTTATGGGAAATCTTGCTTAGAGAAAAGTCAAATATAGTTTCGACACATGAAAAAAAAAAAAGAAACACTAAACAAGAAAATATCGTAGTTCTTTGATGCACCCGCCGATGACTACACTTATAATATGCACAATCGATCCCATGAAAAATCGAACAATTTCCGAGTAAGTATGCTTAACAATTGCTCTCGGGAGTCTTGTTCACAAGACAAAAATACGGCATATTCTTTCCTTCAACTCCCAAAAAAAAAAAAAAAAGAAGCTCTTGGGCGAGATTTAGAATTTGCTTTTCTCGGACATTTATTTATCATTTAGCCAAAAAAGAAAATTAGTTACTTCGTTGATTGATTTTTGGCGGTAAATATATAGTTATTATCGGGGAAAAGGTGAGGAGACGAGATAGGATTTTTTATTTTTTTTTCCTTCGCTAAGAACCACCAGTGCGCAACAAATTCCGCAACCTAGCTACACATGTATATGACCCATAGACTGGACTTTGGTTTCAAAACACGCATGTGAAATTCATGGACAGCACCAAGGGAAGGACTTCCACCAGCTCCCTCCTCCTCCTCCTCCTCCTATGGGGGCAAAGAAACGATAGGGGGCGTATAAAGACGACGATGGCTCGACATGTAAATTGATTCGAGCTGGCAAGCTCTTGGCAAGAAGAAGAGATAGAGAGAGAGAGAGAGTAGGTAAAGGGTTGAAGCCAGAGAGGAGGAGGAGGTGGTGGTGGTCCCTGAAGAGTGTTGAGAGAGACTTCCGATAGATACAGAAGCTTTGAGGGAGGGGGGGGGTGTGCTACAGCTTCAAAAGCCGTCCTACAACCCCAGGCCTAGGCTCTCGGAGACGTCTTGGACTTGATTCTGAAACACGAAAATATATTTATATATGTATGTATGACTAAGTTTTTAATGAGTGTTGTTGTTTTGTTGGGTCCTGCCTAAAGCATTCAAGCTGTGAATGGTGCTGCTGTTTCCATGACCCTCGGCGAGTTAGTGCAGAGTGTACCGTTTTTTTGGGAAAAAAGGTGGCTGAGCCTCATCATCTTGTACAAAGCCAATTCAGCGCAATTAAAAACTTTGCGCTCTCTCTCTCTCTCTCTCTCTCTCTCTCTCTCTCTTAGGCGCTACTGTAGTCAGTCTCTCTCGCTCTTGAATGCGCACCGCCGTGCCAGATCAAATTGGCACCCTCGATTTGGTTTTGCTTACCGCGCCTAAGTATCGATGCGAGGTCCTTCACTGTCGTCCTATCCTCTCCCACGGGGAGGCGGCGGTGGTGACCCGACGTTTTTATGAGGAGGGCTATTTACTGACCTGAACGCAAGTTAGGGTTAAACCCGTCTTCTTGGGTAGATGTCACCCGTGTATGCCAAAGGATCCACACGCCGAGCAAATAAAACTAGTCCAATAAGAGCTCGCGCGTTTAGCTCGATTCAGACTAATAATTCAAACGTTTGAAATATAGAAAGCGGGCACATACTAAGTGCGACGTAAATGGGCACAGCTAGTGCGGCATCATGTAGGTAATGTATCCATACTCGGCCTCATGCGGCGTGATTCACGGTCCATGGTACCATTCATGGACAAGTTCAGCAGGGAACTAGAATGGTCGAACCCAACCATAAGTCGAGATCCACACGCTTTACAAGTGAGAGAACAAGAGCACCGAACCGGCAAGAACAAATAATTGAGAAGGGTGCAAATGGGAAGGTAAATATGGAGGGGGTGGGGGGTAATACCAGATTCTCGTTCTAACTTAGCTTAAGATTAGCTTTGATCAAAACAACAAAAGGAAAGGGTAACGGTAGAGTGGGCAGGCCGGTCGGCATGAGTTCGATATTAAGTGTTGACTGGTATAAAACTTCACCAAGAGCAAATATCACCTCAAGATAATCCCGTGAACCACCAACAAGACAAAAGTAAAAGCTTGTCCTTCCTACTGGATAAGGGAACAAAACTCACTGTATAATTCCACCCTAGTACCATGAGGACAATTGAAAGGTGGTCTTGAACATGAAGTCACCGAGAAGAACAGATACAGCACTCGATCTAAGCCAACAGGCTGAGAGAGTGGTTTCTGAACATGAAGTAAAAGAACAAATTAAGGTAAATTTAAAGCTCGTGATAAATCCGACTTTACACCTCTTTAGCATCAGAGCCGATGCTGTCTTTGGAATAAAACAATATATCAGCAAAGAAAGGGCCCAGAGAAAGCGAGTTGTAATATAAAAGGCACACTCTGTTGCTCCTGAAAATGCGAAAAGTAAAACAAAGAACTAATCAAAATACAAGGTGAAGATTACATAAACAATAGAGAATACATACCTAATCCAAAAACCACATAGATGATATCCTCTAAGACCTCGACGCCTTCAACAGGTATGAGCTGTATCAAAATCGTATCAAGAATTAGCTACGACCACAGTATGTTGAACAGAGAGCCTGTGTGACTACTTCAGAACTCTTCGTTTATTCTGTCTCAAATCACTGGGAACAATATATACAGCATCTACACAAAGACCACCTTTGGAATGCGTGCAGTCAATCTGTTTCATGGAAAACCTTACTTCCGTTGACGGATCCGTACGACTTACTATAAATTCACCTACTTTGTAATCTATCCAGCATCCACGCTTATGATTTCCATTAATCTCTTCATGTGCAGTCTCATCCAAGCAGCACTCGCTTGATGCTTGTTGACCATCCGAAGTAGACAATTCAAACTTCACTGGCTTTATATCCCAACCATGGGTATGCTCGAAATAGCAGACTCGTCGTCCCAGCCTTTTGGAAAATTTTCCAAGGTGCAGTCTGAAGGAAATAGTGTATATATCAGCAGGGAAAGGGAATTTTACTGCCCCATCAACTTCGAACCACCATATCTGCTGCAAATACGCCACTTCATGGAATCTACCAACGAAAACACAATAAATAAGCTATCAGATAGGGAAGATATCTAACATTGCAAAATGAAAGCATAATGAGCTTAACTAAACACTGACTAGAGCACGAGCACTTCAATAAGTTCTCAACTAGAACATAGATACAACCACTAGTAACATATTTCTTCTCCTTCTACCTAATTCATTTTCTTTAGGGTGGAGAGGGGTGTGAAAGGGTTTGTCAACACTCCAACCCATGCCAGATCCATGGAAAATAAATTAACTGAACTAGGTTTCAACATGCAGTAAACACAACTTTTCAGTAAAGGAACCCACAGATGGAAGTTCATTGCTATTTGCTACTGCTGCTATCATATCTAATATCTTCAATCACCTACATGTCAATGCAAACAAGTTCCTTCCACAACTCTGAAAGAAGAAGTGCGCATGAAACAGCTGAATGATGAAATGCATCGTATTGGTCTCAAATTATGTTTGTGAACTCAACAGAGCAAACTCTCCATGAGCTAAAGTAATATGACAAAGATAGAACATAAGGAAATTCACTCAGAAGAGATGGCCTTCGGTGTAGGGACATTGACAAGATCCTACATACACTGTAACTTCTAGGAGAAAAGTATTGACAGCTGAACCGTTGAAAGTACCAAACACCGGACAGCTTCAACATCAGATAATTGGCTTGAACTCAGAAAATGAAACTAGTTTCGGCTCAGTAGATTGTGTCTCATAAAATGCAAAGCGGAACTAACTTGAGTCCGTCTCTCTACATTAGAAGTTTATCAGATCGGAAACAAGTGCCTAAGCAACAATCAAATAAGCTAGCCCTGAGTTGGAAATATTCCAAATGAACTGACATCCACCAAATAACCAATTTAATCTCCGTTACATATCGTACATAAAGGTTAGTAAAGTCTTAATTGTTAGGAAACATGCGTGCGTGCGTTGTGTAAAGAAATCCCACATCGAAAAATCGAAGTGATGTATAACAGTTAATATACTCATGTTAGCCCGTAACTCATTAGCTTGAGCTTTTGAGTGAAGGTAGGTTTGACTAGATATGTTAACGGGTTCAGACTTGGGATCTCTCTTGGTGATCTTCCTAGACGAATGTATCTGACTTCTGCTGCGCAATCCCATCAAATGGTATCAGAACTGATGATTCGGTTTATGGGCGAGGCCAATGGCAGACTTCATGGTTATGAAGTTGGGTTTTGATGAAAATTTAGCTCGACATGAGTTGATGCAAAAGAATATATGAATTAATTGGTGGGTGGGGGGGGGGGGGAGGTGCACCTCACACTGAGCTCAAACGCGAGGACGATATCATTAGGGAACCCACGACAGTGCGTTGTGCCAAGAAATCCAACATCAAACAATCAAAGTGATATAGAGCAGTTAATATATCCATGTCGGCCCATAACTCGTTAACTTAACCTTTTGAATGAAGGTGGATTTGATTGGATATGTTAACGAGCTCGGACTCGAGCTCCCTCTTGATGATCTCCCCAGACAAAGGTATCGGACTTCTATTGCGCACTCCCATCATTAATTGCTCTAGCATTATTCTTCCTTTAGACATCCACCAATGGCACTCAATAATGATTCTTCAGTTATCTCCTTTGTCATTTTCTTTTACTATTCTATCAAGGCTTCACTAGATACATAGTCAGAAACGGTCAGTGTTAAGGAAGGAAAGATGTGTATACTCCCATATATGTGCTTGGAACTCCTTGGTTCACAAATTAGTGAACTCTTTTAACTATACAAAATTCTATACTTATGGATTATTACTTTTTGAAAACTTATGTTGATAAAAACATTCTCAACAATGTTAGACATTAATTGCATGACGTGAAATTTCACCGAGCTAACATATGCAATTAATAGGGGTTACATTCCTTCTGTCGGAGAAATATCAAGTGATTCAAATCTCGAGAATTTGATAGTTATGTCGATAATTTTTCCTATTTACCATTTTAAAGTATCTTCCATCATTTACTATTGTCCCATCTGATCAAATCTTCTAGCTTCACCACTGTTCACAAAACTACAAGCTTTACAGAGTTTTACAGCTTTTCAAACATGAGCACAACTCCCCCCCCCCCCCCAAAAAAAAAAAATAATAATAATAATAATAAAATAAAATAAACAAAACAAAACAAAAGATCACATAAAACTTGCGGTAGACAGAACAATAACGCAGCAGAAAGAGTATTATCTCCCCAGGAGCACATTAATGAATATCAAAGGAGGAAAGGCATCCTCCAGAAACCTGAGAGCCAAACTTTCAGAAAAGAAGCAAGTTCGAAGTTTGAAGAAAATCAGTGAGAAGGATCTTAAACGTATTCAGCAAAGCAGCAAGGCTGGATGCAGGCCTTAAAGCTCAAGGGGAAGGAAATGATGCATGTGCAAAGTCATAACCTACACATGAGAGCTTTAATTCATAAAACTGTTAAAACTTTATTGTATAAAAGATAACTTCATCTGCGTCAAAGTATGACTCATAAACCTTTCAGTTTATGTCCCTTTTACACCTTCATCATTGCCATTATGCTATACTTGTCTCGCATTGTTGAGATGTTATTTAGAACGAAACTCAATCAAAAGCCATGCCAATTTCGTGGCAGCGTCAGTGACGGTGTTTGGTGGGCTGGGGGACAAGCACCATGGTCCTGCTTGGTTGTATTCACCAACTTCACTACCACTAACATTTGATGTCATAGCGGATTACTGTCTGCTTTATCATTCTTCAATCCACTCTTCTACGAATCTTCTATTTAGAATAAATCTCCACCAAATGAAATTAAAACCCTTAGAAGTAAAATTAGGCGCAAAATCAGATTTTCTTTGCGCTCTTTGGCTTGTAATGTGATTTTGTAAATATATCTTACCTTAAACAGAAATAATTCACCAGATGTCAGTTCTTTTTGCACCAATCCAGATGCACTCGTTCTAAGTACTTTTCAAAATTTCCAAGTTTAGTGATGCACAAAGAAGCTTATCCTTTCCTTACCAAAAAATTTTTACTCCTTACCAAAAAAGAAGAAGCTTATCCTACGGTTTTGATTGATTTTTCAAAATAAATGTATCCACTTTATAAGCCTCATGCGCTGGCATTAATATAGAGACATAATTCCTGCAGTATACAGGGGGAATCTGCACCAGATGCTAAATTAGTGACATGGTCAACAATCAGCATCGTTATCAGCTGTGCAAGTAGAATTTGAGATTAATAACCAACCTGGATTCTTCAGTGGGAAGCCAATTCCAGTATCTTCTGTCCTCAATTCCTGTTATCGCCATCGCCCTTGCCGATATCGACATACAAACTCTACCAGTCACTCTGTCCAGCCACACTTCCTGCCAAAAAGAAACTCCACGCTCATTTCTCGTTTCCACAAACCTTAAGAATTCAAATTGAACAGCCAAAACAGCAATTGGGACAGCATTGTCGTGCAGCTCGCAGACCTTATTGCCATCATCAACAGGAACAGGACGAGATAAGAGGGCGAAGATATCCTTCTTGGGCAGGTTCTGGTACCTCTCAGGGGGCACCAGGTGGAGCAGATCCTGGTAGTTCGCCGGCAGCTTCGCCTCCCAGACGGCGTCGGAGGACGCAGCGCCGCGGAAGGCCCGGTTCAGCCGCGCCAGGTTGCAAATCTCGGGGGGCGTCAGGTAGAGGAACACGCAGGCGACGCAGCTCTCCGGTATGTCGCCGAGGCCCGGGCCCACGCCCGACCCGTTGCTGCCCTCGGTCAGGCCCGAGAGCGCCGCGCCCATACTTGAGCTTCGACCGATCGGGAATCGTTCCCCACCGGAGCGATCGTTTTGGGGCGGTCGAATCCTAGGGCTTTTGGACGCCTCGGGTCATGGGCCAAGAGGCGCGAATGCCGGGGAGTGGATTGTGGGGGTGTGTTTGTGGATGGGGTTTAGGTGTAGAGGTTAGGGTTTGGGCGAGTGGATTTTCTCGAGAAAATCCAGTGGGAAAATGGGGAGGAAAGGTAGGTTGATGTTTCTGACCGCAAGGAGGGGAAAAAAAAAAGTCGATGGCGATAGGGGCGGACGCGGACGACACTGGTGACTGGTTTTGGTTCGGGATGTCGTTTTTGGCAAAAACGTTGGGGGCGGGTCGACCTTTTCTTGCTCGTCCCGTAATGCGGAAAGATGGACTGAAGAATAAAAAAAATAGCTTTGGTTTTTTTGGGGTCAATAATGAATTAAAAAAATTGATCGATTTGGATTTTTAAAAAGGAAAAAAAATAAGAACGGATTTTTGTTATATCCGTTGCCGGTCGGCTTGAAAAATTTCGAAACAAAGTATGCCGATGATCCGACGGTGAATGTGTAAGTTTCTTTTTTAACATTGAGAATCAACCTAATTACAATCCAAAAATTTCAATTTGATTTTTTTAATAAGTATACAAATTTTTTGGGGGGTAAAGATTAAGGGAAAGGAAATTTCTGGGCTACAACATTATAATAGAAGTGATTTCGCTTGTCCAAATGGCGAATTATATAAAATAAATTTTTCGTGAAATAATTGTACAATGGTATAAAAATTATATCGTTGCTTTCTTTTTGGTCCGAATTCCTTGAGTAGGTTACACAAGAGTTGGACGCCCGTTGCGCACTGAAATCCGATCCCAAGACAAAAAGACCCCAATCGCCGCCACAATGTTTTAAATATTTAAATGGACTCCTTCTAGAAATTTGCCCGTGAATCTTAAAAAATCAAATAAAAAATTTATCAAAATTTTTTTAAATATATTGCAGTTGTGTCAATTCGTTCTTAAACTTTTTTTTGGCCAATTAAATTTAAAATTTTTGTAATTATGTCAATTCAACCCACTTTATAAAACGATGTTAACGTGGACAATTTTCGAAATATATTTTTATTTTTTTCTGTTTCTATTTTTTTTTTCCCCTTCCTACTAATGCTACTGTGGCTTGCTCTTTAAATCATACGATTCATGTCCGCCGACACCGAATGTGTAAGCAGCACAGCTTCATGATAAATGAAGATCGGTTCAAGCAATGGCAAGCCATGACCTCGAGCGACGAGGGCTCGTTTTGCTGCAATGGCCATGGACAGACATATCTGAAAAGCCGACCAAGAAGATGCTTGAACACGGGCCGACGGCCATAACAAAGGGCCAAATTCGGTAGAGAAAGATGGGCGAGGGAGGAAGAAGAGAGAAAAGGAAAAATAAAAATGTCTTTGCATGATTATGCATGATACGTGTGTAGGGATGAAGGAACCGAGGACAGAACAGAGAGTATACGGGGCGGGATGTCAGTGAATGGAAGGAAATGATATGTAAATGCATAATAAGAACGATCTATACCGAGGCATAAAGTGCAAATCACTTGCCAAGATACAGAACAAAACAACACGACCTGCACCGGAGGCGTAAAGTACGCGCCACCGGAGCCAACGATATAGATGGGGATTGACGGAGCTCACCACCGTGGTCTAAGTGCTATGTCACAAATTGAGATAAAAGGGCTTCATGATAGAAAACCTTACCATCAAGGCCTAAATAAATCACCGGTCGAGAATAAAAAGGCTTTTTGACTCATCACCACCAGGGAGTAAGTAATCCACGCTTCAGGGATGAAGAAAACAAGAGTTATCCATTCTCCAAAAATATTCACTCATACGGAGTAAATACTCGTGAGTTTTCATATTCATTTCATATTCATCAAAATCATCGTCTTACAATTGAGATTTTGCATATTTATGTAGAGGAAATATAACACGTAAAATAGACTAGGAATTAAAGACTCGGGAACTAATCAACTTTAAAGACGGTATGGGACTAGACGACATGGGAATCAGAGAATTATTAAAGACATAGGAAATAGAAAGAAATTAAACTCCTAAGCAAACAGAAAATGCATTAAAAGACACAAGGACTTGACTCTTCAGCCTTGTTCTTCTTCTTCCCCATTTGTCCATCAGCACGGGTAGCTTCGTGAAAACCTCTGAAGATCAACAAACGGTAAAGGATTTCATCCAAGACAGCCTCCCATTGACATGTTTATGATTAGCTTCGAAATCGGCTACTATCTTGGTGAATCGATAAGTTAATCAGCTGAGGGAGGATTAGCGTCTCCTTAGTCGGTATTTAGATTGCTAGCCATCACATCGGTAACCTAAAACGTAACCAACAAAGAAGAATGAACAACTCCTTAATTGGCATCTTGGATAGAGGCTTCATGTCGACATCTTGGTCGTTGACATCTCGGTTGCTAGTCTTCGCGCTAATAACTTCATAGTGAGCTTGAACCCACCGAAATAAGTTTAAGACCAGAACGTGTTTCAGCATGAACAGACATTGATGTTGCTAGGCTTGTCGACAGGATCATGTTGAAACTTGTTGATTGTCCACTGCTCTTGCATCATTAGTTAGAATAATCGACGAGGACTGAGTTGACATCGCGAGTCGATGGATAGAGCCCGGTGCTCCCGCTTAAATGCCCCTGGTTGTGCTGCAATAATAAGCATGCGCTTGCTAGCTAGCCAACTAGTTTAGGACCTTATTTGACACTTGAAGGGAACGGGTACCGAGTCTATACATACAAATACGCTGCGAAATACAACACAATACAAGCCCTAGATCGGCTTGAATCACTGATCGTAAAGATAAATCACATAGAGCGGGCTTACCTTGATAGCCACAGATTAGAAGTCCCGATCGCAGAAATCGTTCGTCGTCAATTCCCACAAAGAGCCTTGAACAAGAGAGAGAGAGTGTGTGTGTGTATTGAGCAATCGTCTACCAAAAAACATAACGATGTATGTTCTCAAAGGTGTCTAGAGTAGTTACCATAATCGTCCTCTTAGAATTAATTAGGTAATTAATTATACCCTTAATTATCAGCACTAATAATAGAATAACGGTAAGAATTAATATTGCCGTGATTTATGCCTTTAAATGGGCGTAATTGTCCAACATCTCCCACTCACCCATGAAGGTTTAAATCTCTCTATTTCTCTTCTCACTGCATTGTTCATATGGGCTAATAATCCGTGCAATCATTATACTCTGAGAGCTCGTTGTCATACATCCGTTGAAAGTATATGACAGCTCAAAAAATGAACATAATCCTAAGTGGATGATAGTATGCAGTACCCTAGATCGATTAGTCACACACTAAAAATGAGGAATTCTTATCCTCGAGAGTCTCACATGGCTTAAAAGTTGAGATCTACACATTTGCCTCTCTCATTGGTCGACTTATGCATACGTAACATGTAGTACGTATTACGGTATTTTCTCCTTCCCTATGGAGCATATGTATTTCTATTTAATACCGTATAGATGATAGTTTAGACATACTTAATATTTAACTTGAGTTCACGTAACTACTCCTGCCAAGAGTATCAATCAGAACTCACATCTGTTAATAATACAGATAAAGTAAAATATGTGGGTTATTTCAATTTCTGACGTCGCAAGTAATAAGTCCTCATCTTAACATTTTGTTAAGGCGACATCAATATTTAAGCTCGAGCTCTCAATTATCACCTAGATAATGAGCTTAAATATCATCTCATCTCTATTTATCACGCAGTAAATAGAGGTGATTACCCGTATAGGCTAATGTTTGACATACTTTTTCAACATAAAGCACCAAGCTTTATAATCCATAAATATTAAAAAAAAATCATAGACAATAATTCCAATCTTTATTGACTGTGAACCTTTAGGGAAATACAATAATCAGTATATTACATTTTACACAATCCAAGAGACTTCGCATGACTATGAAAAACATCTCTAGGAATTGACTTCGTCATCGGATCTGCTAACATTCTATGCGTAGAAATATACTGTATGTTTACATCCTGTCATGCAACTATGTTTTTAACATAGTTATACTTAATGTCTATGTGTTAGTGAAACTTGGGATCTTTGGTGTAGGCTATTGCTGCTTGACTATCACAGTATACCAAAACTGGATTTACAGCAACATCAAAAACACTTAGATGATCCAAAAATCTCCTAAGCCAGACACCCTGACTTTCATGGTAGATAGCATTATACAATTTCGTTTCTTACCGCTCCACGATATGGCGTCATTATTTAGTAAGAACACATTTTCAAAGGTAGATTTGCTCCCATCTAAATCTCCTCCCCAATCAGCATCTGTATAGTCTTCAAGGTGCAGATCAGTTCCTTGATAACTCAGCGTATAATCAGCAGTAGCTTTTAGATATCTCGGAATTATCTTAACAGCAGCCCAAAGTGCTTGACCTGGATTGGATTGGTATTTACTTACCATTACAACTGCATAACAAATATCATGCCTTGTACACATCATAGCGTACATTAAGCTTCCAACGGCACTTGCATAAAGAACGCTCTTCGTACATTCTTACTCTTGTGGAGTCTTTAGACACATTCTGTGGCTCAAACATTCACCCTTTGCAATAGGAGTACTAATGGGTTTACAATCTTGCATACGAAATTGTTCAAGGATATTATTAATGTATGTCTCTTGCAAAAGAGACGACAGCCTTTTCGAACGATATCTCGAAATCTTAACGCCAAGAATATATTAAGTTTCATACTTATCTTTCATTTCAAAATTATAAGATAGCCATCTTTTGACTCTCTCGACAAAATCCATATTGCTTCCTATAGTTAATATATTATCAACATATAATGATATAATTACAAAATGACCTTTAGACCTCTTGATATATACACAATTATCTTCATTAATCATGTTGAAATCATATGTCACTATGGCATTATGAAAATGTATATACCATTACTTGAAGACTGCTTAAGGCCATATATCGATTTTAAAAGTGGACAAACTTTTTGTTCTTGGCCTTCATTAACAAACCCAAAAGGTTAGTCCATATAGATCTCTTCTTCTAATTATCTATTGAGAAAAAACAATCTTTACATCCATCTGACTTAATTCAAGATCCAAACTAGCTACTATTGCCAAAATAAGGCGAATTTAGATCAATCTTACCACATGAGAGAATGTATCTTTATAATCAATTACTTCATGTTGGTTATACCCTTTCGTCATAAGTTGAGTCTTATATATCTTAATTAAGCCTTATATCTCTTAATCAAGCCATCAGCCTTACACTTTATTTTGATAATCCATTTGTTCCCAATGGCTCAGCGTACTTTCGGAAGATCAACCATTCCCAAACATGGTTTAATCTCATTTACTCCATTTCTTCTTCCATTGTTTCATCCATTTTTGCTTATCATGGCAAGATAGAGCCTCATTTACATTCTTTGACTCATCTTCTTCTAGTGGAGCGATTATGAAAGCTTCCCCTTCAATCTCAAACCGTTTGCGGGGAATGCTTTTCGACTTGTTTGCCTAGGAGAAGATAATGATACCTTTTCATCAAGTGGTGGCAATTGAGATAGGTTCGTACTCAATTCCCCACTCCTCACATTACTCCCACTTGAATCATTATATTCAATTGTCTCATTATTTTTATCCAAAGTTTCAAATAGGGAATAATCGTCATCTATTTCGCCCTTTTTCGAAAACTTGTTCGCTAAGAATGTTACGTCTCGAGATTCAAATTCAATTATACTTTTATTTTTTGTTTGCCTACGAACACATACTCTTTTGAGTGTTCTAAGTATCTTATGAAGATACTATTTTTGCCTCTCGATCTCAATTTTTCATGTTTATGGGTGGATTCATGAGTATAGGTAGCACAACCTCAAGCTTTAAAAAAGTTTAATTCATGTTTTTGACCTATCCACAACTCATATGGAGTGGAAGAGACTGATTTTGAAAACACGCGATTAAGTATATAAACGACAGTTAACAAAATATCACCCCAAAATGTGATAGGAAAATTAGCTTGCGCCATCATAAACTTAACCATTTCCATTATGGTTCCATTCCTTCTCTCTGCAACACTATTTTGCTGCGAAGTATATAGGATAAACAATGGCTTTTCTATTTCCTTTTCATCAGATAAATTTCTCGACCTCGATTAGATCTCAAAGCTTTTTTTTTTCTTATTCAATTGATTTTTCACTAATGTCATATATTTTCTAAAGCAACTCAATGCTTCAGATTTATGTGAAATCAAATAGACATGTCCGAATCGAGTGTAATCATATATGAAAACAATGAAGTATACAGTATCGTGCCTTGCCCTTACATTCATTGGGCTATAGACGTGAATATGAATTAATTGCAACAGAAATTCAGCTCTTGTTCTTTTTTCAAATGGCTTTCGAGTTGTTTTTCCCTCTAGTCAATGCCCACGAGTGAGCAATCTGACTTTCTCATTATTGCCCAATAAGGCCTATTTGGCTAATCTATTCATACATTGTTGACCAATATGACCAAGCCTAGCATGTAACAGATTTACATCATTATCACTAAAATGGAAAGATGTAAACAAGGAATAACAAGCATTCACATTAATGTTTTCAATATCCAACATAATGAAGCCATTAATAAAATTACCGAAACCATAGAAAGTTGTACCCAACAACAAATCCACAACATTATCATGAAAATTCATAGAAAAATCAAGTTTGACTAAAACCAACACGAAGACAAGATTTTGACGAATTTCTTGAGCATATAGGACATTATGTAGGAATAAAGTGCAACCATCGCGCACGATAAGTTGGCAGATGTCAATTCCTTTGACTCCACTCTGGAGTTGTTCCCCACGTAGATCCACTTCGCTCCACGTAGAATTCGTCGAAATTTCACAAAAGTATTTCTATCTCTAACTACATGGCCTGTGGCGCCTGAATATACAGTCCACATATGATGAGATTCAATTAGAAATATAGAACTTAATACATAACTAACACTTTTAAGTGTACAAATGGCTTCTACTTTTTTCGGCTCACCACAATCGTAAGTAAAGTGACCCTTCTTGCCACAATTATAACATTTCACCCTTGGAATGTTTCTCTTAATGGGACATTTCCCTTTGTCATGCTTGTCAAACTTTGGTCTCTTACCAGATGGTTCCGCTCCTTTACCTGCCCTCTTCATGAACCTGCTAGGATACTTGCGCTTGGAGACTGAAACTACATACAAGCTAGAGCCAGCAAAATACATATTAGATTGTATTTTAGCCGCCAGAAGGCGATCCTCTTCTAGCTCCAGGTGGCACATAGCATCTTCAAAAGTTTCACATTTTCGTTAAGGGTCGGGTTGACTTTCATGTATTCCCAACTATAGGGCAAAAAGTAGATCACTGCATGCATTTATTGCTCAGTGGATAATGTGTAACTTGCATCCTGCAGCTCACTAATCATGTTTGACATTTTTCTCAAGTGTTTTTTTATATTATGCCCACGTGGCATTTTATATGTGTTCAATTTGATTGTCAACTGCCTCAGCTTGGTGACTGAAGTTTGCCCAAATCTGGTTTTTAATGCATCCCATGTATATTTTGCATCCTCATGCAACCTGAACTCTCGCATTATATTGTTATCCATGATGCTCAACAATGTAATGTGAGCAGTTGAGTTTTTTTTCTTTCAAGCAGCGAATGCTCTCTTATCCCTTCTATGTTGTGCAGTGGTTCCATCCTCTGGCTCAGTCATAACCAGGTTAAGAGCTTCAAGTGACTCTAACTTTTCCAGCACATACTGAATTTTCATATTCCAAATCTCGTGATTTCAGCGTTTGACTTCTCGCCCTTATTGAGCTCAGCCATGATGTTCTTGGAAGCTAATGTCATAGTTTCTAAATATGAGGTAATTTAGATATTTTGCACAAATTATTATCGTCTAATATTTATGGATGCTTTCACACTAACTAATTATACTAATATACAATTTCGCATAAAGACTTGGAGTCAAAAGTTCACTAAGTTCCCGATTATCGTTTAAGGATCCTCACTTGAAATTATCATTAATTAATTATTTAGGTAAAATTGAGTTATTTAATAAAAATTCACTAAAACTCTTTAGAACTCTCCACTCATAACATATAATGCTACTAAAGTATTATATGAAAAAACCATAATTTATTCAATACCATAAAAATTTCACAACCAACAATATCCGTAAATTGTCAAAACAACCTCAAAAAACAAAACACGAGTAAGAAGTTCCTAGAACTCATAGAAAGTGGGACAAATCATCAATTTAAAGATAGTAAGGCCCTATAAAGTCTTCTTAAAACATAAACTAAAATAACATGTGATATTCCTATCTTTAGTTCGAACATTAACATAGGTAACTTGCTTGGTACAAATGAGAGAATCCTCAAGGTCTTGTGGAGGATTGTTAATCAAATCAGGGGTCCAAAGCAGCTCCTTTAGAGAGAACCTATGAGGACCCTTGACTTTACACCAGGGCGCATTTTGTCTGCGCTAAGACCCATTCATCCCAAGCGATGACGTCTTCGTCGCTCTAATCTTTATGACGTTATTCAAGAAATGCAACACAAATATCTTGTAAGTTGTATGATCGAGCCATGTACTTTTGATCACAGCACGTTAATCCTCAGACATTGAGTTCCTCAGTGCTTAAAAAGCATATTATGAGGTTATTTTGTGTGCATGCCAAATGATCTCTTGGATCATTTTGTTGACTTTTATTACATGGGTTATAATGTCGCATTCATTATCCCATCGATAATGACCCAATGTCGTAATTTTCTCCTGGAGAGCTTTTCGTCCCTCATTGTACTTTGGCCTCTGGGGTGTTTTTGTACTTCGTCTTACCTATGACATTGTTATTGCAACGAATGCAGAACAAAAATGAATTACGAAAATCTAATAATCATATAACTATTATGAACATAACATAACAACAATAGGAAAAACAAATTATAAAGCAAGCCTCTTTAAGTTGACAGTCCCTTTTTTGGGGGGTCAATGGTCAAGTCAACACATGTGGGTCAATAGTCAAAGGTCAACTCTAGTGGGTCAATCGGTCGAGCCTCGGATCAAACCCGGGTTTGGATTTGCATGTGCAATAGGTCGAAAGCAATAAAATGGACCAGCTCAATTTTTTTAAATTTAATATAAAACAGAAACGAGCCAGGCTGGTCCATGCGTCGGAAGCAATAAAATGGGCTGGGCTGGCTCGGAAGCAATAAAATGGGCTCGATCCGCTGACGTTAGCCCGATGTCACCCAGAGAGGTCGATGCTTGTGTACGCCGCTCATGGCTGATGTCAGTGTGACGTCAGCTACGCGAGCCACCCGCCCACGTGCAACGCACGTAGCCCATGGATCATGGCGGCCATGACCCTGCCGGCACGTGTTGGCGCGTGAGCTGCCGTCCAGCCTCCTCCAGCGCCCATCTACTCATCAAAACGCTCATCTCGACGATACGCATATAATGGTATATTCACTTTTCATTTTCAATGAGCGTAAATATATATAAAAGCACAGTTTCTTCACTACTTTGAGGAACTCGAACCCATCGGGCCACGCGTGGCACGTGCAGCATCTTTCGGTGTCCTCTCACGACAGCTGACCATTCAAAATACTCATATTGACATGTAGGTTCTAACCATGTATTTTGATTTCACTTTTACTGAACGAGTTTTTCACAAAACGCCATAAAACGTACTATTCATCACTATTCATACCGAAAAACACAAGATATCTTAACAACGGTACACTTAACATGGCATAAGCTACCCAAAATGATAAACACGGATCAGAAAACAAGCAACACATCGCTCTAATACCAATGAAGGGAACGGATCTGATTCTATATGTACAAATACACTGCATAATATAACACGACACAAGCCCTAGATCGGCTTGAATAATTGATCGTAAAGGTAAATCACATAGAGCGGACTTACCTTAATAGCCACATATTATAAGCTCTTATTGCAGAAATGGAGGAACCTTAATCCTCTAATCGTTCGTCGTTAATTCCCAGGCAGAGCCTTGAATGAGAGAGAGGAAGGGAGTGTCTATTGAGCAATCATCTACCGAAAAACAAAAAACAGAACGACGTATGTTCTCAAAGGTGTATAGAGGAGTTACCATAACCGTACTCTTAGAATTAATCAGCACTAATAATAGAATAACGGCAATAATCAATATTGCCACGATTTATGCCCTTAAATGGGCGTAATTGTCCAACAACACTGAATAACCAATTCATACCCTTATTTGAGACAAGTTCATTTTGGGCCATCTTTTAAGAAAAGTCGTCCACTTTGGGCACTTATTTGAAATTTTCTCAATCATTATAATATCAACCTACATATAATTTTTTTTTGGAATAAATATATTAAAAGTTCTAAAACTTTCAAAACTGTCATCAAGTCCCAAAACTCATCGAGTTGATTCAATAAAGCCCTTCAGGTTAATTACTTCCTCTCTCCAACATGACATTTTTAATTATTTTCTTTATCAATTTTTTTCTTCAATTATGGTAAATAATTTTTTTGGTCGACTTGGTAAATAAATTTAAAAAGATCATTTTAAAACAAAAAGGAACAATCTATTGCCTATGGCCACCGCGGCCTATAATCAAAAGGGCTAGTGACCCTTCGCCGGCTTGAGCGAGGCCTCGGTGGCCCAAATCTAGGGGAGGACTCGACCTTTGCCCTAGATTTGAGCTTTTCTACGTCGCCGGTCCTCAATTGGGCCGGTGAGACCTTGCCATGGGCAAGCAACTTTCGTTGGCCTCTCTTTCGACAGGTGATGGTGGCCAGGCCTCAAGTTTGTTTTTTTGCAGTTTGAATTTTTTTAACTTTTAGCTTTTTCATTTGTTTGATTGAATTTAACATGTATTTATTATATATATTTTAGTATTTTTTTTTATGTGGCGCTTGATGGACGCCGGTGCGTCACCACGTGTCTTAAAAAAATTTAAAAAGACACATCAACATAAATCGTTAGCGACGGTGTCAACAACAAAATTTAATTGAACAAACTTGACAAATTTGAGGATTTAATTATATTTTTAAAAAAATTTAAGACTTAATTGCACTCTCTTAGAATTTTTAGTCCACTTACCTCTTTTTTTTATTATAATTTTTTGGAGCTAAATTTCATACAGAATCAATTAATTTTTGTTTTTGTTTAAGTACAAACAAACAGACTCCGAACAAGGGAATCGACGTTGTAATCTTGAAAAAAGCTTGGAAGCTTTCGGAAAAAATGAACAAGGAAGACACCGTGAAGCTGATCAGCGCCGAGGGCTTCGAGTTCGTGATCGACAAGAAGGCCGCCATGGTCTCGCAGACCATCCGCAACATGTTGACCTCTCCAGGTTTCTGTATTTCGCCTTTCTCTGTCTCGAGAAACGACCGAGCATGGACAACATTCTAGGGTTTCTTCCAATTTGGGGGTGATTCTGATTTTGGGTTTGATTTTTGCGCAGGGAGCTTTGCTGAAACGCAGCTTGGAGAAGTGACGTTCCCTGAGATCAGCACCACCATTCTCGAGAAGATATGCCAGTACTTCTACTGGTCTATGCAGTATGCCAGGTTGCGAATATTCTTCCTCATCCTAATTCTTCATCTGCACAGAATTTCTAGCGTTTCCGGTTTGATCTTGTGATATTGCTATAGTGAAGTGAAGTGGGATCATGTTTGTGCTGTTTTGCCCAAATCATCTTGAGCGAAAAGTTTTGGTTTTTCGAGTTCAGAGGCTTTTTTAAACTTCCGTTTCTTGTAGTCACATGCTTTTGCGTAATCATGGTCTCCTAAGATTACAACTCTTGCTTTACTTTGAAGGAGAAATATTAAAGACCCTCAGCCCTCCACATTAAACTTTAAAGCATTTATCTCTCTCCGTGATAAATGTTTGCCTTCACATGGTAGTGTTAAGATTAAAAGCTGTTCCTCATTTATCCTAATGATTAGATCCTTAGATAAAGTTCGACTTAAATCAACAGGCCATGGTGATTAGCTTTTGGAGGGGAGGGATCCGCATGAACAATTTGGGAACCGGATATGATGTGAAGGAACTGATGTATATGTTGGAGTCTTTCATTCAAAACGATAGCAGATAACATCATAACGCTACAAACTAGTTAAATTATTGGCGAAATTGAAGACATCCGATCTAAAAGATGTAATTGGCACAAAGTCATTTTAAATATTATCGGAGATTTTTTCAGATTAAAGCTCAATTTTATACATTCTGAAAAAAAAAATCATCTCATAATATGCCACATCAACACTTGGAAAAAACGGGGAGTTATTTGAATTTTAGATACGTAGACTTTGTCAAAATTAAATGTTATTTTATTCTTTAAAGAAACTATGAAAAGATTTTACATGACTGAGGTGTAATGAAGTGAAAAATACAAGTCCCCTAACAGAAACTTTATCTCTCGTTAAAACATCAGGTGTAAAACAGAAAATTTTTCCTTACCCAAAAAAAAAAAAACAGAAAATTTTTCTGTCTTGTTTTCTTTTTGGAGAGGCAGCGGAAAGGGGAAGCTCAGCGCTTGGTTATATCTGTATCTTGTTTAGTTCATCATTTCATCCAATTACTTGACAAAAGGCACCTTCCCAAACTAAATCATTACGGTTTTCTAGGGGTGTAATTGCACCAGTTCAAATTGGTTGGAAATGGCCTGGTCAGTTCGTTTCCAAGCCAGTTTCAGGATGAGTCGGTCCGGTTTTTGTTTTCACTAGGAATCAGTTAGGATCTGGTCCTTTTCTCTTGTTCTAAGTCTGGAAACTGGCTAAATTGCTGAGTTAAACAGATTTACATATTATTTTTTAAGTGAACAAAACAACTATCTTGGTAAACGGCAAACTCAAACCTGGGAAGGTTGTTTGGGGATTTGAGACAATCACCCCCAAGCCAAGTTGAAATTTCTATTAAATATCTCGAAACTTGATTCTAAAAGCAGTTTTTGTTAAAACTTAAGTTGGCTGAATTGTTTTCACTTTGTACCCTGTCATCTGTTCTGTTTTAAGGATCTCTTATTCTCTGTATTAAGTCTACTATCGCATCTCTCTTTTATTTGCTACGATCCGTCTCTCTGTTCCTTTCAGGTTGTTTACTAGATATTTTTCAAGTTATAAGCGTGTGTGAAGCAAGTATAGTTTTTGGTTTGAACATTGAAGTTTTTCTTTTTGTGCTCATTTTTTGTTTCAGTTCTGATAGCTTCTGCTTCTTTTTCTGTGGTTTCGGCCCTAAAGCTGAAGGATAGAATACTAGAGATCTACAGTTGCTGGTTATTGAAATGAAGCAATTTGTTCATTAATTACAGATTTGCTATTTTGTTCTTTACTGTGCCATTACATGTAAAAATCCGATTCTAGGGTCTACACCTAGGAACCGCTCTGTTCAGGAACTGGCTTGTTCAGGAACCAGTCAGTTCTTTTTTTTGAAAAATCTTTGGCTGCGATCTATATAATGTCTGTTCTATCTTCCACTCTTTGAACCAACTCACCTAGACCATGCTCACCCCTAATTTAAACTCAAAATTGTATAACATAGAAAAATAATGCAGGTCATGTAGTACTCTACTATGCAAAATTAGGGGCTTGTGAATACACACTAAACTAGCTTCTTTGCTTGGTACTTCAGACGAGTTGGTTTTGTTCCTAAGCAAGGAGGTGAGAACTTGGAGAAACTTAGGGCAATTGCTGCTGTTGGCATGTAATGACTATTAAAACTAGGATGAATATGTTTACTTGCCTTATGTTTAATCATGAGGATGTATTGATAGAGTTGACTGTATCATAATTTCTAAAGGTGAAAAAAAAATGTTTAGAGTATGTGGTTACAATTGCATGTTCAGCCCAGCTGGAAGGGAATCATCTTCTGTTTTTACCTTTACCGTAATGCAATAATATGCTATTTTCTTCCCTTTCTGATGGGGGTCATTGCAGACTAAGCATGTATATTCTCATGAAACTAAGAATAATTTGTAAAATGCCGTGTGCACAGCGGTGTTACATTGGATAAGTGCATTGGTAAGGTGATTTTTTTTTTGTGGCTACAATAATAATGTGAATGGTAAACATGTTGATTAAGTAATTGATTCTAACGTTGACCGGAGAACAGATTGGCCTTTGAATGTACTTTATGAAATGGGGTTAGGACTCAATTGACCAAATTAGAACTTGTAGAAATCAGTTATGTATCGCACAACAAATTTAATGTTCTACTGCAACTATACTAGCGTTACGATGGAAATTGGGAGATGCATCTTTGATCAATATCTTCACCATTTTTGGCTGGGTTTGCTTTGCTTACCTATCAATCTACAATATCGACAGGTGCGTGAAAACTCCTCCTGATAATTACGCTTTCTTAACTAAGAAATACTTTTGTTTTGCCAGTGGAAAGGAATCCGAGTTCCATATTGAACCTGAACTGACTTTGGAGCTGATGATGGCTGCCAACTATTTACATACTTGAGAAGATCCCCGTCATTTTTTTCGGGTGACCACTCATGGACAGAAGAAACCCCTGGCACATGTATCTCTAGTATATGCAACATATATCAAGACGATCTAACGCTGGATTCAATGACACAACATTTCCCTTCACTCCTTTTCTGTTTTGCCTGCTTTCTTATTCTGTCATTTAACTGGCATTAGTTCTCTAGAATTATTGGTTGCTTTGCCAGGTCATTTTTTCTTTAATCTATCTTTGAAATCCTAAAGCTCCAGATATAGCACTGTATGTGCATGATTATCCTGTAGTTTGGGTGACCCATCTTGGGTTAACTGGTTGAGATTGGGTTTCATTCATGTCTTGCTGAGATGGGCGGGTGAAGAAGTCTTTGGTGTGCATATCCCTTTCTCACTCTGTAACGCTCAATTTGATTCTTAAGCTGTGTTGGTGTAGCTAATGACAAGGATCTCTTGAGCGATTCAAATGTATGATGCAACAATATTCATAAGCAACTACAAAGTCCCTCTATTACTCTCTTCCGGAGAAAATTGTACTTTCAATCCAGGACGGAGCGTAACTCTGAAAGTAATGCCGTTGTGGCTTTGGTATATAGTTTTCTACCTTTTATAGGTTATGGGGGCGGGGCAAACTCAAAAAATATTAGCGTTTGATCGTCCATATAAAATTTAGTATAGGATATGTTTTATCCTATATCGTGTTTGGTAGGTGTCCCGAATAATATAATGTTGGATATAGAAGAGACATAATTTGGATATAAAAAAAAATCCGAGGATGGGGGATAAGATAAGGTCAGATAGAATTTCTCTTGTTCGTCGTATAAAAGCAAATTTTTATAAACCCTATCCCTTCATTCACACATTCCTTCGCCCATGCTACAGCTTGCTTCTGCGAATTTTTTTTGTTTCACATTTACCGCTTTCTTCTGCAATTTGCGAAGGTATGTATTCATTCATGATCATCTATAACTTGCTTCTGCAATTTATTTATTTATTTATTTTTACGATTACTCTATGGCTGACAAAAGTAATGAATTTTAATATTGAAAGAGTCGAAGTCCCTCCCTCGTCTCTCTCGTCTGCGTCGAAATCCCTCTTTCGGCTTCTATCGAGCATATGATACCGCAGTTGAAGCGCACTCTGTGAGTTTGATCGACCCTATCATCTTTCGTCGTCGCCAGTGTGATTCCAAATGAAACCCTATTTTTCTCCCTGCGTGTCATCCAAGCTCGCTTAGGTAATTTCTCATTGGAACACCAAAACAGTCGGAGGGTATTCCCATTCTGTTGCATTTGGTTTTCTGCCCCTTGCCCAAGGCCAATGTACTGGTGCCTCGCCTAGAAAGTTTTTATCATATGTACTGTTGATGACCACATAGAAGTGAGTTGCACGATGCTTATATGAAAAGACTTCACATGAGAAACTGTGAGATAAAATGTGATTCTTGTGCACCGACCGGTAATTTCTAGGGGATTGCGGATGCATTCCTATGTTTTGTCATAATTTTTTGCTGCCATCTATCCTCTTGATAAGGGAATATTGATGGGGACGACACATGTTCTGTGGGTGACAACTATTCATCTCGATCAGTATTTGATTGCGTTCACTCACTATAAGCAGTGCTGATGCTTGAATCAGTCAACAAATCTAATGTTGGAAGTTTGGTCGTCAAAGATAGTATTGGAGTAAGTAGGGATGGACAGCAACTCTAAAATATGGTTATCAAAAAAAAAAAAAAAAGACAGCAACTCTAAAATACAAATTCTAATTATAGATTATTCCACGAACCGACAAAAGTAGGGCTGTGGATTCTTGTAATCTAGTTCAGGGGGCTCGGGTGATAAAGATAACTTCGCGGGGCTTCGACGAAATTTGTGAAGTCAAACTTTGGTGTTAGGGACTTGAGTCGTTGATAGATAGAGTTCCATTGAACTAAAGTTGATTTATGGGCCGTTTTGCAGGGAAGCCCAAGGGTATATTGCTTGAAGCAAAGGGATTTTGGGAAGAGGCTGAATAATCATAGATTAATTTGGTAAAATTTTGTGAAAATCAATTGATTTGGAAAAGATATTATTTTGGATGATTTTTCTATTATCTAACGTACTAGTTAGTATTTGCCTAATCTTATTGTTTTTTTTTCCCCTTTATTAGAAATGGATCGCGATGAGAAAGAGGAATTTTTTAGCATTTTGATGTTAGAGGAGATGAACCTGCAGATGTTGCTTTTGTATATGATGTATATGATTGTGGTATCCACGGCTGCTGAAGGCATTACCATAAACATATATTGAAGGATCGCACGTCTTTTAAAAGGCAATCTCATTTAGATCACCTTGATCACCTCATTAACAGTGGTGACTTGAATTGTACGGAACAACTTAGAATGGATAGTTATATATTTACTCTACTAAGCAAGTTGGCACACACAATTGGTGGGTTAAAAGAAGATGGAATTGTGACTATAGAGGAACAAGTGGCAATGTTCCTGCATATATTGGCCCATCATGTGAAAAATCGTATTATCAAGTTCAGATTTATGAGGTCCGGGGAGACAATTAGCAGGTATTTTAACTTAGTTTTAAGTGTTGCGATAAGAATGCATAGTGTATTTCTTGTGTCACCTGAAGCAGTTTCGGGGGAATGTACCGACAAGAGATGGAAATGGTTTGAGCTATATTTAATACTATAAACGTAAGGTTATTCTATTAATTTCATGTTTCTAGGGTTGCTTAAGAGCATTAGATGACACATACATTAGGTATGTGTTCTAGAGGTTGACAAACCAAGGTACCGAAATAGAAAGGATGAGATAGTGACCAATGTGTTAGGAGTTTGCTCACGTGACATGAGATTCATATACGTTTTACCTAGATGGGTAGGCTCAGCAGCATATTCTAGAGTGTTTCGAGATGCTTTAGTTAAACCCAATGGTTTGAAAATTCCCATTAGTAAGATAAGCCCTTATAAATATGTTACATTATTTAACGTGTAGGTTTTGACGATTCTAATACAATTAATAACGTTATCATTTTTTATTAGGTGATTATTATCTTGTGGATGTCGAATACACAAATGGGGAGAGCTTTCTTGCTCTTTATAGAAATACTCAATACCACCTATCCGAGCGGAGAGAAGATTGTATACCAAATTCACCTAAAGAGTATTTCAACATGAAGCATTCGCAAGCTAGAAATATCATAGAAAGATGCTTCGGTCTATTAAAGTTACAGTGGGCTATTCTTAGGAGTCCATCTTTTTATCCAATTAGAACGCAAGGTCAAATTATTATAGCTTGTTACCTTATGCACAACTTGATAAGGAGAGAAATGGCTATTGACCCAATTGAGGCACAATTAGATGAAGTTGCTAACACCATCGAAGATGTGGAAACAATTAATGTTCTTGAGCCAATGGATCATTGGACAACATGGAGGCAAAATTTGGTAATGCAAATGTTTAATAAGTGGAATATAAGTTGAGGACATGGAGGAGTCACCTGATTTGATATTATTCCTTGTCTCATTTGTTTCTAATTACTGCAAGTAGAGGACATGGAGAAAAATATTCCTTATGTACTATTTGATTTATGGCTATATCATTTTAAATTTTTATTACTATGTTGTATTTATCCTTAAATTTTCTCTACCGTGCTATCCTCTGTTATTAAATTTTGTAAAATTGCAATGAGATATTTAGGAATGGAAGGTAGCGATTTTAGTTCAACTCAAGAAAGAGGAACAAAGTGAGACCGACGTGTTTGGAAAATAGATGAAGAAAATGCACTTCTAGATGGTCTTGAAGAACTAGTTGTGCGAATAATGAAGGCCGATAATGGCTTCAAGAGTTGTTACATGATTATGTTAGAGAAGTGGTTTGAAGAAAAGTTTCCTGATTCTGGCATTAAGGGTAATCTTGATATTGAGTCGAAATGAGAAACTTGAAAAAATTGTATAGTCAGATTTATGACTTGAAGGATCAAAGTGGCTTCAGATGGGATCATGAAAAGCATTATGTTGATATTCATTCAGAAGATAGTTGGCAAAAATATTGCAAGGTTAGTGTTATTTCTTCTCATTTTTCTTCTTTATAACTTATTTTAAAAAAATAATATATTTTCTTTGTAGGCCTACCCAGGAGCTTCTTTGAGAGGAAAGTACTTCCCTCAATATGATCGACTAGCAACTATATTTGGAAAAGACTGTGCCAAGGGAAATCACAGTGAAGGCCCTTCAGAAACTCACGCAGCCATAGATAATGAAGAAGGTGAGAATCATTATGACGTCTTTACTACTGATGCAAGTCAAAACTTACCGCCACTATCATCTTCTCAAACGCAAAATGTTGCTGATTCTTCAAAATAAAAAGGGCTAAAGCAAGTGACAAGTGGGCTACAGGGTTAGTTGAAATTGCAAGTACTTTTGTATCTTTTATGGAAAAGGCTAATGAGAGGATGGAGATGATTGCTACCCGCATCGGATATGCTAAAGATTTGGATGACGATGAGAGAAAAATTAATGAAGAGCTTCTAAAGATGTCTCTAGATACCATGGACAAAATAAAATTGTGTAGAAAAATTGTGAAGGGTCTTGAGAATATTCATTTTTTTTTTCAAGGAGATGATAGGAAGGCATTTGTGGACATGTTTCTCCAAGAGATGATAGAAGAGTAATGTCGTGTGTAGTCTCTTTTTGCTGTTTTTAGACAATGAACAAAATTGAACAATGTTGATTTTACTATTTGTTGGAATGCTTTAATTTTTTGGAATGTGTGGTTTCTTGTGAAGTTTGGAGCTTTATTCATAATAGTTGTTGTTGTAGACTTATCATCCCCTTGCTTTCATATGATTATTATTTTTTGCTCATATCTTTTTCTTTATGCTCATTCCCTGCATACTTCCTAGGCAAGCCAGGGGTGAAAGTCAGCATAGATTGGAGAGGGTCAGCTCGTTAAGATAACGCCAAGAAAAACTTGTTCGGTATTCTGAAGGATCTTGCGCTGTTACACATGAAAGGTTTCCTTGGGGTGGGCGCTCTATTTTCCGTAGATTTCTACGTTTGCTTGATTGTGTATGGAAAAGGCTTCAAGTTCATGGGAAAACATGAAGACCATGATGACAATTTTCTTGTCTCATTTGTTTATATTTTCATATTTTTTTTGCAAAGAGGTTTGAAAATCTAATAAAATGTGTTCTTACCCAAAAAAAATCTAATAAAATGTGCATATTTTTAAGTTTATTTGTGTATGAGAACATTATTTTTATGACTTTTCATGAGCACGGAGGGGCATATATGTCATGTATATTGATATACAGTTTCTACCAAATGTAGAATAAGATAGGATATAAGGATATCCGACTTTAAATCCGAAGTTCATCAAACAGTGGATAGGATATGACCCAATTCTTGGATTTTTTATCTTATCTTATCATATCCAGTCCTATCCTAATAAAAAATCACGACGACCAAACGCAGCTTTATTGGCTCGTTTAGGGTGTTTCCCATTGAGTGTCGGTTCGATTTCCGGTTCTAGATAGGATCCACCCATGCGGACGAATTGAATTGGATTACTATAGTTATTTGTCTCAATCACGTGACTCTTTAGTGCGACTCACCCATGCTCGCAGCGGCATCCCAAAAGCAAAACCCTAGACTCCTCAGTATCCTCTTGCCTCGATCTGCTCCATACTCTCAAGACTTTGTGGCAAATTTTGTTGTCATTGTTGTGTCATTGTAAAGTTGTCTGATTTATTGTGTTCGATGATTTTGTTCCATCAAAGAAGTTCATTACTCATTAGAGTCTGCTATTATTTTTTGGTTTCCTTAGTACTTGTGGGGTTTGCCACACTGCGACAGTTTATTTTCGTGTGATCATTATGCAGGATAGAGATGATTTAGGGCTCGTGTGGTAACACTTCTCAATCAGAAATTAAATTCTGATCATAAGTTGATTTTTTCTATTTTTGCTACGGATTGACTGCTGATCAGAAAAATTCGTTTGGTAGAGATTAAAAATTTATGCTTTTAAAATATTATTAACAAAATATTCGGCGTCGATGCCCGTCGGCGGCGATAGTCGACTGCGAGCGGCAGTGGCTATGATGACGGTGGTCGGCAGAGGTCAGTGTGGTTGAAGAAATGATTCTGAAATCGATAAGTAAAATATTTTTACTTCTCAAAATTAACCAAAAGTTGAAAAATCCTACCATAAGTTAAAAATCATACAAAAAGATTTCTACTTCAACATTATTTTTATCAAACATATTTCTCTGTCAGATTAACTTCTGGTAGAGAAATGGAGAAGGGGAAGTATTATCATGCAGTCCCTTAACTTCTCACTTCAAAAATACAGGTCGTCCCTTTGCAGTTTTACTTCTCGCTTCGAAATGGTGATTTTTTCTATGAATATGTCAAACAAATCAGCAAGTGCATCACGAACACTCATGTCATCTCTTTATCCCTTGAGAATGGCCTTATTGATTCACTTGCATATAGTCTTTTTTTAATTGATGTTGATACTCGATAGTACCGGTTCCATGGACCACTCACCCTGAAATGAACGGATGGTTCACGATTCATATTTTGCGGAATCGATCTCTAACGGATGGTTGTCAATTGTAGGATGGAATCACTCACCCCGGAAACAATCACCTCTAGTGATAACACTCAACACTCGTGGAGGTAACGTGTCAATTATTCAGTTCGGTTCAAATTTTCAAAAAATCCAAACTGAATTGAGAGAATAGAATGTGGATATATTTTTTAGCCGAATTGAAATTGAGCGGGACGAAATAGGTTTTTCCTTCATCCCCCATTGATGGAACCATGGAGGCGTCGAGCAATCTTCTCGAGTCCTGATCTCCCACCACCGCAAATGGATTCCGCCCCATATCTTATGACAATCGTCTCACTGTTAAGCACTTCCACGCACGCTGATTCTGCCGTTGCTGCTATTGGGTTTCGAAGATTGTTACAAATTTTTAAACCGAAATCCTAAATAGGATACATGCGTAAATCGAAATCGAAATAGGAGTTCAATACGTGATGAATCGATAATCAGCTGTGTCTAGATTAACGCCCCAAGCGTTGCGTCTCTATCGGTATCCACACATATGAACTGAAATAACCAACGATCCAAATGCTAGCTTACAAATCTTGGAGTTACTCTTGCTTCGTTGCCTTTGATCTTCGAGACTCTCTAAAAAATCTTTGAGTAGAGAACGATTCTCTGTGTTTTTCTCCTTCGAATTGCGACCTTTTAAAATCTGAGGCATCTTTAGGATTTTCCATACATAACCGCTATTATTGATAGTTGGATATATATATATATAGGCGGTTTGAGAGGGATGATTTTACAAGCCCGACCACCTCCAATCATGCATATAATCATTATCCCATAACGCGCACTATCATTATGCACAACCCTTTTATTCGCTTAGATATTTACATCAGGTGAATAAACTTAAATCTATCTCTTAAGTAGATCAAGGCGCAGAGAAAATATAAACTCAATTTGCTATTGTGTGCAACAATGTTCACAAAATATTAGTAATGTGCTAAAAAATCTTTAGGCTCGCAAGGCATAAGCGAACTTTAGCAATATATTATGACCATTTAAGTGTAGTGAAGGTCGATTTTTCGATACAATCTAGTCCACGGTTAATGTTAGAGTATCAACATTGGTTACTAATGCAGACTAGTAACTGCTGCAGCCAACAACAGAGCCCCCCTCTCTCTCGGCTATCCACAACATACGAAGACTCGGCGCCACAATAACATGTCCTCTCAGCCGCCTGCTGCATAGGACCTTGGCCTGTCGTCGTCTCCTTCAATTTGGTGGAGACGCCTCAGATCTGGATACTCGATGGGCCATGGAGGCGGTCGAACCTCCAAGTTGGGATGCTCGATGGGGCCATGGAGGCTCTATTCCTGAGCTCGAGATAGCGAAATCCTGGTTGCAGTCTTGCTTCCTCCTCTAGGCTGGCTGCTTCAGGCATAATTGCTCGAAGAATGTCTCTGGACAATCTTCAACTAGAAATTGGAAAGAAAAGACGTGCTATCATGGAAGACAGAAAAATGGCTAAATGAGAGAGAAGAGACGAGCGTCAGAAGGAATCAGATAGAGAGAGAGAGAGACAGAGAGAGAGAGACAGAGAGAGAGGCAAGCGAAGTGATGTCCTTTTGCAGTTTTGCTCTGAAGAGGGAGAGAAATTAATGGAGGTCGCTCTTAAAAAGACAAAAAGCCAAAGTTGGGGAAGAGGATGGAGAGGGAGAGAGAGACTCCTGACAAAAATAAATAAAATTTCTTTTGGTTCGATTCCGGTTACAACACGAATTTTTTTTTAATGAGCTCAACTAAGTTGAACCAGCCAAAAAAACAGCTTATTTTCAAATTAACCGAACTCAACTAAAAATCGAAAATATAATTGATGTGGACACCAGCCATTTTTTGACGTAATATTTTAATATTTTTACTTTATTTTAGTTTATTTTTTCTTCCTTCTTCTTCCTTTGGCCAGCGACTGGCTAGACGCAAAGGCCGGCGAGGAGGACCTCACCGACCTTTAGGCAAAGCTCGCAATGAACCTCACAGTGGTTGGGCGAGGGAAGTAAAAATAAAAGAAAGAAAAAATGATAAATATTACAATATATGTCGCTAGACGATCAAAATTGGTCAAATAGATTAAACTGACACCATTACAACAGGTTTATGGCTCAATAGACGAAAGAAGTTTATGACTGAATATACACAATTGCAATACATTTAGATCTCTTTTTTTTTGTAATTTTTCCCATCTCATGTGACGTCACATTGTGATGGTGTATGTATGTATGTATATTGGTTCTAATCAGGCATTGATTTTGAGAACGAATCTGATTCCGAGCATGGGATTAGAGAGAGAGAAGAAAAATTCTTCACGGAGAGAGATGGATAGTCTCTTTTTTATCCTTGAGGTGATTGAGATTTATATGCTTTCATCTTTCGATTAAGTTAGTATATGTCAGTAGTCTGCCTAAGAATCAATTAAGGTTGATACTTTAACATTAGTTGTGGATTAAGTTGTGTCGAAAAAACGACCTTCACTATACTTAGGTAGTCGTAATGTCTTGCTAAAAATCGCTTATGACTTATGGACCAAAAGAGTTTTGAGCACACTGCTAATGTTTAGTAAATATACAAGATTGCACACAATAGCGAACTGATTTAATATTTTCTCTATCCATTGATCTACTTAAGAAGCAGATATTAATTTATTCTCCTATTATGAATATCTACACGATTTTGCACGTCATGAAATAACAATTAAATGCACAGTCAAGTAGACGGTTTAGAGTATATCGGGGGTGCAGGTCGTTAAGTCGTATGGCCCAAACTGTGAAACATAAGTTATAAGTAAAAACCTAGAGACGCCTCAGATCTTGTCAGAATACTATCCCGAAAAGAGAAAAACAAAGAACTGTCCTACTTTAATAGGTCTTCGAGAAAGTCTCAAAGAGAAAAAGGCGATCCGCAAGAGGAACTTCAAGATCTGAAAGTTAGTACTGGGATTGTTAGAGATCTTAGTTCGTGTGTGTGGATACCGATAGAGGCGCAATACTTGGGGCGCAACACTTGCGGCACTAATCTAAACACAACCAACTGTCTATTTGTCGTCGATTGCAAAAAGTACATCTTGCTTCTTTTCTAATTTCGATATACACATGTTTTTTGCTATAGGGTTTCGTTCTACTGCGTTTTAAGAATCTATGAAACCCAACAGTATAATCATGATTCTCCCGTGTTGTTATGGGAGATGAAAACACTACGTTGTTAGTAATCTTTTGGTACCTTGATCCATAACAAGATTGGCTCAAGGATTCCAACTAGCCATTTTGGTATAATGCAAAAGGAAGTAAGAATTAAAGACCAGCATAACAACCATTCTGATTCGAAGAATTGATTCTGATTAAAATAATTTTTTATTTTTTTTATTCTTTATATGAGTTTTAGAGAATCAGAAGATATTTAGTGATTGCCCAAAATTTCTGTTCCTGAAACAGAAACACGTTTGATAAGTGCACGAAAGTTTTGTTCCCGGGAGCAATGGCTTTTCTCAATTTTTTTCATTTAAGTCAAATATTACGTAGTCACTTTGTGAAAGTTCATCATAAATTTCGAAGTAATCAAAGATAAATTCATATTGATTCTCTTATATAACATATTATATATTGAAATATAAAAATAAATATCAAGAATCATCATGAGTCATTTCGCCATTTATTATGGGATTTCATTGAGCTCTTTTGCGCGAGCGGATAACCATCATAAGCCACACCCTTATTTCTACAAGAAAAATGCACTACGTTACATTGCATTACTGTGCATTTTTGGTTCTAGAAAATCAAATTTTAGTCTTAATTCATTGAAAACTTGAGAATGAGAGCTTGCTAAATGTTCACGATAATTAATTTTTGTCTTTTTTTCAAAATTTTCTAAATTAGACTAAGTCTAAAAGTACATAAACCTAGGCACATCACAATCAATGAAATCAAGGAATCGTGGCATTGATAAATCACATAACAAGATCTTGATGAAGCCTAAAGGGCTTAGAGAAATGTGGTTGGAGTTTAATTGCAAAGGTGTTTATGAATTTACTAATAAAGAATGAAATTTAGGGAATCTTGGTCCAAATTTATAAAAATGAGGCAAACTACCCTAATCTAAGGTTCTTCTATTTTTAAAATTTTTCAAAAATTTCTGTAATTTTTTTAGAATTTTTCCAAATTTGTTCGATTGTTTTATATTTATTTTATTATCTTATATATTTTTCTTTAAATTCTATTCTAGGCCGAGGAAAAATTGACGAGAGAACTGAAAAAGAAAAGTGAGAGATGTGGAATTATATTTTTGTTTCAAAAGTGGTTCTTTTTTCTAAGGACCTACTTTTTTTTTGTTTCTGTTTTTGCTCTAAAATTATTTTCTGGAACAGAATCAGATTCACTTACGTTATCGAATATTATTCTCATCTTTTTTTTAATTCTAGGAAATAGAACCAAAGAACCAGAATGGTTGCCATGTAACCATTAAAGATGTTTTTATTTAGCGAAAAATGAATGATTTGAAAAATATTCTCTTAAAAATCAACGCTTACATTGCCAAAAATAATTAATTAATGAAAAATATTTTAATTATCAATGATAATTCATAGTCACACATGTTTGTGGATTCATGTCTACACATGATTGCGAATAATGAAAGTATTTTTCATTTTTTTTATTTTTATAAATAATGCAAATAAATTTTAAGGGACTATATTTTGGTACAATCCACGAGGAATAAGATTTTCTCTCTTGGAAGCTTAGGAGACGCGTCCCATGAAAATTCCAATGCGAGCAAGAATGGGCTTTTTTCCTATTTAATATTAAAAAAATATTTACAAAATTAGTCACTATTGAAACATATTTACAATTTTGGATCTTGCGTGACGTTTGGATTTGCGCGCGAGACCCGCACACTGATGGGCTCAGAGCGCGACGACCGCGCGCTTTTCTGAAATTTTAAATTATTTCGCATATACAATTACATAATTATTATCCTACTATAGTTAGTGGATTGTGGTCATTTTACATTTTTGAATTTTTTCGTTTTCTGCATTTTTTGAATATTATTTGCTAGAAAGGAAAAATCAACATTTTTTAAAATTTGGATGCCAAATTATCGAAAAAAAAATAGTCCATGGTCAGTTGAGTGTGGTCATTTTCTAATTTTGGGGAGTCTTTCGAAATTTTTCTGAATTTTTCATACATTATATAAAAATGATGATTTTGCTAGTCCATGGTTACTAACTTCAGTTTAATTATTTAATTATTTAATTTATTTCAAAATATTCTTTAGACTAGATAAAATCCAACCCACGCTTCTCGGGACATAATACAATCTATAAATAACATGCATTATTCTAGTATAAATAACGACCATATATATATATATATATATTGTAAATATATATGTATATGTATTTTTGAATAGTAACTAATTTTGTAAATATATATTTCTTTAATATTTTTGAATAGTAACTAAATTCATAGATATTTGTAAATATATATAATTTTATAAACTCGTAAATAATAATAACAATAATACTATAACAAATGTAAATAAATTATTCATCTATGAATAATAAATATATATATAAATCTATACCGAACAAATTAGAAAAAATTACTACATAGGAATTTACCTTAAACTGCTGACAAAGAGCACGCACTGAGTGAGGACGTCAATTGATTTTTTCTTTTATTTCAAATTCTACAAAGTAAAAAATTCACAAATTATTTGAAACATTAAAAAAATATTAACAAAAAAAACATACTTTCTCTTTGCTCTTACATGTAAGAAATAACTATGAATTAACTTTTTTTTAAAGAAATACACATATAATAAATAAATTAAAAAATATAAAGTTACTAACACACTTTATATATGTGTTGGTATGTCATTATTGTTGCACATGAAACAAGGAGTTCCAATAATTCTTAGAAAAGACATGTTGTAGACTGAAGGTTTTGTGTTTGTGCAATTTTCGAAAGGTCCTGAGAATATGTGAGTGTTCCTTTCTTCCTTTTTCCTTTATTATTATATTTTTATGGTCTAAAGCATGCATTGGATTTTTTAGAATTTCCACGTCTAGAACGTTTCAAGCTGCATTTTTTTTCTTGACCTCTTATTGAGATTACGTGGGGATTAAGGAAGTTATAGTAGTTATTAGGTTACATAATTGGTACTCTTGTTCTAGTGACAATAATTTGTTTCACGATAATTTGGTACACTAGTTCCCTCTAGGGTACCTCTAACACGTCAATAATATATGAACAATAATACTATAACAAACGTAAATAAATTATTCATATATGAATAATAAATAAATTGACGCCAAAATAAGAGTGCCCAAAAATAAATAGGAAAAAAATTAAAAAAATATGCGAAATCATGTTTGTGTGATCTAGGAGCAGAGACCTTTCGCAACCACAACAAAGCCATCGTTCAACTACAGTGTTCCACTCTTATATGTTGCAAAATTGTAATTTACCAAACAAACTGAAAAAAAAAATTAATATATCGTAATTTACCTCAAACTGCTAACGGAGAGCACTCACGGAGTGAGAAGGCCGATTGATTTTGCTTTTATTTGAAATCATGCAAAGCACAAAATTCATAAAAACATTATAAAAATATTATCGAACGGAAAAAACATACAACACGAGCGTCGAAATAATACCTTGCGAGAGAGAACGAGGGCGAGAAAAAATAAATTGTCACGAGACAATAGAAGAGGAGGCGAACTATAGCGAGAACAAAAAAAGAGGCAAAAATGAAAAGAAGAATGCAACCCAAACGAAAATGTAAACATTCAATTATATAACCGAGCTAGAAGACGGGCACAATTTGCACCTGTGAAGGGCTATGCCCTAAATGCTATGTCGTGAGTCCTGCAGAGCCTGAAAAAAGCAAGGCCTAGCCTTTTCAGGCTCTACCGGACACAATTTGTTCCCATGCCAGGCCATCGCGGGCCAACGCGCAACAGTCTCGCATTGGTCATTCCAAAACGCGACTGTCGCAGGCTGGGCCTACCGTCGCTTGGGTCTCGTGCTCAAATCCGATCGTTGCGCGAGACCCAAAATCGTAAATATGTTTCAATAGTGATTAATTTTTTAATATTTTTTTAATATTAAATTGGAAAAACAAAACCATCAAGAATTTTCTTCGAAGTACGTTTGACTGTTTGACCAAAAAAAAGTTATTCGGTCGAGGAAAAAGTACGTTTGACTGACGATAAAACTGCGTTTGACTTTCCCACAATCAGATTTTCTCTATTTTAATTGAAACGGATTCTGCGTTTGACTCCTATGAACAAAACCGCCTCCTGCAGAAGACTCAAATTAAATAGAATTAATATCACGATTTTTTTAAATTAATATATTTATAATAAATTTATTCTAAAAAAATTATTACAAAAAATATCAAACTGATATACTGTAATAAATTTATCTTAAATTATTTTTTATTATAATAAATCTCAAACTGATATACCGACGATAAATTTACTTCAAACTATTTTTCTAACAACCATAAATCGAAAATTGATACATATGTGATAAATTCATTTCAAATTATTTTGTTGACTACCAAAAATTCTAAACTAGTACATCTATGATAAATTTACCATTCCTTAGATTTCATTGAATTGGTTAATACCATGAAAAATTATAAAATGATGAACCTATGAAAAACAGAGGGTAAAAACCCAGAATAAATATACGCTTCAACTATCACGTGTCATATGACTCATCAATTTGATGATAAATTTAAATAAAAAGTAATGGAGAATAAATTTGTCACACCTATTCCAATTTTAAATTTTTGATTGTCAAAAAATTAATTTGAAATAATTTTTTTCACGAATATACCGGTTTAGAGTTTTTATGGTAAAAAAATAATTTAAGATAAATTTATTATAAGTGTACTAATTTCAAAATTTTTATGGCAAAAAAAATAGTTTTGAATAAATTTATGACATATGTATCAATTTAGAAATTCTCGTGGCATTAATCCAAATAAATATGCTAACAAAAAAAAAAAAACAAGCCTTAATGTTGTAGTTGAATAGATTTGTAGTTACAAGATTTTCTTCTCGAAAGAGTGAAAACGATACAAATTTGTCATATTTTTTCGTTTTAATGTTATAAGCTCCAAGTAAAATAGTCAAATAAATTTGAAGGAAAATAAATGGAATTTGACGAGCAAAATTTCTCGGTGAATCGACATACTATGAGAAATCAAGAATTTTCAGTTTACTAGGGGGTTAAAAAAAAGCTACCTAAGTTTCTGATTTATCTAAATTTAATCATTACATTTTTTTGGTCGAATTTTTTAATTATTACTGGATGTTTACAGAAATTGAGAATTAGGGAAGTGAGGGCCACCATCACGTATCAGCACGTAGTTTCCTTGGTCCGACTACCGTTCCATAATCTTACAGCATGAATCTAGGGACATATTGGGAATAGGAAATAATCAAGGTTACAACACGACAGCTTCCTAAGGTTCTGTTCTTTTGGCGACACATATATGATATGAAAAATACCTTTTTTTAAAAAAATTGCTTGTATCGCTTAAAATGATTTGTCAATGAAAAATCTTATATTATCAATAATAGGTTCCACTTGAATCAATATGTTTGTGCTCGTTTGTCGTTCGTCTATTTTTATAAGCGAATGTTTTTGAAAAATTATTTTTGAAATTGTTCATTTCTCGTTAATATATATTTTGTGATAATAGAATGTAAGGATTAGAATGGAACAGCTATTCTCAGTAGAGTTGGATTGAATGTCGAATCTTATAATATGATTTCAGTTTTGAGCTTAACTACTTTTTTTTGGGTAAATCTCTAAGATAAAGAGAAAATTGCGTTACATCGATCCACCAATCGGACCTAGACCCATTGTAAATCCATTCGACTACAATTTTTAGTGAGAGACAATACAACCATAACACTTTCTTGATAACATTGACTTCACATTATGATATTATAAGTTGTAATTACCAATGCAATCATTGCAATAACTTTTGCTTATAGTCGACAGCAAATAACGAATTGGGAAATGCTATTCATGACTTGATGGGAGAAATAGACATTCAAGATCTAATCTTTTGAAACAAGAGAAGAAATAACTACATATCTAAATTGTGAATGGAACAGCTAATTTTAACGAATTAAAAAGGGCAGCCATTCTTTTCATCTCGTGTATCTCCAAGCAAAAACGTAAAAAAACTGCACTTTATTCTTATTTGGACAAATCGAATAAAAAATGGGTGTTGTTATTACCATTCTATGGCTATATTTGCAGTCAGGATAAATGTCAGGATAAGATAAAAATTATCTTATCATATATTTGGTTACCGTTCAGGATATGATATAACATAACATAACATAAGAGGATATAACTTGGATATAATTATCCTAGGAGGGAAGTGTGATAAAGTTGGATATGATTTATTTTATTTATGGTATAATTTTTTTTTTGAATAACAAACTTTTTATATAATAAAATTAAAATAAGTAATTATATTTAAATAAATCTGAATTCTAATGTTAGAAAGAAAAATCAAAATAAAAAAATCATTTTTATTTTTCATAAATCATATTTATAATTTGATTTCTTTCTTCTTTATAATATATAGTTTGTATGTATGTACGTTTATACCTATATATATAATTACATATTTTAAGTATAATAATATAGTTTGTTATTTTATGAAAAAAATTATTAAGAAATGATGGATGGGAGTCAAAACAGTGATAAAAAGAGATTTATAATTAAAAAATAAGTAAAAAAAATGAAGTACAAGAAACTAGATTTTCAGTAAACATATTCAATCTTGAAACCTATATATATATATATATATATAATTACATATTTTAAGTATAATAATATAGTTTGTTATTTTATAAAAAAAATTATTAAGAAATGATGGATGGGAGTCAAAACAATGATAAAAAGAGATTTATAATTAAAAAATAAGTAAAAAAATGAAGTAAAAGAAACTAGATTTTCAGTAAACATATTCAATCTTGAAAATGATTTTTCTAATTTTCGAATAGAAGGAGTAATGAACTTTCTAAAAAAAACTAGCATTTTCATCTCTGTCTTTTATATCTCTAATTCATGTGGAAGTTTCATGATAGATTTGTAACTTTTTAGTTTATTATAAAACTCTACAAAAATAGCAAGATAGTTGAAACTTATTCTCATTTTTAGCTTTCTAATTCACATCAAAAGTCTAAGAAAAACAGAAAGATAGTTAAAATTTTTTTCTCCTCCATAGCATTGTGTTTCATATTAAAATTTAATGAATGTCACGAGAGAGACAAAACTTTTTAACAAAATTTGAATAATTATATATTTTTTTATTTTACTAGATTGAGCAGTGAGTTACGAGATATTCTTATATTTTTCATTTATGCTTTTCAAATTCCTTTTAAATCGATATATCGTATATATCAAACAATAAGTATGATTAATATGAACATATCCAGTTTTATTACTGTGATTCACCAAATACATGATATGATATGACAAAATCTCTAGATTTCATATTCGATCTTATCCGATCCTATCTAATTCTATCTTGGCTAAAAATTCGGGCAGCCAAACACAGCCTATGTTAATTGCATTGTATTTGGACGGCCTATTCCATAATTTCCTCCCCCTAGGGCCTATGTTCATACATTGAACTTCTTCATGCAAGTGCAAATTTTTGGAACGACAAAATTGATATATAATATTAAAGAAACCCTAGCGCCAGTGGCATAATCAAAAAGGGGGGTGGGAGTGGAAGTCGAAGTGGAAGTGGGATTGGAGCGGTCTTCATCTCTCTCTCCTCGCTCACCCAAGTTCCAGCTTTCGAATGAAAACCGTGGGTTCTTTTTGGCTTCCGAAAGCTGGGTGTGACTTCTCCTTCGAAAACCATGGGCAGTTTTTCCTGTCAGCTCCCACCAGAAAACCTCCCTTTCCAAAACCAGTTGCTGTGCTCGCCGTTTATGCCTCAGGCTCTTGTCTCCGTCCATCGGCATCACCCTAATCTACCCCCCATAAAACCCGTCGAGCTCACCTCTGCTCTCTCCTCAATTTTCCAGAAGTTTCTTGGGTCTTCTTCCTTTAAACCTGAACTGGGTTTGGAAAAAAAATGGAATCTTGCACTCCGTGGGACGAGGCTTTCCAGGCTCCCGGTGTTGCATTTTGGGGTTTCTTGAGGTTTCGCTGAATTGGGTATGTTCTTTTATCTGTCGGCCTGTGTGGGATTATCTCTGTTTTTTGTTTATCACAAGGTGAAAGGAGTCTGGTTCTGTATGTGGGCATTTGGCCTTCTTTGGGGGGGTTAAAAATTATTTGTTTATTGGCAAAATCAAGAACAGGAGATTCATTTCTGAGAGGGAAGGACGATTCGTAGAAGTGAAACTGAAGATAGAATCTGTCTTTTGTTTTGTATTATGTTGATGGAACCCAATGGTTTAGGTGGCGGGATCTATGGAGGCATTGGTTCAGGAATGGTAGGTCTAGAAATGCCTCTGCATCAGCAGCAGAACCCCCCAAATGCCTCAAACCCTCACTCCTTGCATCAACCGCAATTAGTGGCCTATGTCCACCATGAGGCTGACCACCACCCTCAGTCTCAGCCACAGGCGAAACCTGGTTATGCCTACGCTGCTAAGTCCAAGCAACAGTTGGCCCTTAGTGATGATGACGAGGCCGGTTTCAATGCTGATGATGGTGCTGGGGATGGCAAGAGGAAGGCTTCCTCTCCGTGGCAGAGGATGAAGTGGACCGACACCATGGTTAAGCTCCTGATAATGGCCGTGCTATATATTGGCGACGAGGGAGGTTCGGAGTTGAATGACCCCAAAAAGAAGCCTGCTGGTTTGCTTCAGAAGAAAGGAAAGTGGAAGTCGGTATCGCGAGCTATGATGGAAAAAGGGTTTTACGTGTCGCCGCAGCAGTGCGAGGACAAATTCAATGATTTGAATAAGAGGTATAAGCGGGTCAACGACATACTCGGCAAAGGGACGGCTTGCCGGGTGGTGGAGAACCAGAGCTTGTTGGAAATGATGGATTTGTCGCCGAAGATGAAGGAAGAAGTTAAGAAGTTGCTCAACTCAAAGCATTTGTTCTTTAGAGAGATGTGTGCTTACCATAGTAGTTGCAGTCATGGTCCTGGTGGTAGTGGTGGCGCTAGTGGTACCCACCCCTCCCCTGAGGTGGCTGTGGAACCATCTCACACCCAGCAGCAGCAGCAGCAGGAGGTGCCGCAGCGAGGGTGCTTTCACTCTACGGACTCTGCACTGGGTGATCATTTGGGTAAAACAGAAACTGAGGCTTCAAAGACGGTGAAGGGAGGAAGCTGCGAAGAAGAATCAGATGAAGATGAGGACGAAGATTCGGAAGATGAGGATGATGATGAAAGTGATGATGAGGTGGGAGAAGGTGGTTCGAGGGGTCACAGCAGGCAGGGACACGAAGATGAACACGATCACATCGAGTCGCGCAAAAGGCCGAGGAAATGCCTAATCTCACAGTCTACAGTGCCCCTGCAGCAACTGAGTGGTGAGGCGACGAATGTGACGCAAGACAGCAACAGGAGCCCATGGGAGAAGAAGCAGTGGATGAGGGCGAAGCTGTTGCAGCTAGAGGAGCAGCAAGTGAGCTACCAGCTGCAGGCGTTCGAGCTCGAGAAGCAGAGGCTGAAGTGGGTGAAGTTCAGCGGCAAGAAGGAAAGGGAAATGGAGAGAGCCAAGCTTGAGAACGAGCGGAGGAGGCTGGAAAACGAGAGAATGGTGCTTCTCGTCCGCCAGAAGGAGCTCGAATTGCTCGATCTTCAACAGCTGCAGCAACACACATCCAACAAACGGAGCGAACCATCCTCAATCACTGGATAATTTGTACATTTTGTGAGATAGGCTAGACACAAAGAACTGGTTATTCTTCAGAAATGTAGTTGTGATCTCAGTATTTCTGTATGAATGTCACATTCAAGTTACTTTTGATGTGGTAACAATTTGAGTACCTATCTCAATTTAGTATGCCGATGGTCAGCTCTTAACTTCTCTAGATGCTGAGCCTAATTTGTGGATATGAACCTTTTTTTATGCTTCTTTGTTTGTGAAACATGGTGGAGATTGAAATAGGAGGACATTTTTCTGTCGAAGTGACGTGGTGATGCTGCTTGGTGTGTTCAGGCCACTGGCATTTGTGCTGAAATGGGCTGTCCATCATGCTCCTGCTTGAGTTATATAGCACGAGTTTTGTTGCACAGCAGCTAAATTTGAAGCAGCAATATCCGATTTATGCTTTGTGCGTTAGTCGTTCTCGACCCATACAATGGGAAAGTTCGATAAAAAGTTCGATAAAAGATTGATGACAACTTCGCAATCGCGGCGTCAAAATTGGGACACCGAGCTAAGGGCTTTTTGCAGATGCCAATGCGCGTATAGAACTGCTGTTGTTTCATCGTACATTCCCATCACATCTTCAGCTTGTTGCGGTCCGGAGAGGAAGCTAGACTTCGCCGGGGATAGAGCCGCGGTTGTCGCAGCAGTGTGGGGGCATCGCGTCCCATTGCATATCCCTGCATTCTCTGTTTTCTCGTGCATCCTTTCACCGGTTTATATCAGATGAAAATGGCGGAACCGACTCCTGGTTCACCGAGTTAACCAGAACTTGATTCTATCTTGGCATGCAGAAACAACATCGGTCTTCTTTCTGCACGGTTTATGCTCTTTTTCGGAGGAGCAAACTGGTACTCTTCTTCACCGACGACGCCCTGGTAACGCGAAGCATTATTCTTCTACTTAATTCGAGAGTTCGAGCATTTCTGCAGCTACGCTTCATCGGACATACCGAAGCACCAAATCTTATGTAAGCACACTGACCGAGAATGTTTCGGCTTTGGTCGAATCTCTTTCCTCGCCTCACCATCAGCATAAGCATGTGATCCGTGCGAGGCGATCCGGTAGCTACCCCGACTAGAGGCAGCACTTAGCTCGTGCTGCCGCCGCGCCGAACCAGGTGCAATAAGTATAACCGATCGCAAGGCTCGCGTGCATTGTATCAATCTGTCGCACTAAAGATGATTCTTGTTTATCCAACAGCAAAAATGTATACGATGCAGACTTACACCGCACGTGCATAAGTTGTTCAAGCGAATCACGTTCGCCCTGCCGGCGTTGGACCCGAGTCTCTTGGCTTGCTCCGTGACACGAGAAACTAGAGGGCCGTGAAAAAGGGCTAAAAACGGTAGTAACGGTCGTCGCCGTTAACGTCCACGCGCCTTCCTACCCTCACTAGCTCCACAAAACCACGTTACGGAACGGAACTTCACCCGGGGCCGGTTACAAACGTCACGGCATTTCGTCACCTTCCGTTAAAAAGCTTGACGAACTAATCTCACCGTCCCATTTTCCATCCCTAACGTCGTCTCCCTTCCCACCTCCCAACCCTAACGTCCGCCCCCCTTGCGCTTCGCGATGGCCTCCTGTGACGACGACTTCTCTCTCTTAGGCGACGACAACCACCACCACCACCCCCCTCAGCCGCACCCTCACCCTCACCATCACCTCCTTCCTTCTTCTCACCATCTCCATCAGCCTTTCGCGCCTCAGCAGCGGTACACGCCCCCTCCTCCTCCGAAATCCACCCCGATCCACGCGCCGCCGCAGCCTTCGAGCCCCAAGCCGACTGCCGCTGAGGTCCGCGAGGAAGGCGGCGATGATTACGCCGAGGCGGCCTTCCACGACGTGAATCCGTTCTCCGCCGACGAGAACTCGAATCCATTCAACGCCGCCGGATCGGATCCGAGCAAGTCTCGCGCAGATGCGCGATTCGACAAGAGGAAGAGTCAGGACGAGCTCAGCGACGGAGGCACGCCGTACAACTATAAGAAGACGAAAGCTTCCGCGGCGGCCGGGATGGCTGGCGGGAGCTCCGGCGGAGGGGGAGAGTATAGGAAGGATCGGGAGGAGTGGAGCGACGCCGCGATCGCCTGCCTCCTGGAGGCGTATACGGAGAAGTTCACGCAGCTGAATCGGGGGAATTTGAGAGGGAGGGACTGGGAGGAGGTGGCGGCGACCGTGAGCGAGCGCTGCGATAAGCAGACAAAGAGCGTGGAGCAGTGCAAGAACAAGGTGGACAATTTGAAAAAAAGGTATAAGTTGGAGAAGCATAGGATGAGTAATGGAGGCATATCGGCGAGTCACTGGCCATGGTTTAAGAAGTTGGAAGAGATTGTTGGCAATTCGTTGCCTGTGAAATCTGCGAGTGAGGACGACAAAGCAGGTGCTACTTCTGCTACCTCTGTTAAGCAGTCCAAAAGGTGATTTCTCCTCTGATTGTTGTTCTTGATTTGAATCTCCTAAGGCTCGTAGAGATCTTTCATTATGCTTTGGTTGTTCTGTTCATACTTGCGTGGGAGGCTGCAGAGCTTTTGGGGGTAATTTTGAATGCATTTTTTTTTTTGGGCACGCAATGAATAGCTGTGTTTATTTAGGCTTCTGCTGCTGGACCATGTCTGATTTTATTGTGGAAGGGCAGTATTTTAGCTGTGTTTGTTTTCACTCTCTGTGGATGTTTTCTTTGCTTGTCAGGAGTCGGACCGATTGTTGGCTCCCATTGTTAGGACTCATTTAGTTGTCTTACTCAGGAAATGGTGCACCTGTAATGGCGGAATTTGTGATATTAGTTGGTGGAAAGGACAAAGTAGCATCTTATAGGATTTTAGATATGGGGAATGCGCAACCCTTGAACCATCTTTTTGTTGAGTTTAGTGATGGTTCAGCAGATATATAAATGTATCTAGGCCAATATATATTCAGCATAATTTAGTTTTTTTGTTTAAGAATATTACTTGTTCACAAAAATTAATTTCAGCGACACTCTTAATCTTCTATCCTGTTGACTTTTAATCATTTACAGTTCCGAGACCTTCAACTGCCTAGCCAGCTTCATAGGAATGTTCATTCTAATACATGCAGAAACTTTCATCCCTGTATGATAGCTCTCTGTGGAGAAACCTGCACTTCTTTCACTGGGATGGGAATTCAAGAATTGGAATGTTAAGGACAATGCACAGAAGTGCATTGGAGACTTGAGAAACTTTGCACTATATTCGTGAATTTTTTCCCCGAAGTATGGTGGAGTTTCAGTAGGTGTAGTTCTGAAGATTGTGACGGGTTCTGTTGGCTTAGTCAGGCTGTTTTCGCTACAAATTTTGGTACAGTTTGTCACTATGAGTATGATGGGTCAAGATCATTAGCTTTTGCTTAGTCACAGTCAATTTTTCGTGTTAATTTTGCATTAGGCATGATAAGTGATGTGTCTGGAATCTTTTCTATTTTGCATCGGATGTTAATTGTCTGGCTTGAATCTTTAGGATTTATCGACCGCCGACTCCAACTAGTTTGGGATAAAGGTGTTGTTGATATTGATGTTGATGTTAATGTTAATTGTCTGGCCGGCCACTTCTGGAACCTCACTATATTTCACGTATCAAACTCACGGGCTTTGAAATTGTGATATCAACAACAATTCGTATGGAATAGAGCCTACTTTTCTTTGTGATTGTGCTCTTCTTGCATTATCCATAAGTAATGGAAAAACGACAGTTGATCTCTAAATTTTCTGGAAATATTTCCATTGCTCCATAGCATCACTATTCTCTTAAAGAAGGTATAACATACACACAAAATTTGATTTTGCACTTTACAGCACTGTGTAAGGTGCTACTTACGACGATACAATCAAAGCATAAGGTTCATTTTCTGACTGACCTCTTTCTGCCCACGAATTGTTTCGTTTTAATGGTGTTTCTCTTGATTGTTGTGATAGATATGCAGTAGCAACACCCTGTCAGGGAAACCCGGTGAACAACGTCAAATCCAAATCATTATCTAACCCCAGATGGCGGAGAGTTGTATTCAAGATTAGTGGTGCTGCGCTTGCTGGTACTGGACAAAACAATATTGATCCAAAGGTTATCTTCCGTTCTGTAATCTCTTTTTATTGCAGTGGTCTCATTTGATAATCATTGGTGCTGGCCTCTGTGATCAAGTTTTTTTGTATTATCAAGTTAATTTTGTTGAATAATGAATTGTAGCCCAAAATAATCTTTTTTTTTCCACTTTTTGGTCATCAGGTGGCTATGTTAATTGCAAGAGAAGTTGCGATTGCATGTCGTCTCGGTGTACAGGTACTTCTAGCTAAGTGTTTATATCTGGCCGTGTCATGGCCAGATGCTTAATCAGATATTCAAACTTATATTCTTTTGTGATGTTCTCTAGGTGGCAATTGTTGTTGGAGGTCGTAATTTCTTTTGTGGCAACACATGGGTGACTGCTACAGGCTTAGATAGATGTACAGCATACCAGATTGGGTAATGTGGTCTACTACTCTAGCACCTTTAAATGAACATTGGGTGACTGGCCTTCTCAATTATCATGGCTACCTGATGATGAGTAGAGAAGCATACTTGCATAAGGCCCAGTGATGGCTAAAGTCGTTCACTGCAATTTCAAAGATTCTATCTTTTTCTGTTGTGCCGCAGTTTCAAGGTTCTTAAAATATATGCCCAGTAGTCTGCTTTTGATAATTATAGTCCTAGAATGATGGCATACATTTTATAATGGCTGAATTTTTTAATTCTTTTGAAAATTCATGACGGACTATACTCTTTGCCCATGATTCTTTTTTTTTTTCCTTTGCTGGAATTAAAAATTATACTCTTTGACTATCCTTCCAGTATGAGCAGCCAGCCAGAGAGGAGATGTATAATACATGATTGGTGCAATGATCCATCATGGTCAACCCCTACAGAAAGTAAAAAATGCATTTACTGGTTTGGACTAGTAAGAACTCTACAATTTTTTCAGTAAACTTTACCAGATTTTTCTTTTAGAAACTTTAGAGTGAGTACAATATTTTCAAAAAACTGTCAGCATTTGTCAATTATCTTTTAGGCTCAGTTCTGTTGGGGATTGTGCCAAAGATTGATGATCAATTGTCTTTTCAATAACAGAATCTGCCACATGTGCAGTTGTTTCATTTGTTTATTGTTTTTGGTGGTTTTGCATGGATATATTTGTAATTCTCCTTAAATAATTTGTTCCAGTATGATGGCGACCGTGATGAACTCTGTACTTCTTCAGTCAGCACTAGAGAAGATGGGTGTCCAGACTCGTGTCCAATCGGCATTTCCAATGCAAGAGGTTGCTGAACCATACAGTAGGCAGCGAGCAATTCGTCATTTGGAGAAAGGCCGAGTTGTGATATTCGGTGGCATTGGAGCTGGCACTGGGAATCCTCTCTTTTCTACAGACACCGCTGCAGCTCTTCGAGCTTCTGAGAGTATGGTTCTGCAGCATGCCTAAGCTTCCACTTTAAAATTCTGTATTCACTTGTTTTGTCTCAGTTCTAATTCCTCTCTTTCCCTCCTTCTCTCTTCACCTGACACATTGTTCCGCTTTTGTGTGCATAGCCTGCCATGAGATTGAAGCTGAGTTTTCCCTTCATTGTATGGATGCTACATCAGATACATGCACTCATGCCATTATTGTGTTGTTTGCATGATGTTTTTGTGATTTGGCTCTGAGATTGAAATTATTATTTATCTCAGTCCATGCGGAAGCTCTCCTTAAAGGTACTAACGTGGATGGTGTTTATGATTGCAACTCCCAAGACAACAATGTCACTTTCGACCATATCACCTACAGGGACTTGGGCTCACGTGGAGCCACATCCATAGACTTGATGGCATTGACATTCTGCGAAGATAACGGGATTCCTGGTTAGTAGTCCCTCCCCCCGCTCTCTTAATTGTGGTACTTTTGGTACTATGTTGTGTAGGGACAGAGTTTGGAAAATTTCAAGATCGACTGTCGACGCGTCTGTTACTCATGATTTCTGACAATTTTTTAGCCTTAATGTTGTGTCTAGTTAATGTTTTATCTATTATAGTGGACTTGCATATTTTCTGTTCTATTCCCTGCCAATGATTCCATGAACACAGGAGCAATCACCTTTTCATTGTTGTGCAGTTGTGGTGTTTAATCTTCTTGAGGCTGGGAATATTTCAAGAGCGTTATGTGGCGATCAAGTCGGTACACTGATTGACCAGGCTGGCAGGATAAGCTAATAGAATAACCATATGCGGGTCTGAAGCATTATTAGGCCTTCTATCCCGAAATTTACTCTGAACTTATTCCTAAGTCAATCCTTCATAGAACTGTTCGCACTTAAGTTCTGCTGCTAAGTTGATCAACCAATCAGTTCTCTCCTCTAATTGAAGCGAGAAAGTGGAGAAGGAAGTCCATATCAGTTCCACGTCGACGCTGGACACGAACCATGTAGAGTGCCTTCTATCCTCTTGGAATTGCGTCACTGTATAGCGAAGGTGTGGCTAATTTGTGTCGTTGATCTGTATCACCATTGGGTGCCGTCTTTTACTGTATACTAGTGTATGTAATTGTACTAACTGAAAGCATTAGTGACTGGAAGGTGTTGTGGTCAGGTGCGGATGATGAAGTGGGGAGTGTACTAATAGTTCCAAGGAAGGAAAATTATTTACACAGTGATTGTAATGACATCTTGAGATCAATGACAGATATATGCACATTTTCCCTTCAATGTAATTCAGATACTTCTTCTATTCGTTTCCTGCTTGGGCTATATTGTTCACTGGATTTAGAATAGGCTGATGAATTGACGGAAGACAATTCGGAGGGCGACAATCCTTTACGTCTTTATATTATAGAACAGGTACATAAGATTTTACGGACCGAAGTTCGGCCTTAGCGGCGTGCACTGTAAAGTAACTTTCATGCTTCTTTCAAGCAGAGTAGTATCTCATCTCATTGTATTTTGTTTATGTGGTGGATTTAGGGGGTGAAGGAAAATTTGGACCTCGTGTTTGTTCGACCACTGCGACGCATTTAGCCCTCAAGTGAAAGCATCATGTTGAGCTTACTACATCCAAACTATTTCATTTTGATAGCCAAACAATAGGTGCAATTCTTTCAGATTGTTGTTTTCTCAGTAACGGTAGGATGATTTAGAAATCTATTATTCTCTTCATCCATCTATGTTTAAACATATTACATTAATATCAATTCAGTTCTATATGTTTCAATTGAATCAATTTAAAACTTGCATATTTTTTATTGGTGCCAATTCAGTCCGTTCGATCAATCTTGATCAGAAATCGCAAACGTGAATGCTCGCTATTGTCAATCGTCTTACAATGGTACATGCTTCTACTACTGCTACTATTATTATTATTATTATTATTATTATTATTATTATTATTATAGGTACAGGCGAGGGTCACCAATCCTCATTAGATCCAACAAGGGTAACCCTCGCCTAGGTCGCAAGGGTCGAGCTCTCACCAGATTCGATGAGGGCAATCTTATTCCTCGCTGAGGCAAGGGCTTGGCGGCCCTCGATTGTGGCCGGGCACAGTTAAAAGAAAAAAGAAAAGAAAAAATAGTAAAGAACTATTTTTTTTAAAAAAAATTAAAATTTGTTCACGTTAGAGCTGGTCAAGCCAGGTAGGACGAACAACACCCATGTCAACGATTTTCAGTCAAAATTAATCTGACTGAAAAGTAAATCGGCACCAATGCAATATGTTTTTATGACTTTTTTGGTATTTTTTTTTCATATTTAAGTTTTGAAGATCTGGCTATGTACCAATCCATGTGTTGCTAGTCTTCTCGCCTCGACGGCATCTGCTTATGCGGGACACTTACATGAATGAGGTTTAACCCAGGAGGGGAGGCCGTGAGCCCACCACGCTAGTTTGTCGCTATCCCGCCGGTCCACAAATTTGCACGACCCCTTTTCGTAGCTGAGCCTGAAGGTACAGCGAGAAATTTCTACTCAACCTTGCGTTTTTAACCTTGCATTAACCAGCAACGTAACCGCCCAAAAGTCCCCGCCACACCGCGATGGTGATCGATGAGATCCCTCTGTCGACGTCATCGGACAGACAATACAATCTTTCCTGAAACAGGGGACGCTTTTGGTCAGTTCGTCCGGTTTACAGAGCCCACGTATCTCTCTCGGCCGAATCACGAGACAAGATGTAAGGCCAAATCGGTCCGACCCACCCCACATGCTTCATCCTTTTCCAAACTTGGACAAGTAGGGATCCGATCGAAACATACACACGAGGCTCGACCCAGGTGCAAAATGTGCCTTCCGGTCCGTCGTACCAGGCAAGCACGATGGTGGTGCTGACTTTTTGTCACAGACAAAAGGGGGATCTGAGCTAAGTTATCGCCAAAGCCACTGTCCTTCTAATTGCACCAACAGCAAGAGCCTCGCCACAGTACGAAACCATTCACTTCGTCGGCCAAAACTTCCAAAACTTTCAAACGACGCTCTTTGATTCGGGCGCACATCTACGGTTCCTCGGCTGTCTCGTTTTTTTCCCCGGCATTCTCGATTCGCGAGACCGAACTCGAATAGGGGCGACGCATGGACGATCCCCCTCTAGGGCCCCCACCCCCCCGGCGCCTAATTTTGCATCTTGCCTCGGCACATGGTCGCTTAGAGGGCGAGGCTTCTCGCCGAATGCGAAGTATCTCCAGCCGTTTCGGCGATCGAAAGGGAGTTCACGTAGGTATCGCTGGAATAAAAGATGTGATCAGTAGCACAATGCAGTACATGCCATGGACGTCAGGACCTACATGAGCAAATCATGAAAAGTTATCATGAAAGATTTGAACTGATCGCGGAAGTTATAATTCAAAAAGAAGCCATTTGAATTTTGATGGACAAGTTATTAAGATCATGAGTGAGGGGCATTACTAAAAGCGTTAAAATTCAAGATTTGAAAACATTAAAGTACCTGACTGAGCAGTTATAAAGTGCAAGGACTTACAAATATGCAATGAGGATGAAGGAGAAGCCCCCGACTAATCAACAAGAAGAACACTTATCTTCACTGCAGTTTAACTTTTCGCACTCTACATTTTCTATTCCTTTATGCTTCTAGTAGTCAATTTTTTTTTTTCCCGCAATCTACTGCTTTCCTTAAGATTATTGTAAGTTGCAAAGGACCTTTAATCAATCCACAATCCGTATTCCATCCATCTGCATTCGATCCATCCACACAAATCCATCTATTCAGGGACCTTTCGCCTGAGTTCTCCTTGACATTCGAGCCATAAGACACTTCTTAATAAAAATTGAAATGAAAGATATTCCCGTTGCAAAATGTGCGAACATTTTTTTGGTATGCCTAATGGGACTCTTTGTTGTGAATTTTGGAGAAAAATGGTGAGAACTAGAAACCAACCCGAAGGAGTGCAGACCAATAATGTTAACAATCTTGATGATGGTGTGCGGTTAGAGCATTCTACAGTCAACCCAGCTATAGATATACTCCTTCGAAATGCTGACATTCCATGGGAGTTAACTGAGGAACAAACGTGTATATTGGCTCCTGATGCTACACTAGTGGCCACAATGAAGAGGGAGTTTGAAAAGCAACAGAATGAAGCAACCAATCACACGGTTAGACATGTAGCCGACGTGATAAATCCCATGGTGGTTAATGTTATAAACGAGGTGATATCACGTCCCAGTTCATCCTCTCAACTTTGCCTTTTCATATAAATTCTTTCGAAAATACCCCATTTCCACCAATGTTTGGACCATCACCCAATACTGAATACAATGGTAATGGGGGATATTCTCTACTGCTCCCCTGCCTGTGAGAATTATATCGAGGCCAGAGAATCCAACCCCGGTCAATTTGATGAATGAAGTTGGTGGTTACAATTTTTCTCAAATCGGCATAGTTGAAGTAAATACGGTTGATCCAACTGTTCAAAACACACAATCGATACAGAAATTTGCCTAATGTGTAGCTCATAAGACTTCCTGGGGTTCAACTGAATCCACAAGTCAAGGGAAATCAACAGTATAGACCAGTACCACCGGTTAACTTCAACTTGGAAAATCAAGGGATGGATAGACCTCCACAGGTGGATCCGAAGGGGCAGGAGGATTAAGTTGGCCAACAGAACTTGAGGCCATGTGATGCGGAAACTATTAGTAATGCGTTTTTAGATCGATTGGACCGACGAAAATTCAATCGGAAGGCGAAAAGATGGCGCGACTAGAACCGGCGGACTCGGGTGACGATATCGGATTGAGCTCAAATTCTATCGGTTGAAGCGAAATGGCATGCTAATCAGTACCAATTGCCTCTTGGCGATGAACTGCGATGAATTTCGGCGATCCGAGATCGTTTAGATTTATTTTTCAGTGAAGTGGGTATAGGAGCTGTCTTGTTTCAAGAGCACAAGCCAATTTGCTTTGAGCAGCTCAGTGATGCGAGACAGAAATGGAACACTTATGACAAAGAATCCTACTTTGTCATAAGGGCTTTGAAGACATAGGAGCATTATCTGATTGAGAAAGAATTCGTGCTTTTATTCTGATCATGAAGCTTTGAAGTACTTAAATAGTCAGAAGAAGATCAGTAAAGATATGCATGCGCGTTGGTGTCAGTTTTTGCAAAAATTCCATTTCAGGTTGCAGCATAAATCTGGTGTGCATAATGTCGTAGCATATACGTTGAGCAGGAGAACTGGTTTGCTGATTACATTGCACCAGGACATTCTGGGGTTCAAGCAGCTGAAAGAGTGTTAGGCAAGTGATGAAGATTTTGGGCAAATTTGGGATACAGGTGCTGTTGATCAACCTGTGCAGGAGTTCTATATTCTGGATGGTTATCTAATGCATGACAATTAACTTTGCCTTCCTCGGACATCATTACAAGAGAAGGTAATTCGTGATTTGCATGACGATGGATTGGCCGCACATCTGGGTCGAGACAAAACTATTGTTGCGGTTAGGGAGAGATTTTACTAGCCCTAATTGCGTAAAGACGTTAGCAGGTATGTGCAGAAATGTTATGTTTGCCAAACTGTCAAGGGGCAATCTAAGAACACAGGTTTATATATGCATTTACTTGTTCCTAACAATATATAGGAAGATCTGTCCATGGACTTTGTGCTGGGTTTGCCACGAACTCAAAGAGGCGTGAATTCCGTTTTTGTTGTAGTTGATAGATTTTCCAAGATGACACACTTCATTCCTTGTAGGAAGATTTCTGATGTAGTAAGTGTGGCCAAATTATTTTTCAAAGAAGTAATTCGTTTGCACGGAGTTCCTAAGTCTATTACTTCATATAGGGATAACAAATTTCTTGGACATTTTTGGCGCACTTTGTGGAAATTGTTTGACTTATCTCTGAATTTCAGCAACACAGCCCACCCTCAAACTAATGGACAAACAGAGGTGGTCAATAGAACTTTAGGAAACTTGATTAGAAGTCTTTGTGGAGATAAACCGAAGCAGTGGGATGTTGCTTTATCGCAGGCGGAGTTTGCTTCTAATGATGCGGTTCATAATTCTATTGATAGGTCGTCTTTTTCTGTCGTCTATGCTAAGGCGTCTTAGCGCACTCTGGATTTGATTCAATTGTCCAAGAAAGCGAACAAGAGTGTTGTTGCGGATCATATGGCTACGCAGATTGTCGAGGTACATCAGGAAGTGAAACAGAAGTTGAAAGTGGCTAATCAGAAGTACAAGGTTGTGGCAGATAAGCACAGATGCAAACAGGTGTTTGCAGTAGGCGATCAAGTCATGGTCTTTCTTCGTAAAGAGCGGTTACCAGCTGGATCTTACAGCAAATTGCAGTCGAAGAAATGCGGGCCTTTCACTGTCAGCGGGAAGATCAATGATAATGTATATGTCATCGACCTTCCACAAAGCATGGACATATCTAACACCTTCAATGTTGCTGATTTGTCACTATTTCATGAGTCCTTTGAACCGATGTATTCAGATTTTGATTCTCACTCGAGGACGAGTTCTTCTCAAGTGGAGGAGAATGATGCGGAAGCTATTATTAATGCGTTTTTGGACCAATTGGACTGGCGAAAATTCAATCGGAAGGCGAAAAGATGGTGCGATTAGAACCGACGAACTCGGGCGACAGCATTGGATTGAGTTCAAATTCTATCGGCTGAAGCGAAACGATTCTAATCAGTACTCATGCCTTTAGGCAATGAGCTGCGATGGATTTCGACGATCCGGGATCGTTTAGATGAATTTTTCAGTTTTTTAGTATTTTTTGGATTAAATTTTATTGTTAGTGGCAATATTGTAATTTTAAGTTTTGTATCTGAAATTTTAGTAGGGTTAGGTCTAACACCTTATATAAAAGATGTCTTATAATATTGGAGCAGACAGAATATATTTTTTCGATATTAAATTCGTGATTTTCCTCTCAAGCAAAATTTGTTTGTTTCTTTCGTTGAATGCTGCGTCACCATGAAACTCAAATCGAGTAGCAGAATTGGTGAACTAACAATTGGGAGCAGATAGAGATGCACCAAGGCCAGTTTATAGGAAACCTCATCCCGATTGAGTTGACAATATTCCTTATCCAAGAGGATTTAAGATACCAGACTTCAATGTATTGACTGGAGAGGAAGACTGGTCAACGGTGGAACATATTGGCCATTTCTTGGCACAATGTGGGGAAGCCAGTACTAGTGAATATTTGAGGCTAAAGTTATTCTCGTTGTCTTTGTCATGAACAACATTCACGTAGTATACAAATCTGTCTGCAAACTTCATTCAGATGTGGGCAGAGAGGGAGAGGTAGTTTCATTCCCAATGCTACAGTTCTGTACCAGAAGTGACAGCAGCTGGCCTAGCAAGAATGTATTAGCACAACGCTGAACTGGCTGACTAGTTTATTGCCCGTTTTAAGAAGCCCAGGAATCGATGTCTTACGTCTCTTACCGAAAGAGAATTTATTCAATTTAAGGGAAAGTTTTTAAGGCCAGGCGTTTGATGATTTCTTCCGGTTAACCACACGAGTTTCAAAGTACGAACACTTGTTGAAAGAAAGAGATAAAAGGCCAATGAAAGACAAACGCCAGACTGCGGCACTTGTAAAAAGTACCAAATTTGATAGCCCAGCCGAAGGGGATGAAGAAAATGAAATAGTTGTTGCAACCATGGTGTTGGATGAACATTATGTATGCCCAGCACTCGAGCCAGCCAGAGCGAAAGATGTTGCAAAGATCAAGGCTAAGGAATCAAATAATTATTCCTTTGATATATACAAGTTAAATGAAATATTTGACTCGTTGCTAAAGGATGGGATGATCAAGTTGGCTGAATGGCAGAAAATCTCATCTGAAGAAGAATTGGCTGACAAGATGTATTGCATTCTACGAGCCATAGCATGATAAATTGCATTGTCTTCACGAAGACAATTCAAGAGGCAAATTTGCCGAGGAAAAGGGCAAAGCTCTTATGGAGGCAGATATTGGTCCTTTCCCGAAGATGACTGGTACGGTCAATACTCATGATCTGCCAAGGTATGGTGATACTAGGCTTTGGTATTTGTTGCTGTCAAGAGTTGAATAACTAAAATGGGGATGTTCCAAGGTACCAGTTCATAAGAGGGATAGGAGAAAGATACCGATCAGGTTCATTTGTCCAAAGGGAATGTATACCCCAGTTAAAGTCCTAAATTGTATCGTCAAGGCACCCTTCTCTACAATCAAAGGGAGAAGGTATACACCATAGGCATCCAATACAAACACCCGCAGTTCATGAAACTAATAATCAAGTTCGTAAAATGATGAAACCCCACGAAAGCCTGAGAAAAAGTAAAGTATTATGCAACAATACATGGAAGGAGATCCTAGAGTTGGTCTTCTTGGGGAACTTAGTGGTAAGTTCGATTATGTGGTATATTATGGAGACTCGTCAGATTACTCACCTCCCTCGTTACCGGTCGAACTAACTGGTTGGGGAAACGAGTTTAATTATCCACCACCAGATCCAGCTCCATAGGAAATACAGAAGAAGAAGAAGAAGAAGACGATTGCAGAGTGATATACCAAAAGGATTGCAGAGCCACTAGATCTCAAGGTTCGGTAAATTGAGAGCAAGGATACTGAACTCCGAAATTCGGCGAGTTAAGAGTAACACATAAACTTAATGAAAGGGTCATAAAAGGATAGTAACCAGTAAGTGTAGCAATATAATTGAAATAAGAATTTGTCAACCTAGCCATGTCAACAAAGGGGTTACAAGCAAAGAGTGAAAATGATGGACACGAGCAGATCATGAGAAGCTATCAGGCAAGGTCTAGATTGATCATGGAAGTTATAATTTTTTTTTTAAAAGTCATTTGAATATTGGTGGACAAGTTGAGAAGATCTGAGTGAGACGGGAGTTATTAAAATCGTCAAAATTCAAGATTTGAAAACATTGAAGTAACTGACTGAGTAGTTACAGAGTGCAATGAGTTATAAATATGTAATGAGGATGAAGGAGAAGCCCCTGACTGATCAACAAGAATAACACTTATCTTCATTGCAGTTTAACTTTTCGCACTCTACATTTTCTGTTCTTTTACGTTCCTAGTAGTCAAATTTCCTTAGGAGTATTGTAAGTTGTAAACGACCTTGATGTTCAGTCAGCCAATCCACAATCCCTATTCCATCCATCTACATTCGGTCCATCCACCCAGATCCATCCATTCAAGGACCTTTTGCCTGAGTTCTCATTGACACTAGAGCCATAAGGCCCTTATTAATAAATATCGAAGAACGAATTTCGGTGAAAGATGTTTCCGTCGCAAAATGCGCGAACACAATCACCTCTTACAACAGTAACTCCCCTCCCCCTCCTCCCCCTCCCCCTCCCCCTCCTCTTTTGTTTCTTTTTCTTTTTACTTTTATTGGGTCCGATCTGAGGGATTTGAGTGAAGAATCTATCGAAAGAATCCATCGTACCTGCCATTCATCTGAACCGCCAATGGGCACCATATCTGAAGTAGGCAAGCAAGTAGGCGGGCCTTGCTAAATCGAATGATCTCACCTAATTAGTATTCGATTAAGCAGCCCTATATCGTCATTGTTTGTATCGTGATTTAAAGAAAAGTAGTAAGCGAACAAGTAATTTATGAAAGACTGCTTAGTGTGTATGATTAGAGATATTTTAGAAATCTTCTAGAGATATCTGAGAAATTTTCGCTGATTTTTACTATATTTATTTTGATTATGCATATCTGATTTGATTTTCTTAGACAGTCCTCTAATAAAGTCTATAAATGAAAATAGATTCACCATGTAATCTTTTCTATAAATCAAATATATAGAAATTATTCATTTCTCTTCGGCATTATTCTTAAACGGTAGGGATGAAAGTCCCCAGTTCTTCCACACAAGCTTCTTCCCATCTTGGCTCCCTAGTTCATCCCAATGCTATTGCAATAGAACCTCGAGACTTTTGGCTTCCTCTCTTTTGATTGTGCGTGGAGATTGTGTTCGCGAGTTTGATCCCCATCCCCAAGAATTCAAGGGGAAATTTCATAACGTCCGTACGATTGGACAAGGCTTCTCAAAAGACAGTGTAGAGCGGAGTTTTTCTCAAACCGAATTGAACCACCAGGTGCCTTCATGCCCCCACCGCCGTGGCCGCCGCCGCCGGCGGTGCCAGAAACCATCCGTTTGGTGAGCATGTGACCGTTACTTGGGAGGTGGGAGAGGGGGGTTGGAATTTTTGACATCTTGGGGACAAAAGTGCATCTCCCCAACAAATGGAATGGGCATGTGATGGCAGATATTTCGAGAAAAGTTCCACTTCTTTTTTCCAGAACGAGGCTTAAATGGGAGGGGGAGGGGAGTAAATGTAAATTTTTCAAAAATGAAATAGCTAGGAATATAAACAAATATATGGATCAAGAATGGAGTGGCACGACTTCAGCGCCAGCTCAGCAACCAAAGACACGTGGGAACACGTAAGGATGTCATGTCAGTCCAAGTTGGCGAGGCAAATGCACATGGCGGCACATGACATCAAGTGTTACTCCCAATTTTGATTTCATTTCTTATTCTCGTTCGCATGCCCTAATTGACTGACCCTCACATTCGTTGGCCAATTACTCGGAGTCATACTTTTGGAAAAACATTTTATTAGTAAAAATAATAATTTTTATCATCCACAAGAATATTTTGGATATAAATATTTTTTTTCAAAAATGAGAATACTTTTCATTGGCTAATTAACTTATACCGCACAAGAAATCGGTTTAAGCACAATATATATTTCCAGATCATTCATTTTTTGCGAAACAAAAAGAACCTAAATCTTTCCCACAAGCTTGTTATATTTTACAGCCGATCTAATGCTATCATATCACTCGGGATGCTAATCAAAAGGAGCCTAAATCTTTTGCAGCATAGCTTCTTTTGACAAGGAAAAAAAAATTATATGACAGTATAACAGTACTATCAGTTATTTTTTATCGTAGATCCATCCAACATTACTAGGTGTTTTGCATAAAGCATTCATTAATTAAAAAATTATGGGATCAGAAATAATAACAGTACTGTTACGCTGTCATGTTAACAAGAGAATTTTGACAAATAGTCTAGAGGTCAGATTATAAGAAGAAGAAGAAGAAAAGAAGGTGCCAATTAAGTTGATCAGTTGGATGGTTAACTCGGTTAGGAGGTTTGCTCCTTTTATTTTTCGTTCTCTAGCTCGAGCTCTTTTAGGTTTCTGAAAATTGCTCGGGAAGGTGGACTAGTCAAAGTGGCGACGGCTGACTCGGACACCATCTCACCATCAGTTACAGTGGTAAATGAATAGGTAAGAAAAATGTAAGTTGTAAAAGGGCATGCAAGCAAGGGGGACGTACCACCCAAAACCAGGCATGGATGAATTTTGCATCATTTTATGGAAGTCTTCTTGTGCTCGCGTCTTGCAAGCCCAACGAGAGCACATGACAAGAACATCATAACTCAAGTCATATGCATAATAGTCATTCTTTCGACTTTTATTAGAAGCGATAAGATTTTGTGGCGATTTCGGACAAGAATCATCACGGGTAGATAAGAGAATCGATAACTTCCCTTCAGAGGGAACCCAACGTTAGCAAACCGTGCTAGGATTTGATTCGTGATACAAAAAGCCTAAGAATGTAAAGATTCAACGTCGGAATTTAATCGACAACACAAATTCATAAACTACATTTAAGAAGCACACCGAAATTCAACGACACGAATGCGAAAACTATAACTACAGTACGCAACTTGAAAGATGATTGAAGGATGAAGTGTTTGATTTTAAGTGGCTATTTAAAACCGCGTGGTGCTATTTCCACTCCATAAATGCCTCAATCCACCCTCTTCATACTAAAAAGACAAAATTACCCTCAACTTTTCAATTACAATCTAAAGTTATGACCAAACTCATCCTTTTTTTCTATTTTTTTTATTATTTAGGATGGTTACCATAATCAAGCATTTCACATGTTTTTGCTCTTTAGCATATTAAAGAAAAATACTTTTTCAGAAATTCTTTTGACATTTTGTCACGCCCCGCGTCCTGGGCACAAGCACGCGACTCTCTGCAAGCAAATCAAAATATCTCTCGTGGTCCCGAGATTCACATACTAATTGAGAGATGTATCACAGAACGAGCAAGCGGAAGAGACGACAATAAAACTCCTCCGTACAAAATATAAAGCGGGACCTGGATAGTGAGAATAATAACAATACATAATATCTGAATGTTCATACAAGTGCATGGCAACTAAATCCGCTAGTCAGTGGGGAGACGGGGTAAGTACAAAAGAGGTCCATCATCATCAAAAGAAACAGACATCAGGGTCGCCGTAAAAAAGTCAGACTAGTATGCCAGGAGCTCCTAAGACGAGATGCTGGAGTCATCTGTCTCCTCTGCATCTTCCGTGGGCTCGTACTCCGAGAAGGTCTCCGAGCAAACCTCTACGGTGTCCTCCATGGTCAGAGGGCTCCACTAGGTCCTCCTCAGTAGCCTCGATCACTATGACCTCCTCAATGTCCTCCAGGATCGGGTCGTCTTAGGTCCATTCTTCGAATTAGCAACTAATCCCTCAGTCTCCTCTAAACACCGGGTGGGATGGCACCAGCTAGGGATCACTCTCTGTGGCACCTCAGTAGGCTTCAGCGACCCAGTGGATACATCTTCCACCTTTCGGAACCAAGCCTCATACCTATGAGGCTTACGGCTACTACCACCCTCGTCTACCCACACTACTGTACATTTCCTAACATAAATAGTCCCCTGTCCATCATGGAACTCATCAAAGTAGACAGACATCTCCTTGGGGTCGCCAAATCTGATAGGCCACATCTTCAGGGACCTAGGATTTGTAAAAAGGGGGTCCCACATCGGGGTGAGATATACATCTTAGTAAGATGGATCCTAACCCTAGGTCAGGCTGACAGTCCACTCGAGTAGTCATAAACACCATCATTTCATGCAAATAAACATATGAGGCATTCAATTATCAACAACAACGCACAGATATCAGGCAAACAGTCATGACATCATAACACATCAACATTGTCATGCACACATCACCATGTCACATCACCACTTCCACTCTTCCAGCCTGCCTCAATCTCATGCCCGCGTTTAGAACTCCTCAGGCTCGGTCCGCATAAACGCATCAGACCTTCTCATTGACAAACCCGCGTAAACGCATCAGGTTTTCAATGTTACTCTAGGCCTGTATCGACACACCTCAACTCTGTCCCGCGTTTCAACGCATCAAGACTATGGACTTCTCAGCCCTGCGTCTCAAACGCCTCAGAGTATCATTCACTTCAAACCCCGCGCTTTAGCGCCTCAGGGCATTCATCACACCACCCCGCGTCTCATACGCCTCAAAGTCTTATCACGTCTCAGACATGCCATAATCTCAATTCAATTCATGCATACAAAGCCACGTGCAAACCCATGCACAAACAATACACTTATGGCATGCAGAACAATCAAGTTGACATTCAAATATGGTAGTCAATTCAAAGCACGATCATTAGCACACATTCAAATCCTCTATACCATTCTAGGACGCACAATGAACAATCACATTGAAGTCTCTCAAGAATCAATCAAAATTTCACCCGACTCGCCCAATTGAGTCCAATCTTTCTATCATAGGTTTAAGATTCCCTTACCTCAAGCTTAATGCCACAAAATCCTTCTCCCAAGCACCACAACAATTCGGCCCAAATAGTCCAAGATCAAGTCCACCACGCAACCTAAGGAAATTTCATCCAACCGTCAATTTCCTTGCTCAAATCACCAATCTATGGACCACAAACCTTATTAAGACGTTCCTCAACATCCCAGCATGTCTCAATAACGAATTTAAGACTCACTTTCAACCATCAACAGCCCCCACAGAATCGGTATGCACAGAACCGAACAAGGCAATTTTCGATTTTGTGTATACCGCAAATAACTAGCCCTTAAACTACCTCAAATCCTCAATTCATTCACTAATCTACTTGCTAACATGTAGATCTAAGGGTTTGGGAAGCTCACTAAATATTTGGAGCCAAGCCGTCGCCGGAAACTCCTTAAATGTCACCGGTTCTCCCAGGTTCTCAAACCGGCAATTCTGGCTCTTCAAACACAAGACTCATTTGGGATCAAAACTCCATCAAATTAACCCTAACTTTTTACCGCAACTTAATCTATGAGTCCACTAGATTTCCACAAAATTTGTTTGAAAAACTCCAAGGTTTCGGGATCCTAAGAGGCCAAAAACGTGGCTTATCTCTGGTTGCGACGATTTCCGTCGACTTTCAGGAGATCGGCTGGTCGGAGCTCCTCGCTGAGTTAAATGACTTGCTTCCACTTCAAGGATGTCGGCAAGAGATTAAGGAAGGTGTGGATGGTTAGCTCGGCGGCTGGGAGTCGCTGGAGGTGGCAGTCGGCGGCAGCGAACCGGTGGACAGAAACCGGTCGGGTAGAGCTCCACGGCAGCAAGGAGAAGAAGAAGAAGAAATTTGCACAGGAAAAATGAGGGTTTCAGCCAAGTGGGCTCAGCTTTCCCTTCTTTCCAAATCTCGATAATACCCTCATCGGCGACACCTTAAGGAAAACATGATCTCCTACTGGAAACTCCAAAGGCTTACGCCGCTTATCCGCATAACTCTTCTGACGACTCTGTGCTGTCTTCAGCCTATCCCCAATAATTTTCACTGCTTCCACCGATTGCTCTACCAACTTTGGGTCCATGATACTTCTTTCACCAACCTCATCCTAGCAAATCAGGATTCTGCAGGCCCTTCCATAAAGCGCTTCAAACGGTGCCATTCGGATGCTCTGCTGGTAGTTGTTATTATATGCAAACTCCACCAAATGTAGCTGGTCTTCCCATCCACCTTTAAAATCTATGACGCACGCTCGCAACATGTCCTCAAGCGTCTGAATCGTACTCTCCGACTGTCCATCTGTCTATGGATGGTATGCCGTGCTAAATTGCAGTTGAGTTCCCATGGCCTCTTGAAGACTTTTCCAAAAGTTTGCTGTAAACTTGGAATCTCTATCCGAGGTAATTGTCACAGGCATTCCATGTAACCTCACTATCTGCCTCATGTACAACTCGGCATATCTATCCATTGCGAAATCTTTTCGCACAGGGATGAAGTGTGCGGACTTAGTTAATCTGTCCACAACTACCCATATAGAGTCGTGACCTCTCTAGCTCCTTAGGAGTCTCATCACAAAATCCATTGTTGATGTGCTCCCATTTCCATTCCGAAATTTTCAGTGATTGTAATAATCCACCAGACTTATAGTGTTGCGCCTTCACCTGCTGGCATGTCAAGCACTTTGCCATATATTTCGCTACATCTACTTTCATCCCATTCCACCAATAGTGTTAACGCAAGTTCTGATACATCTTCGTACTTCCTGGGTAGATACTATAATTGCTCCTATGAGCCTCTGATAAAATCCTTTCCCTGAGTTCTTCGTCCTTTTAGTACGCATAGACGTCCTCGGAACTTCAAGATTCCGTCCTCTGACACTTGAAACTCTGGTTCTCTCTTCATTGCGTCCATCTCCAAGATTTTTTGAATTTCTGGGTCTGTAGACTGTAAGGTCTTTATCCCTTCCTGGACAACAAGTTCTACCCTTAATGTAGCTATCAAACTGGACAGTTGGCAGACTTCTAGTCTGAACTCGAAATCTCTCAAATCCTCAATCATTGACCAACCTTTTTACTAATAGACCGGCGATGCTTGACTTCCGACTCTGTTTATCTGCGACTCTGTTTGTTTTCCCAAGGTGACACAATATATCACAATCATAATCTTTAAGCAGCTCTATCCATCGACGTTGCTTCATATTCAATTCCTTTTAGAAAAACAGATACTTCAAACTCTGGTGGTCGGTGTAAATCTGGAACTTCTCGCCACACAGATAATGTCTCTAAATCTTTAAGACAAAAATGATCGCTGCTAACTCCAAATTGTAAGTTGGATAGTTCATTTCATGTGGTCTCAGCTATCGGGATGTGTAGGCCACTACTCTTGCATGCTGCATTAACACACAGCCTAGTCCCTTTAGCGAAGTATCGTTATATATCTTATAGCCTCCCGGTCCTGATGGAATCGTCAACACTGGTGCTGTTGTCAACCGATGCTTGAGCTCTTGGAAACTCCTTTCGCACTTATCTGTCCATTCAAATCTTGTTTCTTTCTTTGTCAACCTTGTCAATGGGATTGTTATGGACGAAAACTTCTCCACAAAACGCCTGTAATACCCTGCCAATCCTAAGAAACTTCTTACTTAAGTGACTGTAGTAGGTCTAGGCCAATTTGTTACAGCTTCGATCTTCGTAGGATCCATCGCGATTCCTTCTCTAGATATCACGTGACCAATAAACGCTACCTTATTCAGCCAGAATTCGCATTTGCTCAACTTAGCGTAGAGTGAGTGTTCCCTCAAAGTCTGCAAGACAATCCTTAGGTGCTCCTCATGTTCTGCATCACTCCTTGAGTAAATCAGGATATCGTTGATAAAGATTATGACGAATCTATCTAGGGATTCCTTAAACACTCGATGCATCAAATCCATGAATGCGGCTGGAGCATTGGTCAATCCAAAAGGCATCACTGTGAACTTATAATGACCATACCTTGTCCTAAAAGCAGTTTTAGGTATGTCTTCCTTTTTAATCCTCAACCGGTGATACCCGATCCTCAGATCAGTCTTAGAGAATACCGCCGCTCCTTGTAACTGGTCAAATAGGTCATCAATCCTCGGCAGTGGGTACTTATTCTTCATTGTTACCTAGTTTAACTGCCTATAGTCGATGCATAGACGCAAGGACCCAACCTTCTTCCTTACAAACAACACCGGCGCTCACCACGGTGAAGCACTCAGTTGGATAAATCCTTTATCCAGTAGTTCTTGCATCTACACTTTTAGCTCTTTCAGTTCTGACAGGGACATCCTATAAGGTGCCTTCGAGATCAACTCCGGAGCTTACTCGATCACGAATTCTATCTCTCGCTCAGGTGGCAATCCTAGCAACTCTTGGGGAAAAATGTCAGGGAATTCACGCACTACTGGAATACTCTCTAATTTTGGTTCCTCAGCAGTCGTGTCCATCACTGCAACTAAGTACGCTTGACACCCTTCAGACATCAACTTTGTCACTTCAAGAGAAGAGACTAAGGGAATCAAGGTTCCTCCTCGACTTCCCACGAATTCAAAACTAGGGCGGCCTCCTGGATAAAATCGGATTATTCTACTACCACAATCCACTACTGCCCCCTGTTTACCCAACCAGTCCATCCCTATGATCACATCAAAACCATACATGGGTAGTACAGCTAAATCAATACTCTCCTTATTCCCTCAAATCACGATTTCATAGTTAGCACAGCCCAATGAAATCAATATATTATCTTTCAGTGGGGTGGCAACATGTAAGATCACACTCAAAGGTTTTAACTTCATTTCAACCAAGTCAGCAAATCGAGCGGACACGAATGAGTGCATGGTGCCAAGATCAAACAATGCATATGCAGCTTGGTCACACAAATAAACCGTACCTGTGACCACGCCTGACGCTTTCTCTGCCTCCCTATGGACTACTGCATAAACTCTACCCTGAGCCGAGGGTTGATTCTGATCAATCTGGGGAGTGGCAGTCGACGATCCAGCTTACGATCGCTGCCCTTAAAGTCGATTCGTCGGAGCTTGGTTTGGGTATGTCCTCATCTGGTGGCCCATCTGACCACACTTAAAAGCAGGCTCTAGTCCTTACCAGGCATGGCCCATTTCCATGCCTTCTGCCACAAAGACGACAACTCCAGTTCTTGGGGTTCGGCGGCTTCACAGTGTTTTTCCTTACTGGAGGGACAAAACGCCTATTGTCCGCCATTGGTCTATTGCCCATCTGGCGGTTGTCTCGGAATGGGGTAAACCGCGATCCAGAAGTGGCATTCCTCTCCTTTAAATCTCTCTCGATCATCTGGACCCGCTCATAAATTTACTTATAGGTACTCAAGTTCAGGGTTATCATCTGACTGCAGAGTTCAGGCCTTAATCCGTCCCGAAATCTCTGTGCCTTCTCTTGGGGATTCTCTATTGATCGAGGTGCGTACCTTGATAGTCTGGAGAACTGGGCCTCATATTAGTCCACCGTCAGCTGATTCTGACATAGTTGTAGAAATTCCACCTGCTTCCTTTCCCTGGCTGTCTCCGAAAAGTATTTGTCATTGAACGCCGTCTTAAAGGCATCCCAGGTCATGGCCGTTCCCTTTGGGAAAACTTCATTCTTGATGGCAACCCATCAATCGTTTGCGGTACCTTCCGGCTGGTACACCGCCAACAGCACTTTCTCCTCGTCCGTGCACCTCAGGATTCCAAAGGCTTTCTCTAGCTTTTCAATCCATCAAGGCGCTAGCTCGGGGTTTCCAGTCCCGCCGAACTGGGTCGGCTTCAATTTGATGAATTGCTCCACCAGCTGACCCTTCTGTCTAGCCACGACAATCTCTTCCTGGGCATTCACCGCCTCATTACCCTGGTCGTGATCACCATGGTTTCCATTGCCCCCGTTGTTGCCGTTGTTGGCGTTGACAGTAGCTATTGCGGCTCCTATCACTTGGGCTATGGCAGTATTCCTGTCTTGGGTCTGCCTGTCGATGAGGTCACTAATCCTCTCTAGTGCCCTCAGTACGCCATCCATCCTTGGGTCTTCTGCTACATGCGGCCTCGAGCTAGAGGCTCCGTCTCTAGGCCTTTCAGGTCTCCTAGATGGGTTACTATTCTTATGCGCTTCTACTGAGTCTGGTCCACCACAAGTTCATCATGGAGTTAGTACTCACTCATTCATCCAAGTCTAGAGTTACTAACTATGCCTTAACGGAAACAGTTATAACACAACAAACTTCCATACAACAAATTCCAAAAGCATTTCAACGAGTAGTCCATGGCCATTCCTCAGTTTCGTTTACTTCAACGGTTCACTAAAACAAGCCATGCTTATTCACTTAATAGGTGAAAGTCCATAAATGACTTTCAACACTAAGCAGGGAACTTAATCCTCATGCATTACCACAACCCTGCCGAGGCCAAATGCCAACCATATGTGCCAAGTCCTATGCCATGCATCCTGTGTTTTATCCTAACCCATTTCTTAAGGTCTCACTACCCGTCCATGTCCCAACTTAATCCTCCTTATTACTCCAATCCTCAATCAATTTTGGATCGACCTGACCTTGCTCTAATACCAAGCGAACGGGGGATGTCACGACTCGCACCCCGGGCACAAGCACGTGACTCTCTGCAAGCAAATCAAAATATCTCTCGTGGTCCCAAGATTCACATACCAGTTGAGAGACGTATCAGAGAACGAGCAAGCGGAAGCGACGACAATAAAACTCCTCCGTACAAAATATAAAGCGGAACCTGGTTAGTGAGAATAATAACAATACATAATATCTGAATGTTCATATAAGTGCATGGCAACTAAATCCGCTAGTCAGTGTGGAGACGGGGTAAGTACAAAAGAGGTCCATCATCATCAAAAGAAACAAGCATCAGGGTTGTCGTCAAAAAGTCAAACTAGTATGCCAGGAGCTCCTAAGACGAGCTACTGGAGTCATTTGTCTCATCTGCCTCCTTCGTGGGCTCGTACTTCGAGAAGGTCTCCGAGCAAACCTCTACGGTGTCCTCCATGATCTCATCAGCAGACGGCTCCACTAGGTCCTTCTCAGTAGCCTCGACCACTATGACCTCCCCAGTGTCCTCCAAGGTCGGGGTCCTCTCAGATCCGTTTCTCGAACCGGTAACTGACTCCTTAGCCTCCTCTAAACCTCAGGTGGGATGGCACCAATTAGGGATCACTCCCTGCGGCACCTTAGTGGGCTTCAGCGGCCCAGTGGATACATCTTCCACCTTCCGAAATCAGGCCTCATACCTATGAGGCTTCCAGCTACTACCACCCCCGTCTACCCACACTACTGTACATTTTCGACATAAATAGTCCACTACCCGTCAGGGAACTCATCAAAGTAGACAGACATCTCCTTGGGGTCGCCAAATCTGATAGGCCACATCTTCAAGACCTAAGATCTGTAAAAAGGGGGTCTCACAACGGGGTGAGATATACATCTCAGTAAGGTGGTTCCTAACCCTAGATTAGGCTGACAGTCCATTCAGGCAGTCATAAACACCATCATCTCATGCAAATAAACAAATGAGGCATTCAATTATTAACAATAACGCACAGATGTCAGGCAATCAGTCATGGCATCATAACACATCAATATGATCATGCACACATCGCCATGTCACATCACCACTTCCACCCTTTCAGCCTGCCTCAATCTCATGCCTGCGTTTAAAACACCTTAGGCTCGGTCCGCGTAAACGCATCAAACCGTCTCATTGACAAACTCGCGTAAACGCATTAAGTTTTCAATGTTACTCCAAACTTGTATCGATACACCTCAACTCCTTCCTGCATTTCAACGCATCAGGACTATGGCCTCCTCAACCCCACGTCTCATATGCCTAGGGTGTCATTCACTTCAAAACCCGCGCCTCAGCGCCTCAGGGCATTCATCACACCACCACGCGTCTCATACGCCTCAGGGTCTTATCACGTCTCAGACATACCACAATCTCAATTCAATTCATGCATACAAGGCCACGTGCAAACCCATGCACAAACAATACACTTATGGCATGCAGGACGATCAAATTGACATTCAAACATGGTAGTCAATTCAAAGCACGAGCATTAGCACACATTCAAATCCTCTATACCATTCTAGGACGCACAATGAACAATCACATTGAAGTCTCTCAAGAATCAATCAAAATTTCACCCGACTCACTCAATTGAGTCCAATCTTCCTATCATAGGTTTAAGATTCCCTTACCGCAAGCTTAATGCCACAAAATCCTTCTCCCAAGCACCATAACAATTCGGCCCAAATAGTCCAAGATCAAGTCCACCACACAACTTAAGGAAATTTCATCCAACCGTCGATTTCCTTGCTCAAATCACCAATCTGTGGACCACAAACCTTATTAAGACGTTCCTCAACATCCTAGCATGTCTCAATGACGAATTTGAGACTCACTTTCAACCATCAACAACCCCCACAAAATCGGTATGCACAGAACCGAACCGGATAATTTTCGGTTCTGTGTATACCGCAAATAATCAGCCCTTAAACTACCTCAAATCCTCATTCACTAATCTACTTGCTAACATGTAGATCTAAGGGTTTGGGAAGCTCACCGAAGATTTAGAGCCAAGTCGTCGCCGGAAACTCCTTGAATGTCACCGGTTCTCCCAGGTCCTCAAACCGGCAGTTCTGGCTCTTCAAACACAAGATCCATTTAGGGTCAAAAATCCATCAAATTAACCCCAAATTTTTACCACAGCTTAATCTATGAGTCCCCTAGATGTCCACAAAATTTGGTTGAAAAAATCCAAGGTTTCGGGGTCCTAAGAGGCCAAAAACATGGCTTACCTCTGGTTGCGACGATTTCCGTCGACTTTCGGAAGATCGGCTGGTCGGAGCTCCTCGTTGAGTCAAATGACTCGCTTCCACTTCGAGGATGTCGCCAAGAGGTTAAAGAAGGATTGGGTGGTCCGCTCGGCTGCTGGGAGTCCCCGGAGGTAGCCGTTGACGGTAGCAAACCGGTGGACAGAAACCGGTCGGGCAGAGCTCCAAGGCAGCAAGGAGAAGAAGAAGAAGAAATTTGCAGAGGGAAAGTGAGGGTTTCGACCAAGTGAGGGGTGAGAGAGAGAGAGAGAGAGCTATATGCAATTTTCAAAAGTCAACAAGGATTGAATGGTAGTTGAAAAGTGGATATGTCCACTCAAGGCCTCATCCATTGACACATGTCCAATGTGTCATTCAAGTTCATCCAATAGTCCTCATTCTCTCAAATTTTCTGTGGCTATAGGGGTGGGTTAAAGACCAAATTCCCTCATCCAATTATATAAGTAAGGCTAGGGCTTCAGGGGCAAAATGTTAATTTTACCCCCGACGTCCGGAGCGACGTTTTTCTCATTCCAATATTCTTCGGTAAGGCGATGGTCATTCCAATCCTGATGTGGGAATTCTTGATTCTCCATTTTCAATTTTCAAGACTCGTTTCTGATCTTTTTTTCTATCAAACGTGGCCTCAGCCTATCCCGAACCGACGGGCGGCTTTTGTAAGCGTCACGCGTATCGACCCTGTGATTCATGTCATATTTAGGGCTCGTCAATTCATGGCGATTTTGATTGTCATGTAATTGTGAGGGTCTATCACTAGTTCCGATGGTCTCAATCGTCATCATTCGATTTAGGAAAATTTTACAAATTATACGTTGGTTAGGTGGTATCACCCGCGCTCCAATCGTATAACGCTAGCAATGCATCCCTTAATCGTTCTTAGATTAGCCTTTTGTGGTTCTAAATGTCCTCTCGACAATACTTATGGTCAAAACACCATTTCCTATTCGAGTTCCCTAGGTCCACGTACCTTGTCTCGCGTTAGCCCTTCCCCTTTAGTCAGTCAACTCAAATTGATCAGATTCGAGTGGGATATGACTGAAACACATCGCTAGATACACTTTTCATTAATGAGTCTGAAAATGACAGAAAAATCAGAATGTCACACATTTCACATGTTCCCTATAAAATTATCTCGTTAATAGTAAAAAAAAGACATTCTTTTTTTTTATAACAAAGGTGTCCGGGTCAGTTTGCGCGCACCTCGACTATTCCTCGAGGGAGATTATCACAGTAACCCACCGCCATGGCCCCCAAAGGTTTTTTTTTTATATATAATCAAGGTGTCCAGACTAGCTTGTGCGCCCAAATACATTCCTTTTTTTTTTTTGGTAAGGAACCACAAAGACATTCTTTGATATAGTATAAAACTAAAAATTATCTTTTTCATCATATATACTTCTCTATTTTTTGTCTTTCTTGTATTAAGAGCTCAACTTTGTTGGTGAACTACTTATTAATTTCATTAATCTAAAGTATATGTCAAGTCTCTTATTTACTGTATCAGAGAATTTAATTTTTATTTTCTTACTATATTGGCAACATACTTTTACTTAAAGCATCTGGGACGTTAGAGGAATATCGACAAAATTATTATGCACGATGAGGTATTTTCATTTTTTTTCTTTTGCGTAAATAGTTCTTAGAGATATTCATTTTTATTAACCTAAAATGGTAATTTAAAAAAAAATCTTACTTTAAGCAATGTCTTGATTTAATTAAATTTCATCTATTTAATAATATATCCACAAATTTGATGGAAAATGTATAAAAGTACTAGATTTCTTGAAAATTTCTCTTTTCAACAAAAAAAAAAAGTCTTATGGAAGTAATACCTTACATTTTATATATATATATATATATATATATATATATATATATATATATATATATATATTCCCTTTAACATACAAGGGAAATCTTAACAAAAACTGACCATATGAAATTCTTAATTATGGTAGGTAGATCCTACATAGATATAAGAAAACTAATAAAAAAGTAAATAAATTTGGAACCACCAATTTAAATTGGAATTTAATGATAGAGAGAAATTTTTGTTTTTTTAATGAAAATTGAGTGGATTTAGTTATATAGGGGTGGAAATAGCACCACCCTAAAGCCTATTGTCGGGTTTACAAATAGATATAGATGGAGGTCATAAATAGAAGTTACAAACAGTTATGAAACAGTAACATCAACGGTTTACATTGACTCCACTGCCTTGACAATTTCATCGACGCCACTATCTTTATAGTTCGACTTTGCTATATTGACAGTTGTTTTATTCCTTTGCATCGACAGTTACTTCTTTGATGGTTGAATTCGAGATTATTAACTCCTTTTTTTGGCGATTCGTTCAAGATACTGATTCTTCAAGTTATCGATGATTATGTTCATAAATGATCAAACTCTGCTCTCACTGGCTAATTATCACACGTCGATAATAACAAAAAAGTTGGTACTTTTTTTATGTAAGCAAATGCCTCCTTTTTAAAAGAATTGGATAATCGATGATTGTCCAATTATTTCAAATTAGATAATCAAGAGTCATTGCACACTTGTTTTTCTTAACGAAATTTATCTTGGTTAGATTCATCGTACGTATTTTACGTAGGAAGGCACGTTTTTTGTGTGAAGTCTTCACGTGCCCTCTATCTTTATTCTTAAGTAGTTGCTCATACTTACACTCTTGTTGCCAATTGGGATAAATTGAAAAAAATTTGGCCTTCTAATTTTTTCTGAGATTGAATTTCAATCAATTGAAAGCCAACTTTTTCTGATAGTGAAGTTAAACATCGGCCCTTTTGAATTGAGCAACAATCCGATCTCGTATTGATAGATTCTGGCCATATCAGCAATCAATACCTCATGGATCATTTTATGAACACTTTCCATCTCATCCCACTTATGTATTGAATTAAGTGATAAATTTATATACCAAGTAAATGCTGTTTTTGATAAAGACAAAAGGGAACAATCTAAGCTCAGGAGTCAATTTGTTCTATACATTGGGTAAATAAATCAACCAACATGATCAAAGGTTGATTGGTCATCTTCTTTAGTGAAAACAACGAAGTTAGGAGTTCCGCATTATCACAGGTACAACATAGTGTCGACCCAATCTGGATGTGGCTTCCTACATATTGGCCTCACCATTCTTCTGTCGACGCCTAATTCTTACGTAACTAGTACAACCACTTGATCATGACTCCCAAGTCGATAAACTTGCCCTTCCCAGCTTCCTATGTTTTGGGTAGACAGATTAATAGACTTGATTTTCCTGTCCCTTAGGTTAATGGTAAATAGGATTTTGAGGCTTTCGTAAAATCCTCGCTGATAATGGGATCACTTGGCCAAAATCATTTCCGCGGTTGGATTGACTGAGAGTTGGAGGAACATACATGGAAATTGCCATTTTGAGTTGGACCCGTATGGACTGATTCAATGTCTTGGTCCTCGGGATGAAATACCTTCATCGAAACTTGTCTTTCACTTTATATTAAAGGAGATAAGCTTTGTGGTGAATTCGGATAGGAAATATCATAAGTTAGTAAAGGTACTCAACAGCTTCACTTCAAACGGAGCCGAACGTATACAAATTGTGCAAGGACTTAATCGGCAACAAAGCCTGAGAAGATGCATGCCGGAATTTAATCAATGAAAAGGAACCTAGGAACTACATCAAAGATACACGACAAGATTTAATTGATGACGCGAATTTGAAAACTAACAGTTAAGAGACACGCCGAAATTTACCCGGTGACGCTAATGTAGAAACTATAATTATAGTGTAGAAACTGAAAGGTAACCGAAAGATAACATGTCTATTTTTTTTTTTACGCGGGGGGTCTCTGAAGAGTACGATGTGACTATTTAAAGCCTACAACTAACGGTCATCAACGGATGTTACAAATGGTTACCATACAGTTACATCAAGTTACATTGACTCCGGTACCTTGACACTCCCCTATCTTGAAGGCTTCTTCAACTTCATTATCTTGACGGTTGTTTTATTCCACTATGTTGACAATTATTTCTTTGACAGTCGTATCTCGAAGATTGTCAACTCCATGTTTTATTGGCTACTTCGAGCTGATTTATGAAGGTTTTTTTTTAAAAAACCAAGGTGTCCGGGCCATTCCACTATGTTGACAATTGTATCTCAAAGATTGTCAACTCCATGTTTTGTTGACTGTTGATAGTTATTATTATTATTATTTATAATTAAGGTTTGCGCGCACCTCGACTATTCCTCGAAGGAGACTAGCACAGTAACCCACCGCCATGGCTCCCCACTTAAATCACAGGTGCTCATATGGGGAATTGAACTATAGACCAGTGCGCCTAACTACACAATCTCAAGTACGTCCTAACCAACTGCTTCGAGTTGTCGATTTTTTAAGAAGTGGACAAGTAATTTCATAAATGATCAAACCCCGCTTTCATGGAATTTTTTTTATTTTTTATTTTTTGGCTTATTGCATGTCGATAACACCCAAAAGTTGGTCTTTTTTGGAGTAAATAATTCCTCAAAAGATGGGGGCCGCCAAGAACATGGATACTTGGCCTTCTAGCAAACACGAGAGCAACCAAGTTAGTGCCCTTAAGAAGGTCATCGCACGTGATAGATCGACCCGACCACCTTTTCACACATCGGCTCTTAATTAGGTACACCGGCGACGGACGGACTCCATCGTTTCCATCTGTGAGTTCTGCGGTCACGACCAACTTCCGTTTCCGAATTATAACCGGGTAATGCACACAGCGTATCCATTGTAATATTCTCCGAAAAGATCCATGTCTTCGGTCCGTATCGCTAGCATATAATAGCGTACCAAAATACGTGAAAAAAGAGGAACTATCAAAGCACACGACCGAACAGGTCCACCCCTCCTGGGTTTTTTAAATAGGCACTGAACTCTTTCAGAAGCCTCAAGCTTCACATCCCTCCTCAGCATCAGCGTCGCCCTCATCCCCGAAGCTTTTGCTTCCATGGCGTCACCGATGGAGCAACCCAAATGCGACATCTGCAACTTTCTGAAGCTCAAGAAAATGACTTCCACCTGGCGGAAGTGCAACAGAGCCGACGGCGGAAGGAACCCACCCCCCGACGTCCCCCCGGGTCACCTGGCTGTTCTCGTCGGGATGTCTCGCCGGAGATTGGTAATCAAGGCAGAGCACCTGAACCACCCCATTTTCCGGCATCTCCTGGAGCAGGCGTACGAAGAGTGCAGCCATCACAGGGACGGGCCACTAACTTTGCCTTGCGACGAGTCTCTCTTCCGAGAAGTGGTGGGCCTGATAGAATGCGGCGTGAATGCAGATCCTTACTCGTGTCATGTCGAAGAAAAGGCTGAATGAAGGGACTGGGCATGGCCGATTTGTGGATCTATGAGAAGATCGGCGTGATAGAGGAAGCGAGCATAGCCTAGGGCAGTGATGGCGGCTTCAGAATTTACTTCATTATTTCAGTTTAAAAGCTTATAGTTACCAGTATCACCAGTTTGTCAAATGTGGTAATCTGAGAGCCGTCGGCGGTATCGATGCTTTCATCTTCGCGATATGTACCAGGTACTTCCACCTTGTAATAGCTTAGAATGTCCTGGTTGAGAAACGATGATGCATTTCAACCCATGCATTCAGTAATCAATGTAAATTAAGAAAATCCTTTCATCGTCCATGTCTTGTACACGCTACTGGTGACGGCTTGAGGGGATACTTCAAAGTTATATGAGAAACTCAGGCAGAAGAGAAGAAGTTATTCAGTGAACTTAGTCATACATGTACGGATCAACTTGCTCCCGGCTCCGACGAGAGATCAACCGAGGGCAACCCATAACTTTTCGAGGCGTTGACTTGTGGATAGCTAGAATCCGCCTTGTGCCACTGCCGCCCACAACGTGTGCTAAGCTCTCTAGACCTTTGGCTTTCGTGATGTTGATTTTTTACATTGCATTTCGAAGAGTTCGACATGATCAAAGAACTAATAGCAAATTAAAAGAAACATCTTGTTATCAAAGTTTTTGTCAGTCTGCTGGTCTCAAAACTGGAGAAAGTGATTACAAAAAAAAGAGAGAGAGAGAGAGAGAGAGAGAACAGACTAAAGGAGGCAGCTTTAAGCTGTAGCGATAACACTTCCAAATTTTCATCCCGTACTCGAGAGTTATTCCTCGGCGTTCCCGTTCTTTGGTATACAATGCCGATTCTCCCAGAGCAATTGGCAGCAAAAAGATGTGGAATGTACGCTTTCTATCAATATCTTAACGTGTTCGGAGCCTCTAACAAAGAAACCGTCTGAGAACATGGAATTCAATTAAATTCCAAACCTTGCCAACAACACCACCTGAGAGAGCATTGAATGCTTGTCTTGCAGCTACTTGGCGTTCCTTCAGAACTTGGGCATCACTGAAGAGTTTGTGGAGAACTTCTACAAGCCCATCATGGCCAGAAACCTGCGGAAACAGAGATTTTAAGAACACCAATGGTGACTTACTCAGGATTTTCAAAGGGAATACTGGAAATGTGTGGAATGGAGAATCCCGTAGTAGCATTAAAGACAGGTTAACTAAAACAGCAAAACCAAGCCACTTTTCCAAATGCAAAGAACTTCCATAGAAAAATATCTTCAGTAAGAAAAATTAGCACTCCCTATAAACCTCGAGTTTTTTTCTCTTTTTATTTTTTTTTAATTTAATGGCTTAGGATGTAACCTTTAACTAGATGGTAATTACTGTACAAAGGACAATCATCTACTGTATCTTCCTAATTTCCAAATTCTTACAGCCTCACATGTTCCCTTGATATAGCATTTGCATTAACCTCCTTGCAGACAGTATGTGACTGAAAAATGGAAGGGAGAACATGCTTTCTCAACATAGATGGATTCTCAGGGAAAGAGATCATTTCAGATGTTTAAAGCATCTGATATGTGAGGTGTAGTTGCACCATGATTAGGAAATCCGGAAAGCTCCGTTAGCTAATTACGTGGTGAATCACAATTTGATTACCGGATAGTCGAAAATCCATGCAAGTCATACTGCAAGAAAATGTGGTAATATTGGCAAGAAAATGCTTCTTTAAATAGTTTTGTACAGTTCTACAAAAGAAGCAGTTAATGAAAAATCAACGTCTCACGTACCTGCAAAACAGATAATGGATTCACTTTTTGCATTTGAAGCACCATATGCGAGAAATGTCCAACGTGAAGACCTGAATTTAGCGGAAGATTCTCAGGTTCTTGTGCTAAGAACCTTGTCCAAAGAAATCAGTATGCTCAAAGACAAAGTTTACCAGTTAAAATAGCACAGCCAGCTGCAGCAGCTTCTGACATGTTATGGCCAGCTAAACCAGGGACAAAAGAACCACCAATTACAGCAATTGGAGTAAGCCGGTACAGGTGTCTCAATTCTCCTACAAGGAAATAGAGAGGCCGTAAAAAAGATGTCAACAACAGAACAGAGACATGAATGCAAAAGCACCAGGGAAACGATAAAAATACATTCTTTTGGGGAGTAGATAAGAACCAGGGATATGAAAATCAGAGCAGGGCATGGAATGACAAACCTAACGTATCGACAATGTATATGTCTGTGCCTGCCTCAAGCTTTTCATGCTGAGATCTCAAAGCTACATTATGTCCTCCTTTCCTCAATTCCTGCATACAAGCTAATGCATTAATCATGGCAGCACAAAAGGGGAAAAAAATCTTTGTAGCCTATTAATATCAAGAGAGGGGTGGACTGCAGTGGAAATTAATTAGAGTTATAGCCCCCTCATTTTAATTTACTATATTAACAAAACCACCTAAGACAAGTAACCCAGTTTTTCATGAAATAGGTTAACATCAGAACGTACTTGATATATCTCTCGTCCATGTTCCGGATATCGAGGAACAATAATACTGACTACACCATGGTGCATTTGCATGAGATGTTCGTGAATCCCTAGCATAACTGTAAACAATATCTACAATGAGCACATAAACACAGGAACATAGGGCCACAAATCCTTCACTTTCAGAAACTTGCACTGGTAAAAAGCTTCAATCGAAGCTAGAGGAATTATGTCCTTAATGAAACAAGAGAGTCAGCGGAACAAAGGCCGACATGTCCAAAGGTTATACTTCTATACAAGGAAAGGAGGGAAGGCAGTCTATCTGAGGGTAAGAAAAGATCAAATCTTTGGTTATTCAACTTCAAGGAATGAAGAATTATTATTTACGAGGAAAGAGAAACTATTGTTTTGACTTAAACAGGAACAAAAACAAAAAAGAAAGACTGGAGAAAAGTATTATTGAGTAATGCTTGAATGTGTGAAACCTCTACACGGATAATCACCTTGATGACCATTTGACAGACCTTAAAAGTGAACAAAAGCACAGTAATTATGGTCAAAAGTTGTTCAAAAGCATTGCCTTAGAGAGGATCAGGGTAAACAAATTGAATCAGCATACTAGAAGTGGCTGAAATTTGCAATGTTGAAAGGAATGATAAGCATGATAAACATCCGACCTTCTTCTTCACCCCTATGTATGGAAGAAGCCATCCAAACCTTCTTGTGGACTAGTTGCGCCTTCAGAGCTTCAAATGTAACCCCTTCTTTAGAAGAATAATATTCTCCAACAGCTGCAAGAGAACAACCCACACCAGAAATAACAATTGATGATCTCCACAAGATGATTGTTGAAATGAATTCACATTAACATCTTACACAATGTTGTCAATCTCAATAGCAACAAAGCATAAACTATACATATGCAACCTCCAAATGTAGCAATTCTAACATGAATAAACAATATTACAGGCTCACCATATTTTAAGTCTCCAGCAAAGTTTATCGCAAGGGGTGGGGCTTGCAATAGTTGAAAGTGAATGGCCTGCACATTGCTCTGTAGCGGGAAATGCGGTCAGAAAGAATCAGACAAATGGCAAAAGGCTCGAAAAAGCATGATGCAAGAAGGCAGAAGCATACCAATGGAATTATCAAAGAAAACTTTGATAGCATGAGTGATATGAGAGGAAGCAGAAATGGTCTTGACCAATGCTCAAATGATCTGGCAGACATCCGGGCATTTAGCAACGCCAGTGCAACCTGACAATATACAGAGAATGCCAAACATGATATTCAAAATGCAGTTTCTTCTCAAACTACAGATTATAGTGAAAGAATCGTGATAGTTTCTGATCTTCCTGAATAGAAATATCACAAAAATAAGACATGCATGAACATTTATAAAGCATGACGATGACACTAACCCCATTTTCTGAAGCACCAACAACAAGATTTGGCCACAATTCACTCTCCACTATCATGACAGCATTGGGTTTCCAGTATCCAAAAAAAGCATCAATTGCAGCAGGAATATCCAGAGGGGCAAGCTGTTAGTCCAAGAGAGGCAACAACCAGGAGTATTATCTCTATACAACAGAACAAGAATAATGCCCAACAGATCAACATGTAGGCTACAAAATGAGTGGTGACCATGAATTGCTTCTGAGTACATTACATAGAATCAGGTAAACAGTACGTAAGGTACACATATAATAGAGCCTTCACAAAAATGAGACGCCAAGTGGAGATTCTCACTTCAGAGGGTTCTGGAGTTCTCATTTGCCAGGAAGCCTTGGAGGAAAATTCTCATATTACTGCACCTAATCACACAACCAAAAAGAACTCCAACCTACAAATCATTCTAGCGGGCACTGCAATATGCCGAAATAATAATAAGCGAAAAGATCTCCCACCTACAAACTCTAGTGAGCACTACAATTAGCTTAGACGCTAAATTATGGTCAATATGGATGACATAACGAATAGAACTCTCAAGTGTGACAACATATAAGGCAGAACACAGAGTGAAGCTACATGCATCATTGTAAAAAGCTCTCATTGAACCAATGTTGATGTTCTTTGCTCCACTTCTACAAAATGGAAGAGCCTTTTGACCTCAGCGACTATTTGGATACTCTGCCAGCAATACTTCTGGGAACAATCAATGATACTTTACGTACACAAGATGGCCTGCAAGAAGTACCTGATGCAAGACCCCACTTGGAAGCTGATCCTCTAGTACTTCACTGCACAAGAACTTAAATCAAAAACCTATGAGCTAACAAAAATGAACGGTATAAGGGGGAAATAACTTTTCCTAATGGGGCAATTCTGGGCTATAATTCTTTTATTGAAATTAGTTCATTAAAAATAAACAGAACTTCAAATAGAGAAGAGAATCATGCTAAAGTGTTACTCGATAAGAGATACTGAACTATGCCCTACACAGAAACGATAAGAAATCAGAATTGGAAATTTCATTAAATAAATTATGGAGAGAGAAACTTTATTTCCAGAGTCTTTTCTTTTCTCTGAGTCCTTTTTTGGTGAATTGCAAATACTATATGAAAATTCTGTTTCAAGCCCTTCATCTGATCAAAATGCACGAATCCACCAGGCCAAGTCTAGCTCTCCAGCGTCAGCTCATAAATTGGAAAGGGAGATCAGGATCTGTCTTACAATGTAGACATTTTTGTCGTAGTTAGCAAAATGCTGACTTCAGGTCTCTTCTGCAAACAGTGCTTGATAACAGGAATTGCTGCCATTGCTTCACCTGATTAAGTTTATTGCAAACAAAGGATTAGCAAATGACAGAAGCAAAATCAGCAGGATGCAACAGACTGAACACATTGAATTGATGGAGCTACCCATTTTGGATGGCATGAAAATGTATCTGCTAATCATGGATTTATGCACATCACACTGTCTGCCCACATTTGTGGACATGATGACAAATCCAAAAGAAGCAAGGAACTTGATGATGTGCCCGGGTTCTAGTTCTTCAATTTTCAGATTTCGCTGAAAATCTTATACTCTGGATTTCCATGTAACGGAAATCGGATCTTCCAAATTGCAGGGCACTTTCCACAGTAAATGTTTTCACTCTAATGTTGGTTCAACATAAAATACCATTAAAAATTGAAAAGATCTTGAGGGGATCAATGGTTCTTTGTCATTCCAATCAAATTCTATCGTCCTTCGAGTTCTCCGATAACATATAAGTTTATCTCTTCTGTCCATAAAAAAAACCGGCGCTTCTGAAAACTGGAAAGCAAAATTAGCACAAGCCCATTGCATAATCGAGTAAACTTGCCATCCTTCACTCCTCAGCAGCACTAACAGCTAATAGCGATTGTTTAGCTAAAGCAGCTCACTGTCTCTTCTGCTCCAACCAGAGAAATGAACATAAAAATTGAAAGAACGAGAGAGAAAGAGATGGAACCTAACGAGACGGCGTGGAACCAGAGGAGTGGGCCAGGAGGGCGAGGGAGAGAAGCGCGGCCGAGCCGCTCGGCCCAGCGGAGCGGGGGATCGAGGCCCCGGACGACGCGCCACCGCAGGTGGAGGCGCAACAGCGGCGAGAGGCCGCAGGTCAGTGCCCTGTATGCTCTGTACACCATCATTCCCTTCGTACTCGCCATGCGTGTCCGTGTCTGCGTCTGCTCGACACCGACGTGAGGGCCAAAGTCGAACGGAGATTAGAAAAAGATTCAAGCTCGTTCATTTCGCCAAAAACGAGTTGTTTACAAAAAATATTATGCAAGAATTCATTTTCTATTGTTTTTTACGTTCGAAAAATCATATTTTGTTTTTGTTTTCTCTGTGCAATCTTTTTAATAATTTTTTTACTTAATTTTTTTCCTTTTACTTTATTATTTTAATTTTAATTTTTTGATTTTTTATTTTTCTTTCTTTCTTTTATTTTCCCTTCATCTTTAGCCGCTCGTCTGCCCCAGCGACAACATGCGACCAACCACAGCCGTTTGTTGGATGTGGCGAGGTGAGCTCGCCTGAGAGCGACAATTTGCAAATAAATAGAAAGAAAATGTAACAAATTAGGGTTTTAAAATGTTACAATATTAGAATATTAATTTTAGAATAATTAAAAGGAAAAGTAAAGTAAGGGAGTGGATGGAGGAAAGGTGAAGGAAAATATTTTCCTATTTTAAAAAAGAGAAAATGATTTTCTCTACTTAATGTGTTTTATGGGTGGAAAAATTTTTCACGGCTCATTTATTTTTAGAGAAACAAATGAAGAAAAATTCGAAAAATATTTTTCTAAAAGTTAATTTTCGCGAAACGAAGGGTGCCTTAGAATACATCAATATGATAAGTTTTAGAACTTGATTATACATATTTAAAGTATTAGAATTCTTTTTTTTTTTGTCAAAAAAAGTATTAGAATTCAATCGCTCACTTTCTTCACATGTTTAGGAACTTTTATGTTCACTAATTTCAATAACCAAGTAACAGCCTCAAAAATATGTAATGGGTACGCAATAATTTCAAACATAGAACCAGTTTCGGCAAATAGTACAAAATCTTAAGGTACATTTGGCGGTTAGGATAGTATAAAATTTATCCTACTCTGTATTTGGTTCATACTCAGGATATGATATAGCGGTATATAAGGGGATATAGCATGGATATAATTATCTTAAGGGGTGGAATAAATGTTGATATGATTTCTTTTGTTTATGGTATAAAAATTATTTTCCGAATAACAAACTTCTTATATAATAAAATTAAAATAGTAATTATTTTTAAATAAGTTTGAATTCTAATGTTAGAAACAAAATTCAAAATAAAAAAAATCAATTTTTACTTTTTATAAATCAAATTTATAATTTGATTTCCTTCCTCTTCATAATATTTAGTTTGTATATGTATATATATACACATACACTTAGTATCTATATCATTACATATTTTTAGTATAATAGTATAGTTTGTTATTTAATGATAAATTTTATTAAGAAATGATGGAAAGGAGTCAAAATAATGATAAAAAGAGATTTATAATTAAAAAAAATTAAATTAGAAGAAATTAAATTTTAAGTAAATATATTCAAACTTGAAAATGATTTTTCTAATTCTCGAAGAGAAGGAGTAATGAAATTTCTAAAAAAACTACCATCTCCATCCCCATCTTATCTATCTCTAGTTCATGTGGAAGTTTCATGATTGCTTTGTAACTTTTTAGTTTATTACAAATCTTTACAAAAATAGCAAGATAGTTGAAACTTACTTTTTTTTCTGAGCTTTCTGGTTCACATTAAAAGTCTAAGAAAAACAGAAAGAGAGTCAAACTTCCTTCTCGTCCACAACTTTGTGTTTCATGTTGAGGTTTAACGAGTGTTGCGAGAAAAGCAAAACTCTTTAGCAAAATTTGAATATTTATATTTTATTTCTTTTACTAGATTCAGTAGTGAATTACAATATATTTTTATAGTTTTCCCTTGTGCTTTTTCAAATTTATTTTACATTGATATATCGTATATACCAAACAATGAATATGATATGATATGAATATATTCGGCTCTATTATTGTGATTCACCAAACACATGATAGGATAAGGCAAAATCCATGGATTTCATATACTATCATATCAAATCCTATCCTGACTAAAAATCCGAGCGGCCAAACGCATCCTTAGGGTGTAAAAAATAATTGAAAGTCAATCGGATGGGTTAGGGATTGATCATTCTTAAGGGTACCCAAAATAAGATGATAACATAAGTTATTATGTGAAAGCCAGGGCTTAAGTACATCCCAAGTGCTACAAGTTATGTACGACACTCATTTTAGTGTCAAAACTTCCAAATCGATCATTTAGTGCTAAGTTTTTGTAACTTCGACCACTTAAGTAGGGTGAGCATGGGCCGGGTTCAGACCTAGAGCCTGAAATTGACTTTATTATGATCGGTTCCTAGTTTTTGAAACCAAAAACCGACCCTATTTGTTTTGAAGCCTATTTTGGAACCGATTGTAATTTTTGATTCAGTTTTGTGGTCTACCTGAAAACCTGTATATCTTTTTTTTTTCCATCAAAATAATATAAGTAGCAACGAAAATATTGCGGGTCACATCTTTCTACGACATTCTTTTGACAAAATAAAAAAGATTCTTTATCTTTGTACATGAATGTTGATATATTTTCTTTATGAAAGAAGTTTGAAGTGGATACTAGAGTTTTTTTTTTAAGTAATTATTGATTTTAAAATTGGTCTGGGTGATACTTCACCTAGAATCGAGAATCGAGCCAGTTTCAACCGGTCCCAAAAATTGGAACCGGTTCCTAGACCGGTTTAAGTAGAAACCAATTTCCGACCCTATTTTTCGGGTGGACCGATCCAAGTTCCGAGTAAACCTGGTCCAGTTGCACACAACTACACTTAAGTGCCAACTTCTTTTAAAAACGATCACTTTTGTACCAACTCCGATTTAAGCATACGTGGCTCACCAAAAATCCGACCCGTGTATTTTTTTTATTATTTGAGCTGACATAGCTCATGAGACTTGGTAGTAAAGTGATCGTTTTTAAAATAAATTGGCATTTGAGTAATTGTAGTTACAAAAAATTTACACTAAAGTGATCGATTTGAAATTTTTGGCACTTAAGGTATTGAAGTTACAAAAAATTAGCACTAAAATAATCAATTTGAAATCTTTGGCACTAAAATGAGCGTTGTATACAACTTATGACACTTGAGGTGTACTTAACGCTGAAAACCAGTTTTATCAATACTTGTATATCTTGAAAGTTTTGATTGTTTAAAAATTAATCCAGACACCCTGAAAAGTTGCAAACTTACTAGGATCTCAAGCATGATATGCCAAACTCTATCGATCTTGTGTTTTCTTCTATTATGGGTATTCGGCCCGCTTATAGAATTAACTTCACGGTAACTTCAGGTTACATCGATCTGTCAAGCTTGATCAAGTTGTTAAATGCTTGCATGGTAACGATTATGGTTTTCCAATTCTGTTCTCTGGAACAAAAACGAATGCGAATCATGTTTGGGAACGTAAATGATTCTAATTCTGATTCTATTTTCGAAAACAATTTTGGAGAAAAATAAGAATAAAAAAAAGTTGGTACTGAAAAAAGAATTATTTTTAGAATCACAAAACATTATGAGGCCCCACATCTTTTACTTTTCCCTTTTAATTCTCTCATTACTTTTCACACAACCTAAAACATAACAAGATCTCATTTTTAAAGAAAAATATATAATATAATAAAAAAATCAAAATCAAAATCAAAGAAATTCTAAGAAATAGGAAATTTTTAGAAAATCCCTAAAAATGAATTTGACTTGCCCTAAAAATACTCATTAAGCTTAGATTGGACTAGTTTGACCTTATTTTCATAAATTTGAGTCTAGATTTCATAGATTTTATTCTTTTTTAGGAAAATCATAAATACCTTTGAAATTAAACCCTAACCACATTTCTCTAAGCCCTTAGGGCTTCATTAGTATTTTATAAATTAATGTCATGATTCCTTAATTGCGCATTTGATTTCATTGATTGCGATTTGCCTAGATTTAAGTACTTTAGACTTATTCTAGCTTTAGAAAATTTGAAAAGAGACAAAAATAACCTGTGTGAATACTCAGCATAGGCTTACCTCATAGGTTTAAAAATGAATTAAATATATGCACGAAACACGTTTAGAGAATACTCAACTTCGGTGCCGAAAGGGTGTCGGGGGAAACACTGATGTAACTGAGTTTCCAAACCTTGAATTTCTCTATTTGCTTAAAATCAAACGGTTCCTTCCTATCGTTCGATGAGGTTCTCGATCTACCTTTTTCAAAAATTGATGACGGCTCTATTTGCATGTACGCATACACATGCCATCAATCAGACTAAGATGGAATTTGATATTCTTTTGTTGGGATTTTGTATAGGCTTGCGAGGGCGCGAGCTAATCTGAAATCACGCACTAATCCAACATAATCTATCCTTTTTTAAGTTTAAATTGACCCGTTATGATATTAAAATTAAGTGGAAGAGCACGAAAAAAAAATTATATGTAATATGTAATATAAAAGAATCAGTATTAATTAATCTTTAATTAATTTCAAATGTAAGATGAAGTTTCAAAAAGTAATTACGTAATTATTTGACTTACATGGAAAAAATTACGAAGAGAAATTATTTTCGATAACAAAAAATTTGCATAGTTACCAAGTGATTTTTGTTTTAGGAACAAAAATTTAGTGCAATTTTAAACACATTCTGATTCCCTAAAACTCATCTGAAAAATAAAATTTCAAAAAATAATTTTAATCATAATCACTTTTTCAAATTAGAATCATGTAATCTCCTAGAGAAACGGACATCATTTGTTGAATGCAATAACCTTTGGGCGGCTTCATTTCTATTTTAGCATCTAGAGATTGTTTTTCATTTCTCAGTTTGTTCATCGTAGTTTGTGTCGTCGCTTCGATGTTAAAGAGTTCCAGCATTCAACAAATGATGTCCGATTCGCTCATGCGTGTGCAGTTGCCGGACAACATGTCCATCTTGAAAGGATCTTTGAACACGTCATAAACCGCCATTGTCCCATAAATCACAGACGATTAAAAGAACCGCATTTTGCAAGATAAGTATAGAATGAGGTTTGTAGAATGGAAAGATATCATATAAACTTTACTTAGAAGATTAAGCTCTAACCTTATAATCCGGACCGTTCGTGTCATGAATATATATTTCAGATTATAACTAATAAAAATATATATAAAAAAATTAAAAAATTACTCCATAAAAATCGAAAATCTGAACCGTCCGTTCAAAATGGACAGCTCAGATTGCAAGTTTAGATGCCTATCCTTGTGAGGGAAGAATACCCCATGGCAAGAGTATTTCATGCAGCACCTGTGTGGCCACGTATCAGCACCCCAATTCAAGGAAAATCATCTGAACAACTTCCGGCACAAGCCGAATGGACAAGATAAACAAGCCAACTATCAAAAACTGCTTTACAGGGATAACCCGGATAAGAACTAAGTTACAGTTGCAAGTAACCCGAAAGTTATTTACCAAAGCATGACCCACGAGCTATGCCTGCATTCTAGTCATTACTCCTACGCCCTACTTCCATGAACACTATTTTACACATTCTATAAGAGAAATACAGAATGCCTTCCACAAGGATCCAAGAAGCGCAGCAAGCACTTCGATTTCATGGTACCGAATGTGATTAATCACTAAAGTTACCGCCTCACAAATAAGACGGATTCTGGCATCCTAAGTCCATTTCAGGCCACCAGTTTCACCGATCAAGAGGAAAATCAGTTTTTCAGACTCAAAGAAGCACCTCCATGGCCAGATTAATCACTTTCGTATCCCAAAGCTGTAAACCCAGATTGAAAACCTCGGTCCAACGCAAGAAAGACAGTTCATGAGATGCACAGATAGATGGCCCCTGTCTGTCTGAATCCTCTCTCCCGGATGGCAACAGAAATGTGTGATACACTCAATCTAGCTTGCCTGTTAGTTAAATCAAGAGCTAAATTACGGGGAGAGCCATCTCATTCATTTGAACTAAGTAATCACTGGAAGCTCTCTGGTCAGTGAAGCTGGCCAAAGACCTTTCTTTTATTTCTCCATTGATTCTGGAAAGATAGTTGAGACCGACAAGCAGCTCGACAATAGCAGTTTCAGTTTTTGCTTGATTGGCAAAGAAAAGAGTCTGTACTAGATGTACATTTGTGCCAGAGACCTCACGCTGCTTCTCAATATTTCGTTCAGACTGCCACTTAATCGTGTTATGAGCAAGAGGAGCCAGCCATTCCAACATCTGTGCAACAGATAAATTCCATTGAGCCACCAGGGAAGCATCATAGATCGATGAAGCCAAACTTCTAGCATAAGACCTCAGCCTAGCCCTCAGGGCTATTCTTAAGGAATTAGATAACATACTGTACAAGTCGTGTCTTGCGTCAAGGCTAATCAAGTGTGGTGCAGAAGCAAGCTTCTCAATGAGTGTTATCACTCTTGCATAGTGGAAAGCTAAAGCAGCATCTCCAAGAGAACATGGTGGGGCAGAGATTGATCCACACGTTGAATAGAGATGGGTAAGTTTTAAATAAACTCTGTTGTTTTGAGGCTGAAAATGCCTATCAGAACAGCCCATCTTCTCAATATCATCTTTGCAAACACCGCTTACCCTCATGGAGCCTCCAAAGGCCACTCGATGCCTTTCAATAACCGGCGAATTGCTTCCACCATTCATGCATCCTTTGAAAGGTCCAACAGGAGCCAATTTTTTTGATTTTGAATGCAAGAAGTTTGCCTGAATGGATCCAGACCGATGATGAAATAGATGTTTCTTCTTGTTAGCAGATGTCAGTACTGACTTCGATGAAGACATCCCGAGTGGCCCTGAATAGAACCCACATAGATTATCCTCAGATGGATAGACAGGAGAGTGCATAATAGCAGAAAATGACTGTGTCCGGGAAACACTAGTAGAATTCACCCCATTATAATCACTTGCCTCAGCAGAAGACAGTTGACCATTCCCAAATACATTCTTAATCCTCTCTATCAACGTGAAAAGTGACCTTGCTAGAAGCCGGACCACGTAATCATAAGTTTTGGTCCACGGAGACAGTTCCTGCAGATTTTTCACTTCCTGACGCTGCCACATTACCTTCTGCTGAAACTCAAGTATCTTCACCTGATCAGTCTCAGTGTTGGTGCACATTCTCCTAAGAGTTTGTTCAAGCTCTACGAGCACATCTTGCTCTTGTGCGAACTGCAGCATTATCGCAACAAATCCTTCCATCTTCTTCACTTTCTTGTCCATCTTTTTCGATTTATATTGCCACCCAGACCATTCGAGTTCGTATTGTACAGGATCATTGAGGAAAAGTTCAAGCCGATGAAACACGGGATCGGTACATCGCCTGCCAAGCCTGACCACTGCCCTCGCTACGTACACCAAATCATCCATCATCTCGCTCAAAGCAAGATCCATGAGGTAATCTTCGTCTTCCGAAACAAGGTGTCTAAGCCCAATCGAGCACTGAACCTCCTCTTTCAACCTGTGAAACTCTCTATCACTCAAAGAATGCCATAATTTGACCACCTTCAACATCATGCTCACAACCTCAAAAGCCAATATTCCAACAACTGCCTTCTCAGGCTCTGGTATCTTGTTCCTTGATGCCCGCCACAAACTACTAAACCAAGAGTCATTCCGCCTCTGGCCACCCATTAGCCCCCACTCGATAAGATAACCCGATTTCCAACAAATGCGAATCAAAGAACCTTCATCCCTGGCAAAGATGTAAAGCTAACTAAAATTAGACAAATACCCCGACCATTAGTTAAACCCCCAAATTCATCCACACATAGCATTAAGATTTATAAGCTATATACAATCACTCAAAATGAAGATAAAAATGCAGTGAACACTGAACGCCTACAGTCACAGGAGCACATACCAGCTCTTGGTAAGAACGATAAACACGAATCTTGCCAACAGCAAAATTGAGGCAGAGTGGCGAAATTAAGGAACAGAAAATAATGAATTCTTTCCTTCTTTCATCCAGGAAAATCAAGAAAAGGGGGCGAAAGAAAAAGGGAAATTTATTGGGACAAAAATCCAATATTTTGACTTGATAGCCAAACATTCCTCAAAGGCTCCGAATTTTCAAGTCAACCAAACAAAGTCTCGCACACCAATCTCTCCACAAGCAAATTTCCGACAGCACCAAGAGGCGGGCACAGATTAACGACCAAAGCAAGCGAACTCCCACGAGCGCAACCCCCCGATTCCACTGGACAAATAGAACGCGAAAAACCCGAGTCGAACAACGAGGAACTCACCTTCGACTTCACGAAACCCTCGAATGCGCATCTAACCGGAGCGACATTTGAGGCTCGGGAAGGAGAAGGAAAGCGCGTGGCCCTCACCGCGCGCGCAACCCGATTCAAACAGCGACGGCCGAAACCAGAAGAGAGGGAGAGGGGGGCAGGAACAGTCCAAAATCGGTCGAACCGAGGGCAAGGCGAGGGGATCTTTCGGGCTTATGTTCGGGTTTTGATGCCGCCGGGTCTCGCGGTGATTATACTGGACAAATCACTAAGACAAGCAACCTCCCTCGTCCCCCACTCTCTCTGGTCCTTGTCTAGTCCGCGAGTGGGAGTGGTTGCGAAAGGCGGAGCGGAGCCTCGGAGGTGCGCTGTCGTTTTGTAACGTTGACTTTTGACTCGCGCATTTGCAAAATGGGGGTAGTGATAGGGAAATTGGCAGTTGGTGGGATTGACACTGGCGTTCCATTTCGAATGTTGATCGAGCGGGTCCCATAGAAACTTCGGTAATAGGGTCCATGATCGATTTCCGAGTGGGTAAAAAAAAACCGAACCGGTGAACTCGGATCTCATGGGTTCGGTACTGCCCTGGTATATGCGGTGGCCGCTGGCAAAGCACATATAACAATTTATGTGAGTCGTTCTAGGCTCACTTTTAAAAAAAAAAATTTATCGAACACTTTTAAAATTTTTAACTAGCTCGAAATTATTACTTTTTGTAAAGCTTATGAATACGGACATTTGTGATTTAAGCATCTTCAATTCTCACACAACTCGAGCAAATGTAATTTCTAGTTCGGGCACTATTCATATTGTCTATTGTTTATCCATTTATCACCGTACTCTTTTGTAGTCCATGAGCCATATCATAATTGTGACGGAAAAAAAATATAGATGGCCCGCGTGTCGTCGCAATGAAAAATTCAATTTCACATATAGTAAGCGGAAATATTGTCTTGCAATTATTATTTTTGTGTGATATTGAATGTTTGTTTATGAAATTTTAACCATCATAGGTGAAAAACAGTCACATGTCCTCTCATACGATGCATTCTTGTTAGATTGTAAGTATCAATACTTCACGTAAAGAATTTAATCACGTCAATTGCATAAGATAATCTTTTAACATTTTCAAGTCACTGAACGATGGAATCTAAGTGCCTCTATAGAAAATGAATATGAAAATTTCAATTTATCATAGATGAAATAACATAATACAATGCTTTGCCTGTAATTTAGTTAATCAATATAAAACAAGTCAATTAAAAATATGTACTTTTGTGAGAAGGCGTTTTTATGAAGAAAAATGAACTAATTTGGTAACTGAACTATATATATATATATATATATATATATATAAAATAATCCTTGTTTTGGTTACCGTCCTTTATCATGCTAACTCTTCTTTCACTTTAATTTGATAGAATGAAGGGAGTTCTTCTTTTTTGGTCAAATAGAATGAAGTGATTTGATGTTAAAACCATAAACTAAAGTCTGGAAAATCTTTGCTTTTAGATATAATAATAACATTAAATTCACACACACAACTGTATACTAGTGGTGCTAGGACAAATTATAAACCGACACATGGCACAGTAAGGCCGTGCATAACAATAATTTTATTTCCCCGTTCCTTCAAACAAATTTGAAGGAAACTCTGTTTGGCGATGCAATTTTAATTTTTTTATTTTAGGGATAAATTTTTAGGTCAGAAATAAGTTTGAAACAAAAGTAAGAAGTAGAAAATCTACTTTTATTTATTTATTTATGGAACAAAAACTTGAATAGAAACTCTTCTCATTGCTCACTATCTCTCTCGTCATCAACTGGCTCTTGGTCGCCTCTCTCACGTCCATACCATTGATTATGTTTGCCATCCGCTGGCAATTGATCGCCGTTCACCATCCGTTGGTTCCCGTTGCTGACCTCCAGTCCCTGCTCCTGTTCTTCCTTCACCATCCACCTGTTGTTGGTCTTTGGTTGCCAATTTTCAATTGCTGACCCACTAGTGGCCGATCGAGGTCCAGCGATCGGCAACCGTATAAATTTTATGCTGTTATTAAACGAATGTCCTTTTTAGAAATAAAAAATTTGTGTCGGCATTAAACGCATGTTTCTACATAGAAACTTATCTAGATAATAGGATAGAAAAAATGCCACAAATAGAGTCCGGAAAGAGATTGATGGTCATTTGTGCCATAAGTGGTGGCCCCTTCTAGACATGCCTATTAGCGAAATACAAATTAAATAGGATTAAATTTGTAGATATTCGTCGTATCATTTGACAATAAAATGAAATTTCTATTATCATAAATATTCACGAAAAATGGAAGGAGTTTTCAAGTTTCGATTTTGCAAATGTCGATCAACAAATGAAACCCACACACACACACACATATTGCCAGAAGAAAAGATGCATTGCTCTGTGTGTATATATAAAATTTTTTTTTTTTGATTTCTTGTACCTTGAATTCACGACTCTTGGGCTAACGCGGGCATGTCCGTCGGTGCTTGGACCATGAATGCGGGTTTTTTTTTTCCAATTTAATTTTAAAAAAATTACTTACAAAATTAGGTTTTAAAAAAATATTTATTGATTTAGGTCTCGCGTTACTTTGTGTATCGCACAAGTGTGCGCCTGCAAGGCTTTCTTGTTACTTTTTTTTTGTTTTTTTTTTTGCTTGCTTGCTTCTTCTTTTTTTAGAAGCCACGCATATTTTTTTTTTGCTAGAAGTGACACTTGCTTTTGTGCAACTTGTTGCTGCACAACAAAAATATATTTATTATTAATTTGGGATGAATTTTATTAACGACGAATGTGTAGTTGGAAATGTACGCTATATATTTTCCGACGAAATTTGCAACAAATATGATGTTTCGTTGCAAATTAGCGAGAAATTTATTTTTCGTCGCTAATTTTCGTAGCTAAAAAATTATATTTATTATTAATTTACGATGAATTTTATTAGCGACGAATTCTACGACGAATGTATCGTTAGAAATGTACGTTATATATTTTTCGATGAAATTTACAACAAATATGATGTTTCGTTGGACCCACTTAAAATCTTTACTGAACTATGTTTGGAAGCCCTCGTCCAAACGAATATTTAACCTAAGCAGATAGGAAAGAGTAGTGGTATGATTCCACCAGGCGAGAAAGCCACCAAAATAAAAATAATAATTAAATTTCAACGGGTCACACGACAGGTGCACGATCGACTTTGCACGCTCCAAACCAACCTTTCGATGCTCTCACGATTTTCAATGTGACGTTCTTCCAAATCTTGACTCGTTCAGGGATCCCAACCAATTTGGACATTCTATGGAAGCTAAGGACTCTCTCTCGGCCTATTCCGGCTTCTTACTTCCCAAACAGATCCCCCTACATCTATATAGGCGGGGAAACCTTATTCGATACGATAAGACAGGTAAACAAAGAAAGGATGCTTCTGATCAATAGGAAGATGAAAAAAATGAGATCACTTCTTATGGACTCGTTGAGAAAAAAAAGAAAATGATTGTTTTTTAATCAGCGCCCGCCCAAAAGGGGAAGGACCTTTCCCTATGGGGGGGCTGCGGAGCAATAGGAATTACCGAGAATTTTTTTTTCGTCGCTAATTTTCGTAGCTAAAAAATTATATTTATTATTAATTTGCGATGAATTTTATTAGCGACGAATTCTACGATAAACATGTCGTTGAAAATGTATGCTTTATATCATTCGACAAATGTGTCGCATGAGTTTGTCGCAAAATATAAACGTGTTGCATGATGAAATTTGTACAAAATATATAACGTAGAAATTCGTCGCAAATTGGCAACAAATACAAAAAATTAATTTTTCTAGCAATGAATTTGCGATGAATTTTATTAAGGACGAATTTTATTAACGAAAAATTCTATGATGAACATGTTGTTGGAAATGTATGTTGTATATTTTCCGACGAAACATCATATTTGTCGCTAATAAAATTCGTCGCTAGTAAAATTTATTACAAATTAATAAAAAATATTTTTTTTTTGTGCAGCAACAAATTGCACAAAAGCAAGCGTGACTTTTAGCAAAAAAATGTGTGTGACTTCTTAAAAAAAAAGAAACAAGCAAGCAAAAAAAAAAAAGTAACAAGCAAGCTTGCTTGGAGCACACTTGTGCGCTGTTTTGTGCAGCGCGCGAGTCTTGCACACCACTTCTAGTGGTGCTAAAGATCCAAATTGGTAATTTTTTTAAAAAAATTAATTTTGTAAATAATTTTTTTAAAAAAATTAAATCGGAAAAAAACACATGAATTTGCTCGAGGATAGCACCGCAAGCCATATTAATTTTTAACGAGAACCAGTAGCTAAGGGACATCGGATTCAGGGTCGGACAATATCCATTCTGGAATTGGATCGGGTCAGAAGCACTGATTCCCAGTTCACCCATCAAGAACCGGACGTCCGGATCCAGGATTTGGCCGTATCTCTCTCTCTCTCTCTCTCTCTCTCTTTTTCTTTTTCTTTTTCCTTCCTATTCCAGGCAAGACTGCAAGTTTTGTTGCATTACCTAAACCACCACACCAGTGATGTCAATAGAACAAGTCCGCGATAATTTAAAGTATAATAAGCGAGAGGCATCAAGCCGTAAGTACCGCATGACTGATACTGAGAGAAGCAAGAGCCAGAGGTGTGCGCGACGAGCATGATTGAGATTGAGCGAGAAAAGAATGAGAATTTAAGGTCATGAAAATTTTGAATGCTAAGAATTTAAACAAAAAAAAAAATTGATCCGATCAAGGTGGTCCCATCTGAAATCGAGAATCAGATCGATATTCAATGTTTCCAAATTTTAAGAATCGGAAATCACCCAAAACTCGGGAATCGGTCATGAATGAATGATTCGGATCGTATAACATTTACTCTGAAGGTTAGGCACCTAACCTTGCAATTTGGCCCGTCCATTTTTAGACGGATGACCCAGATCTCCAATTTTTAGAGAGCAATTTTTTTTTGAATTTTTTATATATTTTTTTATTAGTTATAATTTGGGACATTCGTTTATAACACAAACGATCCGGATTACAAGATTAGGACCTAAACTTGTAAGGAAATGTTATACGATTTATTTTCATGAATAATTAGATTTGGTTTGATTCTTTTACTTACACCTGATTAGTGTTGGTAGCATGAAGGAAATTTTAAAAAGATTTTAAAATATTTTAAAAAAAGGGGGATGGGGAGGGGGGAAGAAGATTGTTTTGGGGATTTCATTTGTGAAAAATAGGAAATCGCTTTTGCTTTGGCCTTTAATTATGTCTCCGCGCTTTTTGAGGATTCTTCAAGAAACAAAGCAAAACTTTTTCTGGGGAAGCTCAAAGGTAAACTTGCATTTGTGGCCTTTTATTGTTCTTGAAATTTGTGATAAATTTGAGGAAAATTTTCAATTAATTACCTCAAGTGACTTGATTTTTTTTTTCCGAATTCGATTTTATTTTAAATAAAAACTTGAAATGTATTATTTATTTCAAAAAAGGGCTGGTTTTGTCTTTTCACTTTTTTGCAATTTTATCCTTTTTTTTTTGCTTTTCTTTTTATTTTTATTTTTGCTTTCCTTTTTTGTTCCCTTCACGGTTCACCAGGTGTTGGCTCCCCCCGTGGCCGTCGCTGCGCACCTCCTCTACGGCCGAAGCCTTCGACCGGCTCTGCTTGCCCACCGTCGGCTCAAACACGGCGTGGTCGAGCTGCCTGATAGTCCCAGCCTCTCACCGTACCGCTTGGAGAAGCGGATGTAGAATGGCTTCACCTCCTTCATATACCACCGCATCGCCTCCCTCGCGAAGCATCTCTCGTCGCTGCTCGCCGCGTCTTCCTTCCTCGGAGGTTTGTGTCCGCGGCGGGGAGGCGCTCCTCGAGCTGTTGTCGCGAGTGAAGAGAGAGACGAGCGGGACTTCGTCGGCATTGAACTTCACCGTGAAGAACTTGCTGCTGCTGCTTTGCTTGTTTTTGTTGTTGCTACGTTCTTGAGCTCTCACTCTCCGTGGCGGCGTTGTGACGGTGAGACACGGCTCTTCTGAGGTCTCTGTTTTCTCTGCTTTGTCGAACGTGTTTATGACCTTCGACTTCTTGAGGCCCAACATGAAGACGCGGAACTTGGTGGCAGACTTCACTAGCGAGGCGGCGGCAAACGACAGAGGCTTGGTGGAGTCGGGGTCGGAGGGTTTGATGGGCATGAGCTTCTCTTTGAAGAAGAGGTCGTCGGAGGGAGAGAGAGAAGACGCAGTGTTGGCGTCCGTGCAGTCGTGGGTTGACCCGGACGACCCAGAAGAGAGCGTGAAGTCGGATACTCTGTCCACGTCGTCGTCATCCTCGTCGCAACCTCCGCATTCACTGGCACTATTGTCTTCGTCGTTGCTGGGTTCGTCCTACTTTCGCCTCTCCGTTGCTCCTATCTCATGTGGACGCCAGAGAGAAGGGGGGCAGAGAGAAGCATACATCAATGGCATGGCTGGGATGGGAGGAGAAAAAGAAAAAGAAAATAAAATAAAATAAGAAAAGCAAAAAAAGAAAGATAAAATTGCAAAAAAGAGAAAAATACAAAACCGTACCCTTTTTAATCAAATAATACACTTCATAATCTTATTTGAAACAAAATCGACTTGGGGTCTTTATTTGAAAAAATACAGGCATTTGATGTACTTAATTGAAATTTTTCCTAAATTTGACTTATTATTATTATTATTATTATTATTATTAATCTTGCTATTATTATTATTGTTATCATTAATTTACCTCCTTTTGGATTTCAGAAGTTGGAAGTTGAAATACGATGGGGGAAAAGTGGCGGCCCATGTGAACGAAATTATCGTTTGAATGTTCTGAGTAGTCAGATTCAGTCGTGAATAATAATATGCATGTTATTAGGCCACTATAGTTTCTTCCATACAAAATATTGAAATACAGTCCCACGTGAAACACCATCCTAAGTAGACTTTATTTTGTTGTCATTGATTTGGTTAGATTCATGGGCGCACATCCCATCATATTTAGAAATCTCAATTACTTGCGTCACCCATTAAGGACGAATTCTCCTTTGACAAATGAATTATTCACAAAGAGAATGATAGATATTCATAACCAGTTTTAGGGGTGAGCGATTTCAAGTTACATCTTAAACCTAAAATTCTGAACCTACCCCTTAGAATAGGTTCATCGTCTTTTGACACCTAGAATTTACCCCGTATGCCCTAGGACCTGGAACATGGAGCCTAGAAATTACCCTATCATAGGTTCCATAGTACTTGAGGACTTGCCAATTTCGATTTGCTTTTTTTTTTCGATATTTAACTGAGCGAAATGAGAGTAACTTCCCAACAACAAAAATGAAAGTATCTCATCTTTGAATAGCAATATTCCGTGAAAGATGGACATGTAAAATAAAATAAATAATCTATAAAATGAACACTGCTGGTAAAAAGCTTTCCATAGTTGATAGTTCGTAATTTTGGCCGCCAATGGACCCAAGTTCATTGAAGTTCCTATAACAAAAACTTCAGTCCTATAATACGTAACCCCAAATGTTGGGAATTTAAAAGAGCTGCACCGCCCCTTTGAATTTTGCGGATGATTACTGTAACGAGGCCATTCAAGTTTGACTCTGAAGTATTTTGCATCTTAATGAATTTGTTGCTGTTGAAACGTCTCAGTCTGGATCTTCTTGTATTTTTCATCTTAATGAATGTGTTATTGTCGCTGCTGCTTTAATGGAGCCATCACAGGTTTTGGTTCCGGTTACGATGCGGTTCCACCGGAAGTCAGAACCGGAGCAGGAACATGCGGAACCAGACCACCATGACATTAACCATATCGACAACAACTCCCCTTCCTCTTCTCTTTATTCTGCGCGTGCGAAAGCTCAAGCTTTCTCTCTTCATCATGGCCATCTAGATCTCGACAGGATGCCATAGTCACTATGGAGTCGAGCTCCCGAGCAGCATCAGGGCGGAGCTCTAGTCCTCCCCCTAAATGAGGTCCAAATTAGGCATAGTATAACGCTTTACATCGAGTTCTGCCCCCGAGAGAGAGAGAGAGAGAGAGAGAGTATTGCCTCGTTAATGAAAGAGGCGAGTGGTGGAATAACGACGGCACCGGCAAAGATGGTGGCCCGAGGTGTGGCGGTGAGCATTGGCCGACCAGGAGGGAGAAGGGTGCTTAGGGTACTAGGACTTTCGGTTTTAGTTGATTATGGTGAAGTCCAAAATGAATGTGACACATGTCATGATCTGATAGAGGAGACAGGTGAGGGGAACATAGTTTGGCATAGCACATTGGCATTCTAAGAAGCAGTGGTTGCACAGGTTTTAACATTGCTACGAGTCTACGACACTCTTTTAGGCTCGCGTTATTTCTACACTTAAATTGGTTTTAGACATTCCTTATCACATTAATTGACTACATTATCGATTACATTTTAACGTTTCCCCCGTGTTTGTCCTCTTCCAAAACTTACTCTGTAAATCATTAGCTTTACTTTTCGGGATAATCCTTCTAATCGTGAATTATTCGACTTTCCGATTTTCAATACAAACTGTGGTTGATGAATTTATTGCACACGATTTTACTCATCTTTCGTTGCATTGTTTTTTGTGATGCGGTCACTATGGAAGACAATATTCAAAAGGACCCCAAATAAATTAAATATATCGATTGACAATGAAACTGCGATTGCAAATGGAGAACAACAATCAATCATTTCAACAGATATTCATTTGGAGCGTCTTGCACTAAACATTGTAGTGACTACATTATCGATTTCGGTCCTGCTCTTGATTTAAGATGATTTCTTCCCTTTTCTTTTTCTTCTTTCTCTTTTTGTTTCAATTTTGCTATATCATTTTAGACATATAGAAAGATGAAAACAATGGAAAGGAGGCTGATCAATTTAGACAGGCCACAGCTCGTTTTGCTGGGCCCCATCGAGCGGCCCAGAGATCTTAGTCCATCAGGGAATTCTTGAAGCTCAACCCATTAATCGTTCAGCCCATCGGATAGTAGAGAGCCCGGTTGGACCCATTTAAATGACTTTGGCCCATGACTCCAAAGGGAACCCGCTCTCTCCTTTTGCTAGCATTTGGAACTTCAAGCATGTCTACTCATTACCTTTTCCATCATCTTGTTCGCACAATATGTATGTATGTATGTATGTTTTGCGACAAATATGATTTTCTGGATAATATTTACAGGAAGTCATTTTCCCAGAATGATGGTAATATTTTTCAGTAATTGGATTAAACCTGAAAATGAGCTAGAACGCATTTTACGTCGCTTAGTATGAAAAATCAAATCAGATTCTTCTGGAGAAATTTACCAAAAAATTTGAAAAAAAAGTCTTTTTTTTTTCCTTTTTCTTTCCTTCTTCCTTGTTCGTTGGCCGATCACGACAATGACAACGACCAGCCACAGGCAAGGGATGAGCTCGCTCAAGGTTGGCGAGGCTTCTCCTTGCCAAATCTTTTTTATCGGCAATCTTCAAGATCTCTAGAGGTCGGTAACTTGGTGAGGTCGAGCTCAACGCGACTCATGAGGCCTCGAGCTCGCTAGCCTAAAGGAATTTTCCGGTCTCAAGTGAGCTCGACCTTGTTAGATCTCGCGAGATGGAGAATTGCCAGCCTTGGGCAAGTTTGTCTCTCGCCTGTGGTTGGCACCGGCTGAGGAAGAAGGAAAAGAAAAGAAAAAATTAATAATTTTTTTTTTAAAGAAATATCTTTATAAGATCGAATGTTTCATTAACTAAGGACCCAAGCCCCGACCTTCGAGTACTCATGCACAGCCTTTGTGAGTCTAGGCCTTGGTGTTGAAGATTAGTGCTCGAGCATCAGGGACCCGAGCAAGGCATTTATGGACTTGGGCTTGAGTGCAGGGATCGGGCACGGGCACTAGGTCTTTGGGCCTAGCATCGACGGACCCAGGCATAGGCGCTGGTCCCTAATCGTTGCGTGATTGATGTGATGTCAATCATTCTATTGGCAAGTAAAATTACCAAAAAAAAAAAAGTTACAAACTTATTGAATTTATATCAATTCAATCATAAATATTTCAATTTGATCAATTTATCATAAACTTTTTGATAATTTACTAATGTAGCCCATTTGATCAATTCTAGCAAGAAATCGCTAACGTGGACGTCAAACGTTCTACGTGACACGAGTGACGCTGATCTAAATAATTTCATTTGGTTGTCTATTTTGTTTTGCATTTTCTTCTATTTTCCTTCTTTTTTATTTTCAATGTTGCTGACAAAGAACGCTGGAGATTGCCAACCACTCGCCCTCACTTGGCCTCGCTTAGATCTAGGCAAAGCGGCCTAAGCCTATACCATCACGACAACGGGCAAGGCCACCTTCCCCAACTCTAGGTGAGGCCATGGGAAGTTGGCTGTGCGGCCTTAGTCAGCAATCTGCGAACCTCGTCAGCCTTCAGTTGAAATAAAAAGAGAACAAGGAAAAGAGAATGAAAGGAAAAACAAACAAAAAGATAAAAAAAAAAATTGATAAAAAAATCTATTTTGTTAAAAAAAAATTATGAACGTTAGTGCTGATTGTGTGATGTTGGACAGCCGGTATCCAACTCAGCGATTTCTTGCTAAAATTTACCAGCTGAACTATACTGACAAAGTATAAAAAGGTTTACGACTAAAAATAATCAAATTAAAATGTTTAGATTTTAATTGGCACAAATGTAATAGATTTATGACTTTTTTTTCAATCATTATCCTGCTTACGTTGGCGTCAAGTGCATCCCGATCGGTTTTGTATTGGAATTTCAAAACGTTTGAAAACGGTATTTAATTTCCAAAACTAACCTCCTTAGAAAGTTTTTTTTTGGGGGGGGGTTGTTTCTTCATCTGTTCATTTCCTTTAGGTCCTTAGTCCAAATGATTCTTTTTTCTTTCAAATTCACCCTTTAGTCCTCAAAAAGCTGCTTGTGAAAGAGAAAACAGCCATCATGTTCCTTGGCTTTGAATAATTAGGCCTCGCTCGCACGCTCAAGAAGATATTTCTCAGTCTCACCACCACTTCTAAACCTTCTTTCGAATTCATGGTGCCTCCCGCAAATCTGCCGACCGCACTGCCCATCATTAATCAAACACGTCCGAAAATGACGGGAATGAAGACGACAAAAAAATGTAGGTTTTTTTTTTTTTTACCATTTAATTTCTAACCAAAATCAATAGTGCCACCCTCCACAAAAAAGAAAAAGAAAAAGAAACTACGTACGTATAAAAGCTCTGTTGAACTCATGGGTTGGGATCGAACTTGCACAGAATCAAAATATCTAAATATTAATTCGAACTCTCACTTTAACATGACAATGTGAGGTTTGATTAGGGTTTTGAATTGAACCGTTCAAGAACGACTTGACTTCGAGAAACGTAAGATGGCAATTATCTTGTTTGGTACAAAAGAATAGTAATATCATAATAAATGAGGTTAAAGGCATTAATTGTTTATTGGGGTTTCTTTGCTTTAACAGCTGGGCAGCTTTGACTTTGACCAGGTGATTTGACCCGAAATGGGATTCGCTTCGCGTCCCTTCTTTTCCCGGCATGAGCTCCATCTAATCTCAATCTAATCTAAAATCTAGTAGGGACATCGGACGCGAGAGATGATTTTTCGATTAGTTTTCCCGGAACCCGGCCTTGTTATCGCAGAATGCCGAACCCGGATGTACTTGTGCTTGTAGGTTATGCACTAAAACACCAAGCGGGAGGGAAGAAGTGGCGGGCTGCTGTGCGCGCGCATCTTACCTTTGCGATTTCTCGCGATCACATCGTTGTTTCTCTCTATTTTCGTCCGGAATCATGCACTGCGTAGAAAACGGTGGCCGCCGTTGCCACCGGAATTGTCAAGGATCGATGTGAAGCTTCATAGCTCAAGTCCCACATCCCTCCAAAAACCCTAGTTCTCAATATCGACGGTTGTAAGCTCACTTGGACCGAGCAACCTGGTGCGGCCATCACCTACACCTGAGAGAAAGATTGTGTGATTGTCGCTTTTTTTGTTTTGTTTTGTTTTTTTTTCCCATTTGCAGTTTAGTATTGTAAGGGGGCTAATTGGTGGACATTTGCGAAGTACATAAGAGGTCATCCGAGACAAACTAAAAACACATGATGGATGATTTTAAAAAAGAAGAAGAAAACAATACCATGTTCGAGGGCTAGTTGGACTTTTGTTATATACGAGAAAGTGTCTCGTGTGACACTCCAATTAAGTGGAAATGGCATGTCAAGTGAGTCGAGGAAAGCTTTGAAATTGATATGTGAGATGCATATCGTATGATTAATGTCGTCGGTCGATTATGCCTTATTAACTGCGTTTTTTCCTTTCGTGAGAAATTACTCACCAAACGAAGAGTATAGTTCATTAATCTAATAAAACTTCTAAAAAGAAGAATAAGAAAGCTCCACTTTATGGATTGCTTTATTTGGCTATTTATTTCATTTTTTTTATCGTGCTATCGTATCGTTACTGTATCTATTATATTTAATGTCATTCAATATTGCATTTAAATGTGGACCATTACCTTTTTGTTCGTTCGCATGATGCGCTGTTGAATTTGTCCTTCGACAATAGCAAAGATTCCAATGGGATGCCGACCAAGTCTTGACTTTAGGGTAGCGACCGACAGTCCCCCTTACGAGAGTAGGTGAAATTATAGCCCTTAGTGTCTCTCTCTCTCTCTCTCTCTCTCTCTCTCTCTCTCATTTAGATGATTATTCTGCAATATTTTTTTCCCATTAAGTATTCATGCTACGTGACTGTCGATATTGTTACCTTTCGTCGGCAAATATCATCGTCATTAATGTAGTGATAATGGGGAAATTATTTTGTTTTTTATGATAATCTTGTTTCCATAAGATAGAGCTTCATATAAAGCCTATTTAATCTATATTATTTTTCCAGATATTACTTTTACAATCAACATTATGTTTAGACAAGTCAGTATATTCTAGACCGAATAATTGAAAAATAGAAATCAAGATTTGCCTTAAAATCATAGTAAATTGTACTTAATAGTTAAGCAAATTCGAAAGTTACTTTTACAACTTAATATTTGGCTTTATACTACTATCCGTTTTAATAATTTGATGACCGAATAAGCAAATCACATTTTTCACAAAAATAAAATAGAAAGGGCATCGTACTAGGTGAACGATAAATAAGTTTCATTTTTATATGGTAAGATTAATTTATAACGATTGTGTTAGTTATGGAAAGAACGGGGAAAACTTGCAAGAATCACACAAGCTAAATAGGAAAGGCTAACAGAAGTTTCTGACCAAAAAAAGGCTAACAGTAGGGTCACATTACTATATACTATTTGCAAAGTTTCTATTGCGTGACTAAAAGAATGAGTGTTATATCTTTACAAGTGCAAAATGGTTAATGCAACTTTATTATATTATAGAATCGCAACTATGCATAGCATGGCAATTTTCTAGTTAAAGATTGAGCCGAATCTCACTATGAAATCGAGACTTGGACCAGAAAAGCTTATTCCACAAACTGAGAACCAGCGGACCGGTTCCCTGTGGGTCCAGGAATCGACCATGAGTAATTCTGCTCTACATTTTCGGCAACTCCAAATCATATTATCTTATCAATGACCCTCATCGATCATAATTAAGATACATATAAAGCAAAGAAAAGAGAAACAGAAGCGTATGTCACACAGCAATTGAGAAGTAGACTACAAATCTAGTTTAATGATGAATTAAAAAGATTAGCACACACATCATGTCTATACGCTTTCAACATTCCTACTCTTATTGACATTTCATCGAACAAGTTATGTACAATCAGATGAGGATCATATTATAGCTATTCTGAAATCACAACCAGACTCGAGTTAAATTAGTACAATATTTGCAGTAAAAAAATGTGGTAAAATTTTTTAAGGAGCGAGAACCCTTCAAATAAAATTTTAAGGAAAAAATTATAGCTATAAGTTTTGTCCAAATCAAAATTTAAGTGACGCTTACAACCTTTCAAATTATTCAAATAGTGACATTAAAATTGTATATAAAAAGATTGTATGATCTTTTGATGCTTGAAAGATTTTCTTTTAATTTTAAAATTTTAAAGGGAAAAATAAACAGAGTTTTTTAAATGATTGGTAAGGTGCAACAACTAGGGTCAATCAGTGTCAGCATCATTTTTTTCTATGGATTTTTCCCCCTTTTTTTTTTTGCGCAAGCGAATCAACAGAGAGAGATTTTTAATTATAATTGTCGAAGTTTGTTTGCAAAACAAACAACAAAATGCATTTACTTCATCCCACACAAAATTGAAGGGAAAGTGTGGAGCACTTTATAAGTTTGAAGTTTATTGTAGTCTTCCAAATAGAGAAATGAGCAAGTGGTCTAGATCCCATAATACCGGCGTGTGGATGCCCGATTATTAGGCGCACCTAATATTTTGCACACTTACGCAGTCGCGAGTAGTAATTGGCACTAATCAACAATCATTTGTAGTTTTTAATTTTTTGAAATTAAAATGATAATTTAACTGTACTATCTTAATGAAATAGTACGACTATTCACATAGGAGTTGTGGTTATTATTATTTATTTTTTTGATAACCAAAGTGTCCGGACCAGCTTGCGTGCACCTCGACTATTACTCGGAGAATACTAGTTCAGCAACTCACCGCCATAGAAATTGTGGTTATTTTTCATCAATACTAAATTTGAATTAATTAGTTAATTTTGTTCAATGGTTGGAACTCTTTAGACATGACAATTTCAAACATAAAAAGTTGTGTACGTCCGAATTAGCAGTTTTTCAAACATGATGAATTGCATCTGATTGTAATAGTTTCAGACGCGAAAAGTTGCATTCTTTTCAGACGCGAAAAGTTGTGACATTCTCGGAATAAAGTGTCTGTTGGAATAGGTTTTTTGCTAATATACATATTATGATTCTACTCATTATTAATCACTTCAACTTTCACTTTCTTTTTTCAAAGAAATGCAGTCTCCTTCTCCAATTGTTTCCGTTGAAAGTTCGTGAAAAGAATATCAGAATTGATATCTATTATTCTTGACTGAGACTTTGTTGTATCCTAGAGGTTATTTATCAGAAACTATTGGCAATGTTGTGAGGTAAATAAATCCTTAAAGAAGAAAATTATCATGTCTCAAAATCTAATTCCATTTCATCTCATTCCCGACGGTATTTTCCAACAATAACGTTGTGTTTTCATGTTGAGTTCGAGTTGACAATATGCACTTTTATTAACTTGTCAATTCGGATAATGAATTTTCACACTTATTGGTCAAGAAAGGAAGGTAGATACGTCGGCATTAGACATGAAAATTTGTCGAAAAAGAGTTATTTGATTGTGTCAATCGAATAGGTCTGTAAAATCCAGTTATTCCTAAGGGAAGCTAGAGTGATTAGCTTGTATATCTACCTGAGCTCAAGAGTGGGGGATGTGTATATAAGTCACTTAATGCTATAAGAAGGTTTTAGACAGGATTTTTTTTTTTTAAATACAAGCATGTGCTTGAATATCTTTTCAGAAGTTGCACACAAATATCAGCTCCACAACTGCGCCTTGGAAAAGAATCACATATCGTGAATTCAAATCACTTAGCCCGGCATAGTAACACTTCTACTTTGTGATTTCTCTGCCAGAAGTCAATCTAGCAGAGAAATTCGTTTGGTAAAAATATTGTTGAAGTAGAAATGTATTTACTAAAAAAATGACTTTTAGTTGGATTTCTACTTCTGGTCATATTTTTGGCTAACTTCGAGAAGTAAAATTTTTTTACTTCTCAGCAGAGAAATCACTTCTTCGACCTTATCGACGTCCGCTGTGGCCAACGCCTCCCGCCACCGCCGATCGTCGCTAGTTGCCGCCACCCGCTGCGGCTCGTTGTCGGCCATCTCTCGCCGAATGTCGCCACCGATTGCTGACGGCCACCTCTCGCTGGCCGTCACTGCCTATCGTTGTCAGTCACTGCCATCGCCCCCACCGTTGGCCACCATGGCCACCGCCCGACCACCGACGCCAAATATTTTGTTAATAATATTTCAAAGTATAAATTTTCAACCGTTACCAAATGAATTTCTTTAATCAGAAGTCAATCTGGAACAAAATTAGAAAAATCAACTTCTGCTTTTAAGGAGAAGTAGAGAAATCAACTTCTGGTAAAAAGTCACGTCTAGGCAGAGAAGCGTTGTCATGTGCAACCGAGCCTGTATGATAACAATTCAGAAATCTTTTTTTTTTTTTTTGCCAGAAGTCAATCTTGAAGAGAAATTCGTTTAGTGAAAATATTGCCGAAGTAGAAATCCATTTGGTTTAAGTGATGGTAGAATTTTTAACTATTGAAGTGAAAAAACACTTATGATAGAATTTTTTGCCAATTTTAAGAAGTAAAACTTTTAGCTTCTCAGCTCCAAAATCACTTCTTGGATCACACTCACCTCCCCTGACCACCACCACCATCGATTATCGCCCGCTCACTGCCGCCGACCACCGCTCGCTCACCACGGTCGACCATCGCCTACCCACTGCCACCGCCGTTGCCGCTCGCCGACCACTGCCGCGACCACCCCTCTACTGCCGACCGCCTCTTGCCAACTGGCGCCGCTCGCCAAAGCCGAAGATTTTGCCAATAATGTTTCAAAAGCATAAATTTTCAACCATTACCAAACGAATTTCTCTGATCAGAAGTCAATCTGGAGTAGAAATAGAAAAATAAATTTCTGCTTTTGAGGAAAAGTAGCTGATAGAGAAGTGTTGTCATGCGAGTTTTTCAATTATTTGAAAGTGTCCACTATCAAATAAAAGTAACTTATTGAGAAAGTGAGAATAAAATAATAATAGCATAAGATATCCCAACACACACTTTTGCTTGATTTTAAACAAATCCCCTTAGAGTTCTCTCTTTCAATGATAACTCGAGGAAGTTTTACCTTACTGTTGTTTGGAATAGTTTTTAGGTGATCCACACCTCAACACTTGCAATACCTTACAGTAGGGGGCTGACTCATCCAGCTTTAATATTTTAGGATGGGTTTGGTTCAATATTTGAAATGAGTTTTGGGAAAATGTAAATGCCTTTAACTTAAAGGGTCTAGAAAAATGTTATTGTGTTTAGTAAAATTTCATATGAAAATGAGCTTTGGGTTAAATGGTATTCGGTAAAAACAACATTCCAAAGGAGCTTTGAATGTAATTTTTTAATTTTTAATTTAAAAATCACACTTTGCCCGACCGGAGAAGAAGATAAATAGTAAAAAGGGGAGGGCAAAATCGAAAATATAGGAAATTAATGAGGTTAATTTTGGAAAGAAAAAAGTCTCTTAACATTTGGTCAAATGCTGAAAACCCAATACTGGTCCTACCAGCATTGGGTTTTCAGCTTTCCCAAGGCCAGCATTGGGTCAAATGTTGGCTTAAATTTGAACCAAATGCTTTAACATTCTCTCAATGGGCTTTGAGGGTTGAAAACTCCTTGCGAATGTTGAACCAAACCCACCCTTAAGATGCTATAGGTTTTGAAAGGGGATAAGTGCACTGAAAGCCGTAAAACTTATCACGAAATTGTAATTGCGTCATAAAAATACTTAAAAAATGTAATTAAATCCTAAAACATATTAAGAAAGTGCAATCGAGCCCTAAATTTTTTAAAAAGTGCAATCAAGTCTTAAAACTTATCGCGAAAGCGCAATTGAATACTAAAAATCTCAAAAAATACAATCAACGGAGGGACTTGATTTTATCAATTTAATAAATTATATGACTTGATTGCACTTTTTAAATATTTAAATTGCACTTTTTAACGAGCTTTTAAGATTTCATTGAATTTTGTGAAAGTCTTAAGACGCAACTACATGTTTTAGGACTTTCAATGCACTTATCTCATTTTGAAAAATATTCAGCTTAGAGCACATCAAAACGGTTTTTGTTTTTGGTCGGGCACATCACAACAGTTTTAGCTATACCCAACGGGCTTATTAATCTGAGATACCAAATTAATAGAGAGGAAATTTATCCAATGACTTTTAGGGCTTTTTTGAATTTACTTTCAATTTTTGCTTTTTGCCAAGTTTAAATCTTTCGATTCACTTCCTTACCAAAAAAAAAAAAAAAATTCTTTCGATTCACACATTTATTTTTTAAATTAGAAACTTTAAAAAGTTTCGCAATACTCAAATGCCAGCATATAGAATCATACATAACTTTTCAATTTTTGGAGTTTAAAATGCTACTTTAAATTTGATGGAAAAGCGTTTTTGCTCTAAGGCTCGATTTGTTTTGCGGAAAATATATAATTTAGAAATATTCTCCTAAAACATGATTTACAAAAATGAGTGAACGAAAAACCGCCTGTATATATTGTTGTGGATAATGTTTCAAGAAAACGTATTCCAAATAATTTATTTCTCGCAAAATAAACGGAGTCTAAATTGCAAATGAATAAGGCGAGGGTAATTTTGGTACACTCGCGGTTAATTTGCGCTCTTCTCAACGCTGAGCAGTGTGCAATATTCAATCTTAATTAAAAAAAAAAAGAAAATTAGAGAGAAATAAATAAACAAGCAGTTCCCAGAGTAAAACTTCTTGCAGCATTAATGACGGAGGGAAGTACCTCTTGAAACTACGATGCCCAAACGCCACAACACCTCTCAAGCCATTCCACGAAAGAAAAGATAAAAAGTCTCAGTTCAAATTTCCTTCGTGGAAGATAACAAGGCGGCCGCACTGTCCGGTTCGATCGGCTGCGGCTTGGCTTCAGAGGCCGATCTGCCACTAGTGCCACTGCGGGCGGTAGCATCAGAGGGAATGACGATGACCGTAAAAAAGATCAATTGCTTTGAAGGCAATGCTTATGATTCGAATGAGGATAACGGATCTTCAGATAATGATGATGATATTATATCATTATATTTACAAGAAAGTTTAAGTGTTTTCTCAAGAACAAAATTACCCGCCCACGCATTGCCGAGTTGGTTAAGATATGGACTATCCTTGTTAGGTCCTGATTCAAATTTTTCAACTCGCGCTCTGTGACTTAAAGTGGGGGTTGCGGCTTATGATTGTCATGCTATTCCTTCGAGAAATAATCGAGATGCACGTAAGGTGGCCTGGACATCTTAATTATAATATATATATAAAATTGATAGCAATAATAAAAGTGATGAGGACAAAACAACATAATTTGCTTTGAGTGTCAGAAACTGTACATATCAAATTCTGAGTGTCCTACTTACAAGAGAAGAAGGTCTAAATCAAAGAAACCCAAGGCCATAAAATCAACTCGGAGTGATCATGATATTTCCAGCGAAAAGGAGAAGCAGAAAAGAGTCCATATCAAGTGAAAATTGCCAAAAAAAAGTTATAAACTTGTTATATTTACGTCAATTTAGTCAGTAACCTTTCAATCGTGCCATTTTAGTCATGAACATTTTCAAATTTTACCAATTGAATCCACCTTTGGACAAAAAATTACTAAAGTGAATGTCGGCTGTAACGACCTGAACCTCCTATTCTCCCGCTCAATACCGACCAAAGGAATGTTGTCATATCTTCTGATCTGAAAAATTAACCTACAACGTCAGTTAGCACAAGGCTTAGCAAGAAAAAAAAACAGTCCAACCGCATCGTGCCTAACCTAGTTCATCGATACTATATGCTTAGGTTGAGATTTAAGGTTTAGTACCTAACCGAACAGATTAACACGAAATCCAACCAATATGTTCAGTTGGGCATTAAACCGCATCAGTTCATAAATAATAGAACTACAAATTCACCATAACTCAGCATGGACATGCGTGTACGAGGATGTCGCGTGACAATGCATGTCAATTGCGTGAGAATGCACCCATCACAACACCGTCAACCTCAAGTTGACCCAACTTTATAATCCGCTACTATGAGCACTCATGCTCAAAGCGTCCCCTCTACTCCGAGGCTGCACGGACATCAGCTATAGCAATCCCCGCACACAGTTCAAGGTGCCCCGCATTCACTTCATATTCATTTTCAACGCCATTGTGAGCTCACATGGCAATGCCATGCAATGGCATGATGGAAATGCTTCAATGGCAACAGCTCTTTGTTCTTGAAATCACGCAACATAAAATCATATTCATTTTCAACACCATTGTGAGCTCACATAATCATATATCATGTTTCTCATTGCATGCGCCATAATATTAGAATATAGAGCATGGGAGCTATTTACACATCACAATACCAAAGCCTGTCTCGGTTACTATCTCTTCCTGAGATTTCCTCTTTATTAATAGCTCAATTCAATAATCATCGGATACAACTAAAAGCATGATCAATATGCAAACATCCACTGAATTAAACGGCTCCTACAAGATATTATCGAATTGCACAAGAACTTAATCAGATTTGTGCTTGTTGAACAGAATGTAGCAAGGTAACTCTCTCTTTCTCTTTCTCTAAGAACCGTCAATTCCATGAGATCTCCCTCCTTGTTCTTTGATTGCTGATTCAAATCAATGACCCACTAAGTATTGCAAATGAACTTAGATAGAGTCGCATTTGTTGGACAGAATAGCAAGATGAACTCCTCCTTCTCTTACCAATTCCGGTTCCCTCCCCAAACATAACGTGCTTAATTTCCTAAAGCCAATCAGTTGTCCTCTCAATTCCTAGTCCAAATGGTCCCGTAACCAGATTGCCCTCTCACCAATCCATCTTTGTTCATGCACGCCCTAGCCGAGCTCACCAATTACACATCATGGTATTAATCTCCTAGTTAAACCCTCCAAGGACCAGAACTCGCCTAATTATCACCTCTGATTTCACGGCAACTGACCTAAACCCGAACCAACCTATGCTAATTTAGGAACATCAAAACTCCACGAGGCAATTGGAAGAGTTTCTTGCCTCTTAACACGAAGTAATCCCGCCGTTTGCCGAGGTTTTTCGCCCGTTGCCTCCACTGATCAGCCACAGATTCGCCTCATGCAGCTGCTGGTCATCGGGCACCAAGGGAGGGAAGAAATTTCTGTTCGAATAATAACGTGGAAACTACCGGGATCTTGCAAATACGTCAACGCGAAAGTCCAGAGAAAATAACAAGAAACAATAAAGTACACCAAATGTAACGTGGTTCGGTCCGAATGTCGGTCCTACATCCACGGAGATAACCAGCAAGAACAATCTACTATATCGGATAATCGGATTTACAAACGCTCAAAAAACGCTCGTGTTTACTGCACTTAGAATATACTCAAATTCGGTGTTTATAAATAAACAACTCTATTGGATAAAATAATAAACAATAAACTCATGCACACAAATCGTCTATTGATTCCGAGCCCGTGCGACCGACAAGAAATACACCAGATCGCCGTATCTGCTCTTCTTCACTGGCGGCTTCGATTTTCGTCACCGTGCGGCTGCGGCTCTTCTTTTCGTTTCTTCTGGTGCGGCTCGATCAAGGCTCTGAAGAGGTGCGGCTTCTGCAGGGCGTAGCAGGAAGGAAAAAAGGGGCAATTCCAATGGGCTCCCGCAAGATGAATATATAAAAATAAAAGTGTCAGGCCTCCTTTTATTTCTTCTTTCTTATTCTCTGTTCGGCAAAGAAGAAGTAGAGGACATGCGTGTGGGTCCCTCTCTCTCTCTTCCTTAAGTAACAATATCCCTCTTGTCCCACATGCAATAAGATAAGCCTTGATATCGCCACTCAGAGGAAATCTTTGAGGGAATTCGACACTTGGTCATCACAATTATACACTTGGGGAACATGCACAATTGAATTGCCACTTGGAGTTTTTTTTTTTAAATCGAAAGAAATATTCTATTCATTGATAGTCGAGAGAGTTACGTAGAATGCTTTCAAACTCCCAAAAGACAATAAAAAAAACTCAGAAATGAAATTCTGCAATAAAATCACACTCTCATCCTTCAAGATTAGATATGATATCATAATCATACGACAGCTGATCACCAAAGCCCATGGCAGACACACATCGAGAGTACTCACACCAAATGCAATGGCTTGTGGTGCACGTCCAAGTTCGACGACTCCATCGCCAATACCAATCAATAATACCAACAATAATATGTGGAAAGAACATAGATCATATATCTATAGAGAACTCCCAGATCTATACCTAAATATAGATCGGGAGAGTAAAATCCCTAAATCTAAATCAAGATAGAAGAGCGGCTTAATCAGCTGCCGATAATTATTTATACTCATAAACTCCCAAAACATAGTGGGAAAGAAACGGAAAAACAACCTAGTAGAAAAACAAACACCTGAACAGAGGAGTGTGAACCAGGACTAGCTTACGAATCCAACCCCACCGAGATGAAAGAGGGGTGCCTTCTTCAGCCTTCCGTCCTTCTCCGCAGATTGTCGAAGCTTTCTCCGCAGGTTGTCGAAGCGAGCCAAGTAGAAATAGATGAGAAGAAGAGGTTGGAGTTTGGAGGGGGAGGGAAGGGGAGGGAGGGAGAGAGGAGGGAGAACTCCCTCCCTCAGACAAAGCAGGCAGCGCTAACCCTAGGGGAGAGGAGAGAAGGAGCGAGACAAGGTAAGGAGAGGAATCCCCATGCCACTTGGAGGTTGAAGACATATTAAATCTTGCATGTGTGTCATTTGGTCTCTAAGTCTTGCATGAGAGCCATTTGGCTTCTAACCCTTGCCATTTATTATTCAGCCCCTTCCACTTGGTATTAACCTTTCCTTATCCACGCCATTTGTTATGCAATCTGTCTCTCACTTTCTCACTAAACAAAACAGCAGGTATCTACGTCCAAATTCAGTCCAGTTAAAACTAATAAAATTATATTCAATTTTTGGGAAATCATACCTTAGATTCATGTTTTTAATGATTTCATGGTCGCGTAGAAAAAAAAAACGGAGCTCAATTCGAACTCCGGATGAGCTTGAACGAGCATTTTCTTCTCGGATGCGCGCTGAAAATCGCGAGAAGAGACTCTTGGGTCGTGGGATATTTCTCCCGTGAATTTACATTATATTGACGGCCAAAGAGATTTTGATAGCTAAATTACATATAATATAACATTGTGACAATATCTTATAATCACTTATTCCCTTTTTAATCTGTCATTTGTCACTTGTATGTTGAAATTAAGCAAATCTCTTTGACACTTGTTTCTAACCAGCCCTTCTCGTCAACACTTGTCCTTAATCCTCAAATGCCTCAGCCACTTGTTCAATCCATTTTAATCATTGGTACTTCTTGCATGTGAGTGGAAAGGAAATAATTTAGTGGTTAACTGCTCGTTGCCAGTGTTTTAGACTCCTCCTCTAATCGGATACATCACGCACATTAGCCCCATCGAGCTGGATGGAGGCCGTTGCTACTCACAATCATACATAATGTACATTATCAACATTTATTAGAATTTCCCAAGTTAGTTCCTCAAACCTTGCTGAGATTCTATCTTGCAAAACTGATCTTGCCAACTTCTAGTATAACTCCTTAGCACTGACTAGAATTTTCCAATATGATTCTTCGAATCCTTTCCGCGGGCCTTTCTTATAACATTATCCTTGCCAAACCCGAGATGCCTCACTATATCTGCCCCTGCTACATCGCGACTGATTCCATGCACGCTTTCTTCACGTTCCCGATCACATGAGACTCGTTGTTATAATTCGATTTCCTCTTTTAATCAACATACTGGGACTGCAAACCTTTGCTTCACAAGTCAGCTCCCAACCATTTCAGTCCTCCTTGACCATTGGAAAGCACCAAGAGTGGGATGTCACACCGGCTATCTTGCATGACATGGGTGGCGCAGATATAGATATTTTTTCATAATTTCATAATAATTTTTATTATTTTTCTTGACTTGTTTTTTTGGGGAAAATTTTCAAAAAAGGGCTCCAAGTCCTCATTTTTTTTTTCAAATAATGGCCCTAAGTGAATATTGCTTCAAATAAGGGCATGAAGTGCCCTTAGTTTCTCAAACAAGGACATGAAGTGCCTTTAGTTTCTCAAATAAGGGCCTGACGTGAACATTGTTTCAAATAAGGGTTTGACGTGACCATGAAATTTCAAAAAAGGGCTTGATTTCAAGGGCATTTCATTCTTTTTTATATTTGATTTTTTAAATATATATTTTATATTTTCCTTTTCTATTTCTTTAAAATTTAACCCAATAAAAAAACTAGCAGAGGCGAGAGGCTGTCCCTCCTGCCTCTAGCCATCGCCCCACCACCTCGAGAGGGTGGGAGGTGGAGGCGGCGGCGACGAAGGATGGCAGGTCGCTAGCGCCTCGACGAGGGCCGGCAACCCCCGCCAAACAAAGGCGATGCCCAAAATCGGGAGATGGTCGAGCCCTCTCCTGGATCTGGGCGGGGGGTCGTCGGTCCCCGCCCTGACCAAGGGAGGGGTTGCTCATTAGGGTGGGGGCCGGTGACCTCCACCAGGTCCTAGATGAGGGCCATCAATCCCCGCCCAGACTTGGGCGGGGGTCGTCGGCCCTCGCTCAGATCTACCCAGTTTTGGCGAGGGCCAGAGACCCCTGCCTTTGGTCGGCGGGGTCGCCGGTCCTCTCGAAGGCTCCGGCGACCCCACTGCCCTTCGGCCGCACCCACCGACCCACCACCAGTAATGGGCCAGCTGCTACAAGCAAGAGGGATGCTCCTCCTACCTTTGGCTTTTAAAAAAAATATCAAAAAAGGGAAAAAATAAATAAATAATCAAAATGAGAAATGATGAAAATGCCCTCTAGGCTAGGCTCTTTTTTGAAACTTTATTATCATTTTGGGCCCTTATTTGAAGTAAAGCCTACCTGGGGCCCTTATTTGCAAAAATGAGAGGACTTCAAGCCCTTTTTTGAAAATTTCCTTTTTTTTTTGTTTGGACTGACGGCTGGGACGGCCTCGCTGATCACAGGCAAGAGCTGAGAAACCCTTGCCAGGCCTGGGCATCGCTGCCTCACTCGAGGTCCACGAGAACACGAACATCTTATTTTCTCATCTTTTTGCACTAGAGCCCTCTACACTTGATTCGTCGTCGTTTACATGATCTAGGATTTACGACTTTGGCCGCCTATATTTGTGTTAGTCCGTTTAGGCGAAAGCCTTTGACCGCCGGAAACACAATTTAAAACTCAAATTAGAAATGTTGACATCGTACTCAGTACTCACATCCACAAGTTGTCTTCATTTGCTTCTGCTGTTTGTATTTTTAGGACATGGGAGGTTCTTGTTTCTGGCGTCTCACGTGTAGAGTGATAACAGATTTTGCTTAATCTTGTGCATTTCCCAGTTGATGCATTGCCAAAGGACATAGCTATTTTGGATATAGGTAGCTATTTACCGTATGTGATAATCTAAGAATCCTTTTGTTTTGTGAAAAATAAATATTTTGAAAAACATTATACAAAAAAGAAAGCTTATATCGTTTATGAAAATGAATGAATATAAAATATTTTTATCATCTATGCAAATATTTAGACAATTTGTGTTATTGCTAGTAAAAATATTTTTGATTAACTAATTATTTCAAGCGGTAGATGCAACAATTTTTCTTTTAAATCATTCATTTTTCGCGAAACAAACGTAAATATTAATTTTTTATTATTATTAGAGTAATTCTAGAAGAAAAATGCATATTGCTTGCCTGCAATAGACTAAATGGAAAGGAGAGAAGGTTAAGGAAGTGGATGGCACCGGATTCAAGCTATGGTATACAGGCACAACAAATAGTATAAATGGAGTTGGGATTCTGATCGATAAAAATTTCAAAAATAGAGTGGTTGATGTTAAAAGAATAGGAGATATGATTATTTTAGTTAAGCTAGTAGTGGAGAATTTGATTTTAAATATTCTTAGTGTGTATGCCCCTCAAGTTGGACTGCAAGCGTCCGAGAAGAGCAGATTTTGGGAAGATCTGGAAGAGATTTTAAAACGGATACCACACGAGGAGAATGTTTTCATAGGAGGAGATCTAAATGTACATGTCAGTCAGAGTAGTGGAGGTTTTGACAGAGTTCATGGAGGTTTTGGATATGAGACTAGAAATGAAGCTGGCGAAGACATCTTGAGTGTGGCAATAGCTTATGATTTGATATTGGCAAACACATTTTTTAGGAAAAGAGAATCACATCTAATCACTTTTCGCAGCGGTCAAAATTGTAGCCAGATTGATTTCTTTCTTGCCAGGAGAGAGGATAGAGTTTCGTATGTAGATTGTAAGGTATACCCTGGTGAATGTGTAGTTACACAACATAAGTTGGTGGTCTTAAAAGTTCGGTATAACAAAATACAGAAGATGAAGAGAAGTGCGCAGCACTCTAGAGTAAGATGGTGGAAGTTACATGAGGAGAAACAAATAGAATTCAAGGAAATAATGCTACAGGAAGGACCGTAGCAACTAGAGGGCGAAGTAAATATGATGTGGAAAGAGATGTCTAACTACGTCCAGACAGTGGCAAAAGGGGTGTTAGGGAAAAGTAGAAGGAATGGACATAAAACAAAAGAAACCTGGTGATGGAATGAAGAGGTGCAGGAGGCAATTAAGCAGAAGAAGGAGTGTTTCAGATGCCTACATAAATGTCCTAATGAAGAGAATTTGCAAAAGTTTAGATTGACGAGAAAAAGTGCCAAGAAAGTTGTACGAAAGGCTAGAGGCAAGGTTTTCACCGATATGTACGACAAACTTGGGAGCAAAGAAGGAGAAAAAGGTATCTATAGACTTGCAAAATCAAGAGACAAGAAAAGTAAAGACTTGACGCAGGTTAGATGTATCAAGGATGAAAATCAAACACTCTTGATAAGAGATGAAGACGTCAAGGGCAGGTTGATGAGTTATTTTAACAAACTTTTTAATAAGGAGAGCGATAGAAGTGAGGTAGATTTGAAAGATGCTTCTGATGATTTAAATAGATGGTTTGTGCGTAGAGTTAAAGCACGAGAAGTTAGGGAAGCATTAAAAAAGATGAAAACTAGTAAAGTCTTGGAACCTGATGGTATTCCTATTGAAGTATGGAGATGCTTAGGGGATGTAGCAATAAGTTGGTTAACTAGTCTTTTTAACAGGATACTCCATACTAATAAGATGCCTGATGAATGGAGGAAGAGTATACTTGTGCCTATATACAAGAACAAGGGAAATATCCAGAATTGTTCTAATTATAGAGGCATCAAGCTTATAAGCCATACAATGAAACTGTGGGAGAGAGTTATTGAGCATCGTTTAAGAATAGAGACCAAGATTTCTGTCAATCAATTTGGATTTATGCCAGGACGATCTACCATGGAGGCTATTTTCTTAATACGGTAATTGATGGAAAGATATCGAGAAAGAAATAAAGACCTCTATATGGTGTTTATTGATCTCGAGAAGGCGTATGATAGGGTTCCAAGAAAGGTTTTGTGGTGGATTCTTGAGAAGAAAAAAGCACCTTCAAAGTATATCGAGGCAATCAAGGGCATGTATAACGGTGCTACTACATGTGTGAAGGCTTGTAATGGCACATCAAGTTATTTTCCAATCACAGTAGGCTTACACCAAGGTTCTGCTTTGAGCCCTTACTTTTTTGTCCTGATTATGGATGAGCTAACAAAAAATATTCAAGATGAGGTGCCGTGGTGTATTCTATTTGCAGACGATATCGTGCTTATTGATGAGACCAGGGCTGGGGTTAGCACTAAGTTAGAAGTATGGAGAAGCACGTTGGAGTCTAAAGGATTTACGCTAAATCGAAGTAAGATGGAATACTTAAAGTGTAAGTTTGATACGGCAGGAATAGGGGATCAAGAAGCCATAAATATGCTCGGACAGGAGGTACCCAAAAAAGATACATTTAAATATCTGGGATCAAAATTGCAAAAGGAGGGAGAGATTGATGAGGATGTAAGCCATAGAATCAGAGCAGGTTGTATGAAATGGGGCAGTGTATCGGGATTTTTGTGTGATCGCAAAATTCCTCTTAGGTTAAAAGAAAAATTTTATAAAATATCAGTTAGACCTGCAATGTTATATGGAGCTGAATGTTGGTCAACACAAAGTAAACATGAGTATAAAATGAGAGTAGCGAAAATGAGAATGTTAAGGTGGATGTGTGGTCATACAAGGATGGGTAAGATAAGAAATGAAGAGATTCGACGAAAAGTTGGAGTAGAACTGGTGGCGTAAAATATGAGAGAGCATAAATTGAGATGGTTTGGGCATATCCTCCGAAGACCCTTAGGTGCACCGGTACGAACATAAGTTTGCTATCGAGAGCATAACACGAAAAAAGTAAGAGGTCGACCGAAACTTACTTGGGGGGAAAATAGTAAAACAAGATTTAATGAAGTGGGAAATAGATTGGTAGACGATTTGTCTTAGGACGGAGTGGAGGGAGGCTATTAGTATTGTGGAGGGGTAGTGTATAGATATATATATATATATATTTATTTATTTATTTATTTTACGCATTTATCTCTTTTCTCTTTCTTGATTCTGCTTTTATTTTTATGATTCTTTGGGGTTCATCGACCGCCGACCTCAACTAGTTTGGGATAAAGGCGTTGTTGATATTGATGTTGATTAGAGTAATTCTAGACTTCCATTTTTTATTTTTATTTTTTGCCTTTGATAACCTTAGAAGTAACTCTTGTCTACTTGTGATTTCCCCTCCAGGGAAAGTGGCTTCGGAATAATCGACGATCGGAGAAGGGTTGTCCATTAGCAAAAATATAGTATATTAAAACTATATTAAATGCATTCCTTGCAGCCCACCTGAAAAATTCATCTAAATTTTTGTACTACTAATTATAAAGCTTATCATTAGGGAAATGGATCCGCTGCCATAGTGGACTAGGCAGCCCAATCCCCACGTGTTACTCGGCTGCACGTGCCATTTGTGTTTTATGAATAAGTTAAAGTGTTTTTTTTTCTTTTTTCTTTTTTAAGATAGTGGATATGTTTTGAATTTAGAAAGCAAAAACTGTAGTGCTCTGTCTTAAATGTTTTACAATTTTAGCCTTTGAAAAAGAGTAATTTGATGAGTAAAATAAATTGAAGAGGAGACTGAACAAGCTAGGAAGTACAGACACTCTTCGGTAACCTTCGTGTCGGACGCGTGTCGGTGTCCGCGACGCCGACACATGAGCCCAGCATCCTAATACATCATTTCAGTATGCATAGAGTCAATTTTAAATATTTTCAAACAATTAATAACCAAAATGCAAATCTAGCAACAATATATATACTTAAGCTATAGACCCAGCCACCCCAAAACTAGTATAATCAGCTAGTCCCAAAAAAAATATATTCGTGAATTCCTAATAATATAAGAAGAAGAAGAAAAAAATTCACCGCCGATACATATAAAAAATACGTTTAATATACAAATGATTGTGTCAACAGTAGTTGTGTAACTGCATTTTTGTTGTTTATGTAAACCAGCAACAATAGTTGTGTAACTGCTGCATTTTTTGGTGTTGATGTATGCTTGTGTCATAGTTGTTGATGTAAAAACATGCAGTAAGTAACAAATGATTGTGTTATTAATACAATTGGTCATCTTGCCTTGTTGTATCTAGTATCTAGTATTTACTTATTGATGTTGAAACAGGTGAAAAAACAGATCTGTGATTGATCTCAAAAGTTGAACGTAAGTGATCACTTTTTCAAAATTGAGCAACCTAACTAATCACTTTTCAAAAATTGCAGACCCTAAGTGGTCACTTTATAAAAAAATATGATACTTATGTGGCGACTTTTTAAAAGTTGAGTAACATAAGTGGTCGATTTAACTACATTTTGGCACTCAAACGATCATTCGTAAAGTTATTTTTTGTCATTTTGTTCTTTCACACAATGTGCAAAAATCAATATCCAAAGATGCAAAAAAGGATCTTCTGTGCTCTTGCTACACATGAACATTGCATTTGCATTATCTTAGAAAATTTCCACAAGTTGGCAAGTAGTTAATAAAACATTTTATATGTCAACATTCAGTTCAACATTATCTATCATACCACTGCGGTAGACTCAGAAAAACCTTCTCTTTAGTAGAGTTACATAATCAGAACAAGCCCACCAACAATAACACCATAAGAATCACTTGATAAATATCTCTTTGATTTTTCATCATTGAAAATTCCTTCTTCCAGTGGTTCAGTAAATATTGTAGACCCTTTATCTTCGTTTCCATTGAGTCGCCATCACCTAATTCATCTGTCAATGCATGTCGACGTTGATCTCATTCTTTAAATAGCTCCAAGTTAACCTCAGTTGCTCAGTTTGAGAATTTCGAGTCGACCCACCTACAAGAAAGTTGACAACAGTATAATGAGTTATCAAGACAATTTCGTTTATGCTTGTTGTATTAGCAGGGCAAACCACCGTAACACAACCACAAAATTGAGCAAAGTTTCAGCAAACCACCGTAACATGTACCACAAAATGAGCAAAGTTTCCCTAAATCCAAAACATGTTTATGGCTAAAGTAATCCGAAAATCGATGAGCATCATGGGTGCATAAAATAAATAAATAAAAATAGAGCAAAACAGAGAATTGAGCACCTAAAATAACCACAATTAAAGTCTTCTCTATAATTGGCGCATTCATGGAACCTTCTCCCAAGATTATCTCTCGTCCAAGCCGTTCTTATTGGACTTCGCAGCCCACAATAGCAAAAACATGGACCTTCATCTTGGCTTTGCTCGTACACCCGGGAGCCACTTGCCTGCTTCTACTCTCCATCGCGAATTTGACGATTTGATTTTTTGCAATTCGAAGATTTATCTTTCGCTGAGTTCGGCTTGGTAAGGTTAGGGTTCTTCATATTTCTTTTGCAAGAATTTTTGGGCAAAAATTCGAAGATTTTCCCTTCTCGTTGAAAGAGGTGAGGGTTCAAGAGATTTGTCCCATTTTGTTGAAGCTTGATTGTATCACTCAGTTCATACGACATCGTTTTCAATATTATTTGCTTTGCTAATTCACTTTTCCAGCAATCCACGTGGGTTGGATTTACATTATTTTAATACCTCGTAGGATTTTTCGGTGACCCAAATCGCCGATGGCAAGTGGTTTATATTTAAAAGTTGTGATACTCATGTGTTCCAAAAAAAAAAAAAATTATGGCATTCAAGTGATTTCCGTACAAAAGTTGTGATACTCCTATGGTTCTTCGTACAAAATTTATGGAAATGAGGACAAATTAGCACAATCTAAGCTTTTTCTATTTTTAGGAATTTTTTGAATTTTTTACAATTTTTTTCGAATTATTTTTTATTATCTAATATACTTTTTCAATCAAGGATATGTATAACGGTGCTACTACATGTGTGAAGGCTTGTAATGTCACATCAAGTTATTTTTCAATCACAGTAGGTTTACACCAAGGTTCTGCTTTGAGCCCTTACCTTTTTGCCCTGGTTATGGATGAGCTAACAAAAGATATTCAAGATGAGGTGTCGTGGTGTATGCTATTTGCAGACGATATCGTGCTTATTGATGAGACTAGGGCTGGGGTTAACGCTAAGCTAGAATTATGGAGAAGCACGTTGGAATCTAAAGGATTTACGCTAAATCGAAGTAAGACGGAATACTTGAAGTGTGAGTTTGATACGGCAGAAAAAGGGAATCAAGAAGCCGTAAATATGTTCAGATAGGAGTTACCCAAAAAAGATATTTAGATATCTAGGATCAATATTGCAAAAGGAGGGAGAGATTGACGAGGATGTAAGCTATAGAATAAGAGTAGGTTGGATGAAATGGCGCAATGCATCGAAATTTTTGTGTGATCGCAAAATTCCTCTTAGGTTAAAAGGAAAATTTTATAGAACGGCAGTCAGACCCGCAGTGTTATATGAAGCTGAATGTTGGCCAGCACAAAGGAAACATAAGTATAAAATAGGAGTAGCGGAAATGAGGATGTTAAGGTGGATGTGTGGTCATACAAGGATGTATAAGATAAGGAATGAAAAGATTTGATGAAAAATTGGAGTAGAACCGGTGGCGGAAAAGATGAGAGAGCATCGATTGAGATGATTTAGGCATATTCTCCGAAGACCCTTAGATGCACCGATACGAACATAAGTTTGCTATCGAGAGTATAACACGAAGAAAGCAAGAAGTCGGTCGAAACTTACTTGGAATAAAGCAGTAAAACAAGATTTAATGGAGTGAGAAATAGATTGGCGTACGATTTGTCTTAGAACGGAGTGGAGGGAGACTATTAGTATTGTGGAAGGGTAGTGTATAGATAGATATATATATATACTTATTTATTTTTACACATTTATCTCTTTTCTCTTCCTTAATTTTGCTTTTTTTTAATGATTCTTTGGGGTTCATCGAACGCCGATCCCAACTAGTTTGAGATAAAGGTGTTGTTGATGTTGATGTTATATAATTTTCTTTGAAAATGACATCTTGCTACATTTTAGGTCGAGTCAAAAGTGACGAGAGAATTAAAAGAGAAAAATAAAAAATCTGGGACTCCATTCTATTTTGTAATTCTTAAAAGTGAATTTTTTTTCTAGAACTAATTTTTTTATTTTTATTTTTGCTTCAAAAATCTATTCGGTAACAGAATTAGCATACAATCATTTACGTTATCAATATGACTATCAGTCTTTTTTGTTAAAAATATAAAATCAGACAATCAGGATCGCTGGTTACGAAGCGTTGATTTCTTTCGCGAACGGTACTCAAATACTGACAAGTAAAACCGCACGTAGCTTTATAAAAAAAAAATGCGATGCTAATGGTTTTTAAATACTGACGGAAATGTCCTTTACTTTAAGTCCAAACAAAAAGTGCCCTTAATTTAAATAAAGAAGGTTGTTTTGGTAAAGTTACTCAGCGCAAACTCCAAAATCCAAAAAAGAAAAAAGAAAAGAAAAGAAAAAGAGAGATATATGTAAATTAAAAATTAAATAAAATAGGGATTTCCAATGGTAAAAGTCATTTTCCTCCATTAATGAGGGAGGCAAGTCCCTCACGAAACCACAACGCCAAAAAGCCGTAACACTTGCCCTTCTCGCGCCATTCCACCAAAGGAAAGGAAAGCGACTCAGTTCAAATCTCTCTCTCTCGCTCGACATGGAAGACAGCAAGACTGACGCCGAGGCCGCTGCCGCCGCGCGGTCCGGTTCGACCCGGAACGGCTCGGCCGCGGAGGCCGAGCCGCCGCCTCCGCCTCCACCTCCGCGAGCGGTACTGCCGGAGGTGATGACGATGGCCGTCAACATGAGCGCGGGGAGGACCCTGCCGCCGGCCGAAGGGGCGCCGGCGAGCGGCGGCGGTGGCGAGATCAACTCGTTCGGGCAAACGAAGAGGAGAGGGAGGCCAAGAAAGTACGATTCTGACGGGAACTTGATACTGTCGCCGTTGTCCCCTCCCTTTGGCCTTCCCTCTCCTCCGTCGCGAAGGAGATATCGCGTCCGGGGTCGCGGCCGTGGGAACGGTAACAGGCAATTTCTGGCATCTTTAGGTGAGCCTTTACTATCATTTACATTTCCTAACTGCGTAAATTTTCCATCTTTAACTCCAAATCCTGGATAATTAAAACTGTCGTACGAATTTGACTTTCCAATTTACTTTTTCATCCCAAATCCTTGATGGCTTTATCCCAATTTCCATGTTATTTTTTCCCCTTGGCAACATCACTTTTATCTCTCTCTCTCTCTCTCTCTCTCTTTTTTTAATGGTGAAGTGTCAATCAAATGAGGGAAAGAAATGTCTGGAATGCTTTCAAGGGCGGTCTCACCTAAAACCCAACTGCATTATTAGCTTAGGGAAGCTTTTCTTGCTTGCTTGCTTGGTGAGAGAGATGAGAGAGGGTTGGTTTTACAATGGGTGTTTTTTTTTTGTGCCTAAGGTTTTACAATGTTTTGTTTTGTTTTTTTTTTTTTGGTCGGGAAAGGTCTTACAATGTTGGGAATGGTGGGTTTTGGTTTTGGCGTGAGGAAGGAGGAGACATTGGAAAAAGGGACGGGTCTTATATCATTATTCAAATGTGGGTAGAAAGACGTAATGAGCTTTCTTTAATTTCAAGCAAGGTGTGGACTTTTTGATCCCCTTTGGGGTTAACGTTCTTTTTAACTTCTCTATGTTGGACTTTATCTTTTGAGTAGGAGGAAAAAAATATATTTTCGAATATATAAATATATTTTTATATGTACATTTTTTAATTTTCGTAAAGTTATTTTTGCACGAATTTTGAATTTTGATGTGTGGCGGTGAAGGAGAGGTATTTGCGAGCACGGCAGGAGGGGACTTCACGCCGCACGTGGTCACCGTCAATACCGGGGAGGTATGCCTTCTCCTCTTTGCCTTTACCTTCTTTCTTTTTTATTTTCAGTCTTTATTACGTGAGGGATTCAAATTCAAACTGTTTAGGAGCATAGGAAAACGGTCATTTTAAAGTTTGATGTGAAATTCAAACGTGGCTCGAAGTAGGCCTAATTGGCCCGTAGGTTTTCAAGGCATGAGCAGCTGAGAATTGGATAAGATGAGCGGGCATGGCTTGATGTCTCTAGGGCTGTTGGGTACTCTAAAATGTTCTTAAGGCGGTTAGGAGAATTGTATCTATTGTGTTCTAAAGCATTCTTATATTCGGTTAGGATAGTTGGCAGATGAGGAGAATGGATCTCCACCGTCGCCAATGAGCGATCTATGTTTGTAATTTGAGGGGCTTATACGTGTATATGGGGTCCCTTGCTCTTACTTTTAATATCTAATGTCCAACATAACAAGAGGAATAGAAGTTATCTCTCAAAAGTCTTCTCTCTCTAGAGATTGTCTCTACGATTCGGATGGATCGAGAGAGTAAGCGGTTGACAAGGGAAAGGTTGAGTTTAGGAGATCAACATTTGAAGCTTTTGTGCCACGCGGTCACAATCTCAAATGACGACCTGTGACAGAGTGTGGTTGATAGTGTTTTTGTGCAAACCAAATGGTCCAAAGAATGTCAGAATGTTATTCCTGCTATTGTTGTTGTTAGAACAAGGCCCAAGAGGAGGAGTTTTGTGCCCTGAAAAATATGATTGAGAGATATTATCTCCTGATTATTTGAGGAGAATATCACCTAGGTGTTGCTGGTTGTGTAAAATTGAAGGATGGGTTCAAGGACTTGAAGAAGAGAATTGATGGTCTCGAGGAGACGCTTTGCGACGAATTCTTGGCCTCCTTGAATAAAGTTGCCAGCCCATTGCATGAGCTCCTCTGGAGGCCATGGTGAACATTGTTAAGGAGCTAAGGATGGTCAAAGAGGAACTCAAGGCTGGCAAGATGGCCATGCAGTGTGGTTTGGGGTGGGGGTGGGGATGGTCACAATGATGCCATGTTCAAGGGTGGATGTCCCGAAACTGAAGGAGTTTGGGGTGACCGGTCTGCCAAGGAGGCGGAGAACTTTATGTGGGGTATGGAAAGATACTTTAATGTCTTGGGATCAAGGACCATGAGATTAAGGTACGGATCGCTGTCACTACTTAACCGAGGTTGCTATGCTTTGGTGGTGATGTAGGTGTGACTAGCAAGTCTGTGAACTAGCACGGGGGCTATTGGCATTGCTTGGTACATTGATATAAGCATCAGCGATTGGAAAGACAATTCGCAATGGAGGTAATTTCACTTGATGAAGACGATCTTGTTTTCGGGGTTGTATTTCTTTGACAAAGTGGATGCCATGATCATTGATGAGAATCAAATAGCTTATCACGGCTGATGCGAAATGCCAATATGTGGTACAATCATCCGTGGCTTGACGATGATCAAGACCATCTCCGCAATATGAGTTGGCTAGAGAAGGCTAAGAGTTGAGAATCCTGTGGCCAAGCTGAGCGTAAGGCCAGAAGCTTTGGAGGGGTCAAAGGTGGAGTTGGGAGTGGCCTAAGCCAACTCATGAGGCGAGAGGATGCCAATTCATGTGCTTTTTCCGGAAGTGGGGGCCTTGCCGGGCACATGGAATTCGTTAAGCCGAGAGAGACATTGCTCGGGAAGCCAATTGGGGTTCAAGAATCATGCAACCGTGAGGTTAAGAAGGGAAAGACTAAATCGTGTGGGAGACGGAAGAACTGCCAATCTCCGAGCATATTGATGATCCAAGAGAAAGACTTGATTGAGCAAGTAAAAGATTTCAAGTCGAGAGTGCTGAGGGAGTCGCTCAATTGTGTGTGGGGGAAAATGTCACAGATCAGAGGTTTTCAAAGCACAAAAGATAGAATAGGTGGCTAAGATGACCAGGCATACCTTGTTCTAGGTGTCTAGTGTTCTCTTTGACACGTTAGAATATTTTTAGGGGCGTTATGAGATCTGTACATATGTTTTTTAGAGCATATGGCATAGTTTACAGAAAAGATTGGATCCGACTGTTAATTCGAGGGAAAATCTACGATTGTATAATGTAGCAGGCAATTAATATGAGAAACATTGGTTTAACTACTGTCCCCGCTTATTTATGACCATATAATTAAGTACGTCAATAGCGAATGAAATTCAACATGCAATTGCAGGACGTAGCAGGGAAAGTGGAAACATTTGCGCAAGGAGGGGCACGAGGCATATGCGTGCTCTCTGCCAATGGAGCCGTTTCCAACGTCACCATTCGACGACCTGGTTCTTCCGGTGGCCTTTTGACGTACGAGGTATGTGTTGATTTGTTCATACTCCTGCTCATAGCATTGTCTGTGCAGACCTTTTTGAAATTTTTGCTTCTTTACCATTCCGCTTCTTTAGGAATTTTTCGGAGAGTGGTGGTTTGCTGACGAACATGTATCTCCCCAAGCGCATGCTAATAAATTGCGACATCAAACAAAATCGGAAACCATTTATCATTGATCTGTATGAATGCATGCTGTTGTGCAAGAAATTTTGGTTTACTCAGAAGGTGTGTGTTTCTCATTATCAGGATTTAAATTTGTTTCTGAAAGTCGTTAGTGAGGATATTGTATGCTTGCAGGGGAGATTTGAGATACTGACATTATCAGGGTCGTTCACAATCACCGATTATGGAGGAGTGAAGAGCCGGACCGGTGGTTTGAGCGTCTCGTTGGCTGGTCCAGACGGTCGGGTCATAGGTGGTGGAATTGCCGGTTTGCTGGTGGCTGCAAGTCCCATTCAGGTAAGAACTTCCCTTTTTCGTATTCTTTCTTGCTTCCTTTTTATTCTGTTCTTTTTTGGTCGGTATGATAAGAATATGTGAGTCTTTTTCAAGAAATACGTCTAGTGCTGCTATGGATGTGTGCCTGTTATTCTCGTTCCGCATATGGAGGCATCTGGCTTGATGAAACAAGTTGTTTTCTCGTCAGTGACTCAAGTTTAATTTCATGAACATTGAGTTCGAGTCGGCTTTAATTTGTTCTGAGTGTCGGCTCAAGTTGAATGCAAGGGTCGTCACTAGTTGATTAGCCAATACTGGTGCTGTCATCTGATGAACTGACTTAAAGGGGGATTAAGCACATTTTTTTTTTGGTCGAAAGGGATTAAGTACATAAGACAGTTAATTTTGTGCTTTAAAGAGGGGAGGCAAAACCCGCCAAATTTACAATGTGATGATTCGTGTCAGGGCTTGATGTTTCGTTACAAGATCTGCCATTCAACTAATTTTTTGGGCCCTGCTTCTTTTCAGATCGTGATTGGAAGCTTCATGCCAAATGGCTGCAAGCCTCTTAAAAGAAAGTACACTCGCAGACAAGGAACTGCACCAGCTCCCGCAGCCACGGGTGGACTGGATGCCGTCCAAGGGGCCGCCCTGATTTCGCAACTGAAACCCGATCATGGGGAGATTTCCTTCGCCCAACCAGAACCAGATCATAAAACGGACGAATTTGATCCGATTGAGATTCCAAACACCGATACGCCCGACACCGAGGAGGAGTGGGATGAAGAGGCCGCTCTTACGCCTGATCAGAGGCTTTATCCTGACATCAATGTGTCCGTTCCTGGGGACTGAGTCTCTATAACTCCCGGAGTTCTTAGGCTCTTTAGTGCGGATCGGATCGGATCAAATCTATTTGAGGTCTTCACAGGCTGCTGACAAAATGACTGGACAAATTAGAGGACTAACTTCGTTTATGGCTTCCTTTTCTGTGTTCATGAATGACTTTGTAGGAAAATGCTTCTCTTTGTTGATCAGTCAACGTTGTGGAATTTGCTCCCTTTACATATTGTTCTTCTTTTTTGTCTGTTATATGGCGACAAATTAAGGTCAGCCGTCGTCCCAAGGCATATCTATCATGACCAAGAACTCTAGGGTCAAAAGGTCAACCCCAGCGAATCATTGACCAAGAATTCTCGGATCAGCAAACCTCATTTCTCGAACTGTATACTTTTAAAGGCAATTAAAAGATATAATCCTAATTTTCATGATAATCTTTTTGATTAAAAGTAATGCGCCAAAGCAAGGACATTAAAGTTAAATTAAAGTTGGAGATAAAATTTTCAATTTGGGATGAATCTAAAATTAGAGATGTTGATTTGCCCTACTTATCTTCAACTAATTAAAGAAAGATTACCAATTTGCCTAAGAATTGTTCTTTTCATTTTTCATGCGCTAACCATTTCAGAAACTCAAAATCATTTTTTTTTTTTTTTTTGGAGTTGGAAAACGAAGAACTTTCATTTAACTAGAAAAAAACGAAGGGGCCCCCAATAAACAGGCCTCGAGACATAACAAGTCCAAAAGAGTTTGAGAAGGTGAAACAACTCGATCGAAAGAGTTGGGTCTAGGGGCTTTGGCGGCCCAATCCGCAACAAAATTAGACTCCCTCCTATGGTGCCGGGTGCGGACAAACTCAAAAGCATCTAGCAAAAATTGATCCTCAGCTCTCATCCTCTTCTTTCCGAACCCTCAAACCCTTTTTTCCATTCATTGCGACAGGTGCAATTTCCTATCAGCTGGAGCAAAAGCTTAACGTTCGACCAAAAAGCAAAAGCTTAACCTGGCACTTTCCTCCTTTCAGAAGGACAGGCCTCGTACCAAAACTTGTTTACCGACGTATGGACCCTCTCGAAAGGGTCCTGGGAAGCTAACGCATTATTAGGTGGCCACGGATCTCCTCTCCCGATGTGACGCCTATGCTTCTCACCAGCTCTCGAAATAACTTATGGGGTGTTTCTCATTTTGTCATTTGACAATGACCCTAAAATTGTCATTACCTGTAGGCTGTTGTAGGCTAGTAGGAGCCTCGCTAGATACGAGACGTTGCCTTATTTCTTTGAATTACAGAATTGATATTTAAATAAAATAAAAAAACAGCTGGTTAAGTTAGATTAATCTAACATCGATTAGACACTTACCTTTTTTTTTTTTTCCTTGGCTGAGCTATTTCAGGTAACTTCCATCATGTAACTTGAAACCTGCCCTGTATATCCTAAAACCTAGAATCCATCTTGTCATAGGTTCCATGATTGGTTCTAAAGTCTACCCGTGTTTCACCTGCATTTTTAATTTAACGATTGCAGTGAACTATTAAAAATAATGATCACCATTTGCTATTATAATTCACTGACCATAACTCGTACTTAGACACACGAATGATATGAAACATTAACAAAGTGAAAGCTTCAGTTATGAATATCGCTGAAAACGAAAACTTAGACTAATAGTTCCAAATAACACACTTATCATCATACGCCATGGAATACCATACGAAGACATTTAACAAGAGAAACACAAAGACTTATTCCAGGTTCCACCTCATGGAACTTGAAATCTACCCGTCAGATTCAGTTCTTTAATTTTTGAAGCATAAAACATATCCCATATACCCTGAAACCTAGCAACTACCTTGTTTTCCACCGTTCGATTACCTTAGAACTTGAAAACCTGCCCTGTCACAAGCTCAACGGTCTACTCAGATTCCACATGTATTCTTAATTGAACGATTGTAACGAATTATCACCTCTTACGACCATCATTTGCTGCTACAATCATCTGATCATAACTCATATTTAGACCTACAAATTCATATTTATCAAAGTAAAAGTCTCTATCATTGATATCTCCGGAAATGGAAACTCAACACTAATGGCTCCAAATAACGCGCTCATCATCAGACACCGTGGAATACTGCAGGATCGTGCGAATATATAGAATAATAAAAACACAAGCACTTATTTTAGATTCTAAGTTCCATGTTCCAACTCATGGAACCTAAAACTCACTTGTTAGAATCAATTCTTTAATTTTTGAAAATTAGAACCCACCCTACATACTTTAGAACTTGAAACCTATGTTGTTTCCACTGGTTCGATTTTGCAGTTTTCAATTCTATCTTGGATCCTACTCTATATACCCTAGAACTTAGAACATACATTGTCACAAGTTTCAAGTTCAATCCTAGAGTTTACCTAGGTTCCACATGTGTTGTAGTGAATTATCACATCCGATGATCATCATGTGCTGTTATAATTCACTAACCATAACTCATATTTATACACATGAAGAATATGAACCGAAGTAATAGTTTTAATCATGAATATCATCGAAAATGAAAGCTCAAACTAATTGTTCTGGATAACACACTTATCATCAAATGTCATGAAATACTGTAAGATCGCGCAAAGGCTTAGAACAAGAAAAACACAAAGACTTATTTTAGGTTCCACCTCATAGAATCTGAAACCTGCCTGTCGAATCTAGTTCCCTAATTTTTGGAATCTATAACCGACCTTGGGTATCATGGAACCTAGAACCTAGAACATATCCTATTTCCACTGGCTCGATTTTTCGATTCTTAATTTTATTCTGAAACCATGCTTAGCCCTACTTTTTATTTAGTGGAATGCTTTTCATGTGATCTTTTAAGATCAACTGGTCACAACTGTGAAGGTGACATCGTCGAGAGACACCAATGAAACCTATGAAACAAAACCATCAGTATGCATGCAAGCCAATTAGCTTTAACAACAGATTTCTTACCTCCTTTAGTTTCTAACCATTGTCCTTGTCTCGTGGGACTTTATCCCAAAGCCAATTGGCCACAACTGTGAAGGCCTTTTTAATGTTTTCTATTTTCGGAGTAAACACCCTGCTTGGAGGCAACGAGGGTTGCATGAAGTTGACAAAACTGGTGTTCCTATGTTAGATTTCTACGAGGAACTCAAGAATGTCAAGCTTTCTTTGAGGATTTTTAACAGGCCGCACTGCAATCCAACTTTCTTCTCAGGTTGAGCAGGATTAAGGGAGTGCATGATAACACATCTCGGATGAGAAGTGCTTCTAACAGGGAAATTCATTTTTCAATTTTTGCTTTGAAGTAAAAGTTGAATTTTCAGCTTCTATTTCAGAAATTAATTTCTGATAGAGAAATACGTTTGACAAGGATTATTAAAAAAAATGTTCGGCGGTGTCAATCGGCGACGACGACCGATAGCCAACGGCGGCCGGCCCCGTGAGAATAACTTCTCGAATTGAGAAGTCAAAAATTTTTACTTCTTAAAATCGGCCAAAAATCTTGCTAGAAGTAAAAAATCCTACCGTAAGTCAATTTTTTACCAAACGGCTTTCTACTTCATATTGAATTTTACCAAACGCATTTTACTGTCAAAATAAATTTTGGCAGGGAAATTAGTGTTAGCATGCAACACCTAAACGTCAAATTGTGGGACTTGAAAACCAACTTTTGCAAATTACCTGATGATGTGACACGTGCATGGGACGAGCGATACCGAAAATGGGGATTATGAACGGGTGCGTGATGTTTGACTTCGGTTAAGAATATCAATTTTGGCTCGTGTTTGACTTTGGAGTTCGGTGCTTAGTGTTAAGTGAGATCCTTTTTTTTTTTTTTGTTTTTTCCATACCGATACCATATATAGCATTAGCAGAGATAGCGACAGAGATGAAAATTCTATTTTTGATAAATGTTCAGACCCGCACGAACGGGTATCATATCAAGGTTTCTCTCAGCCATTTCGACAAACACCTTCTCTGCTGCATCCATACGGGAACATTTCACGTACCTGTCGACCAAAGCACTTCCCACAAGGATGTCACATTCAGACCCATGTTTGATCACCAAGCAATGAATCTGCTCACCGTGAGACGAAACCACCGTCCCTGCACAGGCAGTTAAAATAGCAGAGAGACGGTGAAATATTTAAAGGTAAATTCCAGTGCTCCTCAATTTGGTTACAACAGGATCGGTGCCTTGAACGGCCTGTGAAAACAGCCAAACCCTCGGAAAGAAAACGAGGGTTATGAGTTATTTAAACGGTGCCGTCATCCGAGATGTATGACGGTGACCTGTAGGGTTAAATTGAATAGAAATAGCAAGTCCAACTACATAATTTACATTACAAATAGGAAGCAGTTCACCCGACAATTTGATAATATTGTCAATTATTTTTTATTACGCGATCTCTCAATCAATAAGTACTTTATGTAAAATATGCAGGAATTATATGTGGATATACGGTTAGGATTATACAGTACTGTCAATATTATCAATTATTTTTGACACGCATGTTCGGGTTTTGGGAATATTATCACAAGATATGTATATTTTATAATATATTATAACATGTGAATCAATCGTTGATATTAACTATAGTTCCGCGATGGATTGACAATTATGTTTAGATTTTTAACATCTTAATTTTAAGATTAACATGACTCACGATGGCCTATAATGGACAGGTCTATTAGGTACGCATTTTTTTGTAGACAACAGGGCATCCGGAAACTCTATAGCAGATCTTTTTATCGTCAAAATAAACGTTGCAAGAAAATGCAGGAGAAATGTCAACACCTGAAAAGAATCGGTCGGGTCGGGTCTATAATTGAAGCCCGGCCCAAATATGTTGGGCATTCCTTGTCGAGTTAATTAGTCTGGACCAAGCCCGAATTTCGCCAGGGTACAATCGCCTTTTCATTAGATTTTCGATTAAAAAACGTCCACATGCAAGTCTGCCAAAATCATTTGCACCTGCTAGAGTTGATTATTTATCCAAATCCACGTAATAAAAGACAATAACCCAACATCCACTGATTAGTCAACGATTTAGCCGAATATATTTCGATGAAATTTAATTGACCGTTAAAGTGCGCAATGCTTTGCCGGAATTCAATCGACGACAAAGCGAGATAATGGCAATATACAATATTATAATTTAATCAATGACAAAGTACCTAGAAACTACAATTAATGTATGTGCCGGAATTCAATCGATGACGAAATCTGAGAACTCCAACGACAATTATGACTACTATATAGGAATGAAAGATAATAAGTTTGTGTTGTTTGCGTGAGGAGTGTTGATAAGGAGTATGATGTAACTATTTAAAACCTTCCATCGATGATTATCAACGGAGGCTACAAATAGAGATGACAAATCGAAGTTACAAATGGTTACCACGACTCCATTATTTGACAGTTAATAAGACTCAACTACTTGATAGTTACATTTGTTGGAACTTTGATTTCAAAATCCCATATGAAGTTGAATGAGAAATGAATAGTTGCTTCGGTTCAATATAAATGAAGAGTTGTTTCGTTTCGTCGAATCTTTTTGATGAAACAGTGTGACTTCGTGACGTTTCATCGAATACTTTCGACAAAATCGTGCATTTTCGTCGACAAACCCTTTCGACGAAACCATATGTTTTTGTAACTCTTCGCTTCACTCTCTATAAATAGAGCATTGACTATCGCATTAGAAATAAGTATTGGACACAAGTGTTAGATATAATTGTTATGTTCGTCATTCATTCATTATCATCATCATTTTGTGCGACTATTCCACGAAGTTGTGTTCGAAGGTTTCCTTTGAAACAAGTATCGGCTTCGAGGAAAGGCGATCCGTTCTATCTTGGAAGTCAATTGCCCAAGAACCTTGGGTACCGATTGAGGGGATAAATTTGTCTTAAGGACACAACGCTATTTCGTTGGACTCGGGTCATTTATCTGCATTCAGATTACTCATTTGCGATTAGTTTCAGGTTTGCCTATTCACCTATTTTTCAATACGAACTACAAGTCATGTTTATATGCAACAACAATCTTTATAAACGAACTTCAACCCTCTTAGTGGATAACAATCTTAAGACAAATTTTTTATTTTACGTGCTTGGTTCGTACAGTTATTTTAGTTGTACGCATTCTATTTTGGCAAATTATTATTAGTTTCGTCTAATGAAAATTATTTTTTATTACATATTTGGATTCTTTTCGATGATACGAGAAAAATGAATGGTCGCATTCGATATTTGATTCCATCATTGGCACATGTTTGTGCACGGTGTTACACTATACAAGTGCATGATGTGGATGTGCGGCACATGGTACTGTACATGAACAATGCACTGGTGTGGATTACATTTTTAGGCCATTTTTTTATTTACCATTATGCCATGGATGCTTATTTTACGATCCTGTCATTATACATTTAGTTATTGTTCTCTCATTTTCGAGTAATCTATACATACTTAATTACTTAGAGATTAGTCACAATATCTCTAATTATGTTAGATTGTATGCTTAGAATTTGGTTTCAGTTCAAAGCAAACTCGAACAATAGTGGAAGATTATGTTATCTTATATCTCACGTTTGATTTTGGTTGATGGATATGAAATTATTAGAATGCATATGAAATCATATGTACGTGTATTTTTCAAGAGTTTGTTGGGCTATTTTCATGATTTCGATATCGATAACGTCTATTGCGTCTATCCCAACTCTTGAAGAGAAACCAAAAAAAAAAAGTTCAATGGTATGATTTTTAAGAGATGACAATAGAAAATGTTGTTCTATGTCACGACATTGAATTTGGCAAAGTTTCTCAATAAGGATGCTCCTAAGTAGGTTAGATGAAAAAAAGATAAATATGGAAATGATTATTGCTATAGATGTGTGGAAGCATTTTGACTTCCTGTGTCGCAACTAAATTCTAAATGGTCTGGACAATTCCCTCTATAATATTTATAGCCGCTGAAATGACTAAGGAATTATGGAAAAGTTTGGATGAGAAATACAAAGTATAATATGATGGATTGAAAAGATTCATCGTTGGCAAGTTTCTGGACTTAAAGTTGGTTGATTTCATAACCGTCCTAATTCAAGTCCTAAAAACTCCAAGAGATTATGCATAACATTCTTACCAAAGATATGGTTATAAGTAAATCATTTCAAATGGTTGCTTATATTGAAAGACTCTCATTGTCTTGAAAAGATTTCAAGAATTATCTTAAAGTGTGGGGGGGAGAAATATTATGTATATTGGTATGACAACTTATCTCTAGTGAAATTACCATAATTGATTATGTGAATTCAGAGGATAATATTGCGGATCCATTAACAAAAGACGTAATTAGAGAGATGGTTGTGAAAACATCAAGATGAATGAGAATTAAGGCCATAAATAAGTCATCATAGTGGAAATCATACCTAGTTGATTGGAGATCCTAAAATCTAAGTTCAAAGGAACAATCAAGTTATGAAGGCGGTGTAGAGTACTGTGAATTTTCCTATTCATTCATGTATATAGATAGTACTAATATGTGAAGGCTAAGCATAAGTTTTAATGATTCTGAATCGAGTATGTGATATACTGCACATTCAAAAATCACTTATGTGAGTGGGAAATGAGGGCCGCTTTTGTGAGAATTGAAAATGCCGAGTTCTCTAAAGCACTCATGAGACTAGACGGTGTTCATGGCCAAAACGAACACAACAGTGAGAACCAACTTTGTTCGAGAGATAGCTAAGTGATTTCTATTGTCTTGGCTTATATCAAAAGTCGACAATTTAAAGACATCAAGTCTACTAATTGACCGAGTAAGTCCGATAGATCTCATTAGGGAGAGTTCAAAGTTTCAGACTACTTATCTCGATGCAATGTTCTCTCATGGAATATTCGCACATTACATGTCATGCATTCATGGAGAGTTTTGATAGTTCAAATTCTCATTCATGTGGGGGATTGTTGGAATTTTGATTTCAAAGTCCCATATGAAGTTAAATGAAAAATGAAGAGTTGTTTCGGTTCATAATATAAATGAAGAGTTGTTTCGTTTCGTTTTGTTTCGTCGAATCTTTTCAATGAAACAGTTCGACTTTGTGACGTTTCATCGAATCCTTTCGATGAAATCGTGCCTTTTCGTCGACAAACCTTTCGACGAAGCCATATATCTTTATAACTCTTCGCTTCACTCTTTATAAATAGATCATTGACCATCGCATTAGAAATAAGTATTGGACACAAGCATTAGATATAATTGTTATGTTCATTATTCATTTATCATCGTCATCATTTTGTGCGACTATTCCACAAAGTTGTGTTCGAAGATTTCCTTTGAAATAAGTACCCGTTTCGAGGAAAGTTAATCCGTTCTATTATGGGAGGCAATTGTTCAAGAACCTTAGGTACCGGTTGAGGGGACAAACTTTTCTTAAGGGCATAACGCTATTCGTTGGGCTCGTATCATTCATCTGCATTCATATTACTTATTTGTGATTAGTTTCAGGTTTGTCTATTCACCTATTTTTCATATGCGAACTACAAGTCATGTTTATATGCAATAATAATCTTTATTTATGAAACTTCTACCCTCTTAGTGTACAACAACATTGACTTACAATGGCTACCTTGACGGTTTCATCGACTTCACAACCTTGGCTGCTTAGTTCGTTACACTATGTTGACCGTTACTTCTTTGACAGGTGCGTCCGAGAATCGACAAAGTTGTCGGTTCCTCAAGTTGTCGATTGTTCTATTCGTAAATGACCAAAATCAATTCTCATTGACTAAATCTATCCCATATCGATAATAGCAAAAAAATTGGTCATTTTGTTTTTGTGCAAATAACTTCACATGACAATAAGGGCAATGCAAAGCATGATTCGAGCTATGACACTTCACAATCGATAATCCAAATTAATTACGTGTGTGATCAGTAGGAGTAAAACTTTGTTTGCTGCCGCAAGCTAGATAATGACGTTATTCGGCGAAGTCATGTTTGATTTGCTTCGCCTTAATCCTATTTACGAAATTAATAAGAGTAATGACCTAAGTGGAAATGAAATCTCCTAACCTTGCCCTTAGAGATAATTTATTATCCTTCTTGTTAAATATGTCTCGAATTTAAATCGTCCGCGAATATATATTTTGGTTCAAATATTCAATATTTGACCGAAACAATTGTGGCATGTTTTGGACGAGTTTTAATTGCAGATTTGATATCTGCATTAGAAGACAAAAGATGTGACTCAAATATTATATATTATTTGGGTAGATATTTGATCCAAGAAAGGAAGCAAAAGAGTAAGGGTTTTATTTCTTGTCTGCATCCTGCAATAGCCGCGGGGTGTATAAAGATCCAAAAAGAGAAGACTTGGCAGACTCTCTTCTTTGCTCGTTCCAAGACACAGCCGCACGAAAAGAAGAAGAGCAGTACGGTCAAGATTTAAGCTTCGTTCATGAGTTTATTTCAGTTTTATTTTATATTCAATTGAGAGTTGTCTATTTATAAACACTTTGGAATTTGGTATAATTTAGGTGCGGGAAACACGAGCGTATTGAGCGATTGTAAATCCAATTCTCCGATATAGTGAATTGTTCTTGTTGGCTTTCCCCGTGGATGTAGGTACCAACATTCGGATCGAACCACGTTATATTTGGTGTTCTTTATTGTTTATCGTTATTATTTCTAGGCTTTTGCGTTGACGTATTTGCAAGATCTCGGTAGTTTCCGCGTTAGAATTGCAACAATTGGTATCATAGCCAGATTAGATTTTTGGATTGTGATTTGGGGCTTTTGCTTGTCTGATTATTATCTGAAAATTCTATTGTTGAAATTATGTCTGGGGTAAAAGCTGAAATTGAGAAATTTAACTGGAGGAACAATTTTGGGTTATGGAGCTTTAAGATGGAGGCGTTATTACAACTCAAGTTTTGGCAGAAGCATTGGAGGGCAAGGCTAAGTTGCCCGAATCGATGAAAGATGCTGATAAAGATGTATTGATTAGGAAGGCTAGGAGTGTAATCCTGTTGAATTTATCGGATGAAGTATTGATAGAGGTAGGCGAAGAAAAGGATATCGCAGCATTGTGGGCAAAGCTTCAGTCGCTCTATGTAAAGAAGGGTTTGAACAATCGCTTGTACATGTTGAAGAAGATGTTTTAGTTCAAATATACTGAAGGTACGTCTATCAGAACCCACCTATACGAATTTAATAAACTCATGATAGATCTGAAGAATGTCGGTAAGACTCTTGAAGATGAAGAGCAGGGCATGATGTTGTTGGCTTCTTTACTAGAGTCATGGGAGCATTTTACTGATTCTCTATTGCAGGGACGTACTACGATTACCTCAGAAGAGGTAAAGTCCATCTTGTTTTCTAAAGAGTGGCAGCGAAAGTTGCGAGATGACAGTCTGGCGTAGGATATAGCGCGTGAACTAGTGATTCGGGGTAGAGAGCAACAGCGGGGGTCCAACAGCAGCAGAGGTAAAAGCAGGTCTAAATCACCCCATAGAAAATCCAAGGGACGCGTGAAGTGCTTTGAATGTCACGAGGAGGGGCAGATCAGGAGAGATTATCCTAAGCTGAGAAACAGAGGTGATAAGCAAAAGGCCACAGTTAGTGTGGCGAACATTACTGAGGAGAGCACTAGTGATGTAGAGGTTGTTTTGTGTGTGACTACAGGTTCGTCAGGAGACAAATGGGTGCTAGATTCGGGGTGTTCTTATCATATGACGCCTCATAGGAGCTGGTTTACTACTTACCAGACTGTAGATGGTGGTAGAGTTATGTTGAGGAATAATGCAGCTTGCAAGGTTGTTGGGATAGGGACAGTTCGGATTCAGATGCATGTGGTTCGCACATTGACAGACGTGAGGCATGTACCGGAACTCAAGAAGAACCTTATTTCTCTAGGGACACTCGATGATATCGGGTGTAAGTACACCGCTAAAGGTGAAATACTGAAGATTTCTCGAGGTGACATGATAGTAATGAAAGGGAAGAAAGTGAGTTCTCTCTATCATCTACTGGGAGAGACCGTGACAGGAGCCGCTGCAGTTTCATCAGGTGAGTCAGATTCTGATTTAACTCGTTTATGGCATATGCGTTTAGGGCACATGAGTAAGGCATGTATGACAATGCTGAGTGATAGGGGGTTGTTAAAGGGTCAGAAAATAAGTAAGTTAGACTTATGTGAGCACTGTATCTTTGGAAAGCAACGCAGGATTAAGTTTACTACAGGTATTCATTCGATCAAGCAACCGGTTGAGTATATTCATTCAGATGTCTGGGGCCCGTCTCCGGTTCCTTCTAAAGGAGATGCCCGTTATATGCTCACAATTATCGACGATTATTCAAGGAAAGTATGAGTATACTTTCTAAAACACAAATCTGATGTGTTTGATCGGTTTAAGAAATTTAAGGCATTGATTGAGAAGTAGTCAGATAAACAGATCAAGTGCCTAAGAACCGATAACGGCATGGAGTTCTATGGTAAAGATTTTACCAAGTTCTGCGAAAGAGAAGGTATTGTTGGACACCGCACAGTACCTAGGACACTACAACAGAATGTCGTGGCAGAACGGAAGAACAAAACTTTACTTGAGTGGGCTCAGAGCATGTTATCGCATGCTGGAATAGGTAAGGAATTTTGGGTCGAAGCAGTGAACATGGCGTGTTACCTGATTAATCGATCTTCATCATCTGCTATTGAGTGGAAGACTCTAGAGGAAATATGGTCGGGAAAAACTATTGATTACTCCGGATTACGAGTATTCGGATGTCCTGTGTATGCTCATACTAGTGATGGTAAGCTTCAGCCGAGGTTAAAGAAGTGCATATTTCTAGGTTATGCACATGGAGTGAAAAGCTACCGGCCGTGGTGCACTGATCCCAGATCACCCGATTTTATAATCAGCAGAGATGTAATTTTCGATGAGACTGCAATACTTTGACAGAGGAGTCCTGAGACACTACCAGCAGAGCAGATAGATCGTGGTGTCAGTAGTGAGGTGGAGCTTCAGTGGAGACTCCGAAGACCTCAGAGGTAACAGATGTTAAGATTGCAGACGAGGCCGTAATTCCTGAAGATGGTGATAGTCAACAACCAGTACAGTCACAGCATACTCTAGTTGAGGGTAGACAATGGAGGCAAATAAAACCACTGATACGTTATGGTTATACAGATATTGCTTATGCTTTGACTGTAGGTGACGAGGTGAAGACAGATGAGCCTTCGTCTTATTATGAAGCGATGGCTAATTCTGAGTCGTCGTAGTGGTTAGGGGCTATGAGTGAAGAGATGGAATCACTCCATCGAAATCAGACATGGGAGCTAGTTAAAGTACCCAAGAGTCAGAAGATTGTTGGAAGCAAATGGGTCTACAAACGGAAAGAAGGTATTCCCGGTATCGAGGCAGCGAGGTATAAGGCGAGACTTGTGGCGAAAGGGTTTACACAGCAGGAGGGCATTGACTATAATGAAGTATTTTCTCCTGTGGTAAGGCATACTTCTATTCGTATTTTACTTGCCTTAGTTGCTGCACAGGATCTCGAGTTGGAGCAGCTTGATGTAAAGATGGCTTTTCTTCATGGTGAGTTGGAGGAGCAGATTTACATGAGGCAGCCAGAGGGATTTATTATTCCGGGTAAGGAAGATAATGTTTGCTTATTAAAGAAATCTTTGTATGGGCTGAAACAGTCTCCTAGGTAGTGGTATAAACGCTTTAATGCTTTCATGACTTGTCAGGACTATTCTAAGAGTCAGATGGATAGCTATGTTTATTTTAGGAGACTGGATGATGGGTCTTTGATATATCTATTGCTATATGTTGATGATATATTGATAGCAGTTAAGAATATGTTTGATATTGATGCGTTGAAAAGGCAGTTAAGTGTTGAGTTTGAGATGAAAGATTTAGGTGCTGCAAAGAAAATATTGTGAATAGAGATTTTGCATGATAGGAATGCAAGATTATTACGTCTGTCTCAAAAGAAATATATTGAGAAGATTGTAGCACGTTTTAATATGAAGTCAGCGAAGTCTGTGAGTACACCATTAGCGAAGTACTTTAAACTTTCAGTTAAATTATCACCGCAGACTGAGGAGGAGGAGGAACATATGTCCTGTGTTCCATATTCTAGTGCAGTGGGTAGTATTATGTATGTTATGGTATGCACTAGACCTGATATTTCACAAGCTATCAGTGTAGTTAGTCGTTATATGAAGCATCCTGGTAAAGTTCATTGGGAAGCTATGAAATAGATACTTAGATATTTGAATGGGACATCAGATGTTAACATAGTGTACCGGAGGGACACTGATGGATGTGAAACCATTGGTTTTGTGGATTCTGATCATGCAAGTGACTTGGATGAGTGCATGTCTTTAGCAGGATACTTGTTTACGCTTGCAGGTGGTGTAGTTAGTTGGAAGGCGTCCCTACAGGACCACGTGGCCTTATCGTCGACTGAGGCGGAGTACATGGCACTGACCTTTGTAGCGAAAGAGGCAATATGGTTACAGAGTTTATTCTTGGACTTTGGGTTGGATCAGAAATGTGTTGATATATAATGTGACAACCAAGGTGCGATATTTCTGGCGTATAATCCGATTTATCACGAGCGGACGAAACATATCAATATTAGGTATCACTTCATCCGAGATATCTTAGCGAAAGATAAGGTTGTTGTGAGAAAGATAACTACAACAGAGAACCCATCGGACATGATGATTAAGTCTGTTACTTTGGCAAAGCTCAAGTTTTGCTTGAGCACTATTGGCGTCTGTGGAGAGTGACCGCCTTTCGGGGCGATGAGAGAGCAGCATGGATGATGAGCACTATGAATTGACTTTCAAACATCGAATCAAGGTGGAGAATTGTTAAATATGTCTCGAGTTTAAATCGTCCACGAATATATATATATTTTGGTTTAAATATTCAATATTTGACCGAAACAATTGTGACATGTTTTGGACGAGTTTTAATTGCACATTTGATATCTGCATTAGAAGACAAAAGATGTGACTCAAATATTATATATTATTTTGGTAGATATTTGGTCCAAGAAAGGAAACAAAAGAGTAAGGGTTTTTTTTCTTGTCTGCATCCTGCAATAGTCGCGAGGTATATAGAGATCCAAAAAGAGAAGATTTGGCAGACTCTCTTCTTTGCTCGTTCCAAGACACAGCCGCACGAAAAAAAGAGGAGCATTACGGTCAAGATTTACGCTTCGTTCGTGAGTTTATTTCAGTTTTATTTTATATTCAATTGAGAGTTGCCTGTTTATAAACACTTTGGGATTGGGTATAATTTAGGTGCGGGAAACACGGACGTATTGAGCGATTGTAAATCCAATTCTCCGATATAGTGGATTGTTCTTGCTGGCTCTCCCCGTGGATGTAGGTACCGACATTCGGATCGAACCACGTTATATCTGGTGTTCTTTATTGTTCATCGTTATTATTTCTGGGCTTTTTGCGTTGACATATTTGCAAGATCCTGATAGTTTTCCCGTTAAAATTACAACACTTCTTGTGGGATCAAGTTGCATTTGTTGTCTCTCACACCATGCATGCAACTCAAACTCGATTAATTTATGAACACAGCAACCTACAGATAAGCCTCACAACTGCTGCAACTCTTAATTGACAATGTGCAGGAAAAAACTTATCTAGTACAGCAAGCCTAGATCAAACAGGTTCTTATGTTTAGCACGCAGAAAGATCAACTTGTTATTTCTTTCCACAAAAAAAAAAGATCAACGTGTTATGTAAGAACGCTGGCGTAATTAGTGTTTTGTCTTTCTTTGCTGATAATTTTCTTTTTTAAATAAGAAAAGATGTCCACTTGTCTATTGGGTGAAAATGACATCAAAGCCAAAGTTAAAGGCAAGGGAGAAGATCCACAAATATCATTAAAAAAAATTCATAGAATTTTCAAATTTCAATGTCACTGGTGTACAACAAATGGTTCTGTGGAGAGCAAGGAACATAAGCCTGAACCAGGGGTGGATTGGTTCCAATCCGGTTCGGTTTGATTATCGAAGAATAAATCAGATCGGGAGTACCGATTCTCAGTTTCAAGGACCGAGAACCGGACTAGATGGTCCAAGGATCAGGTCGGAACAGTTATTGTTTTTTTTTATAACATTTGTCATTGAATTTTTCTCGTTAATGAATCCACCGAATCACCTCTCGTTAATTGCATCATGATATTGCTAAACATGAAATTCATACTAAGCATCTCAAATTTAGGTTTAAGTTTTCATTTAGGATTTTTTTTTAAGAAATATTATACGGTCCTGTCCAAGCAATTTGATTCCCCCTTAGGAATCAAGAATCAGTCCACCATTAGTGGAATCGGCAACCAGCTCAGTGCTCTCAAAAACCGAACCCAATCGGCCGGTTCGGTTCGATCCTGTCTGGACGGTTCCGACTTGATTGGCCCATCATGCTCTGCCCTAGCCCGAAATGTCTGGGGTTTCCACTATTAGAGTTGTGGGTCAATCCAGCATGTCATGTATAGTCAATAATTGAGAGAAGGAACTAGACCGACCATAAGGGGAATTAGGAATCCGCCAGGAGCTCTCGGGAACCGAACTCATCCGGCCAGATTGGTCCAGTCTAAGCAGTTCCGAACTCATCCGGCCTAGATATCCAGGGTTTCGGCTCTTAGAGTTACTGGTCAATCCAACATGTCATGTGTGGTCAACGAGAGAGAGAGAGAGAGAGAGGTGGAATTTTACTTTCAGAGGTATTTCCTGATTATTCCCATCTGTTAAGCAAATTCTTGTGGTCAGATTCAGACTTAGGTGCTGAGACGGGTCAAGAATGGGGTGGGAGATGTGGAAATGGAATAGGTGTTGGGTCTGATTCAGCACATTTTGCTTCCCCTACTTTGGAAGTATGTGTGAGTGTTTCTTGGACCAGAAAAAACGTTAGCCACAAGCCTCAGGACACCAAGTAGGTGCTACATCAGGGTCCCTGAAAACTCCACGAACCTTGTCCAACTCGTGAATTTCTGGTAGTAAATCCATAATAACAATAATAATAATAATAATAATGTATTTGTGATTTTTCCAGAAAAAAATGAAACCACAATCAAAACATCCCTTTAGATTTTTGTTTGTTTGTAGAATTGTCGTTGCAAATTAGTAGTCCAATCTCATCTAAGTATATGATAATATTTTCTTCTTGTTTTGAACAACTGCCTCGTATATGAGATGCCCATAAAACCGATACAATTGAACAAGGTGCATGAAGGCCTCTTAACGAGTATTTAGTGATAGAGATGATATGGGACATTGCTAGTAATCGGAAAAATTATCCAAAAAGTTTTAATCATACCGTACTTTTGCCAATTGAGTCTTAAACTTTTTTATATTTTGTCAATTTAGTCCATCCGGCCAATTTTGATTGAAAATCGTGAATGTTGTAATTTATAATAATATTTTAGTAGTTTTTACTTTTATTAATTTTTTTTGTTCCCTTTCTTTTCTTTATTTTTAAATTAGATTAAAAAAATTAAAAAGAAATTTAGTGATGACGGAAGAGGACGAATCTGGATGCCCTCTCCTGGCCTAATGAGGGTCTCTGGCCCCAAGGGAGGGCTAGCATCGCCTAGAGCGCCCTTTCTTGGGGCCTTGTTTAGGGCCGACGACCTCTGCTGTCCCTCCGATGATTGGCGGTGGGTGTGCCCACTCCACCAGCGAGCCCACCATTCTCCATTTTTTTTAGTTTTAGTTTTTATAGTCTTTTTATTTTTATTATTTAAGTCTAATTTAAAAACAAAGTTAAGAAAAGAAAAGCAAAAAGAAAAAATAAAATGGGAAAAAATTTCAACAAAGTATCTAAAAGAAATATTAATTGCTATAAAAAAAATTATCTACGTCAATGCTGTTCATGCCGTGTAGGATAGTCAGCGTCCACGTCAGCAACTCCCGACCAAAATTTACCGAATAGATGAAATTGGTAAAACACAAAAAGTTTAGGACCGAATTGTCAACATCTAAAGGGTATGGACTGAATTGGCAAAAGTGCAATAAGTATAGGACTTTTTGGACAATTCTCCTCTAGTAATCAAAGGAGCTTTTGCTTGTAAGCTAGAGCTCGAGACAACGTATTGCATCGCAAACTGAACGGCAAGCTTATTCTAATTGCCCTTGATACGCCAATACAATCATCTTTACAGGATTTGCATCTATCGTGAATTCATGTATTACTTTATTTATATGAAATGAAGATGATTGTTTCGACCCAAAAAAAAAAAAAAAACATCTCTACAGGCCCACTTTAACGAGTCGATCCAGATGCTAGGACGACTGAAAGGACTAAAGCAAAAGGCATTTGATTGAGTCGTTCACGTTTCTAAAGCATTATGAGAAGGACCAGCAGGGCAGCAAAGTTAGCTCGGACGCTGATATATATATATATAGATATATCTATATATATATATATATATATATATATATATATATATATATATATATATATATATAGTTTCCATATTGTCGGCAAAGACATTGGACGTGAGTCGTCGTTGAAGCGCCACAAATCATCATTAGCTTGTCAAACCCTCGTCTTTATACATACAATTAACAAGTCGATTTAGTCGATTTGGGGCAAACGATCGAACTGTTGAGAGCTCGCTCTTGAACCTACGGTTTCGTTCTTGACCAAGAGAGGTTTTGAATTATTTGAGTATTGAGGTGAGGATAACAGTGGAAAGTAAAAACAGCGAGACAAAAGATGTTTCAAGCTTATAATATATTTCGATTCAAGGGCGATAGCGCAAAGCAAAAAGCCAGTCAGATGAGACATTTGATTCGAATAATAGAAACATATGCACACATTTTTATATTTTTTTTTGCAACTAAATATCTATTAATTAGCCACGAGGAAGACTATTAAGTCTTGCAATCACTCAAGCTGAGACTAGTGCATTATCCGTCATGCCTATCTGAGAGAGCTCAGAACTTTTTAATTTTTAGGAAAATTTTCAAATAAGGATATTAAGTGATATATCAATTTCAAATAAGAGTTTGAAGTAATTATGTATTGTAAAAAAAAAAAAAAAAGGCCTCGTCTCAAGGGGCATTTTCATCATCTAGTATTTTAATTTTTCCTTTGCTTTTTTTTTCTTTTTCTATTTTTAATCATTTTGATAAAAATTTTAAAAAAAATTACCACCCCACACCCCAATGGGGAGTGACAAGGGCCAGCGGGCCTTTGTCCAAGTCCCGATGCGAGTCGCCTGCCCTTGCCTTGGACTGGCCAAGGGCCGTGCCCCTTCACCAAACATGGGAGAGGGCCTATTGGCCCTCGCCCTCTGGTCGCTCGCCCTCGCTGAGTGACGACCACGGCCCCCTTGCTTGTGTGTTTTATAAGTTTTGTTTTTCATTTTTTTTGTGAGACCGAAAAAGGAAAAAAATAAAGAATAAATAAATAAACTAAATAAAGTAAATGGTGTAAATGCACTTTAGGTCAAGCCCTATTTTGAAACTACATGACTATTTTAGGCTCTTATTTGGAATAATGTCCATTTTGAGCACTTGTGTATATTTTTCCCTAAGACGACGCAGTAGATGCTTCATATGCTAGCAAACGAGTTTGCTCATTAAAAAGTGTACAATAAGGTAAATCGATACAGAAATGTATCGGTACGACAAAAAATACCATAGTCTACTATAAAAAAAAGCATTAAACTTTACCTATTATAACATCGGTACCCAAGTTTATTTTTCTCGTCATGAACATTCCAAAATTGTACTAATGACCCGAAAAACATCTTCCGCTATTGTTTTGTCTGAGAAAGGTACAAGTATGGGATTTCGGTGATTAAAAAGAGGTCGGGGGCATCAGTATTACATTGAGCATGATGTAGTAGCTTTGGGTAAAACTAAGGATACATTTATTTCGCAGAAAATAATTTTTTAAAAAAAATTATGAATTTTGAAACAACAAATGGAAAAAAAAAAGATGTAAAAGAGAGGAGGAAAGAAATATGAGGAAAATGTTTTCTCCTTCTCAAAAAGAGAAAAATATTTTCCTCACTTTTGAAGGAATTTTTTTCATGGGAGGAAAATGTTTTACCGGACTAGCTTACCAACTGCCGAAAAATTCATTTTTCATTTCAAGCAAAACATGCCATTATTTTCAAAAAAATATTTTTCAAATCACTCATTTTACGCGAAACAAACATAATGTTATTCTACTAGATTTGATACATAAAGAAAAAATGTCATGATTTTAATATTTCTACTATAATGATTGTTTAATGTTAAAATTTGGAACAAAAACAGACAAGTGTTTGTTTTGACGCCTGAAAGCTGGTTTCAGCTTTATACGTGGACATTTAATTACGTCATGTACAAATTTCTTTCATGGACGATCCGGCGGACAAAACAAATCATATGATACGCATGTTGGGACACGTAACGACTGTGAAATTACTTGTCGCGTGTTTTCTTAGTTCTTGCCATGCGATTATTTTGCCACAAGAACATAAAAATGTAGAAATTCGTTTGTTTCGCAAAGAATGAATAATTTAAAAATTATTTTCCTTAAAAATATCATTTATTTCATGCATAAAAATAAATAAACAAAATATGTTTTTATCGGCCACGAAATTAATTAAACGTAAATTGTAGACAGTGCCAAAAATACCCTCCGTTGAATAATCATTTCAAGCAATATAAGGTGGAAGACGAAGAAAGCTTCTATTTTGGGCAAAAAATGCATAGTTTTCTCCTCTAAAAAATATTTTTAATATTATTTATTTTTTGTGAAATAAATCGAATCGTATTTGATAGTCTTGTTTTTATTTTTATTTTTTGGAAGCGTTGTTATAGTGCATGAAAATTTCAAGAAAGGGCTCGAAGTACTCTCATTTTCTTAAATAAGAGCCCCAAGTGAATCATGTTTTAAATAAGAGTATGAAGTATCCTTCTTTTCTCAAATTGGGGTCTGAACTGAACACTGTTCAAATAAGGGCCTGAAATAGCTATAAAATCTCAAAAAAGGCACACTTTCAAGGTCACTCTCATCTTTTTACTTATTTGACTTTTTCTTTTCTATTAGATTTTCTTTTATCTATTTTCTCAAAAATTAACAAAAAAAAATTAAAAAGGGAAAAAAAATACAACATACACAAGCGAGAGGCCAGGATGTGGCCTCCGCCCCACTACGAGAAGGGAGGGTGGCAAAGGTCGGAGGAGTCGCCGGCACTTGTCGACAAGGGCCAGTAGACCCCGGCTAAAATCGAGAGAGGGTGGGAGCCTCTCTCTGATCTAGGTACAACCCCCGCCCTAACCATGGAAGAGCTAGCGACCCACGCTCGATCTTGGACGAGGGCCGACAACCCCTGCCTAGATCAAGAAGAGGGCCTGACTCTTTTCCGATTTTCGCGAGGGCCAGAGGCTCTTGCCGAGGTACCGGGGACCCTATCAACCTTTGTCGCCCCTGACGGCCCCACCAGCGGTGGGTGGCAACCATAGGTGGGAGGGGAAGCCCTCCTGCTTGGCTAGTTTTTTTTTTTTAATTATAATATACTTTTAAAAATTGAAAAAAGAAAAAATGAATAAAAAATTAAAAGAGGAAATGATCAAAATACTATGATCACTTTAGATTCTTATTTAAAATATATTATGTCATTCGGATATTTATTTGAAAAAATAATTATTTAATACCCTTGTTTGAAAAAACGAGATAACTTTTGGTTTTTATTTGAAATTTTATCGTATAGTGCCGAACGGACAAGACGGCCAACTAAATTAGGTGTGTTTAGGGGTCTACGTACAATTCGACATAAATGAACAAGTCAGCCACGCACTTATCATCATCACATGTTGATTATACACACACACACACAAAAAGAGTTCACATTACTGTTTGTTGGCGCTCACGTGAGTCAAGATAGATATCATTGCAGCATGTAACATCACTCTGTGCCTCGGCGGAGGTCATAAATAAAACCCCCACCCACCATTTTTGTTTAATTTACAAATTTTGATTTCCAAATAATTTAAATCATTGCACAACATCCCAAAGAGGGTTCAATAATAATGCAAGAAGAAAACATTTTTTTGGGTTTAAAAAAAAAACAAAGGGACGTGACATAGCACAAAAAGAGGGGCCAAATACCAAAAATAAAAAATGCTTGAATTTTACATATGTTCTAATTATATTCAAAACATTTTTGTTCAATAAATAAATCTCAAATTTTATTTTTGTCTCAATTTTATCGGCCCAATACCCAAAAAAACTCTAATTTTAGTATATGTCCAAATTATATCCAATATTTTTCTGTGACGTAAAAAGCACTAAACTTTTACTTTTATCTTATTCTACCATCATCAGCCTTCTGTCCATAATTGATGTTCGTTAATCCTAAGTAGCTCAAGTTTTCTCGTTGAAATTAACAATGAATCTTCGAAATTAGGAAAGAATATGTTTAGTGGACGATGAGATCTGTTATTGTTGGTCCAAATAACCAAATCTCCATTCTAGCCTTCTTTAGGTTGTTGAGTGTCGGGGAGAATCCGAAACGTGCCATTTTAAGTGACTTTGTATCTCTTGACAATGTATAGGGAAAGTAGACAACAGACGAAAAGTGGAAAGGTTTTCCATTTTAACTTTGCTTAGATATAATTCATTAATGGCGTGAAAATACCACGTAGGATTAACTGATAGTGATTATGGACGAAAGGCTAATAATAGTATAATTGGGGGCCAATACCCAAAAAAGCATCGAACTTTAACATTTATGACAGTTATATCCAAAAAAAATTATCTCATAAAAAACCTCAAACTTTTACTTTTGTCTCAATTCTACCCACAATTTTTATTTTTATCCCAATTTTACCGGTTTAGTACAAAAAAGAATCCTCAACTTTTACTTTTGTCTCAATTCTACCCAAACTTTTATTTTTTTCCCAGTTTTACAGGCTTATTATCAAAAAAGCCCTCAACTTTTACTTTTATTCAAATTCTATTCAAAACTTTTACTTTTGTCCCAATTTAACCGGTCTAGTACTGAAAAAACCCTAAACTTTTACTTTTGTCCGAATTTTGCCACCATTAGCCTCCCGTCTATAATTATCGTTAGTTAATTTTACGTGACATTTCACATCATTAATGAATTACAACTCGACAAAGTTGACATGAAAAAATTTCGAAATTCTCTTCTATTTTTTGTTACCCTATATATTGTGAGAAATATATAGTCACTAAAGATGGCGCATTTCGTATTTTTTTCGCCACTCAACGGCCCAAAGAACGGTTAGAAATAGAGATATTCTGACGAACTTTTTAAAATCTCGTCGTTTCTGAAACATACTGTTTCTAAATTTCAACTCCCACACGCACATCACCTTCTTCTTCTCTTTGGCATGGATTGAAAATTCATTTTTCTTTTTAAAGTTTGAGGGACCTTTTTTGGATTTGAGTAAGTTCAAAGCTATTCATCTTTGACCAAGAATTTTTTTCCCTCATGAATAGTTTTGGGAATTGACTGATCAACCCGATTAATGATGAGGGAGGTGAATTGTGTAAAGATGGACCGAAGAAACTATATATACTTTAAAACTAAGTAAATACTACCAATGTATACTCTATAATCTCTTAGGGTCTATTTGATAATGATTGTGATTCTCTAATTCGGTTTCGCAGATCATAAAAAGATAAGAAACATATTTACTAACATAAATAATTTTAATTCTCAAATTCTCTGATTCTATTTCCAAGAACAAATTTAAAGCAGAAACGAGAACAAAAAAGAGTTGATTCTTTTTTTCAAAATCATTTTTTAGAAACAAGACCAACAAAGAGATAATACTCGAGGAAGGCCCTTACTTTGTTGCATCAACCCCCACTCAAAAAAAAAAAAAAAGGAATGAAGTCTCAAGGAAGACGCTCGACTAGCCGGCTCGTCTCGCTCGTCCTTTGCTCCCGTCACTCGACCAACTAGCTCCACCACCGCCAAACGCCCCCTACTGCCGCCGTGGACCACTACCAATCGCCATCTCGAGCTGCAGGAGATAAAGGGAAAGAAAATTAAAATGAAAAGAAAACATTTTTAAAATTAAATTTAAAAAAAATTACTAAATGTGGTTGCATAAAAGTATTTTAGCAATATCATTTTTCTTAGCAAATTATATGAAACAAATTTCCATGAAATAAATAGACGATTATACCAGCACCAAATGAATAGACTAATTATAGAATATGCATGATCTGTATTCATTTTATTAGTGATGCTACATAGTTTTACTACTTGACCCAAATGAAAAAAGTTGGGAAGAGATATTGTTCTCTGGAATAGAAATTTTATGCAGTCATCAAATGCGTTCTAATTCTCTGAAGTCCGAGGGAACAGAATTATAAAACATCAATTCTAAAAAGAATTGAATTTTTGGATTAGAAATGTTGTCAAGCGCACCCTTATTGTCTTGAAGTTATGATATCGCGTTTACTCCCTATTTTTCTTGTTTCTTCGGTCAAACTCGTAACTTGACATCTTTAATTTAAAGAATCCACATTCTTGTGATGCCACGGTGTATAACTAGTGGATGACGTTTTTCTAAGTATTTTTTTTTTCTTTTTTAGTGCGACCACCTACAATTGCAAGTTTTTATAGCGAAATCCTAAGACTTCCATATGGAGAGATCACAAAAATGGATTCCAACTCTAAAACGATCAGTATGTGCAATTGGACCTGCCTTAAGTTCAATTCAATGAGTCGTGAGCTAACTAAAACATACAAACTGCTCCATGCCATATCAAATCTTCACTCTGGAATTTCTCTAACACGATTCGCTTGCGCATCTCGACACTCTCCTACCGTGTGTAGTACATCACTATAGCCAAAAGTCTCTATCTACTCAAATAATTCCTGAGATTCTTTTCTGGTATTGCATTTATTCCAAATGCCCTGGCTTTGATATACGTAGTTATACCATGTGCATTGTGCACTCCAAACATCATTTTCATCTTAATTTTCATTCAAAAAGTTGGGGGAAAAGATAATTGCAGAATTACTTGGCCCTCTATTGTAATCTTTGTACTTCCATGAGAAGCAAAAGCACCATCACTATCATTTTCATGTAATTATTTTCGTTCGTGCGTGACCTTGAAAATACCCTCTTTATCTCTTAAATAATTGGATCATAATAAGAAATGAGTAGCCAATCTCCTTAGCGCAAGATTATGTCATCGGCCGAGACTTCCGGAGTGTGGTCAAATAAATAATAATTGTTGGAATATATAAATGTTAAACCACGACTTCTTATAACAGCGTAAGCTTTTAGAGCGGTCGGTTGTGGTTCCACAAAATCTCACATGATATTAGATCAGGAGGTCCTGAATTCAAATCTTTCCAGGCGTGAGGGGAAGTGATGGAATATATAAATGTTAAATCACCACTTCTTCTAACACTTGGTTAGTGGTCTCACCAAAATCTTTCAATAATTATAAGATTGATTTGTTTTGTTTCACGAAAAATTAATGATTTGAAAAATATTTTCGTAAAAATAATCGCTTGAAATCATTAATCAATGATAAAAATGTTTCATTTTTCCCAACAATTTATTTATAAATATTCATTTGGATGATAAAAATATTATTGGCGACTTATTCTTATAAGTGATATAAGGCGGTCATTTTTATGAAAATAGTTTTTAAATGGTTTATTTTCATTGAAACAAATGAAGCCTGAACAATAAATGATAAGGTCCTTATATTGAAAAGGGAAATGCTTCTCTAAACGTGTAAGCCAGTGACGCGACAGGGCAACAGCGCTCTATCAAAAATGCTCTTGAAAAGCACTATATACTCTCTTCACTTTCTCTTCTTTTAGGGTCAACACAGAATAATCTCCCCCCTAATTTGGTCTTAAATACGAATTAATTGGGGGAGAAAGGTTTAAGGAAAACCAATCTCAGAAGTCCACGAACTTCGAAATTGTTTGTTTAGTTTTTTTTTTTCGGGAAAAAAAAATCTATCCTAATTTTGTCCATGTATATTCGCTTATTCTTCTAATCAAGTCTTTATATATACTTTTTAACCTAATTAGATCTTTCTATTCGCACAAATTGTCTAATCAAATCAAGCTGAAGGCTGTCAACTAACACCGTAGTGTGACATTGGCAATATTTTTCAAGATCAAGAGCTATGTACATGTTGAAAATTGAGAGAGATTATGACTGGAAGAAGATAATTTAATTTAATTTTTTTTTACTTTCCACGGCAGCATAATGTGGTCCATGACTCCACGTCACCCTCGGGAATACGGCCACCTTAGTTGGATTTGAATTATTAAGTGTGGGAGTTGATTTGAAAAAACTAAAGAACTACTCGTAGAAACCTCAAGAGAAATCTCATGCTTGAAAAATTAAGGACTTGATCGTGCGACATATATGTGATGTTCGGATCACAGTACGTCTGATTTTGTGAGCCCTTGTTAACAAAGTTAGGGGACTAATTAATGATCACATCGAGGACTGCAACAGTCGATGATTGTGATAAAAGATGAGGTTATCAATGTCACTCGATGTGATGACAATCGGAATTTACATATCTATGCGGGATTTTCCCAGCAAAGAAAAGTGAATGCCTTTTTCCACATTCTTTTACAAAAGTAGTGAGACACTAGCATAAGGTCTCAATTGGAATGGCCCTTAGGGGAATCAACTGTTCACCCCATGAGACATTTGTCCAAGACAATGCCAATCATTCTTGTCCGGATTGAGATAAACTAGGGGACGGCAAGTTACAAGACCTTCGAAACACCAATTCTGTCTCGATCTTACCTTATTTCTCATATGTCTTGGATATGTTTCCTTGTAGAGCATGAGAGTCGAACCTCGAACAATGAAAGTAAATGTGTCTCCTCCCCCACCCAATTCCCTTGCCACACAGCCCAACGGATGGAAAGATCATTTGTTTTTTTTTGGTCCAAAGAAAATTTTTCATTTCAAAGATACAAAACTTCAAGATAAAATGCAAATCAAACAAAAATAAGTAACTTTGAAAGATAAATCAACTTAATGCAGTACGCAGGGACTTGCTAATTTCACAAAAAAAATCTATCATGGGACCAAAGCATAACGACGCCGAATCTAGTATCAATAAGCGTATGCCGAGATTTTCCTTTTCTGTCCAGAACTGTTGTGGTGAAAAAATGGTCGATAGAAATTTGAGTAATGGATTGAAAAGGGTTATCGGTCGAGAACATGTGCGACAGCACTCAAAGCGATGATGGCGGGACCGGCGTCTGAATAGCAGCAGATGGAGGGACCGTCCCGTCAAACGTTGTGTAGTGTCGGTCAAGCACTGTGTGGCCAAATGAGGTTTTTGCTGTAGGTGCTGACAGTAAATGAGCTGAATTACAACACTCATCAAAATTATAATCGAAGTAGAAAAGGGAATTAAATTCTGGTAACCACGCAAATGGGGAAAGGTAGATTTGCAATGTGGAGAAGATACGGGGATTTTTAGCCTCTCAGTGCCTTCTCATTCCCGTCTGCTGGTTGTTGAGTGCGTCGTTTCGTATATATAGGAAACCTCCTCACTCCGTTTTGTGCTGCAGTAGGAGAGAGAGAGAGAGAGAGAGAGAGCTCTTTCGTTTCGTTCTCATTTCGTCTCTCCTCCCTCTTGTTCATTCGTTTCACGTTTCTGCTTCCGTCTTCCTTTGAGGACGGAAGCGGCAGCGAAAAAGCTTCCATTTTTCTTGATAGGGTTTGTCCATCTTCATCGATCATTAATTCTTCTTTTGCCTCGGCTGTTTGATTCGTGATCAGCCCTTCATTTTCGTGTCTTCTTGTTTGGTAGGTCTCTCTCTGTATTGCCTCAGGAGGAGTGATCTTTGAGGGAGCTGTTCACTGACATTTCCAGCTCTGCCCCCCCAATTTTTTTGCCCTTCTGCTTTGCTTGACCCAGAAGCAATATCACAAAGCAAATATTCTCGTTCCAACTCTCTGCTTTCTACAGATAGTTCAATTACTAGATCACAGAGATCTACTTGCTTTCATCAGCTCTGCTCCCTAGCATCACATCCTTCTCTCTCGCATTGCTCTGTTTCGAGATCAGAAAGCAGAGCAAACGAGTCTCTGTTGAAATGGACCGGCTCTCTGCAACTAACGCGTTTGAAGGAGCAAGAGACGACATCTCCATGCAACTGTCGCTTATTTGGGCTCAGATCAAAGCGCCATTGCTCGTCCCGCTGCTCAGGATCGCGGTGTTCCTGTGCCTGACCATGTCGCTGATGCTGTTTATCGAGAGGGTGTACATGGCCATCGTCATCCTCCTGGTGAAGCTCTCGGGCCGGAAGCCGGAGAAGCGGTACCGGTGGGAGCCCATCAAGGACGATGTCGAGCTGGGCAACTCGGCCTATCCCATGGTCCTGGTTCAAATCCCAATGTACAACGAGAAAGAGGTCCCTTTCGCCCCTCTGCAAAATGGCAGTTCATTTGCTTTTACTTAATATTGTGGACAGCTCTGTTTCGGCTCTGTTCTCGTTAAAAGAAAAAGGGTAAGATTAAGGACGTCAAGCTCGGCAAATTGACGTGCGCTGTTTGAGCGTCAATGCAGGTTTATCAGCTCTCGATTGGAGCCGCGTGCGGTCTCTCGTGGCCGTCCGACCGCATCATAATTCAAGTCCTCGACGATTCCACCGACCCGACGATCAAGGTAAAAGTCCACCCAACATCCTCCCATTCTGTCCAGTCGTCAAGAATCTAATAAAAAATTTGAACTTTATCACGCTTTGAGAAACACAATATCTACAGACACAAAAAAATAATATTAACTTCGAGTGTTGTTTTATTACTTTTAATAATTTTTTTTAATTGGCTTGACAATGTTGTCGGGCTCATCAGGACTTGGTGGAGCTGGAGTGCCAGAGATGGGCGAGCAAAGGAATCAACATCAAGTACGAGATCCGGGACAACCGAAACGGGTACAAAGCCGGAGCTTTGAAAGAGGGCATGAAACGGAGCTACGTGAAGCAGTGCGACTACGTCGCCATCTTCGACGCCGACTTCCAGCCCGAGCCCGACTTCCTCTGGCGGACCATCCCTTTCCTCGTCCACAACCCGGAGATCGCCCTCGTCCAGGCCCGTTGGAAATTCGGTAACTTGTCTCTCCTTTGCCCGCTCGTGTCGTAGTCCCGCTTGTTACATCTGTAGCTCCGTTATCGGATCGGACTGGGACCGGACCGAAACAAACCAAACATTCTTCCGTTGGACGCTATAATCTGAGTTCTCGATTAACAAATCGATGGGTCTTAAGAAAAGATTATCGAAGTTGTTAAAAAGTGTCGGTGAGTGCCATCTTGGAGATGGGTTGAGAATCCTAATCGACCCGTCACGGTTTCGACACGTGTCCGGACATTTCCTGTCGCCGGTCCGTTTTGGCCCACAGCTTATAACGAAAGCCCACGATGCATGTTTTGATATGGTTGATTTTGTCCCTTGGGTCTTTTTATAAATGTTGGAAATTGCAAATTAACCCCACCCTTTTTGAAAAATTGTGGTTTTTCCTTCTTTTTCTACACTTCACTTAAATGCAGCTCGTGCAATTTCCTGAAAATTTCCTTTAATGGGCGTGGTCCACGAGCCATTGATTTTCACTTTATTATCATGGTCCAACCACGTCCCCGGTTTTACATCGTCATTGAAAATCCAAAAAGAATTGCAAATGTACTTATTTTTTTGACATCTTCCAAATTTTTCATTACTATGTAAAAACCCGGGCTGCGAGAGAGCGGCAGCTCCTCGCGCGGCGTCTTCTGGGCTACGGCAATGACCAGCATCATCCACGCCCGTGCTTAGAAAAAGAAGGAGGAGGAGGAGGATGGTTTGCCGATAATGCTACACATCTCGAGTCGTGAAAAAACGATGGTGTGTTTCAAAAAAATTTGACATTGGCTTGTCTTGAATTGGCGAGAATTGGAACGGTCCATGTTGCGACGGACCACCTAATTTCGCTGCCTTCATTTATTATTATTTTTTTTCGAAATTACCCCCGGCAACTTTTCAGCATGCACAAGGAAAGGTTTAATTTTTTTTTTTTTTAAAAGCTGTATCGTCTGTCCCCCTCGAAATCTCCGTATTTAGCAATCTGCTAAAGTGCTAGGATCGTCTCCATTGATGGGAGCTACCCAATTGTCTGTGCCATGAATGTCGTCGTGTGCCTCGAGTGGTGCAACATGCCAGAGTTTCCATGTGCCTCCTTCATGGTGGACCTCTCTCTCTCTCACTCTCTCTGTTTTCTTTGTTTGGAATTTTCCAACCTTTTTTTTTTTTTTATGCTTCCGAACTCTCTGATAGGAGCATTTCAAATTTTTCGATTCGATAGCTCAGGGAACCCGTTTCTTTCTTCTGTGTTTGTTAGTTCGCCATGGATATGAATGATTCCATATTTGAGTCGCTAAAAGAACATCGAGCCGAGCGTTGCTAACTCGATTCATGAGCCGGTCGAAATTTGGAACGTACCCTTTTGAAGTGGAGCGACGCGATACGAATATTTTCTAGCGTTCTTCTTCTCTTCTTTTGGTGAATGAATTTCCTAAATCCGTGAGAGAAGAAAAAAAATGGGAAAAAAGCACTTGTACTAAGGCCGGGATCCCCTGCCATACAAGCAGGGGATCCGTAGGCACCCTCCATTCCCCCTTTTAATAGGGGGGAAAGTTTTATGGAGCACGGGGATGGGGTAAGTCACCTGCCTTTAAGGCAGGTGATCCCGACGCCTGGGTTGCATGATGATGATGGCGGCGGCGGTGGTCGTCGTGTTGGCTTGGGAGATGGTAGGTAGATGCAGCTGAGTTGGTGAAATTGATTGGTGGGTGCAGTCAATGCGGACGAGTGCTTGATGACCAGAATGCAGGAGATGTCTCTGGATTACCATTTCACCGTGGAGCAAGAAGTCGGGTCCTCCACCTACGCCTTCTTCGGGTTCAACGGTAATGAACCGAACCACTTTTTATTCGAGTCCGTACAAGTTTACTGTTTGAGCTTATGTCAGAGCTGAACTTCAATGTCAGCCCCCGTTACGGCTTGCCTTGTGTTAGATTTACTGTGGAAGTTGTGAATTTTGAGATTGTGCGAAAACAGGCACGGCAGGTGTATGGCGAATTGCCGCTCTGAACGAGGCGGGAGGTTGGAAGGACCGGACCACCGTGGAAGACATGGACTTGGCAGTCAGAGCGAGCCTCAAAGGATGGAAGTTTGTTTACCTCGGGAGTCTCAAGGTAATCGAAAGAGGCGCGCACTCTAATCTACTTATTACTACTTGATGATTTAGTCCGTTCCGACGCACTACTGTCGCATTCATTCGGTCTCCCTCGTTGAAGAGATCTGTTTTATTCTTTTGTTCCCCAGTCATATGAAGTTGTGAGGAAAAAAAAATCACGGTCTCATACGATTCCTACGTACTTGAGAATGGCAATTGGCGGACAGAGAAGCAAGCCGTTAGATCCTGGAAAAAAGACAATCGCTTGTCTTCTTGTCCTGTGTCGCATTTATGCTTGCTGTCCGAAGCAAATCGAGAAGATTTCAATGCACAATCTGTCCCCTACATGCTCTTTCAGTCACGTGTTGTCGTTTCTTCTGTTTTCTAAGCCAAGCATCTTCATGGGATTCCACTGTCTTTCCTATATAGGTGAAAAATGAGCTGCCTAGTACCTTCAAGGCTTACCGCTATCAGCAACACCGGTGGTCGTGCGGTCCCGCGAATCTTTTCAAGAAGATGGCCCTCGAAATCATTCGCAATAAGGCAAGTTTTTTATCCCCCTATGCTTGTGGAAAATCATGAAGATATCATATTACAGACATGTGACGAAACTTGTGAAATTTAATTCATTAGCTCACATGTTTCTCGAAATGTATGCTGCAGAAGGTCACTCTATGGAAAAAGGTGCATGTGATTTACAGTTTCTTTCTGGTTAGAAAGATCGTAGCGCACATCGTCACCTTTGTCTTCTACTGCGTTGTGTTGCCGGCAACCGTTTTGGTTCCCGAAGTCATCGTTCCCAAGTGGGGTGCAGTTTATGTTCCTTCCATTATTACTCTTCTTAATGCCGTCGGTACTCCTAGGTATTACCTCTCTTTCCTCTTTCTTGTTGTTTCTCTGAGACCAGTTATGACATCTCACGCAGATAAAAACGTCTACAATGTCTTTTGACACTGAGGTGATATCGTTTTCTAAGTTATAAGAATTTTAGCTTTTTCTTTGAAATGCATGTAATGGAGCCACTAAAGATCGGCTTCAGTTGGCTCCATGTCGGTCTCACGACCCATGTGGTTTATATTTCTCACAGGTCACTCCATTTGATGGTTTTTTGGATCCTGTTCGAGAATGTAATGTCGTTCCACCGAACAAAAGCAACCTTCATCGGCCTCTTAGAAGCAGGGAGGGTGAATGAATGGATTGTCACCGAGAAACTCGGGGATGCACTCAAAGTTAAAGCGTCTAACAAGGTGCCCAAAAAGCCTAGATTCAGATTCGGAGATAGGTACACACTTTCTCATCCCCTGGACAGCACCGATGAAGAGATGACACAAGATTTTGTGCCCGCCATTCTCATTTCATATTATATGCTTTGGCAGGTTACATCTGCTGGAGCTCGGTGTCGGAGCCTACCTCTTCTTTTGCGGCTGCTATGACATTGCCTTCGGGAAGAATCACTACTTTATTTACCTTTTTGCGCAAGCCATGGCCTTCTTCATCATGGGATTTGGGTACATTGGCACCTTCGTTCCTCATTCATAGAACAAATCAGGGCACAGAAGCGGCGAATCTGTCCCCGCACATTCTGTCACCAGAACTTCAAAAACAAACTACAAAAAATGTGGTTTGCCACACACATTTCCCTGCAATTTCAGCTTTCCATAAAGGTAATACAAAGTATTAAATGTCATTCTTCCAGTTCAAGAAAGCTACCTGCCCTCTTTGTAAATACAAACACGGGTTAGAAACAAGAACACAGAGACGATGGTATAAGAAGAAAAGAAGTTGTAAAAGAGAGTTTGTTTTGCTGTGACAACGTTACACGGCCTCAGAGAAGATAAAAGGGGAAGGCAGCTTCGGTTCGACTTCTGCGCGAATTCGACCAGAGGGGAAAAAAGAATGTCGAGTGAAATTGTTTGTTGTGAGTAGCATTTGTATAATCGTGTCCTCAATTGTTTCTCTTCTTCCTTGTTTTGTTCAGCACTTGTCTTATTAAGTTGTGATTGAGCTTCTTTGGAAGCAAATAAGTTTGATATCAAGTGGATAAATTCACCGTGCCAATGTCTCTCTCTCTCTCTCTCCAGTAATTAGATTGTGCAGTTGGGACATTAAACCCAGAATCCAGAAGAGGGCTTGCACTTTTTCAGGACAGCCATTGATTTCACTGAATAGAATTCACTGATTCTTGAGGTTGGAGGGGGGCCAATGGCGACAGGACCTGCACTTGCACAGATTCGGATGGCTTCATAAATCAGGATTAATGTCATGTGCAGACAGATCCACTCCCACTCCCATCAGGTTTCCTCAGCAAGTGCTCATAATGACACCAGATTGGTAGTTGGGTCGTCGTTTATTTTCTTTGCTAATGCATTACTTCAACCTGAAAGATTAAAGAAAAAGCTGATATGGTGGATGTGGCCGTTTGTAATGTCATGCGTAGGTACGTGGGATTGTTAACCCCTCCACAATACTAATAATCTTTTTCCATTCCGTATTAAGATAAACTATACGTCAATTTATTTCTCACTTCTTATTACTTTTCCCTAAGTAAGTTTCGGCCGATCTCTTTCTTTTTTCGTATTAACCTCTCAATAGCAAACTTCCGTTTGTACCGAAACATCTAGAGACTTTTGGAGAATATGTAAAAACCACCTCAATTTATGTTCTCTCATTTTTTCTGCCACCGGTTCTATTCCAACTTTTCGTCAAATATCTTCATTCCTTATCTTATCCATCCTTATATGACCACACATCCACATTAACATCCTCATTTTCGCTACTCTCATTTTATACTCATGTTTACTCTGTACTGGCCAACATTCAACTCCATATAGCATGGCAGGTGTTACTGTTGTTCTATAAAATTTTTCTTTTAACCTAAGAAGAATTTTGCGATCACACAAAAACCCTAATGCACCGCGTCATTTCCTCCAACCTGCTTGGATCGGGAAAAATAACGAGGTAAATTAATGAGTTCATCAAGGCAGCTGCAATGAATGAGCAATGGAGTAAAATTAATGAGTTCGCTTGACATAGAATAAGTAGTTGAATTCGCGTCTTGATACCGAGGTAAAGAAGAGAATAGGCATGCTCGGCCCAGTATGATCCAGTGATGAGGAGATGCAGAACTTCAAGCAAAAAATCGAATCGCACCGCTAGAAACAACGGATACCTCTCTAATATCTCAGTTAAAAGCACCAGAGTTCAATAAATGATTCTTGCACTGTGATTAATTGACATTGCCGTTGAAATAGTTTGTTATCAAGAAGGGAGGAGATTGTTGGATACGAAAAGAAGCAATGGCTGATCATGAAAAGTGGCAATGGTAGGGATAAGGTACTTATTCTCAAAAGATGTGTTTGATCGGTTGTCCGTGACTAGCACCAAATCATACATTACTTATAACAAATGTTTGAGAACAACCTTCTCTTATTCACTACTCTCTCTTCTTCACAATATATTTCACCTTAAATTGTCAAACATCTACGTGAAAAGACAAATATATACATATATATATATATATATATATGTATATATTTGTCTTTTCACTTAGATGTTTGACAATTTAAGGTGAAATTTTAGGAGAGAATTGAATAATTCTCTTATGACATTGGTGTATATCCTGAAGTTTTTTTTTTTTTTTAAAAAACCCGACAGCAACAATAGCTTGGGCAAATTATACATCAAGGAAAGTGATCATCATCACGAGTCAAAAGCATTAAAAAATATATATAAACTGCCGCTCTATCTTCAACTAATTACTGATGGAATTATCTCAGTAATTTATATTCAGGCAAATAATAACAACTTGGCTGAACCATTCGCTAAGGGACTCTTGAGAGGTTTAGTTAGCAATATCGCCATCAGAATGGATCTTAGACCCTCGAGAGGGTTAGTCTAGTTGTACTACCAAAAGATTGGATGTTAGACCAAATAGACAAGGTATAGTGGAAACCCAAATTTGCAAATCCAACAAAATTTCAAAGTTCAGTGGGTAAAACAAGCTATTGTCTCTTAACAATGATCGAGGTTGGTGCACAAATTTCGTACTCATGAAAAGTTAGGAGGATGAGTGTAAGAAAAGACTCTTAGTAAAGTTCAGGATGTTAGCAAGGCAAGGCTAAGGTAATAAGTTGGGAACTTCACCTATATGAACATAATAAGTGGTGCCGCTTCTAATAAAAGTTGAATGAACTTTTGTAAATATTCATAAATGCAGGAGGAAGTATAAGGCCATAAAAATGCTAATGCATAGGAAGTTTGTAAGGGAATATGTATGTAAATCCAAATGTATAATAATTCGATAAACAAATGGAATCATGGTTCAAAGTCTATCACGGATCATTAGTGGAATTGTTTACACTAATTGAAGGTTCAAATATTAACACATATATTCTTATATATGAGGTTATGTAAACTCGTACAGATAACAAACTAAGTAGGGAATTGTTGAAATATTTTGTTCTCATGAAAAGAAGTGATTGTTGACATGAAAAGCAGTGATGGTTGATAATTAAAAGTGCTAACGGTGGGGATAAATACGTATTCCAAAAGATATTTTGATTGGTTGACTCCGAACAGCACCAAATCATACATTTCTCATAACAACTATTCAAGAACAACAACTAGACATGGCCAAAATGAACCGTGGGCTCGAAACCGGCTTGTTGACCGCTCGGAACTGGCCCTTGACGGGTCGATTCAGGTTCAAGAAATTTCAGAACCGGCCCGGAACCGTCGGCTTTGGGTAGCCATTAAAAAAAAAGAAAAAAGGGAGAGAATCGTCTGAAGTGCCGAAGTGGGATTCAAACCTACGTACTGCCTACTTGAATACGCGTCCTAGGCTGCTCGGCTATCTTCATTTTGACTGCCTATACTGATTAAACAAATTACAAGAAGAGGCACGGGGGAGGGCAAAAAAAAAATCGGTGGGAACCAGCGATTCCTTGAATCGGCTCGAAATCGGGACCGGCCCCTTCGCGCGCCGATTTTGGTTCCACCTTTTTCAGGGCTCGAAACCTGCCCAGCCCATGGCCGTGTCTAACAACAACACCATCCTCTTCACAAGTCTATCTTATTCAAAATATTTTTCTATTCTTTTTCTCTTTTCAAGGTGAAAATTCCAAGAGAGAAATTGAGTAATTGCCAAACTCATTTCTCTATGACTTTGGTGTACATCCTGAGAGGTCAAAAATACACTTTTAGTGTCAAAAGTTGTGCAGGAGATCACTTTGATGCTAAAGTTTCAATCGGATCACTTTAGTGCTAAGTCGAAGAAAAAAGGATCACTTTAGTGCTCTGGCCAAAATTGTCACATGGCATTTTTAATAATTTTTTAATTTTAATTGGCATTTTTTTAAAAAACAAATGAAGTCCATGTTGGTTCCACACCAACTTCAAAATTCACAAAAAAAAACTAATTTAAAATAAATTAAAATAAACTAAAAAATAAGAAAAACCAAAAAAAAAAGGGCTGACAGAGAAGGTTTTTGCAACCCTCCTCGCCGCTGCCCCACCATTGCAGGCCGGTGGGGGTTGTCGAGCTCCGGTCAAGAGCCGGGGTCTGCAAGCCCTTGCCTGAGGCCAGCGAGGGTCGCCGAGCCCCGGCCATTGCTGGCAATGGTGGGGCAACGGTGGCAAGGGTTACAGAAACCCTTGCCGCCTGCATTTCTTTTTTATTTTTTTAAATTTTCTAATTTTTTTAAAATTTTTAGCTTATTTATTAAATTATGTTAAATTCAAAAATTCAAAATTTAAAAATAATGCCACAATAGACCGCTGGTGAGCCGCGTTAGCTGAAAATATTAACTAAAAAGTGTCACGTCAAAATTCCGGCGGAGCAAATCGGACTTGGCACCAAAGTTACCGTTTTTCACATGGCACTAGAGCGATCCGATTAAAACTTTTAGCATTAAAGTAATCTTCGTACACAACTTTTGACACTAAAAGTGTACTTTTTCCTCAGGTGTTATTGTTCTAAACCCGACAACAACAATACTGGAGGGAAATAATGCCTTAAGGATAGTGATCTTTATTTCACATCAAAGAACCATAAACTACTCCTCTATCTTCATCAGCGGCAAAAGGACACTAGAAGTGCTAACAATTTTGTACTTAGTGCAAAAAAATTTCGTCACCTCACTTAAATGTTAAATTAGAGAAAAATGATTACTTGAGTACATGTAGTTTATTATTGATTTCTAACCCTTTTTGACCGCTGACAGTTCCGATGATGATGCTTCGTGAAGTCTCTACTCAATCACCACAATCCAACTCGACCTCGACACATAAGGGTCTGTATGGTAATGTTTCTGTTCCTATGAACACTTTTGGAACAAAAATAGTTTTTTCTATTTATGTTCTCGACAACGATTTTGAGAACAGAAACGTGTTTGGTAACCGCAAAACGATTCTGTTTCTAGAACAAAAAAAAAAAGAAATGTGCTTGATAATTGCAAAAAAAAAATATTCTTAAACTTTTTAATTTAACTAAGGGGCTATATGTATAATAAAATTAAGATGTATTTATCTTTTTAACTTGCCAAATCAAATTAAATCTCGTTAAATTTATTAAATCAAATTAGACCAATATATGTATAAGTAAGTTATGCACAATTTATCAAATTACAATATAGACGAGATCCAACTATAAAAGAAAAAACTCAAAGAGAAGATGAATTGAAATTAGATAACGAGAACGCCAAATATATTTTCTATAGATAGGAAAAATTCAATTATAAGTCACACGTGAAAATTTTCAAGTAGCTAAAAATATTGTTACTTTTAAATGAGAACCCGTAGGAAAATATTAATTGCACTTTGAGTGAAAACTGTGGACTAAAATGAAAAATGTTTGTGTTTTATGGTTCTTTTAGTCCAAATGTGTAATTTTTTTTAACATAAGGACTAAAATTAAATACATGGTATCAAAGTCTCGTGTCATAAATTTAAAAGTAAAACTGTTGGCTCAAATGATTTAAAATGAAATTTTTTAGTCAATTTAGGATTATGCGCAATGAAGAGACATGTGATTTCAAACTAAATTTTTAAAACTTTAACAAGCCAAAATGAAAGGGAATTGAAATAAAGATGTGGACTATTTTTGCTGCATTTTTCTTACCATGAATACAATTTTTTTAAAAAAATTCGGCTATTTTTATAATTAGAATAAATCTGAAAAATATTAAAAATTACGAAAAATATATTTTGTTCAACATTGATTCCTCAAGCTAGGCCAAAGCTTTCAAGATTAATTTTGTAATTTTACGAATTATTTTGATATGTTTAATTAATTTTTTAAAATAAAATGATAAAAAATTATGTGTCAACATCGTACAAGAACAAAAGAGAAGTGAGAGTGTGTTCAAAAATAAAATTATTACCAACTGTTTCTAAAAAAAAATGTTCCAAACATGTTTATAAAAAGTGTTCCAAAAACACAGAAATAAGTTTTTTTTTTTGTTTTTTGTTTCTTCTCCAAAATTGTTTCTATTTCGCAAAAATGTTCCTAGAATATTTTGGGAACACTTTTTTACCATACACATTTTTGTTTCAAAAGTGTTCTATGAACACTTTGGGAACATAAACACTTTTTCTTGAGTGGCCTGCGTATGGATCGTAGCCAGTGAAAGTGTTTCTGTTCCAAGAATGTTTCGAGAACACTTTTGGAATAGAAACGCGTATGGTTAAAAAATACTCTAAAAGTGTCCTGCGGAACAATTTTGTGCCAAGAAACACTTTTCAAAAAAAAAAAACGTGCTTCTGAGTTCTGAAACACTTTTGGAATCACCATCCATCGCCGCCGACATTGCTACCACCCGCCGCTGTCGTCGCTGGTCGCCGGGTTCCGGGCGCCACCGCCCACCAGACGCCGGCGGCGAAAAAAATGTTTTGTTTTACATATCAAACGGGTTTTTTATTCCAAAAATCGTAGCCGAGAACAGAAACACAAAAAAGTATTTCCGTTCAAAAAATGCTCTCCGGAGCAAGAACATTACCATACGCAGGCTTACCATATAGATCCTAAAGTACCAATATTCAGGCACATTAAAGAAAGCAAAAACGAGGGGGGAAGACAAACGGGACAAACACTTTCTACGATAACAGAGATACGCTGAATTTTAGTAGAAACATTTTTCCACATATCCATTGCATGTAGCGTAAGTGATGCATAGACTAAAGATTTTCAATTTTGCAACTTGCAAGCACTTGATAGGAACGGGACGATTGGCATCCAAATCGTTCACTAATAGTTTAGCGGACGACAACTCCACCGGCCCACCAGAAGTTGCGGCGACTCCACCACCAGCATTAGCAGAAACGGTGGTTGCCGTCATTGGCGGCAGCGGCATTGGCGGCAGCTCCCGACTCATCCTTCTTTTTCCGACCTCCAAAGCACAAGCAACCCATGACTAGTTACTATGCATTGCAATCACCCAAGCTACAAGGGCGGACCCTCTCCCTCTCTGAATCGCTCAAGCTCAACTTTCACGGGAATTTATAGGAATCGACTCCCTCTTTCACAAAGAAGTGATGAAGTTTGATGGGATTTGAATCAACGGTACGAGTAAGTAATTGCTTCTTTTTAGCCTTTTTCTTTTTAGGTTTTTTTACCTTTCAATTTTTCTTAATGCCAACTGGCATCCTCCGACGAGCCACGAAGATGCCATGGGAGATTTTTAGCAAAGTTCCCCGGAATTAGCATTCAAATAATCATTTTACAAAAGAAAAATTACTACTTAAGTGATAAAAAAAAATTGACACCAAAGTAAACTCGATACAAAAACTTTGGCAATTTTGATGTCCTTCTACCTATTAATAGCAAACTTACTTTCACACACTTAACATCAAAATCCAAACTAAAATTAGGAATTATCAAATAACCAAGTCGAGAGTACAAAGTAAATAAACCTAATTTAGCCAATAGAATTTTCACTTACCTTGAATAAAGATTTGGACAACTCGATGCCTTAACCACCTTCAAGGCAAAAAAAAAAAGAAAAAAGAAAAAAAAAGAAACATTAACAACTCCCAATCATTCGATAAAAGAGAATAGAGCCTACAATTTCACCTCGCAAGCTATTGAAAGATAGAATTTTTTAAGTCTTGACAACACAAGAACGGAGTCTTTTACTTTTACTCAAAAAATTGGAGAACGAAAAAATAGAGGAGAGAGCTGCTTCTTGGTCAAGTAAATGAACGAGTCATCAAGGTTAAAATACATGATGTAACGCATGATATCCTCACTAGACTTGATTTCAATTTCATAAACTGAGGACGTGATTCGGAGCATATTAGCTCCTTTCTACAACTAAATATATCGAAAGGAAAAAAAAAAATTCGATTACCATCGCTCCGAATAATCAACCCAATAGCGAATATTTCATCAATTTAATCCTTATCGAAACACTCTCCGAAAATTACGGGCGCAGGAAATACAATTCAGACCTACCTCTGCTACAGCGTTAATAATCAGTATTCCCTCTTAGGACATCTATCGTCCTCAAAACTCCTAGATATAAATTGATACGTGAATTTTTTCGAATGTCACAGCTCGTGGCAATTGCAGGCTTGGCCTTGCATACGGACATTTCGGCCCTTTGCACGGCCTGAACAGCCTTTTTCGTTTGTGCCTTTGTGTAAACGTGTTTAAGCTTCGTGCAAGGATTCGAACAATCAATTTATGGCGATTCGCTTGCGAAGTGTTAGAGCGCCCTCCATTTGGATGCTCCGTTCTTAATGATCAATACAATTGATCGTTAGAGGCGAAACTTTCTCAGAATAACATCTCACTTTTGGGTCACAATGAATACCGGGGATCACGTGGGAATTGATTATATAATTGTTCTTTGGTGAACATTATACTAACCGTTTATTTTGGATCACATTGAATAAATATTAATTCATTTAAAATAATTATAGCACTTACTCTTTTAAGAATTTGTGGCTCAGAGCATGCTGTTATTCTCACGGCCACCAAAAAAACTATTATTACTGTAAAATCCAAATTACGTTGATGTTCGGATATCAAAGTGATAACTACAGTAACTAGAGTGATTGCATTTTGCGTGCTTAACTTTTCATTATGACATTAATAAAATATGTGCTCGACTTTTCATGATTAAAACAAGCTACAATATATCATAATATATTGAGAGCATTAGACTCATCATTGACAATTAAAAGGTGATAATCATTATATTCCGCATGCTTTTTTTATTTTTATTTTTCTGGATTATTTAGAATTTATGATTCTATTCATTTTATTCCTCGTTGAAGGAATAAACGGAGAGATTTGATTGTATCAACTTGATAAGTTTTAGAACTTGATAAGTTTTAGAACTTGATTGCACTTTTTACAAGTTTTAAGACTTAATTGCATATTAGTGACAAATTTTAGGACTTTTGGTGCACTTATCCCAACAAAAATTAATGAAAAATTTTCAAAAAGAGGCTCGAAATGGCCTCATTTTCTCAAATAAGGTTTTAGAGTGAACATCGTTTTAAATAAAGGTATGAAGTGCTCAAATTATTTCAAAAAAGTCTATTCGAAGGGTATTTTTGTCTTTTAATCTTTTGCCCTTTTCTTTTCTTCTTTTTTTCCTCCCAACCCTCCCTTCCTGCTCATCATATCCCCAGCACGTCTTCTTCATGGCAGCGAAAGACCTGCACCAAATAAGCTCATTGCCCACTGCCACTACTACTAACTCCCCAAGTTCACCGCTCCTTCGATCTCCCGCCCAGCACCCATCTTCCCCCTTAGCCCGGCAGCCCGCTCCTCTTCCTCCTCCCGCGGCAGGAGCCCAGCCGCGGGCTCTCCCATCTTGTCACTGGAGAGCCTGGCCGTGGTGCCGCAGCACGCAGGGGAAAGATGGTGGTGGAGCAGGTGGGGACGTTCAACGAGCCATGGTCTTCAAGCTCACCATCCATCCCGTGCTGCAGAGCTCGCTCTAGGCCTCGCACTAACAAAATGGCATTACTCTTTGGGGGGTGGAGGTGGGTGGAATGCTTTATCTCTCGCACTAACAAAACGGCATTACTCTTTGGGGGTGGGGTGGGTGGAATGCTTTATCTCTTCTTACTTCATTATAGACATAGCCCACTCCAATAACTCCAGCAAGAAGGTAGAACGATACCACTACTCCTCCGGTGATTGCTACCCTTGTTCTCTCTACAGAATTAGAGAAGTCAGTACTTGAGCTTCTGCCAAATTTCACCTGAATGATAAAATCGCTAGAAGGAAAATCCTCAAAGCTAGTCATATCAGCTTTCACTCGACACCATGAGCGACCTTCGTTACAGGGCATCAGATCATTTACAAAGCAACAGGCAATCAACATTCCAGAAACTCCTCCAATTTAAAGTAGAAAGATATCATCGTGAAGTAAGATATAACTTGTGAAAATGCATCCATCCAATAGAATTGCATAAATTAAAGTAATCTTAGTTCCACATAGGCCTAATTTCTTGTGTAGAAACTACGATTCTACTTCCTCTGCGCTTCATGGATCTTGTCTTCAACGAAGAAGGAACTTGATGAATTCCATCTCATGGGTAGCAGGCACTTGAATAGGTTGTAGTTGTTGGAGTCGGTGGCGATGGCTGTGGGCAACAAGTCGATGCGGGTCTTCATTGTCTGGCTCAGCCTGGCACAGGCATCCCACCTCAATCAGGCCGGCCTCACGGGCGACAGGGACTTGAATAGGTTGTAGTTGTTGGAGTCGGTGGCGATGGTGATGGCAGTGGTCAACGAGACGACGCGGGTCTTTCGGTGCCATGAAGACGTGTTGGGGATGGTGATGAATAGGAGGGAAGGGAGGAGAAAAAAGAAAAATAGAAAAGAAAAGGCAAAAAGATTAAAAGACAAAAATGACCTTCGAATAGGCTATTTTTTGAAATAATTATGTCCTCGTTTGAGAAACGGGGCTACTTCGGGCTTTTTTTGAAAATTTCTCAAAATTAATAGTTGTAGCAAAGGCCCAGCGGGCCTTCGCCCCTCCCAGTTCGGCTTTCACTAAGAAGAGCCAACCATGTCTGTCCGACGAGCCAACGATGATGGCGAAGCGCCTCCGTCTCGCTCCGCCCGCCAAGACCCCGACCGCCATCTCTCTCCTCCTTTCCTCCTCTCTCTGCACAGGCCCTTCCCCGTCCACCTCCGAGCCTGCTCAAGATGTTGGCTCCCGAGACCGGGAACGCCACGAGCAAGTCCGCAGGATCCGACTTCTCCTGCAACAGGGTCGCACCGAGACTGCTCGGAGGCAAATCAAGTCCCTCGTCCTTTCCGAGAAGCTCTTCTCCTCGCCTTCGGACATATTCACTCTCTTCTCTCTCTCCTGCCCTCTCCTCAAGGGCAGCTTCTCCGACATGCTTTTGTCGGTCTATGCCGATTCCAGGCTGACCCGCGAAGCTTCCGAGGTTTATTCATTGATGAAAGGGGACGGTTTGTTTCCTAGTCTCGGTTCTTTCAACCTTTTGCTCGAGTCTTTGGTGGCGAGTAAGCGGTTCGATGAGGCGCTTGGTTTCTTCGGGGAGATATTCGGGTCTGATGTGAGGCCGGACAGGTTTACGTTTGCGAAAGCCATTCAGGCTGCCGCGAAATTGGGGGACTCGAGTAGGGGTTTCGAGTTGATGGACGAGATGAAGAGGAGAGGGATTAATCCGAATGCGTTTATCTATAATCTGATGATCGGTGCGCTTTGCAAAGAGAAGAGGGTTATGGATGCACAGAAGCTGTTTGATGAAATGTCTAAGAAAAATGTGGCTGCCACCGTGGTTACTTATAACTCGTTGATTGATGGGTATTGTAAGATGGGGGATATGGAGAAGGCGTTTGACCTGAGGGAGAGGATGTACAGGGAGAATGTGCAGCCGAATCTCATCACTTTCAATTCGTTGCTTTATGGCCTGTGCCGAGCACAGAAGATGGAGGAGGCAAAGAGAGTGATGGATGAGATGGAAGCTCGTGGCCTTGTGGCCGATGGTTTCACATACAGCATTCTTTTCGATGGGCATCTTAGGTCCGGCGATACGGATGCGTCATTGGACCTTTGTGAAGAAGTCATGGGGAAAGGTGTTAAAATGAATATGTACACTTGTAGCATCCTGTTGAATGCTTTGTGCAAAGCAGGGAAGTTGGAGAAGGCTGTGGAGATTTTGGACAAGTTGATCGCAGATGGACTTGATCCAGATGTTGCTGTATATAACACACTTGTGAGCGGATATTGTCAGAGAAACGATCTGGATGGAGCCATTTCAATGATCGAACGAATGGAAGTTGCTGGGGTGAAGCCAAATTCTGTTAGCTTCAATTGCTTGATCAGCAAGTTCTGCGACCTGAAGAAGATGGAGATGGCGGAGTATTGGGCCCAGAAGATGTCGGAGAAAGGAGTTTCAGCAAATGTGGAGACATTTAACATTTTGATTGATGGCTACGGACGCATGTGCCATTTTGATAGGTGCTTTCAGGTTCTAGAACAAATGGAAAACAATGGTTTAAAGCCAAATGTTGTGAGCTATGGGTCTCTAATACATTGTCTATGCAATGATGGTAAGCTCATTGAGGCTGAATGTGTCTGTGGGGATATGGTAGCTCGAGGGATATTGCCAAATGCGCATATATTCAATATGCTAATTGACAGCAGTTGCACTGCTGGAAAGATGAATACTGCCTTCACTTTCTTTCAAGAGATGCTGAAAAGTGAGATTGCTCCAACAGTTGTTACATATAATGCTCTGATTAATGGGTTATGCAAAAATGGGAAGCCAACGGAAGCGGAGAACTTGATTCCCCGGATGACAAGTAATGGCTATGCTCCTGATGTTATCACATACAACTCTCTGATCTCAGGATATTCTGGTATGGGGAACTCCCAAAAGTGTCTCGAGTTATATGAGAAAATGAAAGTTTTGGGAATTAGGCCCACTTTAAAAACATACCATCCATTAATTAGTGGATGCGGCAAAGAAGGAACAATTGTTGTGGATAGACTACTTGAGGAAATGTCGGAGATGAATTTGGCTCCTGATAGATTGGTATGTAATGAAGTCATTCGATGTTATGTGGAGCATGGAGACGTTCAGAGGGCATTTGCTGTGTACCAGGATATGTTAGATCGAGGACTTCAGCCCGACAAAATGACTTTCAATAACTTGATTAGGGGGCGGTTCAAAGAAGGAACTTTGTCTTCAGTGAATGATCTTGTTGATTGCATGAAGGCCAATAACTTGTCTCCTAAAGCAGATACTTACCACATACTGGTAAAGGGATATTGTGATCACAAAAATTTTGTTGGGGCATATGGTTGGTATAGAGAAATGAACGAGAATGGTTTCTTGTTGAATGACTCTTCATGCCATGAGCTCGTTGCCGGCCTCAAACAAGAGGGGAACTTACAAGAATCCCAGATAGTTTGCTCAGAAATGAGCAATCCGAGTGCTGGTAGTGATGAAAAACTCTGCCTGGTTGCAAAGATGTAGTCAACAAAGCAGGTCAGACAATTTACGTCAACACAGATTGGCCTCAAGTTTGAAATGCATCAAGTTGTCTGCCTCAACCTTGTCTTTGGATAAATCTGCGAATCATGGTGGCTTTAATTCTGTAAATGCGTAGGTTGTGTTTTCTGCCGTGTATTTTATTTATAAGAACAGCTGGACTTTCCAGCATAAACTCACTAGCTTCCCTTTGATATCGAAGTAAAGGAAACCTAAAGAAATTCAAGAGCGAACGAAGATTCGCTTCAGTTGGCTCCCTGCCAGTCTCATGGTCCATATTGCTCTATTGCTAGCAGGTCACTCCGTTTAATGGTTTTCTGGATTCTGTTCGTAATTGTCGTCATACCTCCGGGCAAAACCGACCATCTGGCTTTTAGAATCTGCAAGGGTGAACGAATTGATCATCACCGAGAAACTCAGAGATGTGCTCAGCCAAGAAAGTACCAAAAAAGCCTAGATTCAGGTTTGGATATCGGTGGGCAATAGGACTGGGCTTTGAACTGTTGAACGATTGAGTCCATTAGTGGATTTGAATTCTGTAAATGCATAACTGTAGTCTTCTATGATTTACTCAGAAAAGTGGAATTCAACCGTGCCCACAGGGTTGTCCCAGGAGGAATTCAACTGTGCTCTGGTAGAGCGAGCAACCCAATGGCTCGGACATGCAGTTTCACCTTGCTCTTGGCAAATTTTTGCACCGTGAAGAGGCCGAAAGAATAACCTCACATTCGCCATGAAAATAGGCTGCTCACTTTGCCAGTCGAGCTGGTTAAAGACCGGTGAGATCGTTTCGATGTCGATGCACAATGGAAAGCTGATCGATGATCACAAGGACAGGCCAGAGAGAGAAGACTACCAAAACTACTGGTACTGCTGGAGCGCATGTTAAACTGCATTGCACTGGTTATAGGTGCAGAAACTGAAACCGGCCTTTGTAAATGCGCCAACCGTCGTCGACGGCAACAAACATGAAATTGGGGAGGATCACACACAGATTTCTGCTTAGCTCGAAGACTTGCGACGTTTTAAACCTGATGGATATGGAGGACTCTAGGCTTTAAGTTCCACCATTCTTCTCTCTTTTATTGCTGCTGCGCAGACAGAACCGGCCCTATCGAACAACCAATTCAACCACCAACCAACCTACCTATGTACGCGGTCCTAATATGTTTTGCCTGGAACCAAACCTTGCATCACCAACTAATTCCCGTTACGAGTTGATTTCGGGTCCAACCGGAAGCCTACCTTCAAGGCCATTGCCAAGATCACAGAGCCAAGGTGTTAGGAACTAAACACAGAAACTCTTTCAGGGTCTGCCCAACAAGAAGCAGACTATCCATAACCATGAACTGTAATTTGCAGTGTGATTCCCAGCATGTAGAACAACCAAACAACCCCACTAAGAAGAGAGAAAACGGCAAAATCTTGAAATTCCCCAAGGGAAAATCCCTGTTCAAGTGTCTGCATTAAACCGCGGTTCCAATTCCATCTCAATTTATTAGGCACAAGTCGGAACTAGAACTCTATCAAACTCAGAGCCCAGCGAGAAACTCAACACCAGCCAACAACAGCCAAAAAAACTCAAAAGGAAAACTTGAAAACATCTACAGGACTTTGAGCATATCCTCGGCACCACTGAAGGTGAAGGCCCCACCTTCCTCCAGATTGAGCACCTTCACGACGCCGTCCTCCGCGAGCAGCGCATACCGCCGCGACCGCACCCCGAGCCCCACCGGCTGGTCGCTCAGGTCGAGCTCGCACCCGATCGCCCTCGTGAAATCCCCGTTCCCATCCGACAGCAGCATGACCGCGTCGCCTATCCCCAGGTTCTCCTTCCACGCCCGCATCACGAAGGCGTCGTTCACCGAGATGCACGCGATGGTGTCCACGCCCTTCGCCTTCAGCTCCCCCGCCTTCTCCACGAACCCCGGAAGGTGCTTCTGCGAGCACGTCGGGGTGAAGGCCCCCGGAACGGCGAAGAGGATCGACTTCTTCCCGGCGGTGAGGGCGGAGACCGTGGTGGTCTGGAGCTCGCCGGCGGGGTCGAAGTAGGAGAGGGTGGCGTCCGGCAGCTTGTCGCCCACGGATATGGCGGCCCGGGTGGGGGTGGCGGCGGTGGAGAGGCGGAGGGGCTTGCCGGGGCGAAGGAGCCGGCGGGGGGTGGCGAGGGAGGAGCGGCCGGGGGCGGCGAGGGAGGAGAAGGATAGGGATTTTGGAGGGAAAAGGGAGGAGGCGGCTGCGGTGGTTGTGGGGGTGGTGAGGAGTCTGGAGATGGAGAGAGAAGCTGCCATTGCTGCTGGAGAGAGAGAAAGAGGGGCTGCGACTGCGAGTTCGTGGGAAGGGACTGGGCGACGGAGATATGGTACATTATTTTGCTCTAAAATTTCAAAAAAAAAAAATTCCTGTTTTCATTTACAATTTTTCTTTTTTATTTAGGCGGAGAGAACAATGGGGAGCGGGATGGAGAGATCTGTACAGAAGGGACACGTGGGCCTCTCTTGGGGCTTTGCTGCGGACACCTCTCTTTTTGCGTTGCCTGGGCTCTTCCGAAGCCAAGCCTTGGTCGCCGGTTGTCGGCAGTTCGGAATCAGATATTCTTCCCGAAGATTCCACCTCCTTTCTTTTCCTTTTTTATTTTCATTTTTTTATTAGTGATTGACCGATATCTAATGTGATCTCTTGAATGTATTGATCGTGATTCATAAATTTTTAACCCACAACTTCGTATTTGAACCTTTGTTGCATATTCAATTTAATTTTTTTTTTAAACTTTCGTTGCATATTCAACTTCGTAAATATTCAATGTTATTTTTTCATTTATTAACGCTCAGGACGATATTAAGTATTTTTATACAAGTTTATGAGTCATATTAAATAAATTAAAAATTGAAGGGTGATATTATGCATTGGGCTTCAGTTCAGATATCTCATTAAAGTTGCTATTTTCTCTTTTTAAAATTTTCCTTTTTTTTATTATTTCATTTCCCCCCACGTAACGTATGGCTCTTCTGCCTCCTGTGCTTTTCGATGCCACCAAAGGTCCTGATATCTTATCATCCGTCGAAACCTTGTTCGGCTGATGCATGCCACGTATTGAAAATTCCAACCATTTTATTATCTTTTTGGTCAGAGAAAATTCCAACCCGTTGCGGGACAGACGTTAGCAATGTCAAGCCAAATATCTATCCTTGAGAAAATATTTCGTTGGCTAGTAATCAACAACACGTCATCAGTCCACGTGGGCACATGTGCTCCATTCAAAAGGCGACAAGTGTCCTATGACATGGAACAGCTGCAAAGTTTTTTTTTTTTTTTAAAAAAAAGACAGATGCTTTCTTTTTCTCTCTCCTTGGCTGGCAGACCCAAAAAGGACAAGCAACTACAAAAATCCTGCTCCGGCTCCATCCCAAGAGAGGGCCATCTTCGCTCGCATTCGCCCTTTCGAATCCGGAGCATCAAATTATCATATCAATGCCGCTGAGCAATTATCAAGTGCATTGGGAGCACGTGGTGCTCGGCGCACGTGATCCGTTAGTTTATACGGATTCTAACGTGTGATGTGACCAAACAAAGTCAACGAATCACATGCACTGGTCATCCCCGCTAAAATGAACAAGAGAAAAGTACGACAGAAAATTATTACTCATTCGGGGAACTTGTGGTTAACTCTTGTTTTCGTTGCGTTCATCACACGAGCTGACGTAATTTGACATCGAGTTTCGAATATGATGCGGAAATTTGATACATTCTCTTAAGAAACATCGCTAGAACTAAAATCGTGTCTTAAGTTCCAATCCGTTAGCATATCTAATTCGACACATCTTTTGCTCAAAGGTCAATGAATATGGATTAACTGGGGTATATTACATACTTCACACCTCATCAATTCTTCGATGCAAAACTTTTTTACATGACTCTACACCTTGTTTTTCTTGACATGAGATGTGGACATAAGCATGCTTTTTTTTTTTTATAACATCCAGATCTCGAATAAGATTGGAAAAGGCTTTTTTGATCAATTCATTAATAAGACCCTTGTGTGGATACTCAAGTGCTACTATTGTCCGTGTGGCATATATACATATAATGACAAGTTCCCCATGAACTTTGGCTTAATACACATTATGATCCTTAAATTTTAATTCAATATATAATATGATCGGTCAATTTTTAATTTTTTCAATGTGATCTATGAAGCTTTTAATACATATTCAATGCAGTCCACGGACTATATAAAATATTCCATGTCATCCTTCCATTGGTAAAAGTATGCTTTTAGTGCGAAAATTTGTGTACGAAGATCACTTTGATATCAAAAGTTTCAATCGGAACACTTTATTGTCAATTCGGAGAAAAACATGATTACTTTAATGTCTCCTACCAAAAATTCCAGCCAAAATTGTCACATGGTATTTTTAATTTTAATTGACATTTAAAAAAAAAATGAAGTCCACTTTGGTTCCATGTGGATTCAAAATAATAATAACAATAATAATCAAAACTAACATAAAATTTTTAAAATAAAAAAATTATTTAACTTTATCGAACATGTGCCCAAAAGTGCAGGGATCACATTGAACAAATTAAAAATCCATTAATCACATTGTATATTAAGCTAAAGTTCGGGGATATTGAGTTAATTTTTAAGAACCAATTGTGTCATTTTCCAATCGGAATTTTAATCAACAGGAAGAAAAAAAAAAACACTGGCCCCTAGATTCTTATCTACTTCATTTTTTTTATTATTATTTTTTTAAAAACTCGAAGCATGGATGCATAGTTTCAACTACCTAGAGATCTATGGATCACCTAATAAAATCTGACCAACCGATTAAGTCTGGACCTTAACTTGTGCATTTGGTCTGAACTAAGGGGATGATCTCTAGTTTTTGAGCTGTACTCTCCGAAAACTTATTTAGCGGAGAGATTGGCACGGTGAATTTATCCACTTGACATCAAACTTATTTGCTTCCAAAGAAGCTCAATCACAACTTAATAAGACAAGTGCAGAACAAAACAAGGAAGAAGAGAAACAATTGAGGACACAATTATACAAATGCTACTCACAACAAACAATTTCACTCGACATTCTTTTTTCCCCTCTGGTCGAATTCGCGCAGAAGTCGAACCGAAGCTGCCTTCCCCTTTTATCTTCTCTGAGGCCGTGTAACGTTGTCACAGCAAAACAAACTCTCTTTTACAACTTCTTTTCTTCTTATACCATCGTCTCTGTGTTCTTGTTTCTAACCCGTGTTTGTATTTACAAAGAGGGCAGGTAGCTTTCTTGAACTGGAAGAATGACATTTAATACTTTGTATTACCTTTATGGAAAGCTGAAATTGCAGGGAAATGTGTGTGGCAAACCACATTTTTTGTAGTTTGTTTTTGAAGTTCTGGTGACAGAATGTGCGGGGACAGATTGGCGGCTTCTGTGCCCTGATTTGTTCTATGAATGAGGAACGAAGGTGCCAATGTACCCAAATCCCATGATGAAGAAGGCCATGGCTTGCGCAAAAAGGTAAATAAAGTAGTGATTCTTCCCGAAGGCCATGTCATAGCAGCCGCAAAAGAAGAGGTAGGCTCCGACACCGAGCTCCAGCAGATGTAACCTGCCAAAGCATATAATATGAAATGAGAATGGCGGGCACAAAATCTTGTGTCATCTCTTCATCGGTGCTGTCCAGGGGATGAGAAAGTGTGTACCTATCTCCGAATCTGAATCTAGGCTTTTTGGGCACCTTGTTAGACGCTTTAACTTTGAGCGCATCCCCGAGTTTCTCGGTGACAATCCATTCATTCACCCTCCCTGCTTCTAAGAGGCCGATGAAGGTTGCTTTTGTTCGGTGGAACGACATTACATTCTCGAACAGGATCCAAAAAACCATCAAATGGAGTGACCTGTGAGAAATATAAACCACATGGGTCGTGAGACCGACATGGAGCCAACTGAAGCCGATCTTTGGTGGCTCCATTACATGCATTTCCAAGAAAAAGCTAAAATTCTTATAACTTAGAAAACGATATCACCTCAGTGTCAAAAGACATTGTAGACGTTTTTATCTGCGTGATATGTCATAACTGGTCTCAGAAAAACAACAAGAAAGAGGAAAGAGAGGTAATACCTAGGAGTACCGACGGCATTAAGAAGAGTAATAATGGAAGGAACATAAACTGCACCCCACTTGGGAACGGTGACTTCGGGAACCAAAACGGTTGCCGGCAACACAACGCAGTAGAAGACAAAGGTGACGATGTGCGCTACGATCTTTCTAACCAGAAAGAAACTGTAAATCACATGCACCTTTTTCCATAGAGTGACCTTCTGCAGCAGACATTTCGAGAAACATGTGAGCTAATGAATTAAATTTCACAAGTTTCGTCACATGTCTGTAATATGATATCTTCATGATTTTCCACAAGCATAGGGGGATAAAAAACTTGCCTTATTGCGAATGATTTCGAGGGCCATCTTCTTGAAAAGATTCGCGGGACCGCACGACCACCGGTGTTGCTGATAGCGGTAAGCCTTGAAGGTACTAGGCAGCTCATTTTTCACCTATATAGGAAAGACAGTGGAATCCCATGAAGATGCTTGGTTTAGCAAACAGAAGAAACAACAACACGTGACTGAAAGAGCATGTAGGGGACAGATTGTGCATTGAAATCTTCTCGATTTGCTTCGGACAGCAAGCATAAATGCCACACAGGACAAGAAGACAAGCGATTGTTTTTTAGCATGCGGAGGATAAACTCAATAGCGGGATGCTCTGAATATTATTTAGCATGCGCAATGCTTCAATGCATGGATATGAGCATTAAATGAACAACTCAGACAGCGTATAAGGGTTATATGTATGGTTACAAAGAAATGATTTTGTGCGATTTATCTAATCACGCGAGTTATGACACGAATTATGAAATTATATTAGAATAATGTGTAATGATATCTCCAACATCCCTTTAAACTCAATGTGCGTCACACACTTGAAATTACTGAGTATCCCCTAGTTTTGATATCAATTTTTTTTTCGTGAAAGATATCAAATTATCAAAGAGGAAAATTGCTAGTAGAAACCAGAAACCTTGTTTTAATGGCGAACTCTGTGCTTTATTTATTTGCGTATTGTTAGGGTTTACCACATCGGTTGTGGAAGGGGCAGGTGGTCGGTTTTGGAAGGGGCAGGTGGTCGGTTTATAAGTATGAGGGAAGTCTCAACCTTTGACTTTTGGGTTAAGAGAGTCCCAAAACCACCCAACACTGGTATCAGAGCCCAGGTTACCAACAAGTTTGGATCCAACAGTCACTCGGGAGAGATACAGATTGTCGCGGCTTCCGACCAATGGGCCGATGTATGAGGGAGAGATTATTGAGATTGTCCCACATCGATTATGGAAATGGCTGATGGTCAGTTTAAGTTTTTGAGTGAATGCGGGTCCAACTGAATATATTAACGAATTCTGACTTGGACTTTGTGACGTCTTGGAAATTCAAACCTTTGTAAGCGCCGGAAGTCGATTAAATGATATGAATTTATAATCATAGTCGACGTCTATTTTTGGACTATATGGACGAAGAGACGAAAACTTGGATGAATTCCAAACTTTAGGTTATTTCGAAATTGATCCGCGGTGTTTTTTGAATTGCCGTTTTTGCAATCGAGCCTAACCCCGACCGAGCTTGGCTAGTGAAATTATCGAAATTACCCTTCGTTCAATATACCAAAAAATTTCGTTCAGTCGCGGCACGCCAAAATTACCATTTTACCGCCACAATTATTTATACACAAAAGACAAAAAAATTTAATTGTGGCAAAAAAAGTCTTGCCATGGCCCACCCTCTCTCTGCCCAATACCACATCGCTTCTTCCTTCCGTCTGCTTTTTTCTTCTTCATTTTGTTCTTCTTCTCCTTCGTTGTTCTTGGCCGACGACGACTCCCCCTTGAACCGATTCAATCCTCCTCTTCCGCCGTCGTTTTTCGCGACCAACACCTCACCATCGGCAGCCACCATCCTCAGGCACTCCCCGCCGCCGCCTTGACCCGAGCTGAGCCGCCGCCACCGTCGATCAGCCGAGGAGAAGCCGCGGCCGAACCTACTCTGTTTTCTGGTCAGGGAACCCGAGAACTTCTCGGCCTCCTCCAGCCGCCACGGCCGCCACCGACGCCGACCACCGGCCCCCAGCTGACCCCCGACTCCCCCTCGACCGATCCGACCCCTCCCCACAGGCCGTCCGACGCCGGAGCCGCCGGAACCGAGCCCCGAAGTTTCGATGCCCTATTTTGGGCCCGGTTTAGACCGATCTTAGATCCGGCCACCACGGCCGCCACTGTGCCTCACCGCCACCGCCAGACGACTCCCCTGAGTCCCTTCTACTACCACCCAGCTCACCTCCGCCAGCCGCCGCTCGTGACGACCGGAATCGGCCGTCGACCGAAACCCCTATTTCTGCGCCGAACAGGGCAGCCACTGATCGTGATTGTTCGCCGCCGCCGGCCGCCTCCCGCCGCCGTCCACCTGTCCCGGTTGACCCTCACTGATCCCTGGGTGAGCCCCCGACCCTTGGCCTGCCTTGTCCCGGCCCGTGTCGCCGGAAACGGCTAAAACAGTAGGGTTCACCGGTTGAGTTTATTGTTTCTCACTGTTTCAGGTCGCCGCTCGCCAAAGCTCCGTCGCTGGCCGCCGCTCATCGGAGCTCCGCCGCCGGCCACTGTTCCGGCGACCTCGCCGGACTTCCTCGGGGTCTCGCCGAAGTTTGAGCTCGGGCTGCCGCGCAATAAACCCTAGTTTTGTCGCCGCCGCTCGAGCTAACTCATATTGTGAGTTGACCTTAAACCTTGATTAGGGCGCTAATTGTGTTTAGGACTAGATTTATTTATTTATTTATTTATATAAAAAAAATTGATCGGGACTGGTTTAGATAGAAACAATGGTTAGGATAAATGGCCAATCGATTATTTATTTGTGGCTAATTGTGGTAATTTATTAAGTAATTGATTGATTGTGTTTGTTACGAGCGAGCGATAGGTTAGAGACGAGCGAGCGATTGATTGCTATCATTCGACTGAGAATTAAGATTGATAATATGAATTGAGCTCGAAATTGCCGAGTTGAGTTGATTGCTCGCCAGTGCGTGAATTGCTTTACTGGTCTGGTTGCCTGGCTGAAATGTTCGATTGGAAGTCTTGTGGGCCTTGGGGCCGAGTTGAGTATATTTCCTTATGGATTTTGGCATTAATCAAAGATAAACAATGAGTTGATTGCTTAATGCAATTTGTGTGGTCATTTAAAGGATCAATGACGTTACCTGGCAAGTTCACATTGTACCATGGGTACTCTTGCCGTACGGATTGTATGGAAATTTGCAACTTGTTAGAAGCACGATAATCCATGTCCCGTGCCAGTCGTACGGTTTTAAGGGATTATTGGATGACAGTCGCAGCTTGTGATGGACCAAAGCTCCTTTTTAAGGAATGCCTACTTGCAATGCTGTGCCGGGTGCACTGGATACATCGCCTGTAGTAGCCGTCACTAAGAGGGTAAAGTGGACGTAACCTGGTCCTACCAGAAGAGTGCGAGATCGCACTATTGATGTTTCTATCACGCCAATCGCGTGGGTCATTGTTTAATAATGAACTTGTGTGATGTCTTCTGTACGCCTGTATGGTTGTACTTCTGTTGGTTGTTGATTTGAAAGATTTATTTTGATTGATATATATCTGTTGATATCTTGTGACTTATTGTGGTACTTAGGATATCCTGTGCGAATCAGTGTCCTAATCGAGATTAAGCTTGATTCACTGAGATTAAATTCTCATCCCGTCGTGGGATAACTTTTCAGGTCCAAGATAATAGAAAGACCGGTGCGATTTGGTACCCCCACCCACTCATCACACGATGTCAGTCTTCACCCGGTGCTAGGCACGGACCAGATGTGAGAACGCTACATCACGACGATATGGGTCGATGAAGGGATGCCATAGCTGGTGGCACACCTCTTCAAGGCCTAGTATCTTCGCGATGGGGCGGATCTTTTTGGTCCGCTTAGAGGATTTGAGGGGCCACCTCTTCAGGGGGTCCGTAATATCCCCGCTTGGGACCCGATGGATATCGATACGCCTGATGGGGAAGTGGTGGACCCCGCACCCGGTATACAGCCTGAGCAGTCAGTAGCCCCCTCTGTGCATTCTAGCCAGAGTTCCTGTGACGACCCGAATGACCCGGCTCCCCCGGTCGGTTATGACGATCCGGATGTCGAGTTTACCCAGTAGAGGGTTAGCTTTCTTTTGTGGTCAGGGAACTGGTGATTTTTTTTTGGGGTACTGTTTTGGAGTAGATGAGAGTTAACCTTACTTGACTCTTGTATCTTTTTGTGAGTCCTAGAAGGCCGCCCCGAAGCTTGGGGTTGTAATTATCAGCTGATGGCTCTGTAAGGTTATAGATCATCTATTTTCATTGGTTTATTTTAGTGTTGTGTATATGGCTTTTCTTCCTATCTATTCCATGTGATTCTATTGGATGAAAGATTGTACGTTCCGCATGCGCAGTATATTCTTAGGTCGATAGCAGTTGCCTAGAACGCTATCTTTTATGACCTAGTGGCGATTTGGCAAGCGATGTCGCGGGTTCGAGAGTCGGGACGTGACAGACTTCCTCTTGGCGATTTCCTAAGGAGAAAGTATCGAATTTCTACTGCGCGCTCCCATCAATGATATCAGAGCCAATGGTTGATTGGTAGGCCTTTAATTATATTTCAGTTGCTATCTTAAGAAGAAATCTGGTGACCAACACAGTTTCCGGGCTGGTGGACGTTGTAATGCAGCAATGTGGACCCGATGGGCGTTGAAGCAGATTTAAGTTGAGATAAGTAGTTAATATATTCAAGTTGGCCTATAACTCATTGACTTAAGCTTTTGAGTGAAGGTGAGTTCAACTGTATATATTGTCCAGGTTAAAGTCTGGACCTAACAGTCACACGAGAGAGATATGAGTTGTCGCTCTCTCCGACCCATTACCCAATGTGTGAGGAGGAGATTGTTTGAATTGTCTCAAATCAGTTGTGAAGGGGCTGGTGGTCGGTTTATAAGTGTAAGGGAAAGTCTCAACCTTTGAGTTAGTTTTTGGGTTGAAAGAGGCCCAAGACCACCCAACACTGGTATCAGAGCCCAGGTTATCAACAAGTCTGTACTTAACTGTCACTCGAGAGTGATACGGCTTGTCACGTCTTCCGACCCATGGCTCGATGTGTGAGGGGGAGATTTTTGGGGTTGTCCCACATCGGTTGTGGAAGGGCTAGTGGTCCGTTATAAGTGTGAAGTAAAACCTCAACCTTTAAGGTAGTTTTTGGGTTAAGAGAGTCCCAAAACCCCCCAACACGTGTGTGGTCAAAATGGAGAACCCTGTCTGATTATTTGTTATATTGGATTTTTTTGGTTTAAAATACTTTGAATGTTAATTTCCTAAAAAATATATATGTATTCAATTTTTAATAATATAAAAGTCATATAACTAATTATTAATCGATAGACAGAGAACGAATTTTTTCAAGTAATCAATAGGCACATTTCATGATTTTACGCAACTAAACTGGATTACCACTTCCAATAAATGCTCACTATCCCCTGGAAAAAAATTACATGATTATTTTATTTTGGTAAATTAAAAAGTATCGTTATTTTTTCCTTACAACTTGAGTCGTTTTTGCAATGTCATTCTTTAACTTTTAATTCGTCCATTCATGTCGATGAATTTTCTAAGCAAACTCTTTTGACAATAATTTAGACCAACTTGAACTTGAACCGACATGGCTGTCAGATCATGTGGACATGTAACTCGAAAAAGGAAAATCTCTTTTTTGCACAAGCCACCGTGGATTTCCTTATGTAGTTTTGCCTCCATCAACAAGCCAACATGGAAAAATTTCGCTTAAAATGCTCTAATCACCATTAAAAAACTCTTCCAACATCTTCCTCGGAATGGTCCCACGGCCACGTCAGCTGGAATTTACTAGAATTGATGTCGGGGAGGTTCGATTAGAAAATCGATTTAAATGTAAAAATGTGGGTAAGTTCGGGAGAAAATATTGGGTAGTTGGGGGTGCCGGCACATTTTTATTCAAATTCATTCATTGGACGATAGTCTAATGAGTCACACCTTTCAGAAATTTAAGTGTTACATATTATTATGATTGTTATTTTGATTGATCCTCGATATTCATTCTGATTGATTATCATTTTGTCTACTCCTAGAGAAGCGGTTATTGCCACTCATGCCTCTTCCTCATCAAACAGGCCTTATTGTACGCACTGCCATCGAACTGGTCACTTTGCATCCACTTGCTATCGACGACAACCTAAGCAACCTATGGGGACAAACAATCGATCCCGATACAAAGGTCCACCTACACGCTCATCCACTGCTGCTGCTACTACCGAGGGTTCTCTAAATACTCATCTGTTACCTTATCTTTAGAGGATCTTCGCTGCATTCTTCGAGAATCCGGTACCTTTAATCCCTCAGTCTCTAGTGCCTTTGCTTTGTCTGTGACTTTAGGTACTTCTGATTCATGGTTCTTTGACTATGCATGTTGCAATCACATGACTTCGAACAAGAATATGCTTACATCAAAGTCAATTCTTTCACAAACAACTATTGTTCATACATCTGACAATTCACATATGTTGGTTAGCCACATAGGAAACATATCAATGTCCACATTATCATTACCAGATACTTTCATTGTTCCTGTGCTTTCCTTAAATTTGATGTCTGTGGGTCAACTATGTGAACTTGGCTTTGACATTTATTTTTCTTCCAATGATTGTCATGTGCAGGACCCACGGACGGAACAAATAATTGGGACAGGTAGTTGGTATAGGCCATGAAGTGGGACACCTATTCGAGCTTTTCTCTTTAAAGCTTCCCAAGGCTCTAAGTAGTTGTGCTGCCATAGTTTTATCTGAAACTTGGCATTCTCGTTTGGGTAATGCTTCTTCCTCTCGAATAAGTCATTTAATTTCTAACGGTATTTTAGGTTTAGTTGATAATAAGAACTGTGATTACTTGCCATGTAAGATGGGAAAACATCACACGTTGCCTTTTGATCTTAGTGAATCAGTTTCTCATGCTACTTTGTGATTTTTGTGAACGATTATTTTCGTTTTACATGGATTTATCTTATGAAGCACCGTTTTGAACTGACTCATATTTATCATAATTTTGTTGCTACGGTTAAAACACAAATTTTCAAAATCATCGAGATCTTTCGTACTGATAATGCCATGGAGTACAGAGACACAGAGTTTCTCAAAATTATTTCTCAAAATTATTTCTCAAAATGGCACTGTCATTCATCGTTCTTGTCCAGGAATTTCTCAACAAAATGGTCGAGCTGAGCGTAAACATCGACACATCTTAGATGTTGTTTGCACTCTTCTAATCTCAGCTTCTTGCCTGAAAAAGTTTAGGGGAGAAGCTTCTCATACTTGTATGTACACCATCAATCGCGTGTCATCCTCTAGAATAGGTAATATCTCTCCTTATGAGCAGTTGTATGGCAGTATTCAAAATTACAATCTTCTTCGAATTTTTGGCAGTGCTTGTTTTGTCCATCTACTTCCAAATGAACACACGAAGTTAGAACCTCGTGCTCGTCTATATTGTTTCCTTAGGTACGAAATTGAGCACAAAGGTTATCGATGTTGGGATCCTATCTTCAATCAACTTCGCGTATCTCACCATGTTACTTTTTGGGAACACAAAATGTTCTCTTCACTTCGTCCTTTTGACTCCTCTTATAATACTACTCCTTTCTTTATTGATCCTTCAGTGGATCATTTTCATGAAGATTCATCAACATAATCTTCCTCTTTGGAGTTGTCTTTATCTAATCTTGATACAGGTACCTCCGGTAAACCCACTTTGACATCTCTTGATTTGTCTGCACCATCTGTGAATTCTCTAAACTTAGTCAATCCCTCTTCGTCTACTCGTTGTTCTACTTGAGTAAGTCAACCTTCTGTTCGACTTCGTGACTATCATTGTTATTCCACCATTGCTTCTTTTCACAAGTCTCACACATACAGAGAAGCTCGAACTAACCCTCTTTGGCAGCAAGTAACTACTTATGAGTTATGCGCATTAGACAAATCTCATACATGAGATTTGGTCGATTTACCTCCTGGAAAGTTTATTATATGTTGTAAATGGGTGTCTAAGATCAAAACTAAGGCCGATGGTACAGTGGAACGCTATAAAGCCTAACTGGTCACAAAAGATTTTACTCAAGAGTATGAGATTGACTATGATGAGACATTTGCTCCAGTTGCACGTCTTACTTTGCTATTGCAGCCATTAAGCGATGGTCACTATTCCAGATGGACGTCAAAAATGCATTTCTTAATGGAGATCTTACTGAGGAAGATTATATGGAGCCTGCTCTGGGTATGCTATTTTTTATGATAAAGTATGTTAGTTACAAAAAGCTTTATATACACTGAAACAAGTTCCTCGTGCATGGTACTCAAAGTTCATCTCCACCATGGGGTGTCTTGGCTTTCGATCCAGTCCTCATGACAATGTTCTATTTGTTCAGAAAACATCTCGTGGGACTATTCTTCTACTATTATATGTAGACGACATGGTTATTACTGGTGATAATCATATCAGTATCACAAAACTCCAGCAATGTCTCAGTCAGCAGTTTGAAATGAAAGATCTCGGGCATCTCAGTTACTTTCTTGGCTTGGAGGTTGCTTTAGAATCCTCGGGTTATTATCTTTCTCAAGCGAAATGTACCACCGATCTTTCTCGTGCGGGAGTCACCGATAACAAGGTTGCTACAACTTCAATTAAGGTAAATGCCAAATTTAATGACAAATTTCGAATCCTACCTTTTATTGACAATTGGTTGGCATCCCCGTATATCTTACAGTTACTTGTCCTCATATTGCCTATGCGGTTCACATAGTCAGCCAGTTTATGATCGCACCACGCACAGCTCATTTTGTTTCGTGGTCTCCATTTTTCTGCCGACTCTACTTTTGAGTTGACTACTTATTCAAATGTTGATTGGGCTGGTGATCCTCTTGATCGTAGCTCCACTACAAGCAACTGATTCTTTCTTGGTACATCACTCATATCATGGCGTAGCAAGAAATAGACGTTTATTGCTCGATCAAGTACCGAAGTAGAATACCGCGCTCTTGTTAATACATTGTCGGAATTACTTTGGTTACACTAATTATTAGAAGACAAGTGAGTTCGTCATACTGGTGGAACAGTCATTTACCGCGACAATAGGAGCACTATTCAAATAGCTCATAATGATATTTTTCATGAGCGTACCAAGCACGTTGAGATTGACTGTCATTTCATACGACATCATGTGCTCTGTGGCACAGTACGACTTGTTTCCATTTCATCTATCGATCAAGCTGCCAATATCTTCACAAAAGCACATCCACTTGGGCGCTTTCAGGATCTTTTTTCCAAACTTCAGTTGACTTCTTCTATGTCGCCTTGAGTATGAGGGGGGATATTATATATTATTCTGATTGTTATTCCGATCGATCCTCAATATTCATTCTGATTAATTATCATTCTGAGCATCGCCCATCGGTTCTATACCTGATTCATAACTCGAAAGTTTCTCTGGCCCGTTGCTATTGATATCAATTAGATTGATTGTAATTGATTGCGCATTGTTTAGTTACTGTATTTAGTCTTATTGTACAGCTTATAAATAGGTTCCTTCTATATATTGTTGAATTAATCAAGAAATATACAAAAATTCATCAATCACTTTCTTCTTCTTTGTCTTTAACTTTAAGAAATCTCTCCCCACTCACTCACTCTCTTTCGTAAACTCCCTTCCCTCTTTTCTTCTTCCTCTCTCTTTCTCATTCACGACACTCCCGAACGAGATGACTCTCATGGATGTCGGGGTGAATGATAGCCGTTCTGTTTCAGAAATAAATTTCTGGTTGGAATTTTTTTGTTTCGATTTCTGAATGAGTTTTTGATAAAAATAAATGTGTTTGACATCGATATAAAATTTCTAATCTTAGAATAGAAGTTTGTTTGACAATAGTTGAAAATTTCTACTTTTAGAAAATTATTATTTGCTATTTTAAAATAAAAATTTATTATTTATTTTTTACTCCGACAGTGGCTGCTAGAGGTCACAGCAGTGGATGGCGGTGGTGGCGGCCGGTGGCAGGCGGCGACTGGTGTAGTCATTGGTAGGCGGTGGCGATCGACGGTGGTGTCGCCGCCGTTGGAGGTTGTCGGTGGGTGGCGGCCGATGGAGGTAGGAGGCGATGACCGATGGAGGTGGGTGGTGGTGGCAGCTAGCGGATGTCGCTGGTGGGTGACGATGGAGACCGGCGGCGACTGGTGAAAGTCGCTGATGAGTGGCGGCGGCAAGCGCAGGTTGGTGGCGATCGATATTATTTATTTTTTACCTTAGCGGCGAAGGCGGTAGCCAGTGAAGGTCACGGCGGTGGCCAACGGAGGTCACGGTGGTGGGTGGTGGCCAGTGGAGGCTGGCAGAAGTCGTTGGTGGGTGGTGGCGATCGACGGAGGTCGTCGGTGAGTGGCGGTTGGCGAAAGTCGCTAGTGGGTGGCGGTGGCGATTGGTGGTGGGCGACAGCAGCTAGCGAAAGTTGTCGACAGAGGTCGCCGATAGGTGGCAACGGCAGGCGGTGGAGGTGGGCACCGGCTGGCAGCGAGTGGTGATCGGCAGTGGCAATTACTTGAGAGAAAAAGTTAGGGATAGTGAATTTATGTTTATATTTATCCGAGAAGTAAAAAGAAATTATTTTTCATTTCTCTTTCAAATATGTTTTTGGAACAAATTTTTATTCCATAAATAAAAATAAAATAAAATTATGTTACTATTGACACCTAAATTTTGATTTCTTATTTAATCATTTATTGCATAAAAATTAGGGACTAAACTTAGTCCCTAGCAAAAAAAAAAATCAGTTTTCATATAATTTTCACTTAGGTTATTTTAATTTTAGTTGAATTGCATTTACATTCATAATCGGATAGGCAACATAAAAATGAAAGAGATTTGATGGAGAAACTGTGGGCTGTGAGAAGCAAGTAAGAGCAAGTCTTGTGGTGATACAGGAAAGAGTAATGAAAATAGGAAGGAGAGGAAGATTTGGACAAGATTGAAGCTAAATGATGATCTTAGCATGTCAAAGGCGTCTATTACATGAGCGGACATTGCTCAGTCCATAGTTTCGGACATCAATTAGCCTCAAAAGGATGAGCCAGAAAACAAAAGAAAGGGAATCAATGATTCAAGAGAAAGTGTCGCAAATCTCTTTCGCTATATAAAAAAAAATAAAAAAAAAAAAATCAAGAAAAGGAATGAATTATGCAGGGAAATTCAGGTTGAATGGGGCAGGAGGTTGGCGATTCTGGGAAGGACGTATAGAGAAAAAACAGGGGCCACTTTATTGCAGACATGGCCAATTCAAGAAAAGGATATTTTTTTGCTTATTTTGAATTATTTGTTATCATTGCATATCTCACACATTTGTCTTGCATATATTATTGCCTGATTTCAAAAGGATGTAAATCCTTATTGATAGGGTAATATTGCATTAGAGATTGTACAATATTACCCTATTGTTAAATTTAGCATATTATCTGCAGTTATTTTATTTGAATTGGATCATATCATATCACTCTCTTGATTGCTCTTTTTTATCATGATATAATTTGCACTTAAATAAATAATCATGCCCATAATTCATGCTCCCTCGCACTTTGTCCCTTCTGAAAATGTATATCAATGCGTGCAATTTGACTTCAATTTTGAAGTCTGATCATGCTCGAATATACATGAGTATTATACATCAAACCCTCGATTTTGAGGGGCGGGTTGATAACTCCAAGGAATTTCAAGGTTTGCCCTATGTATATAGGGGTGACGGTAATTCTACATATAATCCGTTCTCTCGCTCTAATCCAAGGGCATGTTGGGTATAAAATCACAATTTTCGGAATTTAAGGTGAATTATGGCAAGATTGTTTATTTTTGTTCAAATTCTTGTGTTTTTCCTTTTTAATTAAATTCCTAAAAAATACCAAAAAGATGACACCTCTTTATTAAGGTAAAATACATTTTTATCATCTTTTACATCAAAATAACATTTAATATAAATTGAGATTTTGAGAAGTCGATTTCTTATGTTATAATTGATGTTGTCTTCACTTTAGCATAGTTTTTGCCATCATTTCTCATAAATCCGAAAATCCAAAAAAAAATACCAAAAATATCATGCATAGCATATAATTTAGAATCATATTTGTCGTGTCTTGCACGTCATTCATGTATATTTTCATGTCATTTGCATTAACATTACACCTAACAAGATAAAATCTTAAATCATTAAGTCAAGAATTTTTTCATGAAAATTGATACCGAAAGGGCATTAATTGAAAAATTAAGTAACCAATTCCCTGAACACTTAATTTCTGGTTCGTAGTAATAAGATAGTTCTCTTACTATTTTATTTAGGTTTCTAATCGACCTACCAATAATGATTAGTGGCGACTCTGAGATAAATTTTTGCATCAAATTGAACGTAAGTTGTGAATCAATAGGGCTGGGATAGTCCGAATTATGTTAGTTAATTTAATTAACCTGATAATCTGTTAACCTAGAAGTTTTAATTTTAGGTCGCAACATTTACCAAACTAGTTTCTTTTCCAAACTTGTTTCATATGTTTGGAATAGAAACATAAAAGTAGAATGGTTATCATGCACGCCTAAGCCAAACAAACCTTGCGGCGAGAAGCTCGATCTCCAGCACACTGCCGCCTTCTTTCCCCTCACCAAGATCTCAGCCTCCATCAACTACTCCATCGCCAACTGGTTGCCGGAGGTCAAAATCTTGGTGAAGGAAAGACCCACGTCCATAGTCCTTATAAATTGATAATCGAATCGTAAATAAAACATGAACACACTCATACATGGCAACAAAAATCAAAGAAAAGAAGAGAAAAAATTACACATAGCCCCTCTCTATCTCTTAGGCGTATTGGCAAAGATGACGTGGGAAGATGATGCGGATAAGGTTGCGATCTATGAATGATGCAAATAAAGTTACAATTTTCGTAATATTATCTACGTAATATTACGTGATATTGCGTAATATTACATAATCTTTATCTTTAGGTAATTTTATATTTAAATAGTATTTTCGTAATATTTCGTTTCCTTTTGTAATTAGGTTTGACATCATATAAAAAAATGTCTTAGGGTTTCTCGTGAGGAGATTATTCAGACTTTCATATTATTACAATTAAATTTTGAGATCTTTCTCTCTAAGCTAGGACTTGCTTGTTATCTTCGCTAAACATTGTGTTAGATGGCATCGGAGCCTATGACGACTGGTCTTTATGACGATGTTCAAGAGACTGGAGCTCCAATCCTTGGTGACGGCGCGCTGCAATTCAGATTACAGCACAAATTAGGTGTGCAAAATATTGTAGGAGATGCATTGAGCAAGAGGGTTGGCTTGTTGGTTACATTAAGCCAAGACATTTTGGGGTTTGAGCAGCTGAAAGACTATTATGCAGTGATGATGACTTTGGGCATATTTGGGAGTCTTGTGTTGTTGGTTGTCATGTGCAAGAATTTTATATGCAGGATGATTACTTAAGTCGTCGCAATCAGCTTTGCCTTCCTCGGACATCGTTACGAGAGAAGGTAATTCGTGATTTACATGATGGTGGATTAGCTGCTGTAGGTGATCAAGTTATGGTATTTCTTCGTAAAGAGTAGTTAACAGTTGGCTCTTACAGCAAGGTGCAGCAAAAAAAATCACGAGCCTTACACTGTCAGCAGGAAGATCAATGATAGTGTTTAAGTTATCGACCTTACACGTAGCATGGGCATATCCAACACTTTCATTGTTGCTGATTTGTCACCATTTTATGGGTCATATGCGACATTGTATCTAGTTCTACTTTTAACTCGAGGAAAAGTTTTCCTCAAGTGAAGGAGAATGATGCAGAGGATATTAGTAGTGCATTTTTGGATTGATTGGAAATACACAAATCCAAACGAAAGTCGAAAAGATGCACCTAGGATCGTCTGACTTGCGAGTTAACGGTGTTGGAACGGGCTCAAATTCGATTGGTTGAAGCGAAACGGATGTTTGATTAATACTCACCTCCTTTGGTTGTGAACTGCGATGGCTTTTGGCAATTCAAGATAGTTTAGATGGATTTTTTAATTTTTTTAATATTTTTCGAATTAAATTTTATTATTAGTGACAATTTTATAATTTTGAGTTTTATATTTAGAAACCTAGTGGGGTTAGGTTTAACATCTCATATAGAAGGTGTTTTATGTTCTTTCGAGAGAACAGAATATTATTATTGAATTTTCGAGATATTTGCTTTCTATCAATTTCATTTTTGCTCTAAACGTCGCGTTAGGTGGTATCAAAGCCTATGGCGATTAGCAGTGGTCTTCGTGACGATGCTCAGGAGACTGGAGCCCCAATCCTTTGGGACGGTGCACTGTAACATTTGGAGCAGTGTTTAATGAAACGCATAGATCGCATTAAAGCATGATTTGACGAATTGGTAGATTGATTCGATGATCTTGGCGTTGATGTGAACGAGAATCGATGGAATGACAGAAGGTCGGGTGCAGATGTTGCTTACGGTAACACTGTTGGTAGACCTGTTCCTGTTTGTAGGTAGAATAACCCTTTATTTTCAAAGACTTCATAAGAAGAGGAAAACGAATTTTCTGCTGAAGAACGTGTTGGTTTTGGAGATGGAAACCTTTATGGAGGATTACGAAGGGGATACGACAGAAGAGGTGGAAGATGACGTTATGACGATCGTGAAGGTAACGACTTTAAATTAAAAGTTGATATACCTTATTTTAATGGAAGTCTGCGAATAGAAGAATTTCTAGATTGAATTGCTGATATAGACAAATTCTTCAATTATATGGTGGCCCCTAATAAGAAACGTATGCGATTAGTAGCTTGTAGATTGAAGGGAGGTACGTCTTAGTGGGAGAGATTGCAGTATAGGAGGTAACGAGAAAGAAAAGAGAGAATTCGAAATTGGCACACAATGAAGAGGCTGATGAAGCAAAAGTTCCTTCCACTCAACTATGAGCAGATTATGTTCCAGCAAGAAGTGATGGATTTAGGGCAAAATTACGATACTTCTTGGCGTTCGTGAGATTTTCCGATTGTTAAATTGGAAGGAGTTAGTGAAACAAGTGAAGATACTCAATTGCAGCTCAAACCCCCCATTATGCTATTTGTTTACGGAGCTTGTTTGACGAACTTCGAGAACTCAGAGGAGAAAAGCGAGTTCCAGCCTAAGAAATTAGGTGTGGGAGATCTTTTGATGGGGGGAGACTTGCATGCTACTATCTTTGAGAATAGTAAAGCAGTTGCATATAGTCAATTTTATTTGCTCGACAAAGATGGTCTTGTCACAAAAGCAAGAAAAAAAATCATGATTCTGTTGCTGCACTATTTACTAAAGACCCGGGAGAAATCGATGGTTTTGTAGAGGGAGCCAACCTACTTGAAATGGTTAAGAAGGTCAAGCCCCATGTGCTCCTTGGTTTGTTTGGAGTTGGTGGCGCCTTCGATGTTTCTCTTTTCGCTACTGAAGAGGGTATCTGTGAAGTGAATGCCATGACTAGAGACAACTGTCTTGAGGGCAAGTACTTTGATAACCGAATGATCAACTACTTCATGCACGAGTTTAAGAGTAAATACAAGAAGGACATCAGTGGGAATCAAGAGTCTGCTATTCCATTACTCGGATCAAGGACCATGGTAAACAACTTAGCAAAGCAATTGTGATCGATCTAGTTCAAGCAAAGATAGGTTGCTAGGTTGTCGCCCATGAGAAAGAATAGAGGCCAAAAGAGGAAGAAGAAGCGGAAGAGGAAGGAGCACTGAAAATACAGGAAGAGATTGAAGTCAACAAAGATGAACTAGATTCGAGAACGGATCTTTTTCCTAGTAAGAGATAATAATGCGGATAAGGTTATGATCTACGAATTATGCATATAAAGTTGTAATTTACGTAATATTATCTATGTAACATTACGTGATATTGCATAATATTACGTAATCTTTAGGCAATTTTATATTTAAATAATATTTTCATAATATTTTATTTCTTTTTATAATTAGGTTTGTAATTATATAAAAAGATGCATTAGGTTTCCCCTGAGAAAATTGTTCAGACTTTCATATCATTACAATTAAATTTCGAGATCTTTATTATCTTCGCTGAACGCCGCATTAGTATACACTTTTCCGTAGCTTGATGGAGAGCCCGAGCAAGAATCTACCTTCAATTTCGACTTCTTTCCTCTCTTATCCAAATACGAGGTACTACGAGTTTTTGGACCTTGTTGATGGGGGACTTCGCTGCTCCGAGTGTTTTTTTAGGGTTCCTTCTTCGCTTTCGCTCAGTGATTCGCCGGAAGCGATGTGCGAGGTAGGGCGAGGGCGGCGGCGGCGGCGGCGTGGTTTCTTCACAAGGGAGCAGGGCGTCGTTGCAGGCGTGAATGAGAAGGAAAGATCGGGTTAAAGATCTCGGCCTCTGTTTTTTCAGGAAAGGGAGACAGAGAGCATCGGAAAAGACAGATGAATAAGAGAGTGAGAAGGTGGATGGGTGTTTACGGAAGAGACAAAGTCAGCGAAGGACAGTTTACTGGAAAATCTTAAATGCGGGCCCCAATAAATACGTGACGTTCAATGAATGGATTTGGGTAAATATGGTTTTTTTTTTTTGGTCGGAGGGTAAATATGAGTCTAACACCCAAAAAAAATAAATTATGATTTTAGCATTTATGTTAATTATATCTAAAATATTTTTTATCTCATAAAATTCCTGAATTTTATTTTTGTCACAATTATACCGATTTAATATCCGAAAAAAAATATCAACTTTAGCATAAGTCCTAATTATATCCAAAACATTTTTTATATCCTAAAAAATCATCAATTTTTCCTTTTATCCTAATTCTACAATCGTCATACTTTTATTCATAATCACTATTAATTAATCCTACGCGATTCGAATTTTCTTGCCAAATTTACCAATGAAATTTAGAAATAATAAACTTCAGGGACGATGAGATTTTAAAAAGTTCGTCAAAATATCTCTATATCTAACTATTTTTTGGGCTATTGAGTGGTAAAGATAATATGAAATGCATCGTTTTGAGTAACTATATATCTCTCCGCAATATATAGGGGCAGTAAACAACAAAAGAGAAGTTCAAAATTATTTCGTGTGAGCTTTGCTGAAATGTAATTAATTAATAATGTGAAAATGTCATGTAAGATTAACTAACGATAATTATAAACAGAAGTCTAACGGTAGTAAAATTAAAATAAATGAATATAATATGGGACATATGCTAAAATTGAGGGGTTTTTTTTATTAGATCATTAAGATTAGGGTAAAATTGAAAATTAAAAATATTTTATGAGAAATTTTTTTAAAATATACGCTCTAGTTACAACTCTTTTTTTTTTAGTGGACTTGTAAAAAAGTGATGGGTAGTAGGCACCCAATATTTTCTCGTAAGTTTGGGGCCGAAATAGAGGCGCTGATAACCGTCAAGTTCGTGCGCTTCGCTTCTTCTACACATCTCTAGCATTTGCAGCACACTTCAACTCCCTCTCCCTGTCGCGCCCTCTCTCTCGCTCGATTTAAGCTGGAGCTTCGTCGTCATGGCTAAAATCAAGTCCATCAAAGCGAGGCAAATCTTCGACAGCCGCGGCAATCCTACAGTGGAGGTGGGGTTTTTCAACGGAAAAACGTTTTCTTCTCCCTCTAGTCATTTCCCAACATGCTATCTGTTTTTTTCGTTGTTCACGCTCTCTCAGCTCGGCCTTTTCATTTTGTATGGCTTTCCCGATTTGGTTTCGTGGCTAAACTTGTGCGATTTGTGGGCGGTGATTCATAGCTACTTTCCTGGCTGGGGAAAAAAAGAGTTCTGATGATGTCGTGTCGTTACCAAGTGTTGCGTTTCTTTTTCTCTGTGTCGTTTTACCAGTCCTACACGAGGTGGATTCGTTTTCAGTGATGCGTGAAGTCTGAATTCAGTATTAATGGAAGCACTAACTATGTAGAGTCTGTTTTTCCAACTTCGGTAATGTGAATAAAGAGGGAAAATTTAAACTTAATGGTGATGGTTCATGAACGTTGGTGTTCTCAATTTGCCTTACTGATTCAAGGGCGATGTGATCTATTACAGGCTGATGTTGCTCTAGATGATGGGACTTTCGCGAGAGCTGCGGTTCCTAGTGGTGCCTCCACTGGTGAGTGATCTTTCTATGTGCTGGTGATCCTCCATTTCAAGCATTTACAGAGATGCGAACTGCACTAGAATCAAGGGAAGGCCAAATTAGGCCGAGATTATGTAATACTATCGCGGGTTTGTCGCTTAGATGGAACTGCATGAAAGCAGCTATGGCTATGGCAAAATGTAGGAGGAATAGTTAGGGAATTGAGGGCAATTGCTTCTCTTAACTAACGGTTTGCTTCCAGGGATTTACGAGGCCCTTGAACTAAGAGACGGTGGTTCTGACTACCTGGGAAAGGGTGTTTCCAAGGTTGTACCACTTGCTGTTGTCATATTGTCTTTCATCATTTATCTGCCACTTGTATTGACGAGTATTTGCCCATTTCCATGCATATTTAGGCTGTTGAGAATGTGAACACAATTATTGGTCCCGCCTTGGTTGGCAAGGTTTGTTTCGTGCTCTTGTCGACTAATGTGCACTTCTGACTTCACAACTTCAAGTATTTCTCTTGTTGATAAGTTGTGGACAAACAAAATGTTAATGTAGAATAATTTATTCTGTCATCCTACTATCTAACGATTATCTTTACTTTATTTTTCAGGATCCAACGGACCAGATTGCTATTGATAACTTCATGGTCCAACAGCTTGACGGAACTGTAAATGAGTGGGGTTGGTGCAAGCAAAAGGTAGTTATCTAATTCATTCTTGCTCACGTAGTGCGTGTTGGAGTGAACCCTATTGACTGTAGTAAACTCTTTGTTGTAAAGCTTGGAGCCAATGCCATACTTGCTGTGTCTCTTGCTGTCTGCAAAGCTGGAGCTGCTGCTAACAAGATCCCTCTTTACAAGGTTCGTTATGGTTCAGCGCTACCACAATCAGCTGTCATTTTTTGTTTCACAAGTTTGTTATGGACTTATTGCACTGAGATCCGTGTTAGCATTCTAGATGATGTTGTTCTAGGAATTTATTATGCAGTGTTTTCTCAAATCTCGTATGAAGGGAAACTCGACTTTATTGCTGGTCTTAACAGAGAAACTGCATCACGAATCAGAGTCACTTGTACTCTGGTGATTTGTTGGTTCTGTGTTAACCCAAGTACGGGACATGATACCACTTATATATGGATGCAGCATATTGCGAACATTGCTGGTAACCGCAAATTGGTGTTGCCTGTTCCTGCCTTCAATGTCATTAATGGTGGGTCACATGCTGGAAACAAACTTGCGATGCAGGTCCGTAATGGTCTATTGAATACTGATGCCAAATACTTTTAAACGTTCACTTTATTCCTCAACATCTTGATATCAATTTTTTTTTTTTGGGTAAGGAAATCTTGATATCCTTTCGCGCCTTCTACAGGAATTTATGATTCTTCCTGTTGGTGCTTCCTCATTTAAGGAAAGCATGAAGATGGGTGTGGAAGTTTATCATCACTTGAAGGTACTCAGAAACTTGGAATCTGTGACCTGAATCTTCATGACTTCGCAAGTGTAGAATGGTTGAACAAATTTCTTCATGAGTGTAGTATTCATCATTTTAGCCTAGGTGGCTTCTCTGTTCTTAGTACTCTTGCTGTATGATTGATTAATTCTCTTCCTTTATGATTGCCGTGAAATTATTTTATTGTGTCTCTGATTGGGCACTTTCTTGCAGGCTGTTATTAAGAAGAAATATGGGCAAGACGCAACTAATGTCGGTGATGAAGGTGGTTTTGCTCCTAACATTCAGGTAAGCCTTTTGATTAGTGAACCTTGGACCTGCAATGACCATGTTGGCCTCCATTTTGTTCTCCATATTTCCAGGGGAGCATTATAATGCGTGTGTGAATATACAGGAAAACAAGGAAGGTTTAGAATTGCTCAAGACTGCCATTGCAAAAGCAGGTTACACTGGCAAAGTGAGTTCCCAGGCTTTCTTGTTTTCTTAGGCATTTGAATTCCAAGAGAACTGCAGAAACTAAGCATATCACTATCTTCGCATCCTCCTCCCCCCTGTATATTTCATTTAACCTCTTGCATTGCTCGCTTTTTCAAAATGGCGACACACACTGCTTACAGGAAGGCACTGTTAGGAACCATTGAAGCAAAGCAATGAGTTTATTCAAGATGTCTGGTGGGGCTCTTTACTAGTTCCCATCTGTTTTTTTCAGGTCGTTATTGGAATGGATGTTGCGGCATCCGAATTCTACGGTGAGGATAAAACATATGATTTGAACTTCAAAGAAGAGGTAAGTTTCTCTTATTATTGAGTATATAAGAATGTAGTTCTTTAAAATTAAAAGCAGGCGATGCTTCTGTCCTAAGATTGAATGATTTCTCTCTCAAAATCAACTTAAGTTTGAATTTGCTTAAGAAAGAACTGATTGCTTATTGTGCTTTAAAATGTGAATTCCTCATTCTTTGGATCTATCCAGAACAATGATGGATCTCAGAAGATCTCTGGAGATGCTCTCAAAGATCTGTACAAGTCATTTGTGAGTGAGTATCCTATTGTCTCGATTGAGGATCCATTTGACCAGGACGATTGGGAACACTACTCCAAACTAACCTGTGAAATTGGAGACAAAATCCAGATCGTAGGAGATGATCTGTTGGTTACCAATCCCAAGGTCAGCTTGTGCATTTAGTTACTCATCATTCTCTCTCTCTCTCTCTCTCTCTCTCTCTCTCTCTCTCTCTCACGCACACGGAGGAACGCCAAAGTGAACAGTTTATTTGCTGCAGAGGGTTGAGAAGGCGATCAAGGAGAAGGCCTGCAATGCTCTTCTTCTCAAGGTACTCTTTAGATCTATTCAACTGACAATACACCGCAAAACATAAGTAAATACCATTGCTGATTAGTATTGCTAGCATTGATAGGTTAATCAAATTGGGTCTGTTACGGAAAGCATTGAAGCTGTGAAGATGTCCAAGCGAGCTGGGTGGGGCATCATGGCTAGCCACCGCAGGTACGGTTATCTGCTTCAATGTATACTTTCCTCTTCAGCCAAAACGTGGTTAGCTAACGTCATTGGCAATATTGGTTGCAGTGGAGAAACAGAGGACACTTTTATTGCTGACCTTTCCGTGGGTCTGGCCACGGTAATATATAGCATGTTTTCACCATACATCGTATTGCAAAATTGTCCCCCAGCTTGTTTTTTCTCATGTGGGTGAAACCCTCTGTAACAGGGTCAAATCAAGACTGGAGCTCCATGCAGGTCAGAGCGTCTGGCAAAATACAACCAGGTTGGGTTTTATCAGTTTCATGTTAGGTGTATTGCTCAAATTTCAGAAGATGAAACGGTTTCTTATGTTGCATGATGTAACTGTACACTTGTCGTTCCCCCGAACATGCAGCTCTTGCGCATCGAAGAGGAGCTTGGCTCGGATGCTGTCTATGCTGGAGCAAACTTCCGCATGCCTGTTGAACCCTACTAGAACCAAAATGACCTGTCGGTTTATGCATATCCAGGTGTTCTAGCTGCAGTAATTGTTTGATCTCGATACGGGATTCTAACATATAAAAGAAATACTACGAGCCCGAGACGATCGTGTTGAGTTCTCTGAGGTGCTTTCTGGTGAAGACTGTTGTGGCCGGCTTTTGAGAGATTCACTTGCCTTCTTTTCTGAGTAACTACACAGTGAGATTGCTTTCATCTTAATCATTTTCTCCTCGGCTTGAGGCTCGAGCATGCAAAAGCTGATGTTACGGAACTTCCGAAAGATTGGTTTTGCACCACCTTCTCGAGACCTCGTTAGACGGCTGATCAGTAGCCGTGCGCGTGCTGTGTGCTTGCCACGCTGGGTTTAGAGCATGATCGAGGCCTACGAACCGGAACTGAGTTTGAGCTCTATGGTCCAATACCATGTGGGCATTTTTGTGAAAGAGACAGGAACATATTTGCGGTCACGAACTTTCCCGGGCGATCACTTGCGATGATGGTAAACACCCTCGAAGAGTCAGCTTTGGACATGCCATCAGTTTGGTGTCTCCGACTCCATGGATAGAAGGTCACATCGAGTGTTGCGTCCTTCTAGAACACCTGCGACTTGGGATTCAAGTAGAGTTCACGCATGGGATCGTGACGTCAATCCTCATGCGAAATAGATTCAATGCATGCCGGTTGAAATAAAGCTCACGAGAATAAAAAGAGAAAAATTTCGGTACCAATTTGATTGAATTATGTCTCGGAAGGCTTCTCATATTTCACAAGATAATAGTACGAATGGCATCTACTCATTATGGTATTTACTCGAGTGTCACAATTATTTTTTTCGATTAATTAAGTGCTAAATTTTCGTATGTTACTCACATAATTCTTTTAATCACCTGAGTGCAATATAATTTTTTAAAAACGTTCATGACAAATGTCGTATTACATTAGGTAAGCGATTTTTTTTCCATGATTATGGCACTCAAGTGATCGGTTGAAAGTCGAGCCACTCAAATAATTCATTTTTTTTTAATCTTGATCAGAAAAAATGATTTTTTTTTTAAGTCGTGGCATTCAAACAAGCTATGTACAAAAGTCATAGGCTCATAGCATTTGTCTTGCGTTCTCACATCGATATCGCTACCGTCTTTGCGACCTCGGATATTCGTCTAACGAAATCCCAAATTAAGATCTAACGTGGAACTATATCCACGATCCAGTTGCCTTTTTCCGCAGTTGCGACTCTTTCTGTGTCGCGATTGACCGTGGCACACACTTCGATCGGAGAAGATGGGGAGTTTCAAAACTTTCCAACCTCGACATGAACCAATCGAACTTGGCAGCCAAGGAAAAATAAATATCATGTTTTGTACCAAAGAATATTCCTCGATGCTGCCCAAATTGTTCTCTTTCACCAAACTTTAGAGCCCCTTTTCGATCTCGCCACCCCCACCGTAATCCCACGTGTACACCCACCTAAAAATCCAACGACTTAAGAAAGTCGGTTCCATCGTTTTTTTTTTTTTTCCTCTCTCTTTTTCTTAATTAAATTCAGTTACCAGAAAATCCTGAATTAAACACCGCCAAGGTGGTCTTTAGGACAATCACCAGCCCCGCCTTGCTGCATCTAACTTTATCGATGGAGCGGGTCTCGACTCGAATCGTCAGGAACATATGTATGCTTTGTAGTCGGGTTCGAACCGATCCGATTCGATGTTCAGAGAAACGTATTTAAATTAATTTACATGACATATCTAATTAAATAAAAGGAGCCGCGGTTAACACGTTTTTTTTTTTTTAATGCAAAAAGATTTTCAGCATCCTCACCATTTTTCGAATTCGTTTCAGCTTGTGAAGCGCATGGTTTGTCGGAACGCTGATTTAGATATGGGAAAAAGGGCACACAAAAAAAAAAAGGAAAAGGAAAAGGAAAAGTAAAAAGATAGCTGCACATTGTTTCCTTAAAAACCGCGAATTTAGAAAAGTAAAATGAAGAAATTGAAAACCCTTGATCGCACGGCTAGCATTAGTCCAAGCCTCCTTTATAATTAATCACGTCTCTCGCCCATCGTCACTCTGCTCATTCACTGCGCGACTCTCTCTCTTCCCTCGCTCTCTCTCTCTCTCCTCTCGATCGTCTTCTTCGTTCTCTCTGATCTGAACTCGAGCTCCAACCCATGGCCAAGATCAAGTGCATCAAGGCGAGGCAGATCTTCGACAGCCGTGGCAACCCTACGGTCGAGGTTCGTTCGCTATCATCTCTTCCGATCCTCTTCGATGCTTCCTAACTTTCACCTGCTCCGATCGTTCGTCCTCCGTCCTGCGTCCGCTTAGCTTCTCCCGCTCCGCGTCCTTTCTCGATTCGGTCTCCGGAAGTAGTGGTCCGTAATCGATGAGGAGTTTGTGGACGGTGAATCTCGTTTAGTTCAGTGGGCGTGGCTCACTCAGCATCATTTCTGTTAGTGCTCCGCGTGTTTCCTTCGTCGTTGTCGTTCATGCAGGCGGCGGATTCGCGTTGTGATCCTTGAGTCTTGTTAATGCATCTGACTTGTCGATTGATCTCCGCGAGGATTTTTTCCGACTTATGAGGGAAAACATCAGCTCGCGTGCTTCCCAGCTGTTACTGTTTTTTATTGCTTCGCTGGTTTATGAGTCGATCCGATCTATTATAGGCTGATGTGACCCTTGAAGACGGGACCTTTGCCAGAGCTGCTGTTCCTAGCGGCGCATCCACTGGTAAGATTCATGCTTCGATGATCCTCATTTTGGTGGTTCCACGAATCTGCTATCATCTCGGTAGTTTATATAGTTTTGCTGGTGAAAATGGGAAATCGCGTCGTTTTTTCACGCCAAGTGACCTCTTTGATTTCAGGGATCTATGAGGCACTCGAACTGAGGGATGGTGGGTCTGATTATCTTGGAAAGGGTGTTTCCAAGGTTGTGCACCGCTTCACTTTTTTTCGTTATCCTGTGTTGTGCCAATTGCTATGTTTTTACCTATTGTCCTAACAAGCATCATCGTATTAACGTGTGTTTAGGCGGTTGAGAACATCAACAAGATCATCGGCCCTGCTCTAGTTGGAAAGGTGGGTTTAATATATATAATCTACTTATTACGCCTTTCCATTTTGTAACAGTTGTCCTTCAGCGGACTTATTCTGTAACATTCAGTTGTTAACTACTTGTCCAACGGCAAGATGATTGAGATTATTATTTTAAGCAATTGAAGGTTGTAAGCTAGCCTAAGTTTTGATCTTTCACCCAAGGTAAATACTTTATTTGATTTGCAAGTTTGGTTTTTTATTTTATTTTTTTTTGCCTTTTTTAGGATCCAACAGACCAGGATGCTATTGACAATTTCATGGTTCAGCAACTTGATGGAACTGTGAACGAGTGGGGTTGGTGTAAGCAAAAGGTACTTGTTTTAATTGTTTTGTTTGTCAACCATGTTGCGGTGACGGATATTGATAGATGTTTATGTATTTCCTTTTTGTTAAGCTCGGAGCAAATGCTATACTAGCCGTGTCCCTTGCAGTCTGCAAAGCTGGGGCTGCCGTTAACAAAATTCCCCTGTATAAGGTACTTTTAGCATTGCCATTTTTACTATGTTTGATTTCGTCTGCATCTTTTCCAAGCACTTAATTTTTTATTTTTTTTAACTTGTTATGCTTGCCGGAATGTTGGTCAATGCACTTGACATTCTTAAAATTTTGGATATTTTTTCTTTATATTGTTGATGTACAACATGTATCCTGCAACACCAAAAATTATGGTGGACTATATGAAACTTATATCTGGTTTTAAATTAAGTGACAAGGCAATGGGATAGTCTTATTAGCAGGACTATGGTTGACATGATCATTTCCACGGTAAATTCGCTGTCCATTTAAATATTCCTACCCGGTTTGCCTCTCTTCATGGTTGCAGCACATTGCTAACCTTGCCGGTAACAGCAAATTGGTATTGCCTGTGCCCGCTTTTAATGTTATTAATGGAGGCTCACATGCTGGAAACAAACTTGCAATGCAGGTCTGCAGTCTGCTTCTTAACTACATTTTAATGTTTATCTTTTTTACGATTTCTCGTTTCTTACAACCATCAGTGAACCTATGCTGCAGGAGTTCATGATTCTTCCAGTTGGAGCTTGCTCATTTAAGGAGGCCATGAAGATGGGTGTTGAAGTATATCACCATTTGAAGGTACTGTCGAAACTGTTAGAAAAATGATTGTGGAGACTTATCTGATATTGTGCATTTTAGTTTTAGCAGGTGCATGAGGTTAGGCATCTGTTACTTTGCATTGTCTTTCTATATCATCACATAATATGAACATAGAGGACGATCAAACATCTTATGTGAAAGTTGGTTAATGCAGCTTCATCAAATTTTTTGCTATTAAACTCTTTGTTTGACGATATTTATACATTGCTCTAGGCTGTGATTAAGAAGAAATATGGCCAGGATGCCACTAATGTTGGTGATGAAGGTGGATTTGCTCCTAATATTCAGGTGAAAGTGTTGGCTTATGAGAGCAATGAAATTGGAGCAATTTTTCTTGTCGCAGAATTTTGATTTTAGTCTTTCCACTTACACTATTAGTGTTTTTGCTAATTCAGGAGAACAAGGAGGGTCTAGAGTTGCTCAACACAGCCATTGCAAAAGCAGGTTACACTGGCAAAGTGAGTTCTTAGAACAACCACTAATAGTGTTGGACGCATTTGAATATATTTGCAGAAACTTACAATTTCCTTTGCTTTCTATCTTCTTTTTTGTTTTGGAAAAAGGGCAGAAAAAAGAAGAGGGGGGGGGGGGGGGGGTTGACTTACAAGATTTTTCAGCTATGGAGAGGGAGACTTAGAGAGGGTTTTCTCTTAATGTACCTTTCCTATTTCAGGTTGTTATTGGAATGGATGTTGCTGCATCTGAGTTCTATGGAGAAGATAAAACCTATGATTTGAACTTCAAGGAAGAGGTTAGTTTCTTTCACTGTTTGCGGTCAAATGCATTTTTGTGAAAGAGTTAATTAATAGGTGGTAATGCTTTCTCAAGGAAGAAACTTCTATGAATGTTGAATGTAACTTGAATATTAGTTCGTGTAGTCATCCAGAAACAGGATGTGAAGTGCTCATCCTCTTCTCTATGTTAATTTATGCAGAGCAATGATGGATCTCAGAAGATCCCTGGAGATGCTCTCAAAGATTTGTACAAATCATTCGCAAGTGAGTACCCTATTGTTTCGATTGAAGATCCCTTTGACCAGGATGACTGGGAGCACTACTCAAAGATGACCTGTGAAATGGGTGAACACGTCCAAATTGTGGGAGATGATCTGTTGGTCACCAACCCCAAGGTGAGCATGCGAACTTCATTTATGCTACTCGCTCCCTCCCTCCCTCCCTCCCTCCTTCTCTCTCTCACATAAATCATATTGTACTCTGCAGAGGGTGCAGAAGGCGATTAATGAGAAAACTTGCAACGCTCTCCTTCTCAAGGTACATCCCAGGTCATCACTTTCAAGCATGCAATTTACGGCTGACTATATGTACGTTCACCTGACTGAAATGATCTTGCGACAGGTTAATCAAATTGGATCTGTTACTGAGAGTATTGAAGCTGTAAAGATGTCCAAGAGAGCTGGGTGGGGAGTCATGGCTAGCCACCGCAGGTTTGCACAGCCACGAAGCACAGTCAATATAATGTTACCTACAATTATAATGTCTTCTTGCTTTGGCAAACAGTCACTGACGTAATGTACAATACTTTGCAGTGGAGAAACAGAGGACACTTTCATTGCCGACCTTTCTGTGGGTTTGGCTACGGTAAGCATACAACATCAGTTTGACCTTATATTGACTTTATTTAACCTTTAACTAACCAGTACCAATCGGCATTATTCTCTGAATCAGGGTCAAATTAAGACTGGAGCTCCATGCAGGTCTGAGCGGCTGGCTAAATACAACCAGGTTGGTATTATTCTGTTTATTTACTTTTTTACGCTACACTCCGTCGCCTGTACTTAGATTATTTCTTGTCATTGGATTAGAAAATAAAAAAAGAGAGGATCCTTCTCTATTTTGTCTTTATCACTGATCTTTAATTACTGAAAGTTGATCACCAGCATTTCTTGATGAAAATGTTGCGACTCATGTCTGTATATGCACAGCTCTTGCGAATTGAAGAGGAGCTCGGCGCAGAAGCTGTTTATGCTGGAGCACACTTTCGCAAGCCTGTTGAACCCTACTAGAGCAAAAGCGGCATCCTTATTAGTGCAGATCAATATGGATTGGCTTGCTTTATCTGTTCTTGAGCAATAATTTTGGTCTTAAGGGGGGTCGGAAACAGAAGAGACCTGAACTTTCGTTTTTTCAGTAACTTTCACTGTTGGATCTTTTTTGAGCTCTTAAACGATATAACGAGGAGGAACCTTTTGATTTTCTTTATGGAGGAATTATAACTAAGGTCGGCTTTGAGATCAATTTCTTCTTTTATTTCCCCGTCTTATGATGTCGGCTCGCAGCTGTTGGTCTTTTGTATTCATTGTTCATTTTCTACAGTTGACTTTGGCATCATGCGTGAAGCTCTCGGGGAAAATTGTGTTGTGGATATGAATCGTGGAAGTGGAAAACGTAGTTCACTTTTTGTTTATGCATAATCGCGGAGGCTCTTTAGCGACAGCTTCACACGTTCGAAATCGATCACTGCGATAGAGCCCGATCGCATTGAGGAAGTGCGTGCTTCCCTTCCCCTCCCCATTCCATCACCGCCGTTTTCGGGACCTCCTCCATATACGTCTTCAGCCCGAAGAATCTGCGCATGAGCTTAGATAAGCCCTGTGCGTGCGCTTTTGATGCTATTGAATCACACTCTCTTGTTCCATTGAAACGCTAAGGTGAACAGCCTTTTGATGCCGAAGGTCGAGTCCTATGCCTGACCCCAAATCTATTCTCCTTTTGTTTCGCGGCATTTCTGAAAAATATTTTTTGAAAGTCATTTTTCAGAAGGAAAAATGACTATTTTTCGATGTTCAACTGAAATGTGAAAATTATCTGAAAAATATTTTTCGTCCCTTTGGCATAAAGAAATCAATCTCGGCGGAGCTTGAGGACCTCGCGCCAGATCTAGCGAGCTCATTGCTTGTCTTGGCCCCTCGAACTCGCCATCTGCAAGGCCGTGAGGCTCGGCTCTGCGAGGCCTTGGCTAGATCCGGAGAGCTCATGGAGGTTTGGGCTCGATTTTCAGGCTGCTGCAAGGCATGTTAGGTGGGAACAAGGAGGAAGTCACCGTGCTTAGGCTTTCCAGATCCAGCGAAGTCGGCGAGGTGAGGTTGATCGAGAAGAGCTTGAAGGCACACGTGGGTTCCACGATCTTGCCGTAGGCGGAATCGAGGGTGAGCATCATGGGTTGGATGACGAAATCGGAGTCGGAGAGGGGGGCGCCGAGCAAGGGAGAGAAAGGATTGGTCGGAGCGGGGGTAGATCCGGCGGCAAAGGGGATGGTCGGTCGGAGCGGGGGTGGGTCTAGCAGCGGAGGGGATAATCTCAACAGAGAGACTGTGAAGGAGGAGAGAGACACACTAAAGAAAGGGACTGACTGTGGGGATTGGGGAAGAAGGAGAAGGAAATGTGTCTGTTTTAGAAAGTTACACGTGGGAGAAGCCCCGACAAGGGAAAAATGATTTCCCTTTCTCAAAAAAGGAATTCATTTTTCCTAAATTTGGAAGGACAATTTTTATTGATAACGTTTTTATTCCTCCGATTTTGTTTCTCGAAATTAAAAAATATAAAAAATATATTTGGTAACGCAAATAATTCTGATTATTCTTACACACTATAAAAAAATAGCCTTTTAGCGACGAAATTTGCGACGAAAATTTCGCCGAAGTTCATAGCTAATGGATTTTGCGAGGAAATAAAATTTCGTTGCTAAAACGGTATCGCAAATTTTGCAACGAAAATTAGGAGATTCATCGCAAATTTGCGACGAAAACCAAATTCGTAGAGCACTTATGGGTTTGCAACAAATTTTGCGACAAAAGAAAATTTCGTCACTAATACGACAATTCAAATTTTGCGACGAAAATTCAATGATTCATCACAAATTTACAACAAATCTCATTCGTAGCAATTTGCGACCAATCACACTTTCGTCGCAAATGTGCGACGAATTTGACGACGAAATTGATTTTTCGTAGCTAATCTGGCGTCGCAAAATTTGCTACTAAAATGATGTTTCATCGCCAAATTTAGCGACGAAATGAAATTTTCGTCGCTATTTCACGATGAATTTTTTAAATTTTTTTTATTTTTCAATTTTTAAAATCTAAAATCAAAATTAATTCCTAAAATTTATAGTTACCATAAATTAAGCAAGTAATAAGATTTAAATATTATAATAATATAAAATAAAATACATTCATTTGTTTCAATTACAAAAAACTAAGAAATCTTCTAGTGCTCTAACCATACAAGTGCATTGTGATAACTCAAAAGGAGCCTTGACGAGGCAAAAAGCAAAAGGTAGAGGCATCAGGGTCTTCGATCCTAAAAAGTGTCTCGCTCAACGTACCTCAAATCCTCGATCATAATTGTCGACTTGAACTACAAAGAACAGGAAAATTGTAAAAGTTAAATGACAAAGCTCGTACAATTATGCATATCAATCAGAAAAATTTATAAGATATTCTATTAATATTTTCGTCAGCAGTGTAAAGAATGACAGTCGTAAAAAGTAATTCCAAGTGCTTTGTGCATTGGATTGTTGAATAAAGACAACTATTTCATATATTGTATATCCAGTCAAACGCAATACACTTTTAACAGCAGCCTTGCAAATAACCAAACCCCAAATGTCTTTGAAACTTAAACTGGTGTGTAGATGACCTTACCGTAGAAGTTTGACAAATGATGATTTGGAAACAAAGGGCCCTCCCCCTGCGATGGTACTCGATATAAACTCATTGTACATTTTGTAGCAACAGTGAGCAATGGATGAGTACCAAGCATCAGTCTAAAAAAAAAAAAAAAAGTGGATGTCGCAAATAAAGCCAAACTTTCATTCTCTCCTAGCCTTAAAGATATACCTATAAACATTAAGCATGTCCAAAAAGATCAATGAAATCTGTGAGAGGAAGTATGTTCCGAGAGAACTTGCAACGCTTGTATTTGTCTGCAAAACCAAAATAGAAAAGATAAGCAAGGGTGGCTTAAAATATAAGCAAAAATTAGCCAAAAAAACGAGCATAAGCAGTGGCCCCAATAGTAATCATTGATGGCTCCTTGCCAATAAAACCAATTTAGTAGCACAATAACCTGATTGAGATGTCTTGATAATTGACTAACTGTTTCGAAGCACAAATAGTGCTCCTTCGGAAGCAAACTGAATGCTCTTTCTTGTGTCGACCAAAAGAGAAGGCTCTTTCTTGAGCGAAGGCTCAGTTTACATTCGTCGGGAGCATATATGGAAGAAAGGGATGGAACATTTATAAAATTAATCCAACAATCAGTAAGATTATTCATGAAGAAATGCCAAATAAACATAAAAACTTAAAAATTAATTGATTCCAAGTAAGAGATTTTTTTAGATGATGCTTCACAATAAGCATGACCGATGCTTCCATGAACCATGCAGTGCATGGACCCACAGCAATGTAGCAACAGTTGGTCAGTTACAACGATGAAGGTTAATCTCTCATTTTGAGTTTGTATTCTTTATCTATAAACCAAGGTAATAAATTGACTAAGTACCCTAGCTCCTCTTATTTAAGGAAGAAAAAGAATTTTCTCTTTATTTCCTACCCCAGGATAATTAAAGTCAATGCAATTCCTGACCAATATTCCTTTATTTCACAACAGACATAAGTACCTTCTCTAGATATCCATAAAGAACGTCAAGGGGAAATTGATGACTACGTCAAGTCGAGGCTGACATGATGTTTCTTACATGTGCATCTGCATCATTAGTTAAGCGATATTGGTATCATGAAATATTATGAAGTATGGCAGTGTGAAGCTTAAAGTTGGGTAAGAACTTGTATCATCTACCATAATTATATCACCATTGACAATTATGGTTTCGAACTCAAACATTTTACAGATTCTTACACAATTAATAGCCCCTTTATGGCACTGAATATACTCTTACAACATAATAGAAAAAAAAAAAAAAAATCTTCCTTTCTTCTTTCATGTACTTGCAAAAGTAGTTGAATTCATGGCCGACAATAGAATAAGCAGTAGTACCTTGGATTCCATGCTGGATCGACAACAATCACGCAATCTGCTTTTGTAAGGGTGAGGCCTAGACCACCAACTTGAGATGTCAAGAGAAATATAGGTGCTCCAATGCCTTCTTGGAAATTCTAAGTACATCGGACAAGAATAGTACGTGAGCATGCTGACCTCACAAGCCGAACATCAGCCATCTAAATGAGCAAAATACTAACATTTACTGTCTTGATCCTGTAGATAGCTTTTGTGGTACCATCAATGCGTAAATACTCATAGCCACGGGACAGTAAGGAATCCTAGTTGCAAAAGGATGCAGGAAAATCAATCGCCCGAATCGAACAAATCAACAGTTTACCAGTGTTTGGAGATATTTCAACTAAAAAAATGCAATATTGATATTGGACATTAGAAAAGTCAAAAATTAATATCTTGAACTACACACTGCACAAGGAAAAGTTCCAAATAAGCATAGGTAGTTCAATATGATGAATCGATTGTTTTATAGATTAGATCGTTTTGCAAAACCTTTTTACTTTTTATTTGATTCTCGACAACTGATTTTATATTGCCAGAAATTTCTTTTTTCATAGCCAATATCAACACTTCACTCCTTACCCAAAAAAAAAAAAAAAAAAACACTTCACTGTATGTAAACTAAGGAAGCAGGGAAAAAGTAAGCCTTCTATCCAATATGCTAATCAACCGCCACAAGTTATCAAAACATAGTTTCATTGAATCAGTGAAGATCGAAAAACCAGGGGTATATATCTATATAGACTCATACTTGTGAGATTTAAACTCAACATGGAATAATCAGATGCGCCAGCAAAGGATAAACTTTACAGTTTGACTAATCAATGTTGCAACTTCTCAAAAGTAGTTCCAAGCATAACCAAGTCAAACCTGGATAAGATCGAGCATCTTGCGAGTCTGAGAAAAGATAAGCACATTGTGGTCATCTGGAATTAAATTGTCCTATAAAAGAGCATCAAAACATATTTATGGTAGTCTCTTTCAATTTCAGCATTAAAATAGAGATGTGCAGGAACCTACCAATAACGACATCGTGAAGGATAATTTGCATGATATTGTGTCACCTGTCTCCCGAAATTCATCTTCCTCACCAATATCAGCTATATGCATCGCCAATTTCTCTGCCTTACCAACATCTTCAGGATTAACCACTGAATCCATCCCTTCGAGAACATCTTCAGCAGCTCTCTTTGTTAACGACAGTGGATGATCACATATCTTCTTCAAAATCTGATGAAAAGAAGAGTACAGTTATAAGCTTTTGTTTTGGAAACAAAACAAATCAAACAGTAAATTAGACTGTTATATCAAAATGTATGATATATACTGTCTACATGTCTTCTAACAACTTGAGTATTTGGAAAAGAGAAAAAGTAATTTGCCTGATATACATCTTAGCACAGGTCAAGAATTTGAGTCTCGGGACTCTCTTTTACTGTAATTCTAATATGGCGTTGTCTAGATACACTTTTTTTTTTGGCTTAATCTAACTCTTGCGGCAGACTCACTTTCATTTTTGCTTCTGCAGAGCAACACTTGATAGCTATCTATTTGGAATCAGTGTTCGCTCTATTGTCTATAACGAGAAAGACAGTAAAAGACAAGAGAAAGGAATTGGCACCATTCATACCTGAAGCTTCATAGACGTGCGTTGAAACCAAAATTGCTGAGAGGGTTTGATCCAATTACAACCAGGAATTGAGGGTACTGTTGAATAATCTCCACTGTCGAGGAAATACAGATTGAGGACTGATTTGTTTTCAAAACCAGAGCCTTCAACTCCATGCATCTCCAAGTTGTAATTTCCAAAACCATCAATAAGATCAACCCCGGTAGGATTGACCTGAGACAAAGTGTGCTTGAGGCTAACTATGTGTTTCATAACCCCTTCTCTTGACAAGGTGGACTCTTGACATGGTTTCCCAATACGGTGGCCCATGGTATGCTTGAGGACATGGCAGGGGAAATGCATATTCCAAAGATTTTGCGGCATCAGTCACATCAAAGCCAAATATATTATCGCCTTCATCACATTGTAAAAACACGAAAAAGTCAGCTTCAAGTACCTTGTAAACCCCTCACCTATTGATGCGGAGGGAAGCAGAGCCAAATTAGGAAAAATCAAGGGGTTGGAGAAACAGAAGATCCGAACAAGAATGTCCACTAAAATTTCGGATCTTTTGAAAGACAAGTTACACAATATTAGCCAAACAGCCAAGCATTTCCTCAGTGTGGATTCAGGGCCGAGATAAAAAACACAGATACCCAGAAAAGCAGCTGCCATATTCAGATTTTATAGGAGAAATAATCGCATTTTGAGAATAGGGAGAAGGGAAGTCACCCGTGAAAACAACGGGGTCGGGCTTCTCCGCCTGGATCATCCGGTGGACGAAGGCGGTGGTGTTGAGGTCGGAGCAACCCGAAATTCGTCTACGCTTCTCTACAAAATTTCGCTTCCCGTGGCTATAAGAACTTGAACAACCCCAAATTCCTCTCCTTATCCGAGCAATTCGCATGCGCTGACACATCGATTCAAGCAGAGTCGCAAACAGAAAAGGAGAAGGATTACTGATTGGTAGGCGGATTCGAGAGGGTGAGATCTGACGATGTCGCTTTTGACGCCTTGAAGGCCGAACCGCAGCGCGTCGGCTTGGACACCTCCGATTTCGCGGGCGATGGTCTTTGGCGCCTCCATTTTCTTCTGCTCTCCAATCGCTGGTTGTCGATTCTGTGTCCCCCCCCCCCCCTCTCTCTCTCTCTCTCTCTAAGCTTCTTCTTCTCCGGTCGCCAACTTAAAACTGTGTTCTTCGCTGGTTGTGGATGAGAGAAGTGGGAGTGGGAGGGAAGTGAGACGGGGAGAGACGCGAACGAGAGAGCAGAGGAGGGAGCCCGGGGTCAAATGGTTAGGAGGGAAAAAAACGCGGCAAATTTTGGGCGAAATTTTTTTAACGCGGTGCCACTTAGCCTATTCGTCGCTAATTTTTTTTTCTTTTTAATTTTTATTGATATTGCTAATTTAGCGATGAATAACTATTTTCGTTGCTAATTTGAATATTTTCTTTTTAATTTTTAACTATTAGCGATGAATCTTCTTTTTTGGTCCTAAAAAAGCAATAAGAATAAAATAAAAAGAATTAGCGACGAAAATCGACCACGACGCTGAATAAAATAAAAAAGTTATCAACACCTATGTACCACAACCAAATATTGGTCGCGGACTATAAAAATGAATAAGAAAAAAATAGGCAAATTATCCATAATAATAAATGCACATAATTAGTAAGAAAAAATGGAAATAAACATTTAATTATTGTTACATCTTAAAGTTATCAATTCCCTGCCACGACACTGATCATCTACTCGTCACGCTCACCAGACAGTATCACCATCTTCTCTTTGGCCAACAATTATACGCCAATTAATTCATTTATTGGTATATATCGTATTTGCGATATTTGTCGACAAAATAAAAATAAACATTCAATTGTTGTTACCATCGACATTGGTATTGTCACGCTTGTCTATAATTAATTATGAGCACGATTGATTTACTTAAATTAACAAAATCTATAACTTATCAAAAAGGAATAATTATCCAAAAAAATTAGCGACGATTTGCAATTGTGTCAATTAAGTTTTAAATCATTCAATTTGATAAATTTAGCTTAGAACACTTTTTTTTATTTCGTATTTTTCAATTTTTAATTATTGATGGCAATATTTATTTATCTTTTGAAGCTTTTCTATGACACAATCATCAATCATTAATTAAAAATTATTAAGATAATTAAAAATTTCTTAATTATCGTATTTATGTAATTGCTTAAATTCATAAAAACAAAATAAAAACAAAAAAGATTGAGCAAGCTAGGAATGGAACCCATGATCACCATGCACTTCACTTAAGCGACTATATGCACACATTAAAAGCTATGGCCTTAATTTGGACATAAAAACTCCATGGACCCCTTCCACCCAACACAAGGCGTGGTATTATGAGTCTAGCACGGAAAGATTGAAAGAATAAAGAGGGAAAGGACGGTTCTTTCGAGATTGAGACATGGCATCGGAAGGAGAAAATGCAAGATCAACAAGAAAAACGACAGTTTTTGGGGACGGTTTGCCCATGGATTCGTCTCAGAAAATTACGTGAAATAAAAAAAAATCGCCCAAAACGAACGCTTGAGCGATATGATATGCCCTTTCAAATTTTTCACTTTCTTTACTCGTTTCTACTCTTTTTGTCGATAATTTTGAATTTTTTTAAAATTTTAATTTTTATTTATATGATATTATCGACAAAACATGCTTTTCGCCGCTAATATTGATTTTTTGTTTTTAATTTAAATTTTTATTTATGTGATATTAGCGCCTTTTGTCGCTAGTTAGTAAAGAAAGGAAAGCTTCGTTGCTAATATTGATTTTTTGTCTTTATTTCAATTTTTATTTATGTGATATTAGTGATGAAACTTGCGTTTCGTCGCTAATTAGCGACGAATGGAAAATTTTGTCGCTAATTTTGATTTTTTGTTTTTTGTTTTAATTTTTATTTATACGACATTAGCAACGAAACTTGCTCTTCGTCGCTAATTAGTGACAAAATTCAAGTTTCGTCACTAATTTTGATATCTTTTTTAATTTTAATTTTTTTATATGATATTAGAGACGAAATTCAGGTTTCATTGTTAATTTGGATTATTTTGTTTTTAATTTTTATTTACATGACATTAGCAACGAAACTTGTATTTAGTCGCTAATTTTTTTCATTTTTAATTAAATTTAGTCTATTTAGCGACGAAAGAGCCCTTTCGTCGCTAATTTTTTTTATTTTTTTTGTTTCTTTCAAATTAGTGATGAAAATGATGATTCATCACTAATTTTAGTATTTTTTTATTTATTACAGTAATTTAGAGACGAAAATAGTGTTTCGTGGCTAAATTTTCTGAATGAATTAAATTAATTGTCAATATTTTGCGATGAAATCATGAATGTGTCGTAAATAGAGACAAATTGATTTTTTCGTCGCTAATTTGCGACAAATTAGCGATGAATTGTTTTCGTCGCAAATTTTCGTAGCTAAATATTTGTTTTTTTGTAGTGATATAACACTTTAGTCAAAAAAATAAGAACAAAAAAAGATTGATTCTCCAAAAAGGAACACTTTTCAGAATCACCAAAAAGAACAAAGTTTCAATTCTTTCAAAAAGATTAAGTTCACGTGGACTTTTGAACTTCAAAAAAATTAAAATTAGATTTGAAAATTTAATGACAATGAATTTTTAAATTTATTTTATTTAAATTTAAATTTAAAATTTAACCAAGAAAAGTAAAAAAAATAAAAAGGGGGAAATTAAAATGTTAAAAAAAATTCAAAAAACGCAAAAAAAATTTAAAAAAAAAGGAGAACTTAAAAAATTTAAAAATTGTTTCGACCAAAAAAATTAAAAAAAATACGTTTCTATTTGAGAACGGAAATTTTGTGTAGTTATCAAATACATTTTGATTTTTTTAAAATTCATCTATGGAACAAAATCAAAAAATATAATTTGAATCAGAGTCATTTTTTTTTAAAACAGAATTATTGTCAAAGAGGCCATTGGTGTCCGCTGATCCGATAACCTCAAATTTGAGGTCTTATGCCTTTGTTCCCAAATCTAGTGTCCCCTGAGGTCGGTAACCTCAAATTTGAGGTTGCGAACCTCAAATCCATGGTATAACGGTAGAACTTGCACTGATGGCGAAGCTCGTGCCTTTCCACTGCGTTCGTATGAGACGGGGGAGATCACATCGGTCGAGATGAGGGAGCTCTACTAAAGCAAGTTGGCGCAAGATGTAGCTTGCTCCAGTTTGCGACATAGAACACCACAGCTCACATTTTCCTTTTTTTTTTTTTTTTAAGTTTCTCTAAGAAAATTACCAAAAAAAAGTCATAAATCTATTGCAATTGTACCGATTCAATTCTAATTTTTTTTTCGATTCAGTCTCAAAACTTTTATAATTATATCAATTCAGTCTATTTGGTAACTTTTAGCCGGCCGGCGACCTAATATTATAACATTTTTTTAAAAGTTTTTTTGAATTTTTTATTTTCTAATTTTCTTGCTTTAATTTTTTCTTACAGTTTCCCCTTCCCTTTTCCTGTTCTCCCGTGCTCAGCCCTTCCCCTTTCTATAGCTGTTCTACATCCAGATTGAAGCTCCACTTCTCCACTGGCGGACCTCGGCTCGGCCAGAGGACGACTAGCAAGGCTGACCTCGCCATTCCAGGTCCGATGAGGCTCGACCTCACCATCGCGGGGCATGGCAAGGCCCGATCGACGAGATGGAGACATGGGTGGCTTCACTTTCCTCTTGACAAACGCGCGACTTGGAATGTGGAGTTTGCTTCCACAAGTGCGCATTGCAACAGCGACACGACCGACGAGGTTTTTTCCCAATTTGACTGGGAATTAACCAAAGCCATTCGATCAAGCAAATCGGATCATAAAGTCATGAGGAAGAATAAGAGAAATTTTCTTTGCACCATCACGACCCATCCAACGGATTTCTTCATTGACGATTGCCGATAAATTTTTTTAGATTTTTGACCAAAAAAAAAAGTCTGAATCTGGGCTAGCGAGTTCAGCCTCGCTTGGCCATGGCGAGGCCAGCGAGAGCCTTGTCGATCATCCTCTAGCCAATAGATGAGGTCCGGCGACTGATAGAGAAGAAGTAGAGGAGCGATGGGCAAGGAGGAATGTTTGGGCACGGGAGAACAGGGAAAGGGAGAGGGAAGGGAAGTGTCACGCCCCTACTCTCGGGTCCGCGTCATCCCTACCAGATCGCTGCTAGGTCATAAAAGATAGCGTCCCAGGCACACTCTCAACCTACAAACATACTGCGCATACAGAACGTGCATAACTTCCAAACATCAAGATTAGCATGTGATAGAAAAGTAGGAAAACCAAATAGTCAAAGGACAAGTATATTACTAATAAGAACAAATGATCCTTAACTTTACAGAGCTATTAACTAACATATACAACCCCATGCTTCGCGCCAGCCCTTTAAAACTCTAAAAAATATACATGAGTCAGGTAAAGTTAATTCTTATCTACTCCAAAAGATTACTCTCACAAAAGATATCATCGACTCTCCATCCACAGAAGAAGACTTAACACTCTAGAGGTTAAAAATAACGTCCGAGTCGTCATATCCAAGTAGGGGAGCCGGGTTGTTGGGATTATTAGCGAAACTCTTACTAGAAGGGATATAATGGGGCTCAAACGGCTCAGGCTGCATCTTAGGCTTGGGATCCACTACTTTCCTATCGGGAGTATCAATGTTCATCGAGTCCCAAGTGGGGGCATAAACAGACGGGTTAGACGCCTCCTTAAACCCACGTATTAGACCGTAGAGGTCATCCTCTTCACGAAAATACCATACCTTAAAGAGATGTGACACTAGGTGTGGCATCCTATCATCGACTCAGAGTGTCGTGACGTGTCGCTCCACACGTGCTCCGTACCTGCGACAGGATAAGATGTGATATTAAGCGATTGGTTAGTAGGAGTACCGAATCGAACATGCCTCTCCATAACTTCGAACTTGAAAATGTTAGCTCACAACGGGGTGAGAAATAAATCTCAGTGAATCAACACCTAAGCCTGACTAGGACGTTGATTCGCCTAGAACATCCTAAACACAATGATCACAAAATCACCAAATACCATACATCAATCACATAAATTCTCATTACATAATCCATCCACATGCATACTTACCAGTCTTCAACCATACATAATACAATGCACGACTCGACCCAAAAGTCACATCAGACAACCATTCAAACTAGGCATTTCATCCACAAGTATGCACTTAACCCGATAGCCGCTAGGACACGACGCGGAGGTCCGGCAAGGGGGCTGACGGAGCCGACGGAGCTCTGGTGGGCGGCGGTCGGCTGAAAATAGAGTGAGTCAGAAGCGAAAATAGGGGAACCGGGGCTATTTTGAGGTGGTTCTCGATCTCATGGGTTGATGAGAGGCTAAGAAAGGCTAGGGGGCTCACCAGGCGACTGAAGACAAACGCTGGGATGGGTGGAAGGCGGCGGAGATCGCCGGAGTAGGTCGAAATAGCGATGGCAACGGCAGACCCGAAAATAGGTTGAAATAGCGACGGCAACGACAAACCCAAAAATAGAGGAGATCGGGCGACAGAACAAGGGAGGCTAGACGAGAGTATTTTGCAGCTCTACGGGCGACGATCAACTTTCAGTGGCTTCGAGGGACGAAAAGAGGTCAAGGGTGGTCATCAGGAATGATTGGTGAGCGGCGGAGCCAGCGGTTTTGAGTCAGGACACAGCAAACTCGACACTAACCCCAAAATAGGGCACTGCGGCTTCATAGGGCTTCCGCGAACTCTCGCGGTAGGCAGTGGTGAGGAGAGTGGAGGATGTCAGCAAGATGGCGAAAAGCTTCGATGGCGTCGCAAACCACCACGAAGGAAGAGGAGGAGGCATCGGTTTAGGGTGGCAAAACAAGGGACGGCTCGCAGTTGGCCTTCGCATGGCGACTGGGATGACGACGATGGATCGGAGCGGTGGTGGAGGTCAACGACGATGGCTGGTGGCGGTGGTGGTCGGAGGTGGTGGTAGCGTGCAACAACACACACGGAGGAGATGAGGAGATCAAGGTTCGGCTGGGAGGGGGCTATCCACGACCGGACGAGGGAAAAGAGAGAGAGAGCGAGAGAGAGAGAGAGAGAGAGAGAGATGGGAGATGAAGTTGACTTGAAGTGATTGATGGTTGGGTGAATGATCAATGGGCCCCACCAAAGAGAGATATTTAAATTCTTTTGTCCTTTAGTGCATAAATAGAGGAGCATTTGGTCATTTGGCTTATCAAGACTAAATGAAAATTAGTACACTGAACAAATGGTAATTTGTTCTTTTCACTGGCTAGGCTCGGTCAGGATCAAGCTTGGGCGCAAGGATTTGAATCCAAAATCGCGACAACTAAGATTTTCGAAACCTAATTTATACTAACCGATGTCTCAGGAAATCATCCAAATATCATCACTTGTGTCCTTACGATCCAAAATATTTTACGGACTGAAATTCGAATTAATTCATTTTTATTGAATTTAGACACTTTTCAAGAGTCGAATTTTCAAGGCGTTATAACTCTCTCTACCTCAGAAAATTTCGTCCCAAAATTACAGTAGAGCCACAACTACTCAAAAAGATAAGAGTAATTATTCTTCATGATTTTCTCGTTCTCTCAAGTAGCTCTTTCGGTCCCATGGTATTGCCCAACCACCTTGACCAACGGAACCGTCTTGCTCCGGAGCACCTGCTCCTTTCTATCTACGATCCTGACTAGTTGCTTCGTGTACGATGCTCGCTCATCTAGTTTAATCTTCTCATAACTCAGCACATGAGCAGATCCGGCTCGTACTTCCTCAATATCGACACGTGGAATACGTTATGCACTTGGGCAAGTCTCGGTGGCAACGCAAGACAATATGCCAGATTTCTAATCCACTCCTGGATCTCGAACGGTCCAATATACCTTGGGCTCAACTTTCATTTCTTGCCAAAATAAGATGTCCCTTTCATAGGTGATACCTTCAAAAAGACATGATTGCCCCACCTGAAACTCCAAAGGTCTGCGCCTCCTATCGGGCATAACTCTTCTGGCGACTCTGAGCTGTCCTTAATTTGTCTCTATAACCTTGATGGCTTCCATAGACTGCTTTACTAACTCAAGTCTAGTGATCTTCTTTTTGCCCACTTCATCTTAATAGACAGGTGTCCTGCATGCACTTTCATACAATGCCTCGAAAAGCACCATCTTAATGCTCTGTTGATAACTATTATTATAAGAAAACTCCACCAGATGCAACTGTTCTTCCAAACTATCCTTGAAATCCAAAACACATGCCCTCAACATATCCTCAAGCATCTGAATCGTCCTTTCAGATTGGCTATCTGTTTGCGGGTGATAGGCCGTACTAAACCGCAGCTTCATCCCCAACGCAGTTTGCAGACTCTTCCAAAACGAGATAGTGAACTTGGGATCTCAATCAGAAGTGATTGTCACTGGCACTCCTTGCAGTCTCACAATGTGCTTCACATACAGTTCTGCATATCTGTCCAAAGCAAAGTCATTTTTTACTGGAATGAAATACGTTGCCTTTATCAATCTGTCGACCACAACCTAAATTGAATCATGCCCTCTCGGGCTCCTTGACAATCCCATCACCGAGTCCATCGTGATATGCTCCAATTTTCATTTTGAAATTTCCAAAGATTGCAGTAATCCTCTAGGTATACAATGTTGCGCCTCGACCTGTTGACAGGTCAAATACTTAACCACATGCTTGGCCATATCCGCTTTCATGTCATTTCACCAGTGGTGCTGCTTCAGATTCTAATACATCTTTATACTCCCATGATGTATACCATAACTGCTACGATGTGCTTCCAATAAGATCTACTGCCTTAAATTTTCATCGGCAGACATAACTAAACATCCTCTGAACTTCAGTATCTCATCATCGGCTACTTGAAAGTTGACCCTTCGCTTAGTTGAATCCTCTTGAAGAACCTTTTGGATGACGGGGTCTGTTGACTGCAGGGTCTTAATTTTAACCTAAACTTCCGGTTCAATCCTCAAAATAGCCACGATACTCGACAGACGACTTATCTCTAACTTGAAGTCTGAGTCTCTCACTTGCTCAAGCAAACACCATTCATGCACCTGTAATTGAGCAATCAGTGATTTTCTACTCATGACATCTGCAACCTTATTCGCATTACCCGGATGATACAGAATCTAGCAGTCATAATCCTTAAGCAGCTTCATTTATCTGCACTACCTCATGTTTAGCTCATTTTGAAAGAATAAATACTTCAGACTCTGGTGATCGATATACACCTGAAAACTTACCTCGATCAGATAATGCCTTCATATCTTCAAAGCAAACATGACGCAGCCAACTCCAAGTCGTGCGTCGGATAGTTCAACTCACGCGGCCTCAACCGTCGAGATGCATACGCTATTACTCTACCATTCTGCATCAAGACACAACCCAATCCTTAAAGCAAAGCATCGCTATAGATCTCAAATTCTCTAGGACCAAACGTAATTATCAGAACAGGAGCTGTAGTTAGCTTATGCTTAAGCTCTTGAAAACTATGCTTATATTTTTCTGTCCATTCAAACATTACATCCTTCTTTAGTAGCTTAGTTAAAGGCGAGGCTATAGCTAAGAACCTCTTCACGAATCGTCTGTAATAACCTGTCAAACCCAGAAAGCTTCTGATCTCTATAGCTGTTGTCGGTCTTGGCCAATCTGTAACTGCCTCAATCTTAGACGGATCCACTGCAATACCTTCACCAGAAACTACATGGCCTAGAAATGTTACGCAAACTAGCCAAAAATCGTACTTTCTAAACTTGGCATACAACTGATGCACTATAAGAGTTTCTAACACGATCCTCAAATGTTGCTCATGATCCTCAGAACTCTTCGACTACACCAGGATATCGCCTATGAATACGATCACGAAATGATCCAAGAACTCTCTAACACCTTCTTCATCAAATCCATAAAAGCAGCAGGAGCATTCGTCAAACCAAACGACATCATAGTGAACTCATAATGTCCATAACGCGTCTTAAATGTCGATTTCAGTATATCCTCCTTTCTGATCCTCAGCTGATGGTATCTCGTTCGTAGATTGATCTTATAAAATATCGAAACTCCCTGCAACTGGTAAAACAAATCATCAATCCTTGACAATGGGTATTTATTCTTGATTATCACCTGATTTAGTTGCCTGTAGTCAATACACAACCTCCGAGATCTATCCTTCTTCTTGACGAACAAAATAGGCACTTCTCAAGGCAATGAACTAAGGTGGATGACCACTTTATCCAACAACTCCTGCATTTGCACCTTGAGTTCATTTAATTCAGACAACACCATCCTATACGGCGGCATAGAGATCGGCTCCGTCCCATGAGCCAACTCTATCACAAACTCAATTTTCCTTTTTGGTGGCAAGTCAGGTAAGTCCTAAGGGAAACGTCTGAAAATTCACATGCAACAGCAATATCCTTCAGCTTAAGCTCCTCAACAAACATATCAACCATAGTAGCCAAATAATCTTGGCATCCACTTTCAACAGTCGGGTCACCTCTAATGACAATATTACCAAAGTCGAGGTTCCTCCTCGATTACCCACAAATTGAAAGCTAGTCTCATTCAACTGATTAAACCGAATCACCTTATTATAGCAATCCATCGTAGCCCTTTACTTCGTCAGCCAATCCATTCCTATGATCAAGTCAAAATCGTACATCTCTAGCACAATTAGATCTATCTTACTTTCATGATCATCTACAACAAATCTACAATCAGGAAAACTTACTGCAGCTATTACACCATCCTTTAAAGGCGTAGACACTTTAAAAATAACATCTAAAGGCACCAAATTCAACTCAGACAACTTAAGAAACTGATTCCTAATAAACGAATGTGTGGCACCTAGATCAAACAAGATGTAAGCTACTTGGTTATGTAAGAGGACCATACCTGTAACGATCCATTTTTCGGGTGACAATAAACAATCTTCCTTGCGCCGACGGACAATTCTAAAAGTTTTGCGACTCAGCTCCCCTTAGTGGTCCTCCCTGTTATGGCGGCGCCTGCCTGCCTTACTGCCTCTGCGGGCAGTCCTTCACTTGATGGTCAAACCGACCACACCCAAAGCAGGCTTCTCCTCTAAACGAGCACAGACTAGGCTCATGCCACTAGCGGCACAGATTGCACTCCTTATTTTGACGAAAAACTGGCTTACAGACCGTCCCTTGGCGATTGAGTTGAATGTGGTGCTTGTTGCTAAACATGGGCTTATTTCATTACCTCCTTTCAAACCTATTGAGGGCATAAAGCACAATCCAGATGCGGTCATCCTCTCAGCCAAATCTTGTTCTACCATCTAGGCTCTCTCATAGAGATCGTTGTAGTCCTTCAGGTAGTGAGACACCAGTACACTTCGAATCTCGGGCTTCAGCCTGTCCCTAAACCTCTTCTTCTTATCCTCAGGCTCTGCCACCATCCTCGGTACATACTTAGAGAGCTCAGCGAACTTGGCCTCATACTGGTCTATTGTTAGCTAGTTTTGGCACAGGCGAAGGAACTTAGCCATTTTCTATTCCCTTGTAGTATTCGAGAAGTACTTGCTATTGAAAGCTCCCACAAAAGCATCCCACGTTGAGAATGTGCCCTTGGAAAATACTCTGTCCTTTGAGGCTCTCCACCAAAAGCTGGCACTCACTTGCAGCTAATAGACAGCCAGAGTGATCCTTTCTTCATTAGTGCATACTTAGAAGGATAGCTACCTTTTCCAATTCCTCGATCCACGAGATTGCAACTTCAGGATCTCTGCTTCTAGTGAACTTGGGCGGCTTCATCTTAAGGAACTGCTCCACTAATCTCTCTGCCTAGTGCTCTTCATTCTCATCCCTAGCAAGTGGGTTCACAGGTGGAGCTTCGGCAGCAGCGACGATAACGGCATTTTGAGTCCTAACTTGCTGCCCCATGATATCCCCAATGGCTTCAAGTGCTTGCATAACTTGAGCTCTCGTCGGCTCTTGACTATCGGGTGCAGTAGCAGGAGGTGCTCCTCTATCGCCCACGATCTCGTCAATCGGCCTGACAAGTCTTGCTCGCGGCGCTCGGGGCGCTCTTTTGTCGTGTCCTCTCATTAAGTAGATAAGATACAGAGTTCTGTTTACCCCAAGGCGAAACACGGTTAGAAGGAAGGTAGCCCAACAACTTAAAGCAAAAATAGTAATCACATACGCAACTCTCATAAACCTACTAACTATCTCATTTCCAAACGCTCCTTATCACTCTAGGCCAATGACCAAAGACTTTGCTCTAATACCACCTGGGGCGAGGATGTCACACCTCGACTCGTGAGCCCCCGTCATCTCTATCAAATCGCCACTAGGTCATAAAGGATAGCGTCTCATGCACACTCTCGATCTATGAACATACTACATATGTGGAGCGTGTATAATTCCCAAACAACAAGATCAGCATAGAATAGAATAGCAAGAAAACCAAACAGTCAAATGACAAGCATATTACTAATAAGAATAAATGATCCTTAACCTTACATAGCTATCAGCCAACATATACAATCCCATGCTTCGGGGCGGCCCTCTAAGACTCTAAAAAAGATACATGAGTCGGGTAAGGTTAACTCTCATCTACTCTAAAAGATTACTCCGATGATATCTCATCCACAAAAGAAGACTTAACACTACAGGGGGTAAAAACAACGTTTGGGTCGTCATATCCAAGCGAGAGAGCTGGGTCATTGGGATTATCAGCGGAACTGTAACTAGAAGGGATAGAATGGGGCTCGGATGGCTCAGACTGCATGTTAGGCTCGAGATCCACTTCTTCCCTGTTGGGAGTAACAATGTCCATCGAGTCCCAGGCGGGAGCATAAACGATCGAATTAGGCAGCCCCTCAAACCCACAGAGAGGACCATAGAGGTCGTCCTTGTCACGAAAATTCCATGCCTTGAATAGATGTGCCATGAGGTGTGACATCCCCTCTTCAACCTAGAGTGTTGTGACGTGACGTTCCCAAACGTACTCCGCACCTGGGATCGGATAAAATGTGATATCAAGCGACCAGTCAATAGGGGTACCAAATCGAACATGCCTCTCCATCACTTCGGACCTCAAAATGTTATCCAACGACGGGGTGAGAAATAAATCTCAGTGAATCAACGCCTAAGCCTGACTAGGACATTGATTCGCCTAGAATATCCTAAACACAAGGATCACAAAATCACCAAAACACATATATCAATCACATAGATTCTCAGTACATAATCCATCCACATGCATACTTATTAGTCGTCAGCCACATATAATGCAATGCATGACTCGACCCAAAAGTCACATCAGACGACCATTTAAACTAGGCATTTTATCTACAAGTATGCACAGGACACCACACAAGTCTATTTACTAATCATGATCCGCGCGATTAACGTGATCGAACCACAATTAGTGTAATCCCACACTCGTCTGGCAAGACCAGGCTACATCCATTTACCCTCTCAGTGATGGCTACTACAAGCGGTGTATCTAATGCACCCAACATGGCACGACAAGTAGACATTCCTTAATAGGAGCTTCGATCCATCACAAGCTGTGACCGACATCCGATATTCCCTTAAAATCGTACGACTAGCACATGACATGAATTATCGTGCTTCTAACAAGTCATGTGTTTCCATACGATAGGCTTGATAAGTGAACGATTAGTACAATATGAATTTGCCAAGAATTCATCATCGTTCCCTCATATGACCATACTTTTCACACATGGCAATTAATCCATTTCATTATCTTTGATTAAGGCCATATGCTCATACAAGCGTGTTAAAAGACTCGGCCCAAGGTCATTTTCATGTTAAAATATGTTTTTTGACTGCGCACTTGGTCATAACATATGTAGACTAACATTAGACTCTGCAATCACAAAAGGGCGATTAATCCCCAAACGAACGACCAATCAATCAATGGACATTCAAGACACTCAATCAAAATTTCAATGAGGTGATCAATCCAATAAGGCCATCAGCTAAATCACGAGCCATCAAATCCGATTAGGCAACATAAAGCTCGATTTGTGCAATGGTCCTTTACTAATTGATTCAATTTAAAATGTCGATCGCTCGCTTATCTCTAATCTATCGTTCGCTCGCGATCAAACAACAATTAACGAACCCTCAATCAACCAATCAACTCCCTCTCATAACAATTAGCCATAGACGGTCTAATTAATCCGACTAACTTAATCGATCGCGGCCATTTATCCTAAACTCAATTTCTATCTAACGGACCTCGATTGCATTACTTAGACACCTTATCTGGCTAATCGACTAGTCTTAGACGCAATTAGCGTCCTAACTAAGGATTAGGGTTACTCACTATCTAACGAGCTTGGGCGGTCACGATACGGGTGGCGGCGGCAACGAACAGCGACGGACGATTTTTGGTCCTATTACGAAACCTTGGGCTCCTTGGTTCCTCGAGCGGTGACTTGACTTGACAGCAGCTTGGACACAACATAGAGGTCTAGCAAGAGGGTTGACAGCCGGCAAAGCTCTGGTGGGCGGCAGTCGACTTAAAAAAGAGCGAGTCAAAAGCAAAAATAGGAGAACTAGAGCTGTTTTGAGGTGTTCTTGGCCTCATGGGCTGATGAGAGGCCGGGATAGGCTAAAGGGCTCACCAGGTGACTGAGGATGATCGCTAGAAAGGGTGGAGGGTGACGGAGCTGGCCGGAATGGGTCGAAACAGCGATAGCAGCGGCAGACTAGAAAACAGGAGAGATTAGGCGGCTAAACAATGGAGGTTGGCTGGGGGTATTTTGCGGTTCTACAGGCGACGATCAACTTCTGGTGGCTTTGAGACGAAAAGAGGTCAAGGATGGTCATTGAGAACAATCAATGGGCGACGGAGCTAGCGATTTTGCGTCAGGACAGAGAAAACCAGAGACTCATCCCAAAATATGGTACCGCGGCTTCACAGGACTTTCGCAGGCCTCTAGTGCTCGTCAGGCTGCAAGGCGGCGCCAAGGCAGTGGTGAGGAGAGTGGAGGACATCGGCGAGGTGGCGGAAGGCTTCAATGGCGTCACAAACCACCACAAAGGAGAATGAGGAGGAGGAGCCATCAATTGGGGCTGGGCAGAATGGGGGATGGCTCGTGGCTGGACTTCGTACGGCGGCGACTAAGACGACGGCGATGAGTTAGAGTGGTGGCGGGGTCGACAATGATGGCTGGAGGCGATGGTGGTCGGAGGTAGTAGTGGAGCGCGACAACACACACGGAGGAGAGGAGGAGATCAAGGTTCGGCTGGGAGGCTGTCAATGGAGAGGGAGGGGGGAGAGAGAGAAAAAGAATGTGTGAATGAGTGATGGGAGAGGGAGTTGGCTTGAGGTGATTGGTGGTTGGGTGAATGACCAATGGGCCCGCCAAAAATAAATATTTGAATTCTTTTGTCCTTTAGTGCATAAATGGAGGGAGATTTTTGTCATTTGACTTTTCGGGACTGAACGAAATTTGGTACACTGAATGAAGTGTATTTTGGTCTTTCACAGGCTTGGTTCTGTGAGGATCAGGCTGGGCATAATGATTTGAATCCTAAATCGCGGGACAAAGATTTTCGAAACCTAATATAAACTGACCGACGTCTCCAAAATTCATCCAAATATCGTCACTTACGTCCTCATGAATCAAAATATTTTACGGATTGAAATTCAATTTAATTTCTTTTTATTGAATTCAATCACTTTGCAAGAGTCGAATTTTCAGGGCATTAAAGGAAGGGGAAGAGGAAGTGGAAGAACTTTTTTTTTAAAAAAAATTAAAAATTAAAAAAATTTAAAAATTATTTTAATATTAAGTTGTCGACTAGCTGGTGCCCGCATTAGCACTGGCCGGTCAAAAGTCGCCGGATAGATTGAATTAGCAAAATTATAAAAGATTTATGACTAAACCGATAAAAAAAAGTTTATGACTAAATTGATACACTTGCAATAAGTTTATGACTTTTTTTGGTAATTTTCTCAATTTTCTCTAACAGGAATTAGGATTACGTGGGATGTTTTTATTTAGATTATATCCTAACATATCCAGATTTTGTGTTACCCCAAACACCAAGTAAGATATAAACTATATTGACCGCAGTTATAAATTGTTCACCAAACCTAACCAATGAATTTCAACATAAGATCCTGTCATACTTAATAAAGCAATTCGGTGGTTCAAACTGCCATAGTACTTTAGTGTCCCCAACATTATTTATCTGGGACAAGTATCTAAAAATTCTTAAATCTATGTTAATTCAGTACATAATTATTTTATTTGGCAAATTTGGATCTAAACTTTGTGACCATTTTCTAATATATCCTTCCAGTCAATTTGGGTATAATATCGTTGCCGACGCTAGCGCATATTGATATGGATAATTTTTTCAGTTTTTTAGAATTTTCTGAATTACGAAAAAAATATTGTCCTTTTTACATGTCCATTGTTCATCTTCTCGAATGGCAGGCAAGGGTTGTTTGTAACTAGGCAGGGGCCGCAAAGCCCTCACCAGCCATAGGCGAGGATCATGGCCCTCTCCTAATATTATCGGCTCACAATGGGAAAAGAAGAAGAAAAAAAATGAAAGAAAAGAAAAAAATTATATGAAATATAGAAAAATTACAAGAAAATTTCAAAATATCTTATTCACTACTTTTATCTACATTCGTAATTACTTTAAATGTTTTCCCGTATAATCTCCAATTACATATTTCACTTTTGGGGTGACAAGAGTCAGATGAATAAAATCTCAAATCATTCTGTCGCGTCAATTTAACCCTTTTAGAGAAATACTATAAAATAATTTGATAGGTCATTTTCTTTTGTCAGTGGATACGTTGCAATTGTATCTTACAATGTGGAACGAGAAAGAAGATGCATAATGACATAGTTGCAACGGGGCATTACGACTCATTTACTTCTTACTACTCTATATTCAAAGTTTTCCTAGGTATTTTGTTCTCAATTATATTGGAGTTCAAACATTAATTTTATAACTCTTCTAGGAAAAATGATATAAATGGTCTTTAAATTATGACTCAATGCACAATATGATCTCTAAATTTTTTAATTCATTCAATATGACCATTAAACTTTAACATAATGTGTAATATCACCGCTCAACTTAAATTAATTAAAAAAATGTCGGTTAGTTTTATAATGGACAGTTTGGACATTTACTAAAAAATTAGGACCACATAATATATTTGACTAAAGTGCTAATAAATTTTGAACATTCAGGGCCATTGATTTTGACTTTGACGTACTTATGTTTTCGATGAAGTCTAAAATCAAAGGGAGTGAGGCAAGAGAATAAACGAGAGGAGGAAGATGCAGGCTGTGGGGTTCGAACCCACGCGCACTTTTGTGCAGATCTTAAGTTTTCCCCCTTAACCTCTCGGGCAAACCTGTTGTTCACTAAACTGCAGTCCAAAATTGATTGTAACATACTAGTCTTTTTACGCTAACCTTGTTATACGTTAATCGACATGCAGGCTAGGATTGTGTTTCGCAGTGAACTTGACTCGATTGAAATTGAATTGATTGCTTATATAGATACAGACAAATCACTCTCGGCTCGGAACTATATAACATGTGCCTTGCGGGGCCGCTGCGCATCGCAATTTCGATGTACGAGCCCTTCAATTTTTGAGAAAATCCCAGTCTTCCCATCGAGTATTTCCTCAAATCCATTTTTGCATTATTCTTATCATAATATCATGACAAAAGATTCTAAATTCAAATCTTTTTGAGACTCTAACTACCTCTGCAATTACATATTTTCACGATTAGAACGCTAGACAAAATCAAGCCTAGGAGTGAGGAGGAATGTCAACGTCTTCATCTAAATCTCAAAATCATCATTACGACTGCTACTCACCAGCAGAAATGTTCAATGACGTTGACCGCATCTTCCCTCCTTTCCTATGCCTCTTAAAAGGAAACAAAATTCACTTCCATCTGTTTTGGTATGGTAAATAAAGTATGAAGCCAGCTTCACTGTCTTTCCCACCACACGAACTCTTCGAGCTCAATGCTTTGCACAATCGCCTTTGCACATCAACCATTACTAAAATTTACTTGAACTTCTAACCCAAGCCACCAGCATCAGCAGCTATTTTGAAAAATTCCAAATGCTAAGTATCGCACGGACTCAAACATGTGAACAGCTAACTGAAGGACACGAGGGTTTCGACTGTCAACCGTTTGAAGCCGTTAAGGACCTTTAAAACCCATATTTCCATATTGGAGTGTCATGAAAACCGCATGTAATAACCAAAAAAAAAAAATCCCGGTTGACTTGTAGCATAACTCTTCAATTGGTATCACCCACCTTGGTCAGACAAAATCGCCAGGGTCATTGGACTTCCCAAATTTTTAGCTTGTGCCATGCTTTGCCTTGTTGTGAGATTGAAGAGCCTGATCCGACTTAAATGACCTGCAACAGATGACAACCACGCTAGTGAATACAACTCTGAAAACATCAAACTTTGACACCATACAACTTCTATGAATGCTGTTCGAGACGACAAGCCTCTACCGGTTGCAAGGTTTGCATGAGAACTCATTGGAGTTTGGCATTTGTTGCTTAGCTTGGCCTTTGTTAGCAATCGCCTTCACAGCTTGCTTAGAAGGGTACGGGGTTGCTACATGCTCACTGGCTTTCTTGCCATCTGCACCAATATCACATACCACAACTGCATAAATCTCAATGGCAGCACAATATACTTGTGGCTTTATTATTAATAAGAGCATGGTATAGTTCACTCATAAATCATTGCATCCCAACTGCAGGTAAAAGTAGCATCAAGAATGAAATGCCACGTAGTGTTTGCAACTTGAAACAAAGATGGTAAAATGACTGTGACTTTCATTCCCCACCAGACTATAATACCACCAATCTTCAACATGAACAGATCCTTAAGACTGTACTTTGAGAATACTTCAACCAAGAAACTTCTATTGTGGAGTAGATGATGATAAAATTAGATTGATTTAATTTTTTTACTTTTATTTTTCATTTTCTCGAGTGGTTCTTTTTTCCTGGGGTGGCAGGAGTTAATATTTAGAGTTTAAACAACATACCAGTCTTTTGAGGAGTTTCCAGTTTGGATTTCTTAGCTGATGCAGGAGTTTTCAGAAGAGCATCAGCAGGTCTCTTCTTACTCAATTGAGCCTTTAAGAATCCAAAAAAGAACAAGCTATTAGGGAGTCAGAAATAGATCTCTCATAACTCAAATATATTGCGGAGAATACAATTCCTACAGCCTTACCTTAGCCTCTTCCTCTTCAGAACTTTCCTCTTCCCCTTCCTCACTGTCGAAATCGTCTTCATCGCTACTTTCATCACCTCCATGGACCATGTCCTGAAATAAAGGAAGGCAAACATTTTTCAGAAAAGGATTGTTGCTCACAGGAGAGCAATTTAATTGTCAATTTAGCTGAAACACACACATATGTAAGCAATATAGTCAAAGTATATATCCAGCACTTCAAAGTCCCAGGCTCCACAAGAAACTATCTCCACTGGAAATCCATGAGATTGACAAGTATCAGGTGTACATAATCCAAATTCTTAATAAGGTTTTCAAGGTTCATTCGCAACACAAAAGGACCAGGATTATTACACGGCACAGCAAGAAGTACCATCATCAATTTCATACGTCATTGAACATCATGGATACAGTTATGACAAAGAAGACCTATCACACCCACATATATTTCCATGATTCCACGTACAACCTCTCAAACTATGAGATTATAATGATCTCCAGTGACCCAGTTAATCATCGATAAGTTTACACATCTCTAGACTGCATTCCACTATTAGCAATGTCCTGCCATCACCATCTAAAGATGGATCAAGTAATTCAACAGCATTCCGCCATATAGAGAACAAGCTCAGAGAATTTGTAGGCTAACATTATTCTGCTTCTCTGATCTAGTTGACACCTGCACCTTTTCTTTTCTTTCCTTTCCTTTCTATTGATTCATTTCGGTATTGTCCTTTATTACCAAAAGGATAAAGAAAATCTCCAAAAGCCCTAGCAAAACTTCTCAAAACACATCTGCCTCAGTAGAAGCTACATGCATCAGCAGTCAATAGCATTAAAGAAGCCCTTTAAAAAAGATGAACTGATTAAAGATGTCATTCATCAAGTACCTCATCACCAGAATCATCATCAGCATCAGCATCTGAAGACGAATCAGTGTCCTCATCATCATCCCCTTTGTTTTTCCCATCCTCGTTTAATTCAGCAATCTTTACCTTTTGCTTAGCAGAAGCAAGGTTGGGCTTTGCTGCGTTGACATTAACAGTGGTTGGTGCTTTTTTCGCGGGTACATCAGCTTGAGCTGCACATGCATGAGTAAATCAAATTAGGTTCTCTACGGAACGAAGATGCTGTACCCAACATGCACAATTGAGCAAGAAAACCATTCTGTCAAGCTTAAGAACATGCCCGATCTCTGAATCATCTACCATTCCATTACTCACCGGTTACATTAATAGGAAGACCCACTTCAGCATCAGAATCGGAATCTGAAGCAATAGAACAAGCACAGATTGTCAAATCTCGACAGCACGCCTCAAGAAAAAAGAAAAAATGAACCATACATTTGTGAAAATACTCACATAGACTGTCAGCTTCGGATGTGATGGCCCACGAAGTAGGGTCAAGGAAAGAACAGAAGTAAATGACAAAGGGACATAACTCACTACTAGCTGATCACTTCCAAGAAAACTGTATGCTTAACAAACACAATACTCAAAGATGAAGGACAAAAAAGCATTTATTGTGACTAAGGGCATCTCGAGAATCGACACATACAAACTTTTAAGAGCACAAGATCAAGAAAAAGGATATCCAGAATGAAATTGTGACTTATATCCACTGAAGAAGACGCTTCCATTTTTCCAACTATGAGAAAGCTCAAAACTTTTCTCAAACATCAGATCAAAAGGTATCTGGGGAAACTTATCAGCAGAGAGAGTTCCGAGGACAAATTTCTGACCCCCGATTTTGACATGCAAAAGTATAGATTCCTTTGCTTTGTCCTTGGCTTCTCCGAGACACGCCTATGTCACCAAACCAATGTAAGCAAATGTAAAACACAAAGTCTAAGGAGGACAAGAAAATATTGCAATAAACTTGATGGCGTGATCATCACCAGTGACAGATGCACAATTGTCTCATTCCCAGGTTCGACCATAAGGGGTTCCCCACTTTTGACTTCCACACCTATTCAAGGGCCATACGTAACACCAAAATTCTCATTAGAAACCAAAAGGAGTTCTGCGTTCCCTTTGCTTGAGTGACAGAGCAATGATGCACCGTGATACGCAATGGTAACAATTGGATCCCAGAGCTATGATGCAGTGAACGCACCAGTAACGATGTCAAAAAATTCCTTCAAGCCAAAACTACTATTTATCTCCACGATGAAATTGAAACTGAAAAATTATTCAAATGATAGAGATGTCTCCATAAATCGATTGTGGGTTAATGAGAGTCTGACGAAAAATATAGCTGAAGAGGCAACAAGGGGAAGAAAGAGCTCAGACAAGTAAATACCAAACTTTAATAGTGGTAAATATGATATTTATTCCAGATGGAAAAGTGCCTACACACTAGACAAGTTTGCGCGAAACAGAGGAAACACAAAACTACAGTCTACGAAACTTTCAGCTAAACAGGAAGGTTATCCCGAGACTTTGTTTAACTCATGGCTTAAAAAGTATATGGACCTCATGTGCTGTTCTAGTTCGCAGAACATCCGAACCATGTTAGCACACAGACAATTTCCCCGAGGGCAAAAAAGCAAGCAGTAGCTAACAAGAACCATGATGACACCAAAAGCAGAATGGGGAAAAAAAAAATCAACAGGACGCAAATGCACTGGCAGAAACTCGCGGAAATTCCACAAACCAGTTCGCTAGCTGTGAAATCAAATCACACAAGGACAACACGAAGATCACAAAAGTAAAACACAAAGAAACGCATCCGAAACCCTAGTCATCCGTCAACTCAAACATAGAATCACAGATACAGTCCACAGTCCTCGCAGCTCGACAAAAACTCAGCGAGCGAAGCAAGCTACGCTATGCGGTCTACAGCACGAACAAAGACGATCCAAGCACACAGAATCACAAGCACAACATAGTATCTCCGCAGTCAAAATTAGGACGAGCGATCGTATCCCAGGGCAAAGCGCAAGAAGTCAGGCTCAGCGGCAAGCGCTTCAATGGAAGTGGAAAAAAAAACACAGGCTCGCACAAGCGTGAAGGTAATGCAACGACTATCACAGCAAACCACAAAGAGAGAGAGAGAGAGAGAGAAGGGGAGTCACCCCAAAACTCCATTGCTGATGGCGAGAAGCTTGCGCTGCGGGAGGTGAATTTTCTAGAAGACACGATAAGCGGAGGAAATTGTAGAGCGAAAGAAGATAATTAGGGCATTTCAAAAGGTGCGCATTTTTGCGTGCCAATATCAATGGGGCTTGCCTGGCCGGAGCTACGATGTAGTGCGACGCGCAACATGTTTCGTTCTTGCGATCGTGGATTCGGACGGTCGAGATGAAAGAGTCAAATTCTTTTGTCTTCCCTATGGCCGTCAAAGTCCCTTCAGGTGACCCTGTTTGTGTAAATCAAGTAGGCTGGCCCGTGAAAATAGAAACGTAAGTTAGTTTATTTGCGGGCCGATCAAAGGCGGAATCCATAAGAAATGTCGGACGCGGCGTTCGCGATAAGAAAATAAGCTTTATTAATGGTCATTGCGACGAGTTTTGGATTCGGATCAATAAGTTGGAGATGATGAGACGAGTCATGGATTTTATTCTTCTTATTTTTTATTATTTTTTTCGCGTATTTTGCTCAAGGAGTTTAAGGAAGATAGAGCATGGGGTCATTTGCAAGAGCCCGACTCGATCCTCTTCCCTAAATATCTCAGATAAGGGGAATCTAAGAAAAATACTGATACCAATAACTGTTAGTGTTCATTCCACACTAGATATGATCAACAACCTATCCTATGACCTCTGTATTCTCGACACTCCATCCTTGTCCAGATAGTCTTTCAATGGCACGTTTTGATCGTCTTCCCCATTAATTAGTGATCGTACTTATGCTTATCAAAAGAATGAATCCAAGAGCGATGATTCGCCCTATGTGATCATTTCATGTATCATCTTGAATTATCAGGCCATTTTAAAAGTAAGCTATATCGATAGGTCTGGCTCACGAATCTATTTAAACTATCAATGAGTTTCAAGAATTTTAGACATGACGAGAATTGTAATTCTTTCTATTTCTCGAGGTATAATGAGAAACCAAGAAGCTATACAGATACCATAATCACATTTTTTTGTAGTTACATCGACTCTTACCTTGATTTTCAAATACGCATTGAGAACTCCATTTGCTCTCATCTGTTCTTTCTTTCTTAGACATGAGAAACGCGCACATAGATGAAATGTTAATGAGTGCAGCATTCGATGCTTATAAAAAAAAAACATGCGCTCCATCGTTTGGAAAACGCCGGCAATGATCATCGCGGTCCTCGTTGGTGGCCGGGTGGCTCATCCTTCGTCTTCGGCGGTTAAAGGCTTTTGCCCTTTTCTTAACTCTTAATTCTTATTCCTTATAAAAATGAGTTTTCTTTTGTCAGAATTATAAAAATGGTTTTTTTTTTTGCGAAATAAAAATGAGTTGAAAGAGCGTATTGATGTTTTTCTGATGTGATTTGCTATGTAATTATTTTATTTTAATTTTATTCATTTGACAAAAGTGGTAATTTAAGAGATCCTTTTTTGATTTAAAAAATAATGAATGATTTTAAGTACATGGCCAATGAAGTGTTGAGTGATTTAGTCAGATATATGTGATTTTAGACGGTTAAACTAACGAGCTACTAAATTCGAATTTTTCCAATCCCATTTCGAGAATTTAATTGATGGTATTGACACTCATATCCTGCTATTCGAAGGAATATTCGTTGCATGTGAGAAATATTGGGTACAAATAAAAATAATTTTAAGTATATGAACCCATGAAAATATTATATTATAATTCGGCGATATAACTCTTTATTGGGACGGCGAGCGATGAAAAGCGCAAACATCAGCGTCTTTCTCATAAAATAGACTCAGAAGCGTCAGTCCCGGTCAAGTCCAAGTCCGAGGAGACGAGTCGTTCCGTAGTAAGAGCGAGCGAGAGCTTTGCTTGCTCAGCGCGCGCGAGAGAGAGAGACTTGGAATGGATCTCGCTGCTCTTCTTCACGCTATGATCCCTTCGTGGAGCTCCGTGAGCAAACTGCTTCTCTGCTTCCGCATTCGCATTTTTCGGCCCCCGATCCCGTTTCATTTCGCTCTTGTGGCCCTTCGTTTCAGGCCGTCTTGCTGGGGACGTTCTTCGCTTACTTGGCCGCCGCCGGTTCGATCCTGCCCGGGAAGGTTGTTCCCGGCGCGATGCTGCCGGACGGCTCTCGGCTCTACTATCGCTGCAATGGTCCCTTCTTCTTTTCGTCTAACTTTTTACTGATTTTTGCTGGAGAAGTGGTTCTTGTGCTCTTAGATTTGTCCATTGCTCGTTTGTACTCTTCAGGTTTGGTGTCTCTTCTTCTTCTCGTTGCTTTGCTTGGGCTTGGAGCTTGGATGGACTTCCTTCGACCCCCGGCACGTCTTAATTGCTTCCGCATTCTCGCTTTTTTCGAGGGAACGACGTACTTCCAATGGATACATCATATGACATATGTTCACTTTAGTACCTATGGTTCATTCAATGGTGTTGCTTTAGAAGCAGGGTTTGGACGTTCATGATCGCTTCTGCCTTTTAGGAGTATGCTTTGAGAGATTGTTAGTGGTTTAGTCTATAGAGATCAGATGAAACAGACGAGATGTTGAAGCGCCTGATCTATCTGTGCCATTTTACAGAAAATCTAGGACACCTAGCACTTATGAATTATATGCAGGAAGGACTTTGTATGTTATTTGAAAAGATGATTGTAGAAACAGGAGGTGCTTTTGCATTTACATGTATCTACTCAAATGTTTGCAGATAATAGCAGAAAGAGGACTTGAGCTGCTATCCACGACTTTTATATTCAGCACTCTTGTAAGTTGAGGAAATTTCAGTTGCTGCTGTCTGTTTATAGCATTAGTATATTGATGTCCTCGTAAATGTAGTTATCTGTTCAGTGCATCTCCACTGCCGTCTCTGACTCTTTCCTTTAGGCCTAGAGTTTCTTTATGATAGCGAGCTCTGGAACCGCATTGGTGTTGATGCTCTTCTCTGATACAGTTTTTCCTCACACAGAGAGCACCTGCATGAACGCATTATCAATTGAGGAAAGGGTAGATATGAGTGCACACTTTGCAGATGCCAAACCTAGAACAAGAATACTTGTGCTCTTGCTCTTTAACTATTTTGTCAATTTGCTTTGATGAAAATAAAGATCTCATGGAGACAGTCAGTTTTTTTTTTGGTTGACATAGACCGATGGCCTTTTCTTCCTTGAATTAATATGGCCCCTGAATATCAAAATGTCCCATGGCCTGCCAATCTTCTTCATGCTTCACCTTTTGTTTATCACAACAATGCAAGGACATTTGCATACATAGTTTCAATTTTTGTTAGCAATTCATGTGAAGTATGACAATGAAATCAAGTAGAGGATAGTTGGGCTTGTTAGACCAATCAAAGATCGATTAAGCCAAGCTGTCAAGTTTCTTCGTGAGAACATGAGAGAAACTTTATGTGGGGAAGCTGTTTCTCCACATCTCACGAATATGTTTTAAGTTAAATTAAGTAGGCTTCTTGGCCATTCATCATCACTGTTGCCAGTCAGGTAGCTTGAGTTCAGTAGGTAAGGGAAGAAAGCTGTACAAAAGAAGACTATTAGAAGAACTATACTGTCAAAACATTGGATTTGCTCACATATGTTTGTGATTGATAAATGCATTCAACAATATATTGGCATCCTGCCAATGCTATAAATTTTTGGTGCACAATGGCATGCGCACCTCTAAAAAAGGAGATTATTTGAAGGAGGACATTTAACTTGGTAATGCAACAGTAACTTGGTTTAAGCCGGAAATGGATCAATATATGCTGAACCTTAATTTATGCGAAGTTATTTGGGATCACATCAATAAGCTACATAATCAATCACAAGTTTGTGTATGGATAATCATTAGCAATGTTTACCTCGTCAGTATAAATGGAAACTAGAATGCGCCTGGAAAAAGAAACAAAGAAAGCTAGGAATAGCCTCTTCTGTTCTCTGACATATGCATAGGCTACAATCCAGCTAGAGTTTAAATAACTTTCCACTGTTTGTGACGTTAAGGGAGTTCGATTGACACATGCATGTGTTTTAGGTTGAAAGAAAATGAAAGATTTGGAAGAGAGTTGTATATGTAAAGAATAAACAGTATACAAAATCTGCCCTGATGTCTGTGTATATATGGGCCCCTATGGATCACCAAAGCACAAAAGCTAGCTGATTTAATAATTCTCCAGAAGGGCCCAGCGCCAGAAGATATTTGAGTTTGCATTGAGGTTGTTGAGTTTGCTGAGTTTGCTGATTACTTGGTTTTGTCCAAACTACGTTCGAGAATTTCCTTGTCTTGCTCTTCTAGATGTCAAAACAATGGCAATACAGAAATCTTCTTCATTTCTTCTTGCTTATGCTGCTACTGAGGCAATTTCAGCAGTTTAAATCTCTTGTCCTGTTTACCCTAAGAAGTTTGCTCTATTTGTCTGCATAAGAACTAGAGAATAGCTGTCTTTGGCTCCTAATCATTTTGTTCTGCGCAATGTTCTTGTGATTCCTATTGCCAGGTTACTATAGTGCTCTATGCTGGTGGCTGCAAGTCCCGTAGTAACAGTTCCTCCTTAAAGCCTCACCTATCAGGAAACCTCACTCATGACTTGTATGTGTTTTTCCAGTTCAGAAATTTTGGCCTGACAATTAATTGGATTTTCCATCTATGCTACTCATTTTGAGTCTATCAGTATGATATTTTACCTCCTAAAAAACATAGTTGCCACTTGTAAGTTGCAAGGATTTGAGGCAGTTACAAGGATTTGAGGCATAGGTAAATTCTAGGAAGTGCTGCTCCTTTCTTTGCCCCCAAATACTCAACAGTCATCGTCATTTTTAGTAACTGTACAAGGTTTAAAAACCAATGACGATTTATCTGAATTCTTCAAAATTATTACCACAATTTGTTCATGACTTGATTTCTTGATTGTCTATGCAAGATAATTGCCATATTGTGAGATGAAATTATGATGTTGAGGTGCCATTTTCAGTTGGTATCTTCTGTGAACAATACTAACAGTTCATCTTTTGACCATATACATGGTCATATATTTGCATGACAGGGTAAACTGCACAGATTTGCATTATTGCTTCACTTTTTTTTTTTAATAAAGGAAGAAAATATCTTTTTTTGTATTGGTCTTCTGTAAAATGTGTGGCTGTTACAATATATGTTGTCTTGGACATCATACTGGTCATAATCTAATGTTGCTAACGATTTTTTTTTTTTAAATAAAGAAAGAAAATATCTTGTTTTGTATTGGTCTTCTGTAAAATATGTGGCTGTTACGATATATGTTGTCTTGGAAATCATATTGATCATAGTCTAATGTTGCTAATGATAGCTTTCTTGTTTATTTACAGGTGGTTTGGAATACAGCTTAATCCTCAATTTATTTGGATAGACCTCAAGTATGCGAACTTTTCCATTCATATTCATCATTTTACTGATGTTTGAAATTGTTTTATGTGTCCAGGCACATCGTTTCTTGTGTGGACTAAAAATATGAGTACGTCACTAGTGTTTTCTGGACCATGTCTCACCTTTCATAAGTGCGAGGTTCAGCATCCCTCTGTGTTCTCACTCAGCTATCCATAGGCTTCTAATCGCACCAGTTTTTCCATTTTGATAACATGGAAATGCATGGGTGCTTACATGGATCTTACTTTAAGTTGAATCTCACTTTAACATGATATATACAGTTGTTGATCATCCCTCACTGCTGCTAAATGTTTTAGCTTTAAGTTGTAAAATTTGTCTTCTGTAGGTTTTTCTTTGTGCGAGCAGGTATGATGGGCTGGCTTCTTATCAACCTGTCAGTTCTAGCTAGAAGTGTCCAGGATGGCAACTTAAACCCATCAGTGATCCTTTATCAACTATTCTGCGCGGTAATTTTACGATAACCTCTTTTGCAGTTTTTAATAAAGTCAGCTTTACAAGTTCCCATGTCTAACAATTTTTTTTCTCCTTTTGCCAGTTATATATCCTGGACTACTTTGTCTACGAGGAGTATATGACTTCCACGTAAGTGCATAGCTTGTCTCTCTCTGCAGTCCTTAATCTTGCACACTAAAGTTTTCCCCAGGTCGTTAAACCTGGTTCTTTCTTTTTTGAGAAACTACTTGCTAAAAATCTAGGAGCTTTTATCTCAACTTACAACTCTGCTGTGCTCTAGGCTAATAATGTGTCTCTTTAGATCATTTAGGAAACGCTGCAATGCTCATGTGTGAGCTGGCCTGCCATATGCACTGCTGTTGTGAAGCAGACAGCTCTGCTGCTAAAATCCTTTCATTATGGCCATGTGCGGCATGTGCTCTTTCAACCTTTAATTTTCTGGGCTTGGGAACCTGTTAACTTGAAACTTCGATCAAAGTTTTTAAGGTGACACCTAAATATACCGACTGGAAATCTCAAAGTTTTCATTTGTCCTACATTGCTAACGTATATTATGCAGAGATCAATGTATGGTTCTGATTATAATGCTTTTAAAAGGGATAAAATATGTGGGCATTGGAAAGTTTAAGGTTCCCTTCTATAGTGACAAATAATGCTGCATTAATGTTGGCGATTGTGCCCTCCCCTCCCGTCCCTCTCTCCCAAAACCTCTGAACATTAGCCCAAAAAGAGAAAAGAAAGGGTGCTTCCCTGTTGAAATATCAAATGCAAAGAAAGCACTCTACGGTCTACAGCCGATTTTGCTAGTAATGCAAGAGTGCTTCTTCAGCTTTGAAACAAAAATCTTCTGTTTATGAACTTTCAGATTTAATTACAACATTGTTTACCAATAATTGTATGCATCAGTTGCTATTCACTGCTTCACAACAGGCGAGACTCCTCAAGCTACGATAAAAGGAGATGAGGTTCAGCTAATTGGCAATACTATGTTGCATCACAACCAGTCAAATTCTGAGAGATGGGTGTTCTTCCTTAGGAAGTTGCCAGGAAAATGTTTGCTGCCTGGTATTTAAAACTTAAGCTCGAGGTGTCCACTGTACAAGTGGAATATCTAACATGGGACAGTGTACAACATTCAAAACAATATTATGATCCTTTTTTTTTTCATGTATGAACTGAGACAATAGCTACCGAAAAGAACAACGAACTAATTCAAACCTCATTTCCCAGTGAGGGAGAATCTGACTCGTGATGGACTAATGCAATCTTCTCTAGGGTCTTTGATGCAGGACCTGTCATTTTCTATCTTAATTGAAGAAAAGTCATTTTGAAGCCTACTCATGGTTTCTAATTTTAAAACTTTGTCTTCAAGTTTATCCCAGCCTTTTGATAGATTATAAGTTTGTGTATGTGCAATATTAGCTTCATTATACCTGAATTGATACACAGGCACGCGCGTGTGCACAAGCGCGCGCGCGTGCACAGGCGCGCGCTTTAACAATCTCATTCAGTCTTGCTTTACTTCATCTCCTCTGGGATGAGTTGCTTTGTTGAATATTTGCTTACCCATTCTGTCAGAATTCCCATATATGCGTACTCTATTTTTACATTTGGTCTCTTTTCTAGATGGGACATTATTGCAGAGAGATTGGGCTTCATGTTGGTATTTGGAGATCTAGTGTGGATTCCCTTCACATTTAGCATTCAGGTAAGCCGTGTAGAGGAGATGAACATACATTCTGTTTGGTCATTACCTCTGTCTCTTTCTATAGCTATCAATTGTCAAATTATCACACTATCCACAAACCTATTTTTTTCTCTACTCTCCACTTGCAGCCTGCTGCACAGGTAGGGGGAGGCCCCTTCAACATCAACATCAACAACACCTTTATTCCAAATTAGTTGGGGTCGGTCGATGAACCCAAAAAAGAAAAATAAAATAAAATAGAATATAACAAAAATAAAAAGCAAAGATTAATTGAAGAAAAGAGAATAAAATAAAAATAAAAATAGGGAAAAAAGGACTAAGGACTAAAAAAGTCAGTCTGGAACATAGGAAATCTACCCCTCTCTGATACTAATAGCTTCCCTCCACTTCGTCCTAGAACAAACCGTACGCCAATCTATTTCCCACATCCTTAAATCTTGTTTTACTACTTTCCCCCAAGTTAGTTTCGGTCGTCCTCTTCCTTTATTCGTGTCATGCTTTCGGTAACAAACTTCTGTTCTTATTGGAGCATCTAGGGGTCTTCGAAGAACATGTCTAAACCATCTCAGTCTATGTTCTCTCATCTTTTCTGCCACTAGTTCTATTCCAACTTTCTGTCGAATATTTTCATTTCTTATCTTATCTATCCTTGCATGCCCACACATCCACCTTAATATCCTCATCTCTGCAACTCCCATCTTATGCTCATGTTGTGTATGTGCTGGCCAACATTCAGCTCTGTATAACATTGTGGGTCTTACCATTGTTCCATAAAATTTTCCTTTTAGCTTTAGAGGGATTTTGCGATCACACAAAAAACCTGATGCATTGCGCCATTTCATCCAATCTGCTCTGATTCTATTGCTTACATCATCATCAATCTCTCCCCCCTTTTGAAATATTGATCCTAGATATCTAAAAACATCTTTCTTAAGCACCTCCTGTCCAAGTATATTCATCGATTCTTGATCTCTTCTCACCGTGGCGAACTCACACTTCATGTATTCAGTCTTATTTCGACTTAATGTAAATCCCTTGACCTCCAATGTATTTCTCCATAATTCTAATTTAGCATCAACCCCAGTCCTGGTCTTATCAATAAACACAATATCATCTGCAAAAAGTATACACCATGGCATCTCATCTTGGATATGTTTTGTTAGCTCATCCATAACTTGGGCAAAAAGATAAAGACTAAAAGCAGAGCCTTGATGTAAGTCTACCGTGATTGGAATATAACTTGATGTGCCATTACAAGCCTTCACACATGTAGTAGCACCATCGTACATATCCTTGATTGCCTCTACATACTTTGAAGGACTTTTTTCTTCTCTATGACTCACCACAGAACATTTGTAGGAACCTTATCACACCTTCTCAAGAACAATAAAAACCATACGTAGATCCTTCTTCTTTTCTCGATATATCTCCATCAACTGTCGTATCAAGAATATAGCCTCCACGGTAGATCTTCCCGGCATAAATCCAAACTGATTTGCAGTAATCTTGGTATCTATTCTCAAACGATGCTCAATAACTCTTTCCCACAACTTCATTGTATGGCTCATAAGTTTAATGCCTCTATAGTTAGAACAATTCTATATATCCCCCTTGTTCTTGTAGATAGGCACAAACAGACTCTTCCTCCATTCATCAGGCATTTTATTCGTATGTAAAATCTTGTTAAAAAGATTAGTCAACCAACTTGCTGCTATAATTCCTAAACTTCTCCACACTTCAATAGGGACTCCATCAGGCCCCAAGGCTTTACTAGTCTTCATCTTCTTTAATGTCTCCTTAACCTCATCCGCTTTAATCTTACGCACAAATCTTCTATTTAAATCATCATAAGCGTCCTCTAAATCCACCTCACTTCTATCACTCTCTCCATTAAAAGGCTTGTTAAAATAGTTCATTCACCTTTCCTTAACTTTTGTATCCCTTACTAGTAGTTTCTAATTGTCATTCTTGATGTACCTTACCTGGATCAAGTCTTTACTCTTCTTGTCCCTTATCTTTGCAAGCCTATAGATACCTTTTTCTCCATCTTTGCTCCCAAGTTTTTTGTACATATCGGAGAAAACCTTGCCTCTAAACTCTCGCACAGCTTTTTTGGCATTTTTTCTCTCCAATCTAAACTTTTGCAAGTTCTCATCATTAGGACATTTATACAAATATTTAAAGCACTCCTTATGTTTAATTGCCTCCTGCACCTCTTCATTCCACCACCAAGTTTCCTTTGTTTGATGTCCATTGGGGGAGACCCCTTGTTTATGTTTTTTTTTTTGGGCCGGGTGGCTCGTGTGCCAATCTGATGCTTAAATTGATGATTAATGGGTATTGCTTGTCTAGTATGATGGGCAAGCCAATTAGGTTTATGATAAGCTCCATTCTTGCCTAGCAAAATATACATTTTTCAAATCTCTGGATGCTGTGAATAGTATTATTTTGTTCTTTGGTGTTGAGTGAATCATTGACGATTCATGCAACATCTCTATGTTTTATAGTTGTTCACTTCCAGATCTCTTTGGAGGATTAGGAAGGTGGCCTTATATACTAATCTTGATTGCCTTAAAGGATTACACCCTAAGATTCCACATCTCACTATGTTAGTCGTTGTACACCCTGAATAGAAGGTTGCATCTTTAAGATCATTTGGAACCATTTATTAGATAAATTGGCGGTTCTGAGGATTATTTGAGCCATGTTTGTAAGCCTACATGAATAATTGTCATCTCTGATGCAGGGTTGGTGGCTTTTGAGGAATAATGTAGAGCTAACAACAACTGCTGCCATTGCTAGTTCTTTTGTATTTCTGATTGGGTAGGCTTTGTTGAGGTTATATTGACTTTTTGTTGATGAACCTAATATTTCCTGCCACCTTTACTAAGAATTTACTTCCTTTGCCTAAAACACTATGTAGATATATGGTGTTCCGAGGAGCTAACAAGCAAAAGCATGTGTTCAAAAGGAACCCCAAAGCACTTATATGGGGTCATCCTCCAAAAGTTGTAGGCGGAAAGTTGCTTGCTTCTGGATATTGGTAAAAACTACGGTCTCCTTTTTTTGCTCTGACTGATTGTCGATGTAAGTGCATTGGAGGGCATAAATGTAATCAAACTCTAAGATGAACGGATGGAACCGCCAAGTACGGGTAATGTAACGTGTTTGCAATCTTGCACACCTACCTCAATAGTTTCAACTTTTATAGTTGGATTTATCAGCTTGATCCTTTGCAGTTTAATGTTAATAAAATGCTGTTAGCCTGGTTTTCACATCCTATGCATATCAAGCCTTCTCTGGTGTCTCAGGTAAAACGTCTTTGGGAGTGTTGTCACAGAACTCTCTGATAGTCAAATCTTTCTGTCTCTTTGAAGCTTGGTAGATATCTATTTTGCTTCTCCTCGTTCCCCCTTTCATGAAGATGCGTGATTTTTCAATTAAGGCAGATTCATATAGGAACGGATACAGGTAGTTTAATCGCCCCTGTCAATGTGCTTCGCGAATGTGAATGTAGTTTTGGTAAAACGTGAATGGAGAAGGCTGAAAAGCATGGTGAATTATGAGTCTTATGTTCCTTGATTCTGGTCCCCAAAAAGTTCACTTTGCTTCTCCAGCTACTCTTGCAAATTTTGACTTCATGTATTGTATGATTGAAGGGGAATTGCAAGGCATTGTAACTACCTTGGCGACTTGCTGCTGGCACTGTCCTTCAGTTTGCCTTGCGGACTAAGGTGAGTTTTGACATCACCCAACTCTATTATGATCTGCTTTTTTTATGTAACCGTTGTTAAGAGCTACTTATCTTTTGCAGTTCACCAGTTCCTTATTTCTACCCAATCTATCTCCTGATTCTGCTGATATGGAGAGAGAGGAGAGACGAAGCTCGTTGTGCAGAAAAGTACAGAGAAATTTGGGCGGAATACCGCAGATTAGTTCCTTGGAGGATATTCCCCTACATTTATTAGATCTACAGTAGTATGTTAGATGCCCGAACTTTCAAAAGAAAAAAAGTTTTAAGAGTTTTTCGGCACTTCTCCCCCAGTGCTTAATTCCCAAATAAAAACACAGTTACTGGGGGAGAAACAAGAGTACTTGATACTCGATCTATTAACCAATCTAGCCAAAGCATCGGCGGCCATGAGCAAGAGCAATGAAGTGAGCATGCTATTAAACTTTAATGGGCCAAATCAGTGGAAAACAATGACCCGAGCAATGTGCATTCTGCCAGATGGTTCGAACCCATCATAACAAATGGATTTGGCTTTCTTGGTTATAAGATTTCGGCAACTCATCTTCTTGAATGCACCCTTCCCAAACGCTCCTCACAATTCAAAACCCCTCCTCTGGACTCATCCTGACCAAAACAAGACGGTCAACAAAGTTGATATAGTGGTCGAGAGCAACGTTCGGCCCTCGGTGATGTTGCCGGAGCTTGAACAATTGCAGGTGACTGCCGGTGGCATTGCAATTGGAGAAATGGTGAAAAGTCAAGTCGATTCTTTCACAGCAAAAACCATAAAAAGCTGAAGGAATCACTTCTCTGCGAGATTTATTGCAAGTACTGGTTATTTGTTGAGGTACTGCAAAAAGAGATGGGGACGAGCACGGGGAGAGATGGAGGGGCGACGACTGGAAGAGGGGCCTTGGGATTATTGTACATAAACCCAAAAATTTATTTGAAGCTCGTGCTGGTCATGGCATTGAGGCCTTCGCACTCGAAATTGTAGTGGCCATGGGTGCCGTGAGCTTCATGGCTCAAACTTCAGTGGCCATTGCCGCCGTGCAAGCTTGAAGCTCGAGCGGCCATGGCGGCCGCGAGCTTAAAGCTCGAGTGACCATAGCGGCATCTCTTTAAGTTTTTCTTGACCGAGACTGCAGCGTCGTGAGGGCAACGGTTGAAGGAGAGAAGAGGCTTAATACAATGAGCAGTCAAGCGATGAAGAGTTTTCGATATTTTTCTCCTGCTGTTTTTCTTTTTTGCTGTGTGACATGGCACTTAAATGATTACTTCGACAGCATGTTAATGGCAGCAGATTTGATACTTGAATAAAAGTTGGTGGTTTTCTTGAGACAAAAAAATTGTCTCTGGTAAATTGGAATTGAACTTAAAGTTTAGATTTTTTTTTTATGGAATTAGGCCGAGGAGAGAGAGAGAGTGTGATGGATTTTTCACTTTCTAGCTCCGCACTGGTGGTGATCGGTGCGGCGTGCTCCCATTGTTATTTCTCTAGAGTCGCAGATCGCAGCCGTTTAACCTGTGGTAACCATTCTATTCCAAAAATTAATTTTAATTAAAATGACTTTTTTTTTAATTCTGTTGTTGAATGAATTTTAGAAAATCAGAATGCGTTTGATAACTGCACAAAAGTTTTGTTTTGAAAAACCATTTCTCTTTCTAATTTTTTTCATTTAAGTCAAATAATTATATAGTTACTTTGTAAAATTTCATCATAAATTGAAGATTAATTTTCAATGCACACTAAAATAATTTAAAATATATTATTTTTATAGTATATCATAAATGAAATACAAATTTTAATACATCGCATTTGAAGTTCGATTGAAGCATGTGACACTTTCCCATATTAAGGACTCATTTTTTCTTTAATGTTGTGTTATCCAAATACATACAAACATAGCAGCCGAATAATCAAATTATTCAATGAAAAAAAAATGAAATTATCCTTTTTGATACGAAATATAAGTCCTTCACTATCATTTTGCAACTTTTGTACTAAATTCAAATGAGTGTTTGGCTTTAGCTCCACGTGCTGAAGGTCATATTTTGTGATGTAGAGCTACGAGTACATATGTTACCATCCACATATTGTATGCCCTTTATCTTCTACGACCCCTTTTTTTTTTTTTTTTGCAGAAAAGCGAAATCTATGAAATCTAGAAAATTAGGACCAAATTTATGAAAATGAGGTCAAACTAGCATAATATAAGCTTCTTATATTTTTAGGGATTTTGTAATTTTTGTGATTTTTCAAAACAATTTTCCAATTTTTTTTGAAATTTTTATTTTAGTTTATTTTTATTAGGTTAAGGAAAAAGTAACTAGAGAATTTAAAGGAAAAAGTAAGAAATATGATATTTTATACAATTTTGTGATTCTCAAAAGTGATTCTTTTTTTTAAAATTAACTTTTTTTTGTTCTAAATTTTGCTCCAAAATTGATTCTGATTCTCTAAAATTGTTTCAAGGAACAGAGTCAGAATTAGAATTACCTATTAACCAAACAAGGTTATCATCTTTTACTGTTTCGAGGAATAGAATCAAAGAACCAAAACGATTTTCATGTGGACCTTATTTTCCCCATCACAAAGTCGTCGATGGGGAAGTTGCTTCTGGCTATTGGATATGAATTTTCTACCACCAAGGATTTCCTATCATGATCGATTTGGACCGTTCAATTCAAAATAGAAGTCTTGATTATTCCTCATTATTTCTCACTAAAAAACTACGGATTAATCTGGGCCGTCCATGTTGAATTGGACAGCTCATATTTAATGGTACCCATTTCCCGTGGTTATTGGTAAAACAACAATCTCCTCCTCTTGCAGCGATTTGTGATTAATGTAAGTGAGATGAAGGTTATGAAGGGAATCCAAAGTCTAAGATGAATAGCTAAAACAATCAAGTATGCCTAACGTTACGTGCTTGCAGCAGTTTTATGTTTAAAAACATGCGATTAGCGCGGTTATTTTTTTTTTCCACATCCTATGCATATCATACCTTCTCTACTGTCGAGTCAATTCTTTCTGTATCTACGAAACTTGGTATTTCGATTAAGGAATGTTCACGTAGAAAAGAAATTAAAAAAGAAAGAAAGGGTAAGCTCAATCGAAAAAGGAACGTGATTTGAGCAAAATAGATGGTGAAGACTGTAAGGCGCGGTCAATAAGGAGTCTTATGTTCCTCTGATTGTGGTCCCCAAGCAAAATTCACTTTGCTTCCCCTTGCGAATTTCCACTTGACGTATCCTTATGTTGAAGGGGAATTACGAGGCGATGTAAGTTCCTCTCAACAGAAAACTCATTGACCTTTGCTGTGCACATGCAAACACCCTCTTGCTTAGTTTGGTCGATTACTCGGGCTGCCACGCAATACGGACTCGCCACAAGCAGGATTTGGGTCGAAGTTCCCCCTCCGGCCGCGGCGATTACCTCGTCTCGATAACTGTCACATAGGTCAACTGCTGGCGCAAGGCAAATTCTAAAATCTGCAGGGAAACAAGCCCCTTGCAGATGAGGAAACGGTAAGGTGCAGAAGATACCAAAGCCAGAACTCAGGTGACTTCAAGATCAAATCTCCAATATCCCCATTGGTGAACGAAACAGTTGTTGGAGATCAAATCACATGTGGATGCCGAGCCAACCGCAGTACAGCGAAAGCCAAAGCGACGAGCAAGTGCGCTCTTCTGCGACCAATAATTCATGTCAAGGAAAAGGAGTTTAAACCTGAAATCCAAGCTAACCCTAACCAAAACCAATACAGACTTTTCCTTCATATAAGGTTGTCGGGCAGCGTGAATTTGTTTAGGGCGGTAGGTGAGTGGAATTACTTTGGGTTTCGCAGAGTCAAACAAGAGACAAAATAATAATAATAATAATAATAATAATAATAATAATAATAATAATAATAATTAGTGTTATTATCATTATTATTATTGTTGTTGTTGTAATAAGCAGAGGTCTTGGTGGTCCCATTTCTCTTTCTCTCTCCCCCCTCCATTGTTGTCTTCTTCTTTTGCTTTGGTTGATGGTGCCTCGTCCTAATCATCCAGGGGAAAAAGAAAAGAGAGAGAGGGAGGACAAGCACGCTTTCCGTTTGCGTAGGGCTTTTTGTTATTGAGTTGCATCATTCATTCACCGCGCTGCGTATGGACAGGAGGGTATCATGCCTTAGCTTAAGTCAAATCGACTGTTGATCGGATTTTGTTAAACAGCATCCATGCTTCTAAGCTAAAATATCTTAGACTTTGGGAAAAAAAATTATTCGAACATATTACAAGTTGTTCACCTTTTGGTGTCCAGATATTATATTCAGCATGCATCGTGGACTAATTCAATCTATTTACAGCATTCATTAATAAGATTATATTCATTCATGCATCTGTAGATCACGTAGAGAGAGAGAGAGGAGCTCCGAAACGATTGAGTGCCGCCCGTTTGGAAAAGTTATTAGGTACTTTGGACGAGGCATCGGCTCACCACCCTAATCATTCACTCTTTATCAAGCTTATAAACTCCTCTGCTCTCCTTCAAAATTATGTGTCAAAATTATATGTTAATACACGCTTAAATAGCTCTCTTTTTTTTATTTAAGAAAAACTTTTTACCAACTCTTGTAACTCGCATTCATTTGTCCCCTTCTAGAGAATGGGGGTCTGGTTTGGTTTGATTTGGTTGGTGGTGGATTTAAATACGGGGGTAGCTGCCTCCTTCTCCTCCCAATACTAATCATAAATTAAGAGAGTGGGGTCCCCTCCCCATTGCTTCTGAGTTCTATTTCCAGAGGAGTGACATCATCTACTGACAAGACTTCAACTATCATTAGCGGCACCTTTACCCTTTTTATTTTCTCTTACCCTTTCCCGGAAAATTTAGCCAAGAAAACGCCGTCGGCCAGCAAAAAGCTGATCAGAAATTGAAGCTATCGAGAAATTTCCTCGTATTCATCCCCGTTACTAGGAGTTTTGTGTGCTTGTAATAACTAAACTGCTCTGTTATAATTTGTTTTTTCTTTCTTTCTTTCTTTTTGGTTTTAAAGCCTCTATTTTTTTTTTTTTAAGAAAAAAAAAATCTCTACTCCAAAACCCTAACTATACTGTTTTAGTAAAGATGAATTATGCGTAGGTTTCCATTGTGAGAATTCATTTCTTTAGTCGCTTTTTCTTTCCCAAAATTCTCATTTTAATCATGTGTTGTGTATCTTCTTTTCTAAAAGTTCTGGCAAATCTGCACTCATTTCGTGTATACGTAAGAATTTGACATTTTCAAGTATAAGTAAAAACCACTTTAACACGGAATTTGTGATTCGTTAATTTAAAAAAATGCACAATTAGGAGGATAGATTCTATGAATAGAAGTGAGCAGATAATTATATATTTCGAGATTGAACTGCTTTAATGCAGGAATATCATTGTAGGATGGATTCCACCAAAAAAAAAAAAAAATTGTATGATATAAAAGCACACGAGAGATAAGATAGCATTATCGACTTAAGCACTTGCCATAGATATGGTCTTTGTAAAATGAGTAAGGGGGCGGTGCAATTTTCACTCTTCATATGGCTAAATCCAGTTAATTTACCAAAAATACAAAATTGCCCTTTATCATCCAATTGTACTTTAAATTGTTGGTCCCAAATTTATTTACTTTCACTTTCTTAGTTTTTCTCTATCTATGTGGAATCTATCTACCGTAATTAAGAATTTCATATGTTTCATTTTACGTATTCTAGAATGTTATTTAAATCATAGGCACTATGTTTATTTTTTAGGCTCGTGCTTTTTTCATTTCTCATATGGCTTTGACACTCTTTTATATGTGTTCCGAACATCATATCATTTGTGTGTGGTTCACCAAATCTGATATAATTTTATATGATTTTTTTTGTTAATTTTTTTTTCATTTCTTTTTTTTCCCTTGTGGGTTCCATCTTCCTCTTTTTCTTCTTCTATGTCCTTCCTATACGACGACTTGCTTCGAGGCCTCCCTCTCTTTCAAAAAAACCCCGACTTTACAATGTCAATCTCCTATTTCTCTATAATTTCGCTTGCACCGGCATTGGGCTCACTAGTGACTTCCCCAATGATCCCACAGGGAAGTAACTTGATGCAAAGTAGCTGTATTCGCTACGAAATTGTAAGCCGTCATGATGAACCGTCTATATTTCATCCCAAGAAAAGCAAACTGCTTACCGAATTGAGCTATACACCACCAAGAAAGCTTGTTTACAAATTTATGCTCAGCTTCAACTTGAATCTTAAGAATCCATGAGCTATCAAGCGGATTGCGGACCACGCTGCCTTCTGTTTCTCATGGACGTAAACAAAGAGCACGTCTTCGATCCACGCGACGACATTGAATGGTAGATCTTCCCGGACTCTTGAGTGGCTGTCTAGTATTGCTTGTCCCGCAATATGTGCTTCTACTTCAGCATACCCGTGAACTACTATAATAGAAAAGCAAGGACATGGATCCCAAAGACATGAGGTTCTTTCCTTCGGATTTGTTATGAGCTTTTTTTCCCGCAAATTTAAACGATTAGCTTCGGAAAAATGTACTCAACCTATTATATTGGATCTTCGAAAAAAAAAAAAAAGTCAAGGTGTTGGATATAATTGGTGTTCTTGTTTTAATACTTCAAGATACCTCATTGCGCACCGTTTTACATGCTTTTTGCTTAGAAGTATCGCACCATTATAGTAAGGAAAAAAAGACAAATTCTTTGATATAGTGAATAAAGATACTTGATAACTATTGTAGAGTAGTGAAATTAATAAAAGGTTCACCATGATAGCGAGCTTTTGAGACAAAAGGGGGCGAAAAATTGACAAGTTGTTATACGAAGAGACTCTTTCAGTTTTATACCATATCATAGAATGCCATTTTTCCCTAGTATCGGCGAGAAAATTTCACAAGGAGCATGCATTTTCTTTAATACGCTAAAGAATAAAACCTGTAAAATGCTTAATTGCAGTATCCTAAAAAGGAGTGGAGACATCACTTTAAACTGCAATCAAAAGATCATAATTCCAGATCATGTTAAGGACATTTTATTGGCTTGAGTGACAGAAATGTAGATTATATCCTCAAAGGAAGAAAAGAGATAAGCTTGTGGGTTGGACTGTCCTTTCAACCGGTTGGGTGAAGCTCAATTCTGACGGGTTATCTAAAAAAAACCTAGGCCTTACTCAAGTAGGTGGGCTTCTGCTAAATGAATCGGGCAACTAGCTTGCGAGATTTCTTTAGACTATGGGAATGAGCTCTTCACTCAAAGCAAACTTTTGGGCTATATCCTCTTGGGTCTTAAAATGGCAATTTGGTTGGGTATCTCTAAACTTATTGTGGAGGTGGACTTGCAAGCTCCAACAATGAATCCCATCTCTCAATTTTGGTGACACGCTCATTTCTCATATTCAAAAACTTTTATCGTATTTCCGACATGTCAAATTTTTGCATAATTTCAAGGAAGAAAACTCATGTGCTGATTGGTAAGCAAATTGATCATTCGCTCATCTAATGTGAATGACAATTTAATTTTAAATAGGCCATCGAGAGGTTTGATTCCTTTATTGTCAGGACATCAAGTTGGACCAAGTTTCGTTAAGCGAGTTCTAGTGTAACATTTGGGCTTCGCCTCTTCATTAATAAGATTAAGGACAGATTTGCCTTTTTAATATAAATGGGGGGAGGGTGAATTTAGTCATATAGAGGGTGAAAATAGCGTCGCATAATGAGTAAATGAGAGTATTTGAATAAAAAATAAATTTCCGGCCTGCAACGAGGTAGAGATGACTAAGTGACATATAGAATATGGCGACGGAAATCGCATGTAAAAACATGAGATCCTATGTATTTATATGGTAATTCATAGACAGATTGGACGATCCTAGTCGGGCGAATCGAGGCCAAGAAGGAAACAATTCACGTAAAGGGCTTGGCGGCGCGGTGCGCCCGTTTCCACTTGAAGCATGGTGCCTGTGTCTGAATATGGGACTCGATCTTGACAAGGGGGAAGAAGTATTCATATGAGGGGGTGGGGTTATGTGCACCTTGAAATTTAAATGCTCGTGCTAAACACCATGGTTGCCAAGCTAATTTCTACCACTAGGATACTGAATTGTTGTGGCAGAAAAAAATTCAAATTTTTTTTATGTGCTCGGATCCAATTTAGTAGGCCCATTAAGAACACGAAACACCCACCCCCAAACTGACAAAAAAAAAAAAAAAAAACGACCGTGGCTCTCAGAGCAATATCCTGTCTTGAATGGCTCGACCCACACGCTAGGCTTCGGGGTCTATGCACACCCTACCTGGATGTTGGGTCGCAAACAATAGTCGAACCACCGTTACAACGGCCATGGGTCAGACTGACCCTCCTTCTCGTCAAGCGTTCAGCAATATTTCGACCCGGCAAGGTCTTTGGAGGACAAGGAACCAAGGGTTTGTTGACCCTATTTGGGGAGCACACTAAAGATTGGCATGACAACCATTTTGGTTATCTAATTATGTTCTCTATAACAGAAAAAGACGAGAACTTTTTTTGATAATGTAAATGATTTTGATTCTGATTCTGATTCTGTTCTCGGAATTTGATTATGTAAAAAAGAATCACTTTTGAGAACCACAAAATAGAATGAAATCACTTTTTCCTTAATCTAAAATAGAACAATGAGGTCTTATTTTTTTAAAAAATATATATAATAAAAATAAAAATTCAAAAAAAGTCACAAAAAAAATTAGAAAATCCCTAAAAATAGAAGAAACTTAGCTTAGGCCAGTTTGACCTCATTTTCATAAATTTGAGCATAAATTTTCAAGATTTCATAGATTTTGTTCTTTTTTAGAAAAATCATAAGCACCTTGAAATTAAATCCAAACCACATTTTTCTAAAACCTTAGAGCTTCATTAGAGCTTTATGATGCGATTTATCAATGTTGTGATTTCTTGATTGTGTATTTGATTTCATTGATTTTCATTTGCGTAGGTTTATGTAATTTAGACTTAGTATAGTTTTTGAAAATGACAAATAACCAGTGTAAACACTTGGCAAGCACTCGTTTTTAAATTTTAAATGAATTAAGACTAAGATTTGATTTTCTTGAACAAAAAAAGCACACTAATGCAAGATAGTGCAATGCATTTTCCTTGCAGAAACAAGAATGTTGTTCATGTTGGTTATCAACTTGCTCAAAAGAGTAAAATGAAACTACACAATAAATGACGAAAATGACTTGTGATGATTCTTGATGTTTATTTTTATATTTCAATATTCAATATGTTATATAAGAGAATCAATATGAATTAATTTTTAATTAATTCAAAATGCAGTATGAAATTTCCCAAAATAACTACGTAATTATTTAACTTAAATGACAAAAAGTGGAAAGAAAATTGCTCTTAGGAAAGAAATTATGTGCATTTACCAAATACATTTCTGTTTCAGGAACAAAATTTTTATGCAGCTACCAACGCAATTCTCCAAAAATCATCTCGAGAACGCAAATAGAAAAAGTCATTTTAATCAAAATCATTTTTTCGGATTAAAATACCATGCAAGCCCTGATATGCTATAAAAAGGTAATGACTTGACCCTAAAATATCACGTTTTCTAGCTCTTTCGCTCTTTTCTCTAAGAAGATTCTCTTTCAAAATTATCTCTTTTACTTCTTTATTCTTGATCCAACTTAAGTATCGGAACGTCCTTTTGAAGTCAACAAACTCAGGAGCCGCATGTAGCCCGTTCCAGTCATTCGAAAGTTTGAGACAGGCATTACGTGTTGCGAACTAAAAATCGAGTTTTCAATTTTAGGTAATGAATTACCAGATTAATTAATTAAATTAACTAACCTAGCTCGAATTCCCCCAATTTATACCAAATTGTGACTTATGGTTTAAGTGATTATCTTGAATTTTTTTTATTTTTTTTTGGAGCCACTAATCATTTTATTGTAGGTTGATTATAAACCTAAATAAAATAAAGGGAAAATACTATTTTATTTCGGCGAATAGAGATCTTAAATTCAGGACTTGGTTACATTAATTTTTCAATTAACGCCCTTTTGGTATCAATTTCATAAAAATGTTCGATTTGTCAATTTTGATGGATTCAAACTTGAAGGTCAAAGGTGCAAGTTTTGGGTTTTCTTTTTATGATTTTTATTTTTATTTTTTATGAGTAGATTTAAATTAAATTTGCAAATCTATTAATGAAAAGATAATTACTGTTGAATCTTTCGAATTAAGTTTCAATCTAAAGCCTGATAGATAGACCCTAAAACTCGAAATACCCGCTATAAAAATAATTCCATTTAAAGCCTAATAGATAGGCTTATTTCCAACAGTTACGAATTATGAGATTTTCCAATCAATTACATTGTGAAATATTTTTGGATATCTTTAAGTATTTTCAGGAAATTTTCAAAATATCACTAGATTATCACAAAATTCTAAAATATTCACATGAATCATGACTGAGCAAGAGACATTGCAAGAATATTCAGATTTTTTTTTTTGAACTTAACAAGCAATTATTCCAATTAAGGCAATCAAATATCCCAATCTCGCAATGCAATTTTAAAGATATGCAATTCAAACTATCAAGATATCAATCAAGAATACAATCATGTAAAATAAGCAACGCAGTATTGCAAAAATTAAATTTAGAAATATACCTAGATTGCGATATTGCCTTTCCAAATTAGAACCGCGCCCGAAAATTTCACCCCAAGCTTGGAATTTCGACCAATTGGTTTGGATTCACAAATCGCTTGGGTACAAGGACCTTCTTCGATTGGCAACTATGAGCTCATACAGATGGCTTGGACGAGTAGCAGACCAGTAGCTATCCGAGACCGCCAGGGGTGGAAATCCAATGAGATCCTCCAAGGAAAATCAATGTTGCTTGTTGGGCTTATGGAACCCCTTTGCTGACTTGGAGATCGCCTGATGCATTACTTGTCAATATTCTCAAGTAGGGACGTGACCTCTTTGGTGAACATCAACGGAGGACCGTCAGTAGTCTTATGGCATGGGTAGCAATAGTGAGGTGCGGCATGAACAAACTGCAGCCGTTGCGAAAAGCCTTGCAAGCTTGGGGATTAAGTTTTGTTACTCTTGCAAAATAGACCCGGAATCCAAATATGTGATCAATTAAGTCCCAAATGGTCCAATTGCATTAATTTGACCGAAATTTTCGGCACATAAATTTGTGAATAAGGCCAGCCGAAATTCATAGATCATGTGGGCTTATAGAGCATTTTTTGGATCAAATTAGGCTTTATTAAAATAATTGACATTCTCAATTAAAGCCTTTTGCTCGATTAAGCTAAGAATACTCCCAAATTCTTCCTCGAATTTTCTACACAATTGATCTCAATTGCCATTTTTTTTTGTCAATTTAAGTCAGTTCAAATCCTCCATGTCGGACCAAACAAAAAAAAAATGGCAAATGCAATACATGCTAAACTAAATTAATTATGCTATGAATGAAACCTATCTTTTTTTTTTTCGTGAGAACTAAAATTAATTCTCATTTTCATGTAAAATGCATGATTTAAGAAAAATTAAAATTTAGGTGTCCATAGTACGGAACAAGAAAACATAGTATCAACAGGACTGGTATATCGTAAGGAATGTAACCTAACAATAAAAACATAAATAACAAAAAAAAGATGGCAATTTAATATGATTTCAGTCTAATTGTCTCCATTTATCGGTATTATGCATACTATTTGGGGGGAGGAAGCAACGAAGGAATTGAACAATATTCACGAACACTCATGCAGGTGCAAACATCACTCATAGACAAAGGTGATTTAATGGGCCATTGGGAAAATCTCTTATTTGAATACAGACAAAATATACTAATGTTTGTATTTGAATGTGAAGAACAATATATATATTTATAAAATACCAATCATGTGCGGATGGCATCGACAATAGGACGTCTAAAGGCATGGAAAGGCTTTGGTTCCGCATCGAATGGGAAATGTCTCTAAATCTATAAGAAGGTTTGCAAAATGTGCACAAATTGGATAATAAAGGTTCATTAAAGCTTGGATGGACCAACAGAAGACGAATACCTTAGGGCAACCATTCTGATATCAAAAAGTGATTCTAATTAAAATGATTTTTTCTAATTCTGTTCCATGAATGAATTTTAGAGAATCAAAATGCGTTTGGTAATTGTATAAAATTTATATACCTGGAACAGGAACGCGTTTGGTAACTACACATAATTTCTGTTCCCGAGAATAATCACTCTTTTCAATTTTTGTCATTTAAGTTAAATAATATTTTGCGAATCAACTGAAGATTAATTCATAGTGATTCTCTTATATAATATATTGCACATTGAAATATAAAAATAAATATTAAGAACCATCACAAGTGATTTTCACAATTTATTGTGGGGTTTTATTTGACTTTTTTAAGCGAGCGGACAACAAATTTGACCAACACCCTCACTGCTGCAAGGAAAATGCACTACATTGCCATGCATCGGTGAGTGTTCTGGTTATAGGAAATCAAATCTCAACTAATTCATCCAAAACTTAGGAACGAGAACTTGTTAAGTGTTCACGCTGGTTATTTTGGTTCTCTTTCAAAATTTTCTAAAACTAAATTACGCCTAAAATACATAAACCAAGACAAATCATAATCAATAAAATCAAGTGCACAATCAACAAATCATAGCATTGATAAATTCATAAAACCATAACAAAACCCTAAGAGCTTAGAGAAATGAGGTTCGGGTTTAATTTCAAAGATATTTATGACTTTCCTAAAAAAGAGCAAAATCTATGAAATTTAGACCCAAAATTATGAAAATAAGGTCAATCTAGCCTAATCTAAGCTTCTTCTATTTTTAGGGATTTTCTAATCTATTTTCAGAATTATTCCAATTTTTTAGAAATTTTTTATTTTATTTTTATTATCATGTATATTTTTCTTGAAAAATGAGACCTCATTCTGTTTTAGTTTGAGAAAAAAGTGAGAGATGCGAGACTTCATATCGTTTTATGATTCTCAAAAGTGATTCTTTTTTCCAGTACCAATTTTTTTTATTCTTATTTTTGCTCCAAAATTATTTATGAGAACAGAATCATAATCAATTATTTTACTAAATAGGATCTCATCTTTTTTTGCTCCAGGGAACAAAATAAGAGAATCATAATGTTACTATATAGGACCTTATAGAATATGATAACATCAATTTGCTTTGAATGACCTATTTGTGGAAGGTGACTGACCATTCAATGAAAATGATTTGGATGGAATTACGAAATTCTCTCTACTTATATAGTGATAGAGATTAAACTTTCTTTGTGAAAACATGTCTAAACAGATCTAGACGATTCTAGTTGGGTCATAAATAAGTTACCTTAAGTATTAAAAACGAAATTAAGTGAAACATAAATGTGTTAGTTAACAAGTTAAGGGATTTTAAATGGGTCATAAACGGGTCAAATATCTAATGAATTTAAGTGGGTCATAAACAAGTCATTTTTAATCCTTTTGATTTTCTGATTTTTTTCATTATTTGTTAGTTTCTTATGTAATTCTATTTTCCTTCTTTTGAATGAAATCCGACAAGGGTCGTCGGCTGGTAAACGGCCATCCCCGCCGATCATAGGTCCCTCATCGGGCGTAGAAGAGAAAAAAGAAAAATAAATATTAATAGTCAAAATAAAGTCCACAATGTTTAAGTTTTTCTAAATTTGATTTATTATTTAAGTGTTTTAACAATATGGATCAGGTTATATATGAATTGGATAGGATATGGGTCGCTACGTTTTTATTGCATGAAAATGAGTCAAAACATATTAAATAGGTCAATATAAAACGACCCATTTTTTTATCTTACCTAAATTAGACCCGATCTATCCATTTGAAGGATATTCTTTTGCATCATTATTAGCATTATCCGCATTCCCTGCAGCAACAGAATGCCCTAAAGCCCTTGAAAGTTGAAACTAATGAGGGGAGTGAACCAAGTACACCTCAAAGTGGTGGTGGCCTTAGCATACATTTGTTCCACTTGGTTGACCTGCAAGTGGGGTTATTAACGTGGAAGGTTTGCTTGAACCGCACTCAAATGCCGTTCGAAAGATGGGAAAACCCTCATTTTCCGAGCGTGCTGAACACTTTTTCAAAGTCTTTCCGGGAAGTTTTTGATGCTCTTGGTTTTGCCTTTCTTGAGTGGGGGGTCGTCAGATGTTTCCTGGGATTCTCGGAGAACGTGAGAGATAGGTTACACAATTATTAGTTACATTACACTGACATGCTTGACCGACTCCGTGGTGGTTCACCCGAGCTGGTATTACACGATGCATAGGCCATGCGGGCAAATGAAATCGTCACGGATTGTTGATCCGTAGAGTCCCATGTGATCAACCATCAAGATGAATATGATCAACATAATTTAAGACCATAACAATTTAATTTTTCATTAATTCGACGATTATGTGCTCTTTAACGGTTTAAGAGCGTCAAAATTTATGTACGACGCTCACTTTAGTGTCAAAACTTTCAAATCAATACTTAAGTGTCAAAATTTTTAGAAAACGATCACTTCAATGCCAAAACTTTCAAAATGATCACTTAAGTATCATTTAAAAAAAACACGCCAACTTTGACGAGTCACGTCAGCTCAAATATTAATAAAAAAATAAGTCACGTCGAATGCTGACGAGTCCAGTCAGCTCAAATTGAATTTGACACTAGAATGATCATTTAAAAAAAAGCATTTAAGTGATCGTTTTTTAAAAAAAGTTGGCACTTAAGTGATCGTTTTAAAAATTTTGACATTAAAGTGAACATCATAAATAAATTTTGGTACTTGTAATGTACTTTAGCCCACTCTTATCTTAGGGCAACCAATCATATGAATACAATGTTTTTGGGATTACTGTTAAATTTAAAAGAAATAAACTTGTTAAGATTGCGTAAAAAGCGTTTTAGGGGACCAAAAAAAAACTTGTCGAATAAGGAAAAATATATATGGAAGAGAGTCTGAAAATAAGAAGGTTTTATTTTCCTTTGAGTAAATAAGCGAAAAAAATAAATAAAAAGAAAAGTCTTTATCCACTTGCCCCTGCTGCACTCCAATCTTTGAACGGTAGTTGGGGGAAAAGGCAAAAGTCATTATCTTCGTTGCCATGGTTGTCCGGCTTCCTAATGGTCATAATGAATAGCGATGGACTCTCTCTCTCTCTCCATTCTTTTATTTGGTCCTCCATGATAACACTTTTATTTGTCAATTCTGCACCAAAATTTAATCTTGCAGAGAAATCCGTTTTATAAAAATAATTTCGAAGCAGAAATCCGTTTGATAAAAAAAATGATTTATGGTAAGATTTTTAACTTCTGAAATGATTTTTGGCAAAACTTGAGAAGTAAAAAATTTTAACTTATCGGCTCTAAAATCACTTCTTAGATCACACTCACCTCTGCCTATCACCGCCCGCTCTCCGTTGTGGCTGTTGCCGTCGACCACTACCGCCGCATGTCAAAGATTTTATTAATAATGTTTCAAAAGTAGAAATTTTTAATCGTTACTAAATAAATTTCTTTAATTAGAATTCAATCTGGAGCAAAAGTAGAAAAACTAATTTCTTCTTTTGAGGAGAAACATAAAAATCTACTTCTAATAAGAAGTTAATTTCCAGTAGAGAAATGTTACCATGCGCGCCCTTAACTTCCATCAAGAAAATTTTAACCTCAAGCATTCCAAAAACTTCCGGTCAAAACTTACCATCAAAGAGTTAAGGTTTAGGGATAATGGTAGAGTATTTGCAAAAAAAAAAAACTCTACCAAACTATAAGCGACTTAAACCACGAGATTTGGATTTAAGTAGCATCGAATCCAACACCGACACCGACACCGACACGCCGACACGACACGACACGATACGATACGCCGACACGTAATTTCTCAAAAAATAAAAAAATCCAACACGTCGGGGACACGTTATGTTAAATATATATTTTTAAATATAAAAAAATAAAGCCAAAACAAGTGTCATATGCTGGAAATCGATGAAAGCAACAATTTATTAGCTTTGTCATCATTTACACTTTGAATCATAAGACTATAATTGATCGTTATAACGAGGGAGAGAGAGAGAAACATGATGTCCTTCTACAAAGTTAAAGATGATAGTTTGAGACTTACCTCTCGAAGAAAACAGTCCCACGTTAGTTGCTTAATGAGGATAATAAATGTAATAGCTTTTTAAAATGTCAATAAAGGGACATGGAGGCTTATTTCAAATTAATTTTTTTAGTGAAAAGGCCCACCATTATAGTTGGGCCCTTTCAAGTGTCACCGTAGTCCGGCTCGCGTGTCAAGTGAGGTTATGCGAGCGTTGATCAAACTTTATCTTTATTTTATTATATTTCACATGTTGGACGCGTGTCGACGTGTGTTGGACGCCTGCAACCTTGAGGGTTGTAGGTGCTACATAATAATGTTTGACAAATACAGAAGAAAAAAAAATTCTAACCCCATATATTGACCTTCGAAATCAAGTGCCGCTCGAGCTTCGCGCCCGGTGTCCACCACCCTGTCACCACCTTTCGCCTCTATATCAGCAGCTTTTGTTGCTTCCTCGTCTACCATATCGACAGCGTCTGCTGCCTCCTCCGGGTCGCTCGGCGCCATCTTCGGCAACCCAATGCCCGTCTTTGCTAATGTCCGAATTGCCTCCGACGTGGTGAAGCTGAGCGAGGACTACGGCCCCGCGGTGGAGATTTCAATAAATCTAGCAAAGCTGGCGGCGAAGGGGATGACCCGGAGGGACCTGAAGAGCGCGGGTTTGACGACGAGGGGGCAAAGAAGCGAGATCTTGAGATCCCAGGGGAGATTAGAATGGCAAGTGGGATTGCCAAAGATTTTTTTTTACCATGTTAAAGATATTTAATCCTGTCTTAAAGGCTTCATCAAACACATGATGTGCTTTTTTAACAATCCAAAAGTGTGTTCGGAAGATTCGGACACATATGATGTTTGAAATCAATTTTGAAATTAAAGATGAAGCGTTTTTTCGAAATAGAAATAGTGTTTGGTAAAATGTAATGTTATTTGAAAAAAAACTCTATATTTATAAAAGAATTTATTTATCTTTTTTCATATGAAAAGGAAACAGAAATTCGAAGCTCAGCAATTCATCGTGGTCAGGTAATAGCCGAGAGCCGCCAAGCCAGATTTTACACCGGCAGCCGTCATCAAGGTCGTGCAATAGCCATGCGGCCTCGCCTGAGGTCATGCAAACTTAAGCATGGGCTGCCGATTCCAAATCTGACGCTGGCTCATCAGAGGTTAGATCTGGCCCCACCATTGTTGCTCGTGGGTGACGGTAAAATAGAAGTTAAGAAAACTCAGCGATGACAAAGTTGGAAGAAATTTATTTGTTAGTATTTCGAAAGTGCACAAAGACAAAGCTAGGCAGGACGCGCATTGGACTAAGGGAGCGCGTAGTAACAATTCTCCACCACAAATCAATTTATGTTCCAAAAACAGAAGTTGATTTTATATTGCTGCTCCAGATTGACTCCGATAAGAGAAATTCATTTAGTAACGGTTGAAAATTTTTACTTTTAAAGCATTATTAACAAAATATTCGGTGATGGTGGTTAGCAGATAGCGATCGTAGTGGTTGGCGGCGTGGTGGGCTGTGATTAGCGGCGACAACGGCGGTCGGTGGCGGTAGCAGTGGTTGGTGGGCAACGGTGGTCGGTGGCAGAGGCAGGCAGCAGCGAAGGTCAAGTAGCGGTGGCGGCAAACAGGGGGCGGGCGGCAGCAGCAGTGATGGGTAAGCAATGGTCGGCGGCAGCGATGGTTGGTGGAGATGGATGTGGTCTAAGAATTGATTCTGGAGCCGATAAGTTAACATTTTTTACTTCTCAAAATTGACAAAAAAATCCTATCAAAAACAAAATCATATTATAAGTAAAAACCTATCATAAGTCAATTTTTTTACCAAAGAAATTTATACTTCGGAAGTATTTTTACCAAATGAATTTCTTTGTCATATTGAATTCCAGCATAAATATTGACTTCGTGTTATCATGGAGTCCCTAAAAGTTTCTTGAAAATTCTCTCTTTGACTCAAAGGCCTTTGATATTTTCTCACTAAGCACCTAACTTTAGCTTGTAGGCCTTTATAGGCCCAAATCTCATTTTCAAAGTCCAACCAAAAGCACACTGATTTTTATCTTTCACTCAAGAATTTTATTTTCCTTTTACCATGGGAGAAAGCACTTTTAGTGCGAAAAGTCATGTATGGAGACCACTTTGGCGACAAAAATTTTCGCCGAATTATTTAAGTGTCAAGTTGGAGACAAAATGTTCACTTTGGCGCATCAAGCAAAAATTTCATGTCATTATTAATCGGTACTTTTTAAAAAAGAAAATGAAGTCCACGCAGACTTCAAAATTTAGAAAAATAAAATAAAAAAACTAGATTTTAAAAAAAATTAGAATAAATTTAAAATAAATTTGAAATAAGCTAAAAAAATTAGCAAAAAAACTTAAAAAGGCAGCTTAGGTGGTGAGGGCTTGCTGTAATCCTTGTCGCTGCCACCGCACCCATCGTGGCTGGCAATGGCCAGCTAGGGTTCCAAATGGCAGGCGAGGGCCTGTAGACCCTTGGCTAGACCTAGGCAAGGGTCAGTGACCCTCACCTATTGCGCTCACAACCTAATCGCCTTTTTAAATTTTTTAGCTTTTTTTTTCGTATTTTCAACTTATTTTCCAAAGTGTCTTAAATAAAAAAATTAAAATTTAAAAAATCCCACGATAGACCTTCAGCGAGCCACATCAATGTTATATATTAATAAAAAAGGTGCCACGTTAGTTTTTCAGCGAAGAATATCGGAGTTGGTACTTAATTGATCCTTTAAACAAAGTCGGCACTATAGTGATCGACAGAAACTCTTGACTTCAAAGTGATATTCGTACGCAAATTTTGGCATCAATAGTGTCCTTTTCCCCTTTTACTACAATAATAATAAAAATCATAGCATGAACTAGAAAAGTACTGTCAATGCACGGAATTGTATAACTCCATGAGAGGGCTACAAAATGATCTTTTCTAAATTTTGACTTGATGTTCGAATTCACTAATATGTCTCATTTCATGAACTAGACTTACGAGCATATTTCATGAATTAAGTATGAATGCCGTTTCGATGGAATTAGTCATGCATCATATTGGTCCTTTTGAAAATGCATTTGACTTGTATATTGTCGTATACAAGTCAATATCTGAAAATCGAACGGTTATATACATGCATACATACACCTCCCCCCCAATACACACACAACATTACATACATATGTATACATGCGTAGAAATATAGATAAATAAAAAGGTTAATACTACAAAAAACTTCAAACTAGTATATTTATAATAAATTTATCCTAAATTAATTTTGTAATCATAAAAAGTTCTAAACTGATATGCATCAGACAAATTTACCATCCTTTAACTTGTTAAATTTTACTATTAAATTTTCGAGTTAGATTATACGTGCTAATTAACGAATATATCAGTTTGAGATTTTTTATCATTTTTATCACAAGTGTATTAATTGAAAGTTTTTGTGGTGAAAAATTCATTTGAAGTGCATTAATTTAGAATTTTTTTTTTAACTTTTTGATAATCAAGATTTTTCACGTGTAATGGACTAAATTCCCGAGATCGTGGGGTATAAGAATAATGTCATAGGGTACGGGGGGGATTCGAACCTGTTTAACTACATAAAATTTAGAGATTTCACTAACCCAGTCGTGGTGATTTTTAAGGTGTTAATCATAAATAATAAAAAATGCGGGAGCAACAGCCAGTATCACCGGAAAGTCACAGGGGCAATTAATGACGAATTAGAGAATTCCGAGGCATAGACCGAGCGAAAGAATCTTTGCTCAGGATGTGACTCATCACGCTGATTTTCGAGGCTCTTGTCAGTTGTCCCACCCATGTTGGGTCACAAACCACAGTTCCATACGCAATTGGCATCTTCGATGGACCCCTGTCGCCTAGTTAAAACTAAAAGAAAAATTAAAAAAAATACCTCTTATTGAGGGGAATAATACAATACATACATATATATATATATGTGTATATACACACACAAATACACACACGATATTATAATAATTTAATAGCTCGTTACAGAATATGAATAGGTTCCGAGTCGAATAATTCTTAAATATCATGAGACTTCTGATTAATAGTAATTTTCAAATATTTATATGAACGAGTTGATGGATTTTTTTTTTCATGTGCACAGCACTTGCGCCACGTGTCCGTTGCCCCCACCTTGCCCGACACAAGCTCGAGGCTGCGCGTGGCGTGGCGGGGCGGAGATGGGAATGTGATCCCCTGCCCCGCTCAGTCCCCTTGTCTATTCCTCCTACTTTTTTTTTTTTTGGAAACCTTTGAAGATAATTTGGAGCGAACTTGATTTTCACATCTATCTAAATGTTTCTGTTGCTAGTAAAGTCAACATATTGACTCCACTCATGGAGCGAGTGCCATGTTTTTGGTTACTCTCGGGGTGCGCGTGTGGTTTGCGTGTAAAAGAGGCGAGTGGATCCCCTGTCACGGGTCAATCGTGATTGATCGGATAGCCACGATTTGACCCTGAAAAGAAAAAAAAATGAACAGTATCAGCCGTAATTTAGAGTGATCGCGGCAGTCCGTGTCTAATTGGATGGCCACAATGTGACCTTGACACCCCTGCTCAGATTTGACTCGGGCAAGGGATCCGAATCCGTAAAAGAGTTGTGAGCATGTGATATAAAGACAGAGTTGTCGGGTCGATGGATCCCGCAAGAAAGTAGGAAAAGCGTAAAATAAAAACTTTAAGGGGACCCACATGACAATATAAGAAAAAACTCATGAAATTAGGGGCTTTTATCTAAATTAATATTTTTTTAAAAAATATTTACAAAATTAGTGTTAAAAAAATATTTACTGTATTAGGTGCAGCTCGGCAATTGGGGCGCCGAGCGAAACCCAATTGGGACGACTCTCGCTCTGCAATTGGGCAGCCGAGAGGGGCCGCGATTTAATTTTTTTTATTTCATATTTTTTTGGGAAAAATAAAAAATCATTGATAGCTGTTATAATTATTTTTTATATATAATTTATCTTTTGAAGGTTATTTTTTATAAGATAATCATCAATCATTAATTAAAAAATAATTTATATTATGTAATTATTTAAAACCGCAACGAAGAATTAAAACTGCAGTAATTGATAAATGAAAAGTCGCAGCAAAATAGCTAAAAACCGCATCAAAAAAGTGGAAAGGAGTAAAGAAATGGAAAATTTTGAAAATGCATATCTCATTGCTTGGGTGTTCGTTTGGGACGAATTTTTTTTTTTTTTTTGCATAATTTTTTGAGACGAATTCGTTGGCAAATAGCCAAAGGCGATTTGGCCAACCTTTGTCCTTAAAAAATGCCGTTTTCCTTGTCAATTTTGCATTTTTCTCTTTGATGCCACATCTTGATCACGAATGAACCATCATTTCCATCTTTTTGCCTTCAATCTTTCCATGTTTGACTTATTATATCATGTCTTTTGTAATGGGAAATGGGTCTAGGCAATTTTTTATGTCCAAATGAAAATCACGTCTTTTAATGAGTGCATAGATTAATTAGTCTGCAAATGATGTTGTCAATTGTGATGTTTGCCCTATTTGTTGTCGTTCAGGTGAAGTATTTTGGTGGTTGTGGATTTCATTCCCAGCGTGTTCCATCTCTAAATTTTTTTTCTAAAAAAATAATAAATCAAAAAGAAATTAAATCGCAGCCCCGCTCTGTAATTGGGCGGTCGAGCAGGCCCCAATTGGGGCGATTGGGCCCCGCTTGGTGGCCCTATTGCCAAGCGGGAGGTGCCACTCGACGGCCCAATTGCTGAGCGGTACCTAATACGGTAAATATTTTTTTAATACTGATTTGGTAAAAAAATATTAATTTGGAAAACTGCCCCGAAATTAGGTGATTGATGCCCGTTCTTCTTGTTCTTCTTCTTCTTCTTCTTCTTCTTCTTTTGGTCATCAATGCCTATTCAGAAATTATTAGAATAGATGTTAACGTATATATCAAATAACGTGGAAATTATGATATCACTTGGCATATTTTATTGGTTCAAGGAAAAAAGTTAGGAAAAGCAAAACATATTATAAAAATCCTTGATGGATTTATGACGACACGTTAAAAAAAAATGCATGAAAGATAATTACCATACGCAAGAAAGTCCTCATAATTTGTGCTTCATTAGAATATTATTTTTCTCTTATTGCATTAATAAAAGGATTAATATCACGAAAAACTCCAAATTGATATACCTGTGGTAAGTTTACCCCAAACTATTTTTTTAATCATGAAAAATTCTAAATTGTTATACCCCAGACTATTTTTTAATCACAAAAAATCTCAAACTGATATATTTGTGATAAATTTATTATAAAATAAATATTTTACCACAATAAATCTCAGACCGGTACACCATGACATATTTACCCTCCGTTAAATTGGGTTAATACCTAAAATAATTATCAAATTGATACATTTGTGATAAACATAGGATAAGACCCTAAATTAGTATACTCATGAACTGCAAAGTATCATCTAACTTAGTAATTTGATGGTTATACTTAACAAAAATTAACTGAGGAAAAATTTGTTATAGGTCTAACGATTTGGGGTAAATTTATCACGAGGATATCAGTTTAGAGTTTTTTTTGGTAAAAAAAATAGTTTGGAGTAGATTTGTCATAGATATATCGGTTTGAGATTTTTCGTGATATTATCCATAGATAAAAAGCATATATTGGTTAGATAATTCGATAGATCATTGATCTCGTGCCTATCCTTCAGTGAAGTTGCGAAAATAAGTCATTTAGATAGAAAAGAATGCATGTCATCAAAGGAAAATTTATTCGGGGGTAATTTTATTTTCACATCTATCTAAATATTTCAGTTTCTAGTAAAGTCAACATTTTAATGTGAAAGATATGTTCCTTGAAAATGATAGCTTGTATTATTTGCAAAAAGGAGAGAATGAAAAATATTTTTTCCGTTCATGAAAATGTCTAGATATATATCACTATAGGTAGTGACAAATTAAGTATTTCAAATGATACAAGTGAATATAAATGAAAAAATATATATTTTTTGGACCGTAAGGATAAAGACAGAAGATGCCCGAACTACTAGATACGTAGGTGAGAGAGATAAGGAGAATGATAAGATCCCCCTTCGGGCTCGAGAGTCACGAGCCCCAGTGACCGACAAATCAGTGCGGACAACTTCGGCTGACGAACCCGATATAACAAAAAAAAAAAAAAATGGGGAAATGCGATGGTGAGGATGATGCTTCAGACGAAAGCGGTTTCGTTCTCTCCGATTAGATTTTCTCTGTCCTTTCCTCAGAATCCGGTTACAATGAGAGAACGCACAAATGCGTGCGTCAGACTCGTTTGCATCGCTCTTGCATTTTACGTTTAAGCTAGGCAAGATCATCGTGGATCGGTCGGACGCATTGTCGAATGCTGAGCTTTTTATTAGGCGAGTGCGAGTTAACGACCAGAAGAGAGGCAGCGGCCGACCCCGGCGTGGATCCCTTGGACATGCCGTTTGGTCGAACAAGTGATAGTTGGATTTTTGTAGCCAATTAGAGAAACCATTCTCGACTTGGTTTGCACGAGATTGCCATACGGTCGTGAGCTGCTTGTGCATGATGTAGGTAGTGTTGTCTACTAAGAGGGTATGTTGGAAGTGCACAGCAGAAGTCCGATACTTTTTGCTTGAGGAGATGCCAAGAGAGTCCGAGCCCGTCAATATATCCAGTTAGACCCACCATTACTCGAAAGCTAAAACCAATGAGTTATTGGCTAATTTGGATATATTAACTGCTCAATACCACATCAATTCTCTGATGTGAAACTTTTCTAATACAACTCACGCATGCATCCTAACAATCTCTCTCTCCATCAACCTTTTCGAACACAACTTCGCGAAATAATCGCACAAAATAATGACAATGATGAATGAATGACGAACATAAAAGTTGTATCTAATGCTCGTGTCTGATACCCGTTTCTAATGCAATGGTCAATGCTACTATTTATAGACAGTGATACGAAGAATCACGAAATGGAGGTTAGATGAACAGTTCTCTTTTAAACAGATGAACAATCACGAAATCGAATAGATATCTTCCAAAAGAATGAAGATTCACGAAAACATATGGTTTCATCGAAAAGGTTCGTCGACGAAAAGGCATGGTTTCGTTGAAAGTATTCGACAAAACATCACGAAGTCGTATAGTTTCGTCGATAAAGTGTTACAACCGAAACAACTCTTCATTTCTCATTCAATTTTTTATGGGACTTTGAGATCAAAGTTCTAACAATCCCCCACATGAATGAGAAGTTCAATCATCAAAACTCTCCATGAATGCATGACATGCAATGTGCGAATATTCCATTAGAGATAATTGCATCGAGATAAGTAGTTTGAGACTTTGAACTTACCCTAGTAGAGACCTATTGGACTTACTCGGTCAATCAGTAGACTTTAGGTCTTTGAACTGTCGACCTTTGATGCAAGCCTAGATAATAGGAAATACACAACTTTCCCTCGAGCAAAATTGGTTCTCACTGTTGTGTTTATTTTGGCCATGAACACCGCTTGGTCTCATGAGTACTTTAGAGAATTCGGCATTTTCAATTCTCATAGAAGCGGCCCTCACTTCCTACTCACATAGGTGATTTCCGAATATATAGTATATCACATACACGATTTAGAATCATTAAAAGCTTATGCTTAACCTTCACATATTAGTACTGTCTCTATACGGGAATGAGTAATAATTTACAGTACTCTACGCAGCCTTCATAACTTGGTTGTCCCTTTGAACCTAGATTTCAGGATCTCTAGTCAACTAGGTATAGTTTCTGCCATGATGATTTATTATGGCCTTAAACCCATTCTCCTTGATGTTTTCGCAACCATTTCTCTAGTTAGGCCTTTTGTTAATGGATCCGCAACATTATTCTTTGACTTTACATTGTCAATTATGCTAATTCTACTAGAAAAAAGTTATCTTACATTATCATGTCTTCGACTTATATGTCGAGACTTGCATATATACATAACATTCTCGCCCCCACTCTTTGAGATAATTCTTGAAATCTTTTCAAGACGATGATAGCCTTTCAATGAAAGTAGTCATTTGAAATGATTCACTTAGAACCATATCTTCGGCATGAATGTTATGCATAATTACTTAGAGTTTTTAGGACTTGATTTAGGACGGTTATGAAATCAGTCATCTTCAAGTCCAGAAACTTGTCAACGATAAATCTTTTGAACCCATCAGCTTCTGTTTCGTATCTCCCGTACAGACTTTTCCATGATTCCTTAACCATTTTCAATAGGTTATAAACGTTATAGAAAAAATTGTTTAGGCCATTGGGAATTTAGTTGTGACACAAGAAGTCAAAATATTTCCACACATCTACAACAATAATCATTTCCATGTTTGTCTCTTCTTCATCGAACTTAAGAGCATCCTTATTGAGGAACCTTGCCAAATTCAATATCGTGACATGGAACAATCATATTCTATTGTCATCTCTTAAAAATCAGACCATTGAACTTTTCTAGCTTATCTCCAAGAGTTGAGATAGATGCAATAGACGTAATCGATGTCGAAGCCATGAAAATAGCCCAACATATCCTTAAAAATATATGTACATGGAATTTCATATGCATTTTAACAATTTAAATACATCAAATATATTCAAATAATAGATGAAACCAAGATAATTTCGATACGAATGCAACGGTACCTCACACGTCTCAAACAGAGCTCATATGCGTTAGTACGAACCGATCAAAGTTTCTGCCTTCACTGGTCAACCCATGGTCAACGAATGCGACGTTTCACCGGTCAAGTGCGTTTATGTGCGTGCACTGCCGTCGTGAGGCCTTTGGCGACCGTCAACCATTCAAAACGCTCGTTTGAACGAGACCTATCCAACTTGTGATTAGTTTGATATTTTACCCAACGAAAATGCGTAAAATTAGCATGAACAGTAGCATTGGCAACGATCATCGTGGGCCACCACCGCCGGAGCGCGTGTGGGAGTGTGCAGTGGTTTTCAACTTCCCCTCAATGCGTGCAACTACTCATTTTTCTCATATGGACGAGGCAAATCCAAATATGCAATCAAATATAATTTTCATCGGGTGAAACTAACAATAAAACGTCAAAACAGAATGCGTACAATAAAAATAGCTATATGAAACAAGCACTCAAAAACACAAAATTTGTCTTAAGATTGTTATCCACTATGAGGGTAGAAGCTTGTATATTAAGAATGTTGTCGCCTAAAAGCAGGACTTGATATTCGTAAGGAAAATTAGGTCGAAAGACAAACCTGAAACCAATCACAAGTAAGTAATCTGAATGCAGATGAATGATCCGAGCCCAACGAATTCATGTTGTGTCCTTAAGATAAATTTGTCCTCTCAATCGATACCCAAGGTTCTTGGACAATTGCCTCCAAGGATAGAACAGATTGCTTTTCCTTGAAACTGATACTTGTTTCAAGGAAAATCTTTGAACACAACTTCGCGGAATAATCTCACAAAATGATGACGATGAGAATGAATGATGAACATAAAAGTTGTATCTAATACTCATGTTGGATTCTCGTTTCTAATGCGATGTTCAATGCTATTATTTATAGATAGTGGTACGAAGAGTCACGAAATGGAGATTAAGAACGAAGAGTCATTAATCTGAACAGTTCTATTTCAAACGGATGAACAGTCGCGAAATCGAATAAACATCTTCTAAAAGAATGAAGAGTCATGACGACATATGGTTTTATCGAAAGGGTTCGTCGATGAAAAGGCATGATTTCGTCGAAAAGATTCAACGAAACATCACAAAGTCGTATAGTTTCGTCTAGGGGTGAGCATGGTTCCAGAATAGAATTAGAACCTGTAGAACCGAACCGGTGGGAACCGATTGATTCTAGGTTTCAAGATATATAGTTTAGGTTCTGGGTTCCAAAAATTAATGAACATGCTTTGACGGGTAGGTTTCAGGTTCTAGGTAAATAAAACCTGGAACCGGAACCTAGAACCTGAAGCAAACTTTTATATTATTTCTTAGTATATATCTTCACGCTATTCTGAGGTATTTCATAAGAATGATGATGAGTATGTAATACAGCATTACTTTATCATTGAGTCTTTTACTTTTGTTATTGTTTCATACTTTTCGTGCGTCTAAATATGAGTTGTGATTAGTAGATTTTTTAGTAATATATGGTGATCATTAAATATAATTAGTCACATTGATCGTTCAACTAAGAATATATGTGGAACATGGGTGGAACCTAGGTTCCAGGGTCGGTTTTAAGTTTCAAGATATGCTGGGTAGGTTCTAGGTTCCAAAAAATGAGAAACCTGTATAGACAGATAGGTTCTAGGTTCCAGGTGAAACCTGTAAGGAACCTGGAACCGCTCACCCCTAGTTTCGTCGATGAAGGTTTACAACCGAAACAACTCTTCATTTCTCATTTAATTTTTTATGGGACTCTGAGATCAAAGTTCCAACAAGTAGTTATAGAACAATGTAAGTCTACTCGACAATTCGAAGAAAATTATCGATTTTCGTTTTCTTAAGGTGGAGAATTTCAATTAAGATGGGGTAAAGTTTTGCACTTACTAGATCTTTCGTTAACACGGAAGGCGCTAGTCAATTTAAGCGTGCAATCGTTCGCATCTAGTGGCTTAGGCATTTATGTCGTGCGACTAATTGACAAAGAAGTCCAACGGTAAGTCGGTTAATAGAATTTTAATTCCAATTTTTATATTATCTTAACTTGTTCTTAGACCCATCCTACAGTGAGTCATGTCCGGTAAAAAATGGTCCCGACCCGTTCAACCCATTTCCATGCAATATAAATTCAGTAACTCATACCCAACCCAACCCAACTCAACACATGCCTAACCCGACTTATATTACTAAAACATTTTTATGCGGAACACAAAGAAGAAAAATCATGCCCAAATTGAGATGAGAGCTAGTGTGAGATTGGACGAGAAAGAGTAAGAGAGATATAAAGGTGGGCTATGTCAATTTGACGTTCATATTGTTTTTTTACCATTCTAAACCCCTTTATGGTTTATTTATTGAACATATCCAACCATAAAAATTACTCAGCCCATCAAATACAAGTTGAGAAACAAATCTATGATCCATTTTGAGTCTTTGAAAGGTCTATTTTTTTGTTAAAGAAGGTCTTCTAAGCAACGGCTCAAGAAGTTCATGTGGTGCTTATATAACTAAATAACAGATTATGGCTGAGTATAATGGACCAATTAAATCGAGAATCGTCCGGATTGGACCAAACAATAACATATCTTTCTAACAATAACAGGTACATATATTAAATCGAGGTACCCATTTTATGACAACTCTCAACAACTTACCTTCTCTCTTTGTGCCTTTAGTGGGGCTAGTATTTCCGGCAATCGCAATGGCTTCTTTATCTTTTCATGTTAAAAAAAAAACAAGATTTTCATATTCGATAGATGTGAATCTTATCTATTTTTTTTTTCAAGACTTATATATAGATAACACAAATATCTATTTAGCAAAATGTGACAGTTTCCTCCGAACATAGCACTTATGTATGTGTGCGTGTGCGTGTGTCTATAAATTATAGCAATTTTCAAATAGATCGAAATCGGGGTGGATGTATGAAATGTAAAGTCAAGAATTGGGGTTGGAGCCACACATTCACTAGTCAATATGATTTTCTCTTATGTCTTTCTTCGTTCATAGTTTAATATTCTGGTGTTCTAGGCCAATTGGGTCCTATTCATGGGGGCTCCAATCCGGTTCCCGATTCCATAAAGTTGCAACCGATTATGGTCGGTCTGGTTCACAATTTCAAGAGGAATTAGACCGACTAATATTTCTTTTGAAAAAAATTTCTAAATGTAAACCTAAACCTAAAATACTTAGGATTCTTAGTATGACTTCAAGTATAGCGACAAGGCGATACAATTAAAGGGAGGTGGTCTGGTGAATATGTCATCAACAACAAAAAAAATTGACGACAAATCATAAACAAAGTGACTACTCCGAATGATTGGACCTCCTAGAAAGTGAACTAGATGGGGTCCGTATCTCGATCCTTGAAACTGAGGACCAATCTGGTTCTCAATTTCAAAGTGGTGTCGGATCGGATTGAGAACCGGTCACCCTTCAAGTGGATGCATACAAATTTCACATAAGGCATGAAACCCTCTTGATAGGTTGTGGGCATAGTTGACTCCACATTTCTCGTGTAAAGTTGTTATTTTCAGTTTAACCCACCAAAAATCCTAATATCCAAAATTTTCATTCGTTTTACCAATGCCATAAACTTATATCAATTAGGGATGTGCAACCAGACCGGATTAACCCGGAACCCGGATCGGCCCATTCGAAAAATAGGATTGGGAACCGGTGCTAGTTGAAACCGGTCCGGGTACGAATTCTAATTTTTGGGAACCGATTGAAACCGGTCCGAGTACCGGCTCTAGGTAGAGGCCCACCCGGATCGATTTTAGAGCCGCTTTATTTTTTTTTTAATACCGAGGTGTCCGATTTTTAGTTACTTAAAAAAACTATTGAATGAGTATATTACCCAAAGTATTTCTTGGTTTTTAGATATGGATTGTCTTACCGAAGACGTTATCATTGGTAAATAGACTTCATTTTGTGGAAACTACGATTTTGTGGTAATTAAATAGACTTCATCGATTGGCACTTTTGCAAGAAAAATAGGGTCGGGATCGAAAACAGAGTCGGTTCCAAAACAGGGTCGGGATCGAAAAATAGGGTCGGTTCCAAAATAGGTTCCAAGAAAAACGGAGTCGGGTCTTGATTTTAAAAATTGAGAATCGATTATAATAGGATCGATTTCAGGGTCTAAATTTGAATCGTCCCACTCAGCCCATCCTCAGCACTAACATCAATGACCGTTGAAAGTTTGACGTGATTACGTTCTCGATCCATGTAGCAGCATGTGTCCATTACTACGTCGGATGTGTTTGCCTGACACCGACACTGTTCGCGAAAGTTACCACGTTGGATCTTTAACAGCCATTGCGGCCTTAAGTTTAAGGGAAGGTATTTTTTAATCATTAGTATAAATTAGGATATTAGTAAAACAATTTTTTTTTGAAGTATTTGTATCACAGTGTCCAAAAAAAATTAGAATTTTCCGTTTTGTTTAATGTTAGCAGGAGCCACTAGACCTGTTCTAACAAAAAAAAAAAAAAGAGACTCGTTAAAGCCCTTTCTTACTTCAGCCAAAAACAAAACGTTAGAATAACAGTTTTTGAGTGGTTATGCCAATCGTTGTGCATTGTAGGCTACAAAATCTTAAAAGATTGAATCCCCCAATAATATTAATTAATTAATTTTTTTTTTATACCCAGAACAAACTATTAATGTTACGGTCGCCCAAAAACTATTTACATAATCATTTTTTCCCCAAAAAGGCCATTTCTTAGAAACAATCGTATTATTTTGGTCCATATCTTTCTATAGTTAGAATTGGGATCAATTAAAATTAGGATGCAAGTTATCAATTTGAAATTGCCCTCTTGAGATCTCAACATGCGATGGTAGACGTTCCATATATGTCTTCCTTTTTCTTCTTTTTACCCCTCATATTATTTGGACTTTTGATCTTTCCATTTCTGCCTCTATCTCTTCTTCGTTCTCTCTCCTACCACCTCGCGAACAAGTCTCCTCCCAAGTATAGTACAAACCCCTACATTAAGAGTGATAGATTCTAGGACGAGTTGATTCGAGCCTTAAAATCAAAAATCAGATCGATTCACAGTTTTTGAAATCGAAAATTGGCCCACCAATTCCTGTACACACCCGAGTGCTGAACTGACGGTCTGGTCCGATCTTCGAGTGGGATCGAGGAGCTGACTGTGAGTATTTTGATTATCTCTGTCTCATTTCAAGTTTCTGCTTTTATGTGTGTGTGTACTTTTGAGTACTTTTGTCATATCTTTCATTACAAGTTCCTTCGATTCAATTTTGTGAGGAGAATGGGTTAATAAGAATAGTAATTAGGTTTGTTTAATTTTGTAAGGGCAAAGTACAAGAAAAGTGTCAATATTTGTATACGGAGATCACTTTAGTGCTAATATTTTTTTTCGGATCACTTATGTACCAAATCGAGAAAAAAAATAATCACTTTAGTATCAAGCCGCTGGAATTGACACTAAAGTGATTCTTTTTTCGTCAAAATTGGCACTAAAGTGGTCGTTTTTTGGATCACTTAATTGTCAATTTTTCTTAAAAAAAGATCACTTAAGTGCCAATTTCGGCTACTTGGCATTTAAATGATCGTTTTTTTTTATTTGGCACTTAAGTGATATTATAAAAAAATATTGACACTAAAGTGATCTCCGTACATAAATATTGACACTTTTGCTGTACTTCTACCAATTTTATAATAACAACAAAATGTACCTAGAACCAGGAACCAAACAGGTCCTCTGCTCAAGCCTCCATCCGCACATCACCTTCTTTGTCGTGGTGGCAAGTCTAAGCCTCCGTTACCAATGCAAATGATTTTCACCCCATTCATAAAGGGGCCACGATGGAGGGATGAAGCGGCTAGTGTGAGGGCCGAGTGCATCAACAACGAAGCATGAGAACAACAAAATTAAAGGTAAGTACACTCTGAATACCATGACTTTTGTATGATGCTCATTTGAATGACATAACTTTTTTTTTCGCATACTTGAATGTCACTTTCGACGAAAATTGCTCACTTGAGTATCACTTCCGCCGAAAATTGTTCACTTGAGTGCCACTTCCTGCAAATCGTCCTATGTAGAATTTTATTATTATTTAATTTATTTTCCAGTGACATGTGGATTTTTTTTAAAATTTTAATATTTTTTGGAATCTTTTTCTTATATTCTATTTTTTATGATATATATTTATTTATTTTTGTTGCCTTTTTCATCTTATCTGGCGAGGGTGACTAATGACCCTCGCCGGCTACCATAGGCTGACCCAAGGGTGAGGGCTGGTGGGGCCGCGACAGCCCCTGTGACCATACCGACGATGGGCGAGGCGGTGTCATGAAGGCCTTAGCCAGTGGCCGTCGAGGTGGCCCTTGCCCCTAGGCCAGCCAAGGGAGCAAAAATCAAGAAATAGCAAAAAAAAAAGAGAGAATTTACAAAATAAAAAAAATACGAAAAATTTTACGTGTACATTAAATATTCAAAAAATCAGTTCACCAGTGCCATGTCAGCTTTTTCGACGTCCACGTCAAATTTTTCGGCATCCACATAAGCAATGGCACTAAAGTGGTTGATTTTTGAAAGTTATGGCGCGCTCAAGGGAGCGCCTTTCAAAAGTTATGGTATTCGTAGTATACTTACCCCATAAAATCATGTTATGCTGCAACGAGGCTCGTGTCGTGATAGTTATGTATCTAAACGGGTCGTGTCAAACTTTATTATGTCGTGCGTGTAAAGAATGCTCGATTCCTTTGTCGCAAGAGATCACTAAGGAAGAATCCGAGTTTAAGGCTGTCAATATATCAAATTAGAGCTATCTTCACTCAAAAGTTTAAATAAATTAGTTATGAGCAAAAATAAGATATGTTTACCATCACATGCCACACTAATTTTCCAATGTAAACCTTTTTTTTAATATTCCTCACACGTTTCTCAACAATCTCTCCCTCATGTGCCAGGTCGGCGTAGGTTTGTTCTCCCTTGATTCAGGTATTTTTCTGCATCAACATGTTTCTAACTGAGATATGTTAATGTACTTTACACCACATAGATTCTCCTCTGCAATGATTTATTTAACACAATTCACATGTACACATTACACTAATTCTCCATTGTGTGGCTTTTTCTAACATAACTTGCACGTATATCTCACTAATTTCTCCCCCACTTGTGCGCTTAGTGTGAGGTTTCCATCTCAACATGAATTTCTGATGCTCACCTTAATTCTAGTTTCTTTCTCCACGATAAACCATGAACACTACCATCAACGAGGCTTCGTTGTTACTCCACAACGCTCACTTTCAATCAGGATTACGACTCTGTTTGGGTCAGTATTGGGGATGGGCATTGGGGCTGTAAAGTCTCTTGGGCAAATACAAATGGTGTTTAGTTCATTTTTTGGCTTACTTTAGGGTGATGCAATTGCATCTCAAGTGCTTTCTAAAGGTCTTTAGTCCAAAGCAACACTGGAGGTACTTTGGGAAGTTCATCTCAAATGCAATTAATTTTTTTCTTTTACTTTTGTCACCTCCACTTACTACCACATGCCTGCTGCCTCTTGCTGCCTGCCGCCGTCGCCGCCGCCGATCACTGTTGCCTCTCGTCGCCACCGCCAGCTGACAGCCGTCGCTGTCGACGACCTCCGTTGTCACCGTCGCCGCCTGTCGATCGCCGAACAATGTCAACGGCTGTCACCCGTCGCCAGTAACTGCCACCACCAACTAAGGTTGTCTCCCACCGCCGCTGCCAACTTCCGGTGATCACCGCCGTCACCATCGTCGCCCGCTGATCGTTGCCGATCGCCGCCATCTCCGTCACCACCCGTCGATTGCCGCCAATCATCACCACCCGCCAATCGCTGCCGACCACCACCGTCGCCGACCTCTGTTGCTGACCGCCTTTGCCAACCAGCGCTGTAGATCGCCGTCGCCAACCACCGCCATCGCTGATCGCCGTCGATCATCACCGCAGGTCGATTGCCGCCGATCGTTGCCCACTAACCGCCGCCGCCGTTGTCGCTAACCACCGCTGCCGACTGTCGTTGTTGCCAACAACCGCCGCCTATCAATCGCTAATGACCATCGCCCACCGACCACCGTCGTCGCCGTCACCGACCACCCTGTCGACCGCCACCGTCGCCGACCACAACCGTCGTCGATCGCCGCCGCTTGTTGACCTCCACTTTTTTTAAAAAAAATAAAAATACTTTATAAAGTGTATTTTTCACCAAATGACATTTACGTTAAAGTTTCATTCCAATGTGTTTTTAAAAAACACTTTATCAAACACTACTTGTACTTTGGAAAAGTCCTTTAGTCCGAAGATATTTGCATCTACTCAAAGTTCCTTGGCTGAATGTTGAACCAAACAGAACCTACTTTCACCAAAACAAACCATAAGATTGTTCGGGAACTATGTTGATTACGAAATTGTTTCTTTGAGATATTCGTCAAACATTAATTCACATTGGGAAGGGTTACCAATCAAGAGTTAGCTTTGATACTATTCATGAGGATGGCATAATATAAGTTCAATACATACCTTTCTTCTAGTTGTTATTCATTTCTGTTTGTTACTTCTTCTTCTTCTTTTTTGTCTCTTTCTCCAAATTGAACCATGAAGACTACTATCGAACCTGATTTGATATCGCATAACGCCCATTTTCAATAAGGTCTCTTTCGTTGAACCAAACCATTAAAATACTGCACCACAACACTCACCTTCAATGTGGTCTCTTTCGCCAAACTGAATCATAAGGCTATTCGCAAATCTCACCAAGAGCCAAGATGGCACATTAGAAGTCCGGTACATTTATCATATCAGTGTTATACTACCTCATATACTTATTTCAACAACCTCTCCGCCACATTTAGTTCTACCCCTTAATTTAGATATTTGTCTATATCAATATGTTTCCAACTAAAATATGTTAATTGAATCACTCCACGTTATCTGATTTCAACATGACTCACGCATGCGTCTCAATAGAGTAATGATCAAACTAGCATAGGCCGTTCCGTCAACCTTCATAATATGCTTCAATTAGCTAATATCATGACTGAACCTTACTTTTTTTTTCCGTAATAAATTAGATAATTAATATATTATTAATTTAGCAATTCGTTCTCTATTATGATTCAACACCAGCAATTTTTAACTTCAACGAGAAAAACGAACGCGCTTATCATTTGTTCTGACACGTATTCAGGTGACTTTCACAATCTCAGATCACAAAACGAGGCTCCGCCGCAAAGCGGACGAAATTTTCACTGATGGGTATCGAGGTCAGACGATTTGGGGGGGTGGTTGACCGGTCGCGAGCGAATGGTAAGCGATTAATGACGGAGGGGGCTGCGAAGGGGAGGGACACGTGTCACGGGGGAGGTGGACAAGTGTCGGGCGGGAGAGGTGAACGTGGTCGAAGGAGCGGAGAGCGAGACAGAGACCTCACGGGTTAAACCCCTCTGATCTAATTCCGTAATTACACCCACAAATTAACACAAAAAGATATATTAATTATGAGTTTATTTTTTAAAACTTTTTTTCCTTTAATTTTTTTTTTACGGGAAAAAGGGGGGGGGGGGGGGGGGGGGGGGTTATCGCTTTAAAGAGCCCCACCTAATAAAATAACAGCTTCTTCCTTTCTGGGTTCGGTTTCTTCTGCTGCTGCTTCTTGGTGGTGCGACTGCGAGAGACGTTTTTGCTTCTCTTCCCATTCCCAGCTTCCGATCTCCAGCATTTCTTAGTTTTGCAGTAAGTTGTGATTTTTTTCTCTTCATTTATTAAAAAAAGAAAAGATTTTTTTTTGTTGGGTAATGATTTTTTTTTTTTGGGGCTGGCAATTTGTTGTTGTTGTTGTTGTTTTTTTTAGCGGGGGGGTGTGAGAGTCACGAGTAAAATGTAGCAACAGTAGAGGATAAAGTGGCATTTTCTGAGGAAGAGGGGGTTGGAGAAATACGTGGGGGATTTTCTGTTTCTCCTACCTACTCGAATTAAGAAGAAGCCCTTTCTTCAGCTGGAAAAAACCTGAGCTCCATGACTCACCCTTTCTTCTTCTTCTTCATCAGTCGCTCATGGTGTTCTCTCCGCTGGAATCTCTGACAAAAACCCGTTTTCGTTTGCAGTCTAAATTTTTTCTGGGCGCGTTTCAGGTGGGGTTCTTCTGATCTTGAGGAGGTGATTCTGGGACCAGGAGAAGCAGATCAGCTCCCCTTTTGCGCCGGATCTTTTGCCCCGTGATCTTGTGGGAAAGCTTCGGCTCGTGATCTTGTGGGAAAGCTTCATGGGGCTCAGAAATTCTGCAGCTTAGTGCTGTTTACACGAGAAGCTGAATTTGACTGCAGAAATTTTGAACGGCTTACCTGAAACTGGGAATTTATGGAAGGCATGGGCGATGAGGAGGTCCGAGCTCCTGGCTCGTGGATCCCGGCGACCCCGTCCAAGCCCATTTTGCCGCGGCCGGGGCCAATCTGCGTGGAGACGCGGGAAACCGAGGCGAACCACGAGGACTCGTCGGAATCAGACGAATTCCCGCCCGGTTTCGCCCCGGTTTGGCGGACCCACGGCGTTGCTCCGTCCAGCAGTTCAGACGGTGGCGGTGGTGGTGGCGCGGAGATGAAGAAAGACCTCGACGATCTGGCAGCCGTCGGCTTCTACGGCCAGGACGAGACCACCAGGATGTGGCGGAATCTGTCGGTCTCGGCTGGTGTGACGGTGGAGAGTGGTCACTTCCAAGGTCTGTTGGCTCTGGTGGACGCTGCGGCCATGGGAGGGCCACCGGATGAACACCCAAAGAGTTCTTTCATCTCCTTCTCCGATCCGCACGGAGACAGTCCGTGGCCGTCTCCGAGCCCGAGCGCGGACTTCAGAGTTGCGGAGCCCGATCCTCCGCGCCGTCCATGGGTCGATGGAACTCACTGGGCAAGTTATCCGGGTGAGTTCGGACTGATCTTCTTCGGGACTTGTATCGCATCTTTTTCAACTGATTAAACTGACACGACACGACACGTCATCGAAATATCAAATTTCATGGGTCAGTATAACTGACTAAACTATTGAATCATGTGAATCCAGGTCAGCGTTCGAATCCACGAGCATTTGCTCACGTGGATTTTTAATCCGCTAAATTTTTTTAATAATTTTATTTATTTTTATGATCAATCGAAATTCGACTTAATTTTATATTTAATCAAATAAACTATACGTCATCGTTTGACTCGCTATCCATGGTCAAATATGCAATAAGGTCATTTCACATAATTTTTAGGTATTCATAATAAACATCACCCGGGCCCACCAACACAGGGTCCCGCAACTAAAAAGCCTTTATCGATTAAAAGGGATACAATAATTAATCGCAATTTGACTTTTTTATCTTTTAAGAATTACCTTAATTTCACATCGTCCTATGGCTAATCCACTAAAACACTTTAACTACCACTGTACCACATGCTTAACCTTTGGGCTCTTTCTGATACGCCTGTGACCACGCCATGCTTCTAAACGTCTAATTTATTTTTAGTACGCCAGTTCACGGCACAGTGAAAGCATTTTCAAGCTAGAACATAAGTGACAATAGGTGATGCAAAGAAACGTTTGAGCGAGTGATTCATCTTGACCAAGCACAAGGATGTCAGATTTGAAAATGTAGAGATATGAGTCATCTGGTGCTGAATAACATTTCACAGCTGCAATCTAATTCTTTACTGCATTCGTTTTCGGAACCTGAACCACAATCTGACTATATGTGCTTGATTATTAGTCAGATTGCATCATCGGCATTGATTGCTCAATCTGAAGCTCATGCAACTGCTTGTTGTGCAGATGGGCTTGGGAATGCTCAGATGCACGCATATGACTTGAACTTGCCACCATCGACGGCAGGAGATGCAACGTCGAAAGGTTTTCTTCATTTCGCGCCGATTACCCCAGAGAAGGCCCTCGGAGCAAAAAAGAAAATTGCTTCTCAAACGTGCAACATATGCACGTACGAAAGGCGGAGGGGGGTCGAGCGTAACATGGAGGACGTGGATAGAGATGCCACCAAGAGACTCGGACCTGAGGTTGGTCGACAAGATAAAGAGCTCCAAGAGCCTGCTATGGGGTCGCCATCGTCTACTATTTCCACGTTGATGGAGAATCACGACCCTGAGAAGGGAGACCCCCAGCTCATGAACTGGAACAAAACTCCGCAACAGAAGACGAGAAGGAAGAAACACAGGCCGAAGGTGGTGAAAGAGGGAAAGCCGAAAAGGACTCCAAGGTCAACAGCTTCAAAGCCTGCTGATGGGGGCATGACCAGGGTTAAGAGAAAATATGTGAGGAGAAAAGGAGTTGAGAAACCACCAGCTTTACCCGGAGAAGGGGCTGAGGACTCCTCCCTTGACCTAAAAGTACGCCGACCACCCAAAAAGTCTTGCAGGAAGGCCTTGAGCTTCGACGTTGAAGAACAGCCGATGGAAAAGACACTTCACGCATCCGCATCTGCTTCAGAATCACCAGCACAGTATCTCCAACAAAATAGGAGCGTTCAGCCAAACCTAAGCGAGCAGCTTGCCCAAGAATTCGAAGTCTTTCTAGAAAACAGAAACATAAGCGAACTTGACTGCTGTGCAGGCCCAACGGAGAAAAACTACATTTCAACACCAGAACATGGCATGAGAGAGATGAGTTTTGTCCAAAATAAGCATAATGCAGAGCACTCAGATACCAGTTATACAAGGAAGATCCTCGACAAGAAAGGCCAATTGTCCACTAACAATGGATGTGACACCATTGCACACGTCACCCAAGGAGCCAATCCAGAAGCATGGGGAAAAGGTGAGGAAGCTCCCTACTGCAGCGAGAGCTCGGCTTTGCTTATGGGGCAATACGAGGCACAATGTAAGAGAAAATTAGATACTTGTGAACTTGCAAAATTCGGCAACACAAATTTTGTCGGAGCCCAATACAATAGCTTACAAGCATACATGACAACGTCTTGGATCCACTTCCCAGTCATACATAAGAGGAAGAGAACAGAGAAGGTGCAGCAAAATACGGGGACAACTCACACATCTGCAGCTAAAGTAACTGACTGGAGCAGTTCACCTCGGCCAAATTCCTTTTATCCAACTACAACTAGAGAGTTACGAGCAGAACTTGACAATAGAGACCAAATGGTTGGATGTCTCCTAGAAATTAATAAAAAAAACAAGGCGACCAAAAAGAGATCTAGGGCTCCAACTCGGGTACGAGATTTTGCCTCATTAATCAGGCTCCTACCAGATGATTCCCACAAACAAGCAGAATATGGTTACTCACAGAAACCGCACTCTTGTATGGAAGCCCTGCTTGAGGAGATACAATCAACTCTATCAAGAAAGAAACGAACTAAGAAGAGACTTTCTCTTGTTACTTCAGCCTATGGTGGTGCATTGCAATTGCATGGACCACTTATCATGCACAATAACCAAAACACTTCCAACAGATCATCAGGTACCTAAGCAAAAAGTGACTGATCCTTTGGGTTGGCTGGTCCAATCATGTTCGAGGAACCCTAATCTGTAAACTAATTAAATTCTTCTTTTCTTGCAGGGGCTCAAACAGAGTTATTGTGGAGACAGATGACCTCTTTAGATGTGATCATCAAACAACTAGAGCACCTAGATATCAACAGAGAGACCAATGGAATTCAAAATGCATTAGCGTCTTATGAAATAACGAATCATGAGCACAATGCAATTGTTCTCTATAAGAGGGATGGAACCATCGTGCCTTTTGACAATTCATTTGGTCCAATGAAGAAACGACGCCCACGACCAAAAGTTGACCTTGATGAAGAAACTAGCCGAGTGTGGAAGCTTCTTTTGGAGAATATAAATAGTGAAGGCATTGATGGAACAGATGAAGAGAAGGCAAGATGGTGGGAGGAAGAACGGAGAGTCTTCCAGGGGCGTGCAGACTCATTTATTGCACGTATGCATCTTGTACAAGGTACGTTATCTATATTCAACAGCTCCATGTGACTCCCAAGATCAGTCTACATGTTGGGTGGATAATGATCTAATCCACGTACTACCAAATTAAGATAAGCTGATTAAGTTTTTCCTCATCACATTCTGACTAATCATTTTCCTCATCACAGCTCCACTAATCATTTTCCCAACTGCTTCTTGAGAGAGAGAGAGAACTCTATTCATGTTAGAGTACAAATGGAACTTATAAACCACTACTGGATCCGCTCATTGCATGCTGACCTAAGCCGTGCCTTTAACATTGGACAAAAGTCTGTGACTTGCTAAACTTCAAAGCAGCAAGGGGTATCTTCACTGACCTTTCAGATTAAATGATGACACTACCTTACCAAAGCCTTTGCTATATGACACTAAGCGGGGCAATTGGAGAGGATATGAGGGAAATTGTAAAACCTTTTTCAAAGCTGTTCAAGCACGAGTGCTGACTGTAGAAATCACAGGTACCTGTCAAAGAATAGAAGCAGTGCAGCAAAAAATACAGACTGTACCCATGGTGAAAAGGTTCCCTTAAAAGCAATTGTTAAAATTATTCACCAAGGCCATACAAAATTCACATTGCTGACACTATAAATCATGCCATTCAAGAACTTCACCGCATTTATATGATCGGTCTCAGCCCTCACTCATCAACTTCACCAACCGCTTAAAGAAGATAAGCATGATGTATTTCTGCAGGTGACAGACGCTTTTCTCCATGGAAAGGATCAGTCGTCGATTCAGTTGTAGGAGTGTTTCTAACTCAAAATGTGTCAGACCATCTGTCTAGGTAAATTGGCGTTTCTGATGCAATATACTAGAGATCTTCGTATCTTTCACTGAGAAAGATTCTCCCTTCCAATTTTCTTGCTTTTGCAGTTCTGCATTCATGTCACTGGCATCGCGTTTTCCCCAGAAACGAATCCCAGAAATGTGCTCTGATGAAGGAACTGTAATAATTATCAATGAACCAGATACACACATCTTGGAGATGGAGCATCCCTTGAGTGAGAAAAGTCCAAATGAAACAGCGTGGGGCCAGAGCTCGATAACTAACAATGAATGTGAGAAGAATGAAACAAAAGAGGTTGTCAACAGCGATAATTTTGTCGGAAGTAAAGCTTGTTGCATTAGCTTAGCAGATGAGCCAAAATGCCAGATGTCAATTTCAAGTGGAAGTGTTTCAGAAAAGTTATCTCCTTTGATTGTAGATATTTCAACTGCTGCAATAACCGAAATAGATGAGGGTCATGTCAAAGGAGATGGGAAAGCAGAAAGTTTGTCTCCAAACTCGGTAATATCATCTCAAAGTTCTGTGGACTCACCACCAGCTCAGGCTGCCGAAAGGACAGGATCAAGTTCAGATGTTTTGATGAATACTTTTTCCAAAACTGACAGCTTGGATGGTTTACATTCATTTATGCAGCTATTGGGTATGGCTGGCTTAAATGTTCCACCAGAGGTTTCTGTTCAAGAAATTGAAGATGCGTCAATTAACAAGAATACGGAGAACGTAATAAACAAATCCAGTGAGTTGGAGGATGGTGAGGAAACACTGCAAACAGACACTTCATGTCCAAGATCTACCTCAGGTATCACCTGCTGTCTGGGAGTTCCAGAAGTTGAATGTCCAGAAAAGTTCGTACAAAAAACCAACTTTTCTGAGAGCTCCAAGTATGAGAATGAGCAAATTATCAAGGATGAAACAGCAACAAGTTTCGCTATAACAGACGGTAAGATGACAGAGATTTGTGAAGAAACAGTTGAGAATAGTCCACCATGCCGCAGCTGTCTGGGAGGTGAAAACTCTGAATACAGGCCTGCTGTGGACCATGAGATTGTACCTGAAACAGCGTGTCAAGGGGAAACCAGCAAAATACGGACAGATGCGTGCTTCTCAGAACTTTTAGGGGGAAAAGAAAGCACGGGCATGGGGGACATTTCAAAAGGCACTGAACAAGAATCTCAAGATACACACCCTTCTAAGCATGGTCTTTCGCTAACTGACGAATCAAACAAGATGAATAAAACAAATTCGAAAGGAAAGAGTAGAGGTGCTGGTAAGGAGAAAAAAGAAGATTTTGACTGGGATAGCTTAAGAAGACAGGCAGAATCAAATGGAAGGAAAAGAGTAAGAACGCCAAACACAATGGACTCTGTAGACTGGGAAGCTGTCAGATGTGCAGATGTCAATGAAATTGCTGATGCCATCAAGGAACGAGGAATGAATAACGTGCTTGCAGGAAGAATCAAGGTACTGCACAACCCATAGTGATATTGCCATTAGTTTCATGAAGGAGTCTTTATATAATATCATGAGCCTGGAAATATGCAGGATTTCCTCAATCGGCTTACGAGAGAACATGGAAGCATTGATCTAGAATGGCTCAGGGATGTTCCACCTGACAAAGCAAAGTATGGTCTAAAACGCTTCTGATTCAATTTGCACATTGTGGCAAAATGCATTCATTGACTAGCATCTTTCTATCGAAGTCAAATATTTGTAACTTTTTCTCTCAAAAGTGAGTTTCATGCGTTAAGCCCAATAATTGCTATTATACAGTATTCTGAGGTAAGGCAATGTCAATTCTCCAGTCAGTATATTAGATGAAACTGTCCTCAATCCTCATGTCTGTCTCGGGTTTTGTAGAGAATATCTGCTAAGCATGAGAGGCTTGGGGTTGAAGAGCGTCGAATGCGTGCGGCTTTTAACACTCCACCACCTTGCTTTTCCAGTAAGTTGAAAGCATAACCAGATACATCGATTGTTTTGACAGATAATGTCAGCTAGCCACCATTGTGGACAGGTAGACACAAATGTTGGACGTATAGCTGTAAGGCTTGGATGGGTACCACTACAACCATTGCCAGAGTCACTTCAATTGCATCTTTTGGAACTGTAAGTATCATCCAGCTACTTATTAACTGATTCCACAAACCTGCAGTGAACGTACTAATTTTTGGGTTTGTATAGCTATCCTGTCTTAGAATCTATTCAACAATATCTATGGCCAAGGTTGTGCAAGCTCGATCAGAGGACATTGTAAGGATGCTATTTTCTAATTTTGGTGCTCAGTACCTACTCTACATTGAATTTATGACAATCAGTTAAGCAACAAAATCTTTGCAAGCAGGTATGAGCTGCATTACCAGATGATAACATTCGGAAAGGTATGATATTATTTAGTTCCAGATGTCCTTTTTTCTCCTTTGGCCACTACAGATGGAAGTATTCATTTACAGTACTGGTGGCAGTTGAGAGTGATTAACGATATGAAATTAATGCAGGTTTTCTGCACAAAAAGCAAACCAAATTGCAATGCCTGTCCTATGAGAGGAGAATGCAGACACTTTGCAAGTGCTTTTGCAAGGTATCATCGTCTCCAACAATTATTTTCCTGTTCGGTGCGAAACTTTCTGTGTGAACACAATCACATTGAAGTTCCACACAAGCAGGCCACTACTTCCCCACAAAACACACACACACACACACACACACACACTCAAGTTTTAGATGCATAAAAGTTAAAGCTGAAAAGCATGGCCTAAGCAAACAGTACCCGCAATAGATGCACCTGCTTAGTGCGTCTGTAAGGAAGATATTAAATCTAGAAAATGGAACTTGGACTTTCCACATCCGATTCTAATTAGTTGATGACCAATTATTGTTTTCTTTTCATCATGATAGTGATACTTCAATAGCAATAGCTAGTATACATATCATCATCATCATACTGCAAATATTACCAGACAAGGACACACGTTCTTCTATATATTCAGCACTCATATTTTGTACAGTGCAAGGCTTGCTCTACCCGAGCCAGAGGAAAAGAGCATAGTGAATGCAACGGGAAGAAACATGGCCAGCCAAAACATTGGCGAGACATTGCCTCTGACTTTACCACTGGCAAAGGAGAACTTACAAGAACAGCAACAAGAAGCAAGACCTGGAGCAAGTAGCTGTCAACCTATTATAGAGGAACCTGCTACCCCAGAACCAGACTGCACTCAAATAGGAGAAATTGACATGGAGGACATGTTTTTGGATGATTTCAACGAAATTCCTACAATCAAACTTAACATGGAAGAGTTCACTCAGAATTTGCAGAAGTACATGCAGCACATGATGGACCTTCAAGAAGATGACATGTCAAAAGCTTTAGTTGCTTTAACCCCAGAGGCTGCCTCCATTCCTGTGCCTAAGCTTAAAAATGTGAGCCGGCTACGGACGGAGCACTTAGTGTAAGTCTAACCTTCTGGACCGCTCAAATTACTCTGATATGATTCTCATTCTTTGAATGAAATAATACTTTTCCTGGTAGCGAGATATTTTGGCAAACAGTGCTACAATTTAATCAACTTTTTTCAAATAATTATCAGATATACACTTCTATGAGACCTAGACCAACCAAGTAAGAGAAAACAAGAATTTGATGAGGATAGCCTTAGATCCAAGTGAACGAAATGTCAAAATTTATTGTCACATCTAGTAAAATGTACCTAGTAGTCAAATGGTAAGCTGCAATCTTATACTTCTATTTCACTATCTTGCAGGTATGAAATACCAGAGGGACACCCTCTTATGAATGGGGTCAGTATATATTGCATCTTCTTGGAACTGTACTAATGTGCATTCACTTTGTGTTAATGTTATTTTCCCATATGCAGCTGGACAAGCTAGAAGCAGATGATCCGTCCAAATACCTCCTTGCAATATGGACACCAGGTGAGTAAAGAACATAAACAAGTTTAAGGAGTCCAAGTTCATGACGTTGATGGCTGTTTCATAATCAGGTGAAACAGCTTCTTCTGTTCAACCACCCGAACATCGGTGCAATTCCCAAGAAATTGGCACACTTTGCAACGAAATAACTTGTGTCTCATGTAACAGTATTAGAGAATCAAATTCGCAGACTGTTCGTGGGACATTTCTGGTTAGAATGTCCATAATCTCAGTATCTATCCTGTATCTCAAGTAATAAAATCAATCTGATTTGTGTACCCATGATTAAGCAGATTCCATGCCGTACAGCAATGAGGGGGAGTTTTCCACTAAATGGCACATATTTTCAAGTTAACGAGGTTGATTATGCTCTGATTGTCTACACATGACTAGAAGACCATCCCTTAAGATCATGCTAACAGTGACTGCTATAATGCAGGTATTTGCCGACCATGAGACAAGTATAAATCCTATAGATGTTCCTAGGAGTTTGTTGTGGAAACTTCCAAGGAGGACTGTGTACTTTGGAACATCTATACCGACAATATTCAAGGGTAAACAATGACAAACGATTGCTAAGCACCACGATGTCTTAATGGCTTCTAAAAGCTCATCTTTGTGTTATAGGTTTGCCAACAGAAGGCATTCAGCAATGCTTCTGGAGAGGTATGTAAATGACCACTTCTCTCTTTTACAATTATTACAGTAAAAATAAAATTTAAGCATTTTCCCTTTTCTTCACAATTAACTACTTTCTCAGAAATTTAATGAATATGCAGAACTCTCAAACTAGCAAGAAAATTGTGCCCAACTTTGCTTCAATTTTAAAGGCATCTGAAATCATTAGACAAAAGAAGTCATTTTTACGCACGACTGTTTGTGGCAGGGCCCAAACAAAACTGAATAGCCTCCGACTAATTAAGCCAAAGCATAACTAGCTATGGTTTCCAATGGCTAACTCACAATATTTTCTACTACTAATATAATAGATGAAAGGCGGCAATATGCGTCATCATCTCATAGTGTCTAATTAAAAAATTGTGCATCAATATCACAGAAGTCCACATCAACACCGTAAATTATCACTTCAAGTGATTTGAAGATCTGATCCTGATTACGGTTAGAATGCCATTCACTAAACCTCGAATTCCCCACTCACCCTACATCTCCATTTTTACAGTCATATCTACTTGCACCTCCATTATGGGATACCTTCAATTAGGTAGGTGCTTTGGAACTTACACCTCCTTCACTATTTTAGATGCTTAAGACATCCAATAAACAACTCACGTCAAATTTAAGGAAAAATTGTCATCATTGTCTATGTAACTGTTAGTACATGTGACAACTTGAGTTCTCATTCTTTTAAATCATGTATTGCCTATGAAATGAGCCGTATACAAACGATCGCCTGGCCCATTTTAGATTAGCAGTATCCTCACCAAGGGCTTCCTGAAGCCTTGTGAAGGACTCGTGAATCATTCAGTCTGTCAAAATCTAGGTCTTTTATTTGCAAATGTCTCTCTGCCAGAGAATCTAGGTCTACATAGGTTAGGTATCTATTTGATGTTTCTTACACAGCCAATAAAGAACATACAAGAAGAAATTCAACTTTGAGACGTGATGCAATGCAGAGTCATGATAATTCCTAGTAGGATTGCTGACAAAGTATTCACCTGTATAAGTGGAAAAAGTCGAGAAGATGCTCAATCGACTTTGGAATGTCGAGCATCTCTGACAATGAATACATCTTTAAAAATTATGTCAGAAATGAAATGAGTTCTCTTGTCCTCAAACAAATTGACCAGAGAACAAAGTTCCTCCACTCTATATGGATAATATATCTTAAGGGTTCGAGCTGTCTAGACCAAAGATTCTTTACTTCGTAATATATCCCAAGGCAAATAGTGTGTACTTGCAAGTTTTACTTCATAGGTGTAGACTCTTGTTCTATTTGCATCTTCCGTGTAATCATGTGCATTGGAAGAAAATGCTTAAACAGCAATTACCTACTGTGCTGACAAGGAAATTGCAATTTGCAGGATTTGTTTGTGTGAGGGGATTTGATAGGAAAACACGGGCACCCCGTCCATTGATGGCCAGGCTGCACTTTCCAGCTAGTAAGTTATCTAAGACAATGGGTAAGAAGGATGATGGTCAATAATGCACACTATGTTGGGTGCCGGCAAGACAAGATCAATAACCATGTTAGGCGAAGCATTTGTTGGAACCATGACTTGGATAGCAAATTCCAGGCAACCGCATGAACCATGACTAGAAGTTCCGCAAAGCATAGATTTTAGGGATTAATGAGGTTGTTGTAGCTACTCATCTCGTGCTTGGGTTTGAGCCATTCTTTCATGTCAGTATACAACTGTGGAAGCTTTGAACTATGGAAGATTTTTCAAAGCGCTTTATGCAAAAGTGGGGAGACAGCTTAAGCTATAGAATTCAGCAGCAGTGTACATAAGCATAAGCTTGAGAGAGAAGCTAGCGGGTTGTACTATCAAAAGTTGTGAGGTCCATTTAGGAAGTATGACATAATCACACATCTCGTCACTCTTCACATGAACGCTCTTTCGCTCATCATATACCATCCCAAAAATAAAGACAAAAGAAATAGCAGTGTAGACCCTCAGACAAGTACAATTTGTGGGAGTGAAAAGGCCTAGTATGACTCAAACACTGTGGAAAAGAAATTCGTCACTTACATCTTCACGTCTAGCAAAAGCCTCGTTCTGGGTGCGTGCTTACAAATCAAGCCCATATGCATCATTGTCGTATGCACTTGTGCTACTTCAAGAACAAAACCACGATTTTCCAACCCCTGATCCATTCGGAAGCCTCTGCCAACAAAAAAACACATCAAAATAACACTCATGATCCTCATTCCCTACGCTTCCGTAAAGTAGGATGTCGCAGTGAACACACCAGTCTTTAAAAATGCTTGGAGTACGCTACCTCGCCTTCACCACCCACCCCCGCTGGCATCGCACAACTACTAGGAGTCATTAGACCCAAGATATACGAAATGTCTCAGAAGTTTAGAATTGTTTCTTTATCAGACAACTGGATCTTCTCACGTGCCTTTCCTCGAATGCAATCGACGAAATGAGACGAGGAGGAAGACAGTACGGCCAGTAATTGCGGATGCAAAATATTCGCGAGAAAGAGAAACATATCAGCACCAGATTAGAATCTCGCTGCCTATACACACGGACCGTGTGATTAAAATTACCGAGGGAAATGTTCGGACACGGCGCAATGTCTGCACTGAGAAGACGGATTAAAATAATCCAAGCCAGCCCGAACCATCTGACGGAGAAAAGGGTGAGCAGCCTCGGTACAGATGAATCGTCCATTGGCCTACAGTAATCTGGATGAACTATCTCATCCAACCAATTTAGCTGGAGAAAAATGCCAGATTCTACTGTGATTTGACCAAAAGCGACAGCACTGAATACTGATAGATCTTGTGCACAATGAATCGATTCGACATGTAGTCATGGCCGCGGGACATTACAGAACGGCAGAAATCAATCGAACCACGAGCCAAAACAAGCAAAGGGAAGAGCGAACGAGCACGCAATCCAGGCATCGGATACAACCTCGGTTTCGCAATTAGTCTCTGAATCTCGACATGGATCGAGTTGGCCCGATCCATTCAGGACGACGAAATGGTTTCGGTAGGAGGCGATGATCGAATGAACGGCCGCCTAGTCGGATTGCAGATTTGGGAGAAGCTTACCCTTCGATCCGGATGCCCAACTGCGCCCGCGGATGGAGAAATCGCTCGCTGAAGGAGGGAAGAGAGAGAGAGAGAGAGAGAGAGACTTCGGACGAGACGTGGGCTCTGCGATCTCTCTCCATTTTCGATCTCTTTCCCTCCTCTGTCTCTTCCCTCGTAAATTTTGGTTTTCCGCGGACGGGGGTGCTTGAAATGGCGCGAAATGGAATCGGGGCTTTAAGTACGGCGTCTCGCAATTTTCAATAATTTAGGTTAATTTTAAATACCCATGGAACTGTTTAAACATAAATTATTGTTAATAATGAAAAAATTTTCGTTATCCAATTATTTTAAAAATACGAGTGAACATTTTCAAGATTTTTTTTTTAGATCATTTAATTTCTGAGAAATGAACTGAGCCTAAATAAGTGAATTGGACTCAATGAAAATTATAGATTCCACTAGTTTCGTGAAAAACAAAAAAAGATGATTTGAAAGATATTTTTCTAAATATAAGTGATTGTATCGCTTGAAATAATTAGGCGGTGAAGAATGCGTTAGCACCTTAATTTTGATTTTTCTTAAATCATGCATTTTGCATAAAAATAAGAATTAATTTTAGTTCTCACAAAAAAAAATTAGTTAAGTTTTCATTCATGGCATAATTAATTTAGTTTAGCACGTATTGCATTTTGCATATTTTTTATTTGGTCCGACAAGGAAGTATGTTATATTATCGACATCAATTCATTGACTAAATAATTCAAAAGATATAAATTATTATAATTCTAAAATTATTTATTTTTCTGAAAATAATCGGAGCCTTAATCCTTCCCGCTCTTCTCAACCCGCGGGAGGATTGTGATCGTTGATCGTCCATTCTCTCGATCTTTCTATTAGTTTGGTAAAGAGGGGCGGAAATGAGCAGTTTTGCGCCTAATCGGGGTGACGAGAAAAAATGTAGTTTGTTGCTGACGTAAGACCGCGTACAAGCCCGCGGGCCCCATTGGCTGAGGGCGGAAGTCAAAAGTATTCTTTGACCGCCTCCCCAATTTTCCCATCACACGTTTCCAACTTGGAAATTGCTTCCTCTCTCGTTGGCCGGTCCCCACTGCCTTCCTCACTAAGCATCTCACTAATCACAGGAGGGAAATGCGAAAGTGTCCCGAATTTACAATTTTCTTTTTGTAATAATAAGGATTATATATTTGGTCAAATGATTAGTTTATAGAAAATTTTTCTAAGAATGACCGCTTAGAAAAATGAACAAGAAAGAAATATTACAGTGCCCGTGAAAGTGTTTAGCCATAAATTGCGAGGATAAAAATATTTTTTATTAACTTATTACTAAATCAATATATGCACTCATTTTTATGAAAATATTTTTTCAAATCCTTCATTTCTGGCGAAACACATTCACCCTAATGACTTTAATAAAAAGATTAATATCCAAAACAAAAAAAAAATCTCAAATTGGTATATTAGTTCCACACTCACTGAAAATTATTTTTTGTGTGGACGTGTGGTATACTAGTGTCACATTCATCCAAAATTAATTTACGTATCACAAAAGATTAGGCATTTTTAGCAAGTTTACAAGACTTAATGGAGCTCTTGGGTCAAGATTAATAGATTTCTGCATATTTCCTTGACTAAGATTTTGGGGATGTCAGATTGGAAATGAATCCCGTAATATTGCAAATCAATGTTTGGGGTGTGACATTGATCAAATCAGACTATCCAAATTAAAGTGGATGGCCTGATTTGATCTATATTACCTCTTGAAAAGGGAGAAAAAATATGGGCAAATTTTTTTAAAAAAATTTGAAGAGGTGACATAGGCCAAATTGGGCCGTTTATTTTGATTTAGACCACCCAATTTAATCAATGTTACCCTGGCAATGTTAGGAGATCTGGATCCTTTGGGATTTCGCGTGACATTGAAATCATCTTGGAAAAAAGGTAACATTGTTGAGTTTAGGATTTTTTGCGAAATGAAAAAATTAATTTGGGGTAAATGAGGCATAAATTATATTGATTTTTGGAATTTTTTTCGTGACATGAAATTAGTTTGAGGTTGATATTCTTCTGGAGATACTAGCATAGAAACGCACATCCATGGCCGCCAACTTAAATCACAGATGCTCATATGATGAATTGAACCAGTGCGCATAACCACATAATTCTAAATTCATCATAATTAACTGAGCTACCCATAAATGATTAAATTTATTATGATGTTAACGTCTATTAATATGCATAATTATTTTGTTTGTAAAATTAATGAACTTTTTTTCAATAAGTTCATCAGGTATCTTAAAGACACTTATCCATAAAATGGAATCTTTTCTGGCGGACAAGCAGAAGTTCATAATAAAATCAGAAAAAGCAAATTGAAAAATAATAATGAGGAAGTGGAAAAATAATAATAGAGACAGAACGCACCTGGACAAAAATATCTTATCTTGGCCCCACCTGTTCTCTGGCACCCACCTTGCCCCGACGCCACAAAAATATCTAGAAAAGGAAAGGAAAACACAAACACCAGCAGAGACAGGAAAAACAAATCTTAACGGGCGTAACTACCAGGAAGCTCTCCCAGATTCAGCTCAAGGTCGGTGCTCTTCTCTCTCTCTCTCTCTGTGATCAATTCGAAGCAACGCAAGACACGAAGACGAAGCCCCACCACCCCTCCCCTACCCCCATGGCGCGACGCGTCGCTCTCAGCCGTCGATTCCCACGCAGCGACCCTTCACCGCCTTTCTGTTTCTCCTGGGATTTTTCCCGAGCACCTTGTCGGCATAACCCCCCAAACCCATATAAACTCCATCGCACGCTCCACTCGCCGACATTTTTGTCTCTCCGTCCTGCACATTTTGTCCCTCACACTGTCTCTCTCCGTCTCTCTCTGTCTCTCTCGGTCTCTGCCTCTCTCTGCTGCTTCTTACTGGAAGGGTGAAAAAAATTCGATGAACCCAGAAGACGAGCGATACCCGAAATCTCCTCCTGGTTCTTCTGGCCGAGGAAGAGCTAAAGGTAAGGCTCCTGCTGGCGCTGGGTCATCTTCTCCGGCTGCGTTGGAGTCGTATGTGATGGGTTCGGAGGCATTGCCTTCTGGGTCGTTCTTTGATACGGAGAACATTGGCTTCTCTGGGTCTCCTTCACCTCTCATGGAGTTCGAGGCATTCTCTCCTTTGAACCTGCCCTCGTCATTCGACCTGTTCGAGTTAAAACCGGAACCTGTTTTCGAAACAACCCCTCTTGGGCCTCCATTTAGTACTAGTGTAGCAAAAACAGAGGAGGTGGGACTTCCAGCGAGAGGCGGTGACATGGAGACTGCTGTTGGTGCTCCTCAGCCTCTGGAGAGCCTGCAGGGTACTCCAGTCCCGCCGTTTCTTTCGAAGACCTTCGATTTGGTTGATGACCGATCGTTGGATCCAATAATATCATGGGGATCGAGCGGCGAGAGCTTTGTGGTGTGGGACCCCGTCGAATTTGCCAGGATTATACTCCCACGGAATTTCAAGCACAACAATTTTTCCAGCTTTGTTCGGCAGCTAAATACTTATGTGGGTATTTGCTGGAACACGGCCTCTATTGGCTGCTGTTCTCTTTTTGTAAATGTTTTTGTTCCTCTGCCTTTTTTTGCTTTTGTATTTTGATGTACTTATTTTTTTGCTGCACCGCTGTGCCTTTGCCTTTGTTTCTTGCTTGACTTTGTTGTAAATTAGGTTCGGCCAAGATTGACATAATTGTAGTTCCGCTGTAAAATGGAGGCATAATGGAGGCATGCTTGATGTGTATTCTCTAATGAGAGCTTGTAAATAACTTTGAAATCAATGAGTAATTTGTTTGCAAATGTTTCTAATTCCTTAATCTGGATATTAGCACTTTCCTTACGGATTATGTTGACTTATTCCTTCCGCATCTTTTCAATATGTAGCAATTCTGGTAATGCTTCACACGTGCTGTTTTATTTGATCGTATTTCCTTCGGACTTCCCCCCTCAGGTTTGCTGCTAGATTTAGGTGCTTCTAGACATGAAACTTTGTAATAAGCTTCTTTCTTCGCTCATCCTGATGAAAGAATGTCTCCAACAAGTATTCCCCGCAACTGGGATATCATTCCTCTCCTGCAGGTAGAACTTCTCAGGTTTTGGTATATTGTTGGTAATCAGTCAATATATAGGTTCACATGATGTGTTTCATTTTATTCCTTATGCAGATTATGCAGCTAAAAGATTTTTTATGTACCACAGTGCAGCTTCTCCTGTTTAGGAAGACTCTTCGTTTTGGCTTGTATGGATGAATGATACATGCTAGACTTAGAGACTATAATTTATCCCTTTGGTCTTTTGGTGATTTTTAGACATTCCCTATTCATTCTTGAATTTTCATATAATGTGGTCAGGGGTTCCGCAAGACCGACACTGACAGATGGGAGTTTGCTAATGAAGCGTTTCAGAGAGGGAAGAGGCAACTTCTAAAGAACATTCAGAGACGCAAGTCACCTCAGTCACAGCAGATTGGAAGCTACTTTGGACCATCCAGTGAAGCGGCGAAACCTGGGTTGGAAATTGAAGTGGAGATGTTAAAGAAGGAGAAGAGTATGTTGATGCAGGAGATAGTTGAACTGCAGCAGCAGCACCGTGGTACAGTTCATCATGCAGAAGCAGTAAATGAGAGACTTCAGGCTGCTGAGCAAAGACAAAAGCGGATGGTTTCATTCATGGCAAAATTGCTTCAAAACCCCTCATTTGTAGCGCGTTTGAGGGAGAAGAAGGAACAGAGAGAAATTGGTTCTTCAAGGGTGAGGAGGAAGTTTCTCAAGCAACATCAGCCAGAGGATTTTGAAACAGTCCCTTCCACGGAAGGGAAGATAGTCAAGTACAGACATGACATGGGGACTCTTGATGCATCTTCCAGATTTCCTATCTTGAATCCTATTCCTTTTGATAACCCTAAACATCTCCCCGAAGTTTCAACTGGCACAGGTTCATGCGAACAGATCATTCCGCCTCAAGTTGAGGATGTCATGTTAAGAGAAACAACGGCGCCACATGATGTAGCATCTCTACAGGGCTATCTCAAAACTCGAGATCTGCTTAGAGAGGGGTCATCAAACTTAGGAGCTGATCCCCAATTCAAGGGGAAGAGTGTCATTGAGAGCCCAGGGCAAGAGTTCTCTCCTCAGTACTTGGTCTCTTTCCCAGAGGAGCTGGCAGAGAGGAAGAACTTTCCTGATTTCTCATCGGGGTTTGAAAGCATGATTAAGCAAGACGAGGTATGGGACATGGGTTTTGACGTGAGTGCTGGTATGTCTAGTTCTAGCGGTGTGGTATGGGGTAATCTTGCTCAATATGATGAGCCTGAAGTGGGAGTTACTGGTGGGCTATCTGATGTATGGGATGTAGGATCAATGCAAGCATCTGAGCACGCAAACATTGACGAGTGCCCGGCTGATGAATCAAACTGTGATGAGCTTGACGGTCGAGCTGGCCAGCATAAAGATGATATACATAGGAAAATGGATCCATAGGTTGCCATTTATGTTGCGGGTTGATGACGAATTGAATTTTAGATATAGATAGTTTATGGCTTCTATGCTTCTAGATGGAAAGTATAGACACTTATTGATTAGTAAAAGTTTCCATTCTTTCTTGATTTGAGTCCTGGTTATCTGCAAATTTTCTGGTTCAGCTGATTCTTACATAAGTTAATGCCCTTATGAGCTGCACCAGAGTTGCATGGGTTTCCTTAGCTCACAATGTCCTTTCCTTTTAAGTCGTGAAAATTGCAGGTACCTGACCTTGGATGGAGATGTACACTTCCATGGGAGTTTGGTTGCTTCTGAACCTGGACTGCACTGTAATGGTTCATGAACTTGGTGAGTTGATCCTCTTCACAACACTTGATCCTTTGCCCTGATTTACAAGATCAGTCTTTCATGGTGCTGTGACATTCTGGCAAACCTTTTTCACCCATTCAAATTTGATCATGGAGGCGATTTTATCAACTGTGCACATTGATACAAGTCTTCATGGTACTTTCATATGACACGAGGTGATTGCTATTTCCAGTTCTAACCGTATCGATAGATTCTGCAGTAGTTGATTATGGTGATTGCAGCCCCCTTTTATTCCTGAAAGATGTCAATTGAAGATAGAGCATAGGACTGAGATTAGCCAACCAAATGGAGCATTTGTTCAGACATGCAAGAGAATGCTGGCTTGGATAATTGTCCTTGTTATCTGAACAAATATTCCTGAACTTGATGGAGGCTAGATAGGATGTAGTAACCAAGAAGCCACGTAAGCTGATGCATCATCACAACTAACTGAATGGAACTTGGCTCGAGGGAATCGAAGAGGTGACAAGCTGAGTAAACAGCTCTTCGAAAGGTTGCAATCCAACTATATCAAATGAACCCATAGAAAACCATCTGAAGGTACAATTCAGCCAATTCAAAGCTGAGTATTAGTTGGGTTGGCAATGACATACTATGAGATCCAAACTGAGATTCTATCATACAGTTTGTTGTCAGGTTAGCATGTCTACAGATGAGATTCTGTTGTGCCCCAACTTGCTATGATGACCTGCTAACCGCAAGTCAAACTTTCAGGAGTCCAATCTTGTAATTTCAACATGACTATGTTGGACCCTCTACAGAGGAAATCGATGTAGGAACGTGTCTTTAATTGGCCACTATTGAAAAGTTTGTTTTATGCTATGATGGTTGTAACATGGAAACAAAAGGAAGGTTGGCTTCCGACGGTAGTTTGAAACTTTCAGTTGACTTTTACCGTCTCGCAGAGTTACTATTAGAAGTAATTGTTTCTATATGCTGCGCCTTTCTTGAATTATCTCGGTAAGAAAGCGCTTTGTTCTGCATTCCCTACTAACATAAGAACTAACAGAAGTCTCCATGCCCTCTGTGATTCCTTCTTCCAGTGAACTCGTTTTCCGAGCTTATGTGAGCAAAGCCTATATTCACTTTCTGCAGGTTCTGATGAAGACGATCTTCAATCTAGACAAATTTCTTGATTAGAAATAAGTGTTTGGGTGTAAGTGCAGCTGCATCAATGAAGATCATACCTATCTGGTCCGCCTTTGTGGACGGCACTCCACATGATGCCCCCATCGTTTAGATACATATTTTTTTGGGAAAATTTTAATTAAGGGATCGAAGTGATTTTGTTTTCTCAAATAAAGGTATCAAGTGAATTTTGTTTCAAATAAATTTCGGAAGAAGGGTGTTTTTGTCCTTTTACTTTTTATTTTATTTTTTTCTCTTTCCCTTTTGCTTTTCTTTCTTTCTTTTTTTCTTATTCCCCTCCCAATGAATTCTGCAACTGTCGACTCATTTACTTGCTTCTGCTGCAACCCTTTGATGGCCTTCACCTGCTTCAATCCCAACCGTGGACACCTTAACCTGCAATCTATGTAATACCGGTACGATACGGAAAACGATATGACACGATACGCCGATACGGAAATTTTTAAAAAATAAAGAATTTCGACATGGCGATATATATATATATATATATATATATGTATATGTATATGAGATCAAGTCTAGCCTGCGAAAATACTAAAAAAAAATTTCGTCAAGTGTACTAAATTTCATTTCAATATTGAATTATCAAATAATCGAGACCATCGATAATTCATTCATAAGAGAGAAAAAAAAATTTAAACTCAAGTGATCCCCACCTCAAGTGAACTCTCACCTCACTAATCACATCCCTCCGTTAACACACTCTCTCTCTCTCTCTCTCTCCTTTCTTTCGCTAGCGCTCACTCAATCCCTCTCTCGTCCTCTCTCATGATCTCTTGAGTCTTGATTCTCTGTGCTCTCTCGCTCCCGCCTTCTTCGTGGGCAACTCCCCTCTCTTTACTTCACCCCCCTCTTTCTTCCTGATCTCACACCCTTCTCTCTCTCACTCCTCTCTGTCTCGCGGAGCCAACGACGACGTCGACCAACGCAATTTTTGCTGCTCGTCTCTTCTCTAGCGCTCTTTCGGTCTGTCCTCCGGCTCATTCACTCTCTGCTTCAGTGCCCACGAACCTCGAACGCCACCAGCCACCACATCGTTGCCCTCCGTCAGCTTCAGGCCCTCGCGCCGCCTCTCCGATAGCCCTGAAGCCGCGGAACAGCATGTGACAAAAGCCCTCGGTCACATTTTTTCCATTTTTCCTCGGACACGGCTGTTTTTTATTTTTCCTCATCCGGACACGCGATCGGCCGTGTCCGGCTCGTGTCGCCGTGTCCGACACGTAAAAATCCTATAGAGCGGCGTATCCGTGCTGCATAGCCTGCAATTGCAGATGTAGTGGTGCAACTTAACTGCGGAGGCGGAGGCGATGTGATGATTGTGATCCTGTCCACAGTTCTCATCACTTGCCAATTGGTGGTCACAGCCATTTTATTCGAGCTTGCTCGTCGCCGGGGTCCTTCGGCCAGCGTTGTAGATCGTCAGGAACACAGTCCAGGGGCTAATATAAGGGCCAAAGAGTTTTGGAAAAACTCTGCACTTAATTTTTTTTTTTTTTTGAACTTTTAAATACTTGGAGTGAAGGAGGCAAATCAAATCAAGGGAAGGTGCTAGCGAATGGTAATCTTTCAAAGGATTAATATCTCTAAAAAATCCAAATCGATATACTGTAACTCCGACAAAAAAAAAACATAAACTTGTGACAAACTTATTCTACATTAACCCACAAATATAACCGGTATTAACCTATCGTCCGAAAATATATCTCCATTGAAATATCCAGAAGAACTGAAAACTGATTACACGATCAAAGCTCCAAAATCTATTAAATCGATATGTACTGCATGTAATTCAGGCTTCTCAACAAAATACCATTTTGGGCATCTCCACCTATCTATATTCACATCCAAAATTCAGCTACCAAAAGTTATATTGTTCTCGCACTACTCGTCGCTAGCTAAAGAAACTTAATTTCACCGGGACGAAAGAGATGAACAACCATAGCTCAGTGCGTTGTGCATATCTCTTCTGAACAGATCGAGCAATCCCATGCATGTTTGCAACATCATAACAAAACTCAGTAATTCCAAATCATTTGATTGTAGCAGCGCATGATGTAATTATGATGCTGAAGATTATCTCCTACTGCCTCCTACTTTATTTCCACCTCCAACACTTAGGGTGTGTTTGTTTGAGTGAAAATATTTTTTGGGATTTCTTTATGAACTTTCACTCATTTGGTTCGCTGCGAAAGTGATGAGTCAACTGAAAACAATTTTCAATTAACGAAAATATTAATGTATAAAATTAGGAAATCAAATTTCCCAATTTGAAGAGGTAAAGATACTTTCTAAAATTGCTACTCCCGAATATAAAGTCTTTTAACGTTTTATTTTTTCTCTTCCTTTTCCTTTTGTTTTTCTTTCCCTTCACCGATCCCGGGCCTCTTCAATGCCCATTAACCAGCCACATGCACGGTATGATGAGCTCAAGCTCGCCCAGTGAGTCTAGGCTTCGCAAGGTTCGACCCTCACTGGATATCGTGAGCTCAAGCTCGCTTGGCGAAGCTCGGCCTCGCCAGTCTAGAATACTTCACCTGCCTATAGGGTTTCTTCTGTTAGAAAGAGCAACGCGATAGATGGCTCGTCTCCTTCTTAAACAGTACATATTGGGCGCTTTATTTGGGTGGTGCCACTGCCATATACAACAAAAACAATTGGTCTTCCAATAATGGCCTACATATGGTTAATCTTTCAGTTTGGTAAATAATTGAGGTGGACTCGCGCGTCATAAGCACCATTAGGCTCTTGACAATCATGAGAGAGCCACCTCAATGGACTTGGATTGGGCCAACGAAGCCCAGTTCCGATACAGCCTCAATCAATTGGCCATTTTGCCAACTTCCGATCACAAGTTCGGAAGTTGATAGGGTTGGGTTGGAATGATGAATTGGAATCTCAATATTGGCTATTCCTAAATAAACCCATTCCGCACTTTTTGAGGAATTCTATTCATTATGAAACCCAATTCCACATTTTAATTTTCCGGGGTTTTTTCCAATTTAATTTTAAAAAAATATTTATAAAATTAGGTAAGTGTTACGAGTAATTACGAATTTGGTTCTTGCGCGACGGTCGTAATGTCGGGCAAGATCGGCTCGCCAGTTACTCCATCACTTGAGTCTACCGCGGCGTCGTTGGCGTCGCACAAGCCATCGCGTGGTGCCTAGATTGTCGTGCGATTGTTGCGTAATAGTCTGGCCACCGCGCGAAAGTCGGGCCTACTGCTGCCACGCGGTGCGGCCACAAGTGGGCGACATTGCCCTAGACCGGGCTACAGGCCGAAGGGGCCTTCTCCTCCCTCACTCTCATTTATCCTCCTCAGATGCCTCAAGCTTTCTCTCCTCCCTCAAAGCAAAGCCGAAGCGACCTTCTCTCCTCCTCACTCTCCCTTCTTCTCCTCATACGCCTCAAGCTTTTTCTCCTTCCTCAGTGGTCTCACGCCTCACTCTGTTAGTTGCTCTCACGCTCGTGCTCCCTCCCTCAGACGGTCGTCTCAACTACAATTGTCGTATTCACTCGTTCTTTGAGGTTCTTTCACTTTTTTAATTCATTTTCGCAAGCCGTCATTCTACCTCGCTCATTGTTCCTCCTTCAAGTGCTCTCGGTATTAAACTCCCTTAGACATTCGCGTTTAATTTTTTTATTTGACAGATAAAAGCAAAGCAGACCTTTCTCTTGGTAATTGGAATTCCTCATTTAGTGCATGCTCTCCCTTGATAATTTGAGGTAAATTTTATTGTAGTTATTTTTCGCAGTTTTGTAAACATTACTTTATTTATTTGGTCGTTATTTATACCTAAATCATGCATGTTACTTATAGGTTCTTAATAATATGTCCAGAGAAGCGCGTGTTGAGTTTTACCTAGTCCAATGAATTTTTTTGAATAAATTAAAAATTCGAATAATGTAAAAATCAGAAAATAGAAAATGGAGGCCATGTAGGATGACGACATTATTAGTGCATGTCAGTGCAATTGAGGTTGAGATTTTTTTTTTTTGGTAAGATAAATTGAGATTAAGGATTGTTATCTATCACTATACATTTGAATTGTTGGATTCTTTAACTCATGTATTATGTCGTATCTTACCAATTCAATTTTATGCATATATTTTTTTATTAATAATTTACATACTAAATTAATTAATTGCAATAAATTTCACCAACAAATTAACAAAATAAAGCCCGACCACGAATTGGCAAGTTGTCGCACGACTACTACGTGCTGGCCTGATCGACGAGCAAGTCTTGCATGACATTTTCACCATAACGCGAGGCACAAATCCATAAATACTTTTACAAATTACCTAATTTTGTAAATACATTTTAAATTAAATTGGAAAAAAACCCTAATTTTCACCCACATTCTAATTTACGAATTGAAATTGAAATCCCGATCCTCAGGGAATTCCAATTCCGTATTGAACCAAACAAGGACTAAACGTTTTCGATCAAACAAGCCGTTAGAACAACTCACAAGGCTTATTTCAAAGTTCACCTTTCTCGTTGGGAAATTTTCCCAGCGAGATGAAAGCGCCCATCTGCGGGAAGGAAACGGCACGATCCGTTCTCGTGACTTTCGAAAAAAGACAAGTGGCAGTAACTCAATTTCTTAAGGCTCAAGTGCGATCGTCGTTTGCCCACTGGCAAGGTGCTCGCAACACGGAGACAGCACGACCAAGCTATTAATCGAGACAACCTGCTCCGGGCATACAAAGAGATGAACCGACAAGAGATGAACTAGCCTCCTGGTCGAATGATTCACAGAACGATACTGCTCCAACCCAAAGAACACGAATTCATGTCGAGTACCAAAAACAACCTCATGTACTTGCATTGAGCACTCGGAAATGTAATTACTGGTTACAGTTCCTTATACCCAATCTACTAACATGGAGGATGGAAAAACATGCAACCCATTTGATAGATGATGCAAAACATGAAGACAAAAGGACCTGCCACCTACCTCTCTTCGCTCAAATGGATAAAGGAATTTGCTGAAGACACATGAAGTGCCATGCAAAAAAAAAAATTGTTTTAAGAGCAGAAAAAGAATCTGGCCAGGCTGAGGGAAGGATTCAATCGACATTAACTCATTTACCTGAGCAAAGCTGATAATCATGTATAACCGAGGACAAAATTGCAAGCGCCTCTTTAGCGGCACAGGACCAAAACGAAAATGATCGCCACAAAGAAGGCGACTACAGATGAAACAGTAAAGCAAATTAGTCAGAACCACCCTTCTGCTTTTTTGATGCATGTCCATTCGCTTGTTTGTTCATCTTAGCTTCGCGGCGCTCTCTCTTCACTCCTTTTGCTTTATTAGGTAGATTCATGTCGCCAAGCTACAAGAGAACATGTTTACAAACACAATTATATCACAATAGGAAAGAGGGGGATATCTATGTGCCCTGAACTTTGATTTTTTCTAGATCTTCCTCTTTGTTCTACTTCCGTTTCTTCTTTTACATTGAGCACAAGGGAGGAATACAGGAAAGAGTGGGGATGCCAGTGGGTAAATTATATAGGATGGTAGTTCCATAAGACCATTCTAAAACTGAATAATATGATAGAAGCACTCACCTGTTGATCAGGAATATAAACCTTCCCGATCTTCCCTTGTATAGCATCCCGGCTAACATTCTTTTCCTGCAAAGATAGTACATTCAAGATCATCATGTCGGTTCCTTCCACTAGAAAATAATAAAGGAGAAGCTCGAGAAGAACATGTGATTAGCCAACCTTCTTCTTAGGCTTGTCTGCAGCTGTTTTCATGGCCTCCTTTCTTAAACCATCATTAGGAAGCCGATGCCTACGAAATACCAAGTCCATCGAGGGACCAACTTCCACCAGTTCCATCCTTGGAACGATTGTGCCAGATTTCTTAAGTCGCAAAGCACAATGCGTGAAGAAGACCCGATTAGAAGATAGAGCTGTGCAAACATAAGCACGGTCTATGCCGGCAAGATTCAAATTCTCCACTACCTGTGTAATTAACATGATAAATTTCATTGACGACATCTACATTGAATTTGGAAAGAGAAAATTTCAAAGATATAGAGCCACCTCTCCTCGAAATAAATCAAGTAGAACCTCCTTCAAATGCTTCAATTCTTCAACACTCTCAAATCCTTCTCCAACAAACGCAATAAAAGGTTTAGAACCCATCTTTGGAGCCAGCTTCTTGTCATATACAAAAGACTCCATAGATTTGAAATTTTCAACACCAACTTCGACGAGGTCGTAGATGTGATGATCATACATTCGCCCAAGAATGAGATTGTCTGGCCGCTTCTTGGAGTGAGAGCCAAACTGTGGTCAAAGAAAAGAGCCAAACACCATCAGACCAATTCAGACAGATGATCAATCTGTAGTAGTCTCCTTTCCAGAACAGAGCTAAGCACACTTTGCTTCAATTTTTTCATACCGAATGCATAAAACATCTTAAACTTCCTAATACCAGCTAGTAAAAAATTTGGAAATGGCCAATTCCGATTAAAATACTGAGAAATCCCAGATACAATTAAGACATTAGTTGCTTCTTGTGCGACAAAGCAAGATTGCGGAACCAACAGAGGAGATAAATAGCTAAGATCGACCAGCAACTTATACAGTCTAAAAGGCAATGGAGAAACATTCATCAACTTCCCAAATCTTCGTATAAACCGCTAATTAAGACTACAAAATCAGCATAATCGATTGAGAGCAGGCGCGAAGCTCAAATAGTTAAGTGCTTCACGCTTAGATTCGGCTAGACAAAAGAACAGAAACCAAACAAAAGAATCCAGACTCACCACAAACATGCCGCAATCGGTCTTTTGAGAGAAGAACTCCAAGGAAGTCTCCCCGCCGCTCTCGAAAGGCCTAACGTTGTCGTTCCTCCGCGTGTACCTCACCGAGCTCTCCTTCTTCAGGTGATAGATTTCGGTCAACACGGAGTTCAGCAACCCGCTAGTCTTCGTGCCTTGCAATATCAGCGTCTTCTTCCCAGTTTCGACCTACGACATTGTAACCCCCAAATCCAAAGCCAACAAAAACTTCACGCTCACTCGGACAAGAAAGCATTGTAGACAAAGTTTCTTGTTTTTTCATTTATTTATAATTTTGACGAACAAAAGAAAGCCGAAAACAAGAGGAAAAGCTACGCAGGGACTCACCAGCTTCGGAGCGCGCTTCTCGAGCTCTCGCCTGATTCTTCCTTTCTTCGGAGTCTTTATGTTCATCATGATTACCTGCGAAATGAGACTGCGAGCTCCGTCAAACACTTCGTGTTAAAATGGGGAAAAGTGGAAGAAGACGAGCTCGTACGAACCCGTGACAATGAAGAAGCAGCAGCAGCAGCGCAGCGCAACCGGCGAAAAGCGACGCGAAGCAGAAGTTGCGCACTTGATTTTGCTAGGGTTTTGCCAGCGGGGACGAAGAGCGTGTGAATCAAGGAAATGGATCATCAAACCCGTTTGGGACCCGACCCAAAGGGCCCGTTCGGTCATGTCTAGGCCCGCCCCTTTTTATGACCCACCGGGCTGGACTGGGGCTTTCTTTCTCCGGCCCGAATAGACCGGACCTGATTTTTCTCGGCCTAGGCTGTAGCGCGGCCCGGATTTTTTTTTTTTTTTAAAGAGAGGCTCGGTCAGAAATTACTCAGTTCTCTTTTCTTTTCTTTTTAATTACTCAGTTCAATCTTCACCAATCCAAACTTTAGCTTGGCTTTTTTCTCGAAAAATAATTAATTTAAAAAATAATTTTCTAAAAATAATCTTTTAAATCGCTTGAAATGATTAGTTAATCATTATACCTAAACATCTTCATGCATGATGGAAAATGATTTTCGTTCATTAATTTTTTTAAACAATAGAAGATATCATTTTGTGAAAATTTTAAATTATTCATGTTTCATGAAATAAATAGAGCCTTAGATTTCGATCTTTTTTCTCAAAAATATATCTCAAGGTACATTATTGAAATATTACCCAACATGCACAAATCCCTCAAAGAAACCAACCTCATATATTTCCACTTAAACATGGCATAACTTTTAAGAGCATATTTTATAGCTTAACTGCGTTTTTATAAATAAGATATACCAAAGTTAATTAATTATTTCAGTTATACAAGCAATCATACTTCGAAATAGAAATCATCAATTTTTCGTGAAATAAACCGACCCGATATATTTTGTTATAAAATTAGTGTTTATATTAAAATTGCAAATGGAAATGCAAACTAGATGACCATATTAGCACCATGTCCTCATCTTGTCCATGTCAACATGGACCAACAAAGTGTGGTTGTTGGCCACTAGGAAGAGGGTCATTGGTTGCAAGGGTAGATGGTCTTTTCTTTCTTTCTTGCTTTTTTTAATTTTCAAACCTTTTTTTTTAATTTTCCCTTTTCAAATAAATGAAATACTCACTTAAAAAAAAATTCCAAAAGCAACGTAAAATGCTACATCAACACTGTTTCACCATTTAACAATCACTTGACGGCCACGCCGGACCCATTAAAATTTCCATGAAATGAAATGACACACTTTAATTGCTACCATGAAGTCTCGACCCCTACATCACTATGATTTCTATATTAAAGTTCATCTCCTAACTTAGAATGGACAACGCGGGCATATTGAAGGAATTGAATTTACCGGTGATGTAACCGTGAATGAAACAATCCTCAATTTGGGGTGATCATCAATTGTCCAAATGCTTGGACATTGAGACTTTTTTTTTTTTGATGTTAAGACTTTATTATTGACATCTAAATTTTGATTTTTAGAAATTCATTCATTTATTCATAAAATGAGAGTTAACAATAATTCTCACAAAAAAAAAATTCTCATACATTGCATATTTATTTTCTATCATGCATCGGCGTTCAGTCGAAGGCAAGGTGATTGAGTTTCATTTAACATACGGCGGAACCAAAATCAATTTGAAATTTTCGATTATCAGAGGGGATGGCCGAATTTCATGTGAACATTGGGCTTAATTCGAGTTCAATTCAGTCCATTTTTAATTCTTTTAAATGAAAGGCTTCTAATTAATTATCAATTTAATTAATTAAAGCCCGATTAGGCCCTTAATTCGTGCACATAAGCCTGTTAAATGGAGAATTCGGCCAAGCCCTCTTCCCCTCGATAATGGCCGAAAATTTCATGAACAAAGCCTTGGATATTTAGAAATTGCTATACTACGGCTGATATCTTGTTTGAAATCTTTAGAGTCAAAGGCTAAGATTAAATCTCAAGGCATTACCCTAATATTCACTATATATATATCACAATATAGCCTTAGGGTAAAAAGGCGAGAGGGAAAAAAATTCTGGAGACACAACTCTTTCTCGCCATCCTTTCACCCACATGACTCTCTCTCGCGATTCTCTCTCTCACACGACTCTCTCTCTCGCCATCAATTATCACTACACCGTGATTGCTGCTACCGCCTTGTTTCTCGCCGCTCCACCGCCTTTGTTCGTTGCCAACTTCGCTTTTGTCACTGCGGCTGCTCCTTCACTGCAGTTCTGTTCCTACCACACTGCCTCAGCTTGATTTGGCCGTCCAATTCTGCTTGTGCCGCTCACTGCCGTTTCTACTTGTCGACCGTTTCCCCTTGCTCATCATCGTTCTGTTCTGCTGCTGCCAACACCACCATTTTCCAGTTCTTTGCTCATCAAACCGACCCTGTTTTCACCTTGCGAAGTAAGGTAACGTCGAGTATCTTGGTGGGTTAATTCGAGCATGTTGTTTGGATGATTTTTATGCTTCTTCGCTACTGTTTGCTTGCTGTTTTTGTATAATTGGCATGCTATTTTTATTCGAATAAAACTATGTTTGCATGATCCTAATGCCGTCGCCAAAGCAAAGTCCAAATTTTTTCTGAAATTTGAGATCCGCCCTTTTTTCGATCCAAGACATCAAAGCTTAATTTTTGCCAAAAATCTCGAATTTAGTCAATTTGACCTATTGCTGTTTAGTTCTGATTCGCTATCTTCATAAAGTCGATCTCAAAGTTGGATTGTTTAAATTTTCGAAAAAATGGAAAAGGGATAACGGTCGTGATTCTTTCCTTGTTTTGGCATGAATATTGTTGATTGATATATTGATTGATTTTTTGCTATATTTTGAAAATTTCTGAAGATTTAAGGAAGATAAGGTTCCATAATTTTTAAGCAAATAAATCAAGATAATAAAATCTTCAAGATATTCCCTTGCTGGCCGAAAATTTTAAAAAGGAAAGAGCAAAGAGAATCTTATCCATGCATATCTTGTCATCTTGCATATTTCATACAGTTTAGGATAGCATATCTTATTTCATGCATTATCTATTGCATATCTTGCATATTATATTTTTGAGTATCCCTTTATATATTTCATATTTTCGAAATTATCTAGCACATCTTTTAGACTTATTTTATGCATGGTCGAAAAAATAAAAAAGACAAAAAATAATATGCTCATTTATGCATCTCTTTTTCGAATTCATATTCATGCTTCATATAGTATGTCATTCATGCATTCATCTAAAAAAAAAACAAAAAAAAAATCGCAAGTCAACAATCAAAAAAGACATTTTTCATGAAATTGATACCGAAAGGACATTAATTAATTTTTAATTAATGTAGCCTAGTCCCTGGACTCATTATCTTTTGTGACATTCTGATTTTTTCTGTCATTTCAAGAGTCATTAATGATAAAGTATCTAACGATATATTTCAGTTGTATTTCGCTCGGATCTGATCAATCTCGAGTAAACTAACCAAGAAGGGAAAGTCTAACGCGATGCAAGGTACGTGGACCTAGGGAACTCGAATAGGAAATGACGCTTTGACCATAAGGATTGTTGAGGGGACATTTAGAGCCACAAAAGGCCGATCTAAGAACGATTAAGGAAATGCATTGCTAGCGTTATATGATTGGAACGCGGGTGATGCCGCTTAACCAATATATAATTTGCAAAATTTTCCTAAATCGAACAGTGACGATCGAGCCCATCAGAACTAGTGATAGACCCTCACAATTACATGACAACCAAAGTCGCCTCATCAAGAGTAATTAGTATTGAAAAATTAAATTTTAGATGTTAAGCATGAAATTACCATTTTGCCCCTAGAAGGATACCTTTGCTTTAAAATTTGACCAAGGGCAAGTTAGTCATTTACCAATCTCACTAAGTGGCCAAAAATTTGAGGGTATAAGTGTCATTTAGGACAAAGATATTATGTGATAGAAGACAAGTGTCATTACATGGGTTAAAGAGTCCACTTAGCATTAAATTATTGTTTAATCTCACTAACCATTCTTCTTGCTTTACTTTGGAGTGTGAGGAATCACTTCTTCTTCTTCTTCTTCTTCTTCTTATTATTCTTCTTCTTCAGTTGAGCACTCTCTCTCCCTCACTCTCTTTCTTTCTTTTTCTTCTCCTCCTTTTTGACAGCGAAGACCTCGCCCAACTAGCTCCCCTCTCATCGGTTCGCTCCCTTCGACAGTCATCTCAAGCCATCACAACCTAAGCGACGACCATCAACGTGTCCCTCAGCCTCTCCTCTACAACCCCTTGCCCACCATTTAGCCGTTCACCACCGCAAATGTCCTGTTTTGCCGCCGGGAACAAAATCGGTTGCCGTCGGACACGGTTCGAGCAAGGGCGACTTTGGACCGGCTTCAGAAGCTTGTTTTGTTTCTAATTTTGGATGAGATGTCTCTAACACATAACTTAAAGGTCTAGCAAGCTGAGATTGAAGATTGGTTGAGGTTTGGAGAGGTTTTAATGGATGAAATCTTGTGCTCTTGCAAGGGCAGAATCTGTCCCCTGCTGCCGATTGGAAACCGAGGCCTTTGGAGGCTTGCCGAGGTGTTGCTTTGCTTTAAAATCTTCGATAAGACATCTAGAGACGTGGTATGACATGTTAGCAAGGTGTGTGTGTGTGTGTGTGTGATAGAATGAAGGTTAGATGGACTATAATGGCTGATTTGTGCGATTTTTCTAGGAACCATGTACCGCCTAACATGAATTTTATGGCCTAAGTCCACAATGTTTTTAATTTTTTCGAAACTTAAAGGTGAATTAAAGAATTTCGAAAATTGAGCTTGATTTCCGAAGATTGACTAGAAAATTCTATTCACCCATTATAATTTTCGAACAAATTAAAAGTTGATTCCCCAGTGGAGTCGCCAAGCTGTTGCGACCTAAAAACTTGACATTGGATTATTAAGTTAATTAGAAGAATTAATTAACATAATACGGACTCTCCCTAGCCCTACCAATTCGTAATTTTTTTTTAATAACCAAGGTGTTCGGGACAGTTTGCGCGCACCTCGACTATTACTCGGGGGAGACTAGCACAACAACCCACCTCCATGGCCCCCTACTTAAATCACAGGTGCTCATTTGGGAAAACAAACCTGGGACTAGTGCGTCTAACCATACAATCGCAAGTGCGCCCTAACCAACTGAGCTACCAATGGATAGGTTCGCAACTTAGGTTTTACTGAAACGGTTTTTTAATTTGGGAGCCGCCACTAATTGTTTCTTGGTAGGTCGATTAGAAACCTAAATAAAATAGCGAGACAACTATTTTATTTCTACGAACCAAAGATGTCACGCCTCGGGCATGAGCGCACAACTCCCTACAAGCACAAACTATCTCTCGAGGTCCTAGGATTCAAATATAAGCCGAGATATATATCATAAAGAAAGCACACGGAAGCAATGATATAAAAACTCCTCCGTACAAATATAAAATGGGACCTGGGTAACGAGAGTACCAATGATACATAAACTTCCGATTATCCGTACAAGGTACAACAAACTAAACATACTGGTCAGTAGGGTGGCAAGGCTAACACAAAAGACAGGCATCAGTCTTCTAAAAGGACTAGGTGTCGAGAACACAATCAAAATATTAGACCAGAAAAGTAGAGACTCTTAGGTCGAGCTACTGGAGTCGTCAGTCTCCTCTTCAGCCTCATCAGTGGGCTCGTACTCTGAGAAGGTCTCTGAGCAAACCTTCACGGTTTCTTCCATCGTCTCGTCAGCTTATGGCTCCACCAGATCGTCCTCGGTAGCCTCGATCACTATGACCTCGTCGGTGTCCTCTAGAGTCGGGGTCTTCTTAGGGCCATTCTTCGAGACAGCAACTGATTCCTCGGCCTCCACTAAATCCTGAGCGGGATGGCACCAACTGGGTATCACCCCACGGGGTACCTCAGTGGGCTTCAGTGGCCTGTAAAAAAGTCCTCCATCTTCCTGAACCATGCTTCGTACCTGTGAGGCTTCCAGCTACTACCACCCTCATCTACCCAGACGACTGTACATTTTCTAACATAAACAGTCCACTATCCATCAGGGAACTCCTTAAAATATACTGACATCTCCTTTGGGTCACAAAACTTGACTAGCCACATCCTCAAGGCCTAGGATCTAAAAAATGGGGTCCCATAACAGGGTGAGACATACAACGCAGTAAGGTAGGTTCTAACCCTAGGTTAGGCTGACCGTCCACTCAGGCAAATACATTCACATACAATTTATACAAAAACCACATGAGGCATTCAACTATCACGAAATAACACACGGATGTCGAGCATGCAATCAAGACATCTTATTATATCATTAAGCTCAAGCACACTTTATCAAGCCAGATTACACCTTCCATCCTTTCCTGCCTCCTCACTTTCATGTCCGCGTTTAAAACGCCTCAGGCACGGTCCGCATAAACGCATCAGACCGTCTCATTGACAAACCCGCGTAAACGCATCAGGTTTTCAGTCTCATTCTAGAACCGTGTCGACACATCTCAACTCTGTCCCATGTTTCAACGCATCAAGACTATGGCATTCTCAACCCCGCGTCTTGTACGCCTCAGGGTGCCATTCAATTCAAACCCCGAGCCTTAATGCCTCGGGGTATCCATTCACACAACCTTGCGTCTCAACGCATCAAGGTGTCACCACTTCTCAGACATGCCACAAGTTTATTTCATTTCATAGCACACGTTCGAATGCAACTCATGCGACGAACATTACATCCATGGCATGCGAGACAATGAAATTTGACATACAAATGTGACAATCAATTCATGGCACAAGCATTGTCACACATTCAAGTCCTCTATATCTTCCTAGGACATACATTAGAGAATCACATTATAAACCTCCAAGAACTGATCAATTTGTACACAAATTACCCAATCGAGTCCAATCCTCCTATCAAAGGTTTAGAATCCCCTTACCTCAGGCTTAATTCAATACAAGTCTTTTTCCAAGAAACTCAAAGGTTCGGTTCTAATGATCTAAGAATAATCCACCAGCGCAATCTAAGGAAATTCATCCAATCATCAATTTTTCTTGCTCAAATCATCACCCCACTAAACATACACCTCATGGACCTATCAATTAACATCCCCACACTTCTCAACGATGAATTTGAAGCTCAATTTTAACACCAACAGCCTCTCACAGAACCGGTATGCACAGAACAGAAACTGGGCATACTCGATTCTGTGCACATCCGTGTGTTATTTTGTGATAGTTGAATGTCTCATGTGATTTTTGAATAAATTATATGTGATTGTATTTGCTTGAGTGGACGGTCAGCCTAACCTAGGGTTAGGACCCACCTTACTGAGATGTATGTCTCACCCCATTGTGGGATACCGTTTTTCAGATCCTAGACCTTGAGGATGTAGCCAGTTAGGTTTGGTGACCCAAAGGAGATGTCAGTATATTTTGAGGAGTTCCCTGATGGACAGGGGACCGTTTATGTTAGGAAATGTACAATCGTCTGGGTAGATGAGGGTGGTAGTAGCTGAAAGCCTCACAGGTACGAGGCATGGTTTAGGAAGATGGGAGATGTTTCTATAGGGCCACTAAAGCCCACTGAGGTACCCTGTAAGGTGATACCCAATTGGAGCCATCCCGCTCGAAATTCAATGGAGGCCGAGGGATCAGTCGTTGGCTTGAGGAATGGCCCCAAGAAGACCTCGACTCTGGAGGATACCGACGAGGTCATAGTGATCAAGGCTACCGAGGATAATTTGGTGGAGCCATCAGCTAACGAGATGATGGAGGACACCATGGAGGTTTGCTCGGAGAACTTCTCGGAGTACGAGCCCACTGAGGAGGCGGAGGAGGAGACTGACGACTCTAGTAGCTCGACCTAAAAGTCTCGACTTTTCTGGTCTAATATTTTGATGGTGTTCTCGATACCTGCTCCTTTTGGAAGATCGATGCCTGTTTTTTGTGTTAGCCTTGCCACCCTACCGAATAGTATGTTTAGTTTGTCGTGCCTTGTACGGATAATCAGAAGTTTATGTATCATTGGTACCCTCGTTACCCAGATCCCATTTTATATTTGCACGGAAGAGTTTTTATATCATTACTTCCGCGTGCTTTCTTTATGATATATTTCTCGACCTATATGTGAATCCTGGGACCTCGAGAGATAGTTTGTGCTTGCAGGGAGTCATGTGCTCGTGTCCGAGGCATGACAACCCCGTCTGCTTAGTATCAGAGCAAGGTTAGCTCGATCCGAAGTTGGTTGAGGATTGGAGTAATAAGGAGGATTAAGTTGGGATAAGGACGGGTAGCGAGACATTAGGAAACTAGTTAGGATGAGACACGAGCTGCATGGCTTATGACTTGGCATATGTGATTGGCATTTGGCCTTGGCAGGGTAGTGGTAATGTATGAGGATTAAGTTCCATGCTTAGTGTTGAAAATCATTTCTAGGTTTGGCCTGTTAAGTGAATGGGCATGGCTTGTTTTTGGTGAACTGTTGGAGTGAACGGAATCGAGGAATAGCCATGAACTACGTATTGAAGAGTTTGTGGAATTTGTTACGTGGAAGGTTGTTATATTGTAACTGTTTCTTTTAAGGCATAGTTTGGTAGCTTTAGACTTGGTTGAATGAATGAGTTACTAACTCCTTAATGAAATTATGGTGGACCAGACTTAGTAGAAGCGTATAAAAATGAGTAATCTGTCTAAGAGACTTGGAAGGCTTAGAAGCGGAGCCTCTAGCTCAAGCCCGCCTATAGCAGAGGACCCGAGGATGGATGGAGTATTGAGGGCGCTCGAAAGGATTAGCAACCTCATCGATAGGCAGACCTAGGATCGGGATGCTGCATAACCCAAGCGATAGGAGCATCGATAATTGCCGTCAACGCCAACAACAGCAACAACGGCGGCAATGGAAACAATGGCGACCACGACCAGGGCAAAAAATTATTTTGGCCAGACAGATGGGCCAACTGGTCGAGTAGTTTATCAAGTTAAAGTCGACCCAGTTTGATGGGACTCAAGATCTCGAACTAGCACCGAGATGGATCGAGAAACTGGAAAAGGCTTTTAGGGTACTGAGGTGCACATATGAGGAAAAGGTGCAGCTGGTAGTGTATCAACTAGAAGGTATCGCAAATGACTGGTGGGCTGCCACCACGAATGGAGTTTTTTCGGAAGGAACGGCCATGACCTGGGATGCCTTTACTACATCCTTCAATGATAAGTATTTCTCGGAGACAGCCCAGGAAAGGAAGCAAGTGAAATTCTTATAACTGCGTCAGAACCAATTGACCGTGGATCAGTATGAAGCACAGTTCTCTAGGCTGTCAAGGTACGTGCCTCGATCGGTAGAGGATCCCCTAGAGAAGGCGCGGAGATTTCGGGATGGACTGAGGCCTGAGTTTCGCAGCCAGATGATAGCCCTAAATCTGAGGACCTACAAGGAAATCCATGAATGGGGGCAAATGATTGAGAGAGATCTGAAGGAGAGAAATGCCGCATCTGGATCGCGATTTAATTCATTCAGAGACAATTGCCAAAGGGGTAAGAGACCAATGACTGATAATAGGCGTTTTGTCTCTCCGATAAGGAAGAATATTGTGAAGCCGCTGAACTCCATGAATTGGAACTGTCGCCTCTGTGGCAGAAGGCATGGTAATGGATCATGTCCAGCAAGAACTGGAGCATGCATTAAGTGTGGTTAGATGGGCCACCAGATGAGGACTTGCCCGAATTACGCTCCAACTAATCGACCTCAAGGGTAGTGACCACAGGCTGGATCGTCTGTTGCCACTCCTCAGATTGATTAGAATCGACCCCCAGCTTAGGGGAGAGTTTATGCAGTAGCCCGCAGAAAGGCAGAAGAAACACCAGGCGTGATCACAGGTACGGTTTATTTGTGTGACCAAGCTGCATACGCTTTGTTTAATCTTGGCGCAACACACTCATTTGTGTCTGCTCGATTTGCTAATTTGGTTGATATAAAGTTAGAACCGTTGAGTGTGATTCTACATGTGGCCACCCCGTTGAAAGATAATATACTGGTTTCGTTGGGCTATGCTGACTGTAGGATTGTAATTGATGGTAGTAAGGATAGTATTGATTTAGCTGTGTTACCCATGTATGACTTCGATGTGATCATAGGAATGGACTGGTTGGGTAAACATGGGGCAGTAGTGGATTGCGGTAGTAGGATAATTCGTTTCTACCCAGAAGGCCGCCCTAGCTTTGAATTTGTAGGAAGTCGAGGAGGAACCTCGATTCCGTTAATCTTGTCTCTTGAAGTGACAAAGTTGATGACCGAAGGTTGTCAGGCGTACTTAGTCGTAGTTATGGATACGAATGCCAAGGAGCCCAAACTAGAAAGTATTCTGGTAGTGCGTGAGTTTCCTGACATTTTTTCCCAGGAGTTACCAGGATTGCCACCGGAGTGAGAAATAGAGTTCGTGATTGAGGGTGTAGATGCAAGTGTTACTGGATAAGAGATTTATCCGACCGAGTGCTTCATCGTGGAGAGCGCCGGTGTTGTTTATAAGGAAAAATGATGGGTCCTTACGTCTATGCATCAACTATAGACAGTTGAACCAAGTGACAATGAAGAATAAGTACCCTCTGCCGAGGACTGATGATTTATTTGACCAATTGCAAGGAGCTGCGGTATTCTCTAAGATTGACTTGAGAATCGAATATCACCAATTGAAAATTAAGAAAGAAGACATACCTAAAACTACTTTTAGGACAAGGTATGGTTATTATGAATTCACTGTGATGCCTTTTGTTTTGACTAATGCTCCAGCCGCATTCATGGATCTGATGCATCGGGTGTTCAAGAAATTCTTGGATAGATTCGTCATAGTCTTTATCGACGACATCCTGATTAACTCAAGGAGTGACGAAGAACATGAGGAGCATCTTAGGATTGTTTTGCAGAACCTGAGGGAACACTCGCTTTATGTAAAGTTTAGCAAATGCGAGTTCTGGCTGAATAAAGTGGCATTTCTTGGCCATGTTGTGTCCGGAGAAGGATTGCGGTGGATCCTGCGAAGATCGAAGCCGTTATGAACTGGCCTAGACCAACTATGGTCACGGAAGTCCGAAGTTTCTTAGGATTGGCGGGATATTACAGACGTTTCGTGGAGAAATTTTCGTCCATAGCCATTCCACTAACAAGGTTGACTAAGAAAGAAACGAGGTTCGAATGGACGGATAAGTGCGAAAGGAGTTTCCGAGAGCTCAAGCATTGGTTGACAACCGCACCAGTATTGACGATCTCATCAGGACCTGGAGGTTATGAGATATATAGGGATGCTTTGCTAAAGGGACTAGGATGTGTGCTAATGAAACATAAAAGAGTAGTTGCCTATGCGTCCCGACAACTGAGACCGCATGAGGTGAACTATCCAACTCACGATTTGGAGTTAGCAGCGATCATCTTTGCTCTGAAAATCTGGAGGCACTATTTGTGTGGAGAAAAGTTCCAAGTTTACACTGACCACCAGAGCCTGAAGTACATGTTTTCACAGAAGGAACTGAATATGAGGTAGCATCGATCGATGGAGCTGCTTAAGGATTATGATTGCGACATACTGTATCACCCTCGGAAGGTGAACAGAGTCATAGATGCGCTCAGTCGAAAATCGAGTATTACTTGTCAGCTGGTAAAAGGGTGGTCGTTAATTGAGGGTTTGAGGGATTCTGAGTTCAGATTAGAAGTCTGTCAACTGTCCAGTTTGATGGTCACACTGAGAGTAGAACCTGAGGTCCAGGAAAGAATAAAACCTTGCAGTCTACGGACCCAGAAATTCAGAAAATCCTAGAGATGGACGCGACAAAAAGGAACCAGAATTCCAAGTGTTAGAGGATGGAATCTTGAAATTTCGAGGACGTCTGAGCGTGCCAAAAGATGAAGAACTCAGGGAAAGGGTTTTATCAGAGGTTCATAGGAGCAATTATAATATCCACCCAAGAAGTACGAAGATGTATCAGAACTTACGCCAACATTATTGGTGGAACAGATGAAAGTAGATGTGACGAAGTATGTGGCAAAGTGCTTGACATGCCAACAGGTGAAGGCCCAACATTATAAGCTTGGAGGATTATTACAGCCACTAGAAATCCCTGAATGGAAGTGGGAGCACGTAACAATGGATTTTGTGATGGGACTCCCAAGGAGCCAAAGAGGCCATGATTCTATTTGGGTAGTCGTGAACAGGTTGACGAAATCTGCACACTTCATTCTTGTGCGAAAGGACTTCGCAAAGGATAGATATGCTGAGTTGTATATGCGGCAGATAGTGAGACTACATGAAGTGCCCGTGACAATCACATCAGACAGAAACCCCAAGTTCACAGCAAACTTCTGGAAAAGTTTTCAAGATGCCATGAGGACTCGACTGCAATTTAGTAAGGCACACCATCTAGAAACGGACGGACAATCGAATAGGACGATTCAGATACTTGAGGATATGTTGCGAGCGTGTGTGATAGACTTCAAAGGTGGATGGGAGGATCAACTACATCTGGTAGAATTTGCGTATAATAACAACTATCAATAGAGCATTTGAATGGCACCGTTTGAAGCACTTCATGGAAGAGCTTGTAGAATCCCGATTTGCTGAGACGAGGTTGGAGAAAGGAGCATCACAGGCCCAGAGTTGATAGAGCAATCGGTGGAAGCGGTAAAGATAATTCGGGATAGACTGAAGATGGCACAGAGTAGTCAAAAGAGTTATGCGAATAAACGACGTAAGCCTTTGGAGTTTCAAGTAGGCGATCATATTTTCCTTAAGGTGTCGCTGATGAGGGGATTATTGTGATTTGGAAAGAAAGGAAAACTGAGCCCATGGTACGTAGGCCCATTTGAAATTTTGGAACGAATCGGGACCTTAGCCCCCAGACTAGCCTTATCACCTAATCTATCCCAAGTGCACAACATCTTCCATGTATCAATGCTACGGAAGTACGAACCGGACCCGACGCATGTGCTGTACCACGAGGTTATAGAAGTGGATGACAGAGTACGTAGAAAAGCCAGTCAGGATCGAAGATCGGAAAGAGCAGATTCTAAGGAATAAGACGATTCCATTAGTCAAAGTTGTTTGGGAGTACCATGGAGCCGAAGGCGCTACGTGGGAAAGCGAGAAAACAATGAGGCGTCAATACCCTCATTTGTTAGAGTAACTGGTTATTTGTAAATTTCGGGGACGAAATTTTTGTAATGGGGGAAGAGTTGTGACATTTTGATTTTTCCTGTCATTTCAAGATTCATTAATGAGAAAGTATCTAACGACGTATTTCATTTGTATCTCGCTCGGATCTGATCAATCTCGAGTAAACTGACCAAGAAGGGAAAGGCTAATGTGAGACAAGATATGTGGACCTAGGAAACTCGAATAGGAAATGGCCATTTGACCACAAGGATTATCGACGGAAAATTTAGAGCCACAAAAGGCTGATCTAAGAACGATTAAGGAAATGCATTGCTGCGTTATATGATTGGAGCGCGAGTGATGCTGCTTAACTAATATATAATTTGTAAAATTTTACTAAATCGAACAGTAAGGACCGAAGCCATCAGAACTAGTGATAGACCCTCACAATTACACGATAACCAAAGTCGCCATGAATTGACGAGCCTTAATTGTGACATGAATCACAGGGTCAATAAGCGTAACGTCTGCAAGTGCCGCTCGCTAGTTCGGGATAGGCTAGAATCGCATTGGATAGAGAAATAAATCAGAAACGAGTTTCGAAATTAGAAAATGGAGAATCAAGAATTTCAACATTATAATTGGATTGATTGTCGCCTTATCGAAGAAAATTAGAATTAGAAAAACGACGTTCCAGACGTCGGGGGTAAAATTACCATTTTGCTCATCAAGCCTTAACTTGGCCTTAATAATTGGACATGGGCATTTTGATCATTGAAGCCCTTTATAGCTGCCGAAAATTGGAAGAATTGAGAGCCGTTGGATGAAGCATTGATTGACACAATGGACAAGTGTCAAGAGATTAAGCCTTGATGTTGATGGAGTCACCTTTTAACCTACCATTCAACTAGTTGACTCTTGAAAATTGAAGTATAAACCTCTCATTCTCTCTCTCTTGGTCGAACACCCCTCCTCCATTGCCGAACAACTTCTTCTTCTTCTTCTTCTTTTCTCCTTGCTGTAGAGAACTCCCCAGCCGATCGGATTCTGCTCGCCCGTTCGCTCGCTCCGATCGTCATCTTTGACCACCGACTGGACCTGAGCCGACCACCTGCTACTTCCTCATCCTCTTGCCGACATTCTCCAAGTGGAATCATTGCATTTGACTCAGTGAGGAGCTTCAGCCGGCCAATCTCCCAAAAGTCGACGAAAATCGTCGCAACTGGAGGTAAGCCACGATTTAGGCTTCATAGAACCCCGAAATCTTTGAGTTTTTCGACCAAATTTTGTCGACATCTAGGGGACACATAGAATGAGCTGCGGTAAAAAAGTTTGGAGGACTTTGATGGAGTTTTGATCTCAAATGGATCTTGTGTTTGAAGGGCCAGAACTGACCGGCAGCTGACCCAGAGGAACCAGCGCCGTTCAAGGATTTTCCGGCGTCGCCATGGCTCAAAATTTTCGGTGAGGCTCCCCAAACCTTAGAACTACATGTTAGCAAGTAGATTAGTGGATAAATTGAGGGTTTAAACTAGTTTAAAGGCTGTTAAGTTGGGATATGCATAGAAGCGAGTATGCCCTGTTTCGGTTCTGTGCATACTGGTTCTGTGGGAGGCTATTGGTGTTGGAATTGAGCTCTAAATTCATCTTTGAGAAGCGTGGAGATGTTAATTGATAGGTCCATGAGGTGTATGTTTAGTGGGGTGATGATTTGAGCAAGAAAAATTGATGATTGGATGAATTTTCTTATGTTGCGCTGGTGGATTGTTCTTGGATCATTGGAACCGAACCTTTGAGGTGCTTGGAAGAAGATTTATATTGAATTAAGCTTGAGGTAAGGGGATTCCAAACCTTTGATGGGAGGATTGGACTCGATTGGGTGATTTGTATGCGAATTGATCGGTTCTTAGAAGTTCATAAGGTGGTTGTCCAATATACGTCCTAGAAAGATATAGAGGACTTGAATGTTCGATAATGCTTGTTCTATGATTTGATTATCACATTTGTATGTCAAATTTAATTGTCACGCATGCCATGGATATGTCGTTCGTTGCATGAGTTGCATTCGAACGTGTGCTATGAAATGAAATGAACTAGTGGCATGTTTGAGAAGTGGTGACACCTTGATTCGTTGAAACGAGGGGTTGTGTGAATGGATACCTTGAGGCGCTGAGGCACGAGATTTAAATTGAATAGCACCCTGAGGCGTATGAGACGCGGGGTTGAGAATGCCATAGTCCTGATGCGTTGAAACGCGAGACGGAGTTGAGATGTGTCGACATGGGTCTGGAATGAGATTGAAAACTTGATGCGTTTACGCGGGTTTGTCAGTGAGACGGTCTGATGCGTTTACGTGAATCGAGCCTGAGGCGTTCTAAACGCGGGCATGAAGTGAGGAGGCAGGAAAGGGTGGAAGGTGTAATTTGGCTTGATAAAGTGTGCTTAAGCTTAATGATGTAATAAGATGCCTTGATTGCATGCTCGACATTCGTGTGTTATTTCGTGATAGTTGAATGCCTCATGTGATTTTTGTATAAATTGTATGTGATTGTTTTTGCCTGAGTGGACGGTCAGCCTAACCTAGGGTTAGGACCCATTTTACTGAGATGTATGTCTCACCCCGTTGTGGGATCCCATTTTTCAGATCCTAGGTCTTGAGGATGTGGCCAGTCAAGTTTGGTGACCCAAAGGAGATGTTAATATATTTTGAGGAGTTTCCTGATGGACATGGGACATTTATGTTAGGAAATATACTGTCGTCTAGATAGATGAGGGTGGTAGTAGCTGGAAGCCTCATAGGTACGAGGCATGGTTCTGGAAGATGGAAGACATTTTCACAGGGCCACCGAAGCCCATTGAGGTATCCCGTGGGGTGTTACCCAGTTGGTGCCATCCTTCTCGGGATTTAGTGGAGGCCGACGGATCAGTCGTTGGCTCGAGGAATGGCCCTAAGAAGACCCCAACTTTGGAGGACACCGACGAGGTCATAGTGATCGAGGCTATCGAGGACGATCTGATGGAGCCATCAGCTGACGAGACGATGGAGGACACTGTGGAGGTTTGCTCGGAGACCTTCTCGGAGTACGAGCCTACTGAGAAGGCTGAGGAGGAGACTGACGACTCCAGTATCTCGACCTAAGAGTCTCTGCTTTTCTGGTCTAATATTTTGATGGTGTTCTCGATACCGGCTCCTTTTGGAAGACCGATGCCTGTCTTTTGTGTTAGCCTTGCCACCCTACCGACCAGTATGTTTAGTTTGTGATGCCTTGTACGGATAATCGAAAGTTTATGTATCATTGGTACCCTCGTTACCAAGGTCATTTTATATTTGTACGGAGGAGTTTTTATATCATTGCTTCCGCGTGCTTTCTTTATAATATATCTCTCAATCAATATGTGAATCTTGGGACCTCGAGAGATAGTTTGTGCTTGTAGGGAGTCGCACGCTCGTGTCTAGGGAGTGACAGCCCCGTCTGCTTAGTATCAGAGCAAGGTCAGCTCGATCTAAAATTGGTTAAGGATTGGAGTAATAAGGAGGATTGAGTTGAGACAAGGACGGGTAGCGAGACATTAGGAAATTAGTTAGGATGAGACACGGGCTGCATGGCATATGACTTGACACATGTGATTTGCATTTGGCCTTGGCATGGTGGTGGTAATGTATGAGGATTAAGTTCCATGCTTAGTGTTGAAAGTCATTTCTATGTTTTGGCCTGTTAAGTGAATGGGCATGGCTTGTTTTTGATGAACCGTTGGAGTGAACGGAATTAAGGAATAGCCATGAACTACGTATTGAAGAGTTTGTGGAATTTGTTGTGTGGAAGGTTGTTGTATTGTAACTGTTTCTTTTAAGGCATAGTTTGGTAGCTCTAAACTTGGTTGAATGAATGAGTTACTAACTCCTTAATGAAATTGTGGCGGACCAGGCTCAGTAGAAGCGTATAAAAATGAGTAATCCATCTAAGAGACTTGGAAGGCCCAGAAGCGGAGTCTCTAGCTCGAGCCCGCCTATAGTAGAGCACCCGAGGATGGACAAAGTATTGAGGGGCGATCGAAAGGATTGGCGACCTCATCGACAAGCAGACCCAGGATCGGGATGCAGCCACAGCCCAAGCGGTAGGAGCCGCGATAGCTGCCGTCAATGCCAACAACGGCAACAACGGGGGCAATGGAACAATGGCGACCACGACCAGGGCAATGTGGTAGTGAATGCCTAGGAAGAAATTGTTATGGCCAGACAGATGGGCCAATTGGTCGAGCAGTTTATTAAGTTGAAGCCGACCCAGTTTGATGGTACTGGAGATCCCGAACTAGCATAGAGATGGATTGAGAAACTAGAAGAGGCTTTTAGGGTGCTGAGGTGCACAGATGAGAAAAAGGTACTGCTGGCGGTGTATCATTTAGAAGGTATCGCAAATGACTGGTGGGCTGCCACCAAGAATGGAGCTTTTCCAAAAGGAACGTCTATGACCTGGGATGCCTTTACTATAGAATTCAATGATTAGTATTTCTCGGAGACAGCTTGGGAAAGGAAGTAAGTGGAATTCTTACAACTGCGTTAGAACCAATTGACCATGGATCAGTATGAAGCGGAGTTCTCTAGGCTGTCAAGGTACGCGCCTTGATCGGTAGAGGATCCCCTAGAGAAGGCGCGAAGATTTCGAGACGGACTGAGGCCTGAGCTTCGCAGTCAGATAATAGCCCTGAATCTGCGAACCTACAAGGAAATCTATGAACGGGGGCAAATGATTGAGAGAGATCTGAAGGAGAGAAATGCCGCAGCTGGATCGCGATTTAATTCATTCATTGACAATCGCCAGATGGGTAAGAGACTAGTGACTGGCAATATGCGTTTTGTCCCTCCGATAAGGAAGAACATTGTGAAGTCGCCGAACTCCATAAACTAGAACTATCGCCTCTATGGTAGAAGGCATGGTAATGGACCATGTCCAGCAAGAATTAGAGCATGCTTTAAGTGTGGTCAGATGGGCCACCAGATGAGGACTTGCCCGAATCAAGCTCTAACGAATCGACCTTAAGGGCAGTGACCACAGGTTGGATCGTTTACTGCCACTCCTCAGATTGATTAGAATCGACCTCCAGCTCAGGGGAGAGTTTATGTAGTAGCCCGCAGAAAGGCAGAAGAAATACCAAGCGTGGTCATAGGTACGGTTTATTTGTGTGACCAAGCTGCATACGCTTTGTTTGATCCTGGCGCAACACACTCATTTGTGTTTGCTCGATTTGCTGATTTGATTGATATGAGGTTAGAACAGTTGATTGTGATTCTGCATGTGGCCACCCTGTTGAAAGATAATATATTGGTTTCGTTGGGCTATGCTGATTGTAGGATCGTAATTGGTGGTAGTAAGAAGAGTATTGATTTAGCTGTGTTACCCATGTATGACTTCGATGTGATCATAGGAATGGATTGGTTGGGTAAACAAGGGGCAGTAGTGGATTGCGGTAGTAGGATAATTCGTTTCTACCCAGAAGGCCTCCCTAGCTTTAAATTTGTAGGAAGTCGAGGAGGAACCTCGATTCCGTTAGTCTCGTCTCTTGAAGTGATGAAGTTGATGACCGAAGGATGTCAGGCGTACTTAGTCGCAGTTATGGACACGACTGCCGAGGAGCCCAAACTAGAAAGTATCCTGGTAGTTCTTGAGTTTCCTGACATTTTTTCCCAGAAATTACCAGGGTTGCCACGGGAGCGAGAAATAGAGTTTGTGATTGAGTTAGCTCTCGGAACGGAGCCTATCTCGAAGGCACCCTATAGAATGTCCTTGTTAGAATTGAAGGAGTTAAAGGTACAGATGCAAGAGTTACTGGATAAGGGATTTATCCGATCGAGTGCTTCACCATGGGGAGCACCGGTATTATTTGTAAGGAAAAATGATGGGTCCTTGCATCTATGCATCGACTATAGACAGTTGAACCAAGTGACAGTAAAGAATAAGTACCCTCCGCCGAGGATTGATGATTTATTTGACCAATTGCAAGGAGCTACGGTATTCTCTAAGATTGACCTGAGAATCGAGTATCACTAGTTGAGAATTAAGAAAGAAGACATACCTAAGACTACTTTTAGGACAAGGTATGGTCATTATGAATTTACTGTGATGCCTTTTGGTTTGACCAATGCTCCAACCGCATTCATGGATCTAATGTATCGGGTGTTCAAGGAATTCTTAGATAGATTTGTCATAGTCTTTATCAACAATATCTTGATTTATTCAAGGAGTGACGAAGAACATGAGAAGCATCTAAGGATTGTTTTGCAGAACCTGAGGGAACACTCGCTGTACGCAAAGTTTAGCAAATGCGAGTTCTGGCTGAATAAAGTGGCATTTCTTGACCATGTTGTGTCAGGAGAAGGAATTGCGGTGGATCTTGCAAAGATCGAAGCCGTTATGAACTAGCCTAGACCTACTACGATCACGGAAGTCCGAAGTTTCTTAGGATTGGCGGGATATTATAGACGTTTCGTGGAGAATTTTTTGTTTATAGCCATTCCACTGACAAGGTTGACTAAGAAAGAAACAAGGTTCGAATGGACGGATAAGTGCGAAAGGAGTTTCCAAGAGCTCAAGCATCGGTTGACAACCGCACCAGTATTGACGATCCCATTAGGACCTGGAGGTTATGAGATATATAGCGATGCTTCGCTAAAGGGACTAGGCTGTGTGCTAATGCAACATGGAAGAGTAGTTGCCTATGTGTCCCGACAACTGAGACCGCATGAGGTGAACTATCCAATCTCACGATTTGGAGTTAGCAGCAATCATCTTTGCTCTGAAAATCTGGAGGCACTATTTGTGTGGCGAAAAGTTTCAAGTTTACACTGACCACCAAAGCCTGAAGTATTTGTTTTCACATAAGGAATTGAATATAAGGCAGCGTCGATGGATGGAGTTACTTAAGGATTATGATTGCGACATACTACATCACTCTAGCAAGGCGAATAGAGTCATAGATGCGCTCAATCGGAAATCAAGTATTGCATGTCAGCTGGTAAAAGGGTGGTTGTTAATTGAGGATTTGAGGGATTCTGAGTTCAGATTAGAAGTCTATCAACAGTCCAGTTTGATGGTCACACTGAGAGTAGAACTTGAGGTCCGGTAAAGGATAAAAGCCTTGCAGTCTATGGACCCAGAAATTCAGAAAATCCTGGAGATGGACGCGACAAAAAGGAAACTAGAATTCCAAGTGTTAGAGGATGGAATCTTGAAATTTCGAGGACGTCTGAGCGTGCCAAAAGACGAAGAACTTAGGGAAAGTATTTTATTAGAGGCTCATAAGAGCAATTATAGTATCCACCCAGGAAGTACGAAGATTTATTAGAACTTACGCCAACATTATTGATGGAACGGGATGAAAGTAGATGTGGCGAAGTATGTGGTAAGGTGCTTGACATACTTTGGGTAGTCGTGGACAGGTTGACCAAGTCTGCACACTTCATCCCTATGTGAAAGGACTTCGCGATGGACAAATATGCTGAGTTGTATATGTGGCAAATAGTGAGACTACACGGAGTACCCGTGACAATCACATCAAATAGAGACCCCAAGTTCATAGCAAACTTTTAGAAAAGTCTTCAAGATGCCATGGGGACTCGACTGTAATTTAGTACGGCGTACCATCCACAAACGGACGGACAATCGGAGAGGACGATTCAAACGCTTGAGGATATGTTGCGAGCGTGTGTGATAGACTTCATAGGTAGATAGGAGGATCAACTACATTTGGTAGAATTTGCGTATAATAACAGCTATCAGCAGAGCATTTGAATGGCACAGTTTGAAGCGCTTTATGGAAGAGCTTGTAGAACCTCGATTTGCTGGGACGAGGTTGGAGAAAGGAGCATCACAGGCCCAGAGTTGGTAGAGCAATCGGTGGAAGCGGTAAAGATAATTCAGGATAGACTGAAGACGGCACAGAGTAGTCAAAAGAGTTATGCGGATAAACAGCGTAAGCCTTTGGAGTTTCAAGTAGGCGATCATATTTTCCTTAAGGTGTCGCCGATGAGGGGATTATTGTGATTTGGAAAGAAAGGAAAACTAAGCCCATGGTACGTAGGCCCATTTGAATTTTGGAACGAATCGGGACCTTAGCCCACAGACTGGCTTTACCGCCTAATCTATCCCAAGTGCACAACGTCTTTCATGTATCAATGCTACGGAAGTACGAACCGGACCCGGCACATGTGCTGGATCACGAGGTTATAGAAGTGGATGACAGAGTATCCTACGTAGAAAAGCCAGTCAGGATCGAAGATTGGAAAGAGCAGATTCTAAGGAATAAGACGATTCCATTGGTCAAAGTTGTTTGGGAGCACCATGGAGCCGAAGGCGCTACGTGGGAAAGTGAGGAAACGATGAGGCGTCAATACCCTCATTTGTTCGAGTAACTGGTTATTTGTAAATTTCGGGGAGAAATTTTTGTAAGGGGGGAAGAGTTGTGACATTTTGATTTTTCCTATCATTTCAAGATTCATTAATGAGAAGTATCTAACGATGTATTTCAGTTGTATCTCGCTCGGATCTGATCAATCTCGAATAAACTGACCAAGAAGGGAAAGGCTAAAGTGAGACAAGATACGTGGACCTAGGGAACTCGAATAGGAAATGGCCCTTTGACCATAAGGATTGTCGAGGGAAACTTTAGAGCCACAAAAGGCCGATCTAAGAATGATTAAGGAAATGCATTGCTACGTTATATGATTGGAGCGCGAGTGATGCCGCTTAACTAATATATAATTTGTAAAATTTTACTAAATCGAACAGTAAGGACCGAAGCCATCGGAACTAGTGATAGACCCTCACAATTACATGATAACCAAAGTCACCATGAATTGACGAGCCTTAATTGTGATATGAATCACAGGGTCGATACGCGTAACGTCTACAAGAGCCGCCCGCCAGTTCGGGATAGGCTGGAATCGCATTGGATAGAGAAATGATTTAGAAACGAGTCTCGAAATTAGAAAATGGAGAATCAAGAATTTCAACATTATAATTGGATTGATTGTCGCCTTATTGAAGAAAATTAGAATTAGAAAAACGACGTTCCAGACGTCGGGGGTAAAATTACCATTTTGTCCCTCAAGCCTTAACTTTGCCTTAATAATTGGACATGAGCACTTTGGTCATTGATGCCCTTTATAGCTGTCGAAAATTGGAAGAATTGAGAGCCATTGGATGAAGCATTGATTGACACAATGGACAAGTGTCAAGAGATTAAGCCTTGATGTTAATGGAGTCACATTTTAACCTACCATTCAACTAGTTGACTCTTGAAAATTGAAGTATAAACCTCTCATTCTCTCTCTCTTGGCCGAACACCCCTCCTTCATTGCCGAACAGCTTCTTCTTCTCTTCTCCTTGCTGTAGAGAACTCCCCAGTTGATCGGATTCTGCTCGTCCGTTCGCTCGCTCTGATCACAGTCTTCGACCACCACCTGGACCCGAGCTGACCACCTGCTGCTTCCTCATCCTCTTGCCGACGTTCTCCAAGTGGAATCACCGCATTTGACTCAGTGAGGAGCTCAGGCTGGCCAATCTCCCGAAAGTCGATGGAAATCGTCGCAACTGGAGGTAAGCCACGATTTAAGCCTCATAGGACCCCGAAATCTTTGAGTTTTTCAACCAAATTTTGTCGACATCTAGGGGACATATAGACTGAGCTGCGGTAAAAAGTTTGGAGGAATTTGATGGAGTTTTGATCCCAAATGAGTCTTGTGTTTGAAGGGCCAGAACTGACTTGTAGATGACCCGGAGGAACCGACACCGTTCAAGAATTTTTCGGCTTCGCCTTGACTCAAAATTTTCGGTGAGGCTCCCCAAACCTTAGAACTACATGTTAGCAAGTAGAATAGTGGATAAATTGAGGGTAAGCTAGTTTAAGGGCTGTTAAGTTGGGATATTCACAGAACCGAGTATGCCCTGTTTCGGTTCTATGCATATCGATTCTGTGGGAGGCTGTTGGTGTTGAAATTGTGCTCTAAATTCATCATTGAGAAGTGTGGGGATGTTAATTGATAGGTCCATGAGGTGTATGTTTAGTGGGGGTGATGATTTGAGCAAGAAAAATTGATGATTGGATAAATTTCCTCAAGTTGCGTGGGTGGATTGTTCTTAGATCATTAGAACTGAACATTTTAGGTTCTTGGAAGAAGACTTATATTGAATTAAGCCTGAGGTAAGGGGATTCTAAACCTATGATAGGAGGATTGGACTCGATTGAGTGATTTGTGTGCGAATTGATCGGTTCGTAGAAGTTCATAAGGTGGTTGTCCAACGTACATCCTAGAAAGATCTAGAGGACTTGAATGTTCGATAATGCTTGTCCTATGATTTGATTATCACATTTGTATGTCAAATTTAATTGTCTCGCATGCCATGGATGTGTCGTTCGTCGCATGAGTTGCATTCGAACGTGTTCTATGAAATGAAATGAACTTGTGGCATGTCTGAGAAGTGGTGACACCTTGATGCATTGAGACGCGGGGTTGTGTGAATGGATACCCTGAGGCGCTGAGGCGCGGGGTTTGAATTGAATGGCACCCTGAGGCGTACGAGACGTGGGGTTGAGAATGCCATAGTCTTGATGCGTTGAAACGCGAGACGGAGTTGAGATGTGTCGACACGGGTCTGGAATGAGATTAAAAACCTGATGCGTTTATGCGGGTTTGTCAGTGAGACGGTCTGATGCGTTTACGCGGACCGAGCCTGAGGTGTTCAAAACACGGGCATGAAAGTGAGGAGGCAGGAAAAGGTGAAAGGTGTAATTTGGCTTGATAAAGTGTGCTTAAGCTTAATGACGTAATAAGATGCCTTAATTGCATGCTCGACATCCGTGTGTTATTTCGTGATAGTTGAATGCCTCATGTGGTTTTTGTATAAATTGTATGTGATTATATTTGCCTGAGTGGACGGTCAGCCTAACCTAGGGTTAGGACCTACTTTACTGAGTTGTATGTCTCACCTCGTTATGGACCCTATTTTTCAGATCCTAGGCCTTGAGGATGTGGCCAATCAGGTTTTGTGACCCGAAGGAGATGTCAGTATATTTTGAGGAGTTCCCTGATGGACAGGGGACCGTTTATGTTAGGTAATGTATAATCATCTTGGTAGATGGGGGTGGTGGTAACTGGAAGCCTTATAGGTACGAGGCATGGTTCAAGAAGATGGTGGACGTTTTTATAGGGCTACTAAAGCCCACTGAGGTACCCCGTGGGGTGATACCTAGTTAGTGCCATCCCGCTCGAGATTTAGTGGAGGCCGAGGGATCAGTCGCTGGCTCGAGGAATGGCCCTGAGAAGACCCCGACCGACGATGTCATAGTGATCGAGACTACCGAGGACGATCTGGTGGAGCCATCAGTTGACGATACGATGGAGGACACCGTGGAGGTTTGCTCGGAGATCTTCTCCGAGTACGAGCCCACTGAGGAGGCTGAGGAGGAGACTGACGACTCCAGTAACTCGATTTAACAGTCTCTGCTTTTCTTGTCTAATATTTTGATGGTGTTCTCGTTATCTGCTCCTTTTGGAAGACCGATGCCTGTCTTTTGTGTTAGCCTTGTCACCCTACCGACCAGTATGTTTAGTTTGTGGTGCATTGTACGGATAATCGGAAGTTTATGTATCATTGGTACTCTCGTTACCCAGGTCCCATTATATTTGTACGAAGGTATTTTTATATCATTGCTTCCGCGTGCTTTCTTTATGATATATCTCTCGACCTATATGTGAATCCTAGGACCTCAAGAGATAGTTTGTGCTTGCAGGAAGTCGCGCGCTCGTGTCCGGAGCATGACATCATTGGTTCGTAGAAATAAAATAGTTATTTCTCTATTTTATTTAGGTTTCTAATATACCTACCAAGAAATAATTAGTGGCGGCTCTCAAATTAAAAAAACCGTTTAAGTAAAACCTAAGTTGCGAACCCATCCATGGGTAGCTCAATTGGTTAGGGCGCACTTGCGATTGTGTGATTAGGCGCACTTGTCCTAGGTTTGATTCCCCAAATGAGCACTAGTGATTTAAGTAGGGGGCCATGGAGGTGGGTTGCTGTGCTAGTCTCCCTCGAGAAATAGTCGAGGTGCGCGTAAACTGTTCCAGACACCTTGATTATTAAAAAAAATTACGAATTGGTAGGACTTGGGAGAGTCCGTATTAGGTTAATTAATTCTTCTAATTAACTTAATAATCCATTGTCAAGTTTTTAGGTCGCAACAGCTTGGCTACTCCACTGGGGACTCAACTTTTAATTTGTTCGAAAATTGTAATGTGTGAATAGAATTTTCTAGTCAATCTTTGGAAATCAAGCTCAATTTTTGAAATTCTTTAATTCACCTTTAAGTTTCAAAAAAATTAAAAACATTGTGGACTTAGGCCATAAAATTCATGTTAGGCGGTACATGGTTCCTAGAAAAATCGCACAAATCAGCCATTATAGTCCATCTAACCTTCATTCTATCACACACACACACCTTGCTAACATGTCATACCACGTCTCTAGATGTCTTATCGAAGATTTTAAAGCAAGGCAACACCTCGGCTAGTCTCCAAAGGCCTTGGTTTCCAATCGGTAGCAGGGGGACAGATTCTGCCCTTGCAAGAGCACAAGATTTCATCCATTAAAACCTCTCCAAACCTCAACCAATCTTCAATCTCAGCTTGCTAGACCTTTAAGTTATGTGTTAGAGACATGTCACTGAAAATTAGAAGCAAAACAAGCTTCCGAAGCTGGTCCAAAGTCGCCCTTGCTCGAACCGGGTTCGACGGCGATCGATTTTGTTCCCGGCGGCAAAACAGGATGTTTGCAGCGGTGAACGGCTAAATGGCGGGCAAGGGGTTGTAGAGGAGAGGCTGAGGGACACGTTGATGGTCGTCGCTTAGGTCGCGACGGCCCGAGATGACTGTCGAAGGGAGCGAACCGATGAGAGGGGAGCTGGTTGGGCGAGGTCTTCACGGTCAAAAAGGAGGAGAAGAAAAAGAAAGAAAGAGAGTGAGGGAGAGAGAGTACTCGACTGAAGAAGAAGAAGAAGAAGAAGAAGAAGAAGAAGAAGAAGAAGAAGAAGAAGTGCTTCCTCACACTCCAAAGTAAAGCAAGAAGAATGGTTAGTGAGATTAGACAATAATTTAATGCTAAGTGGACTCTTTAACCCATGTAATGACACTTGTCTTCTACCACATAATATCTTTGTCCTAAATGACACTTATACCCTCAAATTTTTGGCCACTTAGTGAGATTGGTAAATGACTAACTTGCCCTTGGCCAAATCTTAAGGCAAAGGTATCCTTCTAGGGGCAAAATGGTAATTTCATGCTTAATATCTAAAATTTAATTTTTCAATACTAATTACCCTCGATGAGGCGACGTCCAATTCCTTTCAATTGTTGTAATTCTTCCTTGTTCGATATCCAATTTTGAGGTGGTGGGTTATGATATGTAAAGTTTGTTGTTGTCCCAAGTCGTCTTATTTCTATTTATGTATGGAGTTATTGTCGTTTCCGCATGTGCATTTACATTCATTCGCGTGTCATGGTCGTTCGGATCCTAGGTTGACAGTTATTAAGTCTATAGATATTCAGGAGAAGAATGTGATGAAAGAGGTGAAATTTAGTGCAGTGCATCTATAGAGAACTTCTAAAGATGCTTCTGTTAAGTCAGGAAGTGACAATGACTAATAAAACTCAAATTCGATCAAAGATGAAGTAGAAAAAATTGAACAACTCAGACTTTAATTGTATGAGAGTTGAAAGGCAAATTAAGCCTCCTTAAATATATGATTTCGTAGATTTAGTCCATATGCTTTTACATTTGCTAAATAGCTTGGTATTAAAGAATCTTATACTTTTCGTGAAGCTAATATTTGTTCTAAATCAGAAAAGCGGCATGTTGTGATGAATGAAGAGATAGTGTCTCTCCAAAAGGACCAAACTTGAGATCTTGTGAAATTACTTAAAGGCAAAAAAATTGTTAGATGCAAGTGGATCTTCAAAAGAAAGGAGGAAACTTCATGAGTTAAAGATGAAAGAGTTAAGGCAAGTTTGGAAGCAAATGGTTCTAGTCAGGAGGAGATTGACTTCAATGAAGTGTCTCTCTAGTTGTGAAACATAATTTTATTTACGTGTTGCTCGCGTTAGTAGCATTTTATGATTTAGAACTTGAGTAACTTGATGTCAAGATCGTCTTTCTACATTGTGAGCTTGAGGAAATAATCTATATGTCTCAACGTAAGGGATTCATCATTCAGTATAAAGAAGATCATGTTTGCAAGTTGAAACACTCTTTATATGGTCTCAATCAATCTCCAAGACAATGGTACGAGAGGTTTGATAGCTTTATGTTAACTCATGGCTACTCATGAAGTGCGCGTGATAATTGTGTGTACTATAAGAGATTGCGTAATGGTTCTTTTGTTTATTTTGTTATTGTATGTGGATTACATGCTTGTTATAGAGAATGACATGCCAGAGACATAGTTGTTAAAGAGACAACTTAGCAAGGAGTGTGAAATGAAGGATTTTGGAGCTGCCAAAAAAATTCTAGGTGTGGAGATTCATATATATAGATTAGTTGTCAAGTATATCTTTCGCAAAAGATGTATATTGAGAAAGTGGTTGAATATTTCGGTGTGAAGAATGCTAAAACGATGAATACTCCCTTGGCGTCTCACTTTAGGCTTTTTGCTTTTTTGTCATCTAAAACTAAAGAAGAGGAAGATGAGATGTCTTGAGTTTCAAATTCTAGTGTTATAGGTGGTCTTATGCACACTATGATTTTGTGACATCCTTGTTATTAGAGCTCTGGCATCTTAGGGCGTCATCTGAAGCTAATTACGAGCTTTGATTTTATCTGTTATTATAGATAGTAATGGACGCATATGGAAGCTAAAAACATATAGAAACAGGTAGTAGGCCACCTAAAAAGGAACACAACTGCATGCAAAGAAAGAAAATGACAAGCACGCCTAAGGGTTATGATGTTAATAGGGTTTGCTATGAAAACATGCGTTGAAACACAAAAACCAAGCAAGTTAGTTTCTAAGACATTTAATCACTCCAATGATGAACTCTAATACCACCTTCTTGTGAGGGCCTCAACGACGTCCCAAGGCGCCGCAATGCTAGCGGGTCTCACAGTATTATGTTTTCGAATATAATTAGAGACACATGCGAGAAACGCTATAGAAGCCTTAAGAAGGGGCACCCACTGAAAATAGCCACACATACTATAAGGGTGTGCCTATAGCTTAGCAATGAAACAAAGAACTCAATGACTAACAAACGATTCAATCACTCAATCAAGCAGGACTCTATATTCAGAACATACAGGCATGAAATTCAAGACGACTCCACACAACTCATGCAACAGAAATTCACACGATATGCACACACAAACGACTCCAGATTCATGCTTTAGTTATCACTTCATTTTTTAGTTCATGAGGGACACAAGCCTTATTTTTGTTTCGAGAGATATAGGCCTCTATTCTAAGGGATTAACAACTTAGCTTTTTATCCATGAGACACCGACCATGGGAATCATGAGGGATAGATACCTCATTCTCAGTGAGGAAAAAGTTTCAATTCCCTACTCCGGAGCTCCATTTCAATGGGGACAGGCTGAGGACTTTCCAATTTTCACTTAGGCTCCTATAGTTTTTTGGACATAAGTGGACATCAAACATTCTTATTAGGACACAGAATGAAGGGATCCTTGGATTACAATTTCAATTCAAATCGCAATTGTACTAATTGAGAAAAGGTACATAATCAGTCTCCTGACAAAAATAGATGCAATGGTGGTTTTGTTTTATCTGTGGTTAAGGAGTGTCACGCCCCGAACCCGTTGAGCCCACATACATCCCATTAGGCCGTTGATCTGCTATTATCTCCCAGGATCCCTCTATAACAACTTGACAAATAAACAAGATTGCGAAAGCCATAAAACTTGCTCCATACATATTACAACGAGATGACTCAGGACAAAGGGTATACACTTCTTATAAATAAAATTCTTCTCAGAAGTTATCGCAGTCAAGTACCCAAAAGTCAATTCCTAAATCCTCAAAATTTGGATGCAATCCCTAAGGCCATAAAATACATAAAACCATTTATGCCATTACTTCATCGAGAGTTCATCCTCATCTTGCCTATTTTCAAGGACTTGAAAAAGTTAAATCCTCACTGGGGTGAGATATATATCTCAATTATCAATTCCCACACAATTGCATCAAGCAATTTAAGCTACAGACTTCACCAATCAGTCAATTCATTCTACCACTCTATCTAGTAGTGTCCTAGCATTCAGATAAAGGTTTAGGAAATACTTACCTTGATCAATTAGCAAAATTCCACACTAAACAATCCTTTTCAATACCACAAGTACGCAACTAACCAAGGATCCCTCGTCAACCTAGAAAAGTTCACCAATTTCAGACTAAAAGCTATTGAATGCTCACTTCTATTAAACCAATCTCTCAATAGCCATTCAATTGTCAACTCAAGGTACCTTATCGATCAATTGAATATATGACAATACTTCCACGAACCCTCAATACATTCGGTTTATGCATTAACATACAAGGCCGAATGTAACTCGATGTTTTATGCACCAAATAGTCCTTAAATCACTTTAATTTACAAATTCACTTCACATACACCCCATTAATACCTCACATAACATCTTATGAAGTCTTAATGATAAATTTAAAGCATGACGACGCCTCCCACAGCCCTCAAAGGGCTTGGTTCATCCAAACCAAAACAGGGCAGAATTCGATTTTGGCTTAACCCACACAAATCAGTCCATAACTCAATTTCAAACTTCAATCCATCACAAAACCAACTCGTCATACCCTTAATCTACATATTAAGGGAGCTCACCGAAGATTTAGAAGAAAAATAACATTTCAAAGCCTTTGAACAGCCTAGTTTCCTCCATGGTCTTTAAACGGACAAAATTTGTCCAATTATAATCACCTTTGTTCAGCCATGAAAACATCCTAAATCCTCAATAAAATAACCATACTTGCTCAGTCAACTTAAGTACTAGATGTTACAAAGATCTCATCGAAAATTTAAGGCCATTTGGAGTCCGAAAGCTCCCAAAAACCGTCTCCCTCCAAAATCGAGTCAGATTTTGACCTTTGCCCACTCAAACAGACATATGGAACAAACGGCTAGGCCCAATTAAGCTTATAATATCTTATTAGAACGGAAAAATGATAAGCTTTAATATGGCAGTGGTTTTACCTCAATCCAATGTCGGACGAAAAAGTTATGACCAGAATAGTGGACCGGTTTTTGTCTGTCCACGGGAAGCTTCTCTGCCGAACTTGAAAAGGAAAAAGAAGATAATTGTGGGAGTGAGGGTGGCCGGCCAAATGAGAAATGAGAGAGAGTCTTCATCCCAATAATTTATTTTGGGTCGATTTGATAAGATTGGTATTTAATGCATGGACTCTCTTTGGTTGACACTTGTCCATGCTTCTAGAAGACCATGGCCCACCTTTGACTTTCTTTGGCCACTTGATCCTATCATTTTCAGCAGCATATGTATGAGTGGGAATTGACCATTTCGTCCTTTTGAAATGTTGAGGCAAGGGCAAATGGTTGAAGGGTAAAATGATCATTTTGCACTTTTCGTTCGAAAATCCATTTTTCCAGTATAAACCACCCTCGATGAGGCGACGTCCATTTTAATTCAAACATTGAAATTCCTCGATGTCTAATACCCAAATCTCGAGGTCCAATTTCATGTCGATCTCTCGTCGACTATAATTCCAATTTATTTTAAACTGATGCGTATTAACCTTGGGATTTTCTCAAGCCGTGACGACTTTGATTTTCATGTAATTGTGAGGGTTTCTCGTTCGTTCCTTCGATCCTATCATCAGAATCTGATTTAGGAGATTCTCACAAATTACACATTGGTTAAGTGGAATCACCCGCGTCCCAACGTATAACACTAGCAAGATATCCCATGATCGTCCCTAGATCGATTTCTATTGGCCTGAAATATTCCCTCGACAATCCTTATAGTCAAAGTTTCATTTCTCATTCAAATTCTCTAAGTCCACGTACCCGACTCTGCGTCAGTCTTTTCCTTTTGGTCAGATAACTCAAGAGTGGCCAACTCCGAGCAAGTTACCACCGAAATGCATCTATCGATATACTTCCATTCAATAGCCTCGAGAAGGTCGGAATTCAAAATGTTACAAGGAGGTTGTGTCAGAAAGTCCTGGTCAAGTAGTTAAAGGTGCATGTGCAGTTGCTGCTCTAATGAGATCCACGGTTATAGCGAAGTTCAAACACGACTTAGACTTGGGTGATGTCTGTGGCGATTGAGTCCATTGGGGCTGTTGGGAGAGTAGTAGATGAAGTTCAGATTCTAACGGAAGCGATTGTGACTTGGCTTAAGCGTCGAGCCAGGGTAGAGATTGTTAGAATATGCCTTGAGTTTGAGCTCGAAGTGAAAATCTCAATATTTATCACGTTGGATATTTCACTCGATTAAAGATCTTTTGGTGATAAGATAAAATTCTGAAAGATTTGTTCTTGGTTTATTTTCTGTTGGAGTTTACGGTTCCAAGCAAGGAAGTCCGACTGAGACTTGAGACTTGGATTTTTGACTTGGTCAAAGAAAATAAATAAAAAAGGAAATAAGAGATGCCGATTTTTCAATGGGACTCTCTGCAAAAGGTTTCATATATATAAGTCGGGACGATTCTTGAAGATAGATTGAAGTGCCGCTTTTGTGTGAGTGCCTGTTATCCAAAGTGCAGAGGAGTCCCTGTGAGTTTTGTTGGCGTTGCATCCAGCTTGAAGAAATTTTTTGTCACAAGATCAACTCTGTGCGAGACAATTGTTTTCTTCGGAAATTTCACGGGTTTGTGTTTTAGCCGATTAAATCTTGTGGTAAAATTTATATAATTCCTTTGTGAGATTGAGAGATTGATTCGCTAAAAATTGGAGGCAAAACACTGTGTGCATTATTGGATGTAATTGGGGCTTGGGAAACATCGAAAGTGTTTGTGTAACTCGAGCGATCTGTAATTTCCGCTTGTTCTATAATGAAATTCGTTGCTGCTCTCCCATGGACGTGGGTATCTATGACTGAGCCACGTATATCTGATGTACTATTTATTTTTTTATTATGTTTATTTTATCATCTGATCGCTTGATTCTGCGTAACTATAAGAGACCAAAACATGTCAACATTTGTTATCATTTTGTGCATGATAAGGTCCCTAGGAGTACAATAACAGTGAATAAAGTACCTATGACGGATAATTTGGCAGATATGTTATCAAATCAGTTCCTTTGACCAAGTTCAAGCATTGTTTGGACTTTAAGTTGCTTAGGTACTACTACTGATAGCGGTTCATCCCTTGTTTCCATGAAACGAAATGGTAAACTTTAAATGCTACTATGACGTCTCCACCCTGCATTGTTATGATTCCTATATCAAGGTCCGTCTCTTAGATAAGGTTGGGGAACGGGGCTGTATAAAAAGGAATTGGCGACGTAATCGTGGAGGAAGTTATCCTTGTAGGACTAACGATCCATATGCTTGGATGTTCAGACTTGACAAAGCTTTGTTATCACGACTCAGGTTGATGCGTAGATTATCGTTTCTCCGTCTTCCATCGCTCCTGTCCTTGTTTTCACATCGGAGAAATGAAAACCGTAAGCCCTATCCGCTGTCGCGAGGATCTCGACACTCCATTGCTGTGATGTCTCGATCAAAGAACGAGTTACTGAGGAAAGCTAAGACGGGAAGAACAACAAAGAATAAGTGAGCCGACCCGCGAAAATCACGACCTTAAAAAAAAAGAATGTGACGACCATAGTGACCAATGAACAAAATATGGAACTCCAAGGGGCGATTTTGGCGAGCCCGTCACTGCAGCCCCCCCACCGGCCGGACCGAAATTAGAGTCAACACTATCGAGCTTTCTACCATCCCTATCTCACCGCTGTTATAAAAACGGCACTCGCTGGTTCTGACCAGAAGAACGAAACGAAAATCACAAACCCTACCAGCTTAAACCAGCGAGGCTCGTTGGCCTCTGAAGGCGAGCTCCCTTCAGTCTCTCCTCTCGCTCACCTCGCGACTCCTCTCGCCTCGATCTCTGGAAATTCGTCGCAGGCGTCGAGCTCGAGCTCGAGCTCGAGCTCGCGGCCTCAGGCTCATTTCCTGTGTATCATTTGATTCTGCGTTCTTGTTTCTCCTCCGGATTTCTTTTTTTTTTTGTGCGTCTTTTTCGATTTCCCGATGTGTAATTAGGGCCGCGGTCTCCTCAATTCGCTGTGTACGCCGTAGGAATAGGGTTTTCGATTGTAAGATCTCGGTTCTTGGCACCGGATTGGTGTAGAATAGGGTGGAAAAATCGAATTTTGTTTGTTAATTCATGTTGCAATGAAGAGGAATAGGTTTTGATTAGGGTTCTGTGCGGTGACGGAGATGGATGGCATGCGTAGATCGTTCGATCGATCCAGAGAATTTGTTCCCAAGAAGCCTCGGTTGACAGAAGAGCTGGGCACGCGACCCTTTGGACTGAGGTCGGGGGCTCCGGTGGTGAATCCGACGCAACCCAGGTTCAAATTAAGCGATAGAGAAGTGGATGGCAATGATCCGGCCAGTGAAGCTTACCAGCCGGAGCCCCTGCCGCAGCATCAGCAGCACCAGGAGCTTGTGGAGCAGTACAGAACCGCGCTCGCGGAGCTCACTTTCAATTCGAAGCCGATAATCACTAATCTGACCATCATAGCTGGGGAGAATTTGCACGCTGCCAAGGCGATTGCGGCCACCGTGTGCTCAAACATTATCGAGGTGAAAATCCAGTTTTATGATCATTATGAGGCTGTTTGTCTGATTAATCTTATTCTTCCTCATTTTTTTTTTTGTGGGGCTCGAATTTGTACCAGGAAAGCCTACAAATAGTGAAAGCTTTCTCTATTGTGCTTGTATTAGAAAAGGATAAGCGAAACATGAAAACTGTTTGGAGTTTCTCCTTTTACCTTTTCCCTTCTTTCTCTGTGCGGAGTGATGCTCTAACTTGCCAACCTTACATAACTTTACAAACGCTGACTCAATAAAATTACCGCCTTTATTGGTTATTTTAGCGTCTCTTGAGGAATGCACTGCTCTGACACATACGATATGGAATTCCTTAGCCGAGTGATTGCATTGTGTTCCTTTCTCCTGCAGTATTCAAGGATAGAGAAAATCAATTACCAAATTTGTGACTTGTTAATGGAATTGTCTTTTTGTCTTGCATACGATACTAGAGGTTTGCATCTCCGATCCACTCCTCAGCTAAGCTAGTCTTCTCCATAGTTAGTTATTGTTAGTACCTTTTCTAGTGAGATGTCTGAAGCTTCATCACGAAGTTTGAGTCCGTTTTGCTGCAATTTGGTTCAGACTTTGTGATGAGTTGGACTACCACTTTATGTTTATTATACTAGCTCGACGTTATGATTTGATTCCCCATTTCTACTATTGTGGTTGAGCTTTGGTCTATTGTGAATTCACTCTGTTTACCTGTCAAGTGTCTTGCATCTCTCAGAATGGTAGAAATGTGAGGGACCCCTGTAAGGCAAAAGTATGCCGTGGCTGAGCGATACTTCATTATTAGTTACAATTCTTTGCAGTTAACGACCAATTGGTTGTGGTTTGATGTGTTATCAACTTGTCCATGGAAAGCTAAAGAAAGATGAATAGCAGTCAACTCTGCATGTTGCATTTAGATGTACTTGATCTCTCATGAACGTCTCTCCCTAGCTCACCCAAAAAAAAAGGGGGGGAGGGGGGAAGGAAGAAAGAAAGGAGGAAAAGGTCCTTCCATCTTTCAGGGCATATATGGCTAAAGAAGCAAAGTATGATCAACTTCCATCTTTCAAGGGAGACGTGGCCCCAAATGGGCTCTTCAATGCTGGACTTGGGGGAGCTGATAAATGGTTTGAGTTTCCTGGTGTCTTATCCTTGTTCTTCGGATTGCTGAAATATGTTATCAAGCAGCAACTGGGGATTCACTTGAAGTTAGGAACACGTCGAAACTATTCCGTCAACATATTGTCTTGAATTAGTAGCTGAGTTTGTGATATATCGTCTTCTATACGGACAGAAGATTGGAAAATCTCCATTTGTTTCCTTGAGATTTTTAGCTAGTCAACAAGATGACATTCAGCAGTTTGCATAAGAATTTTAGGACTCTAACAAATCTACTTTTATGCCTATGAAGGTCTTGTGTACCAGCAATTATACAGTGTATTTTTATGCCTATGAAGGTTCAGTGTCCCGGTAATTGGATGGGCTCTTACTTTACCGTCTTCATTTGTCAAGATCATGTAGAGGACTTACAGCTTAGATATTACATGGTCCTTGTTCATTTTCTTTTTGGGACTGGTTGTAAGTGCTCTATGCGCCATTAAGGGAAACTGGACCTGCAGTTGTCCATATACCAAAAAGAAGGACAATTGGTCTGGCACATTTAATTTGATTGTACTAATAATTTGCAGGTTCCCAGTGACCAAAAGCTTCCATCACTTTATCTTTTAGACAGCATCGTAAAGAATATTGGGAGGGACTACATTAAGTATTTTGCTGCGAAACTGCCCGAGGTAAGAATCTTTCTGCTATGGTCTTCATTTACAATTGTACTTTATTCATGAGTAGGCATATGATTTTAGTTGCACACTAAAATAATAATGGCTTTTTGGTTTTGATGTAAGAAATTGAAGTAAATGACGCCTATATGATGAATTGAATTTCCATTTACTTGCACCTTGCTGCTTTCATTGTTGTTGATCGTCTGCTTTTTTCACATAGTTTTAGTTGTCACTCCACTGCATCTGATCCTATCTGTGTTTTAGGTTTTCTGCAAGGCGTATAGGCAAGTTGATCCTTCAGTACATTCAGCCATGAGGCACCTTTTCGGAACCTGGAAAGGAGTTTTTCATTATCAGACTCTTCAATACATCGAAAGACAACTTGGCTTTGGCTCTACGGGTAATGGTTCGTTGGCATCTACAACATCGAGGTCTGATTCACAGTCTCAACGTCCAGCACATAGTATACATGTTAACCCCAAATATCTAGAGAGGCAGCGGCTTCAGCAGTCAAGCGGAGTAAGTGCAGTAGCAATTTAAATAGAGGAATGGACTTCAAATGGAGCATGCCTTATTTTTGCTTTCTTTTACAATGATCATGGAAATAAAAGGGATAGCTTTGTGTGGTCAGTGAAGGATGATGCTAGTTCTGTTGTATTTATGTACTTGAAGAGAGTTTCTGCTTATCTTTTGTCATCCTTTTTCAATTAAGGCAAAGGTAAATGATGTAGCTGGTGCTTTGGCAAGCTCATCTGAGGATTTAGATAGGCTGGATGGAGCACCTAGTGTTAGTGGTGGACATACATGGGAGGATCCTCCAGTGAAAATGCAAGTAAGTCTACTAGCTGTAACAATGCTGCTTTAGTTTGGGGGAAAAAAAAAGCTTTCATGCTTTTGAAACACCCCCCCCCCCCCCCCCACCAAATAAATAAATAAATAAATAATTTGATTGGCGTCCTAATACGTAAAGTTATCTCCAGAGCATTCAGCGTTTGCATAGAGATCCTCTTGGTGAAGCAGTTCAAGATAAGAACATGGGTGTAATTTATGGAAATTATGACTATGGTTCTGATACGTCGAGAAGTACAGCACCAGGAGCTGGAAGAATTACTGGTAAGATTAGTGAGCAGGGACTCAGCAAGCCTTGGTATGGAACTGGAGGTAGTGTTGCCCAATCACCATCCAGCCAAAGAAATGGTTTTAGTGGGAAGCATGGGTTTTCGAGTTACCAGCCCTCTAAATCTACTAGCGTTGATTCTCATCTTCAGCCAGCACATGGCATCACAAATAGAAGCGGTGCGATCTCTAGTAGCTGGAAGAACTCTGAGGAAGAAGAGTTCATATGGGATTCTGTGGACCGTAGATCCACGGAGCGTGATATAACCAACATCGCTAGTATCTCAAGAAAAGATCGTTGGCCTCTTGATGGTTCAGAAGAAATGGTAAGTTTATGGATGTGAGTACATTTTTGAATTTTGATTTCTTGTGCTCAGCTGCTATTTTAAATAATTGATGTTCCCCCTATGCGTCTTGATCACGACCTATTGGTAAGTATGGGTGAAGTAGGAAACATTTTGAAGAAATCTTGCTTTACACTCAAATTGATGTCGGTTTGCGACCAAAAGAAACTAGTTATTGGTAATATGTAGGAATTGGGAAGAAGTATAGTATAGTTTTCTGAAGTAAGTGCAATTGAGGATCAAAAGTTAGTACTTTTACCTAAAGAAAATGGTTTGTTCTTGTCTGATATAGCAGAGTGGAAAAATTATGTACATTCAGTCTTGCAATATTCAGAGTCATTTTCTTGGACGAGCATTTTTTCTCGTCCCTAGTACTGTGATTTATGAATCCTAGTTTTGTATTGGAAGATCTTACTTGCTATCTTCAGATAAATCTTTTCTACATCAAACTTTGGTGCAATTGGATGGTTTTGTCTTTGAATTTGCCAAAGTGATTCTAAGATTGTGATCATGGAATTGTGCTTACCTTTGCTATTGTACTTCTCAACTGGCTTGATGGGGCGAATATATTCCTGAAGAGAGGAGAAATCCTAGGTCAGCTCATGTACACAAGACGACATCGTCTCTGGTGTCTAGGACAAATTCATACCGTGCCATAAAATCTTGTAGAGATGAAGCAGATAATATGCTGTCTTGCCTCCATTCCTAAGAGTAGATTTACCTTTTTATCCAGGAACTTTTGTTCGATTCCTGACCTATTATTCTCATAACAACACTCACGTAGCATATGCCTGCTGGCTAGTGGCCCAATGCAATTTCAGTTTTCGGGCGTTTCTCAGGTTTTGAATTAGGCAAATGTTAGGTCGCATGTCCAGTTGCAGACTTTTGAGCAAAATGTTCTATTTTTTCTGTGCCTTAACTATAAAAATTGGTTCTAAATGGCAAGGATGCCTTAATTTTGAAGTTTTTTTTTTTCCTTCAGTGCACTTTGCTATTTATTTTCCTTGTTTCTAATCTGCATTCATATTGTATAGGGATCAATATCTAACCTTGCAAAACCACTTTCCAAGGATGGGCTTACACACACTGGAACTTCAAATAATTTGAGTGTGTCAGAGGGCCACCCCGCTAGAGTTGGTGGACTGTCATCAAGTATGAGTTCCTTTTCAAGGAGGGAAGTTGGATCAGAGATGAGATCTCCTAACATCAAACAAATGGGCCCGGCCTTTTCTCCTAGTGCAGCCTTATCAGGAATCACAGGTAGCCAACGAATACAGTCTCTAGGGCCTGCATCACCTTCTGGACGGTCATTAGTATACCAGCATTCTCTTTCTACTTCTGATACACGTCTTACCCATCAAAAGTTGCAAAATTTGCCTGAGCAAAAGTATCCACAAGCTCAAATGCTGCCTGGCACTGAGTTCAAGGCAGCTCATCTGCTAGAAAAGTCGAGTGTAGGACCAAATAACCTGCATAATCCGGATTCCTTGTCTAAGTTTCGCCTCAAGGAATTGAAGCTTTCTCCTCCTACAATTCCTCTTCAAACAAGTCATCATCGTCCTCAATTGCAGCAGGCACGATCCGAGCCTGCAATGCCAGAGACATTAGGTCAGAACAAGAAGCCACTTCTCTCCCAAGTTTCTGAACGTGATGCTTCCTCTGCCTCAGAAACATCAGGACAATCGAGTAAGAGCCGTTTATTGGCTGCCAATATTGAAGGTGGAGCTGTCTCTATTGATGCTGCTATTGCTATACCACCAAGCCTGAGTGCTGTGGACCCAAGGTCTATGCCATCACGAGTGCGTACCAAGCCTCCATCATCGACTGGGCCTCCCCCTATCGACTTGGTCTCCTCTGATTTGGGTGCTTCATTGTCAACTCTCCTAGCATCTTGTCCTGATGACTCATCGATTTCAAGAGATGCATCTCAAGTGAAGGTGGGACTGCCACCGGTGCCAGGTCCTCCAACTGTTGTTGATAATGCAGCCGACAGGAGTTCTAGTGCAGTAGAAACAACCTCAAATCCTGTATCGAGTCTTTTGAGCACATTAGTTGCAAAGGGTCTGATATCGACATCGAAGCCAGAGTCAACTTCCGCGTCTTCTCAAATGCATATGAAAGTGCAGAATGAGGCCAAAGATGATGTCGCTGCTGGATTTGGCCCAGATTCTTCAGCCTCGGTTTCAACTTCCGTGCCGGTATCCTCGACTGAAGATGATGTGCCTATTGTGGAGCAAGTTACAAAGAGCTCTGCTCTCCCCTTGCCTCATTCACCTAGAGAAATGAAGAACCTCATAGGTTTTGAGTTTAAGCCATCTGTAGTAAGAGAGTTCAGTGAATCTGTAATCAATGAACTCTTCGAGGACTTTCCCCACAGGTGTGGCATCTGTGGGGTGCAATTAAAATTTCAGGAGCACTTGGATCAACACTTGGCTTGGCATGATTCAAAAGATCCTGAATCAAGAGGTGTACTTTTTCCATCAAGGGGATGGTATCCAAACTTAACGGACTGGGTAGCTCGGAAAGCACGCCTTCCATGTGAATCTGAACATTTTGGTTCAGAGGAAAAGAGTGGCGAGACGGCTGAGATGCATGGCCCGATGGTTCCTGCAGATGAATCTCAGTGTGCTTGCATCTTATGTGGTGAGCTCTTTGATGATGTTTATAGCCTTGAAAGGGACGAGTGGATGTTCAAGGGAGCAGTCCGCATGGATATCCCACCCGTGAGTGGTACTATGATCAGCATAAAAAACCAGAGTTCTCCTCAGGGTCCCATTGTTCATGCATCTTGCATATCAGAAAGTTCACTACAGGACCTGGGATTTGTCAATGATGTAAAGCTGGTGAGCTTCTCTATCTTCCGTCTCTTAGATTGGATATATGCATTTTGTTACAGTTGCAGTGGGTTCAGTTGGTGGACGCCTGTCTCCTCTGTCCTAAAGGTGTAAAAAGCCTTAGTGTTGTCTGCCCAGCTGATCTTTGTGATATTTTCTCTTGGTGTCAGTGGATCTTAAGATCCAGCCCAAGATTATATCTTCAATATGTTGTTCCGAACCTGGTTTTCTCAGATTTGAAATGTGTTGCCCTCTCCACATGCATGATACAGACAGATTATTATATGCATATCTGCTTGTAAAGGGGTGAGATCCACACTCACATGGTTATCATTGCTTTTGGTAGGAGAAGGATGCATAATGCTTGGTGTGTAGGAGCCGTTTGTATGCCAGTGCACTGTTGCCAAATGAATCCAACCTAGGGAGATCAGGTTTGCTCTATGCGGGCCGAAAACTATGGCTTGCACTGAGCTAAGTTTTGTTATGTTCCAAATGGTGCTGAGATCTGTTTCGTCTGCGTTGAAATTTTCTTGCCTGTAATGTCTATAGTCTGACTGAAGGAAATACACATATTTGTTTGCATCTCGATTTTTCCTTCACTAAAGTGGTTTTATATCTCTCTCTCTCCCCCTCCCTCCCTCCCTCCCTCCCTCCCTCTCCCTCCCTCTACTATGTCGAGGGGCTATGCGGTTGGGGACTTGCATCTGATGCTTTATGCCTGGCACTTTGAGCCCTCTTGATTATCTGCAAGTTGGATGGCATGCGAGCTTCGAGGCACTTTTAGAAACATTGTGCTGTCCCTTCTCTGTAAAGATCATAGATCCTGTATCGATACATTCAGCGGCTTCTGGGTTCCCCCCCCCCTTCCTTTTGCTAGTTTCCCTTCTTTTAGTTGTATACTCAGTTTCTTTCCTAGACCAATGTTGATGGAAGAGTAAAGTGCCCTTGAGTTGATTATTTACTGTTCTCTCTTGTACTTTTCCATCTAGTGAATAAATATTGATTCGATCTGGCATTTGCTAGTAAGAGCTTCACTTTAGCGTGCAATGCAGAGGAGGCTCTACAAGTGGAATGGCTTTCTCTGTGGTAGAGAATTGTTATGCAGCATTTATGTTCTTCAGTCGGATTGAATCATATTTATTTACCAGTCTTCCTCGATGCTGTGTAGACGGGAAAGAACCAGATTGCAGGAAATACAAAAATTGCCAGCTTGGCGTGTGAAACTTAAGTTGACACGCTGTGTTGTGATTGCAATATTTGCGGTTCACGAAAGATTTGCTATGTTATAGCATCTTCTAGAGACGACTGCTTTGAGCTTTGCCAAAACCTTTCCTGATTAGTTATTTGGTCTTGAAGAGCTGGACGTATGTTGAACGATAACTTTTGGAGTTATTCCTTTTAAGCATTTCAAATTGTGGATTCTTGGATTTTTTTTTGGCCTAATGCCCTGCATGGACGGCTCTGGCACTTTGATGGTCGGGCGGATGTCTTTAATAAGATTCACATTGACTTTCATAGCTTATTGTATTAGCTTTTGCTTTTGGTTTTTGCTTGTACCTCGATCACATCATCATATATCAACCGATGGGTAAAATAGCACATTCCTGATTAGGTTGAGTGAAAAACGGTTCTGGGATGACATCTTGAATCTGACCATTCGAGCTTAGAATTCCAATTAGAAACTCCAAGCTCCAGATGCTTGCGGCAGTAAATTGGCCGTAGGTTTTCGAAGCCAGACGTCATGAACTTGTACCGGTCATTCCTTGTGGCAGTTACGGATTGACAAGTCAAGCTCCGAATAGACACATTTCGCATGGTCGGGGCAGTGCAATCGACCATCGGTCCCCTTGAGTTTGCTCTTGCCATACCGTAACATGTAAAACTTCTCAACGGCAAATCCGTATAGAGCAAAGTGGTGACTTGCTGAGAGCTGTATGGTGGAATAAAAATGAAAGCACTCCACCATTTTGAAGGCAGCAGATAACGCAAGCACGCAGAAACAGGCTACAGCGCGAGACGACTGTGAATTATGTGCGAAGGCAAGGACAAGAAAGGGACAGACAAACTACAGAGGTTTGGTTTTGGTCGGTGGACATAAGCTTTGGGAATCGTGAAATGTAAGCATCGTACTATCTTAGCTCTCTCTCGTATGGAATCTTTCTTACAACCATATATTTATTGCTTCTGTTCATAAAAAGCCAAAACTCCTGTCTTCTGGATTCTTCACCAACAGAGACATAATATGCACAAGCCAACTGGTAGCAACTAGTGATCCAAGTGTCGATCCGAATTAATTTATTTTTGGGTCTATCTTTTCCCCTTTCTTTTCTATAACATATGCTGGATTTTCCCAAAACACTATAATGCTTCACTCTGTTTTCTCTTTCTAGCTTTTAGACACATCATCATATGATCACCAGATTGACAGCAAATCAAGGCTTGTGGTCCTGGGTGTAGATGTAATCCAAGTGAGCCTCCGCAATCATCCTTCTCTTGAGGCATTCTTCATCTTTGTCGCCGCACGACTCCTCTGCCTCCACCCCCATCAGCTGCAGAATCAAATCCAAGCACCAACAAGACAAAAAACACAGAGACTTGGAATTAAGAGGAAAGCCATTATTTGTAAGGAGAAACAAAGGGAAACGAACTGCGTAGAAATCGATTATTTGAGTCTTACATTCGAGAGATCGGTTGATTCGGTGGCTAGGTTGCCGTCGGCCTCTGGTTTTCCTCCACCCAAGAGAACTAAGGCAAGTTCAAGAAACGAGTTTGACGGTCGTTTTTTCGCTGTGATGTTCATGAAAACAGGAGCGAAAAGGAGATAAAGAAGGCGAAAACAGTAAAGCTTTGTTCACCTTGTGGAGCAGTCGATAATGGACGAGCCGACGAGGAGGAGGAGAGGAGAAGAAAAGCAAAGAGAAGCAGAGCGAACCCACGACCAGCCTTCATTTTTCTTGACGATCGTCTTCGAGCTTTCTAGCTGTTCTTGAACTTTGAAACTCGTGTTGCTGTGAGCAGAGAGAGCGATGATGATGAGGTTGAATAGAATGAAGCCCCTGGTCGTATAAATAAACATGAAAAAGATGATAGGCAGGCCCATGGTCCTACGGTCCTACCACTTTCTTTTTCCCTTTCCTTTTCTGATTCCTATTTCGTTTTCGTTTAAAATCTTATTACGAGAAAGAGACTCGCCTCGATTAGCGTTCACACAAAAATTACATATCCAATTGCTCGTGGATAATTATTTATCGAATTCAGTATACGTGCTATAATAAAATTAGAGAGTCACATTGTTGATCCGACCCGAATGTCCTCAGATACCAAAATTCAAATTCACTTTAATACACATATTGAGAGACTCACATCGATTACTACTTACATAGAAACTACATACTTAATCGCTCATGTATAAATATTCATCAAATTTGGTACATGCGCTATAATAAAATTAGTGAGCCACGTGTTGATCCGACCCGAATGTCGTATGATCCGATAATCCAGATTCACTTTAGCAGGTGGGTTGAGTTTATCGGCGGTATTTCATTATCGTACGCGTTGAGACAATAGTCTAATGTGGTAAAGTTTTGAGATAAGAGGGAATTGTCACGTCTCGTTCTATCTTTGGCCTAATCCAACATCGAAGCCTAACTTTCTTTGGCATTTTTATCTCATGTTCGCATCTTACAAAGCTAGAAAAGGTAAACGAAGACGGAGAGAGAGGAGTATAATGGCATACGAGACCAGAGTGTTTACATGCGTCAACGAGTCAACGCTAGAGACCGTCAAAGGCCGACAGCTGTTTTGCACTCCCGCAAGAAATTCTTGCATGTTTTGCACGGCTTATAATTACCTTTCCGTTATGTTCTTATTCGATTCTAGCTCTCGTTTCAAATTTTTTTTTTAATATTTTGTTTAATTCAGGCGCGTTAGCAATTTTATTTGAAAACAATCACACCAACAATCCATAAACTTTAACTCAATATGTAATGTAGTTCCCGAATTTTTAATTTATTTAATGAGATCCCTGAACTTTAACTGAATGGATTCCTGAAACTTTAATTTGTTTAATATGAATTTTAGACTATATGAAAATGACAATATTTTCCTTAATTGTAAATTAGTTGAAGGAGTATATTGAACATTTCTTTATAGTTCAAGAAGTTCAAGGATACCATTGATTAGTAGGCTAAAGTTTGAGGACTACATTGAATAAATCAAAAAAAAATTTGAGACCATATTACATATTAGGCTAAAAATTATAGACTATTTGTGTCATTATTGCATTTTATTTCAACGTGAGGACTAATCTTTACTAGAAGATCTTAATTAGCGCACAAGGTCTAACGAACATGAGAGGAAAACTCGCTGATATTCTTTTCATACATGGTCAAAAGATTGACGATGATGGGTATCTAAATGTATTTTTTTCCTTTTAGTGGGGGGGAAAATCTGTCAATTAGCGTTCTGGCGATTAGGTGTACGGTGAAAATCAATATTTGCCTAGAGGAACTACATTTTCACAACACTATAATAAAAAAAAAGGACGGAAAATGATCGATTTAGCTTAGTGAAAAGAAGAGGAAAATATAAATCGAGCGCAACGACATGGTAGGATTAATACATATTATAGTTTTGATCATGTTTCGAGTATGCACGTATGTCGAAAGGTTCATCATGCTTGCGACGTTGTACGTTTGAAAAATGATTTTTGTTGTCTTTTTTTTTTTTATAATCAATGTGTTCAGGTTAATTTGTGCGTACCTCGACTATTCCTTCAGAGAGACTAGTATAGCAACTCACTGTCATGACCCCCCACTTAAATCAGAGGTGCTCATTTGAGAAACGAATTTAGGACCAGTGCGCCTAACCACTCAATCCCAAGTGCACCTTAACCAACTAAGCTGTCCATTGATGGATTTTTTTATTATTTTTTTTATAACCAAGCTGTCCGGACCAGTTTGCGCACACTTCGACTATTCCTCGAGAGGGACTAGCACAACAACCCACCGTCATGACTCCCCACTTAAATCATAGGTGCTCATATGGAAAATCAAATCTGAGACTAGTCCGCCTAACCACACAATCTTAAGTGCGCCATAATCAATTGAGCTACTCATGGGTGAATGGGTTTTTTATTGTCTGTCTCTCTCTTTTCTGAAAATGATAGTTAAAGTTAGGAAGCTAGCTAACTATTTCTCGTCATGCTGGCCTCTTTCTTCTGAGGATATTAGGGTGAACCACGAGTTTCACACATGATGCGACCTGACGTAATATATGTCCGCGCAAACCCTAATTCATGACCGACTTCTTTGACATGGCAAAGCCTGTTGTAAAAATATTAGCACGTAAGACCTAATTTTTTTGCTTCACAGGATGCCAAAAGAGTTCGTAGCCCGAAGCTGACGAGCCAAAAAAATGAAGAAGAAAAAAATAGAAAAGAAAGCGAAACTGATTTGGCCACCTTGCTTATGGATTTGGAAGAACTTTGGAGACATTTTGTTGAAATAAAAAAAATAACAAGTACAAATACCGAACGGACAACAGCATCACTATGTCCTGAGGTTCGATAAGTTGAATGCAATCGATACGTCCTGAAGTTCGGTAAGTTAAAGGCAATGTACCGAATGGACAATAGTGTCGCTATGTCCCAAAATTCGGCAAGTTGGGAGCGATGTACCGAAGGAATTGTGGAGCTGCTAGACCTCGAGATTCGGTAAGTGGGAGGCAAGATTATTGAACTCCGAGATTCAGTAGGTTAGTGGTGATGCAGAAACTTGCCAAAAGAATCGTAAGAGCTTAGTAATAGAGAAGCGTAGCAATATAATTGAGCATGAATTCGCCAAGTTAGCCATGTCAGCAAGGGAGTTACAAGCCAAAGCCAAAGTAATGGGCACGAGTAGATTATGGAAGTTATGTGGGAAGATTCAAATTTAAATCTATTGTGGAAGTTATAAATCAAAAGGAATCATTTGAATTTTGGCGGACAAGCAATGAAGATCGTGGGCAAAAGGGAAGTTATTGAAGGTGCCAAAATTCAAGATTTGAAAAAGCATGAGAATAACTGATTGAGCAGTTACAAGATGCAAGAGATTACAAATATGCAGTGAAGATGAAGGAGAAGAGGGATCAAGACAACAGAGAACACTTATATTCACTACAATTTTATTTTTGTTGTTCTTTACATGTGCTGCACTTTTTTATCCCAATAGCCAAGTTTATTTCCCCACAACTTACTGCTTTCTTAGGAGTATTGTAAACTGTGGAAGTTTGACATTTTGTTGATCATTCCACAATTTATATTCGACCCATCTACACTCAGCCTGTCTATACACATCTATCTGACCAAACACTTGTCGCCAGAATCCTCCTTGATAATTGAGCCACATAACTCCTCTTAATAAAAATCGAAGAACAAGTTTTTGTGAAAGAAACAAGCGGACACATTCGAATGCTTCTACGCATGCTTAAGCCACCCAATAAGACGGAAGAATTACTAAAAAAAAAGTCTTAAATCTATTTCAATTATGCAAATTCAATCATAAAACTTTTTGTATTTGTGCCAGTTGAGTCCATCTAGCCAATTTTAGCTGGAAATCATTGAGGTGGACAATTTAAACTAATAATTTTAATTTTTTTTGGACTTTTTTCTTTTGTTTCTTTCTTTTTTCTTTGCTTTCTTTTTCTTCCATCTGGTCGCTGGACCCTAGCAATCGGCGAGAAGGAGCTTCACCAGATTTGGGCAAGGCTCGACATCACCCAGTGACGGTGAGGGCGAGCTTCTTCAGAGGTCGGCGGAGTCGACCTTGCCAGTCACCAAACCTTGGGGACCAGCCAATGGAAGAAGAAAGGGAAGGGAAAAAAAAAGACGAAAGAAAAATAAAAAAGAAATATAAATATTTTTAAAAAATAAATATTACTAAAATTTGACTACGTTAGCGCTGGTCTCACCACGTGGGCACTGGCTGTGCCAAGTGAGCGACTTCTAGTTAAATTGGTCGAAAATACTGAATCGGCACAAATGCAAAAGGATTAGGACTGAATTGACCAAAAAAAAAATTAAGACTGGATTAGCACAAATGCAATATATTTAGGATGTTTTTTTGGTAATTTTTCGATTAAGACTGAATGACGATTCACATGCTAACATTTGTCTTTTTCCAGATATTAGCCTATTATTCAAGCTTCAGAGAGGAGGAGGAGGAGGGGGGCGGTCCTCATCATAAACCAAACTCCTGATCTTTCCTTATTGATGATCGCCATGGAGGGCCAATACGTTGTATTGAATGCATTTATCATGTTTAGACGTACTCTTGTCTTCATCGTTATTTTCACTTTTTCCTTTTCGGGATAACATGGGATATCTAAATCTTCGGCCCGACTAATGGATGAAGGAAAATTGCCGTATCTCAATGAATCTAATTCCATCCACAAGGAGGAAGGTTCAGCCCATTAAGTGTTAGTAGTTATAATTCGAACGTAAATTTAGTTCATTGAAATCGAACACTCGACCCTGTGAGCCGAACTTTTTTGATGACTGCCTAACCTGGAACATGGCAAAAAACTCTATTGCAAGTTTTCTGTAGCCCCCCCTAACATAGTGTGAAAATTAGGGTTTATGTCGTGTTTAATCATTCGTCTCCAGTTAGTACCAATATCTCACAGCATGCCAGGTACTATTATTATTACTTTTTTTAAGTAATTCATGTCGACATGCATGAATGGAGACTCGTGAAATTCCCTACAAGCCGCATGAACTTGTGCCGGTGGCCCTACTGTAACGCAGCTAGTGAAGTGTCAAACCGCGACTTGCGATTCTTTTAACGGGAAATCCCTCCAACACCCCAATCAGGAGGAATCAGCAACGTCGAACGGCCCGCAGGTTATCACATATTCAAAACGTTAAATCATCACTGATGTTCAGACCTGTATAATAAGCGTATGAAGTAGTCGATCGGTCATTTTCAATTATTAAGATTCAGCGACCCGCCGGTAGTTCTGCTTGGGATTTAGTGTAAGTGTACGTTCACGTTCATACACCAGAGCAAAATATAGTAGCGGGTTTCGCTTTCTTTGACTAACGCCGGATCGAGACAACCACGTACTGAAAAATTTCTGGTGTTAATGTGACAGAACGACCGACGGAGTCTGAAATGCAGGTGTCCATTTGTCTTCTTTCAGAATCCATGTCTCACTTTGGAGACATACAAAAGCATCGAGTTTAGGCTTATACGGCAATTGAGAGAGAGTTTTGAGAAAAGTAGCAGCAGAAGGGAACACCAGATCCCCAAAGATAAGCTTCATATACAGACACAATCGATAATGAAGAAAATTATCAAAAACAATCCTAAATTTATTCTAATCGACATCAATTCAATCATAATTCTTTCTATTTGACTAGTTTAGCCATAAATCTTTTGATAATTAGCTAATTTAATCTTGAATTTTTCAATTGTGTTAATTTAGTCTTAAACTTCTTGACGATTTACCAATTTAGTCATAGTTTTTTTGACGATTTGTCGACTTAGTCATTCGGGCTAATTTTAGCTAGAAATCGCTGATGTGGTGGTCTAATCAGCACTGCCATCCTACGTGGCAAGTCTGAGGTGGACAACTTAAAGAGCCTTTCAAAAAAATTCTAATTTTTGTCTGATTTTTAAATTTTTTTTTCTTTTTCTTCTTTTTTTCTAAATTTTTATCCTAACCCTAGGTCCATGAGGGTTGACAACCATTGCCTGATCAAAGCGAGGGCGTCGTAGCCCTTGCCCAGATCCAGGTGAGGGCTACAACATCCTCACCGGCCAACGGGTGAGGGTCCTGCCTCAAGTAGGGCAACCGATGCTGACTATAGATTGTCGTATTAGCAATTTTCAGTCAAAGTTAGCGAAAAAGATTAAATTAGCAAATTGCCAAAAGATTTAAAACTAGGTTGACAATTCATCAAATTTTTTAGGATCAAAATTGACGTGATTGAAATATTTAGTATCGAATTGGCAAATTGTGAAAATATTTAGGAATGGAATGAATAAATTGAAAAGTTTATAACTGAATTGATAGAAGCGCAATAGATTCAATTTTTTTGGTAGTTTTTTTTTATTACTGGTCCATATATTTAGACAAAAGTAGAATGAACCCTCGGTAGTGGTTGACATAATGTTTACCACTACAGATTTAGGTTTTCCAAAAGAAGAGCAAAAGCAAATCACGAGGGTATTCCTTCTCTCGTGATTGGTGGCTTTGTTGTACCGTAGAAGTGACTTTGCCCTAACTCGAAAGCTACATAGCGGGTACAAACACGTCTCAAGATCGTTGGTTACGTTCATCTCGCCTTCTATTTGTGATTACACGATAGTGAATGGATACTCACAGGTACCTCTTAACGGCCAAAAGAATTGATGAGATGCTCTAGTTCTAGCCAGCACATCGTCTTTGTTGATGTCCATCTTTTGACAAAAGGGATAAATTCAAAATGTCAATATCCCTGGACACGAAAAACCATCGGCTCCTTCATCACGCATGACCAATGCATGATGTGTAAACATGCACCAACAGTAGTAGAAAACCTCAAAACCCTAGAAAAGCACTTCGATGGCGCAACCGATAAGCATAAACTAACGCATCAAAAGAATGCCACCACCATAAAAAGAGGAACGACTTTCGTCCCGACGTCCTTGTCGCGACTTAACTAGGTCTCCCCTACTCTTCCTATCGTTCACATTTTTTAGGTCATCAAATGGGGCCACATAAAAAGGATGGGAAAAGAATAATCAAAACCAGGGACGGACACGAAGGTAAATTGATGTTTTTCTGGGCACGTCGATTATTCGCACGGCACCGTCGTCTTACGCTTGATTGAACCCCACCAACACGAAAAACATTGTTGATGTGAGACCAGCGACCGGCGGACATTGATTTGTACCTCAACTGTTACAAAAAGCAGTGATTCCAGTATTAATAATTTAACCTGGCTTGGAATGCGACAAGTGACATTTCATGTCGTGAGCGATGACATGTTTTGGTCCTCAAGATCATCATGTACATGACCCAGAATAACTATCATTATTGGGGATCTTCTCCCAACTTTGATGCAATAATAGAGTAAGCTCCTTTTAGGAATCTCAATTAAAAATTTGAGTAAGTTTCTTTCGAAATGTCGTGGAGAGTCAAAGGGCTAAATCTTTTCGTGTCCCGCGCATGAGATTCCTAGAGCGTTCTCCTTGGATTCATGATAGAGATAACTATTAATAAATATTCTTGAAATTATTTGAAGGTATGTCGTTATCATCATCGTGTTAGATGCATGAATTTGCGTCGGCCCTATCTCTGTTTAGCAGACAAGACATACTTTGACCCGCACAGGGGAGGAGTCATAGGTAATTTCGAATTTGTGTTTTTTTTTTCTCTTCCTCATCCGAGGGAATAAATACATCAATGATGAACGATGAGATTGAGATGATCTGGTATAAATTTTCGCAAGGGTCACAGTACTTTTGGGTCACTTGCATTTAGGTCATGTACCCCATATAAACTCAATATCTTGTTGTAATGTCCAAACTCGATTCAAATACCATTAGGGTTTCTCAATTGAGAATTCCAAACACAATTCAATCAAATACAAGGGATCTTGGATATATATGGTCCGAACCTGTCGTATTAGACTGTTTTTGTACTATCATGTCTTTGGAGAAATTCCAGATATATAGACATCTAAAGCACCTTATCACCAACATTCGCCGGCCTAGTCCATGTTCGGAGGAGCTGTCGTCTTGGCCACGTGAAATAAGAGAGACACTAGAGGGAGAAGAAGGAAAATATTATACTAACGTGGTTAAAAGATGAAATTTACCATATGAGTAATATTTTTGGACCTTAACCAGGATATTTTAGGAATTAGATAGCCGGGTTTGAGCTTCCCCTTATCTACTGAATACATATTTGTCTCTTTTTGACCAAAATAAATAAATAAATACATATTTGACTCATATCGAACCCGAGGTCATGGGACCCCAAAAATCCATTCCGTAGCTCGAAATTCGATAATGACTCATTAGAGTGATAGCTAGTTTAGGACCCTAATCAATCTCGACCTGTTACCAACCCTGGTAATTAAGACATTAGCAGCACGTGGCAAACACAATCCGAGTTAGGTGTAGACTTTTTGAAGGACAAGATCTAGACGTGAGAAACTTCGGCGCTCAGCTTAATCAGGATTCAGGATGAGGTTTTCCCCAAAGCTGAGCGTTTCTCCGCGATTGCTGAGACACGTTTCGATGAACTCTTGACCACATGGGCTTAACAAAGGTGATTTTGTGTCCACGCGTGATGATATGCCTAGACACCCCGTGAACTCCATATCTAAGAATAATAGCATTTCATCCACTAAGTCACGTGCAGTATACAGAACGCTGAGTACGGCCATGGAAGTTCAATCATGCAAACTACGCAAAATCGAGACAATTCAAACACAGAGTAGGACGAGAGAAGGTTCAGAACACTTACCTCGAGTTTCGATTGAGCTCGCATGGCCTAGATTTGGCTAGGTGAGATTGAACAGTGCTCGGCTATAGCAAAAAGTTTGGAGACTCGATTCGAAGTGTTAAAGTGAAACCGATACAAAATGAATATGCGATGATAGTCAGTGATGTCTAAAGAACAAAAAGCACACACTAAATGCAAGAATAAACGTAAGACAGGTGAGTCGCCATTGATGATCAATGATGAGCTCGAAGTTCTGACTCACCTGGTCTCGCGGTTTCAGGCGGCGCAGCCGACGACGATTGCTTCCTAGAGCTTCATGCAAGTTTTCAACGTTATTCTTTGGTTTCGGTTTGGCCAGAGATGACCTAACCAGCGCCTTGCAGTCGAGCTCGAGTTCTCGACGACGGGAGTCGGAGAACGAGTTCTCTCTCTTTTTTTCTCTCTTCCGATTTTGTTAATCCTGCACAACTGAATGAACCGACCCCCTTCCTCGAAAGCCCCTCCAAGGTTATATACATGTGACATTTTGATTTCCAGTCGATTTCAGACTCATTAATGAAAAGTAAATCTAGAGACGTATTTCAGTCGTATCTCGCTCAAATCTGATCAATTCGAGTAGGCTGACCAAAAGGAAGAGGCTAACGTGAGACGAGGTACGTGGACCTAGGGAACTCGAATAAGAAATGACGCTTTGACCATAAGAATTGTCGAGGGGATATTTAGAACCACAAAAATGCCGATCTAAGAACAATTAAGGAATGCCTTACGAGTGTCATACGATTGGAGCGCGGGTGATGCTGCTTAACCAATGTATGATTTGCAAAATTTTCCTAAATAAGATAGTGACGATCGAGACCATAGAGACTAGTGATAGACCCTCACAATTACATAACAACCAAAGCCGCCACGAATTGACAAGCCCTAAATGTGATATGAATCACGGGGTTGATACACGTAATGTCTGCAAAAGCCGCTCGTCGGTTCAGGATAGGCTGAAACCACGTCTGATAGAGAAAACCATAAAAACGAGTCTTGAAAATTGAAAATGGAGAATCAAGAATTCCAACGTTATATTCGGATTGGCCGTCGCCCTATCGAAGATTATTGAAAAAAGAAAAACGACGTTTCGAACATCGGGGGTAAAATTTTCATTTTGCCCCTCAAGCTTAAGCCTTGCCCATGCAAATAAGGAAGGGCATTTTGGTCTTTATCCCTACCCCATAGCTGCCAAAAAAGTGGGTGAATATTGGCCATTGGATCAAGCATGAATGACATGTGGGACAAGTGTCAAGAGATGGATTAAAGAGTGGTTAAGTCCACTATTCCTCACTTACCATTCAACCTCTTGACTTGAGCCTTGTATATAGTAATTTTCACTCTCTCTCCTCACTCATTGACCAGCCATAATACCCCCCTAAGCTCAAGATCACTTCTTCTTTTTCTTCCTTCCTTCTGCGTCGCCAACCAGCTTCTAAGGTTTTCGTTAGCTGCCGCCGACGCCACTTTTCGGCGACCACCAGCCTGTAAACCGACCATACACACTTAGCCCCACATCTTACCGACCTCCTCGATATGGAAGCACATCTATTGGATCACTGAGAAGCTCTGGCCAAGCATTTTCTTGGAAGCCGACGGAATCTTACTCAAACTAAGGTAGGCCGAATTTCTAACCCCTTAGGAGGCAGAAATGTTAGAATCTTGAGGTCAAATTTTGTGGAGGTCTAGGAGACATATATACCTATCTGTGGTAAAAAGTTGAGAATGATTTGATGAAGTTTTGACCCCAAATGGGTCTTGTGAATGTAGGACAGAATCTACCTATTTACTGGCCTTGAGGAACTAGCGACTTTTGACGAGATTCCGGCGACGACTTGACCTCAAACTCTCGGTGAGACCCTTAGACCCTTAGATAGACATGTTAAAAGGTAGAATAGTGCTTAAATGATGGATTTGGTGGAGACTTAGGGCTAGATATACTCGGTTTACACAGAACCGAACATAGCCCGGTTCAATTCTGTGCAAACTGAATCTATGGGGGCTGATGATGGTTGGTTTTGAACCTCATATTGGTGATTTAGATATGCTAAAATGATGAGGATTATGTTATGGAGGTTTATGGTTCATGGATTGAGGAATTGGACAAAGGAAATTGACGAATTGATTGAAAATTCTAGGTTGCGCGGTGAGATTGGTCTTGGACCATTGGAGGCCGAGTCTTTGAGGACTAAGAAGAGAACTTTTGTGGTATCAAATTTCAAGGTAAGGGAATCCTAAACTTAGGATAGGAAGATTGGATTCGATTGGGCGAGTCGGACGAGATTGAGATGATTTTCTTGAGGAGCTTAGTGTGATTGATCTTTAAGAATACCAAGAGAGTATAAATGATTCGAATAATTGCATATGCATGACTCTTGAGTAATTGATTACATTTGTATGTGTATTGACTCGTTTCGTATGCTCTGGATGTCTTGTACATGCATGAGATGTTTATGCTCGAGATGCGCTTGACCTTGCGTGCATGAATTGTGGTTGTGGCATGGCGGAGACAAGATAAAATCTTGAGGCGCATGAGACGCGGGGTGGAGAAAAGCCTGATGCGATCTAATCGCGGGCATGAGAAAAGAAAAGCCTGATGCGATCTAATCGTGGGCATGAGATTAGCCTGATGCGATCTAATCGCGGGCATGAGAATGAGGCAGGTAGGAAGAGATGGTTATGGTGAAGTGGCAGAACGAGGTGTACATGATCAACTGAGTGTGATATGATGTCACAGCTGCATGCCTGCCATCTGTGTGTTGTCATCTTTATTCGTATGTGCCTATGTATTTATGAGTTTGGAATTTTGGGGTAGATGACTGTCTGAGTGGACGGTCGACCTAACTTAGGGTTAGTACTCTTTTACTGAGATGTGTATCTCACTCCTTTGGGAACCCTTATTTTTTCAGATTTTAGGCCTTGACGATGTGACCTATTCGATTTGGAGATCCTAAGGAGATGACAGTATATTTTGATGAGTTCCCTGACGGTCAGGGAACCATTTACATGAGGAAGTGTATAGTTGCGTGGGTAGACGAGGGTAGCCCAAACTGGAAGACTCATAGGTACGAGGCATGGTTTAAGAAAGTTGGGGACGTGTCAATTGAGCCGTTGAAGCCCCATGAGGTGCCCCAAGGAGTGATCCCTACTTGGTGTCACCCTGGCAGGGACTAGGATCAGGCCAAGGGATCGGTAGTCGGTTCTAAGAACGAACCGGAGAGGATCCCGACTCTGGAGTTTACCGAGAAGGATGACGTTATTGTGCTGGAGGCGATCAAGGAGGATCTTGCTGAGCCGTCGCATGAGGAGACCATGGAGGATACCATTGAGGTTCCCTCCAAGACGTTCTTAGAGTATGAACCGACGGAGTATACCGAGGACACCGATGACTCCAGCAGCTCTTCCTAGGAGATTCTAGTTTGTGGCGACCTCGACCATGGTTATTTTGGATTTTGTTGATAGCCCATTTTGTATGCTCACCCCGTCACCCCCTTGCTTATCGAATTTTAATAGTTCTGTACTTGTATGAACAGTCGGTTATTGTGTACGACAGTTTCTATGCTATCCAGGTCCCACTTAATTTATATTTTTACGGAGGAGTTGCTTTACTATCGCTTCCGCATGCTTGATATATTTGTTATATCTCTCGGCTTAGATTGTGGATCTTGGGACCGCGAGATATTATATGGTATGTTTGCAGGGAGTCGCGTACTCGTGCCCAGGGCGCGGGGTGTGACATCTCCCGTTCGATTTGTTATCAGAGCAAGGTCAGCTTGATCCAAGGTTGATTGAGGATTGGAGTAATAAGGAGGATTAAGTTGGGACAAGATGGATAGCAAGACCTTAGGAGACTGGTTAAGATAAGACTTGAGGTGCATAGTATGTGACCTGGTACTTAGGGCTGGTGTTTGATCTTAGCAGGGTTGTGGTAAGGCATGGAAGAGTTGAATTCCCTGCTTAAGATTGAAGATTATTTCTGAACCTTGGCCTATTTGATGAATGAAAGTGATTGATTTTAGTGAATCACTAGAGTGAATGGAACTGAGAAATGGCCATAGGCTATTTGTTGAAATGTTTCTGGAGTTTGTGGTATGGAGTACTGTTGGATTGTAACTGCTTCTGTTAAGGGTTAGTTGGTAGCTCTGGATTTGGGTGAATGAGTGAGTTACTAACTCCTTGCTGAACTTGTGGTGGACCAAGTTCAGTAGAAAGAAGCAAGGATGAGCAACTTGTCTAGAAGGTTTGGAAGGTCAAGAGGCGGAGCCTCTAGTGCCTGTCGCAGAAGATCCAAGAATGGATGGCATGCTGAGGGCACTGGAGAGAATTGGTAACCTTATTGACAGGCAGACCCAAGATCGGGACGCTGCCATAGCCAGTAGGAGCTGCCATAGTCACCGTCAACGCCAACAACGGCAACAATTGTGGCAATGGAATCAGGACGAACATGGCCAGAGCAATGAGGCTGTGAATGCCCAAGAGGAAATCATCGTGGCCAAATAGATGGGCCAGCTAGTGGAGCAGTTTATAAAGTTGAAACCAACTCAGCTCGATAAAACTGGAGATCCTGAGCTAGCACCCAAGTGAATCAAGAAGTTGGAGAAAGCTTTTGGAGTGCTGAGATGCACAGATGAGGAGAAGGTGTTGTTAACAGTGTATCAGCTGGAAGGTACAGCGAATGATTGGTGGGCCGCCACCAAGGATGAAGTCTTCCCTGTAGGGACAGCTTTGAACTGGGATGCCTTTAAGACAGCGTTCAATGACAAGTACTTCTCTGAGACGGCTAGGGAAAGGAAGCAGGTGGAATTCCTGCAGTTACGCTAGAACCTTAGCCTACATGCTTGCCTTGCTACTTAATCTATCTCAGGTGCATAATGAATTCCATGTGTCGATGCTGCGAAGGTATGAACTAGACCCGACACATGTGCTGGATTATGAGACCATAGAAGTGGACGACCGAGTGTCTTACGTGAAGATGTCGATAAGGATCGAGGATCGAAAGGAGCAAATCCTTAAGAATAAGAAGATCCCACTGGTCAAAGTAGTATGAGAGCACCATGGAACTGAAGGTGCCACGTGGGAGAATGAAGAAACGATGAGGCGACAACACCCCAATTTATTTGAATACTTAAGTGTAATGTAAATTTCGAGGACGAAATTTTTGTAAGGGGGGAAGAGATGTGGCATTCTGATTTTCAGTCGATTTCAAACTCATTAATGAAAAGTAAATCTGGAGACGTATTTCAGTCGTATCTCGCTCGAATCTGATCAATTCGAGTAGGCTGACCAAAAGGGAGAGGCTAATGCGAGACGGGATACATGGACATAGGGAACTTGAATAAGAAATGACGCTTTGACCATAAAGATTGCCGAGGGGATATTTAGAACCACAAAAAGTCCGATCTAAGAACAATTAAGGAATGCCTTGCGAGTATCATACGATTGGAGCGCGGGTGATGCCGCTTATCTAACATATGATTTGTAAAATTTTCCTAAATTAGACAGTGATGATCGAGACCATAGGGGCTAGTGATAGACCCTCATAATTACATGACAACTAAAGTCACCACGAATTGACGAGCCCTAAATGTGATATGAATCACGGGGTCGATAAGCGTAATGTCTGCAAAAGCCGCCCGTCGGTTCGGGATAGGCTGAAACCTTATCTGATAGAGAAAACCATCAGAAATGAGTCTTGAAAATTGAAAATGGAGAATCAAGAATTCCAACGTTATATTCAAATTGGCCGTCGCCTTATCGAAGATTTTTGAAAAGAAAAAATGACGTTCCGGACATCGGGGGTAAAATTTTTATTTTGTCCCTCAAGCTGAAACCTTGCCCATGCAAATAAGGAAGGGCATTTTGGTCTTTATCCCTACCCCATAGCTGCTGAAAAAGTGGGTGAATATTGGCCATTGGATCAAGCATGAATGACATGTGGGACAAGTGTCAAGAGATAGATTAAAAAGTGGTCAAGTCCACTATTCCTCACTTACCATTCAACCCCTTGACTTGAGCCTTGTGTATAGCAATCTTCACTTTCTCTCCTCACTCATTGACCGGCCATAACACCCCCCTAAGCTCACGATCACTTCTTCTTCTTCTTCCTTCCTTCTGCGTCGCCGATCAGCTTCTGGGGTTTCGTTCACTGCTGCCGACGCCACTTTCCGGCGACCACCAGCCAATAAGCTGACCATACACACTTAGCCCCACATCTTTTCGACCCCCTTGAAGTGGAAGCACGTCATTGGACCACCGAGGAGTTCCGGTCAAGCATTTTCCCGGAAGCCTACGGAATCTGACTCAAACTGAGGTAGGCCGAATTTCTAACCCCTTAGGAGGCCGAAATGTTGGAATCTTGAGGTCAAATTTTGTGGAGGTCTAGGAGACATGTATACCTATTTGTGGTAAAAATTTGAGAATGATTTGATGAAGTTTTGACCCCAAATGGGTCTTGTGAATGTAGGACAAAATCTGTCGGTTTACAGGCCTTGAGGAACCGACGACTTTTGATGGGATTACGGCGACGACACGACCTCAAACTCTCGGTGATACCCTTAGACCCTTAGATAGACATGCTAAGAGGTAGGATAGTGCTTAAATGATGGATTTGGTAGAGACTTAGGGCTAGATATACTCGGTTTACACAGAACCGAACATAGCTCAGCTCAGTTCGGTTCTGTGCAAACATAATTTGTGGGGCTGATGATGGTTGGTTTTGAACCTCAAATTGGTGATTTAGATATGCTAAGATGATGAGGATTATGTTATGGAGGTTTATGGTTCATGGATTGAGGAATTGGATAAAGAAAATTGACGAATTGATTGGAAATTCTAGATTGCGCGGTGAGATTGGTCTTGGCCCATTGGAGGCCGAGTCTTTGAGGACCAAGAAGAGAACTTTTGTGGTATCAAATTCGAGGTAAGAGAATCCTAAACTTAGGATAGGAAGATTGGACTCAATTGGGCAAGTTGGAGGAGATTGAGATGATTTTCTTGAGGAGCTTAGTGTGATTGATCTTTGTGAATACCAAGAGAGTATAAATGATTTGAATAATTGCATATGCATGTCTCTTGAGTAATTGGTTACATTTGTATGTGTATTGACTCGTTTCGTATGCCATGGATGTCTTGTACATGCATGAGATGTTTACGGTCGAGATGCGCTTGACCTTGTGTGTATGAATTGTGGTCGTGGCATAGCGGTGACGAGATAAGACCCTGAGGCGTATGAGACACGTGGTGGAGAAAAGCTTGATGCTATCTAATCGCGGGCAGGAGAAAAGAAAAGCCTGATGCGATCGAATCACGGGCATGAGAAAAGCCTGATGCGATCTAATCGCTGGCATGAGAATAAGTCAGGCAGGAAGAGATGGTTATGGTGAAGTGGCAGAACGAGGCGTGCATGATCATCTGAGCATGATGTGATGTCATAGCTGCATGCCTACCATCTGTGTGTTTTCATCTTTATTTGTATGTGCCTGTGCGTTTATGAGTTTGGAATTTTGGGGTAGATGACTGCCTGAGTGAATGGTTGGCCTAACCTAGGGTTAAGACTCTTTTACTGAGATGTGTATCTCACCCCTTTAGAGACCCTTATTTTTACAGATCCTAGGCCTTGACTATGTGGCCTATTCGATTTGGAGATCCTAAGGAGATGACAGTATATTTTGATGAGTTCCCTGATGGTCAGGGGACTATTTACGTGAGGAAGTATACGGTCGTGTGGATAGACGAGGGTAACCCAAAATGGAAGACTCATAGGTATGAGGCGTGGTTTAGGAAAGTTGGGGACGTGTCGACTAGGCTTCTGAAACCCCATGAGGTACCCCAAGGAGTGATCCGTGATTGATGCCACCTCGGTAGGGACCAGGATTAGGTCGAGGGATCGGTAGTCGGTTCTAGGAACGGATCGAAGAGGACCTCGACTTTGGAGTTTACCGAGGAGGCTCAGGTTATTGTGCTGGAGGCGACCGAGGAGAATCTCACTGAGCCGTCGCATGAGGAGATCATGGAGGATACCATTGAGATTCCCTCCGAGACGTTCTCAGAGTATGAGGAGATGAACGATGCCGAGGACATCGATGACTCCAGCAGCTTTTTGTAGGAGATTCTAGTTTGTGGATTGATCTTTTGCGGCGACCCGACCATGGTTATTTTGAATTTTGTTGATGGTCCATTTTGTATGCTCATCCTGTCACCCCCTTGCTTATCAGATTTTAGTAGTTCTGTACTTGTATGAACAGTCGGTTATTATGTACGACAATTTATATGATATCCATGTCCCACTTAATTTATATTTGCATGGAGGAGTTGCTTTACTACTGCTTCCGCATGCTTGATATATTTGTTATATCTCTCGGCTTAGATTGTGGATCTTGGGACCGCGAGAGATTATATGGTCTATTTGCAGGGAGTCGCGTGCTCGTGCCCGGTGCGCGAGGCGTGACAATACCCCCCTTCAATTTTTGGCGTCCATTCAGAGGAGTGTATACCGGCTTGAATCGTACGTGAGGCCACGTGCTTTTAGGTCTAAACGGCGTCGTGGATGATGGGCTTTTCGACCAACTTCGTTTGGTTCATCGGCAGGTTTAATCTCGCGCAAATTTGGCATGGATTTGAGCTGTGTTTGAAAATATTGACTTTTACTGGTCCCGTGAGCTTGACTGGCCAATTGCTCTCTATTTCGACGACGTCTAATGGTGCCGCCGGTGTCAATCGATAGGGAAGGGCGAGGGTGATAATACACCCACCATTGATTGTTCGATTATCTTTGAATTGATCTTCAATTTGAGTATCAAAATCGATCTAGGGATTGTTCATCCGCGCGGGTGTCTGGGGAAGAAGAAGACATTGTAGCAGATCGGTTCGATCGGTCTGATCGGGTGGTCTGACCGGTCAGAACTGGTTTTGACTTATTTTCCCAAAATTAACCCTAGTTTGCGTGAAATTTTTGCGAATTAAACTTCAGAATCGAACTTAGGACATGAATATTATCTAAAAATGTGATTTTGCCCAAAAGTTCATGTTAATTTCTATAAAAGCCCCAAATTTATCCTTAATTGCAATTCGAAAAATTATGAAATTGAAGGCTCAAATAGTCAAATTGGACCAAACCACCTATGCCAATCAACTCAGAATGATGAAAAACATTGGGTAGTGACTTAAATTGGTAAATGTAGCCCTTGAATTTGAAAGTAATTTCAATTATGACCAAATTTAATGACTAAATTGCAATAAAGTATGCAATTTTGCCCAATTTATGCAATTGAGCAATTTCTGCAATAATTAGGCTAAATTACAATGGAAGACAATTAGATTGAATGTCAAGACACTAAAAATGCCAAAATTACAAATTAAAAGACTCAATTGACATATTTTTACCAAATTTAATCATACGTGTAACAAAGGAATACATAAAATCGAACTTAAATTTAGACTTTTTATGAGGTCAAAAAGACAAGGAAATTAAAAAAAAAATATTGACTATATTTTCATATTTTTGTGATCTCAAATGCTATTTTTTCTTGAAGTTTCTGATATTTTGTTATTTTCTAAAAACCAAAAAATATGAAAAATAAAAAAAAAATATTTTTGGTTAAAAATGGTTCATTGGGCTTAGCCAAAGCCACTAAAGTTGATTTCACAATTTTTCAATTTTTTATGGATTTTTTTAATGAATTTATGAAAATAAGACTAAAAAAGATTAGTAAAAAATCAGGTGTCAACAATGTCTATGATAAAAAAGTAAGAATTAAATTAATTCCTATTCAATTTAATTTCAGCCCGACTATTCGATGGCCATGATTGCCGATATTTTTCAATGTTTTCTTTCCGTTCAATGTTGTCAAATATCGGTTAAGGTGTGTGACATCCTAAGGTTCATCACTGAGCTGGCAATAAACAATCACTAACATATTAATACTTTCAAGAGAATTGATTGTCCTGATCAATCTCCAGGTCCTACAAGCCATGAGTGACATTTAGCAATATGTCATGACTACCCAAACAAATTGAATATTTTAAGACCATAATAAACCCATCAGCTTTGGCTACGCTGTAATTCAATCCCTCTATCTTATTATATCTTGATCGAACAAAGACTGTGGAATATTTGTGAAGCAACAAATTCAATCATATGCACAAATCTAATTGACATGTATTTATACGAGAGATGAACATTTCATTCTCAATTATAATCTTGACTGAGAATTTTGCATTGTCATAATTAGATTGCATAGGATATTATACCTTGCATGCAACAAGAAGACATATTCCATTTTGCGCACACATGTATAACTTTGTATGTGCATGAACTATGACCATCAAGTACAAAAATGGATCAACGAACCGTCAAAGCGTAACGAAAATGCTCTCTTGTGAATCATAGCCATCCAACACATAAGTCAACACTATACCTGTGACATCCCACATTTAGTAGATTCCAAACAGTCGAGGAAGACCGAAATGGATTCGAAAGCTGATCGAAGGTTTAGGAACTTACATTCTTGGAGTCCAACTTGAAAAGAATTCGAATTCTAAAGAAGGTGAAGTGAGTCAATTTCATGATAAGTAGGACCATAGTTATTAAGGAAGGATATTGAGGTGATTTTATGAAGGAAAAGTAAATGTGAAACGATAAATTGAATTCGAACATGGCCGATTACGCAAGGAATAAACCTGACAAGGATTAAAGTAAAAATGGAGAGTCTTGGCCAAATCAAGGATACGAGCAGCGTGTTATAAATATGTATTGAGTTTGAGCTGAAGCGAGACCGAGAATATTCCGAATCGAATGTTTTACGGACATTCGAAATTGGCAAGATATAATACGCGCGTTTTGGATATCTTTTATGCAAGATTTGTAGGGGTCTGCCGGGGAGATATATTTCATATTCGTAATCGAAGATTTATTGCACTGCCAGTTAAGGTAAGGAAAAAAAAAATAAAATAAAGAAAAAGAAAAAAAAAAAAGAAACACGCTTGCTATTGAATCTTTTATCCTCTGATTGACGTCATCAAGGATATGCATGTGCCCATCAATTCAGACCAAAAAGAAGATATAGGATTGTGGTTTTCGGGTGAGAAGCGTGGACTTGGTCAAAGAAGGAAACAAATTACTCCAAGCTTTGGAGTGGTTAACCGAATATTACTGGCGGTTTCCTTTTCTAGTTTCAAGTGAAGTGTTGACATGGACGCGCGTGCGCGCGCGTGCGCGTGCGCGTGTGTGCTTGGCGTTGAAAGACCAGTGGGGCGCGTAGAGAATTCTTCTGAGTTGTGCGCCGTGGTTGATCGCAGCACGAGTCTTCGCGTCGTGCTTGGAAGACACTGTATACAAAGTCTTGAAGCACCGTCTTGTGCGAATGCTTGGCAAAGGGTTTTCTAAGTGGATTGTATTTATATAATTACATCAAGTGTTTAAATGTCGAAGCATATTAAATCTTAGGCTTAGATTTGTGTTTTAATTCATATACGAGATTGAGAGATTATTTCGCTATGAATTAGAAGCTAAACACTATGTGCGTTCTTGATTGTAATTGAGGCTTGGAAAATACTGAGAGTGTTTGTGTAATTCGAGTGTGATATGTAATTTTCGTGTATCGCTCGTTCTATAGTGAAATTCGTAGCTGCTCTCCCCGTGGACGTAAATCTCTAAAATCTAACCACGTTTACCTGGTGTTCGATTTACTTTCTCGTTCTATCTATTTTATCATTCAATTACTTATTTCGCGCAACATAGCGTATGGTCACGAATGACCAAATTTCGCTAGGTCTCAATTAGTACGTGACTCTGTGGCCAATCAAAAGACAAGAATAAGTGCACATGTGCTAGGGTTGTACGCAAATTCCATACGGCCATGTGTGCTGGTCATGCAAAATGGTTGGTATGTCAAGAGACACAAGAGCTATCTAAAAGAGTTAGTGGAGAGCTGATGGTCGGTTTCCTTGGGGGAAGTGTGTAAAGAAAAGGCCAATTAGATGCAGAAAATGACAAGTGCGCAAGAGGGGCAAGGTAGAGCGAACTTGCCAAAACAAACGACAAGTGGCGTGGACCTATAGAGCAGCACATGCTCTTGAGAAGTTTGGACAACTGGTGTTCTTACAACTGGAGATTTTTTTGGGGGAAAGTTGCCACCTATTGGCCAAGGATCTCGCGACTCTCTCTCTCTTATGATTTCTTTTGTTAAGAGTACGCAGCGAAAGTACTTTTTACCTAGGAGATAATCAAAATAGAGTCCAAATCCGATCCCGTTAATATATTCAGTTGTATCCACCTTTACTCAAAAACTTAAGCCGATGAGTTATGGGCCAATTTGGATATATTAATTGCTCAGTACCACATTAATTCTCCGATGTGAGATTTTTCTAACACAACTCACACGTGCATCCTAATAATTTACCCTTCACATGTGAGTTCCAGTGTTAGGTTTTGCTCTTCCTTAATCTAAATATCCTTCCGCACTAACTTATTTCAATTTGAATCTTCATCAACGCCCATTGAGCCCGCGTTACTATACCACAACGTCTACCAGGCCTGATTCACCACAACGTCCACCCGGGCCGAAAATCACGTTGCCTCCATCTCAACTTGAATCTCTATTAACGCCTATCGAGCTCGCGTTGCTACACCACAGCGCCCATCGATTCGAAAATTGTGTTGACACCAAATTCCTCCTTGAGATGCGGTCACCAAATTCTCTCTTGAGATATTCACTGAAACAAATTGGAGGCCCACCAATCAACCATTGGCTCTAATATCATTTGTTGGGAACACGCAGCGAAAGTCCAATACTTTTCACCTAAAGAGATCGCCAAGAGAGAGCCCAAGTCTGAACTCGTTAATATATCCAGTTGGATCCACCTTAACTCAAAAGTTTAAATCAATGAGTTGTGGGCCAACTTGGATATTTTAATTGCTTAATACCACATCAATTCTCTAATGTGGGATTTTTCTAGCACAACTCACACGTGCATCCTAACAATCCCTCCCTTCACGTGTGAGTTCCAATGTTAGGTTTTGTTCTCCTTTAATCTAAGCATCCTTCCGCACTAACTTATCTCAACTTGAATCTTCATCAACGATCATTGAGCCCGCGTTGCTACACCACAACGTCCACTCGGCCCGAAATTCATGTTGCCTCCATCTCAACCTGAATCTCCATCAATGTCAGTTGGACCTGCGCTGCTACATCACAACGCCTATCGGCCTGAAAACCGCGTTGGCATCATATTCCTCCTTGAGATGCGGTTACCAAATTCTTTCTTGAGATATTCACCGGAACAGATTGGAGCCCTACCAATCAACCATCGGCTCTGATACCATTTGTTGAAAGCACACAGCGTAAGTCCAATACTTTTCACTTAAAAATATCGCTAAGAGAGAGCCCAAGTCCGAACCCGTTAATATATCCAGTTGGACCCATCTTCACTCAAAAGCTTAGGCCAATGAGTAATGAGCCAACTTGGATATATTAATTGCTCAATACCACATTAATTATTTGATATGAGATTTTTTCTAATACAACTCACACGTGCATCCTAACATCTTTCCCCAACTCTGGAAATAGTCATGCATGGGGAATGAGATGGAGGTTGGACCCTTCATCTCCTTCGTTTCCCTCTACTTCCCTCGACATCCACTAACCTCCGTAAAGACGATTAGCTCGGCAAGAAGTTCAGCCATGCGGAGAGGAGGTCAGCAGCGTCGACAGGGAGGAGGACCGGTGATTGACAACGTTCTTCGGATTAAAAAGGCAAGGAAAATTTCAATTTCGTCTCGTAGATTGGTTTTAGGGCTAGTCTCGTTAAATATCAAGGACTCGAGCCAATGCCGTAATAGTAAGATGCAAAGGAAGAAGGATTGGCTTAAAGTTAACTTAATCGAGTAATGAGAGTATAGAGAGAAGGTGTGAACATTGCGTATTTGAGTTAGAGCATGCATGGTCGGGAATAGTTGACAAGAGAAGCGTGCGGTCGTGGGGTTTAAAGAAGGTGGAGGAGGACCGAGAGCTTGGTTGTTTTGCCTGTAAGAGTTGCACTGGAGTTAAAAAAAAGGAAGACTAAACTATTAATAACTAGGGTTACACCAGGCGTGAATGTACTCTGATTCGAATCACCTAAAAAAATCGGAGTAATGTGACTTGAGCAACTCTACGAAGGTCTGATTAAAGTGTCACAAATTTGTTTGAGTTCGTGATTTAAGAAGTCCCAAGTGGTTTGGTAATAAATAGGAGAGAAATGCACCATAGTTGTGACCTTACTCGGTATCATCAGGGGATTAAGAAGGACTTTCAAGCGAGATTAAGTGATTGGTATAGCCGATGATATAAGATGGGCATGGCGACTTGCCTTTAGTCTAATGAGTGAAGGCGAGAATTCATCTCTGACTATTTAGATACACTATAATATCTTTTTATTTTCATTGGTTACCAATTTTTTTTCTCCCAGATATCCTCTCAAATTCCGATGCACTCGACATAAGCGAAAAACAAGTTGCAGTCCATTAAGGTTGCATGCTCTTTTTGTAAGGTTCCTTGTAGATTTTGTTCAGAAGCAAAAGGGTGGATAGCACTATCGGTGAAGCCACTTCCTCGGGGCTTTACCATAAAACTTTCAGACCCAACCTCAAATGTTGGATTTCATCTACAACTATTTACTCCAGTCGTAGGCGCGCGAGTCCATTATCGTAGAACTTCTACGTCCTACCGGCATACGCGTCGGAAGTCAAGAAATCTCTTCATTTGAGATAGCGATATGCCCCAATAGACAAGCGAGTCAGAATTCTGCTCACGGCAGAACTTGAGCTTCCGATGTCACGAACGACGGCGTGGGTCCTTTTTCACGGAGCCACCAAGTTCGGAGATAGATTCAACGAAGTAGGTTATTCGGAGAATTTGCAGAATTAACGGAAACAATGTGATTGAATAAACCCACTACGGACATTAATTTTTTTTTTTTAAAAACATTAGTGGCTATGAGGACGGCCAATTTCCAATGTCATTTGAATGACAATATTTAATGAAACGATATGCATGAAGTTTGACTATGAGAAGAGAGACGTCATGGCAAGAACTCCATGTGCAATGCGCATATTTTGGTCCCACGTAATCTTTCTTGCCTCAACATATCGAAATACTTGTCACGACGCCCAAGACTCCTCCAGGTCTTATGAAAAGCTCCATGTAAAACTAAAGTGTTGCTGGGGTTGACTGCCACAATCCCGAATCAAATTTAACTGAGGATTTTGCTAGCATAAATGTCTTTGAGTATGTGACCGTGGGAATAATAATATGTTGTGAGCTACAAGCTCTTAAAAGATGGGATCTTATAATAATTTTTAATTAATTTTTTTGTGATCCAAAATAAACAGTTGGTCTTACTGTCACTCAAAAGATGGTTATATAATCATTTCTCTTTAACTAAATGTTTAAGCATTCTTTCTTGAGGTAGGCGAAGAAGATGGAGATCTTGAAGAATAGGATTCGTGCATGGGCATAGAGCCCACCACAAGATTAAAGTAAATAAAGACTGCTTTATATCGTTGCCAAAGTGCACTTCATGCACGTTCGATTTGCCTATCACTGCTTTCTTCCGGATAAGATCAGGGGATTTTATCGCATCTTAAAGATGACATTTTCATAAGACATTTTTAGTTATGACCAATGTGAGGTGATGCTGAAAAAAAAAAGAATTCAAGTAGGACTCAACTTACATATATCTATGTTTTTCTAGGTCCCACACATAAACCAGACAATTTAAATATGAGCACATAGAAGTTTCCACACGCGTGTTCAAAATCTATATTGCTCAAGCATTATATAAAATTATTATGTTTATCAAACCATGTCCTTTTGACTATAGTTGAATGAGCTTCTTGATAAGCTGACCGGGTTTCACTTTGAAGGAACCCTTATCTGCACAATGGAAGGAGGGAAATCTTAAAAGCACTTGAGGTGCATTTGTTTCAACGAAACTCGTTTGGTTCGTCGAAAATGACTCAAGGCCTGCATGGCAACATTCTGATTCTTTGATTCTTTCCTTAGAACAAAAAAGATAAGAAATTGTTTGGCAAAGAACATGATTCTAATCCTAAAATTTTCTAAGTCTTTTCCCGCGAACATTTTTGGAGCATAAACAAGAATAAAAAAAAGTTGATTCTCTGCTGTTGTTCCGCCAGCCGCCGATAGCTGCTGGTCGTCGGAGAAAAAGGAAAATTGAAAATAAAATAATAATAGAACAATTTAATGAAAAAAATTATATTCTAGGAAAAACAAATATTTTTTAAAAAATAATAATTGTTTTTGAAAAAATTCTCTAGATTTCTATTGCATTCTTAACAAATTATAGGAAATAAATATGCGATGATTTGGTTAAGCATAGAGTATTTAATTAATATGGGTTGGATTGCCTATGGGTTTGATTAAATATAGAAGTGTTTAAATGCAAATTCGTGGCAAAAATTCAAGTGCAAATTACCTAGTAAGTTTTCTTTCTTATGGATTTTGCATGCCTTTATGCTTTATGAAATAAATAGACTAATTATGGATTATGGTATTTATTTTACTAATGATTGTTATTTAGGTTAATTTTGTAGTGACAAGATGTAATTATTAAACTTAAATGAAAAAATTGGGAAGTGAAATTTTTCCTAAGAATAGGAATTCTATGCAGTTACTAAATGCATTTCTACTTCAGGAATAAAATTTTTGTGCAGTTACTAAACGCATTCTAATTCTTTAAACTCGTCTAGGAAATAGAATAAAAAGAAATCAATTCTCATCAAAATCATTTTTTCGGATCAGAATCGTTGCCGTGTAAGCTCCTAGTCAATGAAAAACACTTTTCAGTCAATGAAAAATTCATGCACAAAATTGAAAAAGTGAATTCCTAAAAAAAATTTCAATAAAAAAATTCCTAAATTTAAAGAGGTGAACTTTCCGGAATTTCTCCTCTCGAATTATTTTTTATAATTTAATATTTTTCTTTGATATTTTATTCTATAATTTCATATATATATATATATATATATATATTTCATTTCTTACCTTTTCTTTTTTTTTTCTACATTCGCTACTCGCCGAGACCTCGAGGCTCACCAGATCTTGTTGAGCCTTAGCTCACCCATGGCCACTACCGACCGATTGCAGTGGAGGACGTCACAATGGAGGAAGAAGAAAGAAAGAAAGAATAAAATATAAAATATAGTATACAATTTAGAAATTTCAATTTTTCTTGTGCTAAGATAGAGTCATGAGATTGAAATAATTTTTCAAATGCGAACCAAACACCATAAAATATATTAGTCGCATATCACCAAACAAAGGAAAGCAACCGTTTTTTCCTAGAAAATGATTTTATTTTCATGGAATTTTACGAGAAATGGTTGTTTGTTTCACGAAAAACTCTATGCTAAGGAAAAATGCTTTATGGGAAATCATTTTCTAGGAAAGTTTTCATTTGTTTGGTGATATATGACGGAAAATGCTTTTTGATATTTGGATAACATTTGACAATGATCTCAATACCATTACTTTATCTTTTTTTTTCTTCTACATGGCTGGTTGCTAGGATCTAACGAGGCTTGAGCTCGTATAGGCCTCAGATGTGCTCGCCTTACCATGTCAACAAGGCCAGACGACCGGTCGAGCGAAAATAAAAAGGCAAAAAAAGAAAACAAGAAATAAGAATTCTCTTGGAAAGTATTAGGATATTAAAGAAAAATATCAACATCAACATCAACATCAACAATAACTTTATTCCAAACTAGTTGGGATCAGCGGTCGATAAACCCCAAAGAATCATAAAAAATAAAAACAGAATCAAGCTAGGAAAAAGAGAAAAATATGTATATATATATATATATATATATCTATCTATACACTACCCCTCCACAATATTAATCAAAATATTAAAAAAAATTAAAAAATAGAAAAGAGTAACTGTGGAATGTGTTTTCAGTTAACTTATCATTTTCGGTGAACTAAGGTGAAAGTTCGGAAAATAAATTCGCGAAAAACACTTTTACTCAAACAAACACGCTGAAACTCTCGTCACTCAAATTTGTATGGAATATCAGGGCTTATTTTCGCTGTCTTGGTTTTAATTGTCTCATGGGTTTGGAAAGTCTCTTCAAAACTTTAAATCGAACTGATGATTCAATCAAAGGATTTAACAAAAACTGAAAACCTTTTAACAGATAAAAGCACATAGTCGAAACCAAAGTACCATCGGTTTGGAATTATCAGTTTGTCTATTTTCTTTCAAGATTTCCTACGACATGGATCTCTAGGCTTGGTTCTAGAGGATGATGAAATTTGCTTCTAGTGTTCCAGGCGGCCAATTCTGGGAAAACAACATCAACATCAAACCAGACTTCTCAACCCTAATTTTCAACCTTGATGTTGCGTTGAAGAATGTCGTCATGCGTGAAAGTTATGGTTGAATGATAAAGAACCCCAAAAGCCAAAATAGGTTTCAAAGACGGAATTGTCAAAGAAAAGCATCGATCGCCTAACTATTGTCTCAAACGAAATGACACCAGCAAAGATACAACACAAGGCGTAGGTCAGAAACACTGAAATGTAGAATCCAGGATCTCATAGCCAGATGAAAGGAAGACAAATTTTTTTTTTTTTTTTAAGTAGGATGGAAAACATATGTTTACTATATGCTTCTAGAAATAAGGAACTTAGAACAAATTTGCTGATATCCTCGACTGCCACCACCAGCCATCTGTTATAGTTATAACGCCTCGATCCGATTTATGCTGGCCAAGTCTCCAAAAGGAGTACTCAAGATAATGACCATCTGAGAATATATCATAGTAATACTTTGTCAAGCAAAGATCCTTGCCCCCTTAGCAGTTAGAAATTATTATGACAACTATTAAAACTTTCCAGCGTTCCCGCTCCATCCCTACAAAACCCAGAAATTGTGCCCCCTTCTAATTTCACATTGATGGCCATGTCAACAAAAAATTCTTCGAATTTATTTATTGTGGTTGGTGATAATAAGAGAAACATCTATTCTCTAAGATGATCAGTATCAAGTGATTAGGGGATGGGAGGATTGAGAGGTGTTGGCAAAGGCTACTCTTCCAAAGAAGCTCAATAACAAGATCAACAACACTTCTTGAGATCAGCAGTCCTGCAGCTTGATCATATTGACGAAGGTCTCAAAGGGAACTGGATCGAAGGATGAGAACATAAAGAGAGTGCGGAAATTAGATTGAGGAGAGGTTGAAGATGAATGCGGAGAAGATGTGGAGGTGGTAGGTAGACATTGACTTGGATGAACTGAACATTCTTTGACTCAACAACCACTCGGGTTTTAAGAGCGTACTGAGGTCGTGATATTTAGATGTTAGGGAAATATTGACTGATGTCTAAATTAAGGAGTAGGTCCTAACGGATGAAGAAGCTTTGGGAATTACTCACTAAGCAAGCTTGTTTATTAGAGAGCATCAAGCCATCAGCTGAGGCCGTCCGCAACAAGCATGGTGGTTGCTATTGGCTCTAATTGTCATGGTTTCAGCGACGAGGGCAAAGGAGAGAATTGATTTGTGGAGACATGTCTTAAGTGAGCTGCATATGTCGAGGCCGGCTATTTCTTGCATAAACTCAGGTCCACTAGGGTTCTAAGTTCTTTCAGGAAGCACCTACCTAAAGGGATGGGATGACTTACCAATCTGCCAGTGTCAGAAATTGTCACAGATGGTCAATAATGCATAGAGATCATCCACATTACTCTTAGAAAACCATCAAAGGCGACATTTGAGGAGCTGCGGTCTCTGATGAAGCTATCTATTTTACGTGTAGATTTAAGGGCACATTGCATTTGAAATAATTGCGACATTTGCTGGACTAATAGATCGGCAATGTGTTGATATGGTTCGGTTTGACTAGTGCTGGACATCAAGCTCACAAGCACATGGGGAGGGATGTTCATGGGGCACAATACGAATGGTTCGTCGTTCACGGAGAATCATGAGTGTTGGATGATATGGCACAAATCTCAGTTCGAACACTTAGGTGGGACTAAGAGATGGTGGCTTCTCTCCCTTTTGAAATTTCGATAGATTGGACACATGAAGATTGAGCAAGGAAGTAGCGCCATCGCAACTCGATCTCCACATGCAGAACCAAAATACTTCCACAATTCTTTAGAGAGCCCGTTTCTGTCGAAAATCTGTGTTAAGTGTTTTTGCATAGTCATGCAGACATTTTAACAAACTCCCCCACAATGATGGATTTACTCTCTGCAACTTGTACGATCTCCTTGAGGAGGCGACAGAAAGCAACCAGATCTGGTGTGGTTTGTGCCATCAGACTTCTCATTCTGTTTGTCCCTGTCAAGATCTGCATCTACTGCTTGTTTGTGTTGTGTGGTGGTGGTCAAAATCTCTGATCGGAGGTTCTTATAGTTCAGCTTTCATTCACTTTGGAGAGGTTTCAAAATCAAATTAGAAACGTAAGGGAAATACCACGAAAACTATCCTGAGATTTTCCAACGAGGGGTGTCAAGGGGTCAGATTGGGTATCCGTGAGACGCAGTCTTGAATGAAAGTGTTCTCAAACCCAACCCAATAGTCGAGTCCTTGGACCGGTTCGGTTCGGGTTTTGATTTTTTGTTTCTCTCTCTGTGTCCCAGCAATCTCGCGAAGACGGAGTGCATCACCATTGTTTGTTGAAAATATCAAAGATGAGTCGCCTTATATCCGACTTCCCATGTACCGTGTACGAGAGCCCGTGAATTGCTTGCTGTACGGCGTCGTGGCTGCGTTCATCCCTCAAGTGCCTCCAACAGAACTTGTTCATGACGCGGCCATTTCCCAGGCTCTTCGTTAGTAACCTCTTCGCCGTTCCTAGATCCTTCTATTCATCTTGGGAAATTACAAGGAAATCGATAATGCGCTTCGGGAACTAGAATTTTTTTTTTTTCAATTGCATATGTTAATGTGCATGGTCTCGATTAGATTTATGCATATTGTTTCCCCTGTTGGAACCAAAAACAATATGGGTGACCTTTCGGATATAAAAAACGAGGCACGAAATGAATGAAGAAAATCTTATTATTGGAGAACAGTTGCTTTGGCTTCTTGGCAATACATAACACAACACTCAAGTACTTAGAGCAAAACCTTTAATGCTCTTCTGAAGACAACACCACTACAAAAATAAATAAAAAAATGAATTTAGCTACGAAAAAATTCGTCGCTAGTTTGCGACGAAAATAGCGACGAAAAAATCAATTTGTCGCTATTTACGACGAAATTAGTGACAAAAGAAATTAGTGGCTAATTAGCGACGAAAACAGCTATCAAATAATTTCATCGCTAATTAGCTACGAATTTAGTGATGAAAACATTTTTCGTAGCTAATTAGCTACGATATTAGTGACGAAAAATCTTTCGTCGTTAATTAGCCACGAATTTAGCGACAAAAAACCTTTCCGTGGCAAATTTACTATGAAATTTCCTACGAAAAGTTTATTTCACGGCAACTTCACTAAATTTTTCTTTTTTATTTAAATTATATTAGTAAATTTTGCGATGAAATCAACTTTTTGTAGAAAATTTTGCGACGAATTGTTGATTTCGTCACAAAATATTGACAATTAATTTATTTATTTCTGAAAATTTAGCGACAAAAAACCTTTTTGTGGCAATTTTGCCACGAACTTTGCGACGAAAAGGTGATTTCGTCGCAACTTCACTAAATTTTTCTTTTTTATTTAAATTACATTAGCGAATTTTACGACAACATCAACGTTTTGTAGCAAATTTTGCGACGAATTGCTGATTTCGTCGCAAAATATTGACAATTAATTTATTTTTTCGGAAAATTTAGAGACGAAATCCATTTTTCGTCGCTAAATTCGCTAAATACTTTTTATTATTTGAAATTTAGTGACGAAAATGGTTTCGTCGCTAAATTTTTCATATTTATTTCAATTATATTGCCGAATTTTGCGACAAAATCCGATTTTCGTCGCAAATTTAGCGACAAATTCATCATTTCATCACAGAATATTGACAATTAATTTATTTTTTCAGAAGATTTCGCAGAGAAACACTATTTTTGTCACTAAATTACCGTAATAATTAAAAAATTATTAAAATTAGTGACGAATCATCATTTTCGTCGCTAATTTGAAAGAAAAAATTACTCGCCATTTTTTATTAATTTATATCTGAAATTAGTGATGAAATCTTTATTTCGTCGCCAATTATTTTTTTATTTTTATTTTTATTTAATATATATCAGCAATTTCCGACGAAATATGAAATTCGTCGCAAATTTATTTAATTTTTCTGGAAATTAGAGATGAAATCATTTTTTCGTGGCTAAATATAATTTTTAATTTTTCTTTTTATTTAATTTATATAGGCAATTTGCAACGAAAGTTTAAATTCATCACAAATTTCGCGATGAATTGAACCTTTCGTCGCAAATTTATTTAATTTTTTCTGGAAATTAGTGACGAAATCAGTTGTTCGTCACAAATTATTTTTTATTTTTTATTTTTATTAAATTTATATCAGCAATTTGCGACGGAAGGTGTAATTCGTCACAAATTTTGCGACAAATTTAACCTTTCGTCTCAAATTTATTTAATTTTTCTGGAAATTAGCGAAAAAATCATTTAATGTGTGCATATATTAATTGAAATCTAAATAGTGTCACTAATTCTACTATTTGCCATGTTGGTTGTCGCTTGGGTAAAGTGCTTGGTGGCCACGGGTTCCATTCCCAACTTGTCCATCTTTTACGTTTTTATTTTGCTTTTTTTTCCCAAAAAATCTATATACTCAAATTGATTGAAAAATGGCCTTTTTAGGGCACTTTGCTTTATTTTTTGAATATTAAAAATTTATAGCCGCATATCTTATTTTAAATGTATATCTTTTATACACTTTTGATATGTCTTACCAATCTTATTTTATGTTATAATAATCAAGAGATATATAAAAAGCTTTCGATTATAGTAAATTGGCCTACTTTTAGATTACAAATGATATCATAATTTAAATTACAAATGATATAATAATTTTGTGATTTAGATTACGTGTTTTGTTCTTAAGATCATCGTAATTTACTCATTTACAATGTTCGAAAATTACAACGATGATTATTATTTTTTAGACTTTTTCATTGTTTGTGTGTAATCATTATTAAGGCGACGTATGATATTGTTGTTGTCATTGTTATTGTTTTTGTTATTATTATTATCATTATTATTGTTGTTGGTGTCACGAAATTAACAATGACATTTGTCATATTTTTATAATAGGACGTTGCTAATTTCGTCACTAATTATTGACAAAATCATGATTTCGTCGCTAATTCGATAGAAATAAAAAGGAAAAAGGAAAAAATTTAGTGACAAATTAGCATTTTCGTTGCTAATTTGATAGAAATAAAAATAAAAAGAAACATAAAAGTACCAATTCAATCCCCGCCAACTGTTTAACCACAAGTCATTTCCATAAGCGCTCCTTTTATATCAAATTAATTTGATAGAATAATCATAAAAAATGATAATTCTTCATGTATACATAAAAGTAGCTATTTACTACACAATGTGTCAGAATTATCTATTTTTCGAGAAATGAGGTATTGTCATATCGTATCGTGTGTCGATGTCGGAGTTACTTAGTCATTAGCACGGTTATTGCAAGAGGCTCGTTAGGATGACAAGCATTGCTCATGATGGCACAAGTCAAGGATATCTTGCAAGAACAAATGATATCCTACGTAATTTAGATTCTGTGTTTAGAGTTTACTCATTTAAAATGCTCGAAAATTGCACGCTGGAAACGTTGTATATTTTCTTGGCTTGGTTAGTTTACAAAGATCCAATTTTCCTTTTTAGGCTTTTGTTAGAAGACATTGAGTTGTTACTAATTCAGTCCTATCCGACCAAATTTTATTGGAAATCGCTGACATGGGCACTGATCGTTATCGAATGTCCTATAAGAATATAAAATTCCATGATCATGAGTTCCACTGACATACCGTAAAATTCTTTTTGCTGCTTGCAAGTGTGATTGGTATAGTCTTTCCATGAACCTAATAATAATACCCATCCCATATGTAATATATGGCCTTGTACAAACCAAATATCTCAGGCTACCAACAATGCTTTTGAAATAAGTGGGATTTACCAGCTTACCGGTTTCTTCTTTCTTCAACTCTAACCATTATACTACGGGAGTTTGAATTGGTTTGAGCGATTCTATTTTAAATCGCTTCAAAATATCATTGACATATTTCTGCTGTGAAATAAATATGTCATCATGTGTCTGCTTCACTTCAAGACCAAGAAAATAAAACATTGGTCCCAAATCAGTTATCTCGAATTGGTTAGTCATAGCCTCCCTGAACTTAGCAAACATATTTTCACAGCTCCTTGTAAATATCAAGTCATCAACTAGAAGCATACAATTAAGATGTCATCGTTATTATTTGACTTGATATACAGTGTATGCTCATACAGGCACTTTTGAAAATCATGTTCCAGCGGTGTGTCGATACGTGAGCTGCAAGTGCTAAGACCATCCTGATGGTATCCATTTGGGCCATTGGTGCAAATACTTCAAACTAACAAATACCTGTCTTTTGCTTGTAACCCTTTACAACTGGTCTAACCTTGTAACGGTCCACCTGACCGTCAGGTTTGTACTTCGTTTTGTATACCCACTTGACACCAATAGGATTCTTACTGGGTGGTAAAGAAGTTAGTACCCATGTGTCATTTTTTTCAATGGAGTGAATTTCTTCATCCATTGCTTGGATCCATTTTTCATCTGCAGCTGCTTCATCATAGGTTATAGGATTACATTCAGCAAATAAACAAAACTGTACCAATGTTTCATCAGTGATGTCGCTATTGCTATCACTGTCACTGTTTCTTGTGATCACATAATCCTTGAATTTTGCTAGCGTCTCCTTTAGTCGTTGTGAATAATGTAGTTGTAGTTTTGAACCTGCTATTGGTGAATATGTACCATCAGTCGAAGTTGATCAAGAAGATGAATAGTTCATTGAAGATGATGGAGGTGTTTTTGTCTCACTCGCCAGTGGATCATCTTTGATGGTGATGTTTTTCTGGTCACTTTTCTGATTCCAGACCCAAGCTTCATCTTCTTAAACCTGGACATCTCTGCTGATAATGACCTTCTCAATGACTGGGTTATACAACTTATAACCATTAGTTGTTTCACTGTAACCGATGAAGATGCACTTTTCACTTTTTTCATCCAGTTTCTTTCTTCGTTCATCCGGTATGAGGATATGCACGCACCCAAATACTCATAAAATTGAAACATCTGGCTTATTGCCGCTCCAAGCCTCTTCTGGGGTTCTTCCAAGCACACTCCTTGTTGAACTTTTGTTTAGTAAAAATACAGTACAGACAACAGCTTCTGCCGTGAACTTCTTAGGCAAATTTTAGCTTTTAGCATACTTCTTGCCATTTCAAAAATTGTCATGTTCTTTCTTTCTAATAAACCATTTTGCTAAGAAGTATATATGGCAGTCAACTGATGTTTCACACCATGAATTTTACAATATTTATGAAATTCATTTGAGGTAAATTCTCCTCTTCTATCCGATCTCAACGTCTTCAAATTAAAGCCACTTTGTATTTTTTTTTACATTGACTTTAAATTATTTGAACTTGACAAAAGCTCCAGATTTTTCTCTCAAGAAATATACCCAAGTTTTTCTGATAAAATTGTCGACAAAAATTAGCACGTACCTTTTTTGTCTGAACGATTTCACCTCAACGGGCCACATATGTCGGTATGTACCAACTCCAAAGGCTGACTTGCTCTTCTGGCTTTCCAAACTTGAAAAGAGTCTCGATGTTGTTTTCCAACGAGACATCCTTCGCAAGGACGGCCTGGATCGTCAATCAATGGCATACAATTGCCTTCTTTTTCAGGACCAATAGCTTTATTTCACAAAAATTTAGATGCCCGAATCGAAGATGCCACAACTAGCTGCTGTCTTTCGTCATCGCTTGAAAACTCAAGAGATTCTTCGTCTGAAGAGTCAAGAGAAACATCCGATTCTTCGTCATCTGTACCATCATGATCAACTTATTGTTGACATCTCTGATGATGCAAATCCCATTTTCAATGTGAATTTTGTGGCCCTTTTCGGAAGTTACCTAATGCTTAGCAAATTTCAAAAAAGTCCTAGTACAAAGTAAACATCTGTAATAGCAACATTAGAACCATATTTTGATTTGACATTAATGTTATCTTTGACCATCACGGGAATTTTTTATTTATTCCTGAAGTTGGCTTCACCATGACTCGTCTCGTCCAACTGTGAAAATGACTCATTTCGGCCGGTCATGTGATTGCTGCACCTAGTATCTAGGTACCATGTGTGGGTATCCATGATACTCAAGTCATCCTTCACACATGTTAATACCATGTATTATTCAGCATCGATGGTATGTACATGCTTCACCTGTTCGCAAGTCATCTTTGCATTACACTCGGATTTGTAAAGTTTGAACTTATTGCACTTAAAATACTTGACTTTTGATTTGTCATGTGTTTAAATTTTCTGGTGAAATTCGTAATTTCATCTCTACCTTAGGCTCCTCCTCGACCTCGATTTCCTTGATAGCCTCCTCTGCTTGGTTGAACGACCCGACTTTGCAATGTTTGCTCGGGATTTGAACCAACAGACCTCTAATTCATTCTTTGCTCATGGGAGCATAATGAACCCATCAACCGCTCCAATGTTAGGGATGACACATCTTGCCCTTCCTCGATTGCGACAACAACATAGTTAAATCTTTCGGTCAAAGACGTTAAGATTTTTTCTATGACACGAATATCTTAAAGTTCTTCACTATTAACCCCCAATTAGTTAACGATAGCCTGTACACGATCAAAATATGATGACGTTGATTCTGGGTCATTCATGTGTAAAGACTCAAAATCACCTCGAAGGGTCTGAAGCCGCACTTGTCGGACACAATCATCGCCTTTGTAGGATTTTTGCAAGATATCCCAGGTGGTCTTTGTGGTCTCCACACTCGATATTTTTTCAAATATCGTTTCCTCCATGGCTTGAAAGATTGCATATGATGCTTTCTTATCTTTCTTTCGGGACTTCGCCAAAGATTGTTTCTCCTCCTTTCTTAAAGCCTTTAATGCTTCGGCATCGGCCACTTCATTTTGGCCATTTTCGACGAGATTCCACAAATTTTGCGATTTCAAAAGAACGTTCATCTGGACAGACCAGTTGTTGAAATTCTTTCCGTTCAGCTTTGGATAGTGCATTTGAATGGAACTAGTGGATGCCATTTCTAGCTTTGATACAAATGTTGGAACCAAAAATAATATGGGTGACCTTTTGGATATAAAAATGAGGCACGAAATGGATGGAGAAAATCTTATTATTGGAGAACACATGCTTTAACTTCTTGGCAATACATAAAACAACACTTAAGTTGTCACGCCCCACGCCTCGTGGCATGAGCACGCAACTCCCTACAAGCACAAATTCTCTCTCGAGGCCTCAAGATACCCATACATGTCGAGAGATAAGTCATATAGAAAGCACGCGGAAGCGACAATATAAAAACTCCTCCGTACAAAAGTAAAATGGGACTTGGGTAACGAGAATACTAATGATACATAAGATCCAAATTTTCATACAAGAGCATAGTAACCAGATTCGTTGGTCAGTAGGGGTGACAGGGTGAGTACAAGAGAGGTCCATCATTATCACCAAAAAGGAACGGCATCAAGATCACCATCTAATATCAAACTAGTAAACCGGAAGCTCTTAAGTCGAGCTGCTAGAGTCATCAGTCTCCTCGGCCTCCTCAGTAGGCTCACACTCCGAGAAAGTCTCAGAGCAAATCTTCACCGTATCCTAAGCATCTCGTCCACGGACAGCTCCATCAAGTCATCCTCGTTAGCCTCGACCACTATGATTGTGACATTCTGATTTCCCAGTCATTTTCAGACTCATTAATGAGAAGTGTATCTAGCGATGTGTTTCAATCATACATCGCTCGAATCTGATCAATTTGAGTAGACTGACCAAAAAGGAAAGGCTAACGCGAGAGGAGGTACGTGGACTTAGGGAATTCAAATAGAAAATGGCGCTTTGACTATAAGAATTGTCGAGGGGACATTTAGAACCACAAAAGGCCGATTTAAGAACGATTAAGGAATGCCTTGCTAGAGTTATACGATTGGGGCGCAGGTGATGCCGCTTAACCAACGTATAATTTGTAAATTTTTCCTAAATCGGACAGTGACGATCGAGACCATAGGGACCAGTGATAGACCCTCACAATTACATGACAACCAAAGTCGCCACGAATTAACGAGCCCTAAATGTGATATGAATCACAGGGTCGATACGAGTAAAGTCTGCAAAAGCCGCTCGTCGGTTCGGGATAGGCTGGAATCACGTCTGATGGAGAAAACAATCAGAAACGAGTCTTGAAAATTGAAAATGGAGAATCAAGAATTCCAACGTCATGTTTGGATTGGTCGTCGCCATGTCGAAAATTATTGGATTGAGAAAAACGGCGTTCAGGACGTCGGCGGTGAAATTACCATTTTGCCCCTCAAAGCTTTAGCCTTGCTTATGCAAATGAAGAAGGGAATTTTGATCTTTCAACCACCCCAAGGCTGTCGAAAAATTGGAAAGAGCATGGCCATTGGATCACCCTTGATTGAAACTTAGGACAAGTGTCAATGGATGAGCTAAAGAATGGTCTTGTCCACTATTACCCATCCACTATTCAACTCCTTTGACTTGAGGATTGAATATAGCCTCTTCTCTCTCTCTCACCCCCCATTTGGTCGGCCATAACCCCCACCATCACCGAAACTCTCTTCTTCTTCTTCCTCTTTCAGCCGCTCGCCCGACCGCTCCTACCCTTGCCGTTCGCTCGCTTTGACGACCCCCTCCGTCCACCTCTTGGACTCCGACAGAATACACCCACCTAGCTTAGCCTCTTGCCGACTTCCTCGAAGTGGAAGCGCGTCGATTGAGCCACCGTGGAGCTCCGGCCAACCATTCTTCCGGAAGCCGACAAAAATCGGCACAATCTGAGGTAGGTAGAGTTTATGATCCTTTAGGAACTCGAAATGTTGGAGTCTTGCGATCAAATTTTGTGAAGATCTAGGGGACTCATTTGGTGATCTGTGGTAAAAATTTGATCTTAATTTGATGGAGTTTTAACCCCAAATGGATCTTGTGAATGTTGGACAAAAACTGCCGGTTTGCAGTCTTGAAGGAACCGGCGACTTTAGGAGGGATTCTGGCGATGAAACGGCCTCAAATCTTCGGTGAGACTCTAAGACCCATAGATATACATGTTAGCAAGTAGGTTAGTGATTAAATGATGGATTTGGAGTAGATTAAGGGCTGGATATGCTCGATTTACACATAACCGAAAATAGACGGTTCGGTTCTGTGCAAAATCGATTCTGTGGGGGCTGATAATTGTTGATTTTGAGTCTCAAATTGGTGATTGAGACATGCTAGGATAGTGAGGATTGTGTTATGGAGGTTTGTGGTTCGAGGATCGATGAATTGGACAAGGAAAATTGACAATTGGTTGGAAATTCCTAGGTTGTGTGGTGAGTTTGGCCTTGGACCATTGAAACCGAATTGTTGGGGGCTCAAGGAGAGGATTTTGTGACATCAAACTTGAGGTAAGAGAATTCCTAACCTTATGATAGGAAGATTGGACTCGATTGGGTGAGTCGGGTAGAATTGAGATTGTTTCTTGAGAAGCTTAGCGTGATTGGTCCTTATGTATGCTAAGAGAGTATAGGTGATCCTAATGATTGCTTATGTTTGTCTCTTGAGTAATTGGTCACTTTGATTGTGTATTGAATTGTTTTGCATGTCATGGATGCATTGTTTATGCATGAGTTGCACTTGGCCTCGTGTACATAATTTGTGATTGTGGCATGGCGGGGACAAGGCGAGACCCTGAGGCGTATGAGATGCGGGGCGATATGGTTGATATCCTGAGATGCTGAGGCGTGGGGTTGGAGTTGTGTGGCGCCCTAATGCGTACGGGACGCGGGGTTAAGATGGCCATGGTCCTGATGCGTTTACGAGGGAGGGAGATATGAGATGTCGACACTAGCCTGAAGTATCATTGAAACCTGATGCGTTTACACGGGTTGTCAATGAAAGTTTGATACGTTTACGCGGACCAAGCTTGATGCGTTCTAAACGCGGACATGAGAATGAAGCAGGAAGGAAAAATGTGGTTTTGGTGATGTGGCAAGGCGAGTTGTGCATAATCATCTGAATGTGTTATGATGCCATAACTGTATGCCTTCCATCCGTGTGTTGTTATTTATTTTTGCATTGCCTCGTATGTCTATGAGTTTGAATTATTGGGGTATGTGACTGCCTGAGTGGACGGTCGGCCTAACCTAGGGTTAGGGCTCTTTTACTGAGATGTGAATCTCACCCCGTTAGGGACCCTTGTTTTTATAGATCCTAAGTCTTGACGATGTGGCCTATACGTTTTGGAGACCCCAAGGAGATGTCCACCTATTTTGATGAGTTCCCTGACGGGCAGGGAACCATTTATGTCAAGAAGTGTACCTTAGTTTGGGTAGACGATGGTAGTACTAGTTGGAAGCCTCACAGGTATGAGGCTTGGTTCAGGAAGTTCGGGGATGTGTCTACTGGGTCGCTAAAGCCCAACGAGGTGCGCCAGGGAGTTGTCCCTAGTTGGTGTCACCCCACCCGAGATTTAGACCAGGCTGAAGGGTCTATTGTCGGTTCGAGAAATGGACCGGAGAGGACCCTGACCATAGAGAACATGGAGAAGGAGGTCATTGTGGTCGAGACGATTGAGGAGGATCTTATGGAGTCATCTGTTGAGGAGACCGCTGAGGATACTATAGAGGTTCGCTCTAAGACCTTTTCGGAGGACGCAAAGGAGACCGAGGACTCCAGCAGCTCATCTTAGGAGCTCCCAGTTTGTCAGTTTGATCTTCTGATGGAGACCCTGATCTTGTGAAATGTTGGATGTTTATTGATGGACCCTTTGGTGTACTTATCCCGTCGCCCCTTGTGTTAGCGGATTTGGTAGCTTCGTATCAGTATAATCAGTTGGATATTTGTATGATAGTATTTGTGCTATCCAGGTCCCACTTCATATTTTGTACGAAGGAGTTGTTTCATTATCGCTTCCGCATGCTTGGTATATATATCATGTCTCTCGACTTAATTGTGGATCATGGGACCGTGAGAGATATTTGGTTTGCTTGTAGGGAGTCGCGTGCTCGTGCCCGGGGCACGGGGCGTGACAATGATCTCCTCAATGTCATCCAGGGTCGGGGTCCTCTAAGGACCATTCCTCGAGCCGGCGACTGATCCTTCAGCCTCTACCGAATCCCGGGTGGGATGGCACCAACTAGGGATCACTCCATGAGGCACCTCAGTGGGCTTTAGTGGCCCCATGGAAACATTTCCTACCTTTCTAAACTAGGCCTCACATCTATGAAGCTTCCAGCTACTACCACCCTCGTCTACCCAAACGATTTTACACTTTCTAACATAGATAGTCCCCTGCCCGTCAAGGAACTCCTCAAAATGAACTGACATCTCCTTCGGGTCACCGAACCTGACTGGCCACATCCTCAAGACCTAAGATCTGTAAAGAAGGGGTCCCACAATGGGGTGAGATATACATCTCAGTAAGGTGGATCCTAACCCTAGGTTAGGCTGATAGTCCATTCAGGCAAATGCAAACACAAATAATTTATATAAAATCGCATGAGGCATTCCACTATTACGAAATAACACATGGATGTCAAGTATGCAATTAAGGCGTCTTATCACATCATTAGTACTCAAGCACACATTTCAAACAAGATTGCACCTTCAACCCTTTTCTAGCCTCCTCACTTTCATGCCCGCGTTTAAAACGCCTCAGGCTCGGTCTACGTAAACTCATCAGACCATCTCATTGACAAACCCGCGTAAACGCATCAGGTTTTCTATGTTACACCAGGCTTGTGTCGACACACCTCAACTCCGTCCCGCGTTTCAACGCATCAGGACTATGGCCTTCTCAACCTCGCGTCTCATACGCCTCAGGGTGCTATTTATTTCAAACCATGCGCCTCAGCGCCTCAGGGCATTCGTCCACACAACCCCGCGTCTCATACGCATTAGGGTATCACAACATCTCAGACATGCCATAAGTTAATTTTATTTTATAGCACACGTTCGATTGCAACTCATGTGACAAACGACACATTCATGGCATGCGAGACAATTAAATTGACACACAAATGCAACAACCAATTCATGACACAAGCATTATCATTCCATCATGTCCTCAATAGCTTTCTAGGACATACATTGGACAACCATATTATAAACCTCCAAGAGTCGATCAATTCACATACAACTCGCCTAATCGAGTCCAATCCTCTTATCAAAGGTTTAGAATTTCCTTACCTTAAGCTTGATGCAATACAATCCTTCTCCCAAACATCTCAAAGAGTCGGTCTAAATAGTCCAAGGAAAACTCAACCGCGCAACCTAATGAAATTCATCCAATCGTCAATTTTTTTTACTCAATTTGCCAATCCATGGGACATAAACCTTATTCACATGTTTATCAACATCTTTATCAACATCTTAGCATGTCTCAATGATGAATTTAAGACTCAATTCTAACACTACTGGTCCCTAACAGAATTGGTATGCACAGAACCGAACCGGGCATTTTCTATTTTTTGTATACCCCAACTAACCAGCCCTTAAACTATCTAAATCCTCAATTTATTCACTAATATACTTGCTAACATGTTGTTCTAAGGGTTGGGGAACCTCACCGAAAATTGGGAGCCAAGGCGACGCCGGAAAGTCCTTGAAGGGCGCCGGTCTTCCCAAGTCTTCAACCTGTCAGTTCTGGCCCTTCAACACAAGACTCATTTGGGGTCAAAACTCCATCAAATTCGCCCAAACTTTTACCACAGCTCGAACTATGTGTCCCCTAGATGTCCAGAAAATATCGTTGAAAAACTCTAAGATTTCAGGATCCTATGAGGCCTAAAACGTGGCTTACCTCTGGTTGCGACGATTTCTGTCGACTTTCGGAAGATTGGCTGGCCAGAGCTCCTCACTGAGCCAAATGGCTTGCTTCCACTTCGAGAATGCTGGCAAGAGTATGAGAAAGCAGTGGATGGTCGGCTCGACGGTTGGAAGTCGCCGGAAGTGGCGATCGACGGAGGCGAACAGCGGCGGTAGAACCGGTCGGGCGTTAAGCGGTCGGCAAGAAGGAAGGGAAGTAGAAGAAATTTGTAGAGGAGGAATGGGGGGTTTCGACCAAGTGAGTGAGAGAGAGAGAGGTTTATTCTATTTTCAAGAGTCAACTTGAGTTGAATGGTAGATTAAAAGTGAATACATCAACTTAAAGCTTAATCTCTTGACACTTGCCCATTGTGTCAATCAAAGTTCATCCAATGGCTCTCATCTCTTCGAGTTTTCGGCAGCTATGGGGGGTGGTTAAAGACCAAAATGCTCTCATCCAATTATATAGTTAAGCTTAGGGCTTGAGGGACAAAATGGTAATTTTACCCCCAACGTCCGGAACGTCGTTTTTCTAACTCCAATTTTCTTCGATAGGGCGACGACCAATCCAATTGTAATGTTGGAATTCTTGATTCTCCATTTTTGAATTTCAAGACTTGTTTCTGAATTATTTCTCTATCCAATGCGATACCAGCCTATCCCAAACTAATGGATGGCTTTTGCTGACATTATGCGTATCAACCCTGTGATTCATATCACAATTAGGGCTCGCCAATTCATGGCGACTTTGATTGTCATATAATTGTGAGGGTCTATCACTAGTTTGATGGCCTCGATTGTCATTGTTCGATTTAGGAATTTTCTTTTTGCAAATTATATATTGGTTTAAGCGGCATCACCTGCGCCCTAATCATATAACGCTAGCAATGCATTCCCTAATCGTTCTTAGATCGGCCTTTTATGGTTCTAGATACCCCCTCGACAATTCTTATGATCAAAGTATCCTTTCCTATTCGAGTTTCCTAGGTCCACATTCCTTGTCCCGCGTTAGCCTTTCCCTTTTTATCAATCGACTCGAAATTAATCAGATCCGAGCGAGATATGACTGAAATACATCGTTAGATACTTTCTCATTAATGAGTCTTGAAATGATAGGAAAAATCAGAATGTCGCAACACTCCCCTCTTACAAAAATTTCGTCCTCGAAATTTACACTAACTTGTTATTCAAACAAATGGGGGTATTGGCGCCTCATCGTTTCCTCATTCTCCCACGTAGCGCCTTCGGTTCCATGGTGCTTCCATACAACTTTCACCAATGGAATCGTTTTATTCCTTAGAGTTTGCTCCTTTTGATCTTCGATCCTAACTGGCTTCTCCACGTAGGATACTCTGTCATCCACTTCTATAACTTCGTAGTCCAGCACATGCATCGGGTCCGGCTCATACTTCCGTAGCATGGACACATGGAAGACGTTGTGCACTTGAGATAGATTGGGCAATAAGGCAAGCCTGTAGGCCAAGGTCTCAATCCACTCCAAAATTTCAAATGGACCTACGTACCTTGGGCTCAGTTTTCCTTTCTTTCCAAAAATCGATAACCCCTTCATCGGCGACACCTTGAGAAAAACATGGTCGCTCACTTGAAATTCCAAAGGCTTACGCCGTTTGTCCACATAACTTTTCTAACGACTCTGTGTCGTCTTCAGTCTATCCCGAATTACCTTCATCGCTTTTATCGATTGCTCTATCAACTCTAGGCCTGTGATACTCCTTTCTCCAACCTCATCCCAGCAAATCGGGGTTTTACAAGCGCTTCCATAAAGCGCTTCAAACGGTGCCATCCAAATGCTCTGCTGATAGCTGTTTTTTTTATATGCAAACTCTATTAAATGTAGCTAATCTTCTCATCCACCTTTGAAGTCTATTACACACGTTCGCAACATATCCTCGAGCGTCTGAATTGTCCTCTCTGATTGTCCGTCCGTTTGTGGATGGTATGCCGTGCTAAATTGCAGTTGAGTTCCCATGGCGTCTTGAAGACTTTTCCAGAAATTCGTCGTGAACTTGGGATCTCTATCTGAGGTAATTGTCATGGGTACTCTATGCAGTCTCACTATCTGTCTTATGTACAGTTCGGCGTATCTATCCATTGCGAAATCCTTTCGCACTAGGATGAAGTGTGCGGACTTAGTCAATCTGTCCACGACTACCCATATAGAATCGTGACTTCTCTGGCTCCTTGGGAGTCCCATCACAAAATCTATCGTTATGTGCTCCCATTTCCATTCCTAAATTTCTAGTGGCTGTAATAATCCACCAGGCTTGCAGTGCTGTGCCTTCACCTGCTGGCATATCAAGCACTTTGCCACATATTTCGCCACATCCACTTTCATCCCGTTCCACCAGTAGTATTGACGCAGGTTCTGATACATCTTCGTACTTCCTGGGCGGATACTATAATTGCTCCTATGAGCCTTTGATAAAATCCTTTATCTATGCTCTTCGTCCTTTGACACTCATAAACGCCCTCGAAACTTCAAGATCCTATCCTCTGACACCTGAAACTCTGGTTTCCTCTTTGTCGCATCCATCTCCAAGATTTTTTGAATTTTTGGGTCCATAGACTGCAAAGTCTTTAACCCTTCCTGGACCTCAGGTTTTACTCTCAATGCAGCCATTAAACTGGACAGTTGGCAGACTTCTAGTTTAAACTCAGAATCTCTCAAATCCTTGATCATCAACCATCCTTTTACTAACAGATAGGCGATGCTCGATTTCCGGCTAAATGCATCTGCGACTCTATTTGCCTTCCCAGTGTGATACAATATATCATAGTCATAATTCTTAAGCAGCTCCATCCACCGATGCTGCTTCATATTCAGTTCCTTCTGGGAAAACAGATACTTCAGGCTTTGGTGATTGGTGTAAATCTGTAACTTTTCGCCACAGAAATAATGTCTCCAGATTTTCAAAGCAAAGATGATTGTTGCCAATTCCAAGTCATGAGTCGGGTAGGTCATCTCGTGTGGTCTCAGCTGTCGGGATGTGTAGGCCACTACTCTTCCATGCTGCATCAACACACAGCTTAGTCCCTTTGGCGAAGCATCACTATATATCTCATAGCCTCCCGGTTTTGATGGAATCGTCAATACGGGTGCGGTTGTCAACCAATGCTTGAGCTCTTGGAAACTCCTTTAGCATTTATACGTCCATTCGAACCTCGTTTCTTTCTTTGTCAACCTCGTCAATGGAATGGCTATGGATGAAAACTTCTCCACAAAACATCTGTAATGTCCTACCAATGCCAAGAAACTTTGGACTTTCGTGACCGTAGTAGGCCTAAGCTAATTCGTTACAGCTTCGATCTTCGCAGGATCCACCGTAATCCCTTCTCCAGATACCACATGACCAAGAAATGTCACATTGTTCAGCCAGAACTCGCATTTACTAAGCTTAGCGTAGAGCGAGTGCTCCCTTAGGGTCTGCAAAACAATCCTCAGGTGTTCTTCGTGTTCCTTGTTGTTCCTTGAGTAAATTAGGATATTGTCGATGAAGACTATGATGAATCTATCTAAGAATTCTTTAAACACCCAATGCATCAAATCCATAAATCCAGCTGGAGCATTGTTCAATCCAAAATGCATCACTGTGAATTCATAATGACCATACCTTGTCCTAAAAGCAGTCTTAGCTATGTCTTCTTTCTTAATTCTCAATTGGTGATATTCGGTTCTTAGATCAATCTTAGAGAATACCGCAGCTTATTGCAACTGATCAAATAGGTCATCAATTCTCGGTAGTGGATACTTATTCTTCACCGTCACCTGGTTCAGCTGTTTATAGTCGATGCATAGACGCAAGGACCCATCCTTTTTCCTTAAAAACAACACCGGTGCTCCCCATGGTGAAGCACTCGATCGGATAAATCCTTTATCTAGTAATCCTTGCATCTGCACCTTTAACTCCTTCGGTTCTGATAGGGACATCCTATAGGGTGCCTTTGAGATCGGCCTCGTTCCGGGAGCTACGTTAGGAAACTCACGCACTACCGGAATACTCTCTAGGAAACCCCGACAACTCTTAGGGAAATACGTTAGGAAACTCACGCACTACCGGAATACTCTCTAGTTTAGGCTCCTCGGCAATCGTATCCATAACTGCGATTAAGTACGCCCGACATCCTTCAGTCATCAACTTCGTTACTTCAAGAGACGAAACTAAAGGAATCGAGGTCCCCCCTCAACTTCCCACAAATTCGAAACTATGGCGGCTTTTTAGGTAGAAACGAATTATCTTACTACCACAATCCACTACTGCCCTCTGTTTACCCAACCAGTCCATTCCTATGATCATATTGAAGTCATATATGGGCAACACAGCTAGATCAATGCTCTCCTTACTACCACCAATTACGATCCTATAGTCAGCACAGCCCAATGAAACCAACACATTATCCTTTAATGGGGTGGCGACATGCAGATTCACACTCAACGGTTTTAACTTCATACCAACCAAATCGACAAACCAAGCAGATACAAATGAGTGCGTTGCGCCAGGATCAAACAAAGCATATGCAGTTTGGTCACGTAAATAAACCATACCTGTGACCATGCTTGGCGTTTCTTCTGCCTTCCTGCGGGCTACTGCATAAACTCTTCCCTGAAATGGAGGTCGATTCTGATTAGCTTAGGGAGTGGCAGCCGACAGTCCAACCTGTGGTCGCTGCCCTTGAGGTCGATTTGTTGGAGCTTGGTTCAGGCAAGTCCTCATTTGGTGGCCTATCTGACCACACTTGAAGCACACTCTCGTTCTTACAGAAGGCATGGTCCATTACCATGTCTTCTGCCAAAGAGGCGACAGCTCTAGTTCATGGGATTCGGCGGCTTCACAATGTTCTTCCGTACGGGAGGGACGAAGCGCCTATTACCAGTCATTGGCCTCTTACCAATCTAGCGATTGTACCTGAATGAATTAAATCACGATCTATATGTGGCATTTCTCTCCTTCAAGTCCCTCTCAATCATTTGCCCTCGTTCATAGATTTCCTTGTAGGTCCTCAGATTCAGGGCTATCATTTGGCTGCGAAGTTCAGGTCTCAGTCCGTTCCGAAATCTCCAAGCCTTTTTCGGGAGATCTTCTACTGGTCGGGGTGCGTATCTTGATAGTCTGGATAACTCGGCCTCATACTGATCCACTGTTAGCTGATTCTGATGCAGCTGTAAGAATTCCACCTATTTCCTTTCCTTGGCTGTCTCCGAAAAGTACTTGTCATTGAACACCGTAGTGAAGGCATTCCAGGTCACAGTCGTTCCTTCTGAAAAGGCTCCATTCTTGGTAGCAGCCCACCAGTCGTTCGCGGTACCTTCCAGTTGGTACACTGCAAGTAGTACTTTTTTCTCATTTGTGCACCTCAAAACTCCAAAGGCCTTTCTAGCTTCTCGATCTATCTTGTTGTTAGTTCGAGATCTCCAGTCCCATCGAACTGGGTCGGCTTCAGCTTGATGAATTGCTCGACTAGTTGGCCCATCTATCTGGACACAACGATTTCTTCCTAGGCATTCATTGCCTCATTACCCTGGTCATGGTCGCCATTATTTTCATTACCTCCATTGTTGCCGTTGTTGGCGTTGACGGCAGCTATTGCGGCTCCTATTGCTTGGGCGATGGCGGCATCCCAATCCTGGGTCTGCCAGTCGATGAGGTTGCAAATTCTCTCGAGCGCCCTCAGTACTTCATCCATTCTTGGGTCTTTTGCCATAGGCGGCCTCGAGCTAGAGGCTCCGCCCCTAGGTCTTCTAGGTCTCCTAGACGGATTAATCATCCTTGTGTGCTTTTACTGAGCCTGGACCACCTCAATTTCATCAAGGAGCTAGTAACACATTCATCCAACCAAGTTCAGAGTTACCAAACTATGCCTCACTAAAATAGTCATATTACAATGACCTTTCACACAACCATTCCAAAAGCACTTCATTAAACAGTTCATGGCTATTGCCCAATTCCATTCACTCCAACGGTTCACCAAAATTTACCCATGCTCATCTATTCAACAGACCAGAATCTAAGAATGACTTTCAGCGCTAAGCATGGAACTTAATCCTCGTAAACCATCATAATCTTGTCAAGACCAACTGTCAATCACATGAGCCAAATCATAAGCCATGCATCTCGTGCCCTATTCTAGTAAGTCTCCTAAGGTATCGCTACCCGTCCTTGTCCCAACTTAATCTTCCTTATTACTCCAATCCCTAATTAGTATTAGATCGAGCTGACCAGGCTATGATACCAAGAAAACGGGGATGTCACGCCCCGCGCCCCGTGGCACGAGCACGCAACTCCCTGCAAGCACAAATTCTCTCTCGAGGCCCCAGGATACCCATACATGTCGAGAGATAAGTCATATAGAAAGTATGCGAACAATATAAAAACTCCTCCGTACAAAAGTAAAATAGGACTTGAGTAACGAGAATACTAATGATACATAAGATCCAAATGTTCATACAAGAGCATAGTAAACCAGATTCGCTAGTCAGTAGGGGTGACAATGTGAGTACAAGAGAGGTCTATCATCATCACCAAAAAGGAATGGCATCAGGGTCACCATCTAATATCAAACTAGTAAATCGGAAGCTCCTAAGTCGAACTACTAGAGTCATCAGTCTCCTCGGCCTCTTCAGTAGGTTCATACTCTAAGAAAGTCTCAGAGCAAATCTCCACCGTATTTTCGAGCGTCTCGTCCGCGGACGGCTCCACTAGGTCATTCTCGGTAGCCTCGACCACTATGATCTCCTCAGTGTCCTTCAAGGTCGGGGTTCTCTCAGGACCATTCCTCGAGCCGGCGACTGACCTCTCAGCCTCTACTGAATCCAAGGTGGGATGGCACCAGCTAGGGATCACTCCATGAGGCACCTCAGTGGGCTTTAGTGGCCCCGTGGAAACATCTCCTACCTTTCTAAACTAGGCCTCATATCTATGAGGCTTCCAGCTACTACCACCTTCGTCTGTACACTTCCTAACATAGATAGTCTCTTGCCCGTCAAGGAACTCTTCAAAATAAACTGACATCTCCTTCGGGTCATGGAACCTGACTGGCCACATCCTCAAGGCCTAGGATCTGTAAAGAAGGGGTCCCACAACGGGGTGAGATATACATCTCAGTAAGGTGGATCCTAACCCTAGGTTAGGCTGACAATCCACTCAAGCAAATGCAAACACAAATAATTTATACAAAATCGCATGAGGCATTCTACTACTACAAAATAACAGATGGATGTCAAGCATGCAATCAAGGCATCTTATCACATCATTAATACTCAAGCACACATTTCAAATCAGATTGCACCTTCCACCCTTTTCCAGCCTCCTTACTTTCGTGCCCACATTTAGAACGCCTCAGGTTCGGTCCGCGTAAACGCATAAGACCTTCTCACTGACAAACCCGCGTAAACACATCAGGTTTTCAATGTTACACAAGGCTTGTGTCGACACACCTCAACTCCGTCCCGCGTTTCAATGCATCAGGACTATGGCCTTCTCAACCTCGCGTCGCATACGCCTCAGGGTGTCATTTATTTCAAACCCCGCGCCTCAACGCCTCAGGGCATTGATCCGCACAACCCCGCGTATCATACGCCTAAGGGTATCACAACATCTGAGACATGCCATAAGTTCATTTCATTTCATAGCACACGTTCGATTGCAACTCATGCGACGAATGACACATTCATGACATGCGAGACAATTAAATTGACACACAAATGCAACAACCAATTCATGACACAAGTATTATCATTCAATCATGTCCTCAATAGCTTTCTAGGACATACATTGGACAACCACATTATAAACCTCCAAGAGTCGATCAATTCACATACAACTCGTCCAATCGAGTCCAATCCTCCTATCAAAGGTTTAAAATCCCCTTACTTCAAGCTTGATGCAATACAATCCTTCTCCCAAACACCTCAAGGGTTCGGTCCAAATAGTCCAAGGACAACTCAACCACGCAACCTAATGAAATTCATCCAATCGTCAATTCTTCTTGCTGAATTCGCCAATCCATGGGAAATAAGCCTTATTGACATGTTCATCAACATCCTAGCATGTCTCAATGATGAATTTGAGACTCAATTCCAACATTAATGGTCCCCAACAAAATCGATATGCATAGAACCGAACCGGGCATTTTCGATTCTGTGTATACCCCAACTAATCAGCCCTTAAACTATCTCAAATTCTCAATTTATTCACTAATCTACTTGCTAACATGTAGTTCTAAGGGTTGGGGAACCTCACCAAAAATTTGGAGTCAACGCGACACCGAAAAGTCCTTGAATGACGCCGGTCTTCCCAAGTCTTCAACCGGTCAATTCTGGCTCTTCAAACACAATACCCATTTGGGGTCAAAGCTCCATCAAATTCACCCAAACTTTTTACCACAGCTCGAACTATGTGTTCCCTAGATGTCCACAAAATATCGTTAAAAAACTCTAAGATTTCAGGATCCTATGAGGCCTAAAACGTGGCTTACCTCTGGTTGCGACGATTTCCGTCGACTTTCGGAAGATTGGCTGGCCGGAGCTCCTCACTGAACCAAATGGCTTGCTTCTACTTCGAGAACGTTGGCAAGAGGATGAGGAAGCAGTGGATGGTTGGCTCGGTGGTTGGAAGTCGCCGGAAGTGGCGGTCGACGGTACCGAACAGCGACGGTAGAACCGGTCGGGCGGTGAGCGATCGACAAAAAGGAAGGGAAGAAGAAGAAATTTGCAGAGGAGGAATGGGGGGTTTCGGCCAAGTGAGTGAGAGAGAGAGAGGTTTATTCTATTTTCAAGAGTCAACTTGAGTTGAATGGTAGGTTAAAAGTGAACACATCAACTCAAGGCTTAATCTCTTGACACTTGTCCATGGTGTCAATCAAAGTTCATCCAATGGCTCTCATCTCTTCGAGTTTTCGGTAGCTATGAGGGGTGGTTAAAGATCAAAATGCCCTCATCCAATTATATAGGTAAAGTTAGGGCTTGAGGGGTAAAATGATAATTTTACCCCTATGTCCGGAACGTCGTTCTTCTAACTCCAATTTTCTTCGATAGGGCGACGACCAATCCAATTGTAATGTTGGAATTCTTGATTCTCAATTTTTGAATTTCAAGACTTGTTTCTGAATCATTTCTCTATCCAATGTGATTTCAGCCTATCTCGAACTGACGTGTGGCTTTTGCAGACGTTACGCATACTGACCCTGTGATTCATATCACAATTAGGGCTCGTTAATTCATGGCGACTTTGGTTGTCATGTAATTATGAGGATCCATCACTAGTTTCGATGGCCTCGATCGTCATTGTTCTATTTAGGATTTTTTTTTTGCAAATTATATATTGGTTTAAGCGGCATCACCTGTGCCCCAATCATATAATGCTAGCAATGCATTCCCTAATCGATCTTAGATCGACCTTTTATGATTCTAAATTCCCTCTCGACAATCCTTATGGTCAAAGTGTCATTTATTATTCGAGTTTCCTAGGTCCACGTACCTTGTCCCACGTTAGTCTTTCTCTTTTGGTTAGTCTACTTGAGATTGATCAGATCCGAGCGAGATATGACTGAAATACATCGTTAGATACTTTCTCATTAATAAGTCTTGAAATGACAGGAACAATCAGAATGTCACACAAGTACTTATAGCAAAACCTCTAAGACTCTTCTGAAGACAACACATAATAAATCAAACAAAAAAAACAAAAGGCAACCACTACGTAAAATCGAATACAAAGTCAAAAAAGTAAAAGCAAATAAATTATTAGAGAAAACCCCATTTGTCTTCTTTCTATTCATGAATAGTAATTAGGGCTTAGAGATAAATCCATTTATCTTTTTACTATTCATGAAGAGTGCCGAAGAATTCATATCTTCTCCTCTATCAGCGCGCTCCAAGATCACTAGTCTTGAATCTTCGTTTGCTTTCTCCTTTTGATGGCAAATCAATTTTATGAATATGTTAACATCCCTCTCATCTCTCGTTTGTTGCACTTCCCATAATTGATCTTTGAGCAAGCTCACATAATTTTTATCGTTAGTATAACAGTCTCAATATCTATGTGATTTCTAGGACATATGATGACAATATATCTTCGCCATCCCACCTCCACCACGGCCTTCTCCGTTGTACTCTTTGCCACCGTGACCACAATTAGCTGAAATTCCAAGCGCAGCGACTCAATCCTGTTCGACTTTGACCACTTCTGGACCTACTCGTTGTTGGAGGCGTGGGTAGTGTCGTTGTCGGTGGTGGAGATTTGCATAACCTGGACATCGCTCTTCTTCTCACGATCGATGCCTAGTTAGAGCTGTCATCGGTAGAGATCATAAAGTCCAACTTGACCTAAATAAGTCAAAGAGAAGGGCTTGGGACATCGATGTCGGAGGAGAAAGAAAAGTATTTCATATGCCAAAAGGGTTAAAATCTCAATAAATAGAGCTCAAGTCTCTCCTCTAAACTTTAATATTCACATATCGTCACACAATAAGTCGTCAGAAGACGTTACACAAGGGACCGTCTTATTAAAAACAGTGTTTAAGAATGTTCATAGAGGAGAATCTCTTGCGTATTGCATCATCGCAATTCCGCATTAAGAATGATAGATCCTAAACAAGGTGCGTCAATTATTCTATTTTATGAAACTGTGATTTGTATATCTATAGATGATGATCTTAGGACACTGCTTAAAGTTATAATCATAACTTACATGTGATATCAGGGCCTATACTTTTTAGATCTCGAATCACACTTTGACTAATTTTCGTGTTAAATTATGTCTCAACCGTCCAGAGTGTCAACCCAGTGAAAGATTTTGGGGCAAAGTTATACTTTTAGTATCAAAAGTTGTGTACGAAGATCATTTTGGTGCCAAAAGTTTCAATTGGATTACTTTAGTGTCAAAAGTTACAAAAAAGGATCGCTTTGTTGCCAAGTCCGATTTGCTCCGCCGAAAATTTGACGTGACACTTTTTTATTAATATTTTCGACTAATGTAGCTCGTCCGCAGTCCATTATGGCAATATTTTTAAAAATTTTGAATTTTTTATTTAAAATAATTTGAGAAATAGGTAAAAAATAAAAAATTGAAATATTCAAAAAAAAAAATTAAAGGTAGGCGGCGAGATGGTAACCCTTGTCTCCGTCGCCCCGCCAGCTCCGAAAACGACTAACGGGGATCGCTGATCCTCGGCTAGGGGTTGACGACCCCTTCTTGCCTCAAACGGGGGTCTACAAACACTCGCCTAGATCTGGGCGGGGGTTGCAACCCTCAACCATATCTAGGCAAAGGTCATCAGTCCTCGCCCAGGTTTGGGGGAGGGCCACCACCAGTCAGCAGCCACGACCCTTCGCCACACCTAAGCGAGGACCGATGACCCTTGCCCAGATTTGATTGAGGGCCGTGACCCTCGCCCAGATTTGAATTTCTTGATAAGTTCAAGATTTTCCAGACTAAAGTCAAGAAGCGGTTGGGAAAAATCATAAAGGTTGTCAGTTTTAACCAAGATAGTGAGTATTTTGACATGCTTGGTAATATTGGATAGCTTAAATAGTCATTTACCAAATACCAAAGAGGATACTGGGATAATAACTCAATTTACTATTCATGGAGTCTTGAATTAAAAGGTGTGATTGAAAGGAGCAATTGCACTTTTATGGATATGATGAAAAGAATGATTTGTAAAGCCAACTTATATGATTTTCTATGTGGTAGAAAGCACTTTATGTTGTGAATTGCGTTTCTACCAAAACTGTTCCATTGACTTTCTTTGAGTCATGGACCGAACAATAATCTAGTTTGAAACATATTAAGATTTGAGGTGTTCTTGTAGAAGCAAAGTTACATAATCCAATATTACATAAGTTGCACTCTCAAACCGCTCAATTTTACTTCGTATCTTACTCATATCATTCAATTGGGTATCGATTAAATGATCCCAATGGATACACAAGAATTGTGGAATTACAGATAACTAAATTGCTGGAGCTTGATGTGGTAGAAAATGTAGCTGCTTACAAACTATTAAAAATAACATTATGATGATGATTATTGGGTCGTTTTTTCTATGCTTATACAAGTTATGGAGACTCCTAAACTACAAACTAAACTTATTAGGATTCAGGATCCTATTAATGTGACATTTTCTGATGAAGTTTTTTCAAACCCCACAAGCGCACGATAAGATTGAAATAGTTCACTATAGATCTATAAAGCATAGATGATCACTACACCACCGTATTGTATAGTATATCTAGGAGAGTATGACTACAATATCGGCTATATGATTGATCTAGTAATTTATACTGATATTATTTCTCATCCTCAATCAGAATTACATTTGGGTGCACTGATAGACGATATACAAACTATAAAACATAAGGTGTTTGAAAGCTTGTTGACATGCTTCAAGGTCACAAGTTCATCAATTGTAATCGAGTGTATAAAACTAAAATGGACTCCAAATTAAATATAGAAAAGTTTAAATTTAGAATGGTAGAGAAATTGTTCAATCATAGATAAGGAGTATACTTGAAATAATTTTTCATTTAGTCTCTCTTAAAGATTTTTTTAGAGCGTTTTATGTAGATTTATCTTGTCTAAGCGTAGTTTTTTTTTTTTGAATTATTATGTGAGGTGAAGTAGATGTTTTCAAAGAATTTTGACATGGTTGACCTTGGTGAGGAGTTTTTTTCCATGGCATTGAGATCCGCATGGATTGTTTTTGCCGTATATTAGGTTGACTCCAAAGGAGACATGTTGATCGTAATCTTTGAAAGATTCGGGATAAAGTATTGCAAGTCAAGAATTGCTTCTATGATTAAGGATAATAAACTGAATCTATCATAGTGTCTTCATAAAGATATTAAGAAAACTCAAACAAAGAATGTATCATATCCTAGTGCACTTAGAAGCATAATGTATTCTCAAGTTTGCATAAGACCTGATGTTATTTTTTGCAACAAGACTTCTAGGAAGATATCGGTTAAATCAAGGACACGATCATTGGGTCACTGCTCAGAAAGTCTAAGGTACTTAAAAAGGGCAAAAGAACATATGTTGATTTATATACATAGTCATAACCTGTAGCTAGTAGGGTATTCAGATTCAGATTTTACTAGCCGTGAGGATGACGTGAAGTTGACAACTATATATATTTTTACGTTAAAAGAAAGTGCATTATTATAAAAAAGCGAGAACAAAAATCTTTGTCATCTTGTATCAAGCAACCAGAGTTTGTAGCATAGTTTTTTCTAATGTTATTAAGGTTATTCGGCTTTGGAATCTCATTAGAGAGTTGATCGTATCTAATTTTGTGGATATACTCCTATAATAGTATTGTGACAATAATTTTGTAATATTATTCATTAACAACAATCGAGGTCCCAAACCTTACCCAAAAAAAAAAAAACAATCGAGGTCCCAAGGGATTTAAGCATTTGACAGTCAAGTTTTTTACCATAAAGGTTATAGATGAGAATGATGACATTACAGTAGAGCTTATTTTACAGATAATGTGGCTACATACTCACTAACTAAGGGTCTTTGCCCTTGTATATTTGAACGACATATCATGAACTTAAAAGCATCATGGGATGCTATTGTGATATGTTAATTGATGAGCTAAGTAGCATCACGAGATGGTGTTGTTTAGTGGGAGTTATTTTATTGTTGCTCTAATAAAATTTACATATGTGTTATGTTACATTTAATAACAAATTTTATATGTAATGATTGTTTTGCATGTAATAAATTATTTGTAAATGTGTAGTCTTCATATATAATACATATCTAAGGAAAATCTCAAGCCATTGTATAAACCTTGAGTGAAGGTCGGGACATTTATTTTTAGCCATATATATATGTCTTGTTACACATAAAGTATAGTTAACTACAAAGGTAAGGCATATGTTGATTTATTGGAACCATAAATATATTCTCTTATGACACATCAAGTTTTGTGACACATAAAGTAAGAGAATGGTGACTGATAATGATAGTAATATATAATGTTTCTCTATTATTTGAGATGTTATCCATTTGTCATGCTACCATATCAAATCCATATAAGTAAGTTTAAGAGCATTTTGACCATGGATGACTCTGTGTCTTCTGATGCAGTTATAGACATGATTCAGTGTTTAAGATTTTATGGGATCTGATTAACTATTAGAAATTATTTCTGGACCAATATAAAGATCGCGTAAACAATATAATTTCAATTAATATAGCCAATTAAGAGAATGATAGAATATATTATGCGTGGGCTTTATTAATTATTGTCTAATAAAGAAAAGATATATAGTTTTCTATTTAATGTAAAATGAAGCTAGAAAGCGTGGATAGAGATAAGCCTTATCTATAATGAGGGCATAGGTTAAAATCTGTATAAATAGAGCCCAAGTCCCTTATCTAAATCCTAATGTTCACATAGCCTCACATAAAGAGTCGTCAAAAAGCGATACATGTTGTCTCATTGAAACTAGTGTTTAAGAGGGTTCATAGAGGAGAAGCTATGGAACATAGGATCGTCGCAATTTCGCATTAAGAACGATGGATCATAAACAATGTGTGTCAATTTTTTTACTTTATGGAACTGTGATTTGCATATTTATAGATGTTGATCTTAGGGCACTGCTTAAACTTATAATTGTAGCTTACAGTGGGTGGCATCACTGTCAATGGTGGAGATTTGTCTAACCCGGACATTGTTGTTCTTCTCACGATCGATGCTGAGTTGGAGCTGTCATCGGTAGGGATGATTGTTGGCGTGTGAAGCCAAAATATATCATTAAGGACTTTTTTTATCTCTTGTCCTTTCTTATTCTTCTAGGTTAAAAGAAACACCTCATATATTAGAAATATAAAGATTGTAGCCGTCATAAGAGCACAAAAGAAAAAGAAAGAAGCGCAAAGTAGCAAAAGAGAGAAAAATAAAGAGAGAGGCCGTGACGGTATTCTTGAGAGTTTTCGTTTTCTTTTTCCTTTGATCTTGTTAGAAGATCATCCATTGTATTCCTACTTTTCTTGAAAACTAGTGGATTCAAAAAGTTCCTTTGCGTGGAGACATAGCTTAGATTTGGGTGAACTTCGCTAATAAATTCTCTCATGTGTTCTTTCAATTATGTTATTTTATTATTATATTTCGCTAGTTCATATTATTTCCTTGGGTTATTTTTTGGAATTGGGCCACAATTCCTATCAATTGATATCATAGCCTAGGTGGCTAATAGAGAACATCGAGGGTTATTCGGTGATGCTTGATTGAAAGCAAACTCTATGGCAGAAGATAAAATCGGAATCGATAAGCTTGATGGGCAGGATTTCGGATGGTGGAAACTGTAAATACAAAATTATCTTTATCAGAAAGATCTTTATGCACCACTTGAGGGTTGGAAAGCCAAACTTGCGAAGTGAATCCAACAGTAGAATCGAGATGGAAAATTCTTGATCAAAAGACGTTAGGTGCGATTCATCTAGGGCTGACGAAAAATGGATATCACATGGCAAAAGCAAAAACTGCAAAAGAAGCCAAGGATATTCTAAATAATATCTATGAGAAATCATCCGCATCGAATCATATATTTTTGTTAAAGAAATTGGTTAATATGAAATTCTCTGATAGATATTCTATTGCAGAGCATATTAATAGTTTCATGCAGGTTAGATGTCAATTAGAATCCACATGTATAAATCTAAATATGAAGTTACAAGCTTTATTGTTTTTATGTTCCCTTTTGGAAAGCTACAACATTACAGTGCATGGAATTTCTAGTACCATGAAAGATGATTTGACTCTAGATGATGTTGTGAGCAGTATCATAGATGAAGAGATGCGAAGGAAAGTATCAGGTGGAGATAAACTTTCAGCATTTGCATCTTCAACGGCATTAGCAGTGGAGAATCACAGAAGAAGTAAAAGCAGAGGAAAATACAACGGGCGTGATAGGTCACAATTCAGGGGAAAGAGTGTCACGTCCCGCGCCCCGAGCACGAGTGCGTAATTCCCTGCAAGCACAAACTCTCTCGAAGGTCCCAAGATTCACATATATCGAGAGATGCATAATATCGATAGCATGCGGAAGCGATAATATACAAACTCCTCCGTACAAAAATAAGGAGAACTCGGGTAACGAGGATGCCATCATATAAACATAACCTCCCAACTGTTCTTACAAGAGCACTGGTAAACTAAACTTGCTAGCCGGTAGGGGTGATAGGACTAGTAAAAAAGACGATCATCAACATCTCCAAAAAGAAACAAGGCATCGAGATCATCATCAAAATATATCATTCCAGAAAACGGAACCCCCTAAGTCGAGCTGCTAGAGTCGTCAATCTCCTCAGCATCCTTAATAGGCTCGTACTCCGAGAAAGTCTCTGAGCAAACCTCCACTGTATACTCCATCGTTTCGTTAGCTGGCTGCTCCACCAGGTCGTCCTCGATAGCCTCGATCTTAATGACCTCGTCAGTGTCTTCCAAGGTTGGAGTCCTCTCGGGATTATTTCTCGAACCAGCCGCTGACCCCTCGACCTCCACAGAATCCCGAGCGAGATGACACCAACTAGGGATTACCCCACGGGATACCTCGGCAGGCTTCAGTGGTCCCGTAGAAACTTCCCCTTCCCTCCGAAACCAAGCCTCGAACCTATGAGGCTTTCAACTCTTTCCACCATCGTCAACCCAGACCACAGTACACTTCCTAACGTATACGGTTCTCTGTCCGTCCGGGAACTCCTCAAAATATGCGGACATCTCTTTCGGGTCACCTAGTCTGATAGGCAACATTCTCACGGTCTAAGATCTAAAAATGGGGTCCTACAACGGGGTGAGATTTACATCTCAGTAAGACAGGTCCTAACCCTAGGTTATACTGACTGTACACTCAAGCGAATGCAACCAAGAACAAAATGCACAAACAACCGCATGAGGCATTCAGTAGTCATTAATTAATATACGGATGCAAACGAGTGTCAAACATGTAATCATGACATCATATCACATTAGTGGAATCAGGCACATATTACCAAGCTAGACCACACCTTCCACCCTTTCATGCCTTCATTTGATTCACGTCCGCATTTAGAATGCCTCAGGCTCAATCCGCGTAAATACGCCTCAGACCATCTCATTGACAAACCCGCGTAAATGCATCAGGTTTTCAATTTTATTTCAGGCCTGTGTCGACACATCTCAAATTCTATCCCGAGTTTCAACGCATCAGGACATTATCCATTTCAACCCCGCGTCTCAACGCATCAGGGTACAATTCAACACAAACCTCGCGCCTTAGGGTATCAATCCATACAACCCCGCGTCTCAACGCCTCGGGGTGTCATAAGTTTCTCAGACATGCCAAATATTCATTTCAATTCAGAACTCATGATCAAGTGCAGACTCGTGCAACGAGCAACACGTCTATGGCATGTGAGATAATTAAATTCAACACTCAAATGTGGCAATCAATTCATGACACAAGCATTCGACAAGTATTCAAGCCATTTATACCTCTCAAGGACGTACAATGGACAATCACACCATAACTCACGAATCTCAACCTAATTCACACCCAATTCACCCAATCGAGTCCAATCCTCCTATTCAAGGTTTAGAAACTTCTTACCTCAAGCTTAATTCAACAAAATTCTTCTTCCAAGCACTTCAATCACTCGGTCCAACAATTCCCAAAACAAGGCAGCCTCGCACCTATTGGAAATCAATCCAATACATCAATTTTTCTTGCTCAATTCACTAATCCATGAAGCATAAACCTCAATGACATGTTCATCAACATCCTAATACGCCTCAACGATGAATTTTGGACTCAATTCCATCACCAACAACCCCCATAGATTCGGTATGCATAGAATCGAAACAGGGCATTTTCGGTAACGTGCATATCTCAACTTATTATCCCATAAACCATCCTAAATCTTCAATTTATCCACTAATCTACTTGCTAACATGTAGTTCTAGGAGTTGGAAAGCCTCACTGAAAATTTTAGCTCAAGGCGACGTCGAAAAGTCCTCGAACGATGCCTGTTTCTCCAAGTCCTCAACTGATCAGTTTTTATCCTTCAAACACAAGACTCATTTGGAGTCAAAACTCCATCAAATTCATCCAAAATTTTCATCATAACTCAGTCTACATGTCCTCTAGATGTCCATAAAATTTGCTCAAAAGGTTCGAAAGTTTCGGGGTCCTACAGAGTCTAAACAGCAGATTACCTCCAGCTGCGACGGTTTTCGTCGACTTTCTGGAGAATGGACGGCCGGAACTCCTCAGTGGGTCAAATGACTCAATTCAAGTTGGAGGTTGTCGGCAAGAGGATGAAGAAGGTGCTAGTGGTCGGCTCGAGCTTAGGTGGTGGTGGGAAGTGGCACTCGATGGCGGCGATGGTGGTAGCAGAACCTGGTCAGGCATGGAGCTCTTGGCGATGAAGAAGAAGGAAGAAGAAGAAGAAGAAGAAGGCTTTGAAGAGAGAGAGTTTTCGAGGGTCAACCATGAAGAATGATAGGTTAAAAGTTGAACATTAAATGCAAATTCCTAATCCTTTGACACTTGTCTTCATGTCAATCAATGGCTCATCCAAGGGCTGTGATTTCTCTCAATTTTCAGTAGCCTTGGGGTGTTGTGAAAGACCAAAATACCCTCATCCAATTATTAAGGCAAGGTTAAGATTTGAGGGGTAAAATGGTAATTTTACCCTCATGGTCCGGAACGACGTTTTTCTGATTCCAATTCTCTTCGATGAGGCGGCGGCCAATCTAATTATAATGTTGGAATTCTTGATTCTCCATTTTCTAATTTCGAGACTCGTTTTTCAATCCTTTCTCTGTCAGATGTGATTCCAGCTTATCTCGAACTGACGGACGGCTTTTGCAGACATTACACGTATCGACTCTGTGATTCATATCACACTTAGGGCTCGTCAATTCATGGCAACTTTGGTTGTCATGTAATTGCGAGGGTCTATTACTAGTTTCGACGGTCTTGATCGTCACTGTTCGATTTAGGAAAATTTACAAATTATACATTGGTTAAGTGGCATCACCCGTGTTCCAATCGTATAATGCTAGCAATGCATTCCGTAATCATTCTTAGATCGGCCTTTTATGACTCTAAATGTCCCCTCGACAATCCTTATGGTCAAAGTGCCATTTCTTATTCGAGTTCCTAGGTCCACGTACCTTGTCTCACGTTAGCCTTTCCCTTTTGGTCAATTAACTCGAGATTGATTAGATCCGAGCGATATACGGCTGAAAGACATCGTTAGATATGTTCTCATTAATAAGTCTCGAAATGACAAGAAAAATCAGAATGTCGTAAAGAGAGTGATTGCAAAAGATATATGTTGATTTTGTCACCAGATGGGACATTGTAGATTTCAATGCGAAGTCTACAAAAAATAAGCAGCGAGGTGAGAATCAAGGAACTAATGTGGTAAGCGATGGACCGTTGCTAGAAAATTTGTGTTTATTTGTGGGGTTTGACTTGACAACAAATAAGTAGTTTCTTGACACTAGTGTTTCTTTTCATTGTATCCTGCAAAGAAATATATTTGTTAATTATGCCGGTGGAGATTTTGGGCAAGTGGTTGTGGGAAACGGTCACATGTGTCCGATTGTAGGAAAAGGAACATCTCAAGTGATGGATGTCTAATTTTGTGTAAAACCAGATATACTTTCGAGTTGAAGAAAAATGTGATTTCAACTAGTAAACTTGACCAAAAAGGCATGGGGACAACTTTTAGACACGGAGAGTGGAAGATAATCTCAAGAGCAAGAGTAGTAGCAAAAGGAAATGTACAGCTACTGTCACGCCCCGCACCTCATCGCGAGCTCGCAATCATCCCTGCAAGTAAAACAACAATAATCTCTCGGCGGTCTCAAGGATCTACTTATGTATAAAGGAAGATCGAGAGATGAAATAATTTACATTAAGCACACGGAAGCGTTTCCCAGCAACTCCCCGTACAATATATATATATACCAAGACTAAGCAGGACTGGATAGCATCATAAGGTCGTACATCAACATCAACTGGTCACATCTACTACAGATCGCTATACACCAAGGCGACAGGTAAACATGTCAAAAGATGTCCACAAAATCTACTAGGGAAGGGGGATCAGGTCGCCAGTCAAAAAGTCAGGTCATCATCCGAAGTCGCCTAGGAAGAACTGCTGGAATCTCCGGTGTCCTCGCTCTCCTCTGACGGCTCGTACTCGGAGAAAGTCTCTGATGGAACCTCCACAGAGTCTTCCATGGTCGCTTCCTGCGACTGCTCAGCCTGGTCTCCCTCCACGGTCGCCTCCTGGTCCGGCTCGGATGGATCTCTCTCGGACGGCTCCACCACGATGACCTCATCCTCTGGCGGTGACACGGAAAACTCAGCTGTCGGTGTCTGCTCCGAGCCATTCCTCGAACCAACCACTGAGCCCTCGGAAAACTCCTGGTCTGCTATCGTCTGACACCAAAGAGGTATGACACCCTCTAGAACCTCATGGGGCTTCAGCGGCCCGACCTTCCTATCCTCGTCCTGTCTAAACCAAGCCTCAAACCGATGAGTCTTCCAGTCTGGTTTGCCCTCATCTACCCAAGCTACAGTACATTTCCTTGTGTATATATTTCCCTGCCTATCGGGGAACTCATTGTAGTACGCCGTCATCTCCTGCGGGTCCTCAAACTTGATAGGCCATATAGCTACTGCCTAGGATCTGTAAAGTAAAATTTCCCCAAAAGGGGTGAGATACACATCTCAGTAAGAAAAACCTAACCCTAGGTCAGGTTGACTGTCCACTCAGACAGTCAAGTCACTCAACCTATCCAACTCATAGGCTCATGCAGGTATGACATTCATGATTCAATAAACAATAATGTATAGAGGACAGACATGCATTTATATTCTCATGTCACACACAGTTGCATGTATATGCTCGGCCTGTCACTCCACCACATCAATCAACCTCTGCCCGCCTCATTCTCTAGCCCACGATTAGATCGCATTAGGCTCGGCCAGCGTAAACGCATCGGGCCCCGGTTCAATTTCCAGGCAGAGTCAATGAGCTCGTATTCTGTCCTGCGATTATATCGCATCAGGACTGTGGCTATCTCAACTCCACGACTCCGTCGCATCAGGGTCTCAACCTCCGTCCCGCGTCTCATACACCTCCGGGCCATACCATGCAATGCCACAATCATGTCTCATGCCACATCATATCAATTAACTTAATTTTAAAAAAATCAAATTTCATAACCAATGGCCAATGCGCATGATAATATGTTTAATAAATTTCGTGGCATGCAATTCAATTCGAATAGTACTCAGGCACTCAGACCATTCACACATAGGCTAGGTGAAACAATCATTCTATGACGTCCAAGGGCGCATCAAGCTATTACATGTGGGGGTTTTCTCATAAATCGTTCCGTTCGGCCCTCGACTTACGCAATCGAGTCCAATTCCCCTAGTCTCGGTTTAGAAAATTCCTTACCTCCACTTAACAATGCAAATTCCCCCTCCTTGAGTCTTCTATGGTTCAGCCAATTCAAGTCCCAAAGCTGACTTGTCGCGCAACCTAGTTTAATCAATCGATTTGTCAAAATTCCAAGTCTAATTCCTCAATTCATCGATCCAAATCACACATAACATACTCCTCATCATCTTAACATATCATACACACCAAATTACAACATAATCCCAGCCTATTCAGCCCTCCATAGAACCGGTTTGGCCCGGCATTGAACCGGTTCCATTCGGTTCTGTTCATGTTGGGTCCAACCGGCCTTAATCTATCTCAAATCCATCAAATATACACCATTCTACCTCTTATAATGTCTACCTAAGAGTTTGGAAGTCTCACCGTGAGTTTCAAGTCGCGTGGTTGCCGGAAAGTCGTCGGAAGTCGCCGGAGCACTCTAACACAGAATACCGGCAAATTCTAGGCATAATTTACAAGGGTGGTTCATGGTCAAAAACTTATCAAATAAATCCCAAATTTTTACCACAGAACCATCTATATGTCTACTTGATCTCCAAAAAATTTGAGTCAAATATTCCAATTTTTCGGCTGTCTAAGGGTTCAGAACCGAACCTACCTCAAACTGGAACAGATTCCGTCGACCTGTGGGAGAATGCTTGACCCGAATTCCTCAAAGCTCCAAATGACCTGATTCAAGTTGGAGGACGTCGAAAAGATGTGGGGCTACGTCTGGGTGGTTAGCCAGAAGCAGGGGATGGCCGGAGGTGGCGGTTGTACGGACCGAACGGCGACGTCAGGCGGGGTCGGTGAAAATAGAAACTGGAGAAGAAGAAGAAGACGCTTGGTCTGGTCTTTGGGGGAGCAAAAATGGCCGAATGGTAGAGTGAGAGGGAGCAGAAAGAGGGCTTATTATCCCCAAAAAATTGATTAATTTGAAGTGATTGGTAGGTGGACATTTCATGTGAGTTGATCTACTACCCTTGGATGCTTGACACTTGTATATTACTCTAACCAAGAAGATCCAATGGCCATCCTTTTGTCCTTCAATTTTCAGCAGCCAAGGGGGGAGAAATGTCCATTTTGCCCTTCCTTCAATTATAAAGACAAAGTCCTAAGCTTGAGGGGCATTATGGTCATTTTACCCCCGACGTTCGGAACGCCGTTTTTCTCGATTCTGACTTCTTCGATAGGGCGACGACCAATCCAATTGACTTTGGAATTCTTGATTTTTCTTTTTCAAACTTTTCAGGACTCAATTCTGATCGTTCCTTCTACCAGACGTGATTCCAGCCTATTCCGAACTGACGGGCGGCTTCTGCAGACTATATGCGTATCGACCCCATGATTCTCATCATGTTTAGAGCTCGTCAATTCATGGCGGCCTTGTTTGTCATGTAATTGCGAGGGCTTATCGCTAGTCCCAGTGGTCTCGACGTCACAGTCCGATTTAGGATAATTTTGCAAATCGTACGTTGGTTAAGCGGCATCACCCGCGCTCCAATCGTACGACGCTCGCATGGTAATCCTTAATCGTTCTTAGATCGGCCTTTTTGCGGTCCTAAATATCCCCTCGACAATCCTTATGGTCAAAGCGCCATTTCCTATTCGAGTCGCCTAGGTCCACGTATCTCGTCTTGCGTTAGCCTTTCCCCTTTGGTCAGGCTACTCAAATTGATCAGATTTGAGCGGAATACAACTAAAATACATCGCTTGATATAAATAAACTTATCATTACAGAGTCTGAAGTTGATTGAAAATCAGAATGTCACAGCTACACTTTACCTTCTCTTGGGAGATAATATCAGTAATATGGTTGCAACTATGGTGACCACAATTAATTTATCTACTCTTTGGCTTTACCGTTTGGGACATCTTGGTGAAAAGGGTGTCAAGCAGTTACATTCAAGAAAATTACTTCCAAGCTTACAAAAAGTTGAGTTAGATTTCTGTGAGAGTTGCATTATGGAAAATAAAAAGCATCTGGTTTTCAATTAATTGGGAGACAGAATTAAGGTAAAAAACTTGAGTTCGTTCATACTGATGTGTGGGGACTGGCTCAAGTACTCTCTTATAGTCGTAAGAGGTATTTTGTCATCTTCATTGACGATGCGACAAGAAAGACTTGAGTCTATACTCTCAGAGAAAAATCAAAAGTATATGGGTGTTCAAAATGTAGAAGACCGTGGTAGAAAAAGAAACATGTTATTCGATTAAAGCTTTGAAATCTCATAATGATGGTGAATACACAAGCAATGAATTTGCAGAATATTTGAGCCGGGAAGGCAAACACGGATTGAAGACTGTTCCTAGAACTCCTCAATAGAATGATGCAGCTGAGAGGATGAATATGACTTTTTTGGAGCATGCAAGAAGCATGAAATTACATGTGGGTCTCTCATTACACTTATGAGCCACTACAGTTGATGCAACTGTATATTTTATTAACAAGAGTCCATATAGTGCGTTGGATGAAAGAATATCGCAGGAACAGTGGTCATGTAAAAAGGTTAATTATTCGTCTGAAAGTTTTTGGTTTATTGCATATGCTTTTATTAACAGAGAGGACATGAAGAAGCTTGATGTTAAGTCCCAAAAGTGCATCTTTTTTGGATATGACAACATGGATATGGGCTTTAGGATTATGAGAATAACAAAGTCATTCGTAGTCGAAATGTGGTCTTCCATGAAGAAAAAATGTACAAAGATCGTCAGACAAAACATGAGATGTCAATATAACCATAACATATTGAGCTGGACACAATTCCTATGAAGATGGTTCCAGCAGATCAGAGTACCACTGAAGTGGAGGTTCAAGATGAACTATTAAAAATGAGTAGACAGTTCAAGAGGAATGTAGTGATTTGGAACATGCTAATAATCCTGAAGTGTCTATTTTAAGGAAATCTACATGTGTGAGAAAGCCATAGGTAATTTTTTATCCTTCAGCTAATACTATTATGATCCATGTCTTATATAAAGATTCGGGAGAGTCGGAGACTTATAATGAGGCAAAGAAAGACACATCTCACATGTAGTGTAAGGGTTCTATGAAAGACAAAATGAGCTCATTACTTTAGTACAAAACTTGGGAGTTGACCAAGTTGCCTAGTGGTAAACAAGTTTGGATAAACAAGTGGATGCACAATATAAAAATGAAGTTGATGGTAGTATCAGAAACATGGCAAGGCTTATAGTAAAAAAAATTTCTTAAAAAAAGGGATCGACTACTCTGAGATATTTTCATCAGTAGTGAAGATGACATCAATCAGAGTATTGCTGAGTATAGTTGCAGTGGAGGATCTTCATCTCGAGCAATTAAATATAAAAACAGTATTTTTGCATGGTGATCTAGTTGAAGAGTTATACATGGCTCAAACTAAGGTTTTGAGGTCAAAGATAAAGAACATGTGGTGTGTCTCTTAAAGACAAGCTTGTATGGCTTGAAGCAAGCTCCACGACAATGATATTTAAAGTTTGATGGTTTTATGGAAGAAAAATGTTTTGCACACTGTGAGGCTGATCATTCTATTTATTTTCGAAAATATAGCGATTGTGATATTGTGTATCTCTCTTTATATGTTGATGACATGCTAATGGCTAGTTCTAATATAAAGAAAATCGCAGAAGTAAAGAAGATGTTAGCAGCAATTTTCTATGAAAGACCCGGGAGAGATCAAGAAGATTTTAGGCATGAAAATCTTCAAGGACAAGAAAAATAAGAAATTATGGTTGTCGTGGGAAGACTATGTGAATAAGGTATTGAAAAGATTCAACATGGATAAAGCAAAACTAGTTGTGACTCCTCTAGCGGGTCACTTCAAACTTTCCAAGGATATGCGTCCAAGTACTCAAGTCATAAAAGATGAGATAGCGGTAGTGTCGTATGCGTCAGCAATGTGAAGTTTGATGTATGCCATGATGAGCACGAGATTAGACATTGCACAGGCAGTGAGAGTTGTGAGTCGATATTTGCAGAACCTGGGCAAAAAGCATTAAAATGCAATAAAATAGATATTAAGATATCTAACAGATACATCAAATTACTCTCTTTATTATGGAGGTACATATCTAAAATTGCAGGGTTATGTGGATGCATATTACTCGGGTGATCGAGATAGTGGTAAGAGTACCACTAGCTATGTCTTTACAGTTGTAGGGACAACAATAAGTTGAGTGTCTCAACTACAAAAAATAATGGTTTTATCGACGACATAAGCAGAGTACGTGACAATCACTAAAGCTTATAAGGAAATCATGTGGTTACAAGATTACCTAGAGGAACTATATCAAAAGCAGCCAACAAGCACACTGTGGAGTGATAGTCAAAGTGCGGTGCACTTAGCAAAGAACGCTACTTATCACTCAAGGACTAGCTATATCAAGAAGCGTTATTACTTCATCAGGTCAGCATTGAAAGATAACGAGTTAAAGCTGCAGAAGGTTAATGGCTCAAAGAATCTAACTGACATTTTTACCAAGGTAGTAGACAGAGAGAAACATACTTTATGTACTACTACTATTGGCATTACTCTATGCTAATTGATGAGAAGTATCGTAGAGTCACAAGTTTTACCTGCTAGTTCTTGAAGATGATGGATACAAAATTGCTTGGTGCATCAGATATATTTGTCTTTAAGTGGGAGATTGTTGGTGTGTGAAACCAAACTATATCATTAAGGGCTTTTTTTTTAATCTTTTGTCGTTTCTTATTCTTTTAGGTTAAAAGATACACCTCATATATTAGGAATATAGAGGTTGTAGCCGTCATATGAGCAGAAAAGAAAAAGAGAGAAGCACAAAGTAGCAAAAGAGATAAAAAGAAAGAGAGACCGTAATGACATTCTCGAGAGTTCTCGTTTTCTTTTTCCTTCGATCTTGTGAGAAGATCATTCGATGTATTCCTACTTTTCTCGAAGACTAGTGGATTCGCAGAATGCCTCTGCACGGAGACGTAGCCTAGGTTTGGGTGAATTTCAATAATAAATTCTCTAGTGTGTTCTTTCAATTTTGTTCTTTTATTATTATATTATGCTAATTCGTATTGTTTGCTAGGGTTATTTTTTATTTTTTTTTCTGAAATTAGATCACGATTCGTAACGATCATAAACTCCAAATGGACCTAAATCAAAGAGGAGGGCTTGGGACATCGATGGCGGAGGAGAAAGAGGATCCTCACAGTGGTTTTGGTGGTGGTCGATTGAGGTGAACTTGCCATTAGATTTGGTTGGTTGGAGAGAGAAGGTGCGATCTATGGAGGATACGGTCAGGGGTAGTATTTTTGAAATTGGAAGTCGAGGAAAAAAAAAGCGAAACATCTTGTATTTAAGCGATTCATCTATTTTTTCTTTCTGATTTACTTATCAACCTAGTTCTGGCTTATAAACTTCCATTTGAGATATTTACCCGTTTTTGTTTGTTATTTTTCAATTTGTCGGCTTAACTTGTGTAATTTAGTGGGGAAAAATTTAGCAAGTCACTCGAATAAGGGTTGCTAAGTTCATGTGAGGGTTGGTAAACATAAGGCATAGTCAATAGAGGTAAATAGAAGTTGGTAAATATTAGAAAAACTTGTAATAAAAGGAAAATAGACTTGGTAAGTCATTCTAATTAAGAGTGATAATTTCTTGAAATAGTTGGTAAATTTAAGGGATTACCATGACATGCAACTAGAAGTTCGTAACGATAAGAGTTGGAAAGTTAAAAACAAAATAAAAGTCTTAAGTAACTCATATAAGAGTTGGTGACCCCAATACTAGGCGTTAATTTAAAGGGAAAAAAGTTGGGGAGCAACACTCATTTAGGTTGTAATCTCTAAAAGAATTTAGTAATTGCAAGTGGGTTGCTAACCAATGCAAATAAAAGTTGGTAAGTCAGTATGGCAGTTGCCAAGTAAAAAAAAAATAAAAAATCAAACATTGACAAGAAACTCATATGAGAGTGTCTAACCCAAAACTCGTTGGTGATTTCATCTGACAAAAGTTGTCACTCCAATTTAGGTCAATAATTTTTGTTATAAGAGCTAGCAAATTTGAAGCGTAAATAAGTTAATCAAATAAAACTTGACGAGTTAGAAGTTGGTAATATAAATAGGTAATTTCACAGAATGGTAAGTTATACAACAATTTACTTGGAAAAATATAAATAAAGTTAACCGCTCTTTTTTCTTTACCAATAGTTCTTTGGAAGTCACTAACATTTTCGTAAATTTACCAGCAGGGAATATATATATATATTGATATATTGTGCTATTGTCATTAAGAATTAAAGAACTTAAAATCTAATGTCGGTAATGCATCAACTGCGATGGACTTTCGAAAAGTGAGAAGAGGGCAAGAGTTGCAAGTAACTCATCATTGTAGGATGGCGAAATCTCACAAAAGACGCCATCATCAAGTGGGCATTGACATAAACGAATTTTTTTAGCATTTTGTGCTCTTGTTGTATTTCTGGCAAGACATGAAACTTCTGAGTTGGTCGTACGAGAAAGTGACTAGGTGAATAACAATGCAGAAATCGCCTAAAGGAAATGCGCCGATGGAGTGATGGACTATATTCAATAAATGCACAATGAATAGAGTCAAACGATACAAGCAAGAGACTTTCTAATTTGACGTCCACAATCTCGAGCTAGAGTTGTCAAGGATTGATGAGAGAGAGAGATGCAGATCGGATTTGAGATAGCCGGTGATGCTGACCGCGCAGGGATAGCCCGCAGTAGAGTAAGTGACCCTGTGGCTGTGGCAGCATGTATGGTTTGGCAATTTTTTGGAGGGAAATTATCAGAGCTGACTAAATGAATTGCAATTATATCAATTTAGTAATAATTTTTTTTGTCAATTCAGTACTAAATCTTGCACATTTGTATTAATAATTTTTTTCTTTAGTTTTTTTTTTTCGAACTCTTAGGGCCGATGACTGTTGCCGCCCAACCCTCACCAGTCTTGGGCGAAGGCTACAACGTCCTTGCCTGGCTAGATCCTCGCTTGTAGCAGGTGACTAAGTTCAAAAAAAAAAACTAAATAAATGAAAAGAAAAAAATTATAATAAAATTCAAAAAATTATTTAAAAAGTCAACGTCGGTATTAGACAGCCAAAGTTGGCTGGATGGACTGAATTAACAGAAATATAAAAGGTTTAAAACTAAATTGACAAAATAAAGGATTGAATTGACATAAATTCAATAGGTTCAGGAATTTTTTGATAATTCTCCTAGCTTTTTGGGAGGAAATTGTCTAAAAGTACAATGTGGCGAAATTCCACTTGGTTGTGTTAAGAGTGCACAGCAAAAGCTCGATGCCTTCTCTCCTTCCTAAATGAGTGATGAAGGGCATAACAAATATACCTTGTCTCCACATTTGGATCAAGAATTGGATCAGAAGTCTTAAAAACTACTAATTCATATGGAGCCATTGAACCGGCTCAACCAAAACCAATGTTGTATACATTATATAGGCAGAAAGCAAACAGTCGGGATCATTTAATACCATGGTATGAACACGATACCAATGCAAACTAATGTAAATACCCATTTATCAATGAAAAATAGACACTACGTAACTATATTGCATTGGGAAAAAATTATTCTAGGGACCACCCCTTTTTAGGGGATAGGTGACAATTTCGCACAGTTCGGGGACACTTGATTTGACGCAGCCGCCGACGCCCAACTGTGTCTTGACCCATATCCAATTTTTGGGCCAATTATTCCTTCTTTTTTTTTTTTTGGGGGGGGGGGGGGGCAATTATTCCTTGGTATTACCAAAAAACGAGATTCTTGCCTAATCCAAGTTTGCTGCTCCAACCATTACCAGATTAATACCTATTCCTTCGACCAAAAAACAAAACTAATACCTATTTCGTTTAGCACTTGAGGTATTCCAATGAGACTTTAAAACTAGTAGTTTTTGTAATTGACCGGTAGATTGCTAAGAGGTTTTTTCATTGAGATATTCACCAAATATTTAAACAGAGTGGGTGGTGGGCCACTAATCAATCATCGGCTCTAGTACCATATGTTGGGAGGGTGTAGTAGAAGTTTGATACCTACCATCAACTCTGATATCATTTATGTGCAGCAGAAGCCTGATACCTTAGGTCCGGGAAATAGCCAAGAGAGAGCCTAAATCCGAGCACATCAATATATTCAGTTGAACTCACCTTTACTCAAAAACTTAAGCCAATGAGTTGTGGGCCAATTAAAATATATTAACTACTCAACACAACATTAATTATTTGATGTGGGACTTTTTTAGCACAACTCGCACATGCATTCTAACATGTTGTTTCGATTAGAGATCATGGTGAAGTCACACCTTTCTTTGCTAATACTTCATAAGCCTCTGACCGCCATTAAATTAGAAACGAGGAGTGGGTCAACCCAAAATGGTTGGACAACCCACCCCAAAACTTTAAGTGTAGATGAGGATCTTCCCATCTGTCGCGCGATTTCAGGCATTAGAAATAGAAAATAACGTAAGAAAGACCGTCTCTCGCCTCACAAACTGACTTAGAATTAGGTTCGCCTTTTCGTGCATGTGTTAAGATCGGGCTGACTAAAAAAAAAAAAAAAGATTGGGCTGACAATTGTTGCTCCCTGAAAATGTATCACGGGAAAGAATGCCCAAAAGTCAAACACATGCTTGCTGGCTTATTGTTGACCCTTTCCTACTAAGTATTTCCCCCCTCCTTTGGCCACACCATGATTGGGATGGAATTTCACCGCTTGTTATCTACTCGACTTTTTTACGAAATGAGAAAGATCTTCTACGTTCGGGCGCTTGAAGAAACGAGGGGAGGAAAATCAACCTCAAAGCCCTAATTGTTTACTTACAATTGATTCAGTAAGAAAAAATGAGATCCCAATTTTCACGTATGATCATGTTTAATGACATGAAACGAAGGGAAATACACGTGAGTTCTTGGAAAGAAAAGTGCTCTTTTAACTTATCTTCACCGTTGACATAAGGGAGGCAAGAATGAATCGAATTCACAAGCTCTAAACCATTAAGGCTCCATTTATTTCACTGAAAATGTGACATTTCTGAAAAAAAAAAAATCTGGCGAGTCATTGATATTTTTTGGTATTTGGCTAAAATCTGAAAATGAACTAGAAAATCTTCCGTTTGGTATGGAAAATCATATTTGATTTTTCTCCATGCAATCATTTTGAGAATTTTTTTTTTTAAATTTGTATTTTCTGTTTTAAAAAATCGAAATTTTAATCATTTTTTTCTTTTCACCTCATTTTCCGATCGCCGAAGAAGAAGAAGGGGAAAGAAATAAAAAGGAAATTTTAAGATTTTTTTTAAAAAGAGAGAAAAAATAAATTTAAAAAATAGAAAATTTCAAATTTTAAAAAATAAATAAATAATGAAAATAAAGTAAAAAAATAATTAAGAAAGAAAGGAAACGCGAAGGAGGTGAGGAAGGAAAAATGAGCAAAATGCTCTTCTCTTCTCAAAGAAAGGAAAACATTATCCTCACTTTTGAAAGAGTGTTTTCCATGGGTAGAAAATATTTTCCAACTGGCTTATTTTTTGTGAACCAAACATAAAACAATTCAATTAAATATGTTTTAAAAAATTTTATTTTTCGCGAAACAAACGAAATTTAAAAAATATGACATTCTGAATTTCCTATCATTTTGAGACTTTTGAATGTAAGATATCTATCGAGGTATTTCAGTTATGTCTCGCTCGGATCTGATCAATCTCGAGTTAATTAACCGAAGGGAAAAGGCTAACGCGTGACGAGGTACGTGGACCTGGGAAACTCGATTAGAAAACGACACTTTTACCATAAGGATCGTCGAGGGAACATTTAGAACCGAGGCCGATCTAAAAACGATTGACGAAATCATTGCTAGTGTTGTACGGTTGGAACGTGGGTGATACCGTTTGACCAAAATATAATTTGTAAAATTTTCCTAAATCGAATTGTGACGATCGTTGCTATCGGGGCAAGCAATAGACCCTCGCGATTACATGACAATTAAAATTGTTGTAGTTTGAGTTATCCTAAGTACGATGAGAATCACAGAATCGATGCACGTAACGTTTGCAAAAGCCACCCTTTAATTCGAGACAAATTGAAATTCAATCGACGGAGGATCGATCATGAGATGGGATCTCGAAATTTGAAAAATGGAAATGAGGGATTCCAACATTTGATATGGATTGGACGCTGCCTTATCGAGGGTGAAAAATATCAGGAAAACAAAATTTCGGACGAAAGGTGTGAAAAAATCATTTTGCCCTTAGAGAGTTAACCTTGTCTTAATGAATTGAGAAGAATATTTTAGTCATTTGACAAATTTCCTTCCTCCCCAAGGCTGTTGAAAAATCTATGGAGTCAATGGGGTCAATAGAGTCTTGATATAATTGATTCTATGACAACTGTCAATGCATGGATGATGGTCATTAATCATCCACTCACTCAAAGCTTCTAGAGGCCTAATCAAAAGTGATTAGAAGCATATCATCTGCCATATCCCCTCAAAAATTCGTGAGCCATCTTCGTTTTCCTTCCCAATTGAGCAATTTCCCCAAGAACAGAAAATTGCTCCTGCCGACCAATTTTTGTCGCCTGGTTCGGTCCGTACGAGCGCCTCCTCCGGTGACCTTTTGGCCGGTCGCTAGCTACCACAGGTTAGTAGCTCCAATTGGTTTCGTGATTTTTGGAGGTTTGGTTGATTTATGAAAACTTTTGGAAGAAAACTGGATAGATTTTGAGCTAACTGAGAGAGGGCTATGGTTTGCCCACTTAGAGACTTCAAATGGCTCCAAAATATTTATGGGAGTTACATGACATGTAATACTATGTTCATTGAGTTGGGGCCGTTGATTGGGTTAAGTTTCAATTATGTTTTGATGGTTTGATTGGAGTTGAATTTCTGGACAGATTCTGATCGCCGGTGAACTGAGAAGATTCAGTCTGTTTGGAGGCCTTAGGAGTGCTTATTGACTTTGAAAATCTCCATAAGACTCTACAACATGTTGATTAAGGTTGCTTCAAGTGAATTGATGAAAAAAATTAGAGTTAAGAGTGATGTGTGGACTGTTAGAGCAAGAAGGAGCAGAACCGGTTTCTGCTCTGCCTTAAATCTGAGTAGTCCGGTTCGGTTAGGGGCTGTTCATAGTGTCGCCATGCTCTAAATGTGTTGTTCGGATATACTAGAATATCCCTTGAGTTTTTAATAAGGTCAACGATTGATGGAATTAGGGCTAAATTGGATAAATTGATTGTAACGATGGATAGTTCCTAAATCGTTTTGCTACCCTGTTTTGGACATCGGAGAAGTCTACTTGAAGCTGAACTTGACGAGGGAATTTTAGCGAGAATTGCTAACTTGAGCGAAGGTAAGCGACCTCTAAACCTATATTAGAACATTGGGATGCAACTGGATGATTTTATTGTAGGATCGATGAGTTGACGATGTTGTTATGCTTGGTTGAGTGGAAATTGAATGGAATTATTGAGGAATGAGTCATGAGTACTCGCTTGCTACTAAAATAGTAGTTCCTTTGACTGAATTGGTGATATGCTGGTTGGCAATGTTTGTTTGATTATGTGGCCATGGTTTACTCGACTCTCGAGTTACTTTTGTGATGAAATTCGATCATTTCGACAAGCATTTGGTTTGTGATCGACTTTATAAAATTCTCATGATGAGAATGTGATTAAATGATTGTTGAAAAATTTCTTGACTTGAGATGTTTGTTGAGGCCTATGGCAGTCTGATGCGTCTTAACGCGGGATCGTATCGTGAGCATATCCTGAGGCGTCTTAACGCAGGATTGCATCCTAAGAATACCCTAAGGCGTCTTAACGCGGGGTTGTGATTAAATGATGTCCTGATGCGTCCTAATGCAAGATAATTGTACATGTTGACATGAGTTGAAAATTGGTTAGTAAACCTGACGCGTGTTAACGCAGGTTTATTTGTCATAATGGTTGAATTTATTATAAATTCCTATGGTATTGCTGTGATTCTTGGCTAGTACGAAAGCTTGGTCACTCTATGCTAGGTTGCCTTGAGTTGATGTCATGTTTTATTTAGCAAATAATATACGTTGCTTTGTTTGCTTGAATCTGGTGGGACGGATGGCCTAGGTAGGATTAGGCTAGCTTGTTGAGACATAAGTGTTACCTCGTCGTGGGATCTCTCTTTTTCCAGATCCCAAGCCCTGAAGATGCTGCCGATCCGTTTTGGCGACCCGAAGGAGATGACGGCCTATTTTGATGAATTTATAAATAGACGAGGTACAGTTTATATTAGGAAGAGTACGGCGATATGGGTTGATGAGGGGGAGGAAGACTTGAAGCCACATCGTTTTGAAGCCTAGTTCAGGAGAGCTGGGGAAGTTACCACTGGTCCATCAAAGGCTCACGAGATTCCAAGACGGGTAGTTCCATCGTGGTGCCATACTTCTCGAGATGAGATCGAGGTAGAGGGTTTCATGGTAGGCTCGAGGAACGTTCCAGAGGAGACCCCGACTAGAGAGAAAAGTATCGAGGTGATCGAGATTTCTGACTCTGAGGATGAGATGGAAGAGGACACTATAGAAATACGATCAGAAACTTTCTTGGACTACGATCCCACTGAGGACATGAGTCGAGCCGAAAATACTAGTACCACTTAGTGGGCTCCAGATCACACGACCGTTGGAGTGGTCTTTTGATGGTGACAATCTTTTTTTTTGTTGGGCTTAATGGTTGTATTTTGTTCGCCCTTTTGTCTTCCTCGATATTAGTTAATCTCTAGCCACGTTTGTATAAACTCGTCCTCTTGATATGTAAATCATCCTTTCCTTTATTCCGTGTCTCATTCTTTGTTTTGTTTTGAATTACCTTGAGTGGAGTTATGTATTTATTTTCTTTTACTCTTCCGCATGTGAGTCACATTTATTTATCACCGTAAAGAAAGGTATCCTGGGACTGAATTTACGGCACGAGCGGATGAGCACACTCGTAATGTGAGCGGGGCGCAACAAAAAACATCAAACAACAATCATATATTGTTGGGAGGGTTGAATTGTTACTGTCAACCAACGTATAGATTTCCTTTTGAGCACATAGAAGTTTCCCAAACGCGTGTTCAAAATCTATCTAGCTCAAGCATTATCTAAAACTATTATGTTTATCAGTCCATGTCCTTTAGACTATAGTTGAATGAGCTTCTTGATAAGCAGACCAGGTTTTACTTTGGAGGCACTCTTATCTGCACAATGGAAGGAGAGAAAATCTCAAAAGCACCCAAGGGCGTTTGCTTCAGGAAAAATGTTTTTCGGAGTTTCACTCATTTAGTTTTTTGAAAATGACTTAATCTATAGAAAACACTTTTCGGTTGATAGAAATTTCATGCACGAAATTGGAAAAGTGAATCCTAAATCTAAAGAGGTAAAAATATTTTACGAAATTGCTCCTCTAGAATTTTATAATATTTTAATATTTTGTAATTGATATTTTATGCTTTAATTTCATATATATATATATATATATATATATTTCTTTTCTTCCATTTTTTTTCTTCCACCTCTGTCGCTTGCTAGGCCTCGGCGATGGTGGTCAACCGGTGAGCCTCGAGGCTTGCTAGATCCCGTCGAGACTGAGCTCGCCCATGGCCATCGCTAGCCGGTTGCGGTGGAGGACATCATGACAGAGGTAGAAGGAAGAATGAAAGAATAAGAGAATAAAATAAACAACATAATATATAACTTTAAAATTTGAATTGTTATTGCCTAAAATAAAGTTGTGAGATTGAAATTATTTTTCCAATGCATACCAAACACCATAAAATGTTTTTTGTTGCATATTGCGAAACAAAGGAAAACAAACCGTTTTCCTGAAAAATGAATTTTTTCATGGAGTTTCCCATGAAAGGGTTGTTTGATTCACGAAAAACTCTATCCAAAGAAAAAAATGCTTTCTGGAAATCAAGTTTCGTGATAATGTTTAGTTTTTATTTGCTTGGTGATATGTGACAGAAAATGCTTTCTAGTATTTGGATAACATTCGGAAAATGATTTAATCTCATAACTTTATTTCAAGCAAAGAAAAAAAAAATCAAAGTTTTAAAAAATATATTTTTATTTTCCTTTTTTTCTTCTACTTCATTGATCGCTAGGATCTAACGAAGCCAGGCGAGCTCGCCTTGCCACACTAGCTGCCACCGAGGCCCGAGGATTGGCCAAGGAAAAAGAAAAAGATATCAAGAAATCAGAATTCTCGCGGAAAGTAGTATGATATTAACAAAAATATTAAAAAAAATAGGAAGGAGTATTTATAGAAAATGTTTTGACTTGTCATTTTCGATGAACAAACGGGTAAAAGTTCGAAAAATGAATTTTCGAAAAACACTTTCACTCAAATAAACACAAGTCTCTACAAAACTTTAAATCGAACTGGTGGTTCAATCAAAGGATTTAACAAAAACTGAAAAACTTTCAACTGATAAAAGCGCATAGTCGAAACCGGAGTACCATTGGTTTGGAATTACCAGTTTGTCAATTTTCTTTGCAAGATTTCCTACAACATGGATCTCTAGGTTTGGCTCTAGAGGATGATCAAGTTTACTTCTACTGTTCCAGGCGACAAATTCAGGGGGAAAAAACAAATCAAAACATCAGATCAGACTTCTCAACCCAAATTTTCAACCTTGATGTTGCGTTGAAGAATGTCGTCATGCGTGAAAGTTATGGTTGACAAAGAATCCCAAAAGCCAAAATAGGTTTCAAAGACAGAATTGTCAAAGAAAAGCATCGATCGCCTAACTGTTGTCTCAAACGAAATGACACCAGCAAAAATACAACAAAAAGCATGGGTCAGAAATACTAGAATGTAGAATCCAGGATCTCATAGCCAGATTAATGAAACAAAAAAAAAAATCGAATGATGGAAAACGTATGTTTAATATGTGCTTCTAGAGATAAGGAACCTAGAACAAATTTGCTGATATCCATCAACGCCACCACCAGCCACCTGTCTACAAAAGGAGTACTGACCATCTGAGACTATATCATAGTAATACTTTGTCAAGCAAGGATCCTTGCCCCCTTAGCAGTTAGAAATTGTTGTGACAACTATTAAAGCTTTCCAGCGTTCCCCCTCCGCCCCTACAAAAAATTCTTTGAATTTAGTTTATCGTGGTTGGTGATAATAAGAGAAATCTATTTTCTAGGACGATCAATGTTAAATGGATAGGGGATGGGAGGATTGAGAGGAGTTGGCTAAGGCTACTCTTCCAAAGAATCTCAATAACAAGATCAACAACACTTCTTGAGATCAGCAGTCCTTTAGCGTGAGCATATGGGCGACGGTCTCAAAGCCCAAAGGAAACTGGATCGAAGTAGGGGGACATAAAGAGGATGCAGAAATTTGATCGAGCAGAGGTTGAAGATGAATGTGGAGAAGATGTGGAGGTGGTAGCTAGACATTGACTTGGATGAACTGAACATTCTTTGACTCAACAACCACTATGGTTCTAAAAGATCATACTGAGATCGTGATATGTAGATGTTTTAAGGGAAATAGTGACTGATGTCTAAATTAAGGTGGAGGTCCTAACGGATGAAGAAGCTTTGGGAATTACTCATTATTAGAGAGCATCAAACCATTAGCTGAGGACGTCCGCAACAAACAAGGTAGTTTGCCATTGGCTCTAATTGTCATGGTTTCAGCGACGAGGGTAAAGAAGAGAATCGATTTGTGTTGAAATGTCCAAAGTAAGCTCCATATTTCGAGGCCGTCTATGTCTGGCATAAACCTCAGGTCCACTAGGGTTCTAAGATTTTTCAACAAGCAACTGCCTAAAGGGATGGGACGATTTACCAATCTGCAAGTGCTAGAAATTGTCACAGATGGCCAATAATGCATAGAGATCATCCACATTAATTTGGAAAACCATAAAAGGTGACATTTGAGGAGCTCGGTCACTGATGAAGTTATCTATTTTACGTGTAGATTTGCGGGATACGGCCAAGACATTCAAAAAAATTGCTGACATTTGCTGGACTAATAGATTGGCAATGTGTCGATATAGTTCGGTTTGACTAGTGCTGGACACCAAGCTCACAAACACATGGAGAGAGACGTTCATGCGGCACAATTCGAATGGGTCATCTTTCACGGAGAATCATTAGTGTTGAATGATATGGCACAAATCTCTGGCGACAGTTTGAACATTCGGGTGGGACAAAGAGCTGGTTGCTTCTCTCCCTTTGAAATTTTGATAGATTGGACACATAAAGATAGAGCAAGGAAGTAGCACCATCGCGAATCGACCGCCATATGAAGAACAAAGATACTTCTTCGATTCTTTAGAGAACCTCTTCTTATCGAAATCTGCATTTCTGCAGTCATACAGACACGTTCATATACTCCCCCACATTTTATAGATTAAGTCTCTACAACTTCGTACCTGAGTTGGCTGATTCACTGCAATCTCCTTGAGGAGGCGACAGAAAGCAAACAGATCTGGTGTGGTTTGTGCAATCACACGTCTCATTCTGTTTGTTCCGTCGAGATCTGCATCTACTGCTTGTGTGATGTGTGGTGTGGTCAAAATCTCGGATTCTAGGTTCTTATAATTTAGTTTTCATCACTTTGGAAAGGTTTCACAACAAATCAAAAGCGTATGGGAAATACCAAGAAAACTATACTGCCATTTTCCAATTAGGGGTGTCAAGGGGTCGGATTGGGTATCCATGTGTTGGAACGATAAATATTGAAAGATCTTCCTAATTTCATTATAGCAGGAAATATGGCTGAGTTGTGCGATATCCATAGTTACTAAATTAATAATTGCAACGCATCGCATTGTTTTCTATTAAAATATAATAAATCCTCTCCAAAAAAGAAAGAAAGAGGATTTATTATCTTTTAATAGAGAACAATGCGATGAATTTATGATTTAATAAATCCGGCCAAAAAAAAGATAATAAATCCTCTCCAAAAACAAAAAGATGAATTGAGGTTACCAAATTCATAATTGTAACGCATCGCATTGTTCTCTATGAAAATATAATAAATCCTCTCCAAAAAAAAAAATAATAAGATTAATTTATGATTTACCGTGTTGGACGTAACCTTCTAAGAGATTTTCTTTTCTCTTTGTCGTCTAAACTAAGTTACTATTGGATGCTCCTCTTCTCTTTTTTTTTTTGTTTTCCTTTCTTTATGTCATTAAAACTTTGTATCAGAGTCGTGTTCAATCTTAAAGTCGGCTCCTTTGTCAATGCTTTCGCTCATCTACTAGTGACGGATAATCTGAATTTTTTTTTTTTGTGGTTGTTTTTTGTTTGCATAGAGGACAATCATCTTCATCACACCTTCATTGGATTTGATTGCTCCCTGATAAGTTTGCTGAATTTTGTGCTATCTTTCTATTTATCACGATGGTTGATGATAGCAAATCTATTTTCAAGATGTCAAATAAACTTACGACTATTATGTTAAATGGGCATAATTATTTGCCTTGGTATAGAGATGTCTCTAGAGCCCTTGGGTTCAGATCAAAGTTGGGTTATGTGAATGGTCTTATCAGAGCACCTGTAGCTATGGATGCGAAATTTGTTGAATGACTGGCAAATAATAATATGGTCATGTCATGGTTGTTTAATTTAATGGAATCTCAAATTTATGAGATATTTGCTTATTCAGAAACTGCTAAGTCCCTAAGATATGTATGGAAGCGTTGATGCATCATGTCTTTGAGTTGCAACATAAGCTTGCTCGTGCTGAGGAAGAACCTAATCAATCATTCACTGAACATCTTGGTAATATGAAAAAGAAGTGGGGTGAATTGCGACAATATCGATCGCCTGCCCAAAATGTTGAGATATATGCCTAGCATGAAGAGGGGGACAGGATTTTTCAACTTTTGGCTAGTCTTAGGCCTGAATATGAAGACCTTAAGAGGCAAATCCTAATGAGTTCTACTCTTCCCAATTTTTCTACCGGTTGTGTTATTGTTCAAAGGGATGAAACATGTCATCATATAATGACTCATGATTCTAAGAAAGCGAGAGATTTGGTTGAGAATTCTGCCCATGCTAAAGCAATTGCTCCAATTTTGAAGAGAGCTGCTCTGGTTTTGGTAGTAAAATTAATCGCATTGGTTTTGACGACAATTGTTTTGGTTTTGGTAAAGGCAAAGGTCGCAAAAATAAATTCAATTATGATCATTGTGATAAGGATGGTCACACTAAATACCGTTGTTCGGAGTTTTATCTTTATCTTTAGCTTAATAAGGATGCCAAGGCTGCATCTCATACTCAAGGCTCGATATATGATTTTCAAGCCTCTTTGAATAAAATTGCTCTTCATTTGCAGCATCTTATCCAAGCCGGCGGCGCAACATCATCTCTTTTATTCTAGCAACCTCACTCAATGTTTTATAAATTCATAAAAGAAATAATATCACTTACCTAGAAAAGTCGAAAACCAACCTACGATAGTTATTCAAATTGAAGCACACTTATTCCTATCAAATATATGAAAAACAACATAAACAACTGAGTAATATGCTAACCTAAAGCATGACTCGACTAAAAAAAGGCATATTTATCACTAAGGCAATACCTGCGCACTAACAAAATACTCACTTATAGCGGACACACATGTTGTACGCTATACATAGTTTGTGCGATAAACTTAAAAAGACCATAACTCTCTCCTCCGAGTTTTGATGTAAACGAACTTATAATTCGAATAAAGCTCTCTCAACGTACAACAAAATCCTCAACACGACTTTTCCAGATCCATTCGAAAATTGGCAAGAACAAGAGCAATTTCTTCAAGTTGCCAACTGTTCACTGCACGCGTCAAAATTTAAAATTTTGTTTCGAGCAAACCATAAGTCCAAATTGAATTTTGTAAAGTCCCACAGCTCCACAACACCCTAAACGATGGTTCCCTTGAAGAATCTGAACTTAACAGCTCAAATATCTGACTTTGGGGCTCAAATTAAATCCAAATTTGAGCCCCAAATACGGGTATCATTCCGATTAGACAAATGGAGAGCGCGAACACTTTCCTAGCTTCGTGATACATAGTGAAATGACCTCGACGAAATATCCATGGCGTGTGGCACGCAGGCGCGATTCGTTCTTTTCTTTTTTCCCTCTCTCCCTTTTCCTTCTTTCTTTCTCTTTTCTTTTATTCTGTTTCTATATTTTATGGGTTCTCGGGTTCTTAAAGGAACAGCGACATGCGCTATTCTGCTTTTGTTTTCTTTTCTGTTGACTTTGTCAACTTTTTTTTTTTTTTTTTACAAATATCAGACCCCAATTCATCACAAACAAGGGTATGACACGGCTGTTCTTTCTCTAAAGAATGTAGGCTCAAGATAATCAAAATATCACCTTATTTCGAAATATATACATTTACAGATATATACACGATAGATAGTCATTTCGTTAGAATCTCCAAGCTTTCTATAAACATAAAATATATTTATGTACATGTTTATCAAAAGTTAACTTAAAAAGTTTAACACTTATATACAAATCGTACAAAAAACCCTATAAAAAAATGTTGCTGCCAGTGCAACACTCACGTCCTACTTGAGGTCACGGAAAAACCTGAAAATAAATGAGATGGAAGGAGTGAGCTATCATACCTCAACGAAAAAACATTTCTTCTAAGTGGATCGAACACACGCTATGCACATTGAGAACACAAAACGTAATTCTTTTTCGCCAAAAACAAAGAATCACAAACTTTCAATACCAAAATGAGTCATATTCAACTTCCAACCTAATATATATTGTAAAAATATCATTTCTTAATAAAAATGTAAAAACATATATTAGTGGTCTATCCATTGACCAATCACGTGAAAACACATGTCAATAATCTATCCATTAATCAATCTCGTGCTTAAATACCCAACCATGGCCACGCATTACGCCCCATGAAAAAAGCGACCAAGATTCCCACTTGGTATGGTCTCCACTTATAATGCCTGTGCCTCCGCTCACAAGGATGTCCTAGGCTAGTATGCGCATACCTACAAGCCCCTTAACCGGGTTTACAGCAATATCAAGCACCACAACCTTATCCTCTAATATCCATAAGTCAAGTATAGAACCAATATCACAAAATATGTACAAACCAAGCATAAAATCTTTTACCACTCAACTTAATCCATCAGAATACCTTTTTAGAATATATATCACAGCCTCTTCTCAAACCATATGAAATATCAAATGGGATAGCAAATACTCAATCTGATGTTATGCGCAAATAATGCTATAATAATAATTCATTTTCAAAAATCGGCAAAAACATGCAACATGTTCTGGTTTCTCACTGCTCACTGCACGTGTCAAATTTACAATTTTTTTTTTCGGGATAAATCATAAGTCTAAATTGAGCTTGTAAAGTCCCACAATTCCACAACACCCTAAGCTATCATTACCCTAAAGAATCTCAACTTAAAGACTCTAAAAACTGAGTTCGTGGATCAATTTTTTCATAAGTTTGAATTTAAGCCCTAAATACGGAAACTATTCTAATTAGACAAACGAGGAGCGCAAGTACTTACCTAACGTTGCTGAACCTAGTGAAACAGGGCACTTCCTCTAGTCGTCCTTCCTATCTTGAGTGTAAGGCTCTTGGCAATCATCTGTTCAAACTTGACTTCTAGATAACTTTCGGGGTCAAGAGTATCGTACGAGTGAGCACAATCAGCTGCATGTTTGTTTCATTATGTTCTTAAAAACTTGATCCCTGAAAATGCGTTTCCCCGGGATGTTATTCAGTCGGTCTTTTGATATTAAAATACGTTTTTCAGGGATTTTTCTTCTTCTTTTGTCTAAATTTCAAAGAGCGATCATTAAAAAGTTTCTAGTTCTAGGAAATAGGCAAAGTCAAATACTCAGTTCCATATAGCCACAAAGCCTATACTTCCTCTTCCTGCCAATTGACGTTTACTCGAAATTATGCATCCGAAAGAAGACCTTTTCGCTAATGTGCTGATCCTACAAAGACAATAATGGAAGTTTTATAGGGGTATCATGACAGAACATCATAAGATGATTCACATATTCGTTAATGAAAGATGTGTTTTCCTTCAATTAAGAAGTACAAATTAGTATATTGCATATTCTATAGCTCAAAATAGATGCGTTTTTCAGGTTTTTATCCAGGTTTTACATTCTTTGCAAATCCTCAATTCTAGCCATTTGATTAGTCTTGCCATTTTAGAATGCATATTCTGACATCCAGATGAGAAGACTGTTTGTAGAAATTGATAATGATTATGCGAGTATGGAACTTTTGCCTGTTTCTTGGATTTCATGATCTAGCAACAAAAGGCTACGATCAGCATGTACATAGGATAGGACATCAAACAACAAAAACCCAAGTCTCATTTTGCCAAGTGTGATTAGCATAAGGAAAAGGACATCATGAAATGGAAACTTTTGGAAAATACCAAGATAAAATAACATTCACTTCATTCATCCAACTAATAGAGAACACTTGCCTATACAAAACATGTAGACAAATACAAAATATGTTCAACATAACAGACCCTATAGCAAACTCATAATTTGTGTTATTAATATAAACAATAACAACACAACCCAACTTCAATCTAGAATTTTCTTTTTTTTAGGTTTTCCAATTCTTGTTTCAATTGTTTCAGCTGTGCCCTGAGAACTTTGATCTCAGCGACTATTGAACAACCATTATCCTTATAATGGATCGATATTGGTTCTTGTTTGACATTGCTCCAATTAAAACCTTTGGACACCTTCCTTGCCGATTGACTAATTTCCCCATCAATCCAAATGAAAAAAATTACAACTTTCCCTTTTATTATTGTGGTTGTATCTTGGGGAGCCATGGTATTCTTCCCCAATTATCCTTCGTCTTTGTTGTTTGCAAAGGAGCTTTGAGGCCACAATAGCAAAACATAGGCATATCGTTGTCGATGGGATGTACCGATTTCCCTATCAAACCGAATGAAAAACAACTTTCCTTTGTATTATTATGGTTGTATCTTGGGCAACCATAGTATTGTCTACCTAGTTTTCTTTCATCTTTGTTGTTTGCAAAGAAGTTTTGAGACCACTATAGCAAAATATATAGATGCATAGTTGTCGATGGGATGTATCGATGTCATTGATTATGCCATCTGCAAGGGAAAAATTGAGGATAGCATAAGATTAAAAAGAATCCAAAGGGACACCTCCAATTGTCAAGTTAGTGAGCAAACAACGATTTGCCCAAATCCTATCCATTGAGATCGATACGCCCTTTAAAAGTAAGATAAAAAAAAAAAACAATGATCTATATGTTGCGACCCGACTTTGAAAAATAGGGTTAATGTATTTCCAAATCTCCACGATGGGATTAGCTCCAGCCCTTCCAATCCCATATCAAATCGCAGTGGGATTATACCGAATTCAATCTTAGTGTGATCGAGTTGCACGTGTATATGTACATGCAAAAGGAGTTGCCATCAATGTTTGGAGAAGGCAAATCGAAAATCTCATCGAGCGGTCGGAAGAATCCATTCGATTCTACTCAACCAGAGATTAAGGGTCCGGGGGTTTGGTTACTCCAATGTTTCTACCGACGCCCTTTTGGTACCGGGATTGGCTACGTGTTCGTGCAAGCATGAGCCTATCCTATCAATCATAATCACCGCATATAATGTGCGCAATCAAGATATTAGTGACGTGCATATAAATGTATCAAACAAGCTTGACATCGCCAATAATGCCCTAAGAGCTTAGAGAATGGTGTGATTAAAGTTTTGAACAATTTTGAGATAGTTTTTCCAAAAGGGCAAAATCTTCATTTTTGAGGGGTTTTAAATGTCGAAATACAAAAAATAGATCAATCTAGCTATTTCCTATTTTTTATGATTTTATGGAAATTTTCAGATTTTTCTTTAGTTTTTTGAATTTTTTAAATTTTTATTATTAAAAAATGTTTTTTTGGACCGAGTGACTTGGCCCGCGCCTGAGGCACCCGAATCGGACCATGTGGGTCTGAATTGGTCTAAAAGGACACAATATTGCCATTCTTTTGAATTATCTAAAAAGGTGATTTTTGTAGATTTCTCAAAAACAAACAGCCTAACGAGAATTTTAACGAGTTAATTTTCGACTTCTCGAACGCGACTAGCAGCGAACCCCCACACAAATGCAAATGCCCGGAATGGCGCGGACCAAAGAAATGTGAACGAATCGCACAAAAACATGGCAAAGGAATCTCGGAGAAAATCGAATTTGACTTTTCTTAAAAGACATCTTTATTTTTCACAAAAAAGGGTAGTCCGCTCGAGGTTTTTCTCGCCTCTTTTCCTCGACTCTCAAGCGCAACAAAAGACGGATCCACAACACAAACTATGACATATGAGGAATGGAATGGACCGAGGGAGAGTGAACAAAACGCACAAAAACATAAGAAAAGACCCACCGGAAAAATCAAGTTTGACTGCTTTGTAAAAATGATAGCCCACGAATTTCTCACCCATTTTTCTCGACTCTCAGGCGTAAACAAAGGCAAATCAGCATACCAATATAAACTAGGATATACCAGGAACCACAACGGTCAAAAACGATGACAAGATGGTACGCGAACGTGAAGGAAAAACCCGCCGGAAGACACGAGCCTGAGCTACTTTGAAGGTCTGGACTTGAACCAAGTCGCACAAAAAGGTTGTGCGTCTAGTTTCAAGCTTTGAAATCTCTTCGACCCATGCGTTTTTCAAGTAAAACATCTGATATTAGGGAAACTACGTAACATGGGGTTTTCAAAATGCCGAATGGCTCGTGAAATGATTAGACACGTGTGTCAAAAAGTGACCACAAAGATGATGTGGTTTATCGCAACCGAATCAGATGATGAAGACACAGAGAATCAAGAAAAATTGAATGACGCACGAGATTACCCAAATTCTCCCCAGAATAGTGTTATGTCCTGCAAAGATATTTTACTATGATTGTCGATTTACAGCTACTTAACTAGTTACAATTATCAGCAAAAACAAGCAAAATATATATGCTCTAAACGTGTCCAAAACTTAAACCTATGCAAAACCTCTATTAAGCCCACAACATACGGGTTAACTTAAATAAAAGCTCAAATCCGTTGTTATTTCGGGGGCGCTGCCCCCGATCCCCCGCCCGCTCACCGAGGAACAGGACATTTGTTCGCTGATCAGACAGTGAAAGCCCCGCCTGCTGACTAGCAACGGGACACTCGTGTCGGGGGTGTTGCACCCGAACCCCTGTATCCCGCGCGCAGGGGTCACATGTTGTCGAATAACGCTTCAGTTTTCTTAAGTTCACGTGGGCATGCCCGGTGTGAGAAACAAGGGTCCTCAAAGTATTAACCAACTCTAACATTCTCCCACTTGGTGGATACTTTGCGCAAATGAGAGCATTTTCAATATCATTCTTCTTCAATCCAATCGCAGCAGAACACCATTCAAATTTCGCACCCGCGACGACTTTAGTAAGGAAGTCTGAACTATTTTTTACCGTGTCGATCTTTACAAGCCAAACCTCTTTCTTCTCTACTTTTTCTCGGATAAAATGATATTGTATATCAATGTGCTTTGTGCGTGAGCAAAACGGTAGATTCTTAGCTAAATGAATAGCCCCTTGATTATCACATTTCACCTCCACGACACCTTGCTCAAAATCGAGCTCCAAACATAACCGTCGTAACCATACAACCTCTTTTCCGGCATGAGTAAGAGTCATGTACTCAGCCTCCGTAGAAGAGAGCGCTACCACGTTTTACCTTCTACTTATCCAACTCAACGCAGCCCCTAACAATGTGAAAACATATTTGCTAGTGGATCGTCTACTATCAATATCTCCCCCTCAATCAACATCTACATGGTCTACGATATCAAGCATGTTTCCAGTCCCTGTACCTTCATAATATAAAGAATAATTCGAAGTTCCACGAAGATACCATAGCATATAGCCATTGACTCCTTCCTCCTATCCGATAAATATGTTCTTCTCAGACTTGTTGTCAAGCTTACCTCATTTCTCCTTGGGCACATGAACATATGCATCACACCCGAACACTCGAACATGTGACAGATTTGGCTTCTTCCCAAACGCTGCCTCATATGATGTACAATCCTTCACTAATGAGGTCGGTGATCGGTTCTTTGAATAGATGGTTGTGGCTACAATTTCTGCCTAAAATTCAAGCCCCAAACCTGCCTAACTCAGCATGCATATCGCCTTTTCTATGAGTGACCGATTTAACCTTTCGGCCACCGCATTCTGTTGAGGCATATATGGGGTCGTCTTCTGCCTTCCAATACCATTGTCCACACAGAATTGCTCGAACTTGTCCAAACAGAATTCACCTCTATTATCTGTACGAAGTACCTTGATTTTCCTGTCCAATTGATTTTCAACCAAAACCTTAAATTCTTGAAATTTTTTGAATATATATGATTTACTTTTAATAAAAATAAATCCAACTATATCTCAAAAAATCATATATGAATGATTCATAGTATCTGGATCCTCCAATAGATGGAATCGGAGTAGGCCCGAAACATCGCTGTGAATCAGCTCGAGAACCTCTGTTGCTCTTGTACAGGTGTGTTGGAAGCTAACTTGGTTCTGTTTTCATGGAGACAGTGTTCACAGAACTCGAAGCCCATAGAGCAATCCGGTACTCTTTCTACCATTTGACTCGAAACTAAGGTAGGCAGTCCCTTTTCATCGATATACTCTAGCCTCTGATGCCACAACATGGACATGTCATATACATCTTCCTTGATCTTTTCAGAGACGAAACCACTGCCAACAGTCACCGTTTCCTTGAGTAGTTTATACAATGTCCCATAACGGACTCCTCGTAGAATCACAATAGAACCCCAAGTCATCTTGCATGAATTCTTATCATAACTGAAAGCAACCCCTGAATCAGCCATCGTACCGACTGATAACAGGTTTCTGTTCACCAAGGGTATGTGCATCACGTCTGGAAGAGTCTTTACCGTGCCATTACTCATCTTCAACTTCATCCTGTCACGCCCGACAATTTGAACTGCATTATCATCTTCAAGCATAACATCTCCACCATTATATTGCTCATATTCACAAAATCAATGTCTATGAGGCGTCATATGGTGTGAAGCACCGGTGTCGATCAACCAAATATCTTTGCCTGACTACACCACACCTGCAGCAGCCAAATACATATCTCATGAATCAACCTCCTTCTTTCTCGAGGATAATTCGACTTCTTTCTTAAATCTGGCTTGTTTTACAGTCTCGCTTCACATGGCCCCACTCTTCACATCTCCAACATTGTACCCTCATCTCCCTACTATTTGATCTCCCACGAGATTTGGATTTGGACCCTCTCCAATTTAGGGTCTTCTTTGCTGGTCTACCCCTAGCCGCTAATGCCTCTTTATCGAAATTTCCTGATCCTTTTCTTCATGTCTCTTCCAATAATAAGGCTGAACACACACTTTCATACGATAATTCCTTGTCCTCACCACCAATTACCACAATCAGGTTATCCCATGAATTCGATAGTGAACAAAGTAGTGTTATTGCCTTATCATCATCTTGGAACTTAACGCCGATTGATACGAGTTGACTAATCAACGTGTTAAAGTTATATATATATATATATATATATATATATGTACAAAAAATGAGTCGCCCTCGTGCATCCGAAGATTATACAGTTTTTTCCTCAAAAATAGCTTATTAACCAACGACTTACTTTGATACAACGACTCTAGTTTTCGGCACAAATCCCTAGCTGGAGGTTCGCTCATCACGTTCGTCAAAATCGAGTCTGCGAGATAATGCCGGATCAAACTCTTTCATTTCCTTTCAATCCAATCACAGTCTTCAATCTCTTTTGGATCTGCCTTTTTGAGAGATGAATCACCATCCTTCTCCGCTTCCTTGTCCGCTTCCTTTATCATGACACCAGGCATCGCGGCAACAGGTTTTTCCGTTATGATTATCGACCAAAGATCTCAATTACAAAGTAGATCCTCCATCTTCATCTTTCACATATCGAACTGCATCCCATCGAATTTTTCGATCTTAATACGTGACCCTCTTGACATCTCAGATCTAATTCCTCGAACACAAGGCTCTAATGCCAATTGATGGGATTTATCGCAACCGAATTAGATGATCTCATAAAGAATCAAGAAAAATTGAATGACGCATGAGATTACCTAGGTTCACCCCAGAATAAGGCTATGTCCTGCAAAGATATTTCACTATGATTGTCGATTTACAGCCACTAAACTAGTTACAATGATCAGAAAAAACAAGCAAAATATATATGCCATAAACAAGTCCAAAACCTAAACCCATATGAAACCTCTATTAAGCCCACGACATACGGGTTAAAACTCACAACATATGGGTTAACTTAAATAAAAACCCAAACCCGTTGTTATTTTAGGGGCGTTACCCTCGAACCCCCCCTCATTTACTAGCGAGCGGGGCAGCCGTTCGCTGACCGGACAACGGGACACCAGTGTTGGGGAGGCCTCGAGCGAGAGGTCATATGTCGTCGGATAATACTTCGGTTTCCCTAAGCTCGCATGGGCTTACTTGGTAAGAGAAACAAGAGTCCCCAAAGTATTCGCCAACTCCACAAAAGAAACCATCGCGCACAGCTAACACCAAAAAATTTTAGCCACAAACATGCTTAGTTCATAAAGATATTTTCATGGCTTGTTATCGTAATGTACTGGCACAAGCAACACCGAGTCTATACATGGATGCATACCACTACATGAGCGGGAAGATATCGACCAAGAACAATGGTGAGATTATGTGTGAACACGAAGAAAAGTCCTCTTGAAAACATGTATTGTACTGCTCTGGAAATTCAGGTTCGAAGCTAGGTTTAGCAAACAAGTTCCATTCCCAGGTTCAACTCTAGATTTCTCTCGTATACGTCGCATACATAAAAACTCACCCAGTCCAAATGAAACTGCGGAACATAAGGCTCCCAAGACATATGACTGTATACCACCTATCACTCAAAACCCTCTCACTCCTCTCTAAACTCTCCCTCTCTCTCACTTCGGTCTCTCTCTCTCTCTTTCTCTCTCTCTCTCTCTCTCTCTCTCTCTCTCTCATTATCCCTGGTTTTTTGGGTCTGAAAGCCCCCTGCAAATTGAACCTCTAGCATGTCTTATATCCTGAAGTAGGCTGGGGCCACCGGGGATCCCTTCTCTGTTTAGCAGTGAAAAAAAGCCAATCTTGCAGTTTTAGTCTCCCCCGTTCACGGTTCACAGTTGTAATTTTTCTTTTTCTTTTTTTTTTGTGTTCAGAAGATCACTCGGGGGTGGGTAGGATCTCCTAGCAGCGTCTAGGGAGGAAGAGGAAGACTAGACATATTTGAGAAATTTTGTGGTCTTGTTTGATGGAGACGCGAAAAGGTAGACTTTGCAAAGTGCAAACTTCAGTTCCCACTATTGCCGCTTCTGGGCATCTATTATCACTCCCTGAACCCAGCGAGCACGCGAGCATCCTACCAAGTCGTTCCTTTTAGAAAGCTCCAAGATCCAATAGCCAATGTCCTTTGCGCTGAAAGAAACATACATGCGGAAGCGATGCCAACTCCTCTTTACAAATACAGCAACACCCGATAACTTAGGACACAAGGGTACACCTTTAATAAAGGTCAAATATACTTTTCTTTATTACAAATCTAAATCCTCGATATTAGTACTATTCAATTCTAAGGTCATAAAAGAGAAGTCTTCATTTTTCCTCTAGTGACCTCGTCTCTATGCCAATCCATGGCAAGTTTGCACTTTCGTCGCTAGTAACCTAAAAAGTTAAGCCCCCACTGGAGTGAGATAAAATCTCAGTAAGGTGGGTCCTAATCCTAGGTTAAGTCGACCGTCCACTCAGGCAGTCATATACCCCAATAGTTCAGCTCATTGACATATCAGTCAATTCAAATATAGATAACCGTACACAGGTGACAGGCATGCAAATATGGTGTCATAACACACTCAGAGGTTCATACACGACTCGTCCTGCCACCTCACCACAATCATCCTTTCCCCCTTACCTCATTCTCATGCCTGCGATTAGATCGCATCAAGCTCGATCCGCATAAACGCATCAGACCGTCATTGACAACCCGCATAAACGCATCAGGTTCCAATGATTCTCCAGGTTGGTACCGACGCCTCATATCTTCATCCCGTGATTAAATCGCATCAGGACCGTAGCCATCATAACCCCGCAATTAGATCGCATCAGGGCACCATTGGCAACCCGCGTAAACGCATCAGGTTCTAATGATTCTCCAGGCCAATATCATCACCTCATTCCTCCGTCCCGCGAATAGTTCGCATCAAGACCGTGGCCATCATAACCCCGCGATTAGATCGTATCAGGGCGCCACTGGCAACTCACGTAAACGCATCAGGTTTCAATGATTCTCCAGGCCAATATCATCTCCTCATTTCTCCATCCCGCGAATGGTTCGCATCAGGACCGTGGCCATCATAACCCCGCAATTAGATTGCATCAGGGCACCATTGGCAACCCGCGTAAACGCATCAGGTTTCAATGATTCTCTAGGCCAATATCATCACCTCATTCTTCCGTCTCGCGAATAATTCGCATCAGGACCGTGGCCAATTCAACCCCACGATTAGTTCGCATCAAGGCGCCACACAACCTCAACTCGACCCCGTGGTTACATCGTATCAGGGTATCCACCTCTCGCCCTGCATCTCATACGCCTCAGGGTATTGCCATACCATGTTCAAGCCATGCTTCTCAATTCCACTCACAGATAAAACAACAGGTGCAACTCATGCACAATTTGAATTCTCATGGCATGCAGGATGATCAATAACATTCGAGATGGCATATGATTTAACCTCAAGCATTAGCAAGCCTTCAAGTCCTTCAAATCATTCAAGAACACATACCATAACCAACTACATTGAAATTACTCAAGGACTAATTGAATCTTTTACCAACTCACCCAATTAAGTCCAATCTTCCTAGCATAAGGTTAGGAATTCCCTTACCTTGCGTTTGATTACACAAACTTCTTCTTGAATCCCCTCCACAACTTTCGACTATAAGGGTCCAAGGCTCAATTCACCACGCAACCTAGGAATTTCAACTAATTCGTCAATTTTTCATACTCAATTCCTCAATCCATGAACCCCAATCATCCATAACCTAACCTCCATCATCTAAACATGTCTTAAACATCAATTTGAGACCCAAAATCCAATGCCAACAGCCTCCAAAGCCCTAGCCTTGCACAGAACCGAACCCGTTCTTCCTGATTATGTGCAAACCGGGCACAACCAGCCTTAAATCAACTCTAAATCCATCATTTAATTCTCATCCTACCTCTTAACATGTATATCTAAGGGTTCTTGAGGCTCACCGTGAGTTCGAGGTCGATTGGTCGCCGAAAACTCGTCCAAAGTCGCTGAATCCTCCAAGGTCAGCACAGGCAATTTTCTGTCCAAGTTTTTCAAGACCATTTCGAGGGCAATAGTTCTTCAAATCACTCTCAAATTTTTATCACAGATTCATACACATGTCTACTAGATCTCCATAAAATTTGATCTCAAAACTCCAACAATTCGGCCTCCAAAAGCGTCAGAAACCGAACCTACCTCAGGCTGGAGTAAATTCCATCGGCTCTCGGGAAAACACTTGGTCGGAGCTCCTCGATGGTCCAAATGACTCGCTTCTACTTCAGGATCGTTACTTCGTATTCCTTCTATTTCTTTTTATTTATTTTCATTCCAAAATTTTATGGAATTTTGAAAGACAGAACGATCTTTTGGGTCTAGTCCGACCATTCCATTATATTATATTGACAATTTCAAAAAACTGTTCATACTATACCATGAGCCTAATATAGTATGATGGCGGTCGGGCAAGTATGTCCCTCCACAAAAAATCCATTAAACTTATCAAATAAACTTCTCATTGATGTATTGTTTCATCGAGATCTAATCCAAATCACGATGTCATTTTCTTGTTCCTGAATGGGCCTTTTTTCAATTCTTTTAGGTTTATGCTCTACTCCGAGTAAAAAAGTCTGAAAAGATATACATAGATATACTTCTCTGTATCATTAATATTCCGAGGATCACTACACAACTTTTTTTTGATAATTCAAAAAAAATGATCGATAAATACATTTACAATAATGAAAAAAATAAAGAAAATATTTTTAAAACAAATAAAAATACAATTCGTTTTATTTGGACTATAAAAAAATCAATTTCGGATATGATATGGTTCCGAAGGATGAACTGGATATGGACAGTTCCCATAAGATTTCATTCTTGAACAAAAATACATTTTTTGATTTATTTCATCAGATCATAATTGCTCTAGTGAATAACTAAATAAAATAGATGGGAGATAGAAGAAATAAAAAGAAACTAATTATAAACATCTCCCATAGGTTCACTAATTACTTAAATATTGGCGGGTTAAGAAAGAATGGATCTTGTAGGATTCCCAAGAAATTCTTCGATTTCTTCCCGTTCATCTTCGGCGCAAGAGCGCTCGATCAGTGAATTTTCGCAAAAAAATTCAATATATTTCACTTTTATTATTATGAGAATCAATCCTACTACTTCGAGTCTACAATTCGGCGGAGGAACTTTAGGACACCCTTGGGGAAATGCACAGTTTTTAATTGTTGGTACCAAGAATAAAGCAGCTGATTCAGTAGCACGGGCTGCAATAAGGGCTCGGTGTCATTATGTTAATGTTGAACAAGTAGGTGTAACTGTTGAGTTCTATGGTGGGGAGCTCATCCAATGGAGAATCTTAAAAAAAAAAAAGATATCTCTGGCAAAACGCAATTCGTCGATTTCAATCCAAGGTCTAGTCTCACTCCTTCTATCGAGGGGGTTTCCTCCTTGTGATCCACTGTCGAACCTATTCCAACGGCTTGAACTCAAGTCCATCTTAGATTCATAAAATCAGATAAATGAATTTTAAAATTCAAAGATGAAAAACAACTTTTTTTGTGTTATATCTTTATCCTTGAATTCCTGATTATTCAGAACTTAATCGAATTATATCGATTGTTCATTGTAATCTCAAATATTTGGCGTACAATAATTTCTATGTGCCTATTATGGATTTGCACCCCCACCACGGCGATTCGAATCGAAAAAGAAATGGTTTAAATGCAATCATAAGAGTATGTATACTCTACACTTTACTTACTTGATCCTATAGGATCTCCCCCTTCAAAATCGGACGTGAAAGTTTACTTTCATCCGGCTCAAGTAGTTACACCAAATAAAAAAGGGCATGAAACAACTCGAAGCATGGGTCTAGCGTATTAATACGGGCCAGGTCATTTCGGGGCAAGCGGATTATTTATGATGAAAAGGAGACATTGCTTTTGCTAATTCGAATTGAAGGGTAATATAAAATCGGTCTATTTCCAGTATTGCTCCCATTGGACTTCTTTTCAATTGTAGCCAATATCTTATTACGAATAATTCCGACAACTTCAGGAGAAAAAGAGGCATTTACCTATTACAGAGATGGTGCGATTTGATTATTATTTTTTTTAAGTATCTTTTTCTATTTTATTTACCGCTTTTTTTCAGTCTTAGAAGAAAGACACGTGATTCGGGCTCCTAAGTGATAAAAGAAAGAAGAACTCATCTTCTTTCTTTTTTGATTACCTTCCTCGCGTATGTATAAGACCGAATGCAAAAGAGGGGCAATCGGCCACATTAAAATTACCTTCTGGGGAGGTCCGTTTGATATCCAAAAACTGCTCAGCAACAGTCGGACAAGTGGGGAATGGTAGATAGGGATCCCATAAAAACTTCTTTCGAGGAATGGGCCAAACCGTGCAATGCATTCTTATGTCATAACATAAATAGTTTTATCGAGTCCTATATGTTCTGTTAAAAATCCTCCAGCAAAAGAAAGAACTTGTTCTTTCTTTATTTTCATTTTGAATTAGGAGTGCTCTTTTACTAATCTAATTAGGAACAATTAGAAAATTACAAAAACGAAAGCATTCGTTTTGAACAACAAAGAGCGATTAATCAAGTCCGACGATCAAACAGCTGACGAAAGGGATGAGCGGTCGATATCAATGGTGACTCATTATTTCGATGAATCATTTCTTCGGACAGGAGAAGATTATGTAAACACTTCCCATTCATTACCCGTGGGTCTTTCTTCTCCTAATTCCTTCCATTCTACCATTGAATAATCTATAATAATTCGCAAATCGAGATCGGCTAATTGTTCTCGTAATTGAACAAACATTGAATAAGATAGTACCTGAAGGTTCCATTTTGAGAACTTATATTGAATTTGAATGTGTCTCACAACCCGAAAGAATTCGCGGGAGGGGTCATTTCATCCAGCTCCGTATCAAGGTCACGATCAATATCGTCACTATCCTCAATATCGTCACTATCCTCAATATGTTTGGTAAAAAGAAGAATCTTCTCCTTTGAGAATAATCCAAAATGGAAAGTGTTCTGAGGCTGATCGCAGGGCATGCCTAAATTTCCGCTAAGATTTCGTGATCCGCTGCCGAACTTATTCCAATTCAATGAGTATTCTCAATATTATGCCTTGAAGAGGGTCCATAACCATGGGTTCCAATGTACGAGGTCCACCCTTTCCAAGTGTGATTTCTATGTTATGTATGGCCGTGCCAATTGAATTGATCAAATTCGAAGCCCTTTTTGATGAATGCTTAAAAGAACCAATTCAAGCAATTAATGAATACTATATTATTCGTTATTCATAGACTCTATAGTTCCTTACCGGGTCAATTTCCGATTTGGTACCGCTCTCGCGGCCCGCACCGAAGGATGGATTGTTAGTGTGGACGATTTGAGAGTCATGATGATATTACTGAGGAACGTCTTTATCAGAATATTTTTGCTTCTCTACTAATTCTTTGATTCCAGTTAGTAAGAGGGATCTTGAGCTAAGATTCGATTCGGAACTATTATATGTCCAAGGTCCAATATTGAAATAATTTCAGAGGTCGCAGACATTTCTGGAACACCTCTAACAGAGGGAACGGCGCACCCCTACTCACTTAAAGGATGCTGCTTAATTAACCCATTTTACTAAGAGAGGGGTTGAGCGCTTGTATGACTTGATGAGCTCCATCTTATCTGAATCAAAGAATTGAGATGGGCCTTTGTAGATTACAGTTGATATAGTTGAGGCCCAGTCCAAATATGGTTTTTGGGGATGGAATTTGTGGCGTCAACCTATAGGGTTTTTCGTTTTTCTAATTTCTTCCCTAGCAGAATGCGAGAGATTACCTTTTGATTTACCAGAAGCAGAAGAAGAATTAGTAGCAGGTTATCAAACCGAATATTCGGGTATCAAATTTGGGTTATTTTACGTTGCTTCCTATCTAAATCTATTAGTTTCATTAATAGTATAGATCATGATACATCCTTACCCATCTAGGTATCTGGAACTATATTCCTTTATTTTATAGCTGAGGAAAATTTCTCGAAAGAGTATAATAGAAAAAGTATCTATACCTAAAATATCCAAACTCCGAATCATTCTCTTGAAACTCCTCCTTTTCATCATAAATAATCCGCTTGCCCCGAAATGACCTGGCCCAATAGGGAAATCCCAATGAATTGGGCCTTTCGATACAATCAAATAGAAAGCCCCAAGGGCGCCATATTCTATATAGAATCTCGATATTCTTTCTATATGGGTTGCCCGGGACTGATCATGGATTATCAATAAGCCTAGAATTGATTCTTCCTGGGTCGATGCCCGAGCGACTCAACTCTAACATAATTACTCTGATATAACTGGCTCTTTTAGGTACTTGAATATTTCCCAACTGTTCTGGTCCATTTACTGTTATTGCTTCTGTGAACATAGTAGCTTTTTGTCGGTAAAAAAAATCAATTGTATTCAAAATGTATTTATTACCTGTGTTTACTATTTAGGCAGAATACCGTCACCCATTGTTACTAAAAAATTCAAAGAAACCTCAGAAACGGAAGAAAGGGGGGAAAGCGAGGAAGAAACAGATGTAGAAATAGAAACAACTCGAAGCATGGGTCTAGCGTATTAATACGTTCCATAAAAAATCACGTAAATACATTTTGAATACAATTGATTTTTTTTACCGACAAAAACCGTCCTATTTTATTTTGTTTTACGCCCCATAGCAGATTAGTAGCATAGCAAAAATGCGTTCCTCGTCATCCAATCTCCTGGTCCCTGCGGAAAGGAAAAAGAATTTCACGTTCTTCCTTTCGGGAAGGGAGGATTAGGAAAATCCTATTGATTGAAGGTCGGCAAGACGTAGGGCTTCGTTGTTGTGGTCGGCTGGCGGTCAGACGGTGGCCGAAAATGGGCATCGACGGTGCCGAACGGAGAGACCAGAACTGGTCACCGGCGGCAGAATAAAGAGGAAGAAGAAGATGTAGATTTTTATGGTGAGGGGTTTATGGCTGATCAAAATGAAGTGAGGAGAGAGAGAAAATTTATTATATACAAGGCTTGGTCAAAGAGGTTGAATGGTAGGTTTGTAATAGTTGACTTGACCATCCAATGCTTGATCTTGTGACACTTGTCCCCTTGTCAATCAAGCTTGATCCAATGGCTCTCATTCACTCACTTTTTCGGTATCCATGGAGAGGGTTTAATGTCCAAAATGCCCTTCTTCAAATACTTGGGTAAGGTTCTAAGCTTGAGGGGCAAAAGAGTAATTTTATCCCCAACGTTCAGAACGACGTTTTTCTCATCCCAATAACCTTCGATAGGGCGACGGCCAATCCGAATGTGATGTTGAAATTCTTGATTCTCCATTTTCAATTTTCAAGACTCGTTTCAGATTAATGAGTCTGAAAATAACTGGAATTCAGGATGTCACATCTATTGCTGGTCGAATTGGATAGGACCGGTCAGAATGGTACTGTTCAATTGGGTCAAAAAGGGAAATCATGTCGATTTGGCTAGATTTAAGCCGATTTTTGCCAAAAAAAAAAAAACAAGAGTGGTTCTAACACGTCTCAATCTCTGGGTACGCAACAACCCTACCAAATGCTTTAGATCAATAAAGGACGACATCCCATACATACCAACGATCCGTTCTTTTTATCTTTTTATTAGGTGCATACAAAATGTGTTACTTCTCCAAACAAACATATAAATAGTAGGGATAAAATATTAGGCATCCAAATCACAACATCAGCAAAAGATCATTTTAACTTATATACTTTTTAACCCTAGGAAGTGTTTCTCTACAAGCCCTACTTTAGGGCTATGTCCAACGACCAAACAAAAGATATCAGGTCGAGATCGGGGTTAACATTACTCCAAGCTACTCAAAAAGAGATCTACATCCACGACCTCCACAAAGCTACTCAACCAAACCGATATGCTTTCTAATGTTATTGGCCTAAAAAATGGTTAACAACGAAGGAGTGATGTGTAAAATCTTCGTGAGTCAACTCCCTAAGTCCGAGTAAGATGTTGATTCACTTAGGGAGGCCTAAACATGCAGGTCAATGTCGATAACAGACTAACAGCGTGCGACTCTTAAAATGCTCTAACTTCCACATGATATGGCGCAACTCAATAGTCAACCATAATCACATACAAGCTTATCCAACATTGGTTTGCACATTATAGAGTTCTCAACATGGTATTCAATCACATGCAAACCAAGGTACACAACCAGAACATTTATCACAAACTTTCATGCATAATGCATCATACATATTCCTGTTATTAATGGTCACTCTGCCCCAGCACACTAGACAATTGGTACTCTTCCGGCATGATCCGGTTTCGTCTCGCTTTATCGGGCGCGACAACCAATAAGCCATGTGATTCCGAACTTCTGCCGACATGGACATATCAAGCTTTTCTATAAGGGACTTTGATCAACAACTTGTTGCGACTAGCATTCAATTAGTCATGTGATTCCGAACTCTCGTCGATGTGGACTATCATGCAACCAATAATCTGTGAGATTACGAACTCCCGCCAGTACGAACTTATCAAGCAACCGATGATTCTGAGACACACTAAGCTCGACTCCAAGTATCCTCGGTGTTAGCTACGTCTCCAAGTAACCTCAGATGATGGTAATCATCATATAACCACACAAGTATGTTGGACAACCAAGCCGGTTTATATCTTTGCATTTAGTATAATGTGTCACGACCCGCACTCCAGGCACGAGCGTGTAACTCCTTGCAAGCACAAAACCATCTCTCGAGGTCCCAGGATGCGCATATAGGTCGAGAGATATATCATCAATAAAAAGCACGCGAAAGCGGCGATATAAAACTCCTCCGTACAAATATAAAATGGAACTTGGTTAACGAGAATACCATTATACATAAGATCCAAATGTTCATACAAGAACACAGTAAACCAGATCTGTTAGTCAGTAGGGATGACAGGGTGAGTGCAAAAGAGGTCTATCATCATCTCAAAAGGAACGGGCATTAGGGTCACCCTCAAAATATCAAACGAGGAAAGCAGGACACCTAGGTCGTGCTACTGGAGTCGTTAGTCTCCTCCGCCTCCTTAGTAATCTCACACTTCGAGAAAGTCTCACAGCAAATCTCCACCGTATCCTCGAGCTTCTCGTCCGCTGACGGCTCCACCAGGTCGTTCTCAATAGCCTCGACCACTATAACCTCCTCGGTGTCCTCTAGGGTCGGAGTCCTCTCAAGACTAATCCTCGAGCCAGCGACAGACCCTTCGCCCTCCACTGAATCCCGAGCGGGATGGCACCAAATGGGTATCACCTCACGAGGTACCTCAGTGAACTTCAATGGCCTTGTAGAAACATCTCCTACCTTCCTAAACCAGACCTAATATCTTTGAGGCTTCCAACTACTACCACCCTCATCTACCCAAACGACTATACACTTTCTAACATAAACGGTTCCCTGTCCGTCGGGGAACTCATCAAAATACACAGACATCTCTTTAGGATCTCCAATGCGGATTGGCCACATCCTCAAGGTTTAAGATCTGAAAAGAAAAGGGATCCCACAACAGGGTGAGATATACATCTCAGTAAGATAGGTCCTAACCCTAGGTTAGGTTGACCGTCCACTCAGGCAATTACAATCACAAACAATTCGTATAAAAACACAAGGGGCATTAAACTTGCACGAATTTACACACGGATGACAAACATGCAATCATGGCATTATACAATGTCATTAGAAACAAGCATTTTATGCCAAGTCAAATTACACCTTCCACCCCTTTCAAATCTGCCTCACTTTCATGCCAGCATTTATAATGCCTCAGGCTCGGACTGCGTAAACGTATCAAACCGTCTCATTGACAAATCCGCGTAAACGCATCAGGTTTTCAATGTCACTCTAGGCCTGTGTCGACACATCTCAACTCCGTCCCACGTTTCAACGCATTAGGACTATGGCCTTCTCAACCTCGCATCCCGTACTCCTCAGGATGACATTCAATTCGAACCCCGCACCTCATCATCTCAGGGTATTCATCCACATAACCCCGCGTCTCATATGCCTCAGGGTGTCACAATCTGTTAAATAAGTCATAAGTTCATTTTAATGCATAACACATACAATCAAGTGCAACTTATGCATGAACAACACACTTATGACATGCGAGGCAATCATGTTCAATACTCAAATTCAATAATCAACTCAAGGCACAAGCATGGCCAAGCATTCGAGTCATCTATATCTTTCTAGGATGTACAATGGACAAACATTTGATAATCTTCCAAGAATCAATCAAACTCACACTCAATTCGCCCAATTGAGTCCAATCCTCCTATCAAAGGTTTAGAATCCCCTTACCTCAAGCTTAATGCAATGCAATCCCTCTTTCAAGCACCTCAAGGGTTCGGCCCTACTAGCCCAAGAGCAACTCAATCGCGCAACCTAAGGAAGTTTCATCCAATCGTTCATTTCCTCGCTCAGATCACCACCCTTTTAATCATACACCTCATGGGCCAATCAACTAACATTCTAACACTTATCAACGATGAATTTGGGGCTCAATTACAACCACCAATAGCCCCCACAGAACCGGTATGCACAGACCGAACTGGGCATACTCGGTTTTGTGCATATCTCAACCTAACAGCCCTTAAACTATCTTAAATTCTATATTTAATCACTAATCTACTTGCTAATATGTAGTTCTAAGGGTTGGATAGTCTCACTGAAAATTTGGAGCCAAGAAGACGTTGGAAATTCCTTGCACGGCGCTGGTTCCTTCGATTCCTCCAACGGTCAGTTCTGGCCTTTCAAACACAATACCCATTTGGGATCAAAACTTCATCAAATTCATCCAAATTTGTTACCACAACTCACTCTATGTATCCCCTAAATTTTCACAAAATTTGGTTGATAAACTCCAAGATTTCGGGGTCCTAAGATGCCAAAAACGTGACTTACCTCTAGTTGCGATGATTTCCGTCGACTTTCGGGAAATTGGCCGACCGAAGCTCCTCAGTGGGTCAAACGACTTGCTTCCACTTCAAGAACATCAACAAGAGGATGAGGAAGGAGTAGGTGGTCAACTCGGCACTGGGGATCGCCCGAAGTGGCGGTCGGAAGTGGCGAAGCCGGCGGTCAGAACCGGTTGGCGGCAGGCGGTCGGCAAGAAGGAAGAAGAAGAAGAAGAAGAAATGGAAGATGGAGGGGGGTGTTCGGCCACGAGAGAGAGAGAGGATTTATACTTCAATTGACTTGGTCAACATGAGTTGAATGGTAGGTTAAAAGTGAACACATCAACTCAAGGCTTCATCCATTGACACTTGTCCAAGGTGTCAATCAAAGCTCATCCAATGGCTATGGTTTCTTTAAATTTTCGGTAGCTATAGGGTGTGGTTTATGACCAAAATACTCTTGTCCAATCATCAAAGCAAGGCTAAGGTTTGAGGGGCAAAAATGGTAATTTTACCCCCAACATCCTGAACGTCGTTTTTTTTATTCCAAATTTCTTCGTTAAGGCGACGGCCAATCCAATTGAAATGTTGGAATTCTTGATTCTTCATTTTGGAATTTCAAAACTTGTTTCTGAATCATTTCTCTATCCAATGCGATTCCAACCTATCCTGAACTGACAGGCGGCTTTTGCAGACATTACGCGTATTGACCCTGTGATTCATATCACGATTAGGGCTTGTCAATTCATGGCGACTTTGGTTGTCATATAAGAGGATCTATCACTAGTTCCGATGGGCTCGATTGTCGTTGTTTGATTTAGAAAAATTTTACAAATTATATATTGGTTAAGCGGCATCACTCGCGCCTCAATCATATAACGCTAGCAATGCATTCCTTAATCATTCTTAGATCGGCATTTTATGGTTCTAAATATCTCCTTGACAATCCTTATGATCAAAGTGTCATTTCCTATTCGAATTCTCTAGGTCCACGCACCTCGTCTCGCGTTAGCCTCTCCCTTTTAGTTAGTCAACTCGAGATTGATCAGATCCGAGCGAAATACGACTGAAATACATCGTTAGATTATTCCTCATTACCGAGTCTTGAAATGACGGGAAAAAAAAATCAGAATGTCACAACTCTTTCCTCCTTACAAAAATTTCATCCTCGAAATTTACATCAAACTTAGCTACTCAAATAAATGGGGGTGCTGATGCCTCATCGTTTATTCGCTTTCCCATGTAGCGCCTTCGATCCCATGGTGCTCCCAAATAACCTTGACCAATGGAATCGTTTTATTCCTTAGAATTTGCTTTTTCCGATCTTCGATTCTAACCGGCTTTTCCACGTAGGATACTCTGTCATCCATTTCGATAACCTCGTAGTCTAGTACATGTGTCGGGTCCGGTTCGTACTTCCGTAGCATAGACACATGAAAGACGTTGTGCACTCAAGATAGATTAGGCGGTAAGGCAAGCTTGTAGGCCAAGGTCCCAATCCGCTTCAGAATCTCAAATGGACCTACGTACCTTGGACTCAGTTTTCCTATCGTTCCAAACCGGAATAATCCTCTCATTGGCGACACCTTAAGGAACACATGATCGTCTACTTGAAATTCTAAAGGCTTTCGCCGTTTATTTGCATAACTCTTATGGCGACTCTGTGCCATCTTCAGTCTATCCCGAATTATCTTTACCGCTTCCACCGATTGCTCTACTAATTTTGGGCTTGTGATACTTCTTTCTCCAACCTCATCCCAGCAAATCGGTGTTCTACAAGCTCTTCCATAAATCGCCTTGAACTGTGACATTCGAATGCTCTTCTAGTAGCTGTTATTGTATGCAAATTCCACCAAATGCAGCTGATCCTCCCTTCCACCGTTGAAATCTATTACGTACGCTAGCAACATGTCCTCAAGCGTCTGAATTGTCCTCTCCGATTGTCCGTCCATTTGTGGATGATATGCCGTGCTAAATTGCAGTCGAGTCCCCATGGCATCTTGAAGACTTTTCCAGAAGTTCATTGTGAACTTGGGATCTCTATCTGAGGTAATTGTCCCGGGTACTTCATGCAGCTTCACTATCTGTCTCATATATAACCTCAGCATATCTGTCCATTGCGAAATCCTTTCACATAGGGATGAAGTGTGCGGACTTAGTCAACCTGTCTACAACTACCCAAATAGAATCGTGGCCTCTTTGGCTCTTCGGGAGTCCCATTACAAAGTCCATCGTTACGTGCTCCTACTTCCATTAAGGAATCTCCAATGGCTTTAACAATTCTCTAGGCTTACAATGTTGGGCTTTCACCTGCTGGCATGTCAAACACTTTGTCACGTCAACTTTCATCCCGTTCGACCAATAATGTTGATGCAAGTTCTGATACATCTTTGTACTTCCTGGGTGGATACTGTAGTTGCTCCTATGAGCCTCTAATAGAATCCTTTCTCTAAGTTCTTTGTCCTTTGGCACACATAGACGTCCTCGGAATTTCAAGATTCTGTCTTCTAATACTTGGAATTTCGATTTTCTCTTTGTCACGTCCATCTCAAAGATCTTCTGAATTTCTAGGTCCATATGCTGCAAGGCTTTTATCCTTTCCTAGACCTCAGGTTCTACTCTCAATGTGGCCATCAAACTGGATAACTTACAGATTTCCAATCTGAACTCAGAATCCCTCAAATCCTCGATTAACGACCATCCATTCACCAATAGGTAGGCAATGCTTGACTTTCGGCTGAGCGCATCCGCGACTCTATTTGCCTTTCCAAGGTGATACAGTATGTCGCAATCATAAACTTTAAGCAGCTCCATCCTTCGACGCTGTCTCATATTTAGTTCCTTCTGGGAAAACAGATACTTCAGGCTCTGGTGGTCAATGTAAATCTGGAACTTCTCGTCACATAGATAATGTCTCCAGATTTTCAGAGCAAAAATAATCGATGTTAATTCCAAGTCGTGGGTCGGGTAATTCATCTCGTGCGGCCTAAGCTGTCAGGACACGTAGGCAACTACTCTCCCATGCTGCATTAATGCACAGCCTAGTCCCCTTAGCGAAGCATCGCTTTAAGCCTCTAGGTCCTAATGGAATCGTCAACACCGGTGCGGTTGTCAATCGATACTTGAGCTCTTGGAAACTCCTTTCGCACCTATCCGTCCATTCAAACCTCGTTTCTTTCTTTATTAACCTCGTCAGTGGGACGGCTATGGACGAAAACTTCTCCACAAAACGTCTGTAGTATCCTACCAATCCCAAGAAACTTCGGACTTCCGTGACTGTAGTAGGTCTAGGCCAATTTGTTACAACAATTCCTTCTCCAGACACCACATAGCCAAGAAATGCCACTTTGTTCAGCTAGAACTCGCATTTACTGAGCTTAGCGTAAAGCGAGTACTTCCTCAGGGTCTGCAAAACAATCCTCAAGTGCTCTTCATGTTCCTCGTTACTCCTTGAATAAATTAGGATATCGTCGATAAAGACTATGACGAATCTATCTAAGAATTCCTGGAACACCCGATGCATCAGGTCCACAAATGTGGCTGGAGCATTGGTCAATCCAAAAGGCATCACAGTGAATTCGTAATGACCATACATTGTCTTCAAAGCAGTCTTAGGTATGTCTTCCTTCTTGATTCTCAACTGGTGATATCCGGTTCTCAGGTCAATCTTAGAGAATACCGCAGCTCCTTACAATTAGTCAAATAAATCATCAATCCTCGGTAGAGGGTACTTATTCTTCATTGTCACTTGGTTCAATTGTCTATAGTCGATGCATAGACGTAAGAACCCATCCTTTTTCCTTACAAACAACACCGACGCTCCCCACGGTGAAACACTCGGTCGGATAAATCCTTTATCCAGTAATTCTTGCATCTACACCTTTAACTCTTTCAGTTGTGATAAGGACATCCTATAGGGTGACTTCGAGATCGGCTCCGTTCCGGGAGCTAACTCAATCATGAATTCTATTTCTCGCTCTGGTGGCAACCCTAGTAACTCCTGGGGAAATATGTCAGGAAACTCGTGCACTACCGGGATACTTTCTAGTTTAGGCTTCACGACAATCGTGTCCATAACAGGGACTAAATATGCCTAACATCCTTCAGTCATCAACTTTGTCACTTCAAGAGATGATACTAAAGGAATCGAGTTTCCTCCTCGACTTTCCACAAATTCAAAACTAGGGCAGCCTTCTGGATAGAAACGGATTATCTTACAACCACAATCCACTACGGCCCCCTATTTACCTAACTAGTCCATTCCTATGATCACATCGAAGTCATACATGGGCAACACATCTAAATCAATACTCTCCTTACTACCACCAATTACGATCCTACAATTAGCACAGCCCAACGAAACCAGCACATTATCTTTCAACGAAGTGGCCACATGCAGAATCACACTCAAAGGTTCTAACTTCATATCAACCAAATTAGCAAACCGTGCAAACACAAATGAGTGTGTTGCGCCAAGATCAAACAAAGCATATGCAGCTTGGTCACACAAATAAACCGTACCTGTGACTACGTCTGGCGTTTCTTCTGCCTGCCTGCGAGCTACTGCATAAACTCTCCCCTAAGCTGGGGGCCGATTCTGATCAATCTGAGGAGTGGCGGCCGACGGTCCAGCCTGTGGTCGCTGCCCTTGAGGTCGATTCGCTGGAGTTTGGTTCGGGCAAGTCCTCATCTAGTGGCCCATCTGGCCACACTTAAAGCATACTTCAGTTCTTGCCGGGCATGGTCCATTACCATGCCTTCTGCCACAGAGGCGACAATTCCAGTTCATAGGATTATGCAGCTTTACAATGTTCTTCCTCACGTGAGGGACGAAGCGCCTATTGCCAGCCATTGGTCTCTTACCAATCTGGCAATTGTCCCGAAATGAATTAAACTGCGATCCAAATGCGGTATTCCTCTCTTTTAAGTCCCTCTCAATCGTTTGTCCACGTTCATAGGTTTCCTTGTAGGTCCTCAGGTTTAGGGCTATCATCTGACTATGAAATTCAGGCCTCAGTCCGTCCCGAAATCTCCGCTCCTTCTCCATGGGATCTTCTACTGATCGGGGTACGTACCTTGATAGCCTAGGGAATTCAACCTCATACTGGTCTACGGTCAGTTGATTCTAACGTAATTGTAAGAACTCAACTTGCTTCCTTTCCTAGGCTGTCTTCGAGAAATACTTGTCATTGAATGCCATAGTAAAGGCATTCTAAGTGAAGGTCGTTCCTTCTGGAAAGACTCCATTCTTGGTGGCAGCCCACCAAGAATGTGCAGTACCTTTTAGTTGATACACCGCCGGCAATACCTTTTTCTCGTCTGTGCACCTCAAAACTCCAAAGGCTTTCTCTAGTTTCTCAATACATCTTGGTACTAGTTCGGGATCTCCAGTCCCATCAAACTGGGTCGGCTTCAGCTTGATAAATTGCTCGATCAATTGGCCTATCTGTCTGGCCACAACGATTTCTTCCTTGGCATTCACTGCCTCATTGCCCTGGTCGTGGTCACCATTGTTTCCGTTGCCCCCGTTATTGCCGTTATTGTCATTGTCAGCAGCTATTGCGGCTCCTACCGCTTGGGCTATGGCAGCATCCCTATCCTGAGTCTGCCTGTCGATGAGGTCATCAATCCTTTCAAGCGTCCTCAGTACTCCATCCATCCTTGGGTCTTGCTACAAGTGGCCTCGAGCTAGAGGTTCCGCTCTAGGCCTTCCAGGTCTCCTATTTATGGATTACTTATTCTCGTATGCTTTTACTAAGTTTGGTCTACCACAATTTCATCAAGGAGTTAGTAACTCATTTATTCAACCAAGTCCAGAGCTACTAACCGTGCCTTAATAGAATCAGTTATATCACAACGACTTTTCACACAACAATCCCAGAGACACTTCAATAACCCGTTCATGGCTATTTCTCAATTCCGTTAGCCCAATGGTTCACCAAAATAAGTCATGCTCATTCACTTAACATGCTACAGTCCATAAATGACCTTCAACACTAAGCATGGAACTTAATCCTCATACATTACCACAACTCTACCAAGGCCAAATGCTAACTATATGTGCCAAGCCATATGCCAAACATCTCGTGCCTTACTCTAACCAGTTTCCTAAGATCTCACTACCCATCCTTGTCCCAACTTAATCCTCCTTATTACTTCAATCTCCAATCAATTTTGGATCGAGCTGACCTTGCTCTGATACCAATCAGACGGGGAAGTCACGACCCGCGCCCGGGCACAAGCGCGTGACTCCCTACAAGCACAAAACTAGCTCTCGAGTTCACAGGATGCACATATAGGTCGAGAGATATATTATCAATAAAAAGCACGCGGAAGCGACGATATAAAACTCCTCCGTACAGATATAAAATGAAACTTGGGTAACAAGAATACCATTAATACATAAGATCGAAATGTTCAAACAAGAACGTAGTAAACCAGATCTGTTATTTAGTAGGGGTGACAGGGTGAGTGCAAAAGAGGTCTATCATCATCTCAAAAGGAACGGGCATCAGGGTCACCCTAAAAATATCAAACGAGGAATGCAGGACACCTAGGTCGTGCTATTGGAGTCGTCAGTCTCCTTCGCCTTCTCAGTAGGCTCATACTCCGTGAAAGTCTCAAAGTAAATTTCCATCGTGTTCTCGAGCGTCTCGTCCGCTGACCGCTCCACCAGGTCGTCCTCGGTAGCCTCGACCACTATAACCTCCTCGGTGTCCTCTAGGGTAGGAGTCCTCTCGGGATCAATCCTCGAGCCAGCGACAGACCCCTCGCCCTCCACTAAATCCCGAGCCGAATGGCACCAACTGGGTATCACCCCACGGGGTACCTTAGTGGGCTTCAGTGGCCCTGTGGAGACATCTCCTACCTTCTTGAACTAGGCCTCATATGTACGAGGCTTCCAGCTACTACCACCCTCATCTACTACAACAACTGTACACTTCCTAACATAAATGATTCCTTGTCCATCTAGGAACTCATCAAAATACGTTGACATCTCTTTAGGATCTCTAAAGTGGATTGGCCACATCCTCAAGGTCTAGGATCTAAAAAGAAAGGGGGTCCCACAACGGGGTGAGATATACATCTCAGTAAGATAGGTCCTAACCCTAGGTTAGGCTGACTGGCCACTCAGGCAATTACAATCACAGACAATTCGTATAAAAACACATGGGGCATTAAACTTGCACGAATTTACACACGGATGATAAGCATGCAATCATGGCATCATACAATGTCATTAGAAACAAGCACTTTATGCCAAGTCAAATTACACCTTTCACCCCTTTTAAATCTGCCTCACTTTCATGCCCGCGTTTATAACACCTTAGGTTCGATCAACGTAAACGCAACAGACTGTCTCATTGACAAACCCGCGTAAACGCATCAGGTTTTGAATGCCACTCTAGGCCTGAGTCGACACATCTCAACTCCATCCTTCGATTCAACGCATCAAGATTATGGCCATCTCAATCCCGTGTCTCGTGCGCCTCAGGGTGCCATTCAATTCGAATCTCGCGTCTCATACACCTCAAGTTGTCACAACCTCTTAAATAAGCCATAAGTTCATTTTAATGCATAACACATACAATCAAGTGCAACTCATGCACAAACAACACACTTATGGCATGCGAGGCAATCAAGTTCAACACTCAAATGCGATAATCAACTCAAGGCACAAGCATGGCCAAGTATTCAAGTCATCTATATCTTTATAGGACGTGCAATGGACAAGCATTTGATAATCTTCCAAGAATCAATCAAACTCACACTCAATTCGCCCAATTGAGTCTAATCCTCCTATCAAAGGTTTAGAATCCCCTTACCTCAAGCTTAATACAATACAATCCCTCTTTCAAGCACCTCAAGGGTTCGGCCCTACTAGCCCAAGAGCAACTCAACCGCGCAACCTAAGGAAATTTTATCCAATCGTTAATTTCCTCGCTCAAATCGCCACCCCTTTAATCATACACCTCATGGGCCAATCAATTAACATTCTAATACTTCTCAACGATGAATTTGGAGCTCAATTACAACCACCAACAGCCCCCACAGAACCGGTATGCATAGAACCAAACCGGGCATACTCGGTTTTGTGCATACCCCAACCTAACAGCCCTTAAACTATCTTAAATCCTCTATTTAAACACTAATCTACTTGCTAACATGTAGTTCTAAGGATTGGGGAGTCTCACCGAAAATTTGAAGCCAAAACGACACCAAAAAGTCCTTGCACGGCGCCGGTTCTTTCGATTCCTCCGACGGTCAATTCTGGCTTTTCAAACACAAGACCCATTTGGGGTCAAAACTTTATCAAATTTATCCAAACTTTTTACTACAGCTCACTCTATGTGTCCCCTAAATGTCCACAAAATTTGATTGATAAACTCCAAGATTTCGAGATCCTAAGAAGCCTAAAACGTGACTTACCTCTGGTTGCAACGATTTTCGTCGACTTTCGGGAGATTGGCCGGCCGGAGCTCATCGATAGATCAAACGACTTGCTTCCACTTCTAGGTGGTCGGCTCGACGGCTGGGGATTACCGGAAGTGGCGGTCGGAAGTGGCGAAGCTGGCAATCAAAATCGATCGGCGGCAAGAGGTCGGCAAGAAGGAAGAAGAAGAAGAAATGGCAGATGGAGAGGGGGTGTTCGGCCACAAGAGAGAGAGAAAGGGTTTATATTTCAATTGGCTTGGTCAACATGAGTTGAATGGTAGGTTAAAAGTGAACACATCAACTCGAGGCTTCATCCATTGACACTTGTCCATGGTGTCAATCAAAGCTCATCCAATAGCTATGGTTTCTTCAAATTTTCGGTAGCTATGGGGTGTGGTTTATGACAAAAATGCCATTGTCCAATCATCAAAGCAAGGCTAAGGTTTGAGGGGCAAAAATGGTAATTTTACCTCCAACGTCCTGAATATCGTTTTTCTGATTGCAAATTTCTTCGTTAAGGCGGCGGCCAATCCAATTGAAATGTTGGAACTCTTGATTCTCCATTTTCAAATTTCAAGACTTGTTTCTGAATCATTTCTCTATCCAATGTGATTCCAGCCTATCTCGAACTGACGGGCGGCTTTTGCAGACGTTACGCATATCGACCTTGTGATTCATATCACGATTAAGGCTCGTCAATTCATGGTGACTTTGGTTGTCATGTAATTGTGAGAATCTATCACTAGTTACGATGGGCTCGATCGTCGCTGTTTGATTTAGGAAAATTTTGCAAATTATATATTGGTTAAGCGGCATCACCCACGCTCCAATCATATAACGCTAAAAATACATTCTTTAATCGTTCTTAGATCGGCATTTTATGGTTCTAAATGTCCCCTCAGCAATCCTTATGGTCGAAATATCATTTCCTATTTGAATTCCCTAGGTCCATGTATCTCGTCTTGCATTAGCCTTTCCCTTTTGGTCAGTCAACTCGAGATTGATTAAATTCAAGCGAAATATGACTGAAATACATCGTTAGATTATTCCTCATTACCGAGTCTTGAAATGACAGGAAAAAAAATCAGAATGTCACACAATGCATACACGGTCATGCTCAAAACTCGGCTCAATGCCATTTTTCATGATTAAAACGCAGTGGGATAATCAGACATTATCACATGAACATACTTTATGCACTAGACTTCCACTTCAAAAAGGATGGTTAATCCTCATATGCATAAATATAATCAACCAAGACACATAACAATCACCAAAAAATTACCTACTAATAATTAATTATTCTCACCATTGTTAATTAAATTAATTATAATTAATTAATGCGGTCATAATTAGTTAAAGCCTACTTAAATTAATTAATCCAATTTTAATTATCTAACTCATCTTAATTAATTAACTTGTTTCTGGTTAATTAGCACATCAATATTCAGTCAACTCAATCTCAGATAAATAATATGATCACGATTAATTAAAGTAACTAGAGTTAAATAAATTAATCATAATTGGTCATAAAGTAACTATGGATAACAAAAAGTAACTACGATTAACAAAAAGTAACTATATTTAACTAAAACAAACTACGGTTACTTTAACTAACCGAGGTTGACTTAAACTAATCATGGTCAACTAGCTTAACCATAGTCAACTAACCTAAGCATAGTCGATTAGCTTAAGTCAACCACAATTAGCTAGTCTAACCCACAAATAATATAATCTAATCGTCATTAACATAATCTAATTTATCCCTAAACATAATTAACAGCCTAATCAGAGATTATGGAGTTAACTCACAAACTAACGACGGTGGGCAATGACGACTTGGGCGATAACTCGGCAACTACGAGAACAATGCTCGCGAGCTTCTCGAGCCTCGGTGGTCCATGGCTCCCAAGGCTGCATGTGTTTGATGGGGGTAAAGGGCGGCATAGATTCGGGTGGCTAGATAGGCTGACGGCGATCAACGATGACACAGCATAGAGGGTTTTGACGGACGAGACGAGACTACAGACGAGGGCACGATTGCTCATGGTGAAGGGTGGTGACAATGATGGTGGGTCGGGCGGAGGAGGTTCGCCCGAGGGTGGTTTAGGTTGGGGGTCATGGCTCGCAGGTTAGCGGAGCTCAGGCCAAGTAGCTGCATGAGAAGTTGGTGACAAAGGCAGAAGGAGGAGGAGGAAGATGATGGCAGTGGTGGGGTAGAGTTGCCGCAAAAAGATGAGGGGGAGAGGAAATAGGGGGTTCGAACTAAGTGAGGGGAGGAGAGAGAAGACTTGAGGTGATTAGTGCAACCTATGATCAAATCGCATTATTCACTATTTCGTACTGTATGCATAATATCTAGGAGCATTATGGTAATTTGGCTCACTGGGGATAAATTAGTCTAATGGCACTAAAAGTGAGGGCATTTTTGGTAATCTCACATCTAGGGTTCGATCAGGGCAAAGCTCGGGTGTAAAGGGTCTCGGTACTACAACTCGATGGCTTGACTGCCCGGGCTCTAATTTTCTTTGACCAATATTTCAAGATAAATCAATATTCATTTAAAAGAATAAATTAATGTCCAATTATTATCCCTTGATCCTCAGAAATCCCATATTATTTACGGGATTGGAATTCATGGATAAAATCTATCGAACCCAGTTATCTTCCCGACGTTGAAATTTCGAGATGTCATAGGTTCAATTATCCGGACCACATTTAGCACCTCACCATGGCGCGCTTTTGTCCAACGAGTCTCGATATTCGCAAAAACCCTAATTTCAAAAGTTTAACCCGAATGAGAATTTAATCGATTAAGGTCATTAATGACTGATTTGAACCCATTTAACCCTGTAGATGCGTTTAGGATGATGAAAAAAAGTTTGGACAAAGGCAGAATTTCGAATGAGATTGCCCAATTAATTACAAGCTCGAAATGGGGACTAAACTATAATTTCGATTAAATCCATTTTTCCAATTCACTCAAACCATGAAGTCGATTGGACCAAAGTGCAATTTAAAAGAAATAGACTAAAAAGGACTCAAATGATTTTTTTTGTTCAGTTTGTGATATGAGAATGAAGACTCTTGAATTTTCAAAATTTGAAGCGTCCAAAGTGAAAGAGGAATTAAAAGAAAAAATTTAGGCATTTCTTTCATATTTTATCCTCATTTGGTATTTTTCTAATTTTAGACTATTTTTAAATAAAAAAATGCACAAATTCAAAAAATATGTTTTTGCTCAAAATTGGTTCCTTATGGTTGAACAATGGTCCCAAAGTTGATTTTGTATTTTTTATGAATTATTATGGTTTTTTTTTGTTAATTTTCTAAAAATAAAAAGACTAAAAATCAAGTGTCTACACCATAATAGATGACAGTCCCTACAAGAATAGCTGAAGAAATTCAATCTCTTTTGGAATTGTCCAATAAAAGGTTCAAGAAATCAAGAAAAGGCCTGTCTAAGGCCGAATTGGGGAGTTACAACACCAAATTTGTACTCTGTTGCACTTGCACCATGATCGCCATTGTCTTATCCTGCCATGGTTTCATCTTGAATTCAATGGTAATCTTCAAGGATGATGAGGTCTCCCTCTGAACGCAAGTTCTTTACTGCGTCTTCGGAAAATTTTCAACTATTTGTCTCAAGGATTGACCAAACAACTACTGTTGAATAAAACCAGTATAAGTAAATGGAAATTTATTCCGCACAATGTCAAAGGTGTGTCCATGGATGATGTATTCAGATTCAGTTCCTGAAAATTTTCAGCATGGATGAACAGTTTGACGCTGAGGTTCGGTCTACGAAGTGGGAGGATCGAAAAATGTCATGCTCCCCAAAAATTGAAGAGATGATTTTGGGCTATAGCATCATTGAAGTGGGACAGAAATGGCCACTGATGCAATGCAGACAAAGGAGAAACTGTTACAAACGAGCCAGAAATACACAACCTACTTCACAGGAAGATAAAAGAAGAAGCTCCGTTTTAGGAGACTCCTAATGCAGTTCCACATCTACGAATCGATAAGACAAAAGGCGACCCAAACTAACAACTGTCGTAATTCAATCTCTTTTAGACTTGTTAAATAAAAGTCATATATTATATTTCATCTGTTAACATGAATATACACGAAAAGAAATTAGAGACAAACCTAATACCAATATGAGTTATACTCCAAATTTGCATTCTGACATCACCTTCTCTTACAGACATGCAAGTATTTCACAGAACGGGTTGAATATTACTCGGAGAAATTATCATATGCGATGCTTCAGTTCAAAGTTTTGTTGGGATTTTGTTAAAATCCCATAAGAAGTGAATGAGAAAAGAAGTATGGAGGGTCCCACATAGGAAAAAGAATAGATGGTGAATGTGTTTAAATGTTAGAACTTCACAAATGGGTTTGAGCCCCAAGGGGCACCGTACTTTTGTGAACGGGGGAGGACCTACGCACAAGCCCACACACACGCTGTTGCCGCTTGTACGCCGGCTTAGTTCGGGCCCGAGTTCGCACGTTCATTTATTTGTACACAATCATTTTTTTATTCTTCTTTTGAAGGGACACGACTTGAATAGATATGTCCGGAAATTTCTGGACATTCTTTTTCTTCCAAATAGATATGTATGTATGTTCGGCGTTGAGCGAACATGAAAGTTCGTCGAACATACATGTCCATTCGGATTAAAGCGAACGAACATGTTTGCTCAAACAAGTTCGACCGTCGAACATACATGTTCGTTCAGAATAAAGTGAATGAACATGTTTGTTCGAAACAGAACTCAGTTCGGTTCGCAATCCTTTGTCAACAGAAACGTTCGACTTCGCAACTCTTCATTGTCTATAAATACAAACTCCGACCGTCACTTTTTTACTACTGAAATTTTTGTCTTCCATCATTCATTACTCATATTCATCGTTTGTACGATTGTTCTGCAAAGTTACGTTCGCCGGAGTCATTTGAAGAAGTATCGCTTCATAGGAACACGGTCCATTCTATCCTGGAAGACAATTGTCCAAGGTCCTCAGGTACTGATTGAGGGGGCAAATTTGTCTTAAGGACACATCGTCATTTCGTTGGGTTCGGATCAACGTTCTGCTTATTCGTTTGCATTGGCTGCAGGTTAGTCTTTCAATTACAATTTTGATTATATGAACATAGGCAATAGCAATCTTAAGACAAATTTGATTGCCATTGACGTTCTTTGTGCCTAGTTCGTGTGATATATTATTTAGAAGTATTTTGTGTCATCAGTCACATATCATGTCTATTCGAATCAGTCGTTTCTCAAAACTCTATAACTTAGTTCGAATAGTCCTTTGTCGAATTCCAATTGTCGTCATCCTTATAGTTCTTTTGAAAAAAAAATTCCCTATGACTTCATTTATACAATTGTTCGATATTATATACATCCTATTTATTTTTTCAATAGAAATGGTTTCGACTTCGACTCCGATTACTCCTATTCTGAATCATGGAAAAAAGCCAGAAAAGTTCAATGGTTCTGATTTCAAGAGATGGCAACAAAAGATGCTGTTCTATCTCACGACCTTGAATTTGGCAAGATTCCTCAATAAGAATGGTCCTAAATTGAACGTTGGAGAGACAAACAAGGAAAAGGTTGCTGCTGTGGATGCATGGAAGCATTCTGACTTCTTGTGTCGCAACTATATCCTCAACAATTTGGACTATACGCTGTATAACGTTTATAGTCCACTAAAAATGACTAAGGAGTTATGGGATTGCCTGGACATGAAATACAAAGCAGAAGATGCTGGATTGAAGAAATTCATTGTCGGCAAATTTATGGATTTTAAGATGGTCAATTCTAAAACTGTCTTAAGTAAAATTCAAGAGCTTCAAGTGATCATGCATGATATTCATGCTGAAGGAATGACACTAAGTGAATCATTTCAAATGGCTGCCTTCATTGAAAAATTGACACCGTTTTGGAGAGATTTCAAATATTATCTCAAGCACAAGAGAAAGGAGAAGACAATAGACTTTCTGAGAAGAAAGTTGAGGAAAATCTAGAGGTCTCAAGGACCAATGTTGTTGAAGAAGGCACGAAACCCAATAAGAAGAGAAAAATGCCTAGCAAGTTTGGAGAGAGATGCACCCATGGCCTGAAGAAGTTCGTTGGCAAAAGCTTCAACTGTGGAAAGTCTGGACATCGAGCCAAAGACTGCATAGCCAAGAAAAGACAAAAAAACTCAGGCCAACATGGTGGAACATATTTCCAATGGTGTTAGTGATATCAATCTTACTGCCATGATATCTGAGTGCAACATGGTGGGAAATTCTAAGGAATGGTGGATTGATACTAGAGCAACTCATCATATTTATGCAAACAGACCGATGTTCTCATCCTATACTACTGTGGGGGGTGATGAAAAACTTTATATGGGTAATTCATCGACCTCTAAGGTTGAAGGTATTGGGAAGATTGCTCTAAACATGACATTTGGAAAAATCATGACACTAAATAATGTTCTGCATGTGCCGAATGTGCGCAAGAATTTAGTGTCTGGATCTTTCCTTAGCAAGAATGGTTTCAAGTTGGTGTTTGTGTCTGACAAGTTTGTACTCTCCAAAAATGAAATGTATGTAGGAAAGGATTATCTGAGTGATGGTTTGTTCAAGATGGATGTAATGACTGTTGTAACCAAGGATGATATGAATAAAGCTACTTCTACTTATGTACTTGAGTCTTCTGATATTTGGCATGCTAGACTAGAACATGTTAATTATAAGTCGATAAAGAAATTAATGAATATGGGATTATTGCCAAAATTTGACTGTCCAAGTGAAAAATACCAAGTGTGTGTTGAATCTAAGTTCTTTAAGCCCCATTTTCATTCTGTAAATAATAGAATAACATAAGCTTTAGATTTAATACACACAGACATTTGTGACATGAAATCAATACCTTCTAGAGGTGGTAAGAATTATTTTATCACATTTATAGATGATTGTTCGAGGTATTGTTATATCTATTTACTAAATAGTAAAGATGAAACTGTGAATGCTTTTAGAACTTATAAGTTTGAAGTTGAAAATCAGTTAAATAAAAAAATAAAAGTGATAAGAAGCGATAGAGGAGGTGAATATGAATTTACTTTCGAGGAAATTTGTATTGAGTTTGGTATTATTCACCAAATCACCGCTCCTTATACACCACAATCGAATGGTGTAGCAGAAAGGAAAATCTGATCTTTAAAAGAAACAATGAATGTAGGGAGGAGGCTGTCTTGAAGGCAAACTTTATATTAAATAGAGTACCCCACAAAAAGACACAACAAACTCCCTATAAGAAATGGAAAGACAAAATGCCTAATTTGAAATATCTCAAAGTATGCGGTGTTTGGCTAAGGTTGCGGTTTCTAAATATAAAAAGGTTAAGATAGGACCAAAAACCGTTGATTGTGTCTATTGGATATGCTTTTAATAGTAATGCATATCGTTTTCTTGTTCATAAGTTTAAGATCCCAAATATACATGTTAATACGATTATTGAGTCAAGGGACTCTTCATTCTTTGAGATTATATTTCTGTATAACATAGTATATGAGCCAATTAATAACGATAAGAGGCCCTGAGATGCTAAATCTAGAAGTGATCCAATAAAGGATGAGCCTAGGCGTAGTAAAAGACAAAGGAATTCTACGTCTTTTGGACCTGATTTTCTAACATATTTGTTAGAGAATAAGCCTCGGATATTTAAAGAAATTGTGACATCTCCAAAAGCCCCGCTTTGAAAAGAAGTTATCAATAGTGAAGTTGAATCCATCCTATCAAACCATACTTGTGAATTAGTTGAGTTTCCTCCTGGTAATAAGCCATTACAGTGTAAGTGGATATTTAAAAGGAAAATGAAAGCATATGGTACTATTGATAAGTATAAGGCTAGACTTGTAGTAAAAGGTTACGACAACGAGAAGGACTTGATTATTTCGACACTTATTCACCTGTCACGAGAATTACATCTATACGGTATAGAAGTGATGTGTAGACTTGAAATCCATCAAATGGATGTTAAAACAGCTTTTCTAAATGGGGATTTGAAAGAAGAAATATATTTAGAACAACCTGAAGGGTTTATTGTTCCAAGACAAGAGAGGAAAGTATGTCAACTTATCAAGTTACTCTACGGCTTGAAACAAGCACAAAAACAATGGCATGCTAAATTTGACCAAGTCATGTTGACGAATGGTTTCAAGATTAATGAGTGCGATAAATGTGCATATGTTAAGAACACTCATAATAGCTTTGCCATTTTATGCTTGTATGTAGATGATGTGCTTATAATGGGAAGCAATAGTGAGGTTGTCAAGGCAACTAAATGCATGCTCACAAGAAAATTTGATATGAAAGACATAGGGGTCACAGATCTTATTTTAGGAATTAAAATCCATAAAAAATTTGAAGAATTATCTATATCGCAATCCCATTGCATTGAGAAGATTCTTGAAAAATGCAAGAATCTAAGCATTGCACCAGTAAGTACTTTGATAGATGTTAATTTACATCTTTCAAAGAATACTGGTGAAAGCAAGGCTCAAAATATGTATGCTAGTATATTAGATAGTTTAATGAATGTCATGAACTATACTAGACAAAACATAGTTTGTGCAGTAAACAAGCTAAGTCAATTTACAATTAGTCCAAATGAAAATCACTAGAAAGCTATGAAACGTGCGTTAGGCTACTTAAAGCATACTCAAAACTATGCTTTGCATTACACAAAATATCCAGCGGCATTTGAAGGATATTGTGATGCAAATTAGATAACCGGCACAAAAGACACAAAATCAACAAGTGGATATGTGTTCACACTTGGTGGAGGAGCAGTGTCTTGGATTTCATCTAAACAAAACTTGTATAGCTAGATCTACTATGGAATCAGAATTTATTGCTTTGGATAAGGCTAGTGAAAAAGCAGAGTGGCTTCGAAATTTCTTAAAAGATATTCCTAATTGGCCTAAACCAATGCCAGTTGTATGTATTCATTATGATAGTCAAGTGGCAATAAGAAGGGCAATGAATGCAATGTATAACGGTAAGTCTCGACATATACGTCGAAGACCCCATACTGTAAGATAACTTCTTTCTAGTGGAATTGTCACAATTGACTATGTGAAGTCAAAAGATAATGTTGCGGATCCACAAACAAAAGGCCTAACTAGAGAGTTGGTCGTGAGAACATCAAGGGGAATGGATTTAAAGGCCTATAAATAAGTCATCACAGCAGAAATTCTACCTAGTTGACTAGAGATCCCAAAATCTAGGTTCAAAGGAACAACCAAGTTATAAGACAGTATAGAGTACTATAAATTCTTACTCATTCCCGGATGAAAAGAGTACTGACATATAGAGGTTAAGCAAAAGCTTTTAAAGATTATGAATTAAGTATGTAATATACCGCACATTCAGAAATCACCTATGTAAATGTGAAGTGAGAGCCGCTTATAAAAGAATTGAAAAGGCTGAATTCTTTAAAGCACTCATGAGACCAAGTAGTGTTCAAGGCCAAAATGAACACAACAGTGAGAACTAACTTTGTTCGAAAGATGGTTGTGTGATTTCTATTGTCTAGACTTACACCAAAGGTCGAGAGTTCAAAGACATCAAGTCTACTGATTGACTGAGTAAGTCCGATAGGTCTCACTAGGGAAAGTTCAAAGTCTCAGACTACTTATCCTAATGCAACGTTCTCTCATGAAATAATCGCACATTGCATATCATGCATACACAAAAAGTCGTGATATTTGAACATCTCATTCATGTGGGGGATTATTGGGATTTTATTAAAATCCCATAAGAAGTGAATGAGAAAAGAAGGATGAAGAGTCCCACATAGGAAAAAGAGTAGATGGTGGATGTGATTAAATGTTAGAACTTCGCAAATGGGTTTGGACCCCAAAGGGCACCGCACTTTTGTGAACGAGAGAGGACCTACGCAAAGGCCCACAGGCGCTCGCCACCATCGCCCGTCCGCCAACTGGCTCGGCTTGGTTCGGGCTTGGGTCCATGCGTTTATTTATTTTTACACCATCATTTTTTTATTCTTTTTTTGAAGGGACACAGCTTGAATAGACATGTCCGGAAATTTCTGGACATTATTTTTCTTCCGAACAGATATGTCTGTTCGGCGTTGAACGAACATGAAAGTTTGTCACACATACATGTCCGTTTGGATTTAAGTGAGCGAGCATGTTTGTTCGAACAAGTTCGACCGTCGAACATACATGTTCGTATGTTCATTTGGAATAAAACGAACGAACATGTTTGTTCGAAACAGAACTTTGTTCGATTCTCAATCCTTCGTCAGTAGAAACGTTCGACTTCGCAAATCTTCATTGTCTATAAATACAAACTCCGACCATCACTTTTCTACTATTGAAATTTTTGTCTTCCACCATTCATTTCTCATATTCATCATTTATGTGATTGTTCTGCAAAGTTACATTCGCCGGAGTCCTTTGAAGAAGTATCGCTTCATAGGAATGCGATACGTTCTATATTGGGAGACAATTGTCCAAGGTCCTCGGGTATCGATTGAGAGGGCAAGTTTGTCTTAAGGACATAACGTCATTTCGTTGGGTTCGGATCAACATTCTGCTTACTCATTTGCATTGGATGCAGGTTAGTCTTTCAATTACAATTTTGATTATATGAACATAGGCAATAACAAGTTTCACAACAGGAATAACACGAGCTCAAATTCTGAAAGCGACCTCATTCGTGATTGATTTTCGCATAAACAAAACTATAGATCTTGGGATCCCAGGCTCTCTTTGGGTATACAAGGGCTAAAACAAAATGCATTGCAAAGTGAGACAGTCCAAAGGGAAGCATGCCTTTATGACGTGTTCACTGTTCACTGCAGAACCTCGAGATCGAATCGGCTCAGGATTGGGAATGGGTGAATCAGATTCACCGAATCGCACAACCGTGGCTTGTACTCTTCGCCAAGTGCTGTCGTTGAGGTTCATCATGAACTGCTTGCAATGTTCCCCTGATGCGTTGGGCTTGTTTGGTTCTGTATTTGGCCAAGGAACTTTGAGAAAACGCAAGCATCTTTGGGCTAAAAGGATAGTGTTTAGTAAAGTGTATTTTAAAAACACATTGGAAAGCAACATTGACGTAAATACTGTTTAATAAAAAAAAAAACGAACATTCTAAAGTATTTTTACTTTAAATAAAAAACAAGATAGCAGTGGCGGCAGTTCGGCGCTAGCGGCGACGTCAACCGACTACCGGTGATAGGCGGCTGGCGACGACACGGTGCCAGCGAAAGGCGGGGACAACGACCGGTGATGACGGCAATAGTAATCGGCGGTGGCGTTGACCAGCGATCGACAGCAGCGGGGCAACTGGCTACCGGTGGCGGCAACCACCAACGTCCATCGGCGGCGACGACGACCAACGGCCACGGGCGGAGGCGACGAACAGCAATCAGCGATGACAGCGACCGACAGCCGCTACAGCCAGCGGGGTGTTGCAAGTGGTGGTGGGCAGAGATGGTGAAGGTGACAAAGTTAAAATAAAAAAAAAAAATTAGTTGCGTATCATAAAAGTCCCTCAGCCCAAAGTAGGCTTAAAGACTTTAGCGAGTATTTGATATGCAAATGCATTTGGCTAGAGTGAGAAAAAAATTGACCATACGGCATTTGCATTTTGATCAAGGAACTTTAGTGCCCAAATACACATTTGTAATGTTGAATCAAACGGGCCGTCGTGAGAGCTGTCGGCCACCAACATTCAACAGTCGTCCATTGTCGAGGAGTCGGGGCCTATCGTGGTGAACAGAATAGGATAAGTATCGCGAAGGGGATAAGCGTGGAAGAGCATCCGATGGCTGATAAGAGTCAACTACGAAGGGGGGGAGTGTTGTCAAGAGTCTGTCGCGATTAGAGAGGGGCTTTGGTGGTGAGAATATTAGGGTTATGATTCTGGGAAATATTCTGATTTTGGGAAATAAATGAAACGCAAAAGCAAAAGAAAGAAAGAAAGAAAGTGTTGCCGTTTTTATTTTTCGACATCCATGTCAATGTTGTACCAATCATGTAGGACGGCCAGCGCTGACTGTGAAGCCACGTAAGCATTTTCGAGGCCTTAATTGATCGGAAGACTGAATTAGCAAAAGATAAAAAGTTTTAGAATTGAATCGGCAAAATGTGAAAATGTTTAGGACTGAATCAACAAGATTAGATAGAATTGAAAAAAGTGTAATAAATTTACGACTTTATTGCTAATTTTTCCCAAATTCAAGGGTTACTAGATGATAATTTCAAAATGCAAGATACTTTTGACTGTAGAAGAACACTTGGAGTACAAATATTTATGTACAGCATTCACTTTAGTGTCAATTTTTTTAAAAATTTGTTGTTTGGGTGATACCTCCGGCGAATATCGCTGAAAATCTGATATGGCGTCTACGTGGCTCGCCGGAGCATCCTAATCAGCAAAATAAAAAATTATATATTTAAAAAAAATCCAAGTCATATTAAAAAATAAAAAATTGAGTTAAAAAGAAAAAATAATAATAATAAATTGAAAAGTCAGGGGAGGGCTGTGCCAGTCCTCGTTGTCGCTACCCCACCACAATTGGCAATGGCCGGTGAAGGTGGGGGACGGGCCAACGGGGGTCACCAAGTGCCGACAAGTGGTCAGCAACCTCCGTAGGTAGCTGATTAGGACTCAACCTCGTAGGTTTGAGCGAGGTTGAGCCCCATCGGAGCTGGACAACGCCAACGTCGTCGCAGTCGGGCGAGGCAGACCTTGCCTAGCGACGTCCAAGGCTACCCTTTGGACCTCGTCGCGGCTGGGCGCGACAAGGCTAGGGTAGCCTTGGACGTCGTTGGGCGAAGTGTGCCTTGCCTGGCCGCAGCGAGGATGACGTCGCCCAGCCCCGACAGGGCTTGACCTCGCCCAGATCTGCAATGTCCAGCCTCACCAACTATTGGCGGGGGGTCGCCGACCACTAGCTAATGTCACTAGTGGTCGGCGACCCCCGCCGACCCATCCCCCCACTTCGCCGTCCATTTTCGGCAATGGTGGGCTGGCGGCGGCGAGGGCTGTGCAAGCCCTCGTTGCTCCATCTATTTTTCTCTTTTTTTCATTTTTAGTTTATTTCTTAATTATTTATTTTTTAAAAAAAATCAATATTATGTGAAAGTTATTTTAATTTTTGGCTTTTTATTTTACCACATGTACTGTTCTTTTTTTTAAATAATTGCCACGTAATATTAAAAAATTAATAAAAAAAAAATACCACATATACAGTTTATCCGGAATTGGCGTTTAAGTAATCACTTTTTGTCAGAATTGACACTTAAGTCAGCCGGCGAAAAAACTTGACATTAAAATGGGCGTCGTACACAAATATTGGCACTCCAAGTGTTCTTCTTCTCTTTCTAATGTGAGCTCCACAATCTCGAGCTAGAGGTGGCAAGGATTACCGATTGAGGACTTGTGTGTATGTGTGTGTGTATGTGTGAGATGTGGCACGGGCCGGGAGTTCCGTGTCCCAAATAGGTTAGTTCTCTCGTGCTCGAATTCTCTCGTGGGTGAAGCTTGAGTGTCATCATGAGGAGTAGGTGTTGTAGAGTAGAGAAAACAACTAGGTCAAGGGATTGTGTCAGATTGGTTTTGTACTAAGAGTTCTAGGATTAAATAGGATACATTCCTTAGGAGCTCTAAAAGCGGGTTGGTCTCCCGTGTATGGTCTTGTGCTTAAAGGATTCTATTCATCTTATTCGATGTAATGGATGCCCAAGCTAAGCGGAGCATGGTATGATCCAATGTGCTTTATGGGAAAATATTGGCTTGGCATGGCTTGCCAAGCACCGCACGAGCTAATATTTATCGACTGGTGACAAATGGTATCAGACCAAGACCCCTTCAGTAGATGGGTAGTTTGGGGAAATCCTGTGATCTTCCCAGTCCTTTGAGGGCAAAGAGTAATCGCCCAGGCCAAGAGGGACTTGAACAAAGTGCAGCTCTCGTCTAGCTTCGAGGATGCCAATAGAGGCATAAGAAGGAACCAAATTGCTCACTAAATGGGGATAACGATTCTAGATTTTGAGATGGGTCAACTGCCACATTTCATCAAAGGGGAAATCTCTATTGGTTTGTTGAGATCAGGAGAAGCCTAGTTGGCGAAAGAAGGTGATGTTAAGGGTGTGCAGTTGACGAGAGGTGCCACACTTGTCGACGGACGTACAGGTGACTAAAAATTCGTAAAAAGCTTTGATCGTGAAAAGCTACCAGTGGAGTGTTACTGTTTTGTTGGGCGAGCGAGTAACGCAGAGAAGCTACAGAATAGCCAACAACGAAGGCGTTTGCGGATTGAGCGGGGACGAATGATACTGGTCGGAAGTTCCGTGTCCCAGATGAGTAAGTTCTCTCGTGCTCAGTTTCCCTTGTGGGTGAAGCTTGGGATGTCATCATGAGGATTGGACTCCCGTGTATAAACTAATCTTGTTTTTAAAGGGTTTTACTCGTCTTACTCGATGTAATGGATGCCCAAGCTAAGCGGAGCGTGGTATGATCCAATGTGCTTTATGGGGAAAGGCTAATTTGGCATGGCTTACCAAACACCGCACGGGCTAATTTCGCGACTAAAATATGTCGGCCAGTGATAGATGCATATCAAATATGAGATAGCCAGTGATGCCTACAATGCCGCAGGTGCATTGATAGTTCTCGACAAATGTACGTCGCAGTATGTGCAGCGTATATGCATTGACAATTTTTTTGAGAATAATACTAAAAAGTACTAAACTTATTGCAATTGTATCGATTTAATCCTTAAAAAAAAAATTATCAGTTCAGTTCTAAACCTTTTTTATTTGTATCAATTTAGTCCATCTGTTCAATTTTGACTGACTATCCCTGACGTTGATTTTTTTAATACCATTTGATAATTTTTTTAAATTTTTTATGATTTATTTGCTTCTTTCTTTTCTTTATTTTTTTTTCCAAACTCATAAGGCAAGCAGCAATTGATGGTAGACCTAGGCATGGGCCACGACGTCCTTGGCTGGTTAAATACTTGCCCAGAGTCGATGAGGGTGTTTCGGTCCTTGTCTGTGGCCCGCGAGAGTCACCAATCTTAATGGTTGAGAGAAAAAACTAAAGAAATGAAAAGAAAAAAATTAAAAAATTAAAAAGAAAAGTTAACAAAATCAAAAACAAAAAGTCAACATCATTATCGATCAGTAAAAAACTGGTCCAATGAATTGAATTGGTAGAAATGCAAAAGGTTTAGCAATGAATTGACACAATTACGGTAGGCTTAGAAATTTTTAGTAAATCTTCCGATTTTTTTGGTGAGATAATCGTCTAAAAATACAGTGTGACGAAAGTCCACTTGGGTTTTTCAATTGGCGATCATGATGAAGTCATGCCTTTCTTTGCTAATATTTCATCAATCTCTGATCTTAATTAAATTAGAAACGAGGAGTTGGTCAACCAAGATGGTTGGACAACCCACCCAAAACTTAAGTGTGGATCAGGATCTCCCTACCTGTCGAGCGACTTCCGGCATTAGGAAGAGAAAATAACCTAAGAAAGACCGTCTCTCGCCTTGCAAACAGACTTAGAATTAAGTTAGCTTTTTCTTGCATGTGTAAAGATTTGGCTGACAATTTTTGCTCCCCCAAAAAAGTATCACCGGGAAGAACGCCCAAAAGCCAAACTCATGCTTGCTGGCTCGTCGTTGACCGTTTCCATCTAGGTATGTCCGCCCTCTTCTGGCCTCACCATGATTGGGATGGAATTTCGCTACTTGTTATCTACTCGAGTTCTTTGCGAAATGAGAAAGATCTTCTAGGAGTTTCGGGCGATTGAAGAAAGGATGGGGAGGGAAATCAACCTCAAAGCCCTAATTGGTTAATTAGAATTGATTCAGTAATACAATAGGAGATCCCGATTTTCACGTGTGATCATGTTTAGTGGCATGAAACGAAGGAAGATACACGCGAAATCTTGAAAAGAAAAGTGATCTTTACTTTACCATTAACATAAAGGAGGTAAGAATGAATCGAATTCACAATCTCAAAAACATTATGGCTCCGTTTGTTTCGCTGAAAATGTGGCATTCTTTAATAATAATAATAAAATCTAGCAAGTCATTCTTTTTTTTCGATATTTGGCTAAAATCTAAAAATGAACTACAATTCGTCGTTTCGTATAGAAAATCAAATTTATTTTTTTCTCTGTGCATTCATCTTAATAAATTTTATTTTTATTTTATATTTCTATTTTAAAAATCAAAATTTTAATTATTTTTTCTTTTCACCTCTTTTGTCGGTCGCGAAGAAGAATAAGGGAAAACAAATAAAAAAATAAAAATAAAAACTTAAAAATTTGAAAAATTGAAAATCATGAAAGACCATTTTTGAATTTTTTTAAAAAATAAATAAATAACTAAAAGAAAGTAAAAAATAATTAAAAATGAAAAAAATGAAAAATATAAGGAACAAAAAATGAGCAAGATTTTTTTCTCTTCTCAAAGAGAGTAAAACATTTCCCTCACTATTGAAAGAGTTTTTTCTATGAGTGGAAAATATTTTCCTTGACTAGCTTATTTTTTGCAAACAAAATGCCGAAAAATCTTTAAAAATATTTTCTTGAAATTTATTTTTCGCGGAGACTAAAAATATAAAATATCACTTCAAATTAGAAGTGTCAAAAAAGTCTGCGCCGGCCCGACTCGACCCGACCGAACCGGCTCGAAAATTCACCTAATTTTCGAGCTGGGTTTGGTGGTGTTCATCGAGCAAGCTCGTTTCCAGCTTTTTCTTTTTGCACCCAAGTTTCCTTTTTAGTTTATTTTGTATTTTTATATTCTTTCATTCAAAGGTCTTGTCAAGGGATTTTAATTCCAAAGAAAATAAAAAAGAATCTGACCCGATCCGACCCGGTCCGAAAAGTTGGGGCATAGGTAATTTGGGCCAACCCGGGTTGCAGTAGGTAATGTTTAGTTTCGAGTGAGGTATCCTACTTCAAATAACATATACTGTTAGGGGGCGAGCTTGTCTAGGGTTGAATTATTACCGTCAACCAACAATACACATTCCCATTAATGGAAGAGAGGTGAGCCACTGATGGTCCCATCCTGCTCCTGAATTAAGTCAACTCTTGCCTTCAAAATGTGGTTGCTCAACAGTCAACGTTTCACATGCCATGCTAGTTCTCGACTCCTCGACAGATCTCACATTTATCGCTGAGAAATGGGTTGTCTCCCCCTTTCGCATTATTATTGTGGTGTTCCATTCGTAAGCATGTGTTTGATTCCACTTAGAAAAGATCCCTTCCCAATTAGAAGACCAAAATCAATATCTTCAACTTTAAAACGTTATGAAAAAAATATCAAATGATACATCAAATTCAACTGACATATCTTCTGAAAGATCTTAGCCATTCAACATTTAAATAAAAGTCAAGTTGGAGAGTTATAGAAGAGAACAAAAAGGAATGGCGAGTCGCACTAAACTAACGCGGAGTTTTTACATGCATATGATGCTCGTGTAAGCTTACTACGTATTAGTTATTAGATTTAGCGGGTTGCCCCTGAGGTCGATATTGTCTATGGCTTACGGTGTGTTAGGTTTACATGCACCAAATGAATGTAAGGCTAGGTCGCCAAACACATAATACCGGTCCGCTTCTAAGCTTGAACTTTAGGCTAAATGATTCACTTATGTTCATCACATTTATTCTGCCGGATATTTCTATATGATTTCCCTCTCCATTCATCTCATCGAGCTAATCACATCTGTATGTTACATTTCATGTCGCGGGTTGACTTACACCCGAGAATATTGAGATATATGTTGGTATATGTTGTGATAAACAAAGTTTTCGAGATAAACAATTTATCTAGACACACTCCCAAGCAAAAGTGTGGAACCTAGTGGGGGTCTCATGGTTAGGTGTTTTGTTCAGAGGTAGGTACTTTTTGTGTTCTATCCAAGCACTACTATTTAAATTCGAGAATCAAAAACATCATCCTCAAGATACAGGAAATCAAATTGACTAATATGGCTACATGATAACCCAAATTTTTAGGTCAAGTAGTGATTTTATTATCAAGAAGCTGATGCAAATGCCATATCGTTATTCTCGTAATTGTTTGACCTACAAAAGCTTAATCTTCCAAATGTCTGAGAATTATCTCCCCGATATTCCCGCTATATACGCGATTGAAGAAAACAAATTATAAAGACAGTACGTGAAAAGTGAAAATAGATCACGTGATAAGTGGGACAGAACGAGTAATGTTGAGATATGCATCAATGTTGATTTGAAAGTATGATTAACTTAATAAAAGTCGCGTGGAGCTGCGGCTGCGCAAGTTGCATCAACCCGCGTCCACGTCGGACTTGTGATGTCTGAAATCTGAATCCATTCATTTACTTTCGGTGGATGGACGCCTCATTCTGACAGTAACCGGCGAAATACTAAACTACTCCTCGACCTTCTCGATCTTCTCCACTGCAAAAAATTTATCTGTCTCGTATGCACAGCTCGTCCCTCGGATAGTTGCTCCACAAAACAATTTCCTATCTATGGAAAAACAAGGAAATTTCTTCCGTACAAATGGAGTAATCTTTGGCATTTTTGGCCCGTGAATGGCTCCATGCAGAAGTCTCTGAATCTCCATCCACTCTTCAATCATGAAGATCAGACAGCCTCTTCTCGATGCAGTCGCTCGGATCTTGATCCTAGCGACGCTGTGCTTTCTCCAAGCCGGCTCGCAGGAGCTCCTCCGGGGCTTCGAAGCCGCCCCGAGGCCTTCCGCCTCCGCTTTCCAGCCCTTGCTTACCGACCCCACCGGTAACTTCTCGTTGAGCTTCCTCCGAGTCAACGTCACGAGGCTCGCCCTCGCCGTCGTCCACGTGCGCTCCTCGCAGCCCCTCTGGGTCGCCGGCCCGACCCGGTGGTCCGATCGCAGCACCCGGGTCTCCTTCAACGGCAGCCTCGTCATCTCGGACCCCTCGTCGGGGGTGTTCTGGTCGACGGGCACCGACGGCGACCGGGTCGTGCTCCTGAACAGCTCAAATCTTCAGGTCCAGAAGCAGAGTGACGGCTACGGAGAGGGCCCGGTCGTTCTATGGCAGAGTTTCGACTTTCCATCGGACACCCTCGTGGAGAATCAGAATTTCACGGCCGCCATGTCGCTAGCGTCGTCGAACGAGCTCTACTCGATGCGCATGGGAAGCGACTTCTTCGCCCTCTACGCGAAGTTCGACGGGGATTCGGACCAAATGTATTGGAGGCACAAGGCGCTGGAGGCGAAAGCGCAGGTGGTCGATGGGGCCGGCGCAGTCTATGCCCGGGTCGACCCGGACGGGTTCGTGGCCATGTACCAGAACAGCAGCGTCCCGGTCGACGTCGAGGCCTTCAACAGCTTCCAGAAGCCGATCGACTCCTTCCTGTTGCTCCGGCTGGAATCTGACGGGAACCTCAAGGGCTACTACTGGACCGGGTCGACCTGGGCCATGAACTACAGGGCCATCTCGGGCTTCTGCGAGCTGCCGAGCCCGTGCGGCCCTTACAGCCTGTGCTCGGCGGACAGGACCTGCTCTTGCTTGGACAACCGGACCGAGGCGCGTCACGGTTCGTGCTCCGCGCCGGGTTCGGGCGACTTCTGCGGGGTAGGAGGGGGGTCGGGAAGTGGCGGCGTCTCGGTGCTGAGGCGTAACGGCGTGGAGTTACCGTACAAGGAGCTGATGGGGTACGTGTCGGCTTCGTCCTTAGACGAGTGCGAGCATGCGTGCGAGAGCAACTGCAGCTGCTGGGGCGCAGTGTACAGCAACACCACGCAGTTTTGTTACACCATAGATTACCCGATCCAGACACTGGTCGAGGTCGCGGACGAGACCAAAATCGGTTACTTCAAGGTGAAGCCCACGCGAGGCGGGAAGGGCAAGGGCTACGAGGTTGGGTTCCGGGTCGGAGTTCTAATGTGGTTCCTGGTAGGGATCGTGGTAGCAGGCGGGTTCGGGTTGGTAGGTTATCGGGCATGGAGGAGAAGGGGGTTGAAGGGGCATTTGGCGGACGAAAACATGTTGGCCTCCGGCCCGTACAAGGATCTCGGGTCCGCGAGCTTCCGGTCCATCGAGTTGAGCAGCAGATGATCTGACCCGGCCAATGCGAAGGAACGAAAAGCAAGACAACAAGCCTAGACAAATTCGTTCATGTATGGTCATCGGGACAATTCGACTAGATACAGCATTTTTTTTTTTTTTGCACTTAAGAATTAAATGTGGACCTCACTTTAAGTCTTTAGGAGTTGGAAGTTAGATTCAATTGAGTAAGATGGACAAGACAATAGTCCAAGTGGAGGCGAGTGCGAGACAAAGATGGAGCAATTCGAGGAGGTCTGACGTACGAGATGACGATATTTCGTTGGAGTTTTTTTTGTCAAAATATTTGTTTGGATTTGGTTTGGTTAGCCTAAGATAGTGGGAGTTTGACCGCCTGAGTGGATTTTGTTTTTTTTTGTTTTGGGTGGCTGAACAATGCCACGTGGAAGCGAAGATAACTTATAAATTTTGTTGGAATTTTTGGGGACATGGTGGGAGGGGACCAATCACCAATATACGCGCAGGAGCCCGAGACGTGCTGTGTCGGAGAGATCGATGCCAGCGCTCGCGCGCCACGTGGCAGTCGGAGCACCACCGACCTCAGTCGCGAGTTGCGACGGGGTTCGCCGGTTTTGACATGTTCGAGACCCTCCAAGAGTAGAAGAGAAAAAAGGGGAAATTCTCAAAGACAGAGGTCACATTATCATGACTTCATCCTGTAGTAGTAGCCTAGCGAATTTGCCCAGGCTTTCTGCAGTACCCCGCGATGTGTGATTTCTTGTCGTTGGCTTCGTGAAATAGCGACGGTGAAACCGCATGGGATGATAATAGAGGTCATACGTCCATGTATCCACTGCTTATCCTAATTGTTTGAGAACAAATTCCGCTATATCCAAGACCTTTAGCATGTGATCGTAACCGTTCAACCCAATCCGCATGGATTGATTCATAAGACAGGATGATTTCTGAGTTCGATGGCATCCAGCATCGAGCTCATTCACTAGATTCCAGCGTGCTTTTGTTGAGGACATGGACCAAAAATTTCTAAATATTATTGCATTTTTGTTAATTCAGTCATGAGCTTTTTGATTGCGCTAATGAAGTCATAAAAACATTTTCACTTTTTATCACTTGAGTTCATCCAATCAATTTTGATTATAAATTAATAATATGGACATCAATCATCCTACATGATACAACTGGCACTGACGTTGATAATATTTAATACTTTCATGTCATTTTGATGCTAAAAATTTTCATCCAATCATTTAAGTGCTGCTTTTTAAGAAAATGATAACTAAAGTATCAATTTCAATTTGCCCGTTCAGTGTTGATAGCCCCAAATGACGTCGTTTAACACATGATTGCCCCAAATTCAACTTTTTCTTCAAACCCTAACCTCAAAATGAATTATTTGGGGAGAAACTTACTCTCGTGCGGCGCAAAATTAGTAACTGAAACTTACGGTAGAGGTTAGCTGCTTCATTTGAGTAATTTGTCTTACGGGAATTGCAACTTTTCACATTGGGATTGTGATGAAGCATATGGAGTTGGGGGAGAGGAGGAGGAGGACGTCACCCTTATGGATGCCCCCGGCCGAGAGACGGGAGGCAAGGAAGTCAACGAGTGCCAAAGCTCACGGAAGGAGACATGGAGGTCGAAGGAGGCATAAATGAAGGCAGTGGAGCCTGACAAAGGCAAAAGCTACGTTCATCGGTCTTGAAACCCTCATAAAAGGTAAACCTATTAATTCAGTATTAAACTCTTTTATTTTTTTTGGATTCACCCATAAATATTTTGCAATTGTGCTAATTAAACTCATCAAGCCAATTTTGCTAGTTGGCACTGACATAGAGGCCGACTAACAGCACCGATCATCCATCTATATATTATCTTTTGAATTTTTTTTATTTTTCTTTTTCTTTTTTCTTTTCTTTTTCTTCCCTCTACTTTCTCTAGCTGGCTAGCGAGATTGACCTTACTAGGGGCCGATAAGAGCGATGTTGACCAGACAAGGGGAGGCTAAGCCTCGCTAGCCCAGATCTGGTGAGGGTTGACCTCGTTGTCGTTGGGCCAATCCAGACTGGCCCGATGATGGCGAGGCTCGACCTCACTAGATCTAGGCTGGCAAGGCTCTACCTTGCCTTGGCTAGGCGAGCCTCGGCAGATCGGCCAGGAAGAAGAGAGAAGGAAAGAAAATGAAAAGAAAAAAAAAAGTCAGAAAAATATTTTAAAAAAATAAAATGTCGTCGGACGGCCAGTGCCGACTGGTATTTGTCAGCGTTGGATGGCAAAAATTGGCTTGATGCACTAAATTTGCACAATTACAAAAAATTTAGGACTGAATTGACACAATTACAATAGGTGTAAGACTTTTTCGGAAATTTCCTCGCGAGAGTCCTTATCGAAATTGTTTTAAAACATAAAAAAGAATGCATGCATGCAAGTCAAAGTTCCAAAAAAAAAAAAAACGATTGACCCAAGAGAGATGAATTACTTTTGACGATTTATCGATATAGTCAGTCTACCAATTGTGGGTGGGAATCGCTCGCGTGGACACCGATCGTCTTACATGGTTCAAATAATGCTAGTGTAGATAATTTGCTGCATTTTAAAAGAAAATTTGATTTTTTTTCCTTTTTTTTCTTTTGCCTTCTTCCTTTGCCAGTTGTCGTGGCCGGCGACTAGCCACAGCCCACAGGTGAGGGCTGGCAAGTGAAATGTTGAAGCTGGCCAATTGCAAGGGAACTTTTCCTTTGTCAATTGCAAGTGAAATGGACCTTGAGATTGAAACACCCACATGCCCAAGAGTTTCAGCTGAACAATAAAACAAAAACGACAGGTTGTTTCCACGTGAGAATAGCAAAGAAATTCATTTGCATAGTCCAGGATTGCAAAAGCTTCAGGTCCAGCTCCATCGGGCTGATCAAATGGACTTGCATCCGTAACCCGATAAGTCGGTCGCTTGCAGGTTATGGCAGATTCAGTACAAAATATCCAACAACTTTCGTATTGGTTCATATGTCCGTTTATAATATAATCAAGCGACATTGCTTGTTCATCAATCTTAACATATTACAAAACGAGATATCATGGATACGATTCATTTTTTGAACTCCTAGAGAACAGCAGATATTTGTGTTCTTTTGTTGCAGCCTAGCTATCATCAGGAGAAACGGAGAGGCTCTTTAGAACCATTGACTTCTATTGTTCTTGAGAGCCCAAATAGTCAAAACGAGCTCAGGGCCTTTTCCATTCGCAGCATGGGCCAGTAAAAACCTAATGCCATCTGCTTCGGCCACAAAAATCTGACTCTCCGTCTCCACATTATTGCTCCTATTTATGTTAGGATGCACACGTGATTTGTGTTAGAGAGGTTTCACATTGAAGAATTGATGTGGTATGTAACATTTAATATATTCAAGTTGGCCGAAAATTTATTGGCTTAAACATTTGAATGAAGGTAGGTCTAACTCGATATGTTGACGGGCTCGGATTTGAGATTTCTCTAGGCGATCTCCCATGATGAATGTATTGGACTTCTACTGCACACTCCCAATGAAACCTTGCATTTCCATGAGGCAATGAGACTTCCAACCCAGCATGTTCCTAATTCGCCACTGCTTTCTCAGTTTTCTGTGTGTTCATATTCTTGTTCCTTTGGTAGGTCTCTTGACAATGCTAGGCTGCTAAGCTACTTTGTCTTCGCTGTGTAGTCATTTTGGCTTTGACTTTTCTACTCTATGTCGTATGACTTTTGGCGCTCAGTCTCCTCCGTGGATAGTTTCTTTAGCATAAGGAAGGGGGGACAGGGGGCATCGGTTTGGGTACTGTAATGTTTGATCAGAGCTCGCTAAGGATCCTAAAGATGGGGTGGGTGAGATGAGGGATGTGAGGCCGAGCTTTTTTGTGAAGTCTACTCGCTTTGATGTTAACATAGGGTTGGGCAGTGTGGGGGCGCATCGCCGCGGACCCAGAAAACCCGCTGAAGCTCGAGGGACGTGGTGACGATGTTTGCTCACGCCAGTGGTTGCCGAACCCCATGGCCCGAATTTCGATTGGTAGGGAATGGAGGAAGATGATTTGGGTGTTTATGGGGCTCAGTGTGGAAAGCTGGAAGAGTTACTTCCAGAAGTTTTACCTCAAATGCACTCCATCTAGGATGGCGGGCTTCACTTAGAGCTGTCAAAATGGGTTGGAGACTCACATTTTAACTCACATTTATGAAAGTGGGTCAAACATGAGTCACTTTAAAGTTAAGAATGGGTCATAAATGGGTATGGAAAAAGAAATGTCCAAATAAAATGGGCTGTATTTGGGTCTTTTACAAGCCCATTTTCAACCAATGCGTGACCTATGCCAAGTTGCTAACCCACTCCTTCCATTCCTCTACTAGACAAACGCCTGCCCGACACACTAATCAGGTAAGGTGTTCATCTCATAAAAATCTTCACTCCGGCCACCGTCTCCACCGTCTTCGCCTCCTAGCCCCGCCGCCATCCTCTACGCTCCGTGGTCTACATCTCCTTCGACCGGCCCTCACTCGTGTGACTCCTTTCCTTCTCTCTACGTTCTATTTCTCTCTCACGCCTTCTTCGCCCTCAAATCTCCCATGAACCATCGATTGGGATCCGTGGAAGATGGCAAAGAGCGCGAGGAGGCGACGAAGGCAACGATCGAGGCTGGGTCCTGCGATCTGCCTATCTTTGATTCCGTTGGGCGGCTATCGTCGTCATAGTTGAGGTAGCTGCCGTGGCAGTCCAAAGTCCCCAGCCTTCTAAAGCTTGATTCCATTAGGTGCCGCCCTTGGAGGCCGCGGTCGGCGTTGGCAAACCCTAGGCTTCTCAAGCTTGAATGGCTGGGGTTTTTAAAAAGGAAAATAAAAATAAAAATAGAAATTTTTTTTGGTCGAAAATTGAAAATTTTATTTAAATTTTTTAAATATAAAAATTATTCACAAGGTTTTAGTAATATAACTTTTAAATAATTCATTATTGCTAAATAAGATTAAGTATGAAAGTGTTTTAGTGATGCGGGTTAGGTCGGGTATGGATTGGGTCGGGTATGAGTTATTAGAATTGTACTGGATGAAAATGAATCAAAACGAGTTAGATGGGTCAATATGGATCGGATCATATTTGACGCAGCTCAAACTCCACCCGACCCACTCATTTGACACTTCTAACCTCGTTTTTGCCACGAGATCAGATGCCTTATGCCTTGGAGTCAAAGGACTGCCGACAAACGATGCCATTGTGATGAGAGTGGATCGGCAGCTATGGAAGATGTGGAAAGGTCATCAATTGAGGAAGAGAAGTTGTTCGATGTTGTCGTGGAGGCAACATTATCACATCATAGGATTGCCATCCTTAAAGGCAGAATTCCGGGAGAGTTCGCTTATCCATTAAGCTTGAAGCTGATAAATGAGGAAACTGCAATTGGAATTGTGGATTTTTTTCGGAAGAAGTTAGAAGATGAATTGCCGAGGAAAATCTCGGTAATGTGTTGACAGCTAATAAAGGAAGAGAAGCCGTTTGACATGAAAGAGTGCCGTTCATTGTTCAATATGAATGTCGACGCAACTTTCTCGCATCATGTGATCGTTCCTCTGCTTTTTTAATTTTTTTTTTTTTTTTTTTTTGTGGTGGTTTTCCAAGTCTTGGATATACCAGATGCTTCTAATTTATTCCACACAGTTGGAGCTTGCGACGGTACATGGAGAGGCGGGTTAAGTATTGCACGACGCGGCTATTCCATGTCTAGAGCCCGAGCTTCAAGAAGAATCAAGCTCTCAAGCATTTGATTAACGAGGAAACCGCGCTTGAATTTGGGGTAGGAGTAATCGGTTCCCGAATGGTCCGGCTCCCACCTAGAAATTGGTAATCATACCAAAGGGATTGGTTCCTAATTTCTGGAGCAGGGAACTGGCCCACCTAATCGTGAAACCTTCCCGAGTGTCCCAATTTGTTGGGATTGAGATTCTCTTTAATTAGTTGGGTGAACTAAAGCATTAAATACTTTGATAATTACGTAATCTCAATACAATAAATTCGCGTGGACAAGTGAATTCTTGTGGCTCTATGCATTGGAAAGATGCTTGTCATTTTTGTTAATCCGCCTTATTAATTGGAAAAGATTCTAGAGCATGGAAAAGTTGTCCTTTGGCCTCCTATAAATGGGGAAAGAGAAGATGTTGATGCATGACAAGAAATCCGATGCAGCATCCAGCATCGAAGACAAATTTCGACAAGAGATCGATGAAGGTCAACGCATTCGACAACTTATTTGATAAGTGAGATACTTCGTGTGAGAGAGAGAGAGAGAGAGAGAAATCCTCCAAGAGGGAGAGAATAAGCCATCATTGTGTGAAGAGTTGGAGAGAGTGTTATACTATTGAGCTAGAGTGTATATCCACCATAAAGGTGAGGGTGATCCACCAATTTGGTGAGGTAATATTGTTGTAATCATACTATTATAATAGAAGACTTTCGTGGTTTTTCCCTTTTGTTTTCAAGGGGTTTTCACATAAAATATGTGTGTCTCTGTCTTTACATTAATTTATTTTTCTCTTGCCCATCTTGATCACGCGAGGAAGGAGAAAGGGCTTCCGCATTATTTTATCCACCTTTTTCCCAACACAATTAACCGGTGGCATGTTCTTTTGTTTTTTTTTTTTTTTTGTGATTTGTTGTTATATGGTCGCTCTCTCTTTTTGCTCTTTCTGCTCTCTTTTTCCATTCAATGTGTTCTGTATCTTAAGTATTTCGTTTCTGGGGTGACATTTTCTTTTCAGGTTTCTTCTCTAAACCAACCATGAATTTCCTAAATTGCTGGACCACACGCCATGTGCTGGGCATAGTGAAGCAAGCTTAGCTTAGCACTTAGCAGAACAAATTCGTCAGGCATTTAATCTAATTTGATGCTCGAGATACTACGTTTCACAGAAAAGCAGCTTATTCTTTTGAACTCAGGAACCGCCCAAAACTGGTCCAGTCTAAACGGTTCCTTTTGCTCATCCTTAAATTGTGGATCTTCTTCGGAAAAGGTTAGAGAGCGACCGTTCAAATTCCTCCGGCACGAGAAGTATAAACCATTGTATTACCCCCCATCCTTGTGAGGTAATACTTCAAGTGGACCGTTGGGTCGCCTGTTCCATTGTATACTTGGTGAATCCAGGGGCTTTGAACTTTTCGGGGAAATTAATTTGGGTGTATAGAAGGACAAATCCTCTACCGTCTGAGCTTCATATCCTCCAGTCGCACGAAGTTTTTCTTTGAGCTTAGCAAAACTTTTGTGACGATCCCCTTCCATGCAGGCAAAGATGGCCGCAGAAACCGGGTCTAGTTCAACCCTTATGATATGGAGATGATAACTTTAGATAATTTATGCGCGAAGGTACCACTGTGTACTTGGTGAATCAACAGGAACGTAAGGCAGTGTGCTCCTAGTTAATATTGTATGGCTTTCTTTCTATCTTTGGCAATGTTTCGGTCCACAAAACTTAGAACGAGATCATAACGAGATCATTGGATGCTGTTGTTTTGTACTCGAGGTCACCGAAAGCTGACGCGCCCATAAGCAACTTAGCTGAGTACTTTCTCGTTCCGAGATCGCGGAGCTCAGCTGCGCTATCCAGACGCACTAGTACGAGTGACCCGATTCATGTTAGTCAAGTTCTAAGTTTTGTGAAATTCTTCGTTGTTCGAACTACAACTACTTTGAGAGTGCGGAGAGAGCTTCCGCATGGTGGGTTCAGCCCAACAATGACCAAAAGAGCACATCTCAATCTCATGTTGGAGAATGTCCGAACGTCCCGTCCAACCATCTAAGACGAACCGCAAACTAATCGAGAGCGGCAAACTCGTCGAGATTTTGGAAAGCACGAAACCTTCCACGAGGAAATGATTCCTCGCGGACCCTCCGAATCTCGACACGGATAAGTCTTATTGTGTATCGGATTGAGAAGGTGGAATCGATCTATCTCGTGACAGCTGATCCAGAATGTCATTCGACCGTCTGGAGAGCTATCTACCTAACGTGGCCTTCCTCGTCTCCGAAAAGGAAGATAAGAAAGAATTTAAGGTACCAAGTTCTCTTCCCGAAGTGGACATGCAACTTGTCTGAGACAAATCACGTCAAAAATGTATGCAGTACTCAATAATACGTGAGAATCATTCTAACACGAAGATCGTTGATGAGCATAATGTGGGAATAATTCCGGAATCAAAATCCAAAAACCGATAGTTTTATTAGAGAATCATTCTTACACTAAGAAAGATGCAAGTGTTCGGATTCGCCCACAGTACGTCAAGCAGGGTATATCAACATACTTTGCCGGATCAGAATGGAACTCTTTTGTATATGATAAGCACATTGAAAGTGCTAAAATTATCACAATAGTGACTTTGAATCCTAAAACTTTCATAATATGTAATTAAATCTTAAAACTTATTAAATTTGTGCAAATCATTTCGTTAACTCTGTCTAACTCGGCCAAGGAAAAATGCTAAAGCATCTTTTTTTGTTTATTATTTTATCTCTTCTATATGACTAAAACATAAAGCGATGTTATTTTGGTTCATATATGATTTTTTAACTAAATTTATCTAGATCTAGAATAAAAGAACTAAAATAAATAAGTAAAAGGGACAATAGGTCAAAGGCTTGCAACCAACCCACCATCGCTGGCCCTTTCCGACGATGTGGGGGAGGCCGTGTGCCTGATTCCCTCCTTTTTTTTTTCTTTTTTTTTTTAATATTTAGCTTATTTTCACTTTAATTTGAATAAAATATAGATTAATAAAACAGATTAGGATCAAAATGAAGCCTTATGTTTCAAGCTTTAGTCATATTAGCACTATGTTGGAGAGAAATACAAAAGCAATGGCATTTTTTTGTTAGTCAAGTTTGACAGAGTCAACGAAAAATTTGGGCTACATTTGTTTTGCTAAACAAGAATGATTTGAAAATTGTGTTTCTGAAAATAATGAATTATATCACTTGAATTAAGCAGTGAACAAAACATAATTTCGTTAGCAACGATAATTTATATCTAAACGTTTTTATTGATAATGAAAATACGATTCGTTCCTTTATTTTGTAAGAGAAATAAGAAATTATATTTAGCAAGATATTTTTAAAATCATGCTTTTTTTAGAAATAAATGCATTCTTAATTTGCATCATTTAACGAATTTTAAGATTTGATTACGTTTTCTAAAAATTTCAGCAATCCATCTTATTTTCTCAATAAGTTCTAGATTGACTCCATACGAACGCGTGTTGAGTGTTTTTTTTTTTTGGCCCCCGGGGGGGTGCGTGGGTGGGTGGTGGTGGGTGGTTGGGTGTGTGGGGGTTCGGAATGCGTGTGTTGAGTTGATTCTGCTTCCCGGTTGCAAATCCGAGCTATCAAGCCTGTCAAACGTGTTCTTTGACTAGTCAGTAGGGAAGGTAAACTCAGCAGCTAATCGACCGTTGAAGAAGAAGCATAGGATCACGTGACTTCTTCGACATGTAGATCTGATTCGACAATATAAATGCTCGTTGAATATGTAACAAAGCTGTCGCGAAACGACATCTTCCGGAGCTGGACTCAGAATACTTAATTAGGATAACAACAGTTGATTTATTTGGACAAATAATCCGTGCAACCAACATATTCTGAGAGCTCGTTACCATACATTTGTTAAAAATATATAACAACTTATATTGATATCATAATTTAGAGTAGAACTAGTATATTGTACTCTAGATCAATCAGTCGCCATTTATATCTACCATGATTTCTTCAAAAAATTCGATAAGTGTTGTGTTCGAGTGTGGTTCATACTCCCCTGCGACAGGAAGAGTTTTTATGATTTAAGCCCGTAATTTCTTATTAGTAGTTTGGGTTTGAGCTCATGAATAGCTATTACTATATATACTCTTTTTCGCTTGTAACTGAATGACATAACGAGATATGCAATATGCTAATTATAGTGAGATCCTCTACTGGATGTAACTCTAGTTTAAAAGTGAACAATGGTAAATCTTGTGTCTCAAAATTTTCTCTCTTTCGCTCGTTTTACTTCGCTGCGACTATGCGCCGATCTTAACATCTGGTATTAAAGCATAGGTAGGGGTTTTTCTTAGTGAAGAGAGATCCGAAAAATCGAATCTTGAGAAGATGTCGGGTGGTCAATCGCGAATTGAAATGGAGAAGTTCGAAGAAAAGAGTTTCGAGTTATGGAAATTGAAGATAGAGGCTTTGCTCGTGGACAAAGGTCTGTGGCACGTGATCGAAGAAGATAAACCTGAGTGATTACAAGGAGAAGGCGAAGGATGAGAGATTGCATCTGTATCAAATCAATTGAAGCATGGATTAGCAACGATCGGAAGGCGTGAAGCCGGATCTAGCTATGTCTTGTTGATAACATCTTGGTGAACGTAACTTCTGAGAAGACGGCAAAGGATCTCTAGACTAAATTTGGAAGACTTTATTAGAGCAAGTCGCTCGTCAACAAGTTATTTTTGCGACAGCAACTATACAACCTTCGGATGAGTAAAGATGATTCTTTTTCTGCATACTCAAACGAGTTTAATATTGTATGTGAGCAGCTTGCGTCTATTGATGTTAATCTGGATGAGGAAGATAAAGCATGACTTCGTTGTGTTCACTACCAAATTCATGGGAACATATAATTGTTTTGATCGGCACTGGTGTTAGTGCATTGTCCTTTGAGAACATTGTATCTACTTTATTGTCTGAAGAAATGAGGAGAGCAGGTTCTAATAATGCAACGAATGAGGCTTTTTTCATAAGAGGAAGGAGTAGTGATCGATCTAAATCCAATTTTGCTATCAGAAATAAGTTTAGAGGAAGACCTAAAAGTCGAGATTGATCTAGAATAAAGTGTTGAAAGTGTAAAAAAGTTGGACAACTGAAGAAGAATTGTAAAAAAAAAAAGTGTAGGTCCAGAGAAGCAAGATGAGGTACAATCATCTAGTACAAAGAAGGATGATGACAGTAATGCAGGAGACGTGTATCTCATTTGCAACTCATCTCAGATTGATCACGATGCATGGATAATTAACTGGAGCGTCTTTTCACATGAAGCCTCATAGAGATTGGTTTTGTTGTTATGAGCCACATCGGAGAGGTACATTGTTGATGGGAGAAGATATGATGCTTGATATTGTCGGTCGTCGAAAGGTGAAGCTGAAGATGAAAGATGGGATAGTCAAGAATCTTCTAGATGTGATGAATATTCCTAGTCTTACTAGAAGTCTTATTTCTGGGGGAGTTACGACATATGCTGGTATTACTTTCACCAAAATAAATATTCATGCAAAGCTAACCCGTGGTTCTATGGTAATCGCCAGAGGGGAGCAGGAAGAAAAATTATGGAAATTATTAGAAAGCACAGTGATTAGTGGTCAGAACTATATCACAGAACAGGTAAATGAAGATTTTGCGATGTTGTGGTAACGAAGATTGGGTCATGTCGGTGAGAAAATGCTCATGACTTCAAAGAAGATGATGGATGGAATTTCAAGTTGTTCTATGGGTTTTGGATTTTATTAACATTGTTTTTATGGTAAATAGAATCGGATATCTTTTGAATTTGTAGGAGCGAGAGCGAAAGGAAATATGGATTTAATCTATAGTGACGTCTTTGGTTCTACCCTTGTAGCTTCGTTTGGAAAATCAAGGTATTATTTTTTTTATTGACGACCTTTACAAGTATATGTGGATATATTTCTTGTAGAAAAAAGAGAGATAATTACACTAGAAATGCCATAACTTTTGTACGTCATTCAATTAAGTACCATAACTTTTAAAAATCATTCACTTAAGTTTCATCACTGATGTGACCGCCGGAAAAGCTGACGTGGATGCCGACAAAGCTGACATACCACCGACCAATCGATTTTCTTGAATAGTTAATGTATATGTGAAATTTTTCATTAATTTGTTTATTTGTTTGCATATTTTATTCTTTTAATTTATTTAATTATTGAAAAAAAAAGCCAAACTCTTCAATTTTCGATGGTGGCCGGCGAGGGTCTCGCTTGCTACCATCAGCCGGCCTAGGGGTCAGGGTCGGCTTACCCTAGGCTAGCAAGGCTACAACGGCCACCGCGGTGGTGGGTGAGGACGCGAGACCCTCGCCTAGATCTAGCAAGAGCTTCGAGCCCTCGCTTGTGCTAGCCAAGGCCGTGACGATCGTCGCCTAGGGCCATCACAACCTCATCGGCTCAGGGCGAGTCGACCCTAGCCCTCTAGGCCTGCCAGTGGTGGTCGGCAGTGGACTCTTAGGTCTCTCTCTCTCTCTCTCTCTCTCTCTCTCTCTCTTTGAAATATTTATTTATTTTTTGCTGATTTTTTGAATAAAAAATTCAGAAACTATTAAAAAATGTAAAGAAAATCCACACGGTAATAAAAAAATCAATAAAATAATAAGGAAAAGTTCACATCAACTTTTCTGGCAAGAATATCACTAAGTTGAACGATTTTGACCGGAATTGGCACTCACTAAATGTTTTTGCTTCGATGTGGCACTCAAGTAAACGTTTTTAAAGTTATGTCACTAAAGTGATCGTCGTACAAAAGTTATGGCACTTGTACTATATTTATCCCAAGAAAAGATGATATGTTTGAAAAATTTCGTGAGTTCAAAGCTTTGGTAGAAAATCAGTTTGATAGAACAATCAAAGTTTTGCAGACTGACAAAGTTCTGTTCAACAAAATTTAAATGATTATGTGCCACAAGTGGCATTGTAAGGCAGAAAACAACGCCCTATTCACATCAATGGAATGGCACAATAGAAAGGCTTAATCGATCTCTCACGAAAAAGGCCAAGATATGCTGAGCAGTGCAGATTTAACAGCTGAATTTTGAGCAGAAGCAGTGGCTGCTGCTTGTTATATAAAGAATAGGTCTCCCATATCAGCTTAGAAGGATCAAGTACCATTTGAGGCATTATTTGGGAAGAAGCTAGACATATCCCATGTTAGAGTGATTGGCTACGAAGCGTATGTGCATGTGTGAAAGAGAAAAAAAAGAATAAGCTTGAGAGCAAGTCAGAGAAGTGCATTTTCATTGGATACGAGGATGGTATTAAAGGGCATAAGCTGTGAAATCATGATACTAAACGTATTATCTATAACAGAGATGTGGTGGTCAGAGAATCTATGATAATTCAGATTGTTTCGCAAGTTCCTGAAGAACCACGGACAATTAAGTTAGATGTTGGTTTACAGGGAGAGATAGAGGCTACATAAGCTGAAATAGAAAAGTTAGATTCTGAAGCTAATGAGCTTGATGTGGAGGATGATAATGTAGATTATGATACTGAGTTTGAAGTTGAAGCACCACCTGAACCGGACTTAAGGACGTCTACACAGCAAAGAAGACCACCTGAGAGGTATACCTTACTTACTAGTAATGAAAATTGTGCTCTAACTATTACAGGTGATAGTTCAAATATTTTTAAAGAAGCAAGAAGCGCGGAAGATGCCAAGCATTGGGAGAGAGCTATGAAAGATGAGATGGACTAGAACATAGAGTTTGGTAAAAGTACTTGCAGATCAGAAGGCAACTGGTTGTAAGTGGGTAATCAAGAAGAAGACAGCATATGGAGATATAGAGCGATACAAAGATCGTTTGGTTGCAAAAGATACTCACAGATATAGGGAGTCAATTATGGTGAGATTTGTTCTCCCGTTACTAAATTAAATTCAATAAGACTTGTTTTATCTGTAGCAATTGCATATAATCTAAAAGTAGGGTAGTTCGATGTGAAAACAACTTTTCTACATGATGACTTGGAGGAAGATATTACATGAAGCAATCAGAAGGGTTTGTGATCAAAGGAAAAGAAGATTTTGTTTGCAAACTGAACAAATCTTTGTATGGCCTGAAACAATCTCCAGAATGTGGTACCAAAAGTTTGACTCTTATGCTTTGAAACTTGGCTTGTTCGTTGTGATGCTGATCATTGTGCCTATGTGAAGAGGTTAAATGATGATTTTGTTATTTTAACCTTATATGTTGATGATATGCTGCTAGTTGGGAACAATATGATAATGATTAGCATTGTGAAATGACTGTTAGTGAAACCGTTTGAGATGGAAAATCAAGGCCCAAAAACTTCATTTTGGGTATGCAAATAAAAAGGGAGCATGAGAATGGAAAGTTGTGGTTAAGTTAGAAGAAATATGCCGAAAGTGTGTTGAAGAAATTCTACATGAAAGACTATAAATCAGTGAAAATCCCTATGTCTACAAGTTTCAAGTTATCAATGCTCGAGTGTCCTAAGACTGAAGAGGAAGCTGAAGAGATGGCAATAGTTCTATATGCAAGCGTAGTAGAGAGCTTAATGTATGCCATGGTATGTACCCATCTAGATATTGCTCATGCAATAGGAGTATTGAGTAGATACATGTCTAATACGGGGAAAGAGCATTGGATAGCTAAAAAGAGGGTGCTTCGTTATCTTTATGGTACATTTGACTTCGAGTTATGTTATGAAGGCATGAAAAGCTCAAAGGGACAACAAACATTAGAACTGAAGTGTTTTGTTGGTGTTGATTAGGGAGGTGACATTGATACCAAGAGGTTGATCATCAGTTATGTTATTTCTTTTTTGGCAGAGCTGTGAGTTGGATGAGTAAAAGACAGAATACGGTTGCTTTATCTACTACTGAGGCAGAGTACATAGCTTTTTACTCATGCTTCTAATGAAGTGATATGGATAGGCAGATTTTATAAGAGCTTGGTTTTATAAAAGGATGAGTGAATATTAGGTGTGATAGCCAGAGTGCTATATTCTTAGCTAAGAATCTTGGTTTTTAAGAACAAAGCACATTGATACACAATATCACTTCTTTCGGGAGAAACTAGAATAGAAAATTATAGTGTTGGAAAAAGTTGACACACATGTGAAGAAGGCAGTGACTGCAAAAAGTATGAATAGTATACAATTGAGTTGTGTCTAAAGAAACATGAAAAGTATTCACCATGTAAGAGAATATTGGGGTGCGGTTCACACTCCCATGCGATAGAAAAACAAGTGAGTCTCGCTCCATGTTGAGCAGGGGGGGTTTAGAGGAGTCGCCCTAGAAGGGTTCTCGAGGGGGCAGCGCCCCCTGAACACCAGAGGGCTTTTACGATTTAAATATATAATTTTTCATTTGTAGTTTGAGCTTGGGCTCATAAATAGCTGCTGTTATGTATATTCTTTTTTGCTTGTAACTGAGTGATGTAACGAGAGGTGCAATGTGCTAATTATAATGAAATCGTTTACTGGACGTAGCCCTAATTTAAGATGAACCATGATAAATCTCATGCCTCAAAATTTTCTCTCTCGCTCATTTTACTTCTCTACGACTGTGTGCCGATCCTAACATGTTGTATTCACAATTACAATTACAATTATACTCATATAATTATAATTGATCGACTTGTGAATACAAAATCATAATATGATATCAACAACGAATTGATCTTCTTATTCCTTAAAATCTCTTCATTTCAACTCAATTTGTTTTTCAACAATATTTTGCTAAACCATATCATCCATGATCATTGGCAACATTCTAGGATAGCAAACACTGAATCAAAATTTTAAGAATAGCACCTAAACAATGCCATAAAGGGTTAACTGAAATTTGGAAAAAAAAGAAAGAAAACAAAAATAGAATTTTATAAGAAATTAGTTCATTTCGAGTTTAGACACGTCGATCTGGAATTTCCTCCTTGATGCAACATATAAATCTAATATTTTGATAGAGAGTTATCGCGACCCATTTTTTCCCCTTTTTTTTCGAAAAAACGGCGGCCTAATGGATTACCGATCCCCCCCCCCACTTTGAATCGTGGATTGCAAGCCTCAATTGACGTGGGACCTCATAGGCTCATACCAAATCGCCACGGGAGTAAATTTAAAAGGGTTTTCGACGATAAGAGTCGATCGGGTTTGACCTTGGTATGGTCGTGGTGGCATGTGCTATGTGTGCATGAATTTGGAGTCGCCACCGGTCCTTCTTGGAAAGTGGATCGAAAACCTCACTAATCGATTGGGAGAAATCGATAAGTTCTTTAGAATCAAAGATTTTGGATTCGGAGACTTCGTTATGTTGGTGTCATTACCAACGCTCTTTCAGTACCTAACGTATTTGATTTTCCTAATTAAGATTTCATGAAGGCGCAAATTTGGGTGAGGTAAGTCTGATTCAACGGTTTCATGCAGATTGGAAGACTAGTCCTATCATTCACAATCAATATACGGAAAGCGCAATCAAGTGAATAAATGAACCATGCTAATGCACATCAATTCAAATCAAGAGCCTCCTAATATAGCCTGACTTAGGGAATGTGTGATTTAGGACTAAGGGTAAAATAGGAAGACTTGGAAATAATTTGCGAGAAGGGAAAAATCGTCATTTTCGAAAGGTTCAGGTGTCGAATTAAGCAAAATAGATCATGGCTAGTTGATCATGGCCATTTTCTCTTCTTCTTTTTTTGGGGAATTTTTTTGGAATTTTCAAGATTTTCACGATTTTTTGGAAAACGATTCGCCCCAAGGACGAAATCGTCATTTTTTGGGATGATCGAGGGTCAAAATACCCAAAATAGGTCTTGACCAGTTGATTGTGGTCATTTCCTATTTTTCAAGATTTTTTTAGAATTTTTAAGAAACAACCTGCCAAAAGGGCAAAATCGTTACTTTCTGAAAGATCGAGATTCAAAAGACCCAAAATAGGTCATGGCTAATTGATTGTGGTCATTTCTTATTTTCTGAAATTTTTTTGGGACTTTTTTGAATTTATCCAATATTTTGGGAGACCAATTGCCAAAAGGGCAAGATCTATCATTTTTGAAAGTATCGAGGTTCGAAAGATCCAAAATAGGCCATGGTTAGTTGATTATGGCCATTTTCTATTTTCTGGAACTATTAAGATTTTTTCTAAATTTGTTTAACCTTTGGAAGACGATTTGTCAAAAGGGTAAAATCATCATTTTGAAAGGATTGGGGTTCGAAAGACCCAAAATAGGTCATGATAGTTGATTGTGGTCATTTCGTATTTTCTGAAATTTTTTTGAATTTTTTCGAATTTTTATGATTTTTGGTTTAATTTTTGAATTTTATTTTATTTTATTTTTGTTTTTGAACTTTTTTATTACAAATATTTTTTGGACCGGGTTAAACCTCGCCCACGCCTCTCGGGTGCCTAGCCTGACCGTACGGGTCGAAAACCGACCTAAAACGACGTCGTTTTGAATTTTTTGAATTTCGTTAATATTTTTTTAATAATATCTGAAAATCCCGATCGAACGTCCTGCGATGTGCAACGTGGCCTCTTGTCGATCATCGGATCATTCTTTTTATTTTCTGAAAATAATTTATTTAATATAGAAATTATATTTCTTTCTTTTCTTCTTTTTTTTTTGAATTTTGAAAAGGCCAAATCGTGACACGTGGCTAACCCACGATCGTCCGATCCGACATATTTTTTAATAATTCCGAAAATCCTTGATCGGACGCTCCTAGATGTACCACGTCGCGTGTCCTGGTGCATCCGATATATGTTTAATTGATAGTATTTAAAAAGCCTAGATATGACGGATCTCTAAGTGCCACTTGGCGTCATATTAACCGTCCGATTGATTTTTTTATTTCGAAAATCATTTATAATTCTAAAAAATATATTTTTTTTGAAAATCATAAATCGCGACACGTAGTAAGACCATGGCCATTCGATCTAGGTTTTATAGCCTTTTTTTTTTAGGAAAGCCTTCTCCAGCGGCTGATGTGGCGAGCCACGTGGCACCATGTTAGGCTTGATCAGTCAACTATCGTTGACTGATCAACGACTCACCGGAGAAGATGACCGGTGACTTGCTGGAACAATGAAAATTCCGACGAATTCACTGGAAATCTCGCCGAAAAATCGAACCCGAGCCCAAGCTTTGTGAAATTTTTGCCTAAATGCGCCCAAAAGATCCCCCATCAATACAGCAACATGAACAACATGGAAACCACGATAAAAGATGCCTGAAAAACTCCTGGCCGGCCATGAACAGTACCAGTTTTGGCGACCCCTTTTTGTGATTTTTTTTTTGTCGAAACCTCATTCTAATCATCCAAGCAACATCCAAATAGAGTATAAAGGCTTACCTGAGCTCCATTAAAGCTTAGTGACCACCGTTTACACCGTCCCGGGGGTCCGGTTCAAATCAATGGTCGGCGAAGCTCCGACCACCGTTTTTTTATTGCAATTCAATGCAAAATAAACATCACAGCACGCTTAGAGTCGGTTCTAAGAGAGATTCAAAACAAAATAACGCATGTCTAACTCAAAGACAATGCGATTGAAGGCTAACATGCATAAAATGGCTCGGGAGACTTTTTGTCAAACAGGTTACGTGCCCTCTGAAAATGATGTTCTAATGGAAAACAAAGACCCTGCTGGCAAAAGCGAGAGTGGCACATCTCCAAATATGCTTACAGAGACTAAAAGCGATGTCGTATCATCTTTTTTTGGCTCGATTTGATCGAAAATCAAATCGAGCCAAACAAACAGTATACACCGAAATAGGGAAAGAACAGGGGTGGAAATATCGACCTTTCCGAGGGTCACCGGCGGGCGCGGGTGCTTCGGCGATGGTGTCTCAGGTGCTTTGAAGGTTGGATGACCTCCGAAGAACGTTGTGCCACTCATTCTCAACCTCGGCTCTCTCTATTTTTCGGCCTTCTCTCTCTCTCTCTCTCTATATATATTTTTTTTGAAATCGAGATCTCCTCCCTTTCTTGGTCGACCGGCCTCCTTATAGCCAAAAGCCATTCGGGATCCTTGAGAGGATGATCATGCCTTGCTCACCCTCTAAAAAAACTGCCTACCTCACTTTGTTTTGGTCGCCGACGCTCCCTCAAAATCCTGCATTTTGTCCCCTGTTTCTGTACGTGAAGGAATAGAAACTGTTCCCTGGTTGCAGACCCGGTTCGACCAAGTTGCGTCGGGTTCGACCCGGTTGACCCGATTCTTAATATTTTGCCAAATTAAGCCTTAAATTGATCATTTTTTTATGTAATTAATGCCAAAATCGGACTCCTCAACATGTTTTCCTTCTAAAATGGGCATTTTCATGAACGAATGAATTTGAATATAACGAAAACCCCAAATTGCATTTAGGATCTGAAAATGATTTTCAATTAATCGAGGGTCCAAACAATCAAATCAGTCCAAATTGAGGCCACCAACGAGTTTGGGACGACGAAAACTATAGGGTAGAAGTGTTTGATTTTCATGAATGTCCTTAGAAATAATTTAATTTTGAGATTCGCGAAACCGAGAACTAAATTGAAAGAAATTGTGCAGTTAGGCTCTTTCGGTTAAAATTGACCAAATTAGAGGGTGAATTGACACAATTTCACTTCAAGGTTCTTGATATCAATGTCATGGCTTATTGAAAGCAAAAATTGAAAATTAAAAAACTCAAAAAGAAATTTTTATGCTCGATTTAGGTTTATGCTTACGAAGGAACATAATGACCCAAGTCGAATTTTCAAGATTTAAAAAGACCAACCTGAAGAGGAAATTAAAATACAATTAATGACTTTTTTTTTCATTTTTTGACCACGAATGATATTTTTCTTATTTTTTTGGATATTTTTATATTTAAATAAATTCAAAAAATTATAAAAAATATAAAAAATATTTTTTGTTCAAAAATGAGTCCCAAGACTCGGATAAGGCTTCCAAAGTTGATTTTATAATTTTATTACTTTTTTGCTATTTTTAACTAATTTTAGAAATAAAAATTGAAATAAAATAATAATAAAATGATTAAAAATTAAGTGTCAATAGCTGCTCCTCTTTGAGAGTGAGCTCGTCAGAGGTTGCTCTCAAAGATAAAAAGACACTTGAGTCTTAACTGACTCAACTTGAAAAGGAGAAATGCCATGACATCAAATTCTTAAACCTCTCGATGAAAGCTTAAATCAATCCCCATTTGCCTCGACAACTTGAACATGGGCCGGAGAGAGAGGTTTACCTGAAACTCACCTGTCGAATGCTGTGCTTGTGAAATCTGAGGGTTCGTCGTTATGCTCCTGGGGTGTCAAAATCGTGGGCTCGCCTTTGTTTTTGCCATAGCCTCCTTTCGGCTATACTAGCTTCCCTTCCTCATAGCTTCCCATCCGCTATATCTGACCTTTATTTTTCCTTTCATAGCTTTCTATCCGCTATGCCAGGTTTGTGGTAACTTTGCAGGTTAGAGATTAACCGTTTGGGTTCGCTCTTATGGGTTGAGGCATGATCTTTCGAATTCTCTCTTATGATTTAAGACATGACCTTTTGGGTTCGCTCTTATGGTTTGAGACTTGACCTTTTGGTTCGTGCTTTTGAAACGGCAAGACAGGTTTAACTCGGATCTTGGGTTGGCTTCTAGGCACTTGTATGTTTTAAAGGGGGTCCCATGACGTTGACTAGTAGGGTCAGAAGGGATTTTTCCTGATCTTAAAGGATTTCTTCCTGTTTCTTTTTTGAAAAAGATTCCCATGACGAGAGTTCTCCACGTCTGATGGGATTTTCTTGATTTTAAAAAGAATTCCCGTGACTAGCAGAGGGGATTTTTTCTTGTTTTACAACTTCCTGTCTGCTATGTTTTGCAACTTCTTGTCTGCTATGCCAGGTTTGTGGTAACTTTGCAGGTTAGAGATTAACCATTTGGGTTCGCTCTTATGGGCTGAGGCATGATCTTTCAAGTTCGCTCTTATGGGTTGAGGCATGATCTTTCGAGTTCGCTCTTATGGTTTGAGACATGACCTTTTGGTTTCGCTCTTATGGTTTGAGACATGACCTTTTGACTTCGCTCTTATGGTTTGAGATATGACTTTTTGGTTCATGCTTTTGAAATGGCAAGAGAGGTTTAACTCGGATTTTGGGTCAGCTTCTAGGTACTTGTATGTTTTAAAGGGGGTTCCATGACGCTGACTAGCGGGGTCAGAAGGGATTTTTCCTGATCTTAAAGGGTTTGTTCCTTAAAAAAAAAAAAGATTCCCATGACAAGGGTTCTCCACGTCCGATGGGATTTTCTTGATTTTGAAAAGAATTCCCATAACTAGTAGAAGCGATTTTTTTCTTGTTTTGCAAGGGTTCCCACGACGAGGGTTCTCCACGTCAGAGGGGATTTTCCCTGATTTTGAAAAGGGTTTCCATGACAAGCAGAGAGATTTTTTTCTTTTGGATAGAGGTTTCCATGATAAGTAGAGGGGATTTTGTTTGTTCTTGAAAGGGTTTTCCATAACAAGTAGAGGAGATTTTTCGTTTTAATTTTGAAAAGAATTTCCATGACAAGCAAAGGGGATTTTTTGTTCTTGAAACGGTTTTCCACGGCAAGCAAAGAGAATTTTCTCTTTGATTTTGAAAGGGTTTTCCAATAACGGTGACTCTTAACGTCAGTAGGGATTTTCTCTGATTTTGAGAGCTTTCCATGACAAGCAAAGGGGATTTTTTTTTAGAAAAGAATTTCCATGACAAGAAAATTGGATTTTCTCTTTGATTTTGAAAGGGTTTTCCCATGACAATGACTCTTAACGACAGCGGGAATTTTCTCTGATTTTGAGTGGCTTCCATGACAAGCAAATGAGATTTTTTTTTTAATTTTGAAAAGAATTTCCATGACAAGCAGATGAGATTTTCTCTTTGATTTTGAAAGAGGTTCCCATGACTAGTAGAGGAGATTTTTTCTTTGATTTTGAAAGGGGTTTTTCCATGACGATGACTCTTGACATCAGTAGGGATTTTCTTTTGTTTTGAAAAGCCTCTCCCATGATGATGACCCTTGACGTCAGCGGGAATTTTCTCTGGTTTTGAAAAGGCTCTCCACAACGACGGCTCTTGACGTTAGCGGGGTTTTTCATTTTTGTTCTCCTTTTGGAAAGGTCTTGGAATTTAACGGGACCCGGTTTGGATGTTCTTGAGAGTTCCATTTTGACAAAACTTCATTGAGACAGGGAGGCTATCCAAAACGTCTTGCTTTGCAATGACCCTAATTTTCCTATGGGAATGATTCTTGATTCAACTGATATCAAGTCATCGAAAGATTTGTTTAAATGATGGCCAGCGTTTATTCGTCCAGGAGGGTTTCTCACAATTTTCACTGGTTTCTTTTGTTTAAGACGACACTCAAATTTTTCTCTCGAGTCTACGTCAAGGCTTTAGAATTATTAGCAGTGTATACCCTTAGTTGATCAGAAAGAACTTTTAAGGGACCGTAATGTTAAGCTTGGTCCATGGTTTTCAAAGCGGACTCGCGATCGAGTTGAGGCTAATGAATTGAAAGTCTTCATCATATGCTCCAAGTCTACAAGCCAGGAACCTACAAGAATAAGAGAGAAATAATCTTGCTCGTACCTCTTCAAGCGATACTTATGATCATTTTAACTCTGCGTTAACTCAGTGCCTTAGTCGAAAAAGACTTTTCGAGGGTTGTAACGTAGGTGAGAATTGGGGCTGAAAAGGGGCTTGTTTTGGGCTCAGAATATATAAGATGGGATTGACGTTGATTATCATTGCAGATCTGCTATTAGTTTCAACCCATCAGTCTCCAAAAGACATCATCATCGCGACAAGGATCGGAGGCTGCTGTTGTTGCTTGAATGTGATCTGCTGGAGAGATTCTTTATGCTCTGACTCCCTTGGGGATTTTCTTCCGCTCCACTAAGAATTAGTAGGTGGATGTTGTTAATTTTCAGCATTCTTTTTTTTCTAATATTTTTTGAGAGCTCTGAAACTTACATGGGCCTTAGCCTTGCTTTTGCCAATCACTTTGCTTTTTCTCTTCTCTTTTTTTTTCTTCTTTGCTTTTTTGCCTGAGATTCTTTCTCTCTCTTGGAATCCCTTTTGAAATTGCTACCCTTCAAGAGAATCAATTTGAAAATATTATGTACCCTTGATCTTCTGAGAGTCTTCAGTTTCCTTATGATGCACCCTTCTTCTTGAAATGAGCAATGATCACTGACGGGGTTTTTAAAAGGAATGCGCAAAGCTCAATTGGGTTTTGCAAGCGATTAAGGTGTGTATGATAGAGAAACGATCGCTTTTCGTCGTTCTAAGGTACCTGAGTCTTAGCATGAGTTTAAATGCAAAGAAACACTCGAAAATTGATGTTAGTCCGAGCAAGAAAATTCTTAACCATTTACCTCTTGCCTTTGTTTGAATTTTTTCTGTTTGGCCTCAATGTGGGGTGATTCTGGACAGGGTTGTAGAAATGAAACCTCCGCTCAGAATGGTTAATGATGGTCACTTGTCGTGTTTGAGATGGAAGAAAGAATGCCTTTCGTCGTCTCTTCCTGGGTAACACTGCGAATAATTCCTACATCCTCAAGCGCGGCTCCTATCCTAATGCCCCCTCAACTCTTGAGTGTATGGGGAGTAGGCTGCCTCCTTACGTCCGAGTTTCTCCCTAGCCTGTTCAAACAAAGGCTTTTTGATAACGTCATTTCAGTTTGAGTAGAAATCCTTCCCACAGATTTCTGAGTACCCGGGACGCATTCCAAGATGTTTGGATAACTAAGGTGGCTTTTGTTTGCACGAGGATGTGATTTTCAAAAGTTTTTTGGAGAATTTTTTTTTTTTTCGAAATTTAAAGGCTCCAAGCATTTCATAAGTCTGCACGCTAACGGGATGATGCCCAATACTTTAGGCTATCGGAGATAAGGGGAATGACACTTACCTGCCTATGGTGGTAGAGAGTTTCTATAGAAACAAAGGAAACCATGTCAGTTCATGTCGTTAAATCCATGGCAAATTGAAACGATATAACTTTACCCTTGACCATGTGTTTCAACTCTAGATGTAATCACAGAGCTGCAGAATTCTGGAAGGCCATAGTAGTTCTAATTCTTCACTCTCCTTTCCCTTTTCTTCTTTTCCTTTTCCAGCATGTTCAAAGAGGTCGGATTACGATGGATTTCATCCCCTAGCTTTTTGCTTCCTCTCACTTGGGAAAACGAGTTGGATTTCTGCTGCATTGTCTAGTTATTCTCCTCCATGATTGCCTGCAAGGAGAAATAAAGAGGATGTATATGTTTAAATATGCATGCATGCGTGAGATGTATGCGAAGGTCGCTAAATGACTCGAGTCCTTTGAAAAGAGTGCCGCTTGGGGCTTCTGATTCATTCAGGGAAAGTATTTCTTGACCGCATCGGAATTTACAGGGTGCCCCAATTCCATTCCATCCATTTTTACAAGGATGAAGGCTCCTCCAAATAGGACCTTTTTAACCATGTAAAGTCCTTCATAGTTTTGAGTGAATTTCACCCCAAGGTGTGGCATGTTGGGGAGCGTCTTCCTTACAATAAGATCATCAACCTCGAACGTTCTTGGTCGGACTTTTTGATTGAATGACTTAGCGACTCTCTTCTGATACGCTTGCCCATGGTAGATTACCTTCAGACGCCTCTCGTCTATCAAGTTCAGCTATTTGTGTCTTTGTTGGACCCATTCTGCCTCAGTAAGCTTGATCTGGGACAGGATTCTTAATGACGAGATATCTGTTTCAACAGGTAGGACTGCCTCCATTCCGTACACTAGAGAGTAAGGCATCACCCCAGTAGAAGTTCGAATCGAGGTTCGATACACCATCAATGCGTAGGGTAGCCTTTAATGCCAGTCGCGGTAGTTCTCCGTAGTCTTAGCCAAGATCTTCTTGATTTTCTTGTTCACTGCGTCTATCGCTCCGTTCATCTAGGGCCGGTAAGGCAACGAATTGAGATGGCATACATTGAAGCTACTTAGAAGATTATCCACCGTTTCGTTGTTCAAATTCGAGTCATTATCAGTCACGATGGCTTGAGGGGTCCCATATCTCTAGAAAATGTTTCGCCTTATGAATTTAGCCACGTTCTTTGTAGTCACATTGGTGTAGGAGGCAGCTTCTATCCATTTTGTGAAGTAATCGATTGCCACCAGTATGAATTGATGTCCATCTGAGGCCTTTGGGTTAATTGGCCCTATCATGTCTATCCCCCACATCAAAAATGACCAAGCCTCAAACATCTGGTGCAGCTCGATTGGAGGTGCGTTGATTCTATCTCCATATACCTGGCATTGATGACATGACCTCGTGTGTTGATTGCAATCCGATTCCAAAGTCAACCAGTAATACCCTAATCGCATGATTTTTTTGGCGGGGAGATGGCCATTTATGTGCGGGCCACATTCTCCCTCATGAATTTTACTCATAAGTGACCTGGCTTCATTGGCGTCCACGCACCTGAGGAGTATTAAATCGTAAGATATCTTATATAGAGTTTGGTCGCTGAGGAAAAACTTGCTGGCCATCTTTGCTATGTACTTCCTATCTCCTGTCTGAACGCTTGGAGGCAATTCTACTTTTGTCAGGTAGTTCTTAATGTCGTGATATCAAGGTTGATCATTGAACCCCTCTTCAATTGCCATGTAGTGCGTAGGTTCTTAGGTGATACCAATCCTCAATGGCTCGATGTCTACGCCATTCGTTACTTGGAGCAGGGAGGACAAGGTAGCTAATGCATCGGCGAAGTGATTATGCGCCCTTGATAGGTACTCGAAATCGATCATTTTAACTTCTCTTGTTACTTCCTCTAGGAATTTATGGTACGGGATGAGCTTAGAATTCCTTATTTTCCATTCGCCTTGGATCTGCAAGATAATTAACATCGAATCCCCATAAACCTGCAACTTGCGTACTTTCATGCTGGGGCCAACTGCAACCCAAGGATATAAGGTTCATATTCCGCCACATTATTGGTGCATGGGAACGTCAACTTCGCGGCCATAGGGTAGTGTTAACCATATGGAGATATTAAAACTGCCCCGATACTTGCCATCAAAATTGATCGTGCCATCAAAATACATGGTCCACTTGTCATCGGAGAGTGTCAAAATGTGCCCATTGGCCTACTCCTCTTCAAGGGGGTCATGCCCTTGTGAACTTTCATCAAACATATCAGCGATGGCTCGCTCTTTTATTGACTTATGATTTGAGCTTCTTATGTCAAATTTAGAAAGGAGGACCTGCCACTTAACCAATTTCCCCACCAACGACGGTTTCTCTAGCATGTATTTGACCGGGTCATTCTCCGTGACCAATTGGATAGTGTGGTGAAGGGTGAATTGCCTTAGTCTGTGGAGTACCAAGATCAGTGTGACGCACGTTTTTTCTACCTTCGGGTATTTTGCCTTTGACGCGGTGAACTTCTTGCTTAGGTTGTAAACAGTTCGTTCTTTGCCGTCCTCAAGGTTTGTCTGAGCGAGTAAGGCTCCAAGAGACTCATGGTGGATAGTGAGGTAGAGGGTCAGAGGAACACTAGGGATCGGGGGCACCAATATTGGCGTGATAACCAAATACCCTTTGATCTTGTCGAAAGCATACTGATACTCGTGATCTCACCTGATCTTGGCATTTTTCTTCAGAAGTTTAAAGAACGGCTTGACTGTTTCCGAAAGCTGGGATATAAAGCGGGCGATGTAATTCAATCTGCCCAGAAAACTCCTTACCTCTTTAACTGTTGAAGGGGCCCCAAGACTGAGGATAGCCTGAACCTTGGTGGGGTCAATCTCGATACCACGAGTGCTAACCATGAACCCCAGCAGCTTGCCAGACTTTGCATCGACTACACACTTCGCGGGATTCAACCTTAGCTTGTACTTCTTGAGTTGCTCAAACAATTTCTTCAACACTATAGTGTGGTCTTTATCATACTTGGATTTCGCTATCATGTCGTCCATGTACACCTCTATTTCTTTATGCATCATATCGTGGAAAAGGGTAACCATTGCCCTCTGATAAGTTGCCCCAGCATACTTCAGGCCAAACGGTATGACTTTGTAGCAGAAGGTACCCCAAGGTGTGATGAATGACATCTTGGCTTTATCCTCCTCCCTCATGAGGACTTGGTTGTAGCCAAATAACCCATCCATAGAAGAGAACCGCTCAAATCCGATCGTACTATCAACCAAGACATCGATATGCGGTAACGGAAAGTCGTCTTTGGGGCTAACCCTGTTCAGATCTCGATAATCCACACAGACTCGAACTCTTCCATCATTATTCATGACGAGGACAATATTAGCGATCTATTCTGAATACGCAATTACCTCGATAAAACCCACTTTGAGGAGCTTCACTACCTCCTCTTCAATTTTCTTCGCCAACTCGGGTTTCATCCGCCTAAGTCTCTGCTTTTTAGACGGAATACCGGGATCGGTCGGTGGAGCATGTTCCACAATACTGGGGGCTAATTCCTGCATATCCGCATATGAACAGGCGAAAATGTCTTGGTATTCTTTGAAGAGTTCAATTATCTTGAACGCCTCCGTCGTTGATAGACTTTCATCGATCTTTACATCCCTGACATTCTCTAAGGTCCCTAGGTTAACTGAAATGGTACCTCCTGCGGTTGGTGGTTTGTATTCCTCACGACGATCCCAACTATACTTGATCTCTCCGAAATTCTGCTCCTCGTCTTCTCCTTCAATTTGGAGGTAGCTCCTTCCCGAGAATCCAATTCATTTAATAATCTGTTATGCAAGCTTGAAATGTCATGAAGATGGTTAGTTGACATATAATAGGAAGAGTTCATGCATGGTGAATTTCTTTTGAAGATGTCTCGATGAAATTCAAATTCAAAAATGCAAGATGAAGGCTAGTTCTCATGTCATTGGACATCCTTGCCTCCAAAAACTTTGAAAACTAGGAGACGAGTGGGAAATCACATCTCTGGATTTTTCTTCTTCTTTTGACTCTCATTTTTTGTTCTTTTCTTTTCTCTCTTTGAGTCATTATCGATCGATTTGTGGCTCCCACACGTCCCCATTTTTTGACTTTTTTTATTTTTTTATTTCTTTTGTTGTTGTTTTTTTTATAATGTTAAAACATAAAACATGGGGGAAAGCTCAAGGCATCTAATGTGGATTTAGATGCATCGGAGTCTTTTCTCTCTTTGGGTCATCATCGATCGATTTGTGGCCCCCACATGTACCCATTTTTTTACTTTTCTTTTCTTTTCTTTTCTTTTGTTGTCGTTTTTTTATAATGTTAAAACATAAAACATGGGTGAAAACTCAAGGCATCTAATGTAGATTTAGATGCATCAGAGAGAGATAGAAATCTCTTTACTCAATGGCGAGAGTATCGTTGTCGATCGTTTCGATGATAACATTGACGTAATCCTCCAAGAACAAGTTGGCCAAATCGGGTTCTTCCGTTGCAGTATCCATCCTCTTGTCCTCTAGCCATTTGGACGCTTCATTGAAGAACCGACTTAGGGGAGTTTCAAATATCTTTCCTTTGCCTTTCCAAGTGCTCGACCCTAGAAATCGGCCGTTGCGACTTCTACTCTTCGCATAGCCCTCTCGCTTGTAACGATGACTTGGCTCTGCTCTATAGCCTAATCCGTGACTGCTCTTTACCGTTGTCAGGCTAATTGGTTCAAGAATCCCTTGGTAATACTTGCCTAAACCCAGGCCCGGGACAAAACCATGTCCGCTCAATATTTTCCCTACCATGACCGTTGATCTAGAATAACTTGGAGTTTTCATGGCTGCACCAGCTGGCATATGCATAATGTACATCTTGTCCATGGCATGAAAGCTTGACTCCTCTCCAGATGATGGTTCCACCAAAGGGACTTCGTCCATGTGGCCTATCAAGTGGTTAGTTTTTTAGTGTACTATGATCAGTTTGTTGTCAACAACCATTCGAACTTTCTAGTGCAAACTAGACAGTAAAGCTCCGATAGTATGAATCCAAGGCCTTCCCAATAATAACCCAAATGATGCGGGGACATCCATGATCTGGAAGTTGATCAGGAATTTGGTTGGGCCTATAGTGACAGGAACTTCAACCTCCCCAATCACTTCACCTTTTGCCCCATCGAATGCTCGAATGGTGGATTTTGAAGCCTTAATGGAATCTTCCTTCACTCCTAGACTTCTGAGCGTATTCAATGGGCATATGTCAAATGCCGATCCATTATGCACGAGGACTCGAGACACTCGTTTGCCACTACATTTACAGATATGTAAAGCGCCTTGTTATGCCTTCGCCCCTCCGGTATGAAATCCTCGTCCGAAAATGAGATTTGATCTTTCAAAAGGACTGCGCTTACGAAGTCTTCTAATTGGGCCTCATTGATCGTTTCAGGCTCATGGGCCTCGTTAAGCACTTTCAAAAGGATGCTTCGATGTTTCTTTAATATCTTAAAGAGTTCCAGAAGCGAGATTTGCGCGGGCATTTTCCTCAGCTGCTCAACGTTCTCGACCTCACTAGTTCTCACAATAGCTAGGACGTGTCTGGCATACTCTTCCGTCACTCCTTTCTTTTCAGTTTCTCCCTCCTTTTGGACTTGGCATCTCCCGGAGTGGGTGATGACATCTACATCACCAGTGTGGTAATTCCAATGTACTGCTTTAGGGTTGTAAGCCTCTACTACGGGGGACGCTATCACCAAAGGCCTGCCTTTCATGACTTCGTTATTAGGAAATCTACCGGGTTCTTTCATTGCCCCGATTTTGATCTCGTCATCCTTCTCACACATACCGTCGAACTCAACAAGGTTGATCACAAGTGGGGTCATTCCTTCCACCATGTAAATAGACCCGTTTAAATATAGCTCATCTGAATTACACCCCTCTTTCGGGCTGGGTGGACAAGTCTTGGTAGAGGTGGATCCGAACTTGAAGGGTCAAAACTCTTCATTCTTTCTTTTTAAGAATTGAACTGCACTTTCCGTTCTTCCGTTGCTTGAGCCTCTAATTTGATCCTGCTACCAGGCCCACTCTATCCTTTCCAAATCGCTTGTCAAATGAGTGAAAGATTGATACCTAGAGGCGTATATAGACATGGTAGTCTCGTGGGGCATGGCCTTCGTGAAACACTCTGCTAATCCTTCCTCTGTTAACCGGGGGCATACTTGTGCAGCAAATCACCTCCATTTGTGTGCATAGGATTTAAAGTCCTCGTCCTCTTCCTTTTTTATACGAGTCAGGTTCTTGCGATTGAAGATAAACTTCTGGCCGATGTCATACCTCTCCAGGAATTAGGCTATAAACTCATCCCAGGTGATTGATTGACGATGATCGAGAGACAGAAACCAGCTCAGGGCGGGGCCGTCCAAGTTGAGCCCAAAATTCTAAATAAGAGCTTCTTCATCTTTGGAGAGACTAAAAATTCTTCTCAAGTAGAATAAGACATGCTTTCTCGGGCACCCATTCCCGTTGTATGTTCGACCAAAAATAACATCGCCATCCTGCTTTAGCGAGAGATTTTTGACCTGTGGAGGAGAAGAGTCCATCAAGACTGTTATTTCAGCAAGACTGCTAGTCAGATCTTGACACCAGTTCTCTAAGTTAGTGATCTTGCGATTCTACATATCCAACATTTTTCGCTGCTCCATTAGCATGGAGTCGTTCTTTTCAAGCTCGTCGGCCATCATTTGTTTGGTTAAGCTAGTCAACATCTCTACTAGACCGGTCATTCGGGCCTCCAGGCCGGCTAATTGCTTAGGCATCCATTGGTTGCCTTTTGCTCTTGGATTTTGCGAGAGGGTAGCCTCCTCGAATGCTCCCGCCACTTCCAGCTCTTGGGGATCATCTATACCTCCCCAACCATCGAGAGCCACTTCTTCGGGGCCGTCGAAGAAGCTCGGAGGAATAGAGTATGACACCTTGAAGTTATGGCCTCCACTGTCCTGCCCCGGGTTATCAATTATTTATCCTCTCCAGAGAGCGTCCCGTACGAATTTTCTATCACTGTGGCGGTCTTTCTCCAGGTTTTGTTCATATTTATATAGTTCTTCAGCTTCTTCAGCCTCTCCGATGCTCTGCAAATATCTCGTGGGGATACTCCAAGTCTATCCTCTAGTGGCCCTCATCACAAACCACCGTGAGTCCAGATTGACCCTTGCGTAATATGCCTTGAAGGAGTAGTCATTAGTTTTGGCGACAACCCCCATGTCGATTAGCTTGTTCAAGCACTTCAGGTTCTTCTTTTTGGAGATCTCATCCTGCTCCGGATATTGTGAGGCTACAGCCAATACCGATTCCATCCTAGATCTGTCGAACATATCACCTCTTAAGTCTACGTCGAATACAGTGTTCACCGTATGGTCAAGTAGAGGGTTCTGTTGAGTATTTGGATCTAATTCGTCAAATTCCAGCAAATGATTATCGACCAAAGCCTGTACATCTTACTGTAAGGCTTGGCAATTATCCACATTATGTCCTTTCTCATCCATGTGGTATATACACATTTGATTCTCGTCGAAACGTGAGAACCTCGGTGGCTTTGACCTTGGAGGTTTCTTGGCTAACTGCTTCGCCTCAAGGAGCCTAGGAAGCAACTTTGACATTGAAATAGAGAGTGTCGTGAAAGACAAGGGACCCCTCCTATTTGGTTTAGAGACTTTTTGGGCTGTCTAGGAGGTGTTCCCTTGGGTGGGGACAGAATCCTCAAATTTTCTTGATCTTGGGGGATTAGAGATAAAAACTACTTCAGCATTAGATTCCTGCTCTTTCTTTACGAGGAACGGCCGCTTAAGAGCTGCTTCAGGCATGCGCCTTTCTCTCATAGTCCATTCACGTCTTTCCGCTACTTTGATCAGGTGCATGAAAGTCTAACACCCAGAGGTGCTTAGTTTATCAAAGTAGTCGTATGGTAGTGCCTTCAGAAAGATGTCCACCAACTCATCTTCTAGGATAGGCAGTTTGACATGGGTAGCTAGTGCCTTTCATCTTTGGGCGTATAAACGGACGCTCTCATTTCTACCCTTCACAATCTTGAACAAATCCTCTCTGGTAGGGGCGGTGGTCGTGTTAAACTTGTACTAGCGCTGAAACTCTGCTGCAAACTCATCCCAGTCTTCGTACTTTTGGATATCCAGCTGAACGTACCAAGTCAAGGCCGCACCCGTCAAGCTTTCTTGGAATGTGTTGATGAGTAAGGGGATGTAGTCGGAGTATTTTGCCATCTTATACAGGTAGTATTTCAGATGCGCATTGGGACAGCCTGTCCCATTATACTTCCTTGCAAACTCAAGTTCCTTGTAATTGGAAGTGACCTCAATTTTAGCGAAAAGCGTGATCTTATCATATTTTGACAGCTCAAACCCCTGGCTGGTAAGGCATTCTTCAATCTTGGCAATTCTCTTTACTCCTTCATCGAGCTTTAGAACAGACTTCTCCTTTTGTTTCTCCTTCAGGTCGATCATAACAGGTGGGGCTCTCGGCGGAACCTCAACAGTTGGAACTTGATCGAGAGCAGCTGTAGGATTTATCCTGGCGGACCCACTAGCATAAAAAACGGTAGGTGTATGCAGATTTGCGACTTGTTTGAGGTCAATCGGTGGAACTTGCCTAGCATTGGCTGCAATGAGCATGGCCTTCATCTCAGCCATCATCTCGGCCATTTGGTCCAGTCGTGTTTCCAGAGTTCCAAAGCGAGCATCAACCTGTTCCTGCTCCATGCGGGCTTTCAAGCGGGCTTAAGTTCTCGTGATTGAGAATCACCTATTTGAGAAGATTTAAGTCAGGTTTGTCAGGATGAAAGAGAGATCATATGGTGCGTGGCCTTTTTAGCAACATGTGCGACATGGACGACAGTCTAGCCATGAGTATGTTTCCTTGCCCTAAGCTTTTTATGTCGTATATACGGAAAATCATGCTGTTAAACGAGAAGTAATCCATGATAAATACGATGAGGGTTTTGAAAAGATGCCTAGATAATGCATAAATTAAGAGCATTCATTACAACTAAAAAGCTCTTGAAAGAGTTTGATTAAAGTGCGACATGAAAATGCTTTGATATTCTAAACTCGATGGGAAGTCTCGTTCTTCATGTCTGGATATTCGTTCTCTGTCGCCTTCCCCTATTATCGAGAAAGTGTAGTCTTTAGTCGTAGGTCTCTTCGTCCTCAAGATAGGTGGATGGTCCTACACCTTCTAATACGTACGGGACTACGTACTCTGGGTACGTACGGGACTATGTACTCCGGGACATACGGCTCTACGGGGGGTCGGGTGGATCTTCTTGAAAGCTCGAATATACTCCTCCGAGGCCCGATGGATATCCATTTCAGAGTTCATGTGATCTGGCCACTCTACATCCTGAGGGGGGAGTCCTTCAGTGCCTGCTCTATGTCATCAACTATAGCCTGAAGGGGCACCCTAGTCTTCTTAGTGATCGGCTCTTGGGGAACGTTGAAGGCAAACTCATATGGAGGGCTTTGAGGAGGGATTTCTTGTAGCATGCCAAACTGTTTGACGACTTTGATCGGGTAGTATGACATAGCTCCGGTAAATCCCAAGAGTGGAATCAATCCTCCATCCTCTGTAGTGATGCGAGCTTTGCATAGCTTCGGTCGTCTCAAGCGCCATCGGAGCTGTTCAGGCTCTAACTTTTCCAAAGGTTTGCACCAATCGTTGAAAGAACGATCGGTAATGAGTGATTGACACTTGAGGAATAATCTGATGGGGTGGATATCCTCGTCGATTTCGGAGCAGCCCACGTGGAGATTGAGGCCTTTAAGATGAGAAGTGATCCACGTGAAGAGAAGACTATTGGAGGCTTGGAAGATGATTTTTCGAGCGAACTTAGATTGGCCGAGGGTCATTTTGTAGTGGTTTAGGGATAGAAAGATCTCCGCGAGGATCATATAGGAATAATCCAGCTGGTCACATGCCTGTTGAACTATGTTGACGATGAGGGGATTGAATGTGGTCCTAGAGGTGGGAAATAGAACGAATTCAAAGAAAGCTAGGATAAAAACCTTCCCGGCCCCATGACTAGTGTTGACAGATAGGTTAAAGTAGTTATCAAATAGGAATGAGAATGGAAACCTATCATAGTGGGTTTTAAAGATTTTTTCAATTGCAGAAATCTTGAGGCAAAGAAATTTGGAAAGTAGCTTGGATGGATCGAGGCCCAAAGGAGGTTGGACTAGCTGGCCCTTGAACTTAACTCCAATGACGGTCGTGTACTCTTCCAATGTGGGTGTAATCTTCAAGCCCTCAAAGCTAAAAGTCAGTGTGGTTGGATCTCAGAATCGCACCATTGTTTGTATAAACACAGGTTGGTATTTGACCTTGAGAAGGTCCATAAGGTGCCCCAGTCTATGCTTGATGTAAGTCTGATTGGTCTCATTGAGGTGTCCCCACCAAATCAGCAACTCTCTATGAGGGACTGGCATGATCTGAATGTCGTCTTTTCCTATCGAATCTAGAATATGAAAATGTCGCCCCAAATTAATTACCATGGATTAATCGGTCATTAGATTCATTCAAACAAGGGTTAGGTTTCCTCATTTGATTAAGGAGAATATCGAATAAGGGTTCCAACCCAAGTTCCACTAAAGTGCATAACGAATTGGATGGAAATAACGATGCAATGCAGATGATATGCTTGTGCATGATGTGGGCCGGTTCAATTCCATGTCTCACGCACTATGAAATGAGGATTAGATTCTCGTACTTGCATTGAATACGTCAAGTGTGAGTTCTAACGAAAATTTCATCTGGATGAGACATGCAATTGGATTAGAAAATCCGAATGGTTGAGAGAAATTCCAATGTTGCATTCCAATATCAAGACGCTTAAATAAGGTTTAGAAATTAAAGTGCAGAAGATAGGGGAGGCCTACATACGAATGCTCCTTACAGACTCGATAACTCTAAAGAAAGACAATTGGAATGCGGCCTTAAAGAACCTAAGGAGATGCCCCAAGTCGGGTCTTTAGGGGGTGGCGCTTGGCGTCCTTGGTCTGGCTATTTCGGGCCTTCCTCTTCGTCGGATGAAATCTTGATGACCTCTGGAGGGAGTTTTGGATCTGCTATCAAGCTATGAAATGCCTTCTTCCGCTTCCGGTAAAGATTCATCATTCTATCCATTTTGTGTTCATGTTGGTGCTTATGCTCGAGTTGCTCGGTAGACTTGGTGTAGAAGTAGTCGGTCATTTGGATAAGGTTCCGTCCAGTAAGGTTTCGTCTAGTAATTTTGAGATTTGCGAAACCGTGGACTAAATTGAAAGAAAATTATGCAATTAGCCCTTTTGGTTAACATTAACCAAATTAGAGGGTGAATTGACACAATTTCACTTCAAGGTTCTTGGAATCAATGTCATGGCTCATTGAAAGAAAAAAATGAAAATTAAAAGACTCAGAAAGAAATTTTTATACTCAATTCGGGTGTATGCTTATGAAGGAACATAATGGCCCAAGTCGAATTTTCAAGATTTACAAAGACCAATTTGAAGAGGGAATTAAAATAAAATTAATGATTATTTTTGTGCATTTATCTGGTCACGAATGATATTTTTCTTATTTTTTGGGTATTTTTATATTTAAATAAATTCAAAAAATAATAAAAATTTCAAAAAAATATATTTTTTTCAAAAATGAGTCTCAATGCTAGAACAAGGCTTCTAAGTTGATTTTGTAATTTTATGACTTTTTTTCTATTTTTAACTAATTTTAGAAATAAAAATTAAGATAAATAAAAAAGAAAATAATAATAATAAATGATTAAAAATCAGGTGTCAATAAGGGTAAAAAGATCATCTATCTTATTTTATTTCTTTTCAATATCGGACTTCCAAAACTTTCTATTGGCAAGGACTAGAATACTTTAATTTAAAGTCGTGTCCACCATCTTTGCCAGTGATCGGCAATTAGTTACCGTTAGATATTATGACAGATCCTTCTTTAAGGAAAGAGCGAGTTTCTGTAGTCTGTACCAAGCTCATTCACTTTTCCATATCTACTTGCTTTGTAGGATTTTTATTTTTATTACGGAGTGATGTACCTCTCTTTGATATGAGATGAAGATATTTCTTTTGACTAAAAAAAAAGTTGAATCCCTACTCAAAAATGGAAATGCTTATAACTAGCTCAAAGTTGTGTTTCACCATCATAATTTCTGATATGAAAAAAATAAAGTGAGATTAAAAAAACCGTCTTGTTATCTTACAAAATTATGTCCCAAGTTCATCATCACAATATCATTAATCGACCTGTATAAGACATTTGTTTTTGGGGGGTCGGATTATAAAACATATTGATTAATACGTAAAATCCTACAGGAAAAAAAAAAACAGATAGTGGAAGATATTTGCCCATGGATCGAAAACAGACTTCCCAAATTTGAGTTGTTTTGCTAGAGTGGGGCTTGGAGAAGGAGGGTGAGGCATCGGACCGGACCCGGATCCGGACCCACCAACCTTTTTGGCCATTTCAAGTGAAGAACGGCCGGTAGATTTCTATCCAGATTGGGAAGCAAGAAAGGCAGATGGCACCAACTCAAAGCCACCGTTTAGGGTTAGCCGACTTTCTGCTGCTCCCCAATTTTTTTAAAATTTTTGATTTGTTTATTCCACGAAAAAATAAACGGTCCTTACAAATATTTTCTTTCAACAACGATCAATCGATAAGAAAAATATTCTTCGCCGATTAATCACTTCGAACATACGGATGCATTTTTTCGAAAAAAATAATTTCTTTCCAAATTATTATTTTCTATTAAATAAACAGAGCGATTAATCGATAAAAAAATGATTTTTTTTAACCCTCGAGGGGGTTTTCTTGTTAGAACAAATACACCGGTTTCGCGTAGTGTGTAATGAAATTTATTTTGCTCATCATTCTTATCAAAGTGCAATAATAATAATAATAATAATAATAATAATAATAATAATAATTTGGCGTAAAAAGGGCGAGGGGGCGGAAGGAATGGCGAGGGAGACAACACCGGCGTCGTCGCTCTCGGAATTAACGTCGCCGCTCGGATTAGTTCAGTTGTCTTGTCTCCAACCCTTTCTACTCCCTTTTTCGCCCACCTAATCACGAGCATCCGGTTTTTGAACGTGCTCTCTTTGAATTACCGATTATGCCCTTCACCTGGGCCACCTCTCTCTTTATTTCTTCCCCCAAAAAAAAAAATGAAAAATGAAAAATGAGTTGGAACAACCTTTTCAATCAACACATATAGCAGTACCCTCTTGATGTTAACCATCTTGAAAAAAAAAAAAAATCGGTGTCGAGATTTGGACGCACAAACATATTTAGGATTGAGTAAATGTTATAGATCATTTTATTTTCAGATTAAGAAGAAAAAGTTCGAGATATTAAACCTAAGATGGAGATAATTTATTTAAGGAATCAGCCCCCAGTGTATTCTTCAAGCCATCTGTCCAAAGAAAATATAGATTAGCTAGTATTATCATGGCAGTTCAATCTTTTCTAGGATTTCATGTGGATTTAGATTGGAAGCAAAGTGGTCGGCTTGGACTTGCTGACAAAATCTCGTCCTCGCTCCGATTTTCTCGTTATGCACAGAATATAAACTGTCTTAAATTTGTTTCCCTCTTTTTTTTTTTTAATATACCAATTTTGGGGATAATATCGATGAGAAAATTTTATTACGTCAGAGAGATATCATGCGACGAGTCAAACTCCAAGACCAAGACCTGAACCGCCAAGTGGGGAGGAGGAGGAGGAGGGGCAAAACAGTAAATTCTGAAGCCGACGACGAAGCCGATGGATTGCGTGCAGGAAACGACACACGAGCCGCGACAATCTCGATGGCCACTCGTCGTCGCGCCCCACTTTTTTCGATTTTATTTCCATTTTTTAATTTTTTAATTTCCTTTTTCGTGTCTCGCTTACCCACCAATACCGTCACGTCTTTTTGAATATATAAAAGGCTGGCTCATCAGCCTCAACCCCTACTTCTCTCGCCCACTCTCAATTCTCTGTCCAACCCTCGTCTTCTCTCGGTCCTTAGATCGCCCGAAACCAAGGAAACCATGTCGTGCTTCAAGGGCAAATACCATGGTATGCTATTCTCTCTCTTTCTCTATCTTTACTTTGCTTTTTTCCTGGCTTGGTTCCTCTTCACAGTGAGTTCGATCCGTATCGTGTTGCTCTGCTTGATCTGGCGCTTGTTCGATTGATCTGCTGATACCCTGTTGAATCCAAGCTTTCCCTTTTGTTTTCGTTTGCTTTGTGCTACTTTTCTCGCCGGTGAATTGGGATTTGAAGGTTTGATCTTGTTTACTCGTGTCGTAGTTGGATTGCTAAAACATCTGTGGTAAAAAGTGGCGTCTGGTCTGATCTGCTCTAGCTTGGCCCTGCTTATGTTCTCTGGCTGCTCAATTAAGTAATTGTAGATTTGATGCTATGGATTCAAGTTCTACGTCACTGTAATCGGAGGAAGTTGTTGTAGATCTAGCTGATCTGGACAGTTTGATTGTATCTCCTTTTCTGCGCAAGGGTTTGCCTTGACTACTCATGAACTATGATCCTGTTCTTCCTACCTATTCTTCCTAGATGATAAAATAATATGGTAAGATCTTTGGGGGCAAGTATAAGGGGTTGACCCGTATCATTGTGACTTGGTTCTGAATTCTCTAATTTTTTAAGAATACCGCTTTTCCTATCCTCATCTGTTTCGTTGCGCCCAATTTGATTTGTTTTCGATTATGGTGCCTGCTTCTTTGCAGGACTTTCTAGCCAGACCTTGTATCTTATTTAAGACATGGCTGTGTTGAGAAGGGTATGTAAGTTTTAACGCATGATGAATTTTTGTGATTTATGTAGATGAGCTCATCGCCAATGCTGCCTACATCGGTACCCCTGGGAAGGGTATTCTAGCTGCTGATGAATCGACTGGCACCATCGGCAAGCGGTTGTCGAGCATCAATGTCGAAAATGTCGAGACTAACAGGCGTGCCCTCCGTGAACTCCTCTTCACTGCCCCCGGAGCTCTCCCATGCCTTAGTGGCGTGATTCTGTTTGAGGAAACTCTCTACCAGAAGACTGCCGCTGGTCAGTGTTCACAATAGTTGCTAACTTGGCTAATCCTTTTTAGCTGTATCTTGCCATTGATCAAGCATGCAAAATTCAGTTGTCTCCAAATTAGGAGATCAGAAGCTAATCATGATGTTTTGGTTAGTGAGTCATCTGCTGGTACATGCTTATATGGAGTCTAGGGTTATTTCCTCGTTCACTGAGTGATTGTATTTATGCAGGTAAGCCCTTCGTTGATGTCCTGAAGGAAGGTGGAGTACTTCCTGGCATTAAGGTCGACAAGGGCACAGTTGAGCTCGCTGGCACAAATGGCGAGACCACCACTCAGGGTCTTGATGGCCTTGCTCAGCGATGCCAACAATACTACGCAGCTGGTGCTCGTTTTGCCAAATGGCGTGCTGTACTTAAAATCAGCCCAACTGAGCCATCTCAGCTTGCTATCAACGAGAACGCAAATGGATTAGCGAGGTATGCCATTATCTGCCAGGAGAACGGTCTGGTGCCCATTGTGGAGCCCGAGATCTTGGTTGATGGTCCCCACAGCATTGACAAGTGTGCTGATGTGACCGAGCGTGTTCTCGCCGCTTGCTACAAGGCCTTAAATGACCACCATGTGCTCCTTGAGGGAACCTTGTTGAAGCCCAACATGGTCACCCCCGGATCCGACGCACCCAAGGTTGCGCCGGAGGTGATTGCTGAGTACACCGTCCGTGCCCTGCAGCGAACAGTCCCTCCTGCCGTTCCGGCCATCGTCTTCTTGTCGGGTGGGCAGAGCGAGGAGGAGGCCACTCTCAACCTCAATGCCATGAACAAGCTCAAGGGCAAGAAGCCATGGAGCCTCTCCTTCTCCTTTGGTCGCGCCCTACAGCAGAGCACCTTGAAGGCCTGGGCTGGAAAGGAAGAGAACATTCCCAAGGCACAGGCAGCATTGCTCAGAAGATGCAAGGCGAACTCGGAGGCGACTCTCGGAACTTACAAGGGCGACGCCCAACTCAGTGAGGGAGCTGCCGAGTCTCTCCATGTGAAGGACTACAAGTACTAAATGTGGATCTAGGGTATGCGGTACTAGTGTTTGTGCTTTGTTTGTTTCGAGGATTACTGACTGCGCTAATAAGTTTCGAGTTTTGCGACTTGAGTTAAAAATTGCTTTTCATTGTTGATTTTGGGAACTTTTGGCCTTTTTCTTGTTGCTTGCTTTTATGTTTGAGGATGCTTTTAAGGAAAGAATACATATTTGTGCGTTGTTGAGGGCATGCCATCAGCATCAGGTGTTGCTGGAACAACCTCATCTCCACTAATCTTCCTTGTCCCGGTAAATGGACATGGTGTTTTGAGTCTCTTCCCGGCCTAGTCCTCGATGCATAACTGATGACTTAAGTATTTTTACTTGGAATCAGCATCAATAAAGCATGCATACTTTTTGGAGGCTTTCGTGATGAACACTCTTCGACATAATATCAACACGTGGTCAGTGCTCCAACCTGGAAGGACCCCTTGATTTCTTATTATGACTGTTTTGAACACAAATAATAGCCATGAGTGGAAGGAGGGACTTGAACTTAGGGGTGATCTTGAACCTAGGGATGATTGGCCACAGGATGTTTGGTTTTATCCTAGAATCGAGAACCATCAGTTAGAAATCAGTTTCACAAAATGCACAAGCCGTGAACCAATCAAATCGTTGGATTGGTATGGTTTTCGGTTGGATTCCGGTTATGTTTCTACCGAGCAAAAAAAAAAAAAGAAAAGAAAATAAGCGAGGAAACAAATTCGCTTTGTTCCATCGCAAGCAATCATAGAATTATGCTCCAAGGAAGCATAAGGACAAAATAATATATGCTTATCTGTTAAATGATCTCGAGTGTCCAAACGCATTCTCCTACTCACAAACTCGACCACATAATATAAATAAAAAAAGTATTTCTCAATAGAAGTTGTTCTTAATAATATAAATGTTAGTAAACTCACTCTGAAGTTACATTGGACGATTTAATAGAAAATTGATGCCGCAATGTATCTTTAAGCAAGAAAAAAAATCGCCTTAATAAAATAAACGATTGGGTTTTAAAAATTCACGGCACTAATTTTTTGGCAAGCAGAATATTTTGCTTATGCGAATATCAAACTTTCGCGGTTTTATGATTCAATCATAATTTAAGCTAGTTTACGGGTCCAAAAAAAAAAAAAAAAACAACAACAACAACAACAAGAACTTAAAAGAGAATGCACGTCTGCAATTCGAGCACGAAGAAGTCAAGGTCATCGGGGTTTCGTGTGTTGATCTTCCAACCAGCATGCCCTAATTACATGAAAGAATAGACATGTGCCTAGGTTTTTTCGGGTCTATAGGCCTGCTCTCTTCTTCTCTTTTGTTTTTAAGGGATTGGGTATGGCTTTGAAGGAATAGTCTCATTTAAAATAATATACGTTCATATTATATAAGGGGGCCGGTTCATGGGGTCGGTTGGCTGGTTCGTATTTAAATCCGTAAACCGAACCGATAAAATCAGTTTTGAAAAATTGAAACCAAGAATCGAATCGTACCCACCAAAAACCATCCAAAATCAACCAGTTGGGTACGGTCTAGTCCGGTTTGGTTGGATTGTGGTTTTTTTGCTCATCCCTACTTGAACCATCAACCTCAGCCTTGGTAAGGCTATGCTCTACTATTAAGCTATTTCTGCCCTACGGTAGTGGCGAAGCTTATGGGTCTTTAGGATTGGTGTATTCTTTTAATCCCTTAGGATGTGTTTGTTTTGAGGAAAGTATTTTGAGGGAAAGTATTTTGAGGGACTTTAGTTTGTTTGGTTCGCGAAAAATGATTTGGTCAACCAAAAGTTCTTTTCAGTCAATAAAGATTTTATTCATTAAAATATAAAAGTAAATTTTCCAAAATAAAAATGTGAAAATATTTTTCCAAATTTGAATCTCTCATTTTCTTTGAAAATAGAGCTGCGGACAATCACGGGACCAAGGTTGGTGACCCGGGCTGGGGCCGGCGACTAGAGACAGAGAGGAACCGGGGTCAGGACCGAGGGCCGAGGCCGATGACTGGAGTCGAGGTCAAGGACCGAGGATCAGGGCTGTGATCGGAACCGAGGCTGGGGATCTGAACCGAGGCTGGCAACTATGGTTGATGTCGGGGCCCGGGATCTAGGCCAAGGATCAGGGCCGGTGTCAGAGCTAGGGCTGGGATCGGGATAGGGATTGGGCCGGGGCCGAGGCTAGAGACCTAGGATCAGTACTGAGGGCCGGGGCCGACCACCGAGGCCAAGGCCGGGGATCGGGGCGGAGACTAAGGTCGAAGATCAGGACCAAGGCCAGTACCGGCGACTGAGGTCAGTTTACGTCAGCTCTCTCGACTCTCTACCCCTTCTCAATAAGTACAGTTTCATTAATGAGATTGAAATCGTTTTTCAAATGAGAACTAAACAAAAAAAAAATATTTTCGATAACATATTACTTCGTTTTTCGAGAAAATGGTTTCCAAAAAAGCAATTTCCAAAAAACGAATTCCCGAAAATGACTTTCCTTAAAACAAGCACACCGTTAGTTTTGAATCATAAATGGAGTCAAGTGTCACAATCTCTTCAGCCCATCCTTTATATAGTCCTTTTCATTCCGTGTTGGCATAGACGAGATTTTACGAAAAAAGTTTTTGATAATGGAGAACAAATATTTCTTTTTTTCTATGTGAAACACGTATAGTGCAAAATAAAGATTTAACCAAAAGTCATCTGATGAATTTGAATCAAATTTATTACCAAATTTTTCTCAATTTCATGCGAAGTCAAGTTCTCATCAGTATGCGTCAAGGGAATGTTCCCCTATCCTTTTATTTTCATATAAAGGACACGACAAGCATAAGTACCCTCTGTAACTTCTATTCGGATGGACTGAATATCTTTCACACGAAATCGCAGAAAGATACGACGATTGAAAATGGGTCAGATTTTAAAGGATAAAAAATATGACAAGGAATGATGGAAGATTTCTTACTCCGGCTATTCCAAGAGTCTCCGCTAGTTGGGATACCATAAATCAACTTTGCCACAGGCTATTCAGTTAACCTTTCTAATTAGAAAAATGTCTTGAATAAGGATTCTTCCCCCAACTAACGAAGATATCTTGGTGGAATCCTTCTTTTGAAAATCGCCTTTTTAGGCGAGTGGATGTTAATGGATTTTTCGTATCACTGATGATATATATATCATAACTCCAACATCCAATCCCAAAGTCTTGGATGTTCACTTACTAATCTTCTAAAAAGATTCCCAACTAATCTAAGTTGAGGATTCTTTCTTTTCGCCCAGGGTTCATGGGAGAAATTTGGCCCTATTATGTGAATGAAACTAATACTAAATTAATTGAGTAAAAATGTATGATACCCTACAAAATAGCTGAAAAAGTCTCCATTTTTTTTTGCGTCGAGGGGGGATTCCTAAACTTTTTTTTTTATTGGACTTGCATATTGAATCTCGTTTTCTTAAATTGAACCCTTGCCCGAAAAGAAAAAAGATCCTTTCCAAATTTCATTATATTATAACAGCAAATAGAAAAATGTTGATGTAAAGGAAGATTTAGACCCTTTTTCTTTCATTTTTTTACTGAAAGAGAAAATCATAAAAAAAATTCCCTCTATCAGATAGACTGAACAATTGTTATTATAATGAATTGTGAATACACGCCATTTCTATACGCACGGGCTCAATTTAAGTATTTTCAATAAATTAGGGGTCAATTTAAGTCGTATAACTGTCATCACAAAATTAGTATATCCATTCAACTCCAAAAGAACATAATCGTGAATCCCTAGCAGATGAAGAAGAAGAAAGTCATCGCTAATATTTTTATACATACATAATAACTTATCATATATATATAAATATAAATTTAATACACAACATGTTCCGATGTGATAGAATTCATTTATTAAAAAATCACCTGTCGACGTATCATATAGTGTCATAACTCGTGTCGTGTAGGTGCTACGTGGAAGGCTACTCGGCGAGGTGAGGAAAGGGTAGCCACTCATGGTAAGATATTAGAGTTCAGCAAACATCTCAAGTCCATAATTCATGTTCCAACCCTAGAATTTCTGGACGTTCGTAATATTGAGTTTTTATGTCCTAAGTAGGCTCATCAAATTAGTAGATCAGAAGGTGTGGGTTGGATTACAAATAGTTCGCCTAAGATGACCCATATAATCCATATTGACCGGAACTCCCCCTCCCCTTTTTACCGTGTGCAATGCAATTTTCGCTATCGATAGCATGCCATACCCGACTCTACTTAACCCATATTACTAAAGCACAAACATATTTAACCCCATTTGTGAAAATCCATACACACACACACACAATACACTTTAACCTCTTCAGTTGAATATGTTATTTGGATAAACTTTTATGTCATATTGAAAAAGTAAATTTATAAATAAAAGAATATGCTAGTAAACAAAATAAAGCACGTAAAAAAATTAAAAAAATGAAAAATTACTTTATTGGTTCACTTTAATATTTTTCTTGGCCTATCACTTGAACATATAGTAAGTGAAAGTAATACATAATATTTCAAAAAAACAAAAATCCTAGTGATCCTGTGTATATGTGCCGCAACAATTACACATCCGTACTTACCCTGAAAATAGAACCCAAAGAAAAAACAAATGAAGAGAAAAGAATGAAGCAGAATGGGAGTTATTACTTGCATTGAGTGCTTTATCTAGAAAAAGACGAAAGAAAGGTTCTCTCTCCTCAGATAGGCTTGAAATGGGTATTTTCCCAATCACTATAAGTGTCTAAAATGAAAATTATTTTAAATAAGAGGCTGAAATGCCCCGAATTATTTCAAAGAATGAACTGACCAAGGACATTTTATTCATTTTCATAAAAAAAATATTTTCCTTTTATTTTCTTTTTCCCTTTCTTTTCTTTCCTTTTATTTGTGGCCTGCCATACAAGTCACCGAGTAGGGTTGACCTTGCTTGAGTAGAGGGAGAGTCGGACTTGCTTGGGCAAGCCGAGCCCTTGCCAGCTATAACAAAGAAAAAAAAGAGAGGAAATCATAAAAAAGAAAAGAAAAGAAAAGTAAAAAAATAAAAATAAAAAAGTAAATGACAAGAATGCCCTTGATCGGATTCTTCTTTGAAACAATGATGTCACTTTAGGCATTTATTTGAAAAAAGGTCCATTTCAAATCATTACTTGAAATTTTTCCTTTTTAATTTAGACCTATTTGAAACTGTTTTAAAAAATATTTTAAAAAATAATCAACATCATCGTCAACTACCGCGTAAGATGTTGGGCATCGGGTCAATGATTTTATGTTAAAATTGACCGAAAAAACTCAATTAGCAATCCTCAAAATGTTTGTGGGTAAATTGATCAAATTAAAATGGACTAAATAGACTCATCCTGTCATTGAATTCAAGTCAACGAGATTCTCCAAATGCTGGTCATTGTCTCTAAAGATTTACGTGGTGATGGGCATGAAGAATACGGACGTTTACAGTGATCTTCCGTATGAGACTGTATAATCACTTGGTTTTGGGAAAATCACCCAAAATGTGTTAAATCTAATGTAATTGTGTCAATTCAGTCATAAACTTTTTACTGGTTGATATAGTCCTAGATCTTTTGCAATTATACAGATTCAATCGATTAGGCAAATTTTAACCGATAGGCAATGACGAGGACGCTAGCTGATCGACGACCTAACGGTTTGATATTTTTTTTATTATGTTTTTTCCTTTTTTTCTCATCCCCTCTTCGTCCTCCCTCCCATCTTCTTACTTCGCATCAGTGACCGACCACAGGATGGTGGGCTAGAGCCTTGCTGGCTTTGCCATGGCCGGACAAGGCCCGGCCTCGCCGTGCCTGAGCGAGCTCGCCTTACCAACCTAGATCTGGGCGACAGTGGGGCCAACCATGAGAAGGTCAGGGTTTACCAGCTCCTTTTGCAGCAGTACTTTGGATGAGAGTGAGGCCAACCACGAGAAGGTCATTAACAAATAACAACAACAAGGGAGGAAGAAGCTCCATGAACTTCAAAATGGGACAGCTTTGCTGCGTTGAAGCCGACTTGCTCATACCCATTCACATACAGCCGAATATGTGATGCAAGTGATACCCGGGTAGCGTTCTGTCCAAACCGACTAGAAGCACAAGAAATGAAGATTAGGATAGAACACGACAGCACGCACAAATCCCCCAGGCATGGGCTGGCGAGGCGAGCCTTAACAGGCCACTGCGAAGTTCAGCCTCGCCCGGCCATGAACGGATGAAGAAGATGGGAGGGAGGACGAAGAGGAGATGAGCAAAAAATAATAATAATAAAAATAATAAAAATATCAAATATTAAAAAATATTAAAATATTAGGTCGCTGGCCGGCCGACGTCCATGTCAGCGTCGATCGGCCAAAATTCTTCGAATGTACTAAATTGATACAATTATAAAAAGCTTATGACTGAATCGTCAAAAAAAATTATGACTAAATTGACATAATTACAATAGGTTTCAGACTTTTTTAGTTATTTTTACTTTGGTTTTTCATATTAAATTCAATGGACATTAAATCCCTATTCTTGGTCAAGATGACATTGCCTCCCATCGGGATTGACCTAGAGCTTGACTTGAAGACCTTATATTGAGTTCATGTTATAATCGACTATGTGTAGAAAATTAAAATTAATTACACTTATAAATGACAATAAATGAGAGAAAATCTCCTCCTTGTTCCCATTTTTTTATTTTTATTTTTACGTTAATACTGTGAGGGAACTATTTTACTTTCATTTTTTAATGTTTTCGTTTTTGGGTAAGTTTATGAGAATTTTGCTTCCTTTTTGGGGCTTCGCTTACCCAACCCTCACCTCTTTTTGAGTTATATAAAAAGCTCAGCTAGATGTGGCTGGTTCTGTAGAACCGCCGATTCTGGTTCCACAAAAAGGTGGAATCGGCAGTTTTGAGCCGGTTCTCGGTTTCGGTTCCGAACTTTTAATTTTAATTTTTTAAAATAATAAATAATGAAATGAAATTAATAAATTATTAATAATAAATTATAATTAAATTGTACATTATAATAAAATTTGAAAAAAAAGAGAGAGAAGAGGAATGGGCTTTGAATTATTATAATAATGTAATTTTATAAATTATTATAAATCCGGTTCCTAACTTTTAATTTTATAAATTATATATATTATGATATAATAAAATCCAATTCCAAAAAATATAAAACCATGAGCCTGTTCAACGGCCCGATTCCGGATCCACGGTCTGGTTGGCCATGTCTAGGCTCAGCCCTTGTCTACTCTCTGCACTTTCAAATTCCCCGTCAAAACTCTTCGCGCGCTCCGTGCGGAAAGTCGTCTTCTCTGCGTCCTCAGATCGCCAGAAACAAAGGAAAACATGTCGTTCTTCAAGGGCAAGTACCATGGTATTCCTTCTCTCTCTCTCTCTCTCTCTCTCTCTTCTCTCTGTGGTTTGCTTCCTTTGGAATATCGAGCTTGATCTTCGTAGTGTATCAGTCTGTCCACAGTTTTGTTTTTCCTTGCTTGACATCTGTCGCAATGAGTTTGATCCGTCCCGTGATGCTCTGCCTTGTTGTCGCTTTTTCGATTGGATCTACTGTTACTTGATTGAATCTGGAGGTTTTTTTTTTTCCTTCGTTTTTGTTTACTTAATGCCAATTTTCTTGATAGTAAATGGATTCGAAGGTTAATCTAGTTCACTCACGTCAAAGTGGTGTCCGGGTTAACCTGGTCCAGTTTGGCCCTTCTTATATGTTCTCTGGCTGCTCAATTAATTTGTGGCGACTCCAACTATTTTGATGCTGTGGATTCCAGTTCTATGTGGCTGTGCTCGGAGGAAGATGTTGTAGATCTGGCCGATCCTGACAGTTTGATTGTATCTCGTTTTCTGCGCAAGGGTTTGCCTTGACTACTCATGAATCACCTTCCTGTTCTTCCCAGATGACAAATAATTCGACCCTTGTTTTTTTGCCACTATTTGATTTGGTTTCTCTGGCGATGCACTGCTTCTTTGCGGGCATCTCTTGTCAGATCTTTTGTCACAGGATTATTCTTGCCGTATATCTATTTAAGACACGTGGTGATGGACAATGGTGTCTAGTTTTAACGAATGATTATTTTTTGGGATTTATGCAGATGAGCTCATCGCCAATGCTGCCTAACATCGATAACCCTGGGAAGTGTATTCTAGCTGCTGATGAAACGACTGAAGCCATCAGCAACTTGTTGTCCAGCATCAATGTTGAGAATGTCGAGACCAACAGGCGTGCCCTTCGTGAACTCCTCTTTACCGCTCCCGGAGTTCTCCAGTGCCTTAGCAGCGTCATTCTGGTTGAGGAAACTCTATGAGAAGACCGCCGATGGTCAATGTTCTCAACAGTAGCTAATTTAGCTAGTTTTTTTAGCTGTATGTTGCCCTTGATCCATTTATCAAGCATGCCAAATTCAGTTGTCTCATTTAAATTTCTAGTCTAGGGTAATTTTCTCTTTAACTGGATGATCGTATTTATGCAGGTAAGCCCTTCGTCGATGTCCTGAAGGAAGGTGGAGTACTTCCTGGCATTAAGGTCGACAATAGCACTCGCTGGCACAAATGGCGAGACCACTACCAAGGGTCTCGATGGCCTTGCCCAGCGATGCCAACAATACTACCCAGCCAGTGCTCGCTAAGCCAAATGGCGCACCGTACTCGAGATCAGTACAACTGAGCCATCTCCGCTTTCTATCGGCGAGAACGCAAATTCCATGGCGAGGTACGCCATCATCTGCCAGGAGAACGGGTTGGCCCCCATTGTGGAGCCTGATGACTCGGTGATTGTTCCCACAGCATTGACAAATACGCCGAGGTGACCGATCGTGTTCTCGCCGCTTTGTACAAGGCCCTAAGTGACCACCATGTGCTCCTAGGGGGAACCTTGTTGAAGCCCGACATGGCCACCCCCGGGTCGGGCATCCCCAAGGTTGCTCTGGAGGCCATTGCTGAGTACACCTCCGTGCCCTGCAGCTAACAGTGCCTGCTGCCGTTCCAGCAATTGTGTTCTTCTCCGGTGGGAAGAGCGAGGAGGCGGCCACTCTCAACCTCAATGCCATGAACAAGCTCGGGGGCAGAAGCCATGGAGCCTCTCCTTCTCCTTTGGTCGGGCCCTACAGCGGAGCACCCTGAAGGCCTGAGCCGGAAAGGAAGAGAACATTCCCAGGGCACAGGCCACATTGCTCAGAAGATGCAAGGCGAACTCGGAGGCGACTCTCGCAACTTACAAGGGCGATGCTGAACTCGGCGAGGGCGCTTCCGAGTCCCTCCATGTCAAGGACTACCAGTACTAAATGCGGATCTAGGCTTTGCGATAGTAATTGTGCTTTGTTTGATGCAAGGATTACCGAACGCGCCGTCGCATAATGATGTTTTCTTGGGTTTTAAAATGGCTTTTCATTGTGGATTTTTAGAACTCTTGGCCGTTTTCATGATGCTTGCTTTATGTTTATGTATGCTTTTGAGTAAGAATACATCTTTTTGCGTGGTTGAGAAACCATGCTTGCAGAGGCGATCACTGGCGATCAACTCTTTAGACAATATTAACCCTCACGAGCCCCGTCTTTTTTTTAAGCATCCTTTTTGTTTGATCACGGTGTCACTTTTATTTTGGAATATTTCCATAAATGGTCCCTGAATTTTGACAGAATGTGCAATTTGATTCATGAACTTTTAATTTATTCAATTTTATTCATGAATTTGGCAGAATGTGCAATTTGGTCCCTAAACTTTTGTTTTGTTCAATTTAGTCCCCAAACTTTTAGTGCATGTTCAATCTAATCCCTGAATTATGGAAAATTATTCAATATAGTCCTTTTGTTAATTTAAGATCAGGGATAACGTTGAACATTTTCATATAGTCTAGGAACTAAATTGAACATTTACTAAAAGTTCAGGGACTGAATTGAACAAGTCAAAAGTTTATGAATCAAATTGCACATTCTGTCAAAGTTCAGGGACTAAATTGAATAAATTATAAGTTCAAGGGCCAGATTGCACATTTTGCCAAAGTTCAAGGACTATTTGTGTCATTTTGCTTTTTTTTTTTTTTTTACTTCTATCTTTTCTTGTGGATCCATTTTCCTTCTTTCTTTTTAATTTTCTTCATCCCTCTTAATCCGACTATGGTTCAAGCTTTAGTAGTTCTATCTTAAAAAAGGGGATACTTTCGAGAAAGTACTGTTAAGAACGGTGCAATCTCAATCGTAGATATACACATCATCATTATGTGTTTTGCATAAAATGCACAAAACACATATTGATTGAGAGATCATGTCTGACAATACTGTTAGACTGTTATACTATCAATTTCCACAAAAAAGAGCACTCTCCTTTGTGCTCTACCTCTGTCACTTGTTGTCAAAGCCATGTTGCATTCATTCATTTTTTGAATCTTAAATGAAAGTTTGATACATAAGAACACAATGACCTAAAAGCTATTGCATTGGATTTCTTAACGATGATTAGAGCATGGAGATTTGAACAATTGATGGACAACGGAGCATCCTCATTGCATAACGGCTTTGGACATAAGGGTTGACTTCGCAATCACTTCTTCAGCCCTCTCAATCACCTAAGGTGGCGGCACGGTGATCGATGTCGGCACGGAAGAAGGAAAGACCTCGTGGATGAGGAGGTCGAAATCTTCGCCGGTCTCGAGGATTGTCGTTCTTGAAGGTGGCATTCTTGGCTTGCGTAAACATCTTAGTGAGAGTTAGGGTGAATTCCATCCATGGATGCGAAGGCATGTAGGTGATGGCGAATCGGCGAAGACAGTGACGCTAAGGACCAAGAATACAAAGACCGAAAAGCAGAGCTTGTGAGGATTTGGACGAGCGGTTTAGCTCCTGAATTTGAATCTTCGATGGAGGATTTTTCTTGTCTTCATGATCGATCAATCGAAGTGATTGATGCAAAATGGGAAAACAAATAACAAAGAGCGAAAGGGATGGAATGATGATGAAGAGGAAAGAGACATGAGATGGGTTTTTTCACTTCAAAAGTTTTGAATTGAAAAAGTGGACATGTATAAGGACTAGTTGGATAAGGAATAGCTTTCTGCAAATTTGACATTGTCGAGGAGGGACCTTTTTTTTTCTTTTTTTTTAATGGTCGAATCGTTAGGGTATCAAAAAAAATTTCTATTATTAAATGAGAGTGGTGTTTTAGAGAGAGAGAGAATAGGAAAATAAATGATAAGAAGGAAAGTGGCATAAAAAAATAGAAAGAAGAAAATAAAATAAATAATACTTAAAAAGGTAGTACCCACAGAGGTTAATATTATCAAAACAATATGTGAGGGAGTCTTTTAGCTATCGTAGGAGTTGAAAAAGCACCACCTTAAATCGATCCATAAATTCATATCCGTTTCCTCGTGTGTGTGTGTAAAAACTAAATAATGAATGGTTTCAACTCAGATTTGATTTCCATAAACAACTAAACATAATAATAATAATATTATTAATTAATTAATTAATTAATTAATTAATTGTTTTCTCTCTCATTGATGCCTATAAAAGCACCATCCCAAGCACAAGATTCATTCGGCTGAATACTACATCTGCAACAGAGCCGTTCGGATAGGATGGAGAAGCGTTCATCCAAGATAGCTCTCGTGTTCATGCTCGTCTTCGTTTCGCTGTGCCCAAGCTTTCCACCTTCCATGGCCGAGTCTGGTGAATGCAAGACGGACCAGGATTGTGCCACCATTTGCGCCGAAGGCTGTGGACTTTGCAGCAGCATCTACCACGAGTGCAATTGTTTCTCGGGGATGTCGCCGGATTGCGTTAGCCGTTACCTTCTGCGAAGGATAAACACTCCTCGATGAAGCAGTATAAGAACATCTACTTACTTTGATTCATACTTGTGTCCTTATCATAGAATAAAACGTCATCCTATGACGCTATTTTAGTGAATTATTGCTCATCTGTCTATGAAATTATTGTACCTTTGGCTCACGTAGAAATAATTGCACAAGTTAACTTATTATTTTCGGCACGTATAACTCATATAACGCATGAACTTTATTTGGCAGAACATGTTCGTAGGTTATAAAGAACATCTTGCATCAATCACTTTTGTAACCGGTACGGGCAAACATATTTCGATTTTCCACCTAACTAATGCATCAGTGATTCAGTATGCAAGAATTTGCATTAGTGAAGGATTGTCAATGTTCTGATGATGGAACTCGGAACTTCTTTGTCTGTCTTGTTTACTTGAACTTGATTATTCGACGCGTAGAAAACTACTTTAAGTCATGCCAAGAGAATTCCGATTGACTCAATCCATTCTTTTTGCTTTCTCAAGTTTCTCCTTCTTCTTACCTATGAATCGGAGTGTCGTCCTCTTTTTATGGTGCACAGATCCGATCATCGCCGGAGGAGCTCGTAAGCGCTTAAGCATCAACGAATTACATTTTAGTTCCTCGAGACATGTATAGCCCTGATAATTACGTGACAAATTCACAAATTAAGGACAAAATTACTTAATTTTGATCGTCCTTATTGCGTTTAAAAAATGATTCTAATAACGAACGCATTTTTCACTATCTAATTTGCTTATACATAACAAAAAATGAACAAAATTCTGATTTCTCCCGAAACAAACGGAGCGTTGGAAGGCAAGAAGTCATAAACATCTTTCAGTGATTGTGCGCAGTAATGCTGAATTATATTTCCTCACAACTTGAATTTACCAAATTTACTAAGAGAAAATCAAGGAAAGGGCTTACAACGAGAAAAAAAATTGAGGGCACGCCCCGAGCCCATGAGTTAATATATTTCTCACCCGACTTGTCTTAAACACAATATGGTTTAAGGCTCCATATTTCAAAAAAAAAAAAATGAATTACTTGAAAAATATTTTTTGAGAAATGATCGCTCGGTTCTCTTAAAGAGATTAATGATTGGAAAATATTTTGATTATTCATAAAAACTTTTAGACATAAATTACTATCAAATGATTAAAAAAAAATTATTGACTGATCATGTTTTTTTTAAAAGATATTTTTCATCTCATGGTGAATATGTGATCCGATGTATAGATATTGATTTAGAAAATCTCTCCATAGTAAATCCCATTGGGCCATACGCCCCGTGAATCTCATTCCCTCCTTCTCGTTAGCTCCTAATGTCATCCTAAATGTAAGATCTACAAAATTCCAAATAACGGTTTGAATTACTTGTCATTTTCTCAAATAAGGACATTAAGTGGCTAAGTAGTCTCAAATAAAGATCTGAAGTGACCAAATCATCTCAAATAAATACATGAGGTGGCCAAATCGTCTCAATAAGAACCTTTGACTGGTTGGCGAGCATGTGACTATTCTGGCCATTGAAGAAGAGATGTTATAGTAAAAAATTCTAAGTATATATATTTTTAAATTTTTTTTCTTTTCTTTGTTCTTCTTCTCCTTCCCTCCTTGGCCATAGTCGGCCATCGACAACCTTAGGCGAGGGTGAGGATGAGTATTGCCCTGGCAAAATTTGGGGAGGGTGGCCCTCGCCTGAGTTCAACGGAGGAAGAGAAAAAAAAAAGGAAAAGGAAAAGAAAAAAAGAAAAAGGAAAAAATTCAAAAAACATAAAAGGACGAAAATGTACTTCGGTCGCGATGTTGGGACCTTTTTTGAGACCGATAGGGTACTTCAAGACCCTTATTTAAAATAATATCCACTCCAAGCCTTTGTTTAAAGATGATTTGGCCACTCAAGCCCATATTTAAGACAATTTGGTCAATTTCTACCCTTATTTGATACAAGATTCATTTAAGGCCTTTATTTGAAAAATTTCCAAATTTTTCTTGCATTTGCGACCTAGGAGTAAGAGGATAATAGAGCTAAAAGCTATATTGATCTTCTCTTCCGTGAAGTCCTTGCTGTACTACAATTTCCTCAGAAATTTATTCGGCCTTTATGTGGATAGCTTGCGGGCGGTTTATACTGATCAGAATGATTTTGCCCGAATCTCAGCTATCCGTTCTCCGATGATTCAAGCATATGTTACGACGGTTCCACGCAGATTCTCTTATTTTTCGGGAACGTGAATGATTTTTAAACTAGATTGATCCTTCGTCAGTGCTTAGATTGTTTGATAGAGCTAATTGACGATGCTCTAGAGTTTGGCTTAGTGAATATAAGGCAATAGGCGGCTTTGTCACAGAAAACAATGAAGTGTACTGATGTGATCGGTGATCATATAGATATTGTTTGATCCCATGCTTAGAATATAGTTTGAGCTGTACAATACAATGGCATTATGGGAAGTTTCAGCCGGATCAAGGGCATTCGAGTGTTTTCACAGGATATTTAAAGTTTGCTCATTGAAAGAAAGGTTTATTTAATTGTTCATTTTATCGTGTCAAATATATGTGAAGCAAATTCAGAATATGATTTTCAACTTCAAACTCTTACTCGAAAATTCCGCGAAATGTTGGTTTTTTGTTGAGATGTGTTATAAAGAATGGCTAAAATGGCTGAAATAACAATTAAATAGTAAGGCTAGTTTATTGTGTAACCGATTGCTAATAAATCTTAATCTTTTTCCAAAGTTGAATTTAAGTCTCTCTCATCAATCAACTGTTTCCCATACTAATTCACATCTTCTACACTATCTCTCTCTCTCTCTATAGATCCACAAACATTTAATTCATTTCTCTCTCTCTACAATCCGCAAAACATTTAATTGATTTTCTTCTTTTAAATTTTCACGACTCTGCGTGTGTTCTTTCGCTACAGTTTAGAAAACAATTCCTTCTCAATCCAAGTTTCTAGAAAACATCACCATTCAATCACCAACTTATCGACCAAAAATTAAGTTTTCCAATCTTTTAATTTAGTACGAACTCTTCCAAGTTCTAACAAATGATGGCTTATGATTCAAGTGATCTTCTTGCGAAAGATATTTTATTTTCAGAGCCGCCACTAATGATTTTAGTTAGGTTGATTAGAAACCTCAATAAATAAACAGGAAAAAACTATTCTATTTCTACGAATCAAAGATTTTAAGCCCGAGAACTTGGTTACATCAATTTTTCAATTAATTTCTTTTCAGTACCAATTTTCATGAAAAATATTTGGTTTAGCTATTTTAATGATTTCCAAATTTTAAGGAAAAATGTGATCGACTAAGGAATTTTCTTAATTCGTAGCCTCATACATGGAAATAAGAATATCTATCAGGCTTTAGATAGAATTATTTCATAGCGGGTATTTTGAACTTTTAGGATCGATCTACCAGGTTTTAGATCGAAACTTAATTCGAAAGAAAAGCGATAATCATATTTTCATTAAAAAAAACTAAGCATATTTTCATTAAAAAAATTGCAAATTTAATTTAAATGCATTCCAGAAAACAAAAAAAAAAAATCATGTCTCATATTTTTTAATTTTGTGTCATAAAATAAAATCCAAAACAAAAAAGATGTAGCAAGACATGTTTTCTTAAAAATCACATTTTATCAGTTTTCTTTTTAAAAGATAGGATTTTCTAGAAATCATATCTTATGGATTACATTCAATAAATTATTATTATTATTTTTTAATCTTAAAAAGATGTAGATTATAAAGTGGAAGGATTTTTTCTAAAATTTTGGGGACCTAATGCAAATTATTTCCAATTTTTTAAAAATAATTTTAAACCAAAATTTCTAATCTTCATCATCTTTTCCCGAAAAAATGCCAAAAACATTCATAATAGTAAATTTTTTTAAAAAAAAATTACACCTTTGAGCTTTAAAAGTTAGAATTCATTAAAATTGCCAAACCAAACATTTTTCATGAAAATTAGTACCGAGAGGGCATTAATTGAATAATTGAGTTAGCCAAGTTCCCGAACTTAAAATATTTGGTTCGTAAAAATAAGATAGTTTTCTTCTACTATTTTATTTAGATTTCTAATCAACCTAATTAGTGACGGCTCAGAAAATTTTTAAAAAAACTTTTTGCAAGAAAATCACTTGAACCATAAGTTATGATTTGGTAGAATTTGGGAGAGTTCATGCTGAGTTAATTTGTCTAAGTAATTAATTTGTTAATCGATTCCCCTAAGATTGGAAAACTTAAGTTTAGATTGCGATAGCTTGGCACTTTTCTAGAGACTCACTTGAATTTTTCGAAAATTTAAGGAGGATTTAGGCTGAGAATTTTCGTGAAAAATGCACTTCGTTGGGCAATCTTGATTGAACTCTAATCTATAGGAGTTAAATGGTGTTGTAGAATTGGAATTATAAGGGGGATTTTCTGATTAACCCTTTATTTTGCAAGTTTGGTGAAATGGGAATTTTGATTTTAATTCATTGAACTATTTAATTTAAAATGTTGTGCATGCCCTTAGCGTCATTGCACTACACCACAGTAAATTCATGACCGAAGTTGGATTACACCAATAGTTTTAGGATGGTATTTATGTGGTTCTTTAACCTTGGCAGTAAGGTTTCACTAAATATTATCCCATTTGGATCTCGAAATTTCCCTAAAAATGGCTCAATGACCATTCGCATACACATAATGAGGAGGAAAATATTAGCAATGTATTTTTGGATTGATTGAATAGAGAGAAATTTAACCGGAAGTCAAAACGATGATGCACCTAGGACCGGCGAATTACTGCGGATCGGGCTCAAATTTGATCAATTAAAACGAAACGGCCTGCTAATGAATACTCACGGCCTATGGCCATGAACTGCAATGGACTTTGGCAATTTACGGTCGTATAGATGTCTTTTTCATTTATTTTAGCATTTTTGGGCTTAATTTTACTACTAGTGGCAATTTTATAATTTTTGGATTTTGTTGTTTAGAATCCTAGTAGGGTTAGGATTAACACCTCATATAAAATTTTATTACGTTGAGATAGAAAGAATATTTTTGATATTGAATTTGTGATTTGTCCATCAAAGTAAAATTTGCTTGATATTACTCCCCACACTCTGCGTCAAGTGGTATCAAAGCCTTTAGAGATTGAAGGTAGTCTTCGTGACGATGTTGAGGAGACTGGAGTCCCAATTTTTGGGAACGATGCGCTGTAACGTTTGGAGAAGCGTTTAATGGAACGTTTAGATCAACGAATAGATGATAGATTTCATTGGAACGAAGAATGATTTGATGAATTAGCAGATCAACTTGAAGCTCTCCGCATTGATGTGAACCGGAATAGGCAACAAGGCGGAAGTTGAGGTGCAGATATGGCTCGTGGTGACCCTGTCAACGGACCTATTCCTGTCCGCAAGCAGAACAATCCATTATCGAAGAGTTCGGATGAAGAGAAATACAAGTTTCCTAACAAAGAACGTGCTGGTTATGGGGGCAGACAATGTTATGCAGGGTTTTGAAGAGGGTTATTGTTCTCTTGATTAGCAACGCAAGTGTATGTATCGAACAAGTAATAAAGTGATGAATAAAAGTATCGTTTCCACTGAGATTATAGACAAATCAATCAAATTACTTACTAAACGTGAACAATTCTCAAATTTAACTAAGCAATGAAAGATCTAATAAATCACTCCAAAATTCTAAAGAAAAATAAATTAACCAATGCAACAAACCAAAATAGAAATTAAAAATTTTGAATATGAATAAGCAACAAACAACAGATTTCTATCAAGAATGAAAAATGTTAGAGCATTCGATTTCACTTAACCAATCCAGATTAATTAACCAATCTCATCATGCAATTAAATTAAATTCATAGTGTGATGGTAGAACTTCCTAATGTAAATCACTATCATTGGTCTGGTATAATAACCCTAATTAGATTTAGCAACCCACACTTTATCCATGTGAATTTAAGTAGATCTAAACGCATTAAGATCTATGAATTTACATAATACCACCGTCGATTTACCTACTACCAAAACCACACAAAAATCATAAGATATCTCTAGCTATGATGAATTCATGGCTATATATCTCATAAAACACTTGCATGTAATCTCCTTTCGATCTCATACATATAATAAATATCATTCAAGTAGTGATCAAGCACTTAAAAATATTAAGAACATGATATATAACTCGCACATATGAATTCTAGAATTGCATAGATGAGTATGAAAAATTAATCCATCATAGTTAAGTTACATCGTAGCTCTAACAAGAAGTAGTCTAGAACATAATAAAAATTGAACTAAAAACAATGATTAAACTAAACATGATGAAGAACTAGAACAAGTGCACCAAGAATGATCGAGGATTGACTTTGAATTCGACTTCTTCTTCTAAACTTCGCATCCGACATTGAAAGGAAGAATAGCAGAAAAAATGAACATCGTCTTCAAGAACGTATCTCCTCCCTCCAAAATCACGTTACTCTCATTTTCTTTGCCTTTTGATTTATATCTTTTTGATTTCGAGAACAAGAAATTTGAATCACGTTTCTAATTTAGCTTTGGATTTTGAATATTTCCTCAAGATAGGCTTGATTCTCCTTGATTTCAAATTTGCATATATGATAGGCTTGACTCTCCTTGATTTCAAATTTGCATATATGATAGGCTTGACTCTCCTTGATTTCAAATTTGCATATATGAAGATTGTGTTACTTACAAAATTAATTAAAATCAATAAGTAGATATCAAATTCAATTAAACAAAACAAATATTAAGTCTATAATAGTAAATAAACTCCATATAAAATAGAGTTATCAGTTATGTAACGCGGACATTGAGCCATATTGAGGAGGAGGTGCTAGAAACCCGTTGTCCTATCCACTTGGTCCGATCACTTGAGCGAGCGCGAAGCAGCTCAAAGAAGCTGTTTGTATCATAGTTCGTGATCTTTGGAGTGGAGTCGACCTTGGATTGAGACATGAAAAATCTTGGGCTTCTTGGCGCAACACGATCACATTTGGTTTGGCGAACTCCGAATGACTCAAATTTCCGGACCAACTCAAATTCGACGAACTCTGAATGCGCTCAAGTTTGGTCGACCGCTTGGAAAACAAGCCGCTGATTAATACACACAACTTTAGTAGTGATTGACGACGTTTTTTAGCGATCCAGAACCGTTTAGATGGGTTTTTAAGCATTTCTTTGTCTTTAGAAATTTTCGTCAATTAAGGATATTTTTGTAATTTTGCCTTTCCTAGGGGTTAGCACTATATTTAAGTTGCGTTTAGAGTTTCAGATAACATATCATTGATTTCAAATTTAATATAGAGAGGATTTTTTTCTTCTTTGAGTTCTCTTGAGGACAAACATTATCAAGGCTTCCTTGTGGCTGTTGAATTCAACTTATCAAGTAAGATCACGAGTTCTCTTATTCGTGGCGTTCATAACATTGGTTGACATGTGTTTGTCAACAAGTCATGTTATACTGAGGTTACTAATCACAGGTTCGAGCGGGGTCGAGGTTCGCAATTCGCAACTCTTGCATTTTTGTATAATGATTAGTTTTCGTATCGATTCACATCATTATGATAGAAGATATAGGTATAGACGACGTTATGATGATAGAATGTAACGATTTTAGATTAAAAGTCGATATACCTTATTTTAATGGAGGTTTGGGAATAGAAGATTTTTTTTAATTGGATTGCTAATATTGACAAATTCTTCGACTATATAGAGACCCTTAGTAAGAAACATGTGCAATTAGTGGCCTGTAGATTGAAGGGGGTGCGTCTGCATGATGAGAGAGATTGCAGAATAGGAGGGAGTGAGAAAGAAATAAGAGAGTTTGAACTTGGTACAAAGTGAGGAGACCACTGAAGCAGGAGTTCTTTCCGCCCTTCTATAAGCAGGTTATATTCCAGCAGTACCAGTGTTTCTAGTAGGGTAATCGAACCATACATGAGCATACAACAGAATTTATGATATTGAAAGAGCAAAATAATCTGTCGGAGATAGAGGGATAGCAAATGGCGAGATGTCTTGATGGATTGAAGCCATCCATTAGAGATAAAATAGGGGTGCAAGTTATGCGAAATTTATGTGAAGCGAAGAATATGGCGATAAAGGCAGAATTAATGCAGCAAGAAAGGGGTAAAAGAGGCTACGAAAATTATAGAGTTAGCACTTCAAGCAGTTCCATGGAGAATAACATTTCCAACAATTGCTTTAACATAGAGTGAGGTTAGGAAGATAAGGCGGTAGGAAGGATGAACGAGACAAAGGACAAGAGAACACAAGTACAGAAAACTACGAACCCGAATCCTTATGTCAAACTAGCGGCGGTAAAGTGTTACAGATGTAGTTAGGTAGAGCATCGATCTAATGAATGCCCTTAGAGGAATACAAAACATGGCAGCGAGAGAAGATGAGGAAGATGTCTATTGTCGTGAAACAGATAGAGAGGAAGAAGGTTTTTAAAATGAGGAAGAGGAAAAAATAAATTACATAGTGCGCTGGATGATGTTATCCCCAAAACAGGAAGATGATTCGCAACGCCATCAACTATTTTTAACCAAGTGCACCATTTTGGGTAAGATCTTTACTGTAGTCATTGATAGTAGTAGAATGGAAAATATTATCAGGAATGATGCAATAAAGAAGCTGGAGGTACCTGCGGAGAAATATCCTGACCCAGATACGTTAGGATGGATTAACTTTGGAGCGAAAAGCATTCAAGTGACTGAGCAATGCAAAATTTCGTTTTTCATCAGTAAGTATCATGACGAGTTGTATTGTGCTGTGGTAGACATGGATGCATGTCAGGTATTGTTTGAAAGACTGTGACAATAGGATGTAGATGCACAACATTCGGCAAAAGCAATCATTGTAATCTCGTGAAGAATGGAGTGAAGCATACGTTGCTCCCACTAAAGAACAAGGGAAAACAGGTTGCTGAGAATAATTCCTTACCTTATAAGGAAATTTGAAGCTGAGATTAAAGAGACCCAACGGATTCACGCGCTAATAGTGAAATAGACATTCGAGACAGAGGCTAAATTACAAGTAAAGGAGCAGCCTGAATCAGTAAAGCCTTTATTGAAGAAGTTTAGTGAGCTGATGTCTGAGGAGATTCCAGATAGGTTGTCGCCTATGCGTGATATTCAACACCACATAAACTTAGTTCCTGGTCCAGTCTGCCTAACCTACTCACTACAGGATGAGTCCTAAGGAGAACGAGATTCTAAAGGAGAAGGTGGAGGAGTTACTACGACAGGAGCACATTCAGAATAATATTAGCCCATTGATATTCCTACTTTGTTGATTTCTAATAAAGATGGGAGTTGATGGATGTGTATAAACAACAGGGCTAGACGTGGCCAGTTTTGTGGAACCAGCGGTTTCGGGCCGGTTCTTGATTTCGGCTCCGATTCCCGGCTTCGAAATTTTAATTTTATTTTTAAAATAATAAATTAAATAAATTATAAATTATAAATTATAAATATTAATCAAATTATACATTGTAATAAAATTTGGAAAAAATATTATTTTTTGTGGAACATTATTTTTTGTGTAATAAAAAAGCATTATAGATTATAAATAAATCATTATTATTATTTTTTAAATGGTTGTTCAGAACCGGTTCCAAAAAATCAGGAACCAGAACTAGCCCGTGAAAGCCGGTTCCGGTTCGAAACCACGGGCCGGTTCCGAGCCCATGGTTCCAAATGGCCACGTCTAAACAGGGCCATCACTAAAATAATCGTGGGCTACAAATTTCCACTTTCGAGATTGGATGACATGCTTGAGAGGTTGCACGGGGCTAAGTGATTTTCAAAGCTCGATTTGAAGAATGGGTATCATCAGATTTGTATTCGGCTTGGTGATGAGTAGAAGACAGTCTTTAAGACAAAAGATAAGCTATACGTTTGGTTGGGGATGCCGTTTGGTCTTTCTAATGCATAAAGCTTATGAATCACGTTCTAGATTCTTTCATTGGCAAATTCATTGTAGTTTACTTTAATTATATTCTGATTTACAGCAAGACAGAGGAGTACCACTTAATGCACTTGAGGAGGGAGATGTTGACAGCTTTGCAGGTTAATAAGTTGTGTGTCAATCTTAAGAAATGCAATTTTTTAACTAATAAGCTGCTTTTCTTGGGATTTATTATTATTGTCGAGGGAATAGAAGTGGATGAAACGAAGGTGAAAGCAATTAGAGAGTGACCTACTCTTAAGACGATTTATGAAGTTAGAAGTTTTCATGAGTTGGCTACCTTTTACAAGTGATTTATTAAGAATTTTAGTACTATTGTAGCCCTAATTACAGAATATCTGAAGAAAGGTAAATTTTTCCAGGGAGAGCAAGTAGAGTATAGTTTTTCTTTTTTGAAAAAGAAGTTATGTACTGGGTTTGTTCTTGCTTTACCTATTTTGATAAGTTGTTTGAGGTAGATTGTGATGCGAGTAGAGTGGTATATGAGCTATTTTGTTTCAGGAGCACATACCAATTTGCTACTTCAGTGAGAAGCTTAGCGAGGCGAGGTAGAAGTGGAACACTTTTGATAAAGAATTTTATTTTGTTGTCAGGGCTTTGAAGACGTAGAAGCACTATTTGATTGGTAAATAATTTGTGCTCTATTCTGATCAAGAAGTTTTGAAATATTTGAATAGTCATAAAAGGATCGGTAAGGATATACATATATGTTGGTGTCAGTTCTTACAAAAATTTTCTTTCAAATTACAACAAAAGTCAGATGTGCATAATGTCGTAGTAGATGCATTGAGTAGGAGATCTGACTTGTTGATTACACTGAGCCAAGACATTCTGGGGTTCGAGCAGCTGAAAGGCTGCTATGCAGGCGATGATGATTTTGGGCATATTTGGAAGACGTGTGCTGCTAGTCAACCTGTACAAGAGTTCTATATCCTAGATGGTTATCTGATGAGTGGCAATCGGCTTTGCCTTTCTCGAACATCATTACGAGAGAAGGTAATTCGTGACTTACATGATGGTGGGTTACTGCACATATGGGGCATGACAAAACTATTGTTGCAGTCCGGGAGGGTTTTTACTGGCACCAATTACATAGAGATATCAGCAGATATGTGCATACATATTATGTTTACCATACTGCTAAGGACAGTCTAAACATATGAGTCTATATGTGCATTTACCTGTCCTAGAGAATACGAAAAGATCTATCCATGGATTTTGTACTTGGTTTGCTGCGGACCTAAAGAGGCGTGGATTTCGTTTGGTTGCGGTTGACAGATTTTTCAAGATGACACACTTCATTCCTTGTAGGAAGACTTCTGATGAAGTAAGCGTGGCCATATTATTCTTTAAGGAAGTGATTCGTTTCATGGCGTCCCTAAGTCTATTAACTCATATAGGGAGAATAAATTTTTGGGCAATTTTTGGCGTACTTTGTGGAAGCTATTTTATTCATCTTTGAAATTCAATAGCACAGCTCACCCGTAGACTGATTTTTGTAGCAATTTACAGTCAAAGAAGTACGGATCTTACATTGTGAGCAGGAAGATCAACGATAATGCTTATATTATAGACCTACCACATAGCATGGGAATTTCCAACACTTTTAGTGTTGTTAATGCGTCACCATTTCATGAGTCCACTAAGCCTTTGTATCCATATCCTCAATCTAACTCGAGAATGAGTTTCTTTCAAGTAGAGGAGAATGATGTAGCGAATATTAGCGGAGCATTTTTGGACTGATTGGACAGGCAAAATCCAAACGGACGTTGAAACTGATGCATCTAGGACCGGCAGACCACTTCAGATTGGGCTCAGATTCGGCCGGTTGAAGTGAAACGGCCTCCTGATCAATATTCAGCCTTTAACTGTGAACTGCGATGGATTTTGACGATTTGGGGTTATTTATATTATTTTTTAATATTTATTTTAGTATTTTTTACCTTAATTTTACTATTAATGGCAATTTTGTAAATTTTGGATTTTATTGTTTAGAATTCTAGTAGGGTTAAGTTTAACACTTCATATAAAATGTGTTTTATTACATTGAGACAAATAAAATATTTTTTATATTGAATATGTGATTTTTCCCTTAAAGCAAGATTTGCTTGATATTACTCACTATACGCTACATCGCATAAGACTACAATGCATGGGCATTGCCTTCGTCGACCGAAACAAGCCAAAATGATTGGACCCGACTAGTCATGATTATGTACACGAGGCGGTGACTAGTCAAGAGGAATGTGCACGAGGTCACGACGTGTAATTTCATTGGTCACTTCACTTTGCTAATTGAACGAAAATTCGAATCCACAACTTATACGCATGTCTTTGTGGTTGCTATTTCACTTCTAGAAGTGGTGATTCCTTGTTCCTTATTTCTTGTCATCTCATTTTGTTATGTATCGATCCATGAGTTGCACTGTTATCCGTGTTGTGCCTACTTCGAAGCTAGAGCTCAAGAAACTATACGGTCAGTTGGAGCCGAATGGTCAGCGGAACGTGCTCAAGCGCATTGGATTCATATTGCCGATCCTCAACATAGATGATCAAAGCGGGATCATGCAGGGACTAACTCATTTCTGGTGCCCTGAGACGACCACGATTGTGTTAGGTAAGTTTGAGCTCACACCCACTCTGGAAGAATAGGACATTGCCATTGGAAAATCAACCGAGATTGATATAGTTGAACCAGTCATTCATACTAACCCTATAGCAGTGCTCGCTGAATTTTTGAATTTGACTAAGAAAGAAGTTGAAAAGGTTCTCAAAAGTAATTGTCAAGCATGCCCATACCACACGAGTTCTAGGATTTTTATTCTAGCCTTTTTTGAACATATCATTTTTTTCATTCCATTAAAATGCTATTGATCTTGTGATCACTTTGATAGTAAAACAAATACGTGATGGAGTTAGTTTCATAAACACTATTGTGGCAGAAACTTTCATTTCATTGACACATTTATGAAACTAACTCCACCACATATTTGTTTTACCATCCAAACGATTACAGGATCTATAGCATTTTGACAGAATGGAAAAATGATAAGTTCAACAATGCTAGGATAAAAATCTGAGATCTCATATGGTCAAAGTTATTTTCAAAATACTGAGTGAGAAAAGATAATGGCCATGCTTGACAATTACTTTTCAGAAACTTAATTCAGCAAGCACTACCATAGGGTCAACATGAACGTGTGGTTCAACTCTATCAATCTCAACCGAATTTTCCAATGACAAAACCAAATTCTACAAGAGTGGGTGTGAACTCAAACTTACCTAACAAGAACGTGGTCGTTTCAGGGCATCAGAAATGAGCAAGTGCATGCATGCTCCTACTCTGAACATCTATGTCGAGGATCAGAAACATGAATCTAATGCGCTTGAGCATGTACTGCTAGCCTTCAAGCTTCAACTGACCTTACAGCTTATTGAGCTCTAGCTCTGGAGTAGGCACGAAACGAATATCGATTCAATCCATACGTATATATATTGCATGCCAAATGAATCAACCTAAATCATCGACCGATCCAACATAAAATGAGAAAACAATAGATAAAAGAGAAGAAGTTATCGTTCTTACCCAAAAAAAAAAAAAAAAAGGAGAAGAAGTTATCGCCTTTAGAAGAAAAATGGAAACCACAAAAGACATGCGCATGAATCTTGAATTCATATTTTAGTTCAATTAGAAAAGTCAACTGATGGACAAAACGGCATGTGTCGCGCAATTTCATCATGACTGGTTGCAGCCTTGCCTACATAGTCATGACTTGTTGGGTCCAATCATTCGGCTTGGTTCGATCGACAAAGGTAAAGCCTACACATTGTAGGCTCACGTGCATGAGAACGACCCTTGAGCTATTTTTTGGAAAAGTTCAAGATCCAAGTGAACTAACATTTAGCGAAACCTTACCGCCAAGATTAAAGAACCACCTAAATACCATCCAAAAGCTATTGGTGTGATCCCAGTTCGGTCATGAATTAACTGTGGTGTAGTGCAATTACGCTAAAGGCATGCGCAATATTTTAAATTAATCAGTACGTCAATAGTTTAATGAATTAAATTCAAGTTACTATTTCACCAAACTTGCAAAAGAAAGGGTTAACCATAGACTCCCCTTTATAACTCTCATTCTACAAAATCTTTTGACACCTAAAGATTAGAATTCAGTCAAGATTGTCAAACAAAGTACAATTTCCAAGAAAAATCTTGGCCTAACTCCCCCTTAAATTTTTGAAAAAATTGAGTCACAAGTGGAGTCGTCAAGCTGTCAAAACCTAAAATTAAGTTATCCAATCTTAGGTGAATGAATTACCAAATTAATCAACTTAGCACGAACTCTCTCAAAAGTTCTACCAAATCACAATTTATGGTTCAAGTGATTTTCTTGTAAAAAGATTTTTTTTTTCGGAGCCATCACTAATTGAGTAGATTGATTAGAAATCTAAATAAAATAGCGGGAGAAAATTATTTTATGTCTACGTTATTTTTTCAATTAATACCCTTTTAGTACCAATATTCATAAAAACGTTTGGTTTTAATGAATTCTGACTTTTAAGGCTCAAAAGTGTAGTTATTTAAAAAAAAACAATTTATCTTTATGAATGTTTTTGCATTTTTTTCAGAAAAAGACGATGAAGGTGAGAAATTTTGGCTTAAGATTATTTTGGAAAAAATTCGGAAATAATTTGCATTAAATCAGAAAAATTTTAGAAAAAAAATCCTTTCACCTTATATCTACATCTTTTAAAGATTAGTGTGAATTCCAAAAAAGAAAATTTATTGAATGTGATCCATCTAAAAGAAAACTGATAAATATGTGGTTTTTAAGAAATCATGTTTTGTTATATCTTCTTCTTTTTTTGGATTTTTTGAAATTTTTTACATGAAATGAAAAAATATGAGAAATGATTTTTTTATTTTCGAATTTTATTGAATGAATTTAAATTTAAATTTTAAAAAATTATGAAAGATGATTATCAATATTTCTTTCGAATTAAGTTTCGATCTAAAACTTGATGGATTGACCTAAAAATTCGAAATACCCGCCATAAAAATAACTTTATCTAAAGCCCGATAGACTTATTTCCATGCATGCAATTGCAGATTAGAAAAATTCTCTAATCGATCACATTTTGAAATATTCTGTGCATATCACAAAAGATTGTTTTTAAAATTTATTCCGTTTAGGCAAGATTTTAAGAATATTAAAAAAAATTGATTGACATTCTTTCAAAGTTGGCAAGATGATATAGCCATACTCCATTATCCTAAAATTGCTATCACGATTTCCAAATTTAGGCAAGTGGTTATTTGCAATATTTAAAACGTTATCTATGTATGCAATCTTCCAAAATCAAAAAAGAGAATATGCTGCCATTAAAAAAAAAAAACATTCTAACGTGATAAATATGGCAGTGAGATATTAGATCCTTTTAAGACAGGCAATCAGAATATGCAATCAAAGCACTAAATCAAGCAAAACGAGCAACTTAATTTTCGGAATATCAAATCGAGAAATATTACCTAAACTCGAAGATTTGCTTTCCAAATTTGATTTCGCGACGAATTTACAGCTTGCCTGGAGAATGACTCTCGCACAGATAGGCTCGGCTCGGATGAGGGATTCCTCGGGCAAGGCGGCGATGACGACGGGACAATAGCTCTAACGAACCCGCAGAAAGCAACCAGACGAGGACAGCTACAGGTCAAGTTCAATCCGTAGCGGGACGGTGACTTCCGGATCGTCGGGCGAAGGGACAACGAATTGGGTGGGTCTATCAAACACCAGCCTCGATTCCACAATTGTCGCGACAACCTGCGCCAAGCGTGGGCTACAAGAGCTGCAGAAGAAGGCCCGAACACGAACAGCAGTAGTCCAGACCAGGGGAGCCGTCGGGGGTCTAGAACAACGGCAGGACTTTGAGCAATCGGACCCGTCTGGGTCCGCCTCAGGATAATGTCACCAACAGAAAAGGATGACAATGGCACCGGATCAGGTCGTGCGGGTCTCGTGGCAATCTGGAGTAAAGGCCAACGTTTGCATTTTATTTTTTAATTTTTTTTTCTCTGACCTTTTTATTTTCTCTCTCCTTTTTCTCACGTGAACTTTAAAAGGGTTTCAGCAAATCAGATCGTAATTTTTATGATGCTAAAAAAATATCACCTTCTTTTCGCTTACAGATCTGGAATCTGGACGCGTGAAAATTTTTAGCCAACGTGTATCCCTTGCTTCTTTCCAAAATATGTTTAGCTTTTGTGACCGAAATCGACCCAAATAAATTCTGCCTTCTTTCTTTTTTTTTTAATTAATTAATTCCGCTTAACTGATAAACCCTTACCTTAATGATTCGGTCTAAATTCTTTTCCACGTGCTTAGTCCAATTAATTTAATTAAGTACAGAACACCCGATGAGCACATGATTAATCCACCCGTCGGTAGTCCGAATTAGACATGCAAATGCAATACAAGCAGAAAATTAAACTAATTAATAGACATGAAACTATACTAAAATGATTCAGATGTTTTTGGTGGGGACTAAAGTTTAGTCCCTTTTTTTTTGTAAAATAGATAATAATAAAAAAAAGATAGTCAAAATTTAGGTACCAACATCACTCATCACTCCTAGTCTATAATTCCATCAAAACATCCTTGAAAACATAAAAGACCGTGATTCGGCTTTCTCCATCAGAAAACGTTGTGCTTGACACTTGATCCCAAAACCGTGTGTGGCGAACCTCATCTTTCATTTTATGCCTTCGTCTCTTTCTGTCTCTTTCCAACGTGACTCCATTCAACTCGACTCTTAGTGGTGGTTGCCACACCTGACAGCACCGGGCAAGACATTTATCTATGCATTTATTCTTGTTTTTTCATAGTGGCAAGGTGGACCAGCATTCACATACATCGGATTATATCCACTTCCATAATTCGTTCAAACGCAGAACGTTCACTTAGAGATTAGGAGATTTGTGGATGATGATTGGATCGAGTCGGGGACTTGGTTTCCGAAGCCCATGCCACCCGACAAATAAGCATATTCGATGGCTATGAACAGAGCCTGACCATGGTGCATAGGCTGTGTAGATCTTTTTTCCGCAAGATTATAGCTACTCAGTATCGGTGATGAAGATAACGTGTGTGAAAATGAATCTCAAATCATTTACGTGCCAAAGAGGATATAATGTAACCTTGTACGACCTCAGCCAACCCTAGACGGGAGGTTACCTAGAGTTATGGACTGATGATCTGAGATCACCTTCAGATTCAGCTGTTGGCTGAGATCACGGCGAGCAAGCAAGAGAGAGAGAGAGGAGATGTGGCTGATGCCATAGGCTTAGCTAGGGTTAGGTTTTTATTCTTATTATTCATCTTTTTGGGTATTTTGTCACGCTAAGTTTACACTTGTGGACTACATAAAAGCAAGTAAGTACCAATGAAAAGTCTAGTTATAGGATATTTCTGATAAATTTAGAAACGTAGATAATGGAATGATTAATTATAATTAGACACAAGACCGATATAAATATAAATATAGAAAAGATATCAACGTAAATACATACACTAAAGGGAAAACCCCAAATCTAATGTGTACAATATATCTAACAATTTCCTCCAATAGGGATGAAACACTACCATCTCAAAGATATCAGTAGCTTTTGCCTGTTGTAAAATATACAATGTATTGGCTCATATATCTATACCCCGCTTGACTTTTTTTCTTAAGTTCATCATGTCACTTGCCTGTGGTCAGAACTAACAAATTTCACCTCCATGTACAATTTTGGCTTCATAGAAAGTGTTCCTAGCATCTATTTAGCAAGACCCAAGTTTTTTCCAAATCAAATATGCTTCCTTATTTATAGAGATATGGATTGTTCAAAGAATTCATAGAGATCATCTCTTAGACAGATTGGTGCGCGGTTCTTGAAATCATTTAAAATTTTTATTTAAAAGCATCGGAAGACACCAAAAAAGATCTTTCATGTGATGGAAAAATTGTCTAAACAGTTGTAAATTCATTTCGTTTTTGCCAATTCGGTCTTAAATCCTTTTAATTTTGTCAATTGATTTTTAAACATTTGCACGTTTTGCCTTGAGTCCATCAAAGCCAATTTTAACAAGAAATCATTGACATGGATGTGGTCATCCTACATGGCATAACCGGTGCTGATGTGGATAATTTATAATAATATTGTAATAAATTATTTCGAAATTTATATTAATTATTTAATTTTTTTATTGGTTTTTCTTCTTTTAATGTGGTCGGCAAAAGGTGACCCTCGCCCAGCCAGCCAAGGCCATCGCATCGCAGTCGAGGCCCAATTGATGGTCGCTAGGGTATCACTGGTCATATTAAGGGGGACAAAAAGCAGAAAAAATAAAAAGTAAAACAAAGAAAAATAAAATTGATTGGATGTAGTCAATTGATAAAACGTGAAAAGATATTGAACTCAATTAATGAAATTGAACGTTCAGAATTGAATTTGCAAAAGTGCAACATACTTGTGAGTTTTTCGAAATTTTCTCCTCTTGCGACAGTAGTGAAATATTATTTGCTCATTTTACTAGACTCGATAAACATGGTGTCTGCGGTAAAAAAATAATAATAATGATTGGTTCTATGTTTACGGTGAATCAACGTTCACATGTACACTTAGGCAGTTGCGCTAACATTAATCTATAGTCCCATCGGCTCTCTCTCTCTGTGAGTGGCCCCGATAATTCTGCTTAGTTAAGAAGATGGCTAAGCGTCACCATCAAGCCAAATAAGATCGAAATTAGGGTTTTTGGTGCTAAAAAGGGCATTGCAACCCAGACCTCCAACATAGCATTCTGGCTTACACCCCCACTCTCTTCAGATTGCAGTTCATCCACAACTGGTTTGCATCTCCTCACTCTGCTCAGATTTTCACTCCCACAACCCATCCGCCATTAAAATGGCTCCTCCCATCGTCGGCCACCTCACCCCTCTCGACCTCCAGCAGCTTGCATCCCTACCGTCGCATTTTCCAGCTCACAACAACCTCGATGAGTTCTTCGCGTTCGAAAGATGCCTCCACCTCCTCAGGCCGCCGCCAGCCTTACAAAGGAGTGCGCTGCCGCAGCAGCGGGAAGTGGGTTTCGGAGATCCGCGAGCCCAAGAAGCCCACCAGGATATGGCTTGGGACCTTCCCGACTCCCGAGATGGCCGCGGTCGCCTATGACGTGGCCGCCCTAGCGCTCAAGGGCCGAGAAGCCGAGCTGAATTTCCCGAGCTGGGCGGCTTCGCTGCCGGTCCCTGCCTCCACCTCATCCCGTGACATTCAGGCGGCCGCCGCCAGTGCCGCCGCAGCGGCTGGGGCGGCGGGGGATGGGTTGCTTTGGAGCAGAGCGGGCGAGAGGAGAGGGAACCATCGCCTGTCGGAGAAAGGGGATGACTCCGTGGCTGTTCACGATGATGGTTTTGTGGACGAGGAGATGTTATTTAACATGCCCAATGTCATCGGGGACATGGCGGAGGGGATGCTTCTTAGCCCTCCTAATTTGGATGTTTCCAGGGACGACGGCAGCTTCGAGTGCGGCGGTTCTCACAACCTGTGGAGGTTTCCCTAGTTTATATCCGAAGAGAGAAACGCTTCTTTATCTATGCTTTTCCCTGGAAAGTTTGGTCTGTTCAAGAGCGATATCGACAGGGTGACATGTCATGCTATTGACATTGCTCTTGGATACTAATTTTTCCATGGAAAACGTACTAATGATGAAATAAAAATGTAACTTAACCATCATAACGATAATAGTAACGGAAGTAAAATGAAAACAACGGAAAAGCTTAAGTTGAAAAATGTGGGGGAAAATGGGGAAGTGCTGCGATGTAAATATAAGTTCCTTAATTGCTATTATGGAAGACTTTGTGAGATAAATATGTAATTTGTATCTCTTACTATCTAAGTATTACAATGATGCATACATATACAGGAATTATGTAATTGCGATTGACGTCACTTTTTCCTTTTAAATTGGCAAAGGTTGGGAGTTCAAAGTCAAGAGCTTTTAGCATCAATCTCATGTGAGCCTTAAGCAACCATTATATCTTGGGTTTGCTTAAAGTGGAAACATAACGTAGTGGTACGATCTTTAGGTGTGTGAAAAGGAAGGCAAAGAACTTTAGTCCCGAAGTTTAGTCAATGGATTTATAATCGAAGCGCTGAAGTTAGGGTTTGATAGCTTTCTTTCTTACGAAGCTGTGGGGCGTCATTGGCTTAAGCAAATTCATTGGCTCTAATCCCATTTGCAGTTTCATTGATGAATAGACTCTCCTTTGGCGATTGCTCTTTGTGGCATCCTAACAAATTCTTGGGCCATGGGTTGCCGTCGGGACATGATAATTTAAGCTTCAATTGTTTTGCGAAAAACACGTCATTTGAAAAACATTTTTATCTCCCTCTTTGGAATCTGATCATGTTGCGGAATCTGAAATCGACGTCGTAGAATTACCCCCCACCGGCCTCGACATTGAACAGGTCAGACCTAGGTGAGACGGCTTGCCAATCATCTAGATTAGGCTTCACGGCAAGTCGTTGAAACTACAGATGTGGAGGCTTGGCCGTGGCCCTTGAGTCCACCAATATCTCGATATCTCGATGGCCACAAATTCGACAGCCACGGAGGAGGGTTGGTCGAGCTCACTGAGATCTAAAGGCTTAGCCCTTGCCAAGCAGCGAGGGAAGCGAAAAGACAGGTGTAAGCACGGAAAACAAGGACAAAAGAGTTATAAAAAAAAAAAAAAAAGGACAGAAAGCCTGACATAGCATTCTTGTCGCACTGTCCCCGTTATATATCATTGGCAATGAATGAATCGTCGAGTCATAAATTTCAGGCAAGACTCGGCTCCGTGAACTTGATTGCATTTTCACTCAAATATCTAGGACTATAGCGTTTTAATAGAAAAGTTTAGTACTGAATTTGAACTGTACCATAAGTTTGAGACCGATTTTGCAATTATCCCTCAAATAGAAGATAGTAAAACAAGGAAAAAAAATGTTGGCAAATTGAAGAAATATAAACTTGGTAAAATAGCTGCAATAGGAGTTGATAGCAGAAAACAAGCTGGTAATTCATCCAAACAAAAGTTGGTAAACCGCTCTAAATTAAGTTGGTACATATCTCATTTAAGAGATAAAGTTGAATTGTCCATATAATATGTCAGTTGTCTGAAGAAGAAGAAAAGATGAGAATGATATGAATGAATTATCTAACCCTCTAATTTAGCATGCTCTCATATTTATAATAATGAAGAGGCTATATAGTAATATGGTAGGCATTCCCACACATGATGATAAATAATAAAATAATTTATAATACCCTCCCTCAAGTTGAGGCATAGATATCGACTATGCCCAGCTTGTTACATATAAAGCGAACCCGTTGCCCAACTAAAGATTTAGTAAACACATCTGCTACCTGATCTCCAGTGCGGATGTGTGAGAGAGTGAGACTACCACGTGTAAGCTCTTGTCGAACAAAATGACAATCAATCTCGATATGCTTTATTCTCTCATGAAAGACGGGATTTGAAGCAATGTGAATTGCTGAACTACTATCACACCATAACGATGTGGGACCACTCGATCCATATCCAATCTCATTTAGAAGATGTCTAGTCCACATAATCTCTGCAGTAGTTGTAGCAATGGCTCGATACTCTACTTCAACACTACTCCTTGCCACAATATCATGTTTCTTACTCTTCTAGAAAACTAAATTACGACCAACATACAAAGCATATCCAGAGGTAAATCGCCTATCAATAAGGCAACCAACCCAATCAGCATTAGTATAACACTCCATGCGAGCATGACCATGAGCCGCAAAAATAATTCCCTTGTCAGGACTACCTCGAAGATATCTTAAAATCCTCAAAACAACATCCTAATGTGGTTGTCTAGGTGCTACCATAAACTGACTAACCACACTAATCGAATATGCAAGATCAAGCCTAGTCATCGTAGTGAGATAGTTTAGTTTATCAACGACACACCGGTATCTTTCACGATATTCAAATAAGTTACCCTGATCAGGAAGAAGCTTTAATCCTGGTTCTATAGGGGACTCTGCGGAGCGAGATTGCTACATGTTAAATTCAGTTAAGATATCCATAACATATTTAGTTGTGACAAAGAGATACTTTTTTTCTTCCGGGCCATCCGATCCCAAGAAAGTATCTCAAATCACCGAGATTATTCATCTTAAAGTGAGTATACAAATATCTTTTCAGTTCAGCAATACCATGCTTGTCATCCTCTGTCAAGACAATATCATCCACATATAAAACTAGAAAGATACACCCAGTAGTAGCACGTCAATAGAATACTGGATGATCCTTTTAAGACTGAAGCAAACCAAACTCCAAACAGCTAAGCTGAATATATCAAATCATGTTCGAGGAGACTGCTTCAAACCATACAAAGAGCGACAAAGCTTATAGATTTTTCCTCCCTTAGTAGCAAACCCTGGGGGTTGCTCCATGTAAACATCCTCGGCAAGATCACTATGAAGGAAAGCATTCTTGATATCCAATTGATGGAGAAACCAAGAATGCACATTTGCAAGGGATAAAAAGAGGCGAATAGAGGTCATTTTTGTAATCGGAGAAAATGTCTCAAAATAATCAAGACCATGAGTTTGAGCATAACCCTTAGCAACCAATCGAGCTTTCAGACGAGTAATAGTTCTATCAGGATTGACCTTCACGGCAAACACCCAACGACAACCAATAACCTGAGCATCAGAAGGAAGATTAACCAAGGACCAAGTCTGATTGCGTTGGAGGGCGTGCATTTCCTCCTCCATAGATAAATGCCAACCGACATGCTGAAGAGCCTCGAAAACCGAAGCAGGTAGAGCAACAACATCGATATTGACCACAAAAGCCGACAAACTTACCAATAAACCTTTATAGGAATGTGTATAAAGAGGGCGATCTCTACAGGCACGGTAGTTCTTACGAAGAACAATAGGTTGCTCGGTAGTATCAGTCTCAAGTGGGCCAGCAACACGAGAGACTATCTTAGTAGGAGGATCCTCCACGGGAGAGACTAGCACAGAAAGAGAATTGTTAATTGGGGCATTGTCTAGTGAAGATGCTAAAGAGAAATGGATGAGAGACCGTTGGTGGAGAATAAACAAGGACGGGGTTAGAAGATGTGGATTCGGACAATTGCGGGATTGGATAAGATGAACTAGAGTCACATGCAGAAAAAAAAGGTTGAGACTCTATAAGGGTAACATGACGAGAGGTGAACATCTTCCTAAGGTAGGAGGATAGCAACGATAACCCTTTGACACTCGTGAGTAACCAAGAAAAACACATTTCAGTGCACGAGAATTTAGTTTTGATATACTTGGACGATTATCATGGACAAAACAAGTACACCCAAACACTTTAGGAGAAAGAAGAAAGGTACTACGTTTAGGAAAACGGAGCTCATGTGGCATATTGCCTCCAAAAGAAGAAGGAGACATGCGATTAATGAGATAGCATGCTGTAAGAACAGCATCCCCCCAAAACTTCTATGGAACATGCATATATATAAGAAGAGCACGAGCAGTATTCATAAGATGACGATTCTTCCGCTCAGCAATACTATTCTGTTGAGGTGTGCGAGCACATGAAAAACGATGGTGAATACCATGAGAACGAAGAAATTGATGGAGATGATCCGACATATATTCCCCTCCATGATCAGAATGTAAGGCTTGGATATTATGATTGAATTGAGTGTAAACAGAAGAATAAAATTCACGAAATACAGAAATAACTCAGAACATTCTTTTATTAAGTAAATAAATGACATTCTTATGAAATCATCGACAAAGAGAATATAGTAACGACAACCAAAGGCTGAAACAATAGGACTAGGTCCCTACACATCAGAATGGACCAAGGCAAATGGAGCAGTTGCTCGTTGAGATATACTTAGTGGTAAAAAAACACGACTATATTTTGTAAGCTGACATGATTCACAATTTATTGTAGACACCGAACGAAAACGAGGAAACAATGACTGCAATATAGACAAAGAGAGATGTCCTAAACGATAGTGAATGTCTAAAACATCAGTCTCTTTCACTAGTGCAGCTGGAATGGAAGTACCATATAGCTGATAGATCACACCATTGACGCTTCCCTTACTGATAGTTTTCCACGTCAAGAGATCCTGCAAAACACAATAATCAGGATAGAAAGTAACCGAACAATTCAAATCCCGTGTATTATGGCCAACAGATAACAAATTAAATGGCATGCCAGGAGTATATAAAACAGAAGATAAGGAGATCTCATTGGAAGGTTGTGCAGCTCCGTGTCCCTGAACTGTCACAGATGACCCATTCGCAATAGTAATCTAGCGTAACGGAAACGATGACTTATATTTAGTAAGAATACCTTACCCGTCATGTGAGCATCTGCACTAGAATCAAGAATCCAATCAGCGGAAGGAAGAGCTGCACATGCTGAGATAAATGAATAATCGGATGACTGCTGTAATTTCGCAACAGAGGCAGATGTAGTTCCACTCCCTGAGGTCTGAAACTCCAAGTATCGGGCATACTCCTCTAGACTCATTGTGATGACTTTTTGGTCCATATGTACAATTTCATATGCAACATGAGCAGGTGTGGTCCGTGAACCAGAAGCTGCCTGTACAGCTTGTAACTTTCGGCAATAGCTGCGAAAAAGCCCAACAATACCACAGTAATTATAAGTACGAATCTCCTGACCATGATCAACAATACTACGACGACCTCCTCCTCGGTCATGGCCTCCACTACCACAGCCACCTCCTCTGTTCATATATAGAGCAGCAGTCTGTTCACCAACTTCTAAAGGGGCAGATCTAACTTCCTCACGACTTTCGGTACGAAAAACACGGCGATGAACTTCTCCAAGAGAAGGTACTCGAGCATCTAAAGAATTTATGATCGAACAGTATCAAACTGAGCTCTCACTCTATTAAGATAGCAGGTGACCAGAAATTGATTTCGTTGTTCTTGAAAAGTAGCCCGATTAGATGTAAACGGGACTAACCGATCAAACTCATCAGCAAAGGATTTAAATTCCTCATAATATACATTCAGAGGCCGACCAGCAGGAGCTAGCTTCAATAACCCACAAACGACATCATAAAGTCGCAAAAAATCATTCAGAGAGGAGTATAAATCTGCCAAAGCATCACATAACTCCTTAACGGTATCAGTATTACTAATAATAGTCTGAACAGAAATATCCATAGCATTCAACAATTGACTATAAATATGACAATCAACAGTGTACCATTCATCATAAGTTGGGTCATCCTTGCTCGGAGAAAGCTGGGTAAGATGATGAGATAGCCGCTGTTCGTGCAAATTCTTAAAGACATTCTTCTTCCAAAGTGTGTACGTAGACTGTCCCGTCAAAACACGTTTGACGAGCTTAAATGAAGTAGATATAAAGGTCGGAGCTTGTGATCGCATCATATCAGATTCAGTCGCACCAGATCTATTCATGACTAATCAAGTCTCACCGAATTTAGCAGCAACTATTTGAGTGTTTGTATTACTCATGACGAATACTTAATCTAGACACTAGATTAATCAGAAAGTCACAAATTCCACCGTTTCATGGATCCGATTAGATCTAATTAGACCTCGACATGTAAATCAAATCCAAACGGCCTGGGACATGTCCGGCCAAGTTGGCCAAGAGCCTTGGGTCATAACCGGCCAAGATGGCCGAGATCCTTGGGACTTGGCCTGCATGGCTAACCAAGATGGCCGAGAAACCTGGGACATGGCCGGCCAATCTAGCCGAAATTCCAGGGACGTGGCCAGCCAAGTTAGTCGAGATCCCTAGTCGAGAGCCTAGGACGTGGCTGACAAGCTGGTCGAGAGAGTAGATTAGAGAGAAAAGCAAGTGCTAGATGGTGGTTGCGCTGATAGTGGGTGTTGGGTAGGGTTTAGGTTGGGGCAATTAGGATTGGCTCTGATACCATGTCTGAAGAATAAGAAAAGAGGAGAATGATATATATGAATTGTCTAACCCTCTAAGTTAGTATGCTCTCTTATTTATAATAATGAAGATGATACATAGTAATACGGTGGGCATTCCCACACATGATGATGAATAATAAAATAACTTATAACACCAGTGAAGTGTGATAAATTTGAATAGTCCATATAATATGCAAATAAAAGGTGATGAGTTTATACAAAATTAGTACCTTGTAAATTATAAAATTAAGTTGGCAATTTCACACAAATTTCAGTAGTAACTCAAAGGGATAATTACATAAATGATCCCTGAATTTTGATAGAATGTGTAATGTAGTTCCTGAACTTTTAATTTGATCAATTTAGTCTATGAACTTTGGCAGAATGTACAATTTGGTTCATAAAATTTTGACTAGTTCAATTTAGTCCCTAAACTGTCAATGCATGTTCAATCTAGTTCCTAAATTATAGAAAAATATTCAATACAGTCCTTTTGTTAATTTAAGATCAAAGATAACGTTGAATATTTGTATATAGCCTAGGGACTAAATTGAACATTTACTAAAAATTCTGGGACTGAATTGAACAAATCAAACGTTTAGGGATCAAATTGTACATTCTGCTGAAATTTGAGGACTAAATTGAACAAATTAAAAGTTTAGAGACCAGATTGCACGTTCTGTTAAAATTTAAGAGGCTATTTGTGTCATTTTGCCTAACTCAAACAAGTTACCTGAAGAGAAAAAATCACGGGTCCTTTTTTTTTTTTTTTTGGGGCCCAACAATAGGTTGACACTAATCAAAATATGTTGAAATTTACAGCACGGAAAAATGGGTATGTTTTGCCACGGATCACTGGAATTCTGCGAAACCCTGATGTTGATTTTGGAAAAATCAGTTTCCATTGTGGGTCGGTCATTTCCAAATTCTTCTCCAACTTGTGTGTCAAAGTGGCCTTTTGTTTTCCTCCTTGAGTTTTTTAAGCTCGCCTTCGGTTGGAAACAGAGTAAAGAGAAGAGGAGGTTCTCGTTTCCTAGTTTCTTAACGTTGTGTCCTTTGTGACGACGAGAGAGTTGGAAATCATCATAGTGATTCAGAAACTTAAACTTCTTCGAGTAGCAAAAAGAGCATAACCTGAATAATGTGGCAGACGCGCTACATACTGAGGTTTTCACAAGTTAAAAATGATCAGTGACGACATTGGTAAAAAATAAACCCGGCAGACGGACGGGTTGGGTTAGGTCAATTTTGGGTTAAGTGTAAATGTTCTAATCCAAATAGATCTATTTACCCTTCTTATGACCCGTTTCTTATAATGCAAATCTAATGACTCATACCCAACACATTGGCTGAGGGCAATAGAGAATGACGGAGTGAATGAGCTCAAGATTGGCTAAGGGCAATAGAGAATGAAGAGAAAGTCATAAAGGTGAGTTGAGTCTAAACAAGTAGTAAACCCATTTACGATTCATTCAACTAAACGACGACACCGGCCATACATGAAAGGCACGAGGACTTGGAAATTCGAGAGGGGTCTCGAGCAATGCTCTTTGCAAGTGGACTATAGCTTAATCTGCCGGCCGATTGTTGTTTTCGCGATTTAATGTATGGTAGAAACTGACTCATCTGAGTTTCAAGCAGCTGGCGGTTTGGAGAGATTACTGTCTATTGCAGGCTGCAGTTCAGTTTTGAGCTTGTAATCTCGGTTGTGAACACACGAGAGAGAAAGCAGTTTGCACTTAAAAGAGAAAGCTTTTGTCTGGTAACCGACGAGTCGTGCGAGAGAACCTCTGTAAATACTCAATAGGTTCGGTTCCACAGATCAGAGAAGTGGTGCCATTCTGATTTGTGTGAAGGGTGTGAAACAAATGCGGCACGCCATGCCTCCCAGCGTTCATGCCACATTCTCCATTGCTTAAGTATTCATATATATACATGGACGGACCAAAACAGGTACATACATACACGAACTACACCAATTTAAGATCCTCTCATTCCACTAAATGTCTCCCTTTTCCTTTCTTGTTTCCTTCTGTTTCTCTTTTTTCCAGATGATCCACAGCGTGTTAAGTCTCTATCCCTCCCCCAACCAAATGCTTCAGTTTTTTTTTTTTTAAATCCCTCTCAAAGTGAATGTCAACCAGAACTCAACTCAACAGGCGGGTGGGATTTAACTTCAGCATTTCAAATGAAAGTTTCCACCTTTTCCTATGACTTGCCGCCAGAACCACATGATAATTCCTCAGACAGTTCTAGTACCAATGACCCGAAAATAGCAAGCTCTATCTCTGTTGCAGTGTCCCCCACCTGATCCTTGTTGTTATGGCTCCTCTTCCACAGTCCATCAGCCTCATCTCTGATGAAATCTCGATCGACCATCATTTCAATGGTGCTAAAATCCACCCCCTTCCATGACCCCACCACATAAACCTGCTTTCCTTGCTCGTGCTCGTTGACGATTAGCCTCCTCATCTCACTTGGGGCCCTCGCATTCCTCAGAGCGCCAAGGCTTGGCCTGATCAGGGATCGTCTGGCGAAACCATCACCGCCTTTTTCTACGTTCACGGGTTCGAAATCGTCATCGTCATCGTTAGACATCACCTCTTCTGGGCCATCTTCCTCGTCGCTGATCTGTTCCAGCATTCGCTTCTCCAGCTCAACCGGGTCTAGCTCCGCGAGCCTCTCGAATCTGTAAAGCTTCTGCAGGAGCTGCTGCTTTGTTCCTGAAATTTAATGAGTTTGTTAATTTCACATGATTCTTATAAAAAAAAAAAGGAAAAAGGAAAAATTGACTGTCTGGATTAAGGAAGATTTTGAACGCGATTCCTAGTAGTTCACACGAGTGGCCCCCTACATTTAAGACTCATAACTTTGCCAAAATTCCTCCAATTTGTGAGTACAACAGAGGATCCAAGTACAGAGTAAATCAAATCAACCAACACCTGAGGCCCATCTCCAAATTTTCAATCTTCCTGTGCAGTCCAAACCCACCTCAATGCACACCAAACATACTATTTTTATTGTTATTACCATTATTTGGTACTTCTATTCAAAAAACAGGGCAATGAAAACTGGCAAAATGGGTTCCACTATATTTATGTGCTGCTGACAGATGATCAGAATCAAAGCAGAGTAACATCAAGTATGTGGTGAGGTCCACTCCGAGAGGATATGTTGCTGAAGAGATGAGAGAAATGATTGCAGGGTTGTATGTTCATATAAAGCAACTGGAACAATTAATAAAAGATCTGCTCTTCCCACCATCAGAGCGTGTGGGACTAGCATAGTAATGATTATGAATAAAGACATCTGGAATCATTTTAATGGAATTTTTTTAGGCTAGTGGTCAAAAAATTTTGTTATGCGAATAATCCGAAAATATAATTCAAATTCCTCGCACTTGATAAGATTCCTTAGCTTTAAACAGTTGCTATCATCAAAAGGAATAAAATGAACTTCTGCAACTTTGGCTTTTGGAACTAAAAGCACAGCAAAAAAATCTGGTGCAAAAGTGGGCTAGGATGTTGATCAAAATGGATGGAATTTCTAAAGGATGCAACTTTAGAAGAACTGCACAGGAAAATTGAGCTCAAGTTTTTCTTCTTCTTTTTTTGCTCCTTATGACAGATCAAGGCATTTCAATCTCAGTATGGAATCAACGAAAATGGAGCTTTACGCTGCTAAAACTCGGTTAAGACACCGTTTCTCGCGCAGACACGGATTCATATTTCTGCAATTTTCTTGCTTATGAATCATTTGAACATCTAAGTCAGATGATCCTGAGGCAGGATCAATCTGCTCGTGTGTCCACTTCATGCGGGCACCGTCGTCGTCTTGTCTATGCGTCATAGGTGGTTTCAGAGAACGACAATCCGCTCGTCTGACCCCACCCAAGATACTGCGGTTCAAACATCAACTCGATGAGGACGAAAATGACCCGCCAATGGATCGCCAAAGGCCCCAAACAGATGAACCCAAAAAAACAAAAACAAACAGAAAGAACGCCCAATTTGCTCTTACGTACCAAGCAAATAGGTCGATGGATGGTGACCACACAACCAACCCGTGAAACATAAAAAACTTGAAAAGATTTAAATGGTACTGATTACTAGAACTGTAAGTGAGAGAAATAGAGAGAGACAGTGCTTTGAGACGTACTTTGTACGACAGCGTAGCTGCTCTCGTAGTCGAAAGTGTAGTCTTCACCGCCATCGTAATCCTCGTTGGTGTGCTTGTCATCGTCGTCCACGAACGGACGGTCCAACACCGACACCGGACTGCACTGTTCCTTCTCTTCCTCCTCCACCACTTCTCGTGCCACAAATTTCTTCAAGCTCATTGCTTCGCGATTGTCCTCGTCCTGGTTGAACATACATTGTCATTAGTTCGCGTTACTCTTCGTTCGGAGCTAATTAGAAACGCTACTAACGGAAAAACTAGAATTTTTATATCAGGCCCACCATCAGTGCAAGAGAATAGGGTCATAAACATAGTCATTGCTCTTCTTCAACTAGTGGACAACAACCCTTATGGATCTGGAGATGCATGTTCGATTCTTTGTGCCCAAATGAGATGGAGAAGACAAATTTGGCATCGCAACCTCAACTTGACGAGAATAATAGGTAGTGGTTGGATCGGATGTTGACTACTTCTCTAATTATGCTTATCTAATCAAAACTTTTTTCAGACAAAACGCTAAATCAAGAAAAACTAACCCTGATGGCATATTGGCAAGCGCATGTCAGATATGTATTGGTGGGATACCGACGGAAAAAAAAAAATTGGAAAAAAAAAAGCCGAACTTGTCGTTTTCAAGAAAAACAGCTTTTCTAGACAAAACGGGGGTTTCCAAGACCGTTTTGCATGGGCCAAGCACGATCCAAAGTACGATTTTTCAAATTGCAAGCAAGAATTATTCCTCCTTTCGACCACCAAAGCGATGGTTATGCCGAACAGGGAAATTGACTATTCACAAATTTCGCCCTGAAATCGCAGGGAGAGATCGAAAGAACATCTGCCGACACTCCAATTTATTTTTCTTTTTCCTGATTTGCCCCATAGAAAAGTCCAAACACCTAGGATTCTTTGTCACCGATGGCGAGTTGAGTCCCTCGCGCGCCCAGGTGACTCGGCAGAGTCACGGGTCAACTCCGGTAGACTCAAATTATAAACTCATACGGTGAAGCAACTGAACTACGGAGATATGATTGATGTTAATGAAATTGAAGTAATGCGATAGTGTGTAACGAACGCAAACCTTCGGGTCACGGGGACTAGGCGATGCCCCCGGCGACCGGGACTCCGGAGTACGGCGACCGGATGGCGGGCTCTTTCGGAGCATAAATGGACGGGGGCTTCCGCTTTCGCTTGATGATAAATGATCAGCTCGCCAAGAAGATTCTGCATCTCCCCTCGTTTTGGCGACGAGAGCAACCTGCTTTTCTGCTAAGACCATAAACTCTTCGTCGTCTTCTTTGCTCGCACGGAGAGATCTTCTCGGCCTCAGAATATCCTTCACCGAGAGCTTCGACCTATGATCGCCAGTTTCCTCCTCCGCTTGTCCTCTGATCTTCCGCTGTTTCGACAGTCTTTTCAGCAGCGAGCTGAAGATCCCAACGCCGGCGGGTTTCGCGGAAGAAGGATTGCTCTCGTCGTTGTTCCCGTTATTGTTCTTGCTCTTGCGCTCGTTCTCGTTGTGGTTGTGAATTCTGAGAGCCGCTTCAAGAAGCAGAGCGGCTGTTTTAGCCGGGACGTGGAGAAAAATGGCATTTTTATGGGTCGGGGCCCGAGCCTGGGGATCGAAGAGAGGGGATTTAGTTGGGTCTGGGGAGGAAGCGAAAAAGCATGGGTTTTTGCAGAAATTGTGGCCAAAGCTTGAGTTTTGCGAGATGGGTCTTCGTTTCTTGGGGCTCTTGAGCAGGCAATCCTTACGCCTGCCGGAGATGTAGCTCTTGAGATGGAAGGGCTCCTGGTCTTCTCGGAGCAATTCGTGGAGGTGCTTCTCGGCCATCATCTCCGTCGTCGAAAATCACAGAGAGAGAGAGAGAGAGAGATTGCTTGAAAGCTTTTGTGGAGGAGTATGAATTTCAGCACTAGAAAGGAAAGAGGAGGTGGAGGTGGAGGTGGAGGTGGAGGTGGTTGGGGGTGCAACTTTGGTGCAAAAAGTGGAGCTGAAAAGGAGAGGATGAAGGCGAAAGAGTTGCATTCATATATGGGAAGCTGGCGAGAAGAGAGAGAGAAAGAGAGACGAGGAGAGTTGATGATTCAAAAGACAAAAATTAATGTTAAGTCGATCTGTAAAATAATGGACGGTCAAGCGCCATAATGGGATGGTAAAGTAATTGAGTGTTTGAGTAAGTTGAGGTTCGGCTATAGGGACCAATCTGTCGTGCATCGGCAGGGACTCAAATTCTCCAACTTCATTTTTCTACTACTTTTTATGTGCTAGAAACCTTTTTTTTATCCAAAAAGTTTATTTTACTATTACTTTTATGTGACCTCATTAATGTGTACACATCTAAATCTTGGATTATTTATCTCGAAATTTCGCACTAAAGTTAGGGGGAAAAAAGAAGATTTTTGATGTAGGTGATTGGGAAGGGAACCGTCCCTTGATCATGTTCGGTGTTAAAAATAAACTATTATTATCTCAATTAATCTATTAATTTTGCGATCGATATATAAAAAATGTAAAATCTGATGGATGGAAAATGAACGAAAAAAAGGGGTGGGTGATTAAGATGAAGTTAGTAACGAATTATGGGAGGGCGTGATTAATTAAAGTGGATCGTGTGGGGGGTTTAGCGGACAAGACTAGTGGAGAATCCGATCCCCGAGTGGTAATGTCCATGGCCTGTCCCGTGTCCATTCACGTTGATTCGTCCACGAGGTAAAGAAGCTCATGGCCCGCCGAATTCGGAAGGAAATATTTAATGGGTGGATTCCAAAATTTTCTAATTTCCGGGAGGGGGAGTTAGGGTATTGATATATGAGAAAAATATCGCAGCTCAATTACAAATCAAGATAAATCACTAAACTTCAATACAAAATATGCTCCACATAATAAAAGGAGTGATGCAGAGCATATTAACAGTGCGTTTCTAGACCGATTGGATAGGCAAAAATCCCAACGAAGATCGAGAAGATGCGTCTAGAATTTTTAAATTCGAAGTCAACGATGTCAGAATGGGCTTAGAGTCAATTGGTTAAAGCGAAACGACTATTTTATCAATACTCAACGCATTAACGATGGATTTTGGTGATCCGAGAATGTTTAGATGATCTTTTGAATTATTTTAGTATTTTTTTTATTTAATTTTATTTTTAGTGGCAATTTTATAATTTTGCTATTTTTTATGTCAGTAGAGTTAACACCCTATATAAGCTTGTTTTAAGATTTTTGGACAACAGAATATAATTTTATGAATACTTAATTCGTGATTTTCCTCTCAAAACAAGATTTGCTTGATTTTCGCTGAACGCTATGTCAGGTGGTATCAGAGCCTATGGCGACTGGCGGTGGTCTTCGTGACGATGATCAGCAGACTGGAGTCCCTATCCTTGGGGACAAAGCGCTACAACGTTTGGAGCAGCGTTTAATGGAACGCATAGATCAACGAATTGATCTCGGACTTCATCGCATCGAGCAGCAGTTTGAAGAATTGGCAAATTGATTTGATGGTCTTGGCATTGATGTAAACTGGAATCGATGGAATGACAGAACGTCAGGTACAGATCTTGCTCGCGGTGACCCTGTCAATAGGCATGTTCCTGTCCACAAGCAAATTAACCATTTGTTCTTGGAGAGTTTGGAAGAAGAAGAGCACAAGTTTTTTGATGAAATACGTGCTGATTATGAAGATAATGATCGTTATGGAGGAATTCGAAGAGAGTATTATGACGATCGCGATAGAAGAGATGACAGACAACATTACAACGGTCATGAAAGTAACGAGTTTAAACTAAAAGTCGATATCTCTTATTTTAATAGGAGTTTGGGAATAGAAGAATTTCTGGATTGGATTGCTAATGTAGATAGATTCTTCGATTATATGAGAACCCCTAGCGAGAAAAATGTGCGATTAATAGCTTGTAGATTGAAAGGAGGTGCGTTTACATGGTAGGAGATACTGCAGAATAGGAAGGAGCGAGAAGGAAAAGAGATGGTACGAACTTGAAATAGAATAAGGAGGTTGCTGAAACAGGAGTTACTTCCGCCTGATTATGAGCAGATCATGTTCTAGCAATCGCTTTAACAAAGAGCGAAATCAGGGGAATAAGGCGATAGAAAAGTGCCCTTTGAATGAGGCAAGGGACAAGGGGTCGCAATCACAAAAAACTGTGAACCCAAATCCTTATGCTAAACCAACAACGATTAAGTGTTACAGGCATAGTCAGCCTAGGCACCGCTCTAATGAATGCCCTCAAAGAAAGACAGTAAACGTGACAGCAAGAGAAGAGGATGAAGATGACAAAAATTGCTGCAAACCAGATGGTGAGGAAGAAGATTTTCAAGATGATGAAGAGTAAGACATAAACTGTGTGGTGCGTAGGATGATGTTAGCCCCAAAACAGGAGGATGATTCACAACGCCATTAGCTATTCCGAACCAGATACACTATTCTGGGGAAGATCTTTGCTCTGGTCATTGATAATGGGACCATGGAAAATATCATTGAGAAAGATGCAGTGAAGAAGTTGGGGATACTTGTGAAGAAACATCATAACTTCTATGCGTTATGATGGATTAAATATGGAGCAGAAAGCATTCAGGTAACTGAACGATGCAAAATTTCATTCTTCATTGGTAAGTATCACAATGAGCTGTATTGTGATGTGGTAGATATGGATGTATGCCACGTGTTGTTTGGGAGGCCGTGGCAATTTGATGTGGATGCTCAACATTCGAGGAGAAGTAACCAATATAATATGGTGAAAGATGGGGTGAAGTATACATTGTTGCCCCTAAAGAATAAAGGAAAACAAGCTGCAAATAATAATTTCCTTACTCTTACAAGGAAATTTGAATTTGAAATTAAAGAGACTAGGGAAATTCATGTGCTGATAGTAAAACAAGCGATTGAGACAAAGACTGAATTACAAGTGGAGGAGCAGCCTAAAGTAGTTAGACCGTTATTGCAAGAATTTAGTGAGTTGATGCCTGAAGAGATCCCAGATGGGTTACCTCCTATGCGCGATATTCAGCACCATATCAACTTAATTCCTGATGCTAGCCTGCCTAATTTACTGCACTACATGATGAGTCCTAAGGAAAGTGAGATTTTAAAGGAGAATATAAAGAATTGCTGCAAAAGAGGCACATTCAGGATAGCATGAGCCCATGTGCTATTCCTATCTTGATAGCTCCTAAGAAAGATGGAAGCTAAAGGATGTGTGTAGAAAGTATAGCCATTAATAAGATAACCGTGGGCTACAAGTTTTCAATACTTAGGTTGGATGACATGGTGAATAGACTGCATGAAGCTAAGTGGTTTACGAAGATGGATTTCAAGAATGGTTTCCATTAGATTCATATTCGGCTTGGAGATGAGTGGAAGACGACATTCAAGACAAATGAGGGGTTGTACGAGTGATTCGTGATGCCGTTTGAGCTTTCTAATGCTCCGAGCACTTTCATGAGGCTTATAAATTAGATTCTGAAATCTTTTATGAGCAAATTCGTCGTAGTTTATTTTGATGATATCCTGATTTATAATAACACTAAGGAAGATCATTTGATGCACTTGAGGGAATTATTGACAGCTTTGCAAACTAGTAAGCTGTATGTGAATCTTAAAAAATGCAGTTTTCTGACTAAAAAATTGCAATTCTTGGGATTTATTATTACTGCTGAGAGAATAGAGGTGGATGAGACGAAGGTGAAAGACATCAGAGAGTGGCCCATTCCGAAAACAAATTTCTGAAGTTGGGAGCTTTCATGGGTTGGCTACTTTTTATAGGCGATTTATTAGGAATTTTAGCACTATCGCAGGCTTGATTACAGAGTGTATGAAGAAAGGTAGATTTTTATGGGGAGAGGAAGTCGAGAATAGTTTTGCTATTCTGGAGAAAACGTTGTGTACTGCACCTGTTTTGACTCTACCTAATGTTGATAAGTTGTTTAAAGTAGATTGTGATGACAATGGAGTGGGTATAGGAGCTGTTTTGTCTCAAGAGCGCATGCCAATTTGCTTTTTCAGTAAGAAGCTCAGTGATGTGAGACAAAAATGGAGCATTTATGACAAATAATTCTACTTTGTCGTAAGGGCTTTGAAGACATTGGAGCATTATCTGATTGGAAAAGAATTTGTGCTTTATTCTGACCATGAAGCTTTGAAATACTTAAATAGTGAGAAGATGATCAGTAAAGATATGCTTGCGCGTTGATGTCAATTTTTATAAAAATTCCCTTTCAGGTTGTAGCACAAATCAGGTGTGCATAATGTTGTAGCAGATGCATTGAGCAAGAGAGTTGGTTTGCTGATTACATTACGCCAGGACATTCTGGGGTTCAAGCAGCTAAAAGACTATTATACAAACGATGATGATTTTGGACATATTTGAGAGACGAGTGTTGCTAGCCAACATGTGGAGGAGTTCTATATTTTGGATGATTATCTAATGCATGTCAATCAACTTTGTCTTCCTCATACATCATTACGAGAGAAGGTAATTCATGATTTGCATGATGGTGGATTAGCTGCACATCTGGGTCAAGATAAAACTATTGTTGTAGTCAGGAAGCGATTTTATTGGTCCCAATTACGTAAAGATGTCAACAGGTATGTGCAGAAATGTTATATTTGTCAAACTGCTAAGGGGCAATCTAAGAATACAAGTTTATATGGAAAGATCTGTCCATAAATATTGTGCTTGGTTGCCGTGAACCCAAAGAGGCGTAGATTCTGTTTTTGTTGTAGTAGACGGATGTTTCAAGATGGCACACTTCATTCCTTGTAGAAAGACTTCTGATGCAGTAAGTGTGGCCAGATTATTATTTAAGGAAGTGGTTCGTTTGCATGGAGTACCTAAATCTATCACTTTAGATAGAGACAACAAATTTCTAGGGCATTTTTGTAGAATTTTGTGGAAGCTGTTTAATTTTTCTTTGAATTTTAGTAGCACAACTCACCCGGAGACCGATGGACAGACAAAGGTGATATATAGAACCCTAGGAAACTTGATTCGAAGCATCTATGGAGATAAGCCGAAACAGTGGGATATTACTTTATCACAAGTAGAGTTTGTTTATAACAATGCAGTTCATAATTCTACTGGCAAGTCGTCTATTTCTGTTGTTTATACAAAGAAGCCTCAGCACACTCTGGATTTGGTACAATTTCCTAAGCAAGCATACAAGAGTGTAGCAGCGGATCACATGGTTAAACAGATTGTAGAGGTGCATCATGAAGTCAAGCAGAAGCTGAAGGAAGCTAATAAGAAGTATAAGGCAGCGCAGCAAGTGTTTGCAGTAGGTGATCAAGTCATGGTGTTTCTTTGTAAGGAGCGGTTACCAGTTGGTTCTTACAACAAGTTGCATCAAAAGAAGTATGGACCTTATACAGTCAACAAGAAGATAAAAAATAATGCTTATGTTATAGACCTTCCGCATAGCATGGGCATATCCAACACTTTCAATATTGTTGACTTGTCACCATCTCATGAGTTCACTAAGCCGTTGTATCCAGATTCTAATTCTAACTCGAGGAAGAGTTTTTTCCAAGTGGAGGAGAATGATGCGGAGCATATTAGCAGTGTTTTTCTGGATCGATTTGATATGTAGAAGTCCCAACAAAAGTCGAGAAGAAGCATCTAGAATTTTCAGGTTCGGAGTCAACGATGTCAGATGGGCTCAAATCAGGTCGGTTGAAGCGAAACGGCCGTCTTATCAATACATAGCGCCTTTGCCGTTGATTGACGATGGATTTTGGCGATCCGAGATCTTTTAGACGATCTTTTGAATCATTTTAGTATTTTTTGAATTTTATTTTATTTTTAGTGACAATTTTGTAATTTTGCTAGTTTTGGTGTCAGTAGGGTTAACACTTTATATAAGCTTGTTTTAAAGTTTTTGGACGATAGAATATACTTTTATGAATATTGAATTCGTGATGTTGGCATGGCTAAAGGCTTACGTTCCCAACTCTTGGGATGCTTTTCTATGATATAATCAAGCAATTTTATAATATGGATTTTTCATTGTATCATAAGGATACTATGATGCCAACTCAAACTTAGATTCGAATGAGACGAGGTCCACTATGTGATGCGTGTTCATCTTTGGTGGAGATGTTGTAGTTTGGAACTCAACCAAACAAATATTGTGGGGGAAATAACAATCCTGCTAAACCAAAAGTCGATTTGGTTGAAACAGATGATTCTAATGATGAAAATTGTTGTGATCATTTCTCAAGCCAATATCGTGGCTAATGTGAAAAAAAAAACATGGTAAATTCAGGTATTACCAAGCATATATGTAAAAACATTATGCTTCATCCTCCTACACTCCAATAAAGGAAGGAGATGAAAATGTTTATTTTGGTGATTCGAGAACCATTTAAGTTCTTGAAACCGACACGTTATGTATCATGGGCAATGTGATTGCCAAGAAGCACTAGCCATTGCAAAGAATAAAAAATTGCAATGGTTAAAAGAGACGTGTCTGGTTGAGATGTGATGCAGTAAAGCAATTGCTTAAAGATAAAATTATGTTCATTGATTGTATGAAGTCAGAAGTGGATTTGGCCAATCCTCTAAGTACCCATTGAGAGGAATGGGACAAACTAGTTGAAGAAAATCAATGCTGATTGTAACCCAACCTATGTGATTGGTCATTCCATAAAGTAGGTTCATATAGGTAATAACAAATCACTTGTTATATAGTTATGCACTATTAAAATTTGTCCTTCCTAAGGTGAGAATAGTGCAAGTCTGCAAGGAAAACGAGGTTGAGCTAAGCTCTTAATGTATTCCATAACTATTATTACTTACTAGTAGTGTATTAAGTTGCAGAATACACTTGATGGAATCATCTATAAAAGTGTGGAGTGAAGCTGCCCCTATGGAAAATTTTTGCTAAAATCTCTAGAGCACTTATGAATAAACCAAGCACGCGCATGGCCTATTAGCGTAAAATATCGTTGAACAACTAATCTTGTGGGAGTGTAATGTGATTGGTGAAAATCATGATTTACAAAAGGAATTGTTGGTTCATAGAAGTTTCAAATTTCACCAATGATTTCGTGAATTATATTTCATTCTTTCTAGGCTTGGTTCATAACCTAATTGGCACCAGTTCCGATGCATGACGCTCCAATAACCCAGCATCATTCTATTTTTTATTTTTCAAAACTTTTTGAAATATGTGGGAGATTGTTGGATATTTCAATAATTTTGAAATATTATTTTACCATGATTTTGATAAAATTATGACAACAATGATTAGCCATCAATATTTTCAACGGTCGATTTTCTAAGGTTAGATTTCCAACGGATACATAACGATTTTTCTAACAGTTACTTTTTTAACTACCTACTAATTGTCTTGTAACGATTTGGTTAACGGCTCTTTCCTAACGGTTCGCGTTGTTTGAATATAAATTCACAAATCACAACTACAAAAGTGGGTCTTGAAATATTACAAGGAAGATTTTTTCACTTCTTTAGTTTCTCTTCTTCGATGGGTTATACACAAGATGTTGTTCCTATTCTTTCTAATATTCAGTCTGAAATATAGAAGAAGGTATGTTGCATCTTAGGAGGATAGCTGCTAGAAGCCTTACACATTGAGTTACGTACTCTGAGGGGCGAAATTATCTTTAAGGACAGTCCTCGCACGCCTTAGACAATCACTCTTGCTTTTCTCGTCTTTTCCGACATATTTCGATATTTTTATATGTTATCTAACATTTTTCCTACAAAGTACATAATTGGATTGGTCATTAGAGAGTTTAGATTCAAATATCTTCAATCTTAGTCTCAGAGCGAATTCAAAATCAAATTTGGTTTGTTACAAACACAAATATGAAGGGAAAAGTATCAAAAAAGTTATAAACCTATTTTACACTTGCCAATTTGGTTTTAAATCTTTCAATTATATCAATTTAGTCCTAAATATTTTTACGTTCTACCAATTGAATCCATTCTTCAATTTAGGTCGAAAATTATTGACGTGAACACTACTCCCACATAGAATGGCCAGTGCTGACCTAGACAATTTTTTGATATATATTTTTTTGTTATTTTACCTTTTTTTTATTAAGATTGACAAGGGTTGTAGGCTGGCCCTGGCCAGTACTACATGAGGGTATCGTAGTCTCAAGGTGAGGTCGCACACCCTGGTAGGATCTAGGCATCATGACCCTCATCGAAACTGGCCGAGGGACCAAGTCCCCTCGTTTTGGCCGACGAGGGAGTCACAAACCTTGGTTAGGCCTTCACCTGCCATAGCGAGGGCCTGCGAGTCCTCACCTAATGGCCGGTGAGGACGTTGTAGCCCTTCCCAATGCTGTCGAGGGTTGCCTATCCTCGCCAACTCTCAGTCCAAAAAAAAAATTAAGGCAAATGAAAAAAAATCAAACGGATTATTAAAAATTTATCCACGTCAACGTTGGCCTGTCACGTAGGATTGTACGGGTCCACGCTGAATGTTTCTAGCCTAAATTGGCCCGAGAGACTCAATTGACATAATATAAAAATGTTCATAACTAAATTTGTACAATTGAAAGATTTGGAACTAAACTAGTATAATTGATTTAAGACTTTTTTTTAAGTTTTTTGACAAAAAAGACTTTTTTATTCATTTTCGGATGAAGAAAATTTGATTCATCAGTATGTTCGTCAAATATATACCTTTTTTTCCGGATTGACATATGCACTTTTTTTTTGGTAAAGAACATATGCACTTTTTTGTGTGCAAAGATTTACATATTTACTTCACATTAGCTTATGGTGCGCATGATAACACTTCTGCTTCAAAAATCAACTTATGGCCAGAAGTTAATTTTTCTGCTTCTACTCTAGAAGTTATTCTGATCAGAACAATTCATTTAGTAACTGTTGAAAATTTCTACTTCTAAAACATTATTAACAAAAAAAATATTTTATGAAAAATTATTATCGGCGACCAAAAAATTTACTTCATTTTTAAACTTTTTAAATTTATCTGGAAAATAATTTTTATTATTAAAATATTATTTATTTTTTTATTCCGATGTCCGAAGACGGAGACTCGACGACGACGACTGACGCGGTGGTCGATGGTTGGCAATAGTTGGTGGTGGTCATGGCTGGCAAAGGTCGCAGTTGGCGGTGGTCGGCAGCCGTGGCGATTGGTGATGGCAGGTGGCAGGCGGCAGGTGACGGTCAATGGAGGCCAGTGGTGGACAGTGGTTGGTTGTCAGGGGCGATCTCGGGCGGCTGCGGCGATGGGCAGCGGCCGGTGGACATAAGCAATGGGCGGCGACTGATGATGATCGACGGCAGTGTAGGTTAACAGAGATAGGTATGATGGTAAAGAGGGCGATGGTGTCATAAAAAATGATTTTTTAAAAAAAGGAGAAGTACTTCTTGAGTTCGAGAAGCTATTTTTTTTTTATAAATTAGGGAAAAAAACAACTTTAGAAGTGGAAATTCACTTCAAAAGTGAAAATTTCTTTCAGAAGTAAAAAAAAAATTCAAACGGATTTTTGCTTCATAAGTTATTTTACCAAACAGATTGATGCTTCATAAGCACTTTTGGAGCAGAAATTCGCTTTTAGAAGTGTTATCATGCACACTCTTATCCTTCGAATCTCTTTACCAAAGTTAACCTTTTAGTTGTCCCACATCTTTCATCATAAATTTTCACTTCAGCTTATATATCTTTTGGGGAAAATGATACAAATAGATCTTGAACTTTATCTGAATATGCAATGTATGGTCTATGAACTTTTAATTTGTTCAATGTTGTCTATGAACTTTAGTCTAATGTATAATTTGATCCCTGAACTTTTAATACATATTCAATTTTTTTTTGTAAGGTTTAATACATATTCAATTTAATTCCTAGATCATATGAAAATTTTCATTGTTGTCCTTGATCTTAAATTAATGGAAGAACTATATTTAACATTTTCATATAGTTCATGGACTATATTGAACATGTAGCAAAAGTTTAGGGATCACATTGCACAAACTAAAAGTTTAGGTATCATATTGAATATTAAGCTAAAATTCATGAATCATATTAAATAAATTTAAAGTTCATGGAGTACAATACATATTAGATCAAAATTCAGGGACTATCTTGTCATTATCTCCAACTTTTGCTAGATATCAATTTCTAAGAATACCTTTTGCTCACGCAGAAATATAAATAGACATTGGCATTATTTCCAACCTCAGGACAAAGTTGACTGGTCATTACGCCAGATCTCTTTTACTAACAACCAGATGATTCTTTTAGTGTTTTTCAAGAAACTTCCCAATGCAACAGTCAGTCCGTCCTTGCTTGGAGCGTCAAATTCCTCTAATTTACTTTATGTAGATACGCTTCTCTTCCTAGGGCAAAAACATTATCTTCATCCCAGATATGGAAAAATTACCATTCTAAAATTGTTACATTTGTATCAATTTAATTGTAAATTTTTTAATTTAGTTTGCCGATTTGTCAATTTGCACGTTTCGTTCAATTTTGGTCAGAAATCGCCGATGTGGACACCAGACGATTTTTGTAAATTTTTAATTTTTAATAAAAAGTTCAGATTTTTTTATCTGATTTTATTATTTTATTCTTTTTATTTTTATATTTTCTGTTTAATTTTTTTTATGAAGTCCGGCAAGGGTCGCAACTACCATTACCTAGATGACCATTGGGCAAGGGTCTCATGGCCCTCATCTAGTGGCCGGCAAAGGCACCCTCACGGGGCCTAGATGACAAAATGGAAAAGAAAGAAAGAAAAAAAAATAGAAAATTATAAAAAAAATTATTGAGATATTAAGAATTTTGTTTAAAAAACTATCCACGTTAGCACCGTTCCATGATGGACAGTCAGTGTCCACGTTAGCGATTTCTGTAAAAGTTGACTAAAATGACTAAGTTGACAAATCGTCAAAATATTTAGAACTCAAATGGCCAAATTAAAAATTTCAGGACTAAATTGACCTAATTACAATAAATTTAGGATTTTTGGGGTAATGTCCCCTCCTCTGCCCAAATCTCGAAACCCATAACCACTTGTATCAAGTTATGTTTCACCGTATAAAAGAATGTCCTATTCTAGTCAAGAAAAATCGTATCGAAGTCTTTCAAATAATACGATTAAGCCTTTAATCTTTTTCAAGAAGCTTATCAACTACCCGGAGTTTTCTATGCGGCAGGAGAATGCACAACTGACAAATTTAAACCGTACTATAAATGTAATTCTGGGATTTGACTGTACTTTTTAGTAACAGCTTGGGACTTGATAAAGTCTAGAACATGCGATTCTTCCGAACCTAGTCGACACCTTATGTTTCGTGCGCCTTTGATACTAACGCCGCCTCTCCAAAGGTAAGCAAGTCCTCGGTCTTAATTCCCCGTGCAGCCAATAAGCAGACAAAAGAAACAAAGTCTAAATGATCATCATAGCTCACTGACCACTACATGCGTACGGCTAATGTATAGCGTCCATTGCTCTAGATCTTACAACCCCCATCATCCTCATTCTAGTTTTCCTAATGCCCTCGTTTGGACTAGCAGCCGCATAGAAAAAGTTCAATTGTTTCTCGATGCCGGATTCTGTGAAACGATCAGTGTTAATGTTATTTTTTTTTTAGTATTTTTAAAATGTTTTCTTTTTTCTTTTCTTTCTTTCTTTATTTTCTTCTACAACTTTGAGCATGTGAAGTCGTCTGATGATCATCGTTGGCCACAGACAAGGGCCGACACCCTCGCCAAGATCCAGGTGAGGACCTCGACACCTTCCTTGGCCATAGAAGAGGAGCTCATGGCCCTTGCATGGATCTGAGCTAGGGTGGGAAGGCCATTGCTGTGGCTGGCGACATCTCCGGCCACATTAGGAAAGAACAAAGAAAAATGCAAAAAGTAATAAACAATTCATAAATATTAACAATAAATTTAAAAATTGATCACGTCAGCACTGATCATGCCATGTAGGACGGTCGATGTCCATGTCAGCAATTTTCGCCAAAGTTAGTCGGATGGACTACTTTGGCAAGTCATTAGTGACTTAACTGGTATAATTAAATAAATTTAGATTGAATTGGCATCAATGCGATAGATTTATAGTTTTTTTATACTTTCCTCAAGGTATGTCATCAAAACAACAAACTATATTCAATGCCTTAATCCTATTAGGATTCGACACACAATCACAATAAAGTAAAGCGTAAAAGCGAGAAAGATAAATCAACACAAGGTTTATTTTTTTATCACCTTTAAACTATGACTACATTTAGTAGAGTATTCCACTATAATTAGCACATCACACCTCTTGTTACATCACTATATTACAAGCGAAAAAGAGTATATATATCAATAGTTATTCATGGGGCAAAACTCAAATTACCAACGAAAAATATGAATTCAAACTATAAAAGATCTCTGGTATCCAAATGGCACTGTCTTCTTAAGACCCCCGAACTCCCGCCCTCTCACCAAGAGACCTTCATGCTTTTCTGTCAATAGAGAGTATGAACCACGCCCTAATAGACCCAAAATTGTTATGACAGCTGTAAAAATTATGAAAAGGAGAAGAATTTAAAAAGAAGAAATAAACCAAAAAGTATATGTGAAAGGCATGTGACCCGAGCTGCAAAAAGTATGGCACGAAAAGTTAACTAATAAATTTTTATGTATCTATGCTGTTGAGAGCCTTGCCAAACGAAACAGTCTATTTATTGTCATATCGGTTTTGACGGTGGAAACACCTTCCTCCGTTGACCTTTAAGAATTTAGTCAGAGGAATGATGCAAATAATATTACTATTTCGTAAAAAAAAATAGAAATGTCAATATAATGATTTTTTTGTTCTCGGTGAAAGATGGGTATATATTGTTCCACATTTTCTCATTAAAGATAGGATTTTTTGTTTTCCCTCGAGTACCCTGAGAGAACTTGTTAAGCACATGTTGATACAAAAGAAAAATGACAAATTGTTCCGCTGACAACTTAATCGGCAGAGGCCAGTTACGAGAGCAACAGAGACAGAAACTCGCTAATGCGTTGGGAATGGTCAGTCGACAGGAGAACCAGTTCTAATCGATGGAAATATCAATGAAAATGGCTAAGTATTGGAGTGAAGAGTCAACAAATGAATACCAAGTCATGTGACTGAAGAGAAGTTGAGAGAATGTAACTGTCAAGGAAGTTGAGAGAATGTAACTGTCAAGTAGGTGGAGCAACAGCCTCATATGTAATCATTTATAATGAAGGATCGTGAAATACGTGAAAGATTTGGTAGTACCACTGTCAAATGCTCTAAAAGCTTAAGCTATTTGTGACATTCTGATTTTCCAGTCATTTTCAGACTCATTAATGAGAAGTATATCTAGCGATGTGTTTCAGTCATATCTCGCTCAAATCCAATCAATTTGAGTAGACTGACCAAAAGGGAAAAGCTAACATGAAACAGGGTACGTGGACCTAGGAAACTCGAATAGAAAATGGCGCTTTGACCATAAGGATTGTCGAGGGGACGTTTAGAACCGCAAAAGGCCGATCTAAGAACGATTAAGAAATGCATTGTTAACGTTATACGATTGGAGCGCAGGTGATGCCGCTTAACCAACGTATAATTTACAAAATTTTCCTAAATCGAACGGTGACAATCGAGACCATCGAAACTAGTGATAGACCATCACAATTACATGACAACCAAAGTCGCCATGAATTGACGAGCCCTAAATGTGATATGAATTATAGGGTCGATACGCGTAACGTCTGCAAAAGCCGTCAGTCGGTTCGAGATAGGCTGGAACCACGTCTGATAGAGAAAACGACCATAAACGAGCCTTGAAAATTGAAAAGGGAGAACCAAGAATTCCAACGTTATATTTGGATTGGCCGTCGCCTTACCGAAAAATATTGGAATGAGAAAAACGACGTTCCAAACGTCAGGGATAAAATTATTATTTTGCCCCTCAAGGCCTAGCCTTATTTATATAATTGGACGAGGGCATTTTGATCTTTTATACACCCCAAGGCTGCCGAAAAGTTGGATGAATATTGGCCATTGGATTTGCTTGAATGACACTTGGGACATGTGTCAATAGATTAGGCAATGAGTGGTCATATCCATTTTTCCCCAACGACCATTCAACTCATTGACTTTTAAAGTTGAATATAGCCTCTCTCTCCCTCTTGGCCGGCCATTCACCCTCATTTTCACCGAGAGTTCTTCATCTTCTTCTTCCTCTCTTCTGTTGCTCGTCGACCGATTCTGCTCCGCCAGTTCGCTGCTGCCGACGACCATCTCCAGCGACCTCTAGCCAACGAGCCAACCATCCACACCTTGCCCGACTTTTTGCCGACATTCTCGAAGTGGAAGCGAGTCATTTGACCCACCGAAGAGCTCCGGCCAGCCATTCTCTCGGAAGTCGACGAAAACCGTCGCAGCTGGAGGTAGGCTGCTGTTAGGACTCCGTAGGACCTCTTAACGTTTGAATCTTTCAGCCAAATTTTGTCGAGATCTAGGAGACTCATATACTGAGTTGTGGTAAAAAATTGGGCTGAATTTGATGGAGGTTTGATGATGAAATGCTATCGCCTTTGATGAACAGAAACTGCCGGTTGGAGGACTAAGGAAAACTGGTGATATTCAAGGTGTTTCCGGCGACGACTCGGCCCCAAATCTTCGATCAGCTTTCCAAACACTTAGATTTACATGTTAGCAAGTAGGTTAGTGAATAAATGGCGAATTTGAGGTAGTTTAAGGGTTGGATAATCTCGGTATACATAGAACCAAAAATAGCTCGGTTTAGTTCTGTGCAAACCGGTTCTGTGGAGGCTGTTATGGGTTGGATTTGAGCCTCAAATTCATTATTGAGACATGCTAGAATGTAGAGGATCATGTCATTAAGGTTGGTGGTTCATGGATGGGTGAATTGGGCAAGAGAAATTGACCACTGGTTGGAATTTCATAGGTTGTACGATGGACTTGGTCTTGGACCACTTGGACCGAATTTGAAGAGGTGCTTGAGGAGAGAATTTGTGACATTAAGCTTGAGGTAAGGGAACCCTAAACCTATGATAGGAAGATTGGACTCAATTGGGTGAGTCGACTGAGATTATGATGATTTTGAGTGACTTCAATGAGATTATTCTTTGTGTGTCCTAGAATGGTATAGAAGGCTTGAATGTGTGCAAATGCTTGTGCCTGAATTGTCTACCATGCCTGAATGTCGATTTGACTGTCTTGCATGCAATGAGTATATGAATCGTGTTTAAGTTGCACATAGCATTATGTGTGTGGATTGAATGGGAATCATGGCATGAGTGTGACATGGTAAGATCCTGATGCGTATGAGACGCGGGGTGGTGTGAGGAATACCCGTAGGTGCTGAGGCGCGGGGTTTGGAGTAGTATGGCACTTTGATGGGTATGAGATGCGGGGTTGAGAAGGCCATAGTCCTGATGCGTTGAAACGCGGGACGGAGTTGTGATGTGTCGACACTGGCCTGGAATAACATTGAAACCTGATGCGTTTACGCGGGTTGTCAATGACTGTTTAATGCGTTTATGCAGACCGAGTCTGATGCATTCTAAACGCGGGCATGAGAATAAGGCAGGTATGAAGGGTGGAATTGCTGGTGTGACGTGGTGGTGTGTGCATGATCTTAGTGATGAGTTGTGTTGCCATGATTGTCTGTCTGACTTCTGCATGATTGTTGATAATTGAATGCATCATGTGTTTGTTTGCATAAAACGCTGATGTTTATGACTGCCTGAGTGGACTATCAGCCTAACCTATGGTTAGAACCCACCTTACTGAGATGTGTATCTCACCCCGTTGGGAGCCCCCTTTTTAAAGATCTTAGGTCCTAAAGATGTGGCCTATTAGGTTTGGAGACCCCAAGGAGATGTCCGTTTATTTTAATGAGTTTCCTGACGAGTAGAGGACTATTTATGTTAGAAAATGTACAGTGGTGTGGGTAAACGAGGGTAGCACTAGCTGGAAGCCTCAAAGGTATGAGGCCTGATTTTGGAAGGTTGGGGATGTATCTATAGGACCCCTAAAGCCCACTGAGGTGCCTTAGGGAGTTGTCCCTAGTTGGTATCATCCCACTTGGGATTTAAAGCAGGCTGAGGGGTCAGTTGCCGGGTTGAGGAATGAACCTGAGATGACTTCGACTTTAGAGGATACTGAGGAGGTCATAGTGGTCGAGGCGTCCGCTAAGGAGACCATGGAGGACACCGTAGAGGTTTACTCAGAGATCTTCTCGGAGCACGTGCCCACGGAGGAGGCAGGGAAGACAGATGACTCTAGCAGCTCATCTTAGGAGCTCCCGATTTGCTAGTTTGATCTTTTGACGGCGATCCTGACCATGTTTCTTGTTGGATGTTGATGATGGATCCTTTTGTGTACTTACCCCGTCATCCCTTTATTAGCAGATCTAGTTGCTACTGTATGAACTTTCAGGTATTTTGTATTGTGGTATTCTCGCCATCCAAGTCCCACTTTATGTTTGTACGGAGGAGTTATGGTATGGTCGCTTTCGCGTGCTTTGTATATAGTATGTCTCTCGACTTATGTGTGGATCTTAGGACCACGAGAGATATTTTGGTTTGCTTGCAGGGAGTTGCGTGCTCGTGCCCGGGGCGCGGAGCATGACATCCCCGTCTGATTTGGTATCAGAGCTAGGTCAGCTCGATGCAAAACTTATTAAGGAATGGAGTAATAAGGAGAATTAAGTTAGAACAAGACGGGTAGCGAGACCTTAGGAGACTGGCTAGGATAAGGCATGGGGTGCATAGCATGTGACTTGGCATTTATGGTTGGCATTGGGCCTTGGCAGGGTTGTGGTAATGTATAAGGATTAAGTTCCCTGCTTAGTGTGGAAAGTCATTTCTGGATTTTGGCCTGTTAAGTGAATGAGTATAGCCTATTTTAGTGAATCTTTGGAGTGAACGGAACTGAGAAATGGCCGTAGGCTACTTGTTGAAATGTCTCTGGAGTTGTAGTGTAGAGGACTGTTGTGTTATAACTGTTTCTGTTAATGCATAGATGGTAGCTCTGGACTTGGATGAATGAGTGAGTACTAACTCATTGCTGAACTTATGGTGGATCGGGTTCAGTAAAAGAACATAAGGATGAGCAACCCATCTAGGAGATTTGGAAGACCCAGAGGCGGAACCTCTAGCTCAAGGCCACCTGTAGCAGAAAACCCAAGGATGGATGGCGTGCTGAGGGCGCTAGAGAGGATTGGCGACCTCATTGACAGGCAGACCCAGGATCGGGATGCTGCCATAACTCAGGTGGTAGGAGCCGCCATAACTGCCATCAATGCCAACAACGGGGGCAACGAAAACCCCGATGCTCACAACCAGGGTAATGAGGCTATGAATGCTCAGGAGAAGATTGTCGTGGCTAGACAGATGGGTCAACTAGTGGAACAATTCATAAAGCTGAAGCCGACCTAGTTCGACAGGACTAGAGATCCTGAACTAGCACCTAGGTGGATTAAGAAGTTGGAAAAAGCCTTTGGAGTGCTGAGGTGCACAAACGAAGAGAATGTACTGTTGGCGGTTTACTAGTTAGAAGGGACTGCAAACGATTGGTGGGCTGCTACCAAGAATGGAGTTTTCCCAGAAGGAATGGGCATGACCTGGGATGCCTTTAAGACGGCGTTCAACGACAAGTACTTCTCGGAGACGGCCAGGGAAAGGAAGCAGGTGAAATTTTTATAGCTACGTCAGAACCAGCTGACGGTGGATCAATATGAGGCTGAGTTCTCTAGATTATCAAGGTACGCACCTCGATCAATGGAGGATCCCTAGGAGAAAGCACGAAGATTTAGGGACGGATTGAGGCCTGAGCTCCGTAGTAAGATGATTGCCATAAATCTGATGACTTATAAGGAGATCTATGAGCGAGGCCAAATGATAGAGAGGGACTTAAAGGAAAGGAATGCCGCATCTGGATCGCGGTTTACCCCATTCCGAGACAACCGCCAGATGGGCAAGAGACCGATAGCGGGCAATAGGCATTTTGTGCCTCCAGTGAGGAAAAATATTGTGAAGCCGTCGAATCCCACGAACTAGAGTCGCCGTCTTTATGGCAGAAGACATGGAAATGGGCCATGCCCGGTAAGGACCGGAGCTTGTTTTAAGTGTGGTCAAATGGGTCACCAGATGAGGACGTGCCCGAACCAAGCTCCAACGAGTCGACCTCAAGGACAGAGACTACAAGCTGGACCATCGGCTGCCACTCCCCAGATTGAGCAAAATCGCCCAGCTTAGGGTAGAGTATATGCAGTAGCCCACAAAGAGGCGGAGGAAGCACCAGGCGTGATCATAGGTACGGTTTACTTGTGTGACCAAGCAGCATATGCATTGTTTGATCCTGGTGCCACGCATTCATTTGTGTTTGCTCAGTTTGCTGATTCGGTGGGTATGAAGTTAAAATCGTTGAGTATAATTCTGCATGTTGCCACCCCACTAAAAGATAATATATTGATTTCATTGGGCTGTGCTGACTGTGAAATTGTGATTGGAGGGAGTAAGAAGAGTATTGATCTAGCTGTATTACCCATGTATGATTTTGATGTGATCATAGGGATGGATTGGTTGGGTAAGCAGGGGGAAGTGGTAGATTGTGGTAGTAGGATAATTCGTTTCTACCTAGAAGGCCACCCTAGCTTTGAATTCGTGGGAAGTTGAGGAAGGATCTCGATTCCCATAGTCTCATCTCTTGAAGTGACAAAAATGGTGTCTGAAGGGTGTCAGCCATACTTAGTCGTGCTGATGGACACGATTGTCGAGGAGCCAAAACTAGAGAGTATTCCGGTAGTGCGTGAGTTCCCTGACGTTTTTCCCCAAGAGTTGTCAAGGTTACCCCAGAGCGAGAGATGGAATTTGTGATCGAGTTAGCTCCCGGAATGGAGCTGATCTCAAAGGCACCTTATAGGATGTCCCCGTCAGAACTGAAAGAGTTAAAGGTGCATATGCAAGAACTACTAGATAAAGAATTCATCCGACCGAGTGCTTCGCCGTGAGGAGCGCCGATCGTAAGGAAGAAGGATGGGTATTTGCGTATATGCATCGACTATAGGCAGTTGAACCAGGTAACGGTGAAGAATAAATATCCACTGCCAAGAATCGACGACCTATTTGATCTGTTGCAAGGAGTGGCGGTATTTTCAAAGATTGACCTGAGGACCTGGTATCACCAGTTGAGGATTAAGAAGGAAGACATATCTAAGACTGCTTTTAGGATGAGATATGGTCATTATGAGTTCACAGTGATGCCTTTTGGATTGACCAATGCTCCAGCCACATTCATGGACTTGATGCATCGAGTATTTAAGGAATTCCTGGATAGATTCGTCATAATCTTTATTGACGATATCCTGATTTACTCAAGGAGTAATGCAGAACATGATGAGCGCCTAAGAATTGTCTTGCAGACCTTGAGGGAACACTCGCTATATGCTAAGTTGAGCAAATGCGAGTTTTGGCTGAATAAGGTAGCATTCCTTGGTCATGTGGTATCTAAGAAGGAATCGCAGTGGATCCTGCGAAAATCAAAGCTGTAACAAATTGGCCTAGGCCCACTACGGTCACGGAAATCAAAAGTTTCTTGGGATTGGCAAGGTATTACAGATGTTTTGTAGAGAAGTTTTCATCCATGGTCATCCCATTGACGAGGCTGACAAAGAAAGAAATAAGGTTTGAATGGACAGATAAGTACGAAAAGAGTTTCCAAGAACTCAAACATCCGTTGACGACTGCACAGGTGTTGACAATTCTATCAGGACTGGGGAGCTACGAGATATACAGTAATGTCTCGCTGAAAGGACTGGGCTATATGTTAATGCAACATGGAAGAGTAGTGGCCTACGCATCCCGACAGCTGAGACCACATGAAATGAACTACCCAACGCTTGATCTGGAGTTAGCAGCGATCATTTTTGCTCTGAAGATCTGGAGACATCATCTGTGTGGCAAGAAGTTCCAGATTTATACCGACCACCAGAGCTTAAAGTATCTATTTTCCTAGAAAGAGCTGAATATGAGGCAGTGTCGATAGATGGAGCTGCTTAAGGATTATGATTGTGATATATTGTATCACCGTGGGAAGGCAAACAGAGTCGCAGATGCACTTAGTCGGAAGTCAAGCATCGTCGGTCTATTAGTAAAAGGTTGGTCAATGATCAAGGACTTGAGAGATTCTGAGTTCAGACTACAAGTCTGCCAATTGTCTAGTTTGATGGCTACATTGAGGGTAGAACTTGAGGTCTAGGAAGGGATAAAGACCTTGCAGTCTACGGACCCGGAAATTCAGAAATGCTGGAGATGGAAGTGACAAAGAAGAAACCAGAGTTTCAAGTGTCGGAGAACGGAGTCCTGAAGTTTCGAGGACGTCTATGTGTGCCAAAGGATAAAGGACTCAAGAAAAGGATTTTGTCAAAGGCTAATAGGAGCAATTATAGCATCCACCTGGGAAGTACGAAGATGTATCAAAACTTGCGTCAGCAATACTGGTGGAACAGGATGAAAGTAGATGTAGCGAAGTATGTGGCAAAGTGCTTAATATGCCAGCAAGTGAAAGCACAGCACTGTAAGCCAGGAGGATTATTACAACCATTGAAGATTTCGGAATGGAAATGGGAGCATATAATTATAGACTTTGTGATGGGACTCCCAAGGAGCCAGAGAGGTCACGACTCTATATGGGTAATCGTGGACAAATTAACTAAGTCCGCACACTTCATCCCAGTGCGAAAGTATTTCGCAATGGATAGATACGCCGAGTTGTACATGAGCCAGGTAGTGAGGTTACATGGAGTGCCTGTAACAATTACCTTAGATAGAGATCCCAAGTTTACAGCGAACTTTTGGAAAAACCTGCAAGATGTTATGGGAACTCGACTGTAGTTTAGCACGGCGTACCATCCACAGACGGACGGACAGTTGGAGATGACGATTTAGACGCTTGAGGACATGCTGCGAGCATGCATCATAGATTTTAAAGGTGGATGGGAAGATCTGCTGCATTTGGTGGAGTTTGCGTATAATAATAGCTACCAACAGAGCATCCAAATGGCACCATTCGAACCACTCTATGGAAGAGCCTGCAGAACCCCGATTTACTGGAATGAGGTTGGAGAAAGAAGCATCACAAGCCCATAGTTGGTAGAGAAATTTGTGGAAGCGGTAAAGATAATTCGGGATAGACTGAGGATGGCACAGAGTCGTCAAAAGAGCTATGCGGATAAGCGGCGTAAGCCTTTGGAGTTTCAAGTGGGCGATCATGTCTTCCTCAAGGTGTTGCTGATGAGGGGATTATCGCGATTTGGAAAGAAGGGAAAACTGAGCCCAAGGTACGTAGGTCCATTTAAGATACTGGAGCGGATTGGGACCTTGGCCTACAGGCTTGCCTTGCCGCCTAACCTATCCCAAGTGCATAACGTCTTCCATGTGTCAATGCTACGGAAATACAAACCAGACCCGACACATGTGTTGGACTATGAGGTCATAGAAGTGGACAACCGGGTATCTTACGTGGAGAAGCCGATCAGGATCGAAGATCGGAAGGAGCAGATTCTCAAGAATAAGACGATTCCAGTCAAAGTTGTGTGGGAACCACCATGGAACCGAAGGCGCCACTTGGGAAAACGAAGAGGCGATGAGGCATCAAAACCCCCATTTATTTGAGTAATTAAGATTGATGTAAATTTCGGGGATGAAATTTTTTTATGGGGGAAGAGTTGTGACATTGGGATTTCCAAGTCATTTTCAGACTCATTAATGAGAAGTATATCTAGCAATGTGTTTCAGTTATATCTCGCTTGAATTTGATCAATTTGAGTAGGCTGACCAAAAGGGAAAGGCTAACGCGAGACAGGGTACGTGGACCTAAGGAACTCGAATAGGAAATGGCGCTTTGACCATAAGAATAGTCGAGGGGACGTTTAGAACCGCAAAAAGACGATCTAAGAACGATTAAGGAATGCATTGTTAGCGTGATACGATTGGAGTACGAGTGATGCCGCTTAACCAATGTATAATTTGCAAAATTTTCCTAAATCGAACGGTGACAATCGAGACCATCGGAACTAGTGATAGACCCTCACAATTACATGACAACCAAAGTCGCCATGAATTGACGAGCCCTAAATGTGATATGAATCACAAGATAGATACACGCAACGTCTGCAAAATTCGCCTGTCGGTTCGGGATAGGCTAGAACCACGGCTGATAGAGAAAACGACCCGAAACAACCCTTGAAAATTGAAAAGGGAGAATCAAGAATTACAACGTCATATTTGGATTGGTCGTTGCCTTACCGAAGAATATTGGAATGAGAAAAACGATATTTCGGACGTCGTGGGTAAAATTACCATTTTGCCCCTCAAGACCAAGCCTTATTTATATAATTGGATGAGGGCATTTTGATCTTTTATACACCCCAAGGCTGCCGAAATGTTGGATGAATCTTGGCCATTGGATTTGCTTGAATGACACTTGGGATATGTGTCAATAGATTAGGCAATGAGTGGTCATATCCACTTTTCCCCAATTACCATTCAACTCATTGACTTTTGAAGTTGAATATAGCCTTTCTCTCTCCCTCTTGGCCGGCCATTCACCCTCATTTTCACCGAGAGTTCTTCATCTTCTTCTTCCTCTCTTCTGCTGCTGGCTGATCGATTCTGCTCCACCGGTTCGCTGCCGCCGACGACCCTCTCCAGCGACCTCTAGCCGGTGAGACGACCATCCACACCTTGACCGACCTCTTGCCGACATCCTCGAAGTGGAAACGAGTCGTTTGACCCACCGAAGAGCTCCGGCCAGCCATTCTCCCGGAAGTTAACAAAAACCGTCGCAGCTAGAGGTAAGCTGCTGTTAGGACTCCGTAGGACCTCTTAACGTTTGAATCTTTCAGCCAAATTTTGTGGAGATCTAGGAGACTCATATTTTGAGTTGTGGTAAAAATTTGGGCCGAATTTGATGGAGGTTTGATGATGAAATGGTATCGCCTTTGATGGACAGATACTGCCATTTGGAGGACTAAGGGAAACTGGTGATATTCAAGGTGTTTTCGGCGACAACTCGGCCCCAAATCTTCGGTGAGCTTTCCAATCCTTAGATTTACATGTTAGCAAGTAGGTTAGTAAATAAATGGCGAATTTGAGGTAGTTTAAGGGTTGGATAATCTAGGTATACACAGAACCGAAAATAGCCCGATTCGATTCTGTGCAAACCAGTCTGTGGAGGCTGTTATGGGTTGGATTTGAGCCTCAAATTCATTATTGAGGCATGCTAGAATGTAGAGGATCATGTCATTAAGGTTGGTGGTTCATAGATGAGTGAATTGAGCAAGAGAAATTGACGATTGATTGGAATTTCATAGGTTGCGCGGTGGACTTGGTCTTGGACCACTTGGATCGAATTTGAGGAGGTGCTTGAGGAGAGAATTTGCGACATTAAGCTTGAGGTAAGGGAACCCTAAACCTATGATAGGAAGATGGGACTCAATTGGATGAGTCGAGTAAGATTATGATTGATTTTGAGTGACTTCAATGAGATTATTCTTTGTGTATCCTAGAATGGTATAGAAGGCTTGAATGTGTGCAAATGCTTGTGCCTGAATTATCTACCATGCCTGAATGTCGATTTGACTATCTTGCATGCCATGAGTATATGAATTGTGCTTGAGTTGCACATAGCATTATATGTGTGGATTGAATGGGAATCATGGCATGAGTGTGACATGGTAAGATCCTGATGCGTATGAGACGCGGAGTGGTGTGAGGAATACCCGGAGGCGCTGAGGTGCGGGGTTTGGAGTGGTATGGCACCCTGATGCGTATGAGACGCGGGGTTGAGAAGGCCATAGTCCTGATGCGTTGCAACGCGGGACGGAGTTGTGATGTGTCGACACTGGCCTGGAGTAACATTGAAACCTAATACGTTTACGCGGGTTGTCAATGACGGTCTGATGCGTTTGCGCGGACCGAGTCTTATGCGTTCTAAACGCGAGCATGAGAATGAGGCAGGTATGAAGGGTAGAAGTGGTGGTGTGACGTGGTGGCGTGTGCATGATCTTAGTGATGAGTTGTGATGCCATGAGTGTCTGTTTGACATCTGTATGATTGTTGATAATTAAATGGCTCATGTGTTTGTTTGCATGAAACGTTAATGTTTATGACTGCCTGAGTGGACTGTCGGCCTAACCTAGGATTAGGACCCACCTTACTGAGATGTGTATCTCACCCCGTTGGGGATCCTCTTTTTACAGATCCTAAGTCCTGAAGATGTGGCCTATCAAGTTTGGAGACCCCAAGGAGATGTTCATTTATTTTGATGAGTTCCCTGACGGGCAGGGGACTATTTATGCCAAAAAATATACAGTGGTATGGGTAGACGATGGTAGCATTAGCTGGAAGCTTCATAGGTATGAGGCCTGATTCCGAAAGGTTGGGGATGTATCTACAAGGCCGCTGAAGCCTACTGAGGTACCCTAGGGAGTGGTCCCTAGTTGGTGTCATCCTACCCAGGATTTAGAGCAGGCTGAGGAGTGAGTTGCCGGGTCGAGGAATGGATCTGAGAGAACCCCGACTTTAGAGGATACTAAGGAGGTCATAGTGGTCGAGGCTACAGAGGATGACCTGGTGGAGTCGTCTGCTGAGGAGATCATGGAGGACACAATAGAGGTTTGCTCGAAAACCTTCTTGGAGTACGTGCCCACGGAGTAGGCAGGAAAGATAGATGACTCCAACAGCTCATCTTAGGAGTTCCTGGTTTGCTAGTTTGATCTTTTGACGGCGATCCTGACCCTGTTTCTTGTTGGATGTTGATGATGGATTTTTTTGTGTACTTACCCCGTCACCCCTTTATTAGCTAATCTAGTTACTATTGTATGAACTTTCAGGTATTTTGTATTATGGTATTCTCGCCATCCATGTCCCACTTTATGTTTGCACGGAGGAGTTATGGTATGGTCGCTTCCGCGTGCTTTGTATATAGTATGTCTCTCGACTTATGTGTGGATCTTGGGACCACGAGAGCTATATGGTATGTCTCTCGACTTATGTGTGGATCTTGGGATCACGAGAGATATTTTGGTTTGGTTGCAGGGAGTCATGTGCTTGTGCCCGGGGCACGGGGTGTGACACTATTAAAAGAATGTGTGGTTTAATATTTATATATTCTAACGCTTCTCTCACTCTTAGGCTGGTCTTTTACCTAGACTAAGCGTGAACAAATTCATTGAGGAAGCAAATAGGGGTCTGGAAAAATTTGAACTCAGATCTCCTGCTCTGATACCATGAAAAATTTGGTGAGACTACTTACCAACTGCTCTAAAAACTTAAGTTATTAGGTGAAGGGAGACCACATGAATATAAAGAACTTACAAAACTCATTCACAAGCGATGTAGGATGACAACAACAACTTCAACACTATGTACTGCACATTTGTCCTTAGTAGCCGTTTATGTAACTGTTTATTGTAGGAATGAGTGTTTGGGTTGTAATCTCTACAAAGGATCGACAATCTATCAATGAATACGTGTATTTCGCCTTCATTTCCACGGTAATTTACATTTCCGGCACTCTTTACATCGCCGGTAACAGTTGTTTCTTGGTACTTGTGTTGGAAATTAACGAATGAGAATAAATGGAATCAAATTTTGATGCGTGATAACATTCTCTTTAAGATATTATTTGCACCATAATGCTGCTAATGGTTGCTGCGAAAATGCTCAAAAATACAACAAAGTCTCGAAATGAGAACATCATACAACAATTCTAATATTTCTCCGAGAGAAACAATGGAAAAAATGGTTGTATCTCTTTGGAAAGAAAATGAAAATGTCAGTTCAAGCAAGTGAATGTTTAACAGAATCGTTTAATGTATAATAGTGAACAGAACACAACTACTCATTAGGGGTGATCGGTTCCCGATCCAGTCTGGTTCGTTTCAAGAACCGAGAACCGGACCAGTGGTTTCGGTTATCATTTTTTGGAACCTCGAATTGGACCGTCGGTCCTGTCCGATTCCTGGTCCAGTCCAATTTCCGAGCGATGATCGAAATGAATCTTCTTGATGTTGATGTATCGGTGTCGCAAACAGGGTGATTTTCGTGAAGAGGCACAACTAGAAATGGGTGGAGTGTCGATTCTATTGAATCCTGATTTCTTGTTCCTGGTTTGGAGGGTTAGGAGTTTTGGCGCTTCAATTTGACAATTTTGGTGTCCTTTTTTGGCTTTCTTTCTTATATTTTCCTTAATGTATACAATAGAGAATAAGACATGATTGGGTAACATATAAGGTTGATCCTTACCTGAGCTCGTCAAGATGCTTGTGCTCTGATAATCTGTTTAGGGATAATTTGAAGAAGAAAAAAATCAACCGATCCGGTCCTATCGGTCCGGTCTGGTTTTATGCCCATAGAACCAGGAGCCAAACTGCAGCCCTTAGAACCGGGAATCGGACAGCGAGTCCCGATCCCAGTCCAGGTGATCCGATTTGCTCGCCCCTACTGCTCGCAATTGAAAAGAATACAACTCAATGAAAATTCGAAATTAATAACAATAGAAAGAATAATTGCAACTCCTTTGTGAAGGGTCCCACTATTTCGATAAAACACAACTGTTATTTTATAATTATTAAATTTGAAATTTAATTATAGTAGGGTCTCTGCCACTTAGTCCAGTGTCTTCATTTGAAAGGTTAGAATAGCCTTTCACTTATATATTGGCTCGGTGCTATTCGGAACACTAGGTAACGTAACTCTAAAAGAAACTTTGATTTACTTTGATTTATTATCTCAATAACAAGATGGATCAACAAAATCAAAATGAAACCTTCATAAAGCTTAAGCTTAGTCTCCAAGACCCTCTCTCCCCAACGATATAGCTTCAATTGCCGGCTGATTGGTGGAGGGGAGCTTTCCGTGTTGTTCACTTGAACATCTTCAACTAAAATAAAATGAAACACGCCTACTTTTGCTCTTTGCATGCTGATTCTTTTGTCTACGAGCTTTTATAAATTTGACCAAAATGCCTCTTGCTCATCATCCGGAGATCGTGACGGGGTTAACAAAGACTTTCTTGAACTAATATTGTGTTCAGAACAAAATAATTTGTCAACAAATAGACCATAGTCAACATATCGTCCATCGGCATTGAAACGGCCATTGTACATACTAAGCTACATGAAGGATTAGATTACCAAATTAATTCGCAAGACGATATCACAAGCTCCAAATCGGGTAATTCTGCAGTATCCGTATGCTCCGCCGCCGCCGGCTTTATAAACCGATATGGGGAAACTGGTCATCGACGTTTCGTTGGCATCGCCGCGTTCGAAATTGAAATCATCTGGGGGGTGGGGAAGGAACGGTTTTAAATGTGTTCATCAGAAACATCGGTCGAGCTGTCTGTGGCCAACCTCGCATGAAATGGCGAAGTGAAAACCCTCCCCGGCCAAATGACATTTAATGGAACTAGATTACCTCTGTCGGTATATGCCCTGAAATGTTTAGGAAAACCAGAGATCTGGACTGCCCAAAGCAGGCAGCTCAGGAAATTTGACCAACCCCAAGGAGTCACGCATACACACGAGACCACGGAAGAAGACATTATACGAACATTTACTTCTCCTGTCATCTTCTTACATCCCTGCAGTTGCTTTTGCAGGAACTAGGGCTAGGTCATTTGTAGTTAGTTGAAGGTATTATTCTAATGAGTGGCTAGCACCATAAGCAAATTCAATAGCCATTATTTTGACAACAAAACAGGAAAATCCATGAAATAGAAACACCCATGTTTGTAACAAAAAAAAAAATGGATTGGTTCTAATCTAATGTACTTTTTTTTTATATAGTTGGTTTTTCTTTTGATCCTTCCACAAATAAGATTCTAGCTATGTAAATTAAACCTAAATCAATGTTCTTTTTATTTCGAGGAGGCTCATTAATTAGAGCAGTATAAAAAAGACTCGCCACTTTGTAATTCTTAAGAGTTTAGATTAAATACTATTTTTTCGTTTAAGCTCTCTCTTCAAGGATGTGCATCAGTAATAGGACATAAGCTTGCAATAGTCTATGTGAATACAAATTATCCTGTTGATCAGCGAGAGTCCCCTAGCATTTAATGCATACTTATTTGTATGTCAACTTACAAACATTGTTGGATCATTTAACAAATTAATTTAACGAACCAATTGTATTTTTATTTTTATTTTTGGCCTTTTAGGTAATCTAGTAATTGCTTCTTAGGACAGGCGTTTACCTAAATATTTTTTGAAATTTTGGTCACTCTTTGCTTGTTGTAGGACAAGAAGTGCGGTCCACTGAAGAGTTCACTTTACAGCTGGAGCCACAGTTTTGTCGTGCAAGTAAGGGCGCCTTTCGAAGTTGGTAAAAAAAATAATTCTGCCAGTGATTCTTCTGTCTTTTTGCTAGGCTAGTCCTCAATAAAATGAAATGCTGAGAATGATAATAATTGAAGGTCAACTAGTCATTGATTACTTAATTAAATGTTACCTTTCATTGGTGAAGTTTCTGCGCCCCTTATAAAAATCATGGCCAAAAAGTTAAAGTATGCTTATATAAAGCGCTTTAAGTTGCATTTGCCGGTCATCATTAAAAACTTCTCATAATATATCCGTTTTGCTTCAAATCAGCTTTGTTTATCGACCACCTCTTATGATCTATTTCTCTTTTATAAGAGAATGAATCAATTTAAAACTTTAAGAGTTCATGCTTGAAATTAGTATTTAACAACCATTGCTAATTGCATGTTTTCTGTATTTGTGTACTATCTTTCCATCTATCGATATGAGTAGGATTTTTTCAAAATTTATTTCATGTAGGTGACTCCACGGTTCGTACAATTCAACGAGTCGTTCTTAATTCAACTTGCCCGTGATAGGGGATTTACATGCTCTCTGAGTAATTTCTCTATGTGGGTCTAACATTGCACCAATATAGGTTTTTCTCTTCTCCCAAAACCATGGCCTAACACCCCCACCCCCAAAACTTCCCCTCCCTCTCCTCTCTTTGTTGCCCTATCTCTCTATATCCTCATCTTCTTCAAGACTTCTTCATTGATTTCGTGAATGATCTCATCTACTTTCTCCACGTGGAGAGTTTTGTCGAGTGCGCTTAGGAATTCAAAGCGCAAGCACCTCTAAAGAATCTGCTATTCCAAATCTGCTCGCTCGCTTTGGCTTCGGTGCTTGCTCCATATAGTCAAGTGTAGCTTTTCTATTGCTTTAGTAATCGGCTTATTTAAAACTAATTTTTGTAATCAATTGATATCTCTTTTGCAAGTATTCTCTCCCGAGCTAGAGTTGGATTTAGATTTGGGTGCTATTTTACCTCGAATTTATAAATATATTTGAGATTTACAATACATTTCTATATGGTTTCAACCTATCGGGGTTGTTGTTCTATGCGATGATGGTGCTTGGGATGTCGACTCTAGGCGAGCACTATCTTTTGACAAAGCCGTAATTACTGGAGAAGAAAACCTTGGGGTATATTCATCATTGATATTGATGCGAGATTATGTGATCAACTGTCGATTGTACTTTGATGTTTTGATAGACACGTCTTTGTGCATTGAGCGAGTCTGTTTAGGCTAAATCAAGTCGACTTATCTTCAAATGTACTCATTTTGTTTGATTTTGCATATCTATCTTGAAGTTATGTACATATCTTTCAAGTGAAATGAAAAATTTTCCTCCCGATTAAAAAAAAAACAAAAACAAAACTTAGTTTCTCTCCGCCAACATTTTCACCCACTTCTAATAAAAGAAAAGGTCGGGTGACACTTGAAGCTCGTACATATAGATATTGTCAGAATAGGGAACCCCAATTCTGATTACTATAGTAGTATTGTGATAATGTGATTGTGGGGGTCAGCTCTTTTAATTTCATCATTAAGAGCAAGTAGAAAATAATTAAGATCATGATTAAATTCAAATAGTATTAGTCTTTCTCGAGCTCTCCAAGTGGACTCCATAATTGAGAAAGAGTGCCGGTGTGATTATCTTGGGATTTTGAAATGCTCGATGGTCCCTATGATTGCCGGGCGTGCATAAATTCCACATTAATTTAAAAGCTTTATCCAAGAACAGATTATTGATCCCGTACCCTTCTTATTGCCTTTCGAAAAGCAATTGGAGCAAATTTTTCAAGTGAATATTTTGGTCCTCTTTTTAATTTGGCAAAAAACCGACTTTAATTTCTGTGCGCTGGCAGCACAACAATAAAAGTGATCTTTTCGTATAAATTGTTTATTTTTTAACGTGCGATCGAATTCCCTCAAATGATTACTCCAGCAACGTAACCATTGATTATAGGGTCCACGACCGCAGAATTCCCGGTTTGCCCATCGAATGTTGTCGATGCGCCAAGCTGGCCTTCGAGCTTCCACTATCATGGAATTTCAATATACTGGAATAGTAAAATATACTTTCTTTGTCGACAGCAAAATTTTCATTTCATATAAAAGGAGCGGTACGTTACTTCTTCTTCTTCTTCTTTTTTTTGTCAAATTGATACATTACTTCGAGACAAAAAAACATAGCATTAAAGCACAACCGACTGTCGATCACGGATTATTGCATTCATCATCGATGATGAGCACACCTCGAGATTTTTCTCTCCAATAGTTGCAGCTTTGCCAAATGGCGATGTGCGTTTAGGTTTAACATCCCCAGTACCATCATCATATAAAGACAATAACAACACAAACAGGTTGAAAGAGTACAAAAAACGCATTGCAAATTTCAGATCTATGTCTAGATCGAAATATAATAGCACTCATACCTCGATCTAGCACTCGAATTGGGGAGAAGAGCTCCAAAAGAGATATCAGATGATCGCAAAATCACCTTCAAATAATCCGACTGTTGGAGGCAGTAATAGACAAGTTTCGAAGACTCGTGGAGCGCTCGACTAATTGGAGCCTCGAGCTGGAGTGAGCGAGCAAGCAGATTTTTCCGAAGCGCTCATGCTTCGATTTTCAAATCTCATAGGACACCACTTCCGTGGCGGATGCCAATCGCGTCGTTCACAAAATCAACGAAGAAGTTTCGAGATGAAGAGATAGAGATATATTCCGAAAGAGATGAAACCTTGAGACAGAAGATGTACAAGAAAGCATATAAACATTCTTTAAAAAAATGTGATTTTTCGACCCAAAAAAAAATGTGATTTATACGATATGATATTACAAAAATGGAAATATGATACTTTCAAGAGAAAAAAGAAAACCAAGTTATATTTTTTTGAAGACCACACCAACAAACTAACCGATTCAAATCGGTGAATGATCCAATTACTATCATTCCTTTCGGGGGGGAAATCTTCAAAAAATTTATAAATCCTTAAGAGGCAAGATAGTCTTTTAACTATTCAAATACTCTTCATCTCATATATATTTTCTTTATTTGGTAAACTGGGGGAGTAAAGGGATAATTACACCGAGCAGGGTTTAGATGCCGATGCATATGCAGTTTACCTAAAAATAAGGTGCTTGATTCTAACATTTGGAAGGGATTTGGGCTTTAAAATTCATTGGTCAAATGCAAGTAGCATTTCTTTATTATTATTATTTTTTGCTCAACTTTGGAGAAATGAATGAAATGCACTTGCTGATACATTTTCCCAATAAGTTCGGAGATTTTTTGGAAAGCTGTATTTTCGGAATGCAACAATAATTTTTTTCTTCCCATTTTACACTCGCTCAACCTTCACAATTTTGGAAATTCCCTAGAAAACACTAATTTTTTCAACAAAGGACTCAACGGCCAGCGAAGGTTTTGCAAGCAGCAGTCGACGAGACGCCACTAGCCTCGCCTCGTTCATGCGACCATAGGCAATGTCGCCTAGGTCACATCTCTGGTAGTTGGCTAATCTACCGACGACCGGATCTAGCTCCTAGCGGCAAATAAAAAAATTAGTAAAATTCCTTTAAAAATGACATTTATGTCAAAGTTGCTTTTTAATGTATTTTTCAAATACACTTCATTAAATATTCTTTTGCATTTCGAAAATTTCCTTTAACCAAAAGTATTTATATTTTTCCAAATACATTCCCCAAAGCTAAACCAATGAGGATAGTCCTTTAGGTCGTGAAGGGAAATATAACAAAAGGCATTGGCAAAAAAGTCATCTCAAATGCAAATGTGATGTCACAGACAAAAAGGATACTATACCTGGGTACCCTTAAGTTGAAAGACAAATATTTTTCTCTCCTTCATTCTAGGGAATACTCTGAATTTTACGTCTCATAATTAAGAAGAAATAGTTGTAGGACTTGTTTAGGTCCAGGGGAATATAACAAAAGGAATTGGCAAAAAAGTAATCTCAAATCCTATTGTGATGTCGCCGGCATAAATTAAAACATTTTTGCCTGTTGTCAATTTCTATGACGTTTGACCCCAAAAAAAAAAAAATTATACGACGAGGAGCACACCTTTAGCAAATAAAGTCCGAATATATGAAATATGTCACTAATATAGTATGACATGACACGAGCTAAAATTAATCCAGATAAATAGTTATAAATAGTTAGAATATTCAAGTGTTTGTATTAATGATTATCAATTTATTAGCACGCCTAATCACAAATATAAATCTATTTCTTAACCACATAATCATGGACCTTATTTATTGTCATTTGATAGCTTAGTTAATTTATGGAAAAACATTCTTATTTCAAAGAAGCAGTTGAGTCCGCTACATTAACGACTAATTTATATTGTTATAAAAAGTGATAGCTACCTAGGGCAATTTTCAGGAAAAAGTAAAGAAGAGGCTTTTGCCGGCGAAAGTGCTTTGACCAAAAGTTTTTGGCTTTATAATTAGTGATTTAATGGCTCAATTATTGTCAATGTAATCCACGTACAATTATTTTCTTCGTAACTGACATGCACTTATGTCAGCGTAATCGACGTGAATTAATATCGCGTAAATGATGTGGGCTAATGCCGGTGTAACCAACGTGGATTTATGTCGGCGTAACCAACGTGATTTAATGTCGCGTAACGAATATTTTCCGGATCTATAAACGGATCTATAGTTCAGAATGACAACTCACAACTTGAACCACACTCGTCTAGTTGTCTCGTGGTCGTCATCCAAGTGTGTTGGTTTCAAGAATTAGTTAATAGAGTAGTGCTGATACAAGCAGGTTCAAGATGTTGTATCTTGGGAAGTATAGTTCGTGAAGCTTCTTAGTACTATTGGCAAGAACTAATTGACTTAAGGATATTCGGTTAGTCGTATCTCACATCTTCGCCAATTCCTTTTTGAGTTTACATTAGCTAGCAATTTTGTTTGTTTTATAATCTTTATATGTAAAGATTAATGTAAATTTATTGGATTTGCTATTGTTATTAAAGTTTTATCGCCATCTTTGTCTTATGATTTTTTGGCTTAAGTACACTTGTAGTGCCATAAATTGTGTACGGTGATCAGTTTAGTGTCAAAACTTTCAAATTGATCAGTTTAGTGCCAATTTTTCATAACTTCGATCACTTAAATGCCAATATTGGAGAAAATCGTGCACTTCAGTGCCATTCCGACAAAAATGCGGCCAAAGTCCTGTGAAATGAATTACGTGAACATTATAATTGACCTTTATTATCTGACATGGCAAATTTTTGGAAGCTGCTGCCACGGTGGAATGCCGACGTGGCTTAAACGTTGAGCACAAGAGTAAAACGATGTCGTTTTTAATGTATAGAAAACAACGTCGCTACCATCTTCTTCAAAGTCTCGTGTGAAAAGGAAGAAGTGTCGAAGGGACTAGCGAAAATCCAAAGTCGTGATCATCGCTTGTGGGGTCAAATTTGTGGTGAGATTGTTCCCGTCGTCCCGCTCGTCGACGTCGTCCCGCTCACCGTCGTCGTCACGTGATCGCTTGTGGGGTCAAATTTGTGGTGAGATCGTTCCCGTCGTCCCACTCGTCGCCGTCGTCCTGCTCACTGTTGTCGTCACGTGGTATGCCCTCCGCATCCACTATCCCTCTATCAAAGTGAAACCCGAGCCGAAATTAGGGCAAAATATGGTGAAATTTAGGCTTCGAGTGGACAATTAGAGTTACGAGCCAAAATGGACGAATATGGTAAAACAAAGGCTCGAAATTAACACATTGAGCACGTGTACTACTTTAATCACAGATTGCTTTCATCGATTTGTTGACAAAGGAAAATAGTAGCCCCTAAGGTGCCAGGTCTCTTTTGAATATGATTTTTCCTTTTTTGCATCCAAAAGGTGCACTTGTTTATTCACACCTTTGACGCCTTTTGCATTGTAAATTGATTTTTACTTGCTAGGAAGTAGTGAGCTGAATGTTGTAGGGACCTCAAAATGTGGAATCTAAAACATTGTGCACATTGACTGTCCTGTTGCTTTATTCATACTAGATGACAAGTTATGAGTCTTTAATCAAATAGCAAGCATGCGGAGACCTCCATGTGCATTTGTTGACTGTGATCCCAAAAGCTAATACCTTTATTGATTTTTTTATCTTTTCGTGCAGGTATGGACAAGAATATTGTTGCTGTCATTATTTGTTAAGGCAAAAATTTTATCATTGGCAGTGAGGAGTGATTACGAAGGTGGAAATGAAGGAACAATTTTCGTCGATGTCAGGACGTTGTCGTATGTTTCTTTCGTGAGGGAAATATTGAACTTATACTATTGCGAAGTAGGTAAATTACTCTATTGTCTTCCTGGGAATGGTTTGAAGGATGGGCTAAGAGAGTTGGGAGATGATAATGGGTTTAAAGATGTGATTTATCACTATCTTCAGGGCAACGAAGCGAAAGTTTATATAGACAATGATAGCGATGATGTTGGGGATGAAGATAGGGCTGAAACAAGAGAAGTAGGCATTGGTTCCACATCTCATGAAGGTGAAACTATTGTGCAAGGGAATGAGTAATGGGCAGATAGAGAGAATTGGGCTAATAGGCAGCATTTTGAGGAGAGAGAGGACAGTGAGGAGAGGGAGGATAAGGAGGAGGGAGGAGTAAATACATATGATGATCAAATCACTAGATTAGAATGGGATGTTGCAGAATCCAGTGATGACGAGACGATGTTGAAACTGTGGAAAATATCAGCTTCGTAGGAGACGATGATGACGATGAGAAGCCGCAACGATCAAGGAAAATCTGCAAGGAATTTGCGAGGGGAAAATGTGTAGATTTTGTATACGTAGAGGAAGGTGAAGCAGTAAATATAGGAGATCCTACACCTGCTACATCTACTGGTTCTGCTACAGCTACTAGCAACAATGAGGACATTTGTAGTGACGAATGGGTTGGTACTTCTGATGATGAGCCTGAACAAGAAGGACAAGTTGCAGTTGTGCGTAGAAGGAAAATTAAGTACCCTTCCTATGATCTAACTGTATGGAGTCCTGTTTTGATGTTTGGTATGAAATTTGAGGATGCAAAACAGTTTAAAGATGTAATCCTGAAGAGGTCCATTGCTAATCAGAGGAGTCTAGAATTTATTCGCAATACAAAGGAGTATGTAAGAGCTAGGTGTCCACAATGTAGTTGTGGATGGAAGATTTATGCAACACTAAACAAGAGGAGTGGGTCATTACAAATTAGATCATTCCAGGAGGAACATATATGTGCAATTATTTTTTACAACAAAAGGATAACAAGTACGTGACTGTCACAACAGTTCTTTAACACGATCAAGGCGATGCTAGAGATTAGAAGCCCTCACTTGAAACAATTGGTGAGAGAGCATATAAGGATTAATGTATCGGAGAATCAGTGTAAGAGAGCAAAGTACAAGGTTATGAGAAAACTCTCGGCCAATACAAGCGAGAATGTGCTCAGGTATGGGATTATGCCTATAAATGTAGGCTGCAAAACTATCCAAGTAGGGTATTTGCAGAGGTTGTAGATAGGCCATTGCCCGATGAAGGGACCATGTTCGATAGATTTTACGTGTGCTTCGATGCATGCAATAAGGGATTTTTATCTGGTTGTAGGAGAGTAGTTGGATTGGATGGGTGCTTTTTGAAAGGGTTATGCAAAGGCGAATTATTGGCTGCAATTGGTAGGGATGCTAACAACCAAATGTTTCCTGTCATTTGAGCTGTAATGACGATAGAAAATAAGGTCACTTGGTCCTGATTCTTGAAAAATTTGATGGCTAATTTGGAGATTACAGACGGGAGCGGTTGGGCTTTTATGAGCAATCAACAGAAGGTAATGTGGGTCGTTATGTTGGTCAATGCATTCTTTTGTAATGAGCTCATTATGTCGTATTTTCCCTTTTTCTCACAATTATTCCTTATTCCTTGGTTTAATATTGTAGGGGCTTGTTCCTGCACTAGTTGACGTGATGCCATATGTCGAGCATAGGATATGTGCAAGGCATATATATGCGAACTGGGCGAAGAAGTACAAAGGAGAGAAGCTTCTGAAGCAATTCTGACAAATTGCAAAGAGCACGAACATGGCTGACTTTAGGATAGCAAAACAGAGTCTGCTTGAGCAGACCAAGGATGGGTTCAATGCGCTATTCCAAACAGAAGCGAAGCATTGGTGTAGGGCTTTCTTTAAGGAAGAATTCAAGTGCGATATTGTCGTCAACAACCTTAGCGAAGCTTTCAATGGTAGCATATTAGTTGCTAGGTGTAAGCCAATCATAGCCATGCTTGAGGATATACGACTTATGGTAATGACCAGGCTACGTAGTAAAAGAGATGATGTTACGAAGTGGACTAGAGAATGTGGTCCTTGGATTGCAAAGACATTAGATGACAATGTAGCTGCTAGTAGGTTCTGTCGTCCAGTTTGGAATGGTGATGATGGGTTTGAGATCGAGAAGAATGAAGGTACATTTGTTGTTCACTTCTAGAGAAGAAAATGCTCATGTCGGGCATGGAAACTAAATGGAATTCCCTGCGTACATGCCATTTCTGCCATTCAGCACAATGGAGAGAACCCAGAGCATTACTTATCTAAATGTTACAGCAAAAGGTCGTATCTTGATACATATAAGTTCATGATGCAACCTATTAGAAGTAACAAATATTGAGAGCCAACCAATCATGATGCCCTTGCACCTTTACCATTAAAAAAGGAAGTAAGAAGGCCCAAACGGAGACGAAGGCTGCAAGAGGGAGAGATTTGAAGACGAATTATGCCCAAATTTGGTGCAAGAATGATGTGCTCGGATTGCCATAAGTTAGGGCACAATAAGAAAGGCTGTCAAGTGAGGAAGCAATATGAAGAACAAATGGTTGCTACAGATCCAACACAAGAATCAGTGGAAGGCCACATTGTCGAACTAGCCCAAGGGCTGCCAGAAGAGCAGAATGAGTCAGTTGTTCACCAACCGAGGAAGAGATATCCGATAAGCTGTTACATTCATTATTTTTTTTGTCTTTCTATAAGGTATACAATAATCTAAAATCATTATATATACATTTCAAGTGAGAAGAAGGCAAAAGTCGACCAAACTGCCCAATCGCCACCACCTCAAGAGCCAACAAGGCATACTGTGCTGCCACTTCAACCAAAGCACACCGAATCTACAATTGACCAATCAAGAAGGAAATTTTCAGTAAGATGTAGTTTCCTTTTTTATTACTTTATGACCTGTAGTGTAACATCGTTTGTATATTTCAGGTGAGAAGAAGACCAGTAACTCAGATAACAGTCCAGTCACCAATACCACCACCTCCTCTGGAGCCAAAAGAACCTGATGCACAGCCATCACTTCCCCGATGAACAAGAGGAGCTCTTGGAAGGAGATTGAAGGAATATGGCTATGGCCTATTCACAGATTCACGCACTGGAATGACTATTTTACATATATGTTTCTTTGGATTTGTCCATTTCAGGACATTTAAATAAAAATTTCTAAATCATTTGCTTATGTTATTATGTTGTTGTAGCTTGGGAGAAGCTTGGAAATGCTTATTTCCGAAGGTGGACCAACCCAAGAGTCAATGGCTCAGCCAAAGAGATCGCGAAATACGAGGACAAAAGCTGCAGCTCTGAAGCAACATCCGAGGAAGAAGCCAACAACAGTTCCATGTGAAACGGTGTCGGATACGCCAGTTAAGGAACCAGAACTTCCAAAGAAGAAGTCAGCAAGAGTTCAATGTCAAGAAGTGTCGGATATGGCACTCGATGATCCAGAACCTTCGCATGTTAGAAAGAGTGCTAGGATCATGAACCAATCCAAAAAGTAAGGCTGGAGTGGAACTCTAATTTATTGTTGTCATTTTTTTTTTTTGGAAACTTGTACCCGTGTTGCTATCTTTTGTTGAGAACCTGTTTTGGTTGACTTTTTGTTAATGTAAATTGTTTAGAGCTAAACAACTCAATTTGAGCTTGTTTATGAATGTTGAGTTATGCATTTAGATTACTGTGATTTTTCTAGTTATTGTGTTGCCATGTCTATGATTGTAGGTGGCAGGTTATAATTGGTGGTTGTTTATTGGCAGGTTATAGTTGGTGGTGGTTGTTGATTGGCATATTGTGTTGGCCATTTAGAGTGCTGGTTGATTAGTTGGTTAAGTTGTTAGTGCACAATCTACACGACCAAGTTGCTGGTGCACTCTGGTGCACTATTTGAACCACCAACCAGCAAGATGAACGTGTGGTACTGTTAGGATGCAGCTTGCATGAATTGATATTGCAAGTTTTGTTGAAGCACTTAACTGATCACTTTCAGAATAATTTTGCACTTAAGTGATCGATTTCAGAACTAGTTGGCACTCAAGTGACCAATGTTAGAAAAACTTGACACTTAGGCAAAAACTTTTTTTAAAAAAATGAAACTAAGGTGATCACTTTTTAACCCCGACTAGCACTTAAGTGATCGAAATATACAACTTATTGGCACTAACATTATAAACAATAATCACCATTTGCAGCAAATGTTTTTTACAAAAACCTGCATAACTCTGTCCAGGCTGCTCTAGACAACTTGCAATCTTCAAACAGCTCCAATGCATGAAACTTTACAAAGAAATGTCTCCTTATTTGCATAGTTGAAGTGAAACAATTGCAAACACAATCCAAGCATGACCTCACAACAAAAACATTAGCAACAACCAAAACTTTGCAATGAACCACCTCTTTTTTGCAGCAAACTACCTCTTTTACAGCAAACGAAATAGCTAAAAATAAGCATGCACTGAAAACCAAAACTAAGCATACATTGCATTAATCTTCCATTTCCAACAAAGTACTTCATTTATTACTTATACATTATGCAATACTACATAACAAACTAAACATCACCTACGGAAGACTAAGAAAGCTCCTCTCATCACACACCTTAGACTTGAACACTACGTACATACACAACATATCAAAGCAATAATTAAGGCTTGATCATGCCTCCTTTGTCTTCGCAACGTCGACACTTCCTTCTTCAATTGATTCGTCAGAGATGTTACAGCCTTCAGCTCAGCTTCCCTTGAATCGACATCATCCAATTCCTCCATGAATGTATGCACAAGTTCACGCCGTCTTTCAAGAAGCTCTAATATCACGTCCGTGGCTCGACCGGAGAATTTATGATCAACCTATTTGAAATATTTGCACTTTGACCCCTCTCTAAACTTGCCGCATCCATGAAATCTTCTCTCAGGATTCAATCGAGTCTAAGATGTTCTTGTTGGACTCGGTAATCCACAAAAACAATATATCTCACCATTATCTTCACTCGCCCCAACCGAATTTGAGCTGCTACTGAAGCTCCTTCCTTCCATTTCAACCGATAGCTTTTAATTTTAAGGCGAAATCAAAAAGTAGAGTTTGAATTTCACTCAGTCGAGGCGTAGGGTTTCTTTTGGGGTTCAATGTTGAGTTCTACAGTTCAATTTTGGGGATTAGGGTATATAAGGGCACAATTTAGTCATAAATGACGTCGCCCGCCTCCTTACAATGCTGAGTCGGTCTCCAGCGAGCCACGACGACCTTATTTTTTATGCAAACCATCCACGTAGGCGCCACATAGACATTCCAACAGCCACGTATGCACTTTGTACTGAAGTGATCGAAGTTACAAAAAATTGGCACTAAACTGATCGATTTGAAAGTTTTGACACTAAACTGATCACCGTACACAGCTTATGGCACTCCAGGTGTACTTAAACCTTATTTTTTCTAATTACAACAAATAGTGCTACGTGTTTTCCTCAATATGTTAACGCCCGTGCAATATTTTTCAACAATCTTAAAGCTATTATTACTTATATTCACTGTTTATTTGGGTTTATAAAAAAAAAAAAAAAAGAGTCATGATGGCTGATAATAATCAAGTATCCAATAATATCCAAAACATATTTGGAGATATTCCTTTAGTCGATACGGCCCATACCTCGAGGCCTAGAGATGTGGCAACACATGTTGTGAGTCTTCGGGTTGAGACCATCTTTGGTGATCTGGATATACATCAAAAGACTTTGCTTTCCTTGATGGCGCCTTTTTTGGTTATACCGAATAAGAAATCAAAGAAAGTCACTAGTATGGACTTTAAGCCAAAGGAACGGTCTCAGAAACTTCAAGACACATGTTTTATTTGTAATAAGTCTGGCCAACGTGCTAAGGATTGCAAGAAGCGTTCAAACAAAGGCAAGAGCGGTAGTGTAGCCAAGCAGCTGATCTAGCAAAGCAAGAAGATAATGAAAGACTAAATGATGTGCTGGTATCTGAGGTATCCCTAGTTCACATCGACAGGAAGGTTTGGAACCTTGATGTCCGCTCTTCGCCACCATGGAGTTTTGAAAACTGAAAATATCTCAGAGATAGATAGAGAGGCGCCAAACAATACTTATTGGTGGTCGAACACATATGCCACAAATCACATTTGTGTGGACAAACACCTATTCTCATCATACGAGAAGACTGAGGAAGATGAGAGGCTTTATATGGCTAACTCTGCATCAGCGGAGAGAAAATGTGATCGTAAAGTTCACCTTCGACAAGGAGATTGTGATGTTAAATGTAATGCATGCATCATAGATCTGGAAGAATCTCATTTCTAACTTCATACTTGTTAAGAAGGGCTTCAAAATTATATTTGAATCCGATAAGTTTGTACTTTCTAGAGGGGGAATGTATGTGGGGAAATGGTACTTAAGCAAAGACATGTTCAAAGCCATTGTGGCTATCATTGATGTAAACTCAGAATTCTAGTACCCAAAGATTATTAATAAAGAGAAGTGTTCAGTTTACATTGTTGTTTCTCCTTATCTATGGCATGGTAGATTAAAATATGTAAACTATAGTACAATGAAAAATATAGCGAACTTGGGGTTAATTCCAAAGTTTGAGTTGGATGCCAATTACAAGTGTAAGACTTGTGTTGGGGCTAAATTTACAAAGAAATCTTTCAAATTCGTTGAAATAACGAGTGAACCTCTACAACTAATCTATAGTGATCTATGTGATTTAAAGTTTGTAGAAAGTAAAGGTGGAAATGAATACTCCATCACTTTTGTAGATGATTGTACTTGATTTTGCTATGTTTATCTGCTAACTAGTAAAGATGAGGTTATGAGCATGTTTATCAAGTATAAAAATGAGATTGAGAACCAACTTGATAGACCAATCAAAATTCTTAGGTCTGTTAGAGGAGAAGAATATGGTTCTTCCAATTTAAAAGAGTTGTGTGCTAGTTTGGGGATAATTCTCTAAACGATTGCACCTTATACTCCATAGCAAAACGGAATTACTGAACGGAAGAATAGAACTCTAAAGGAGATAGTTAACGTCATGTTCTTGAGTTCTAATTTATCTCAAAATTTGTAAGGAGAGGCAGTACTAACTGCGAACTATATTCTTAATAAAATACCACACAAGAAAGTGGGTAAAACTTCAATTGAGATATGAAATGAAATGCTACCATCCTATAATTATTTGAAAGTGTAGAGGTGCCTAGCCAAGGTGGCAATTCCTCATAAACAAACTCGATTAAGACCTAAAACAGTGGATTAAATATTTATCGATTATGCTCAAAATAGTAGTGCATACAGATTTTTGGTTCACAATTATGAAAATATGGAAATCCACGTCAATATTACCTTAGAATCAAGGGATGCTAAATTCTTTGTGGATATATATCCTAAAAAATAAAAATCAAAGTGAACCTTCTTGAAAGAGATTAAGAAATTCAGGATCTATGAATGGTGAATTTTGAGGCCGAGGATGTCGAATTTCGAAGGGGTAAGAGGCTGCAGATTGCAAATTCTTTCGGACCTGATTTTCTAATATACATGTTAGAAGGTGAGCCTTAAACATTCTAGGGGGCGACGTCATCTCCAGATGTTCATTTCTGAAAAGAAGCTATTGACAAAGTAATTGATTCTATTCTAAGCAACCATATTTGGGTATTGGTTAATCTTTCACCTGGAAATAAATCAATTAGATGCAAATAGATATTCAAAAAGAAGCGTAAAATTGATGGTTCCATTAATAAGTATAAACCACGGGTTGTTGCCAAAGGGTTTAGACAAAAAGAGGGTTTAGACTAATTTGATACTTATTCACCAGTAATGAGAATAACATCAGTTAGGATGTTGATTGTTATAGCTTCGTACTTGCATGTACATCAGATGTATGTGAAAACTATATTCTTGAATGGAGATCGCAATGGGGGGATTTATATGGAACAATATGAAGGATTCAAGCTCAAAATACAAGAACAGAAAATGTGTAGATTTGTCAAATCGTTGTATGGACTTAAACAATCTCCTAGACAATGGCATGAGAAATTTGATCAGGTGATGATCCAGAATGGGTATGGAGTCAATGAATGTGACAAATGTGTGTACATCAAATCTACGTCCATTGGATGTGTACTTATTTATTTATATGTCGATGACTTGCTTATTTTTGGAGATAAGGTTGAGGTTATCAAAATCACCAAGAATGTTATCAAGAAGAATTTTGAAATGAAAGACTTAAGTGTTGCGGATGTTATACAGGACATCAGAATTGTAAGGAATTCTGATGGCCTGGGTTTAACATAATTTCATTACATTGAAAGGTATTTGAGAGATTTAAAGGGTTTGGCATTAAAGATGTGAATAATCATTTTCTACTTTACCTAACTTGAAGAAAAAATACTGAAAATAATATTAGGCAGTTGGAATACTCTCAAGTGATCAATGGCCTCATATACATCATGAACCGCACTAGACCGGATATTGCACACTTAGTAGGAAAACTGAATAGTTGTACGAGCAATCCAAGTCACGAGCATTGAAACGCTTTATTAAGAGTATTACGGTATCTAAAAAATACAAAATACTATATTCTACAATATGATCAATATCCAGCTGAGTTGGAAGGCTGTAGTGATGCCAACTGGATTTCTGATTCTGATGAATCGAAATCGACTAGTGGATATGTATTTACGCTAGGAAGTGGCACAATATCATGTAAATTCTCAAAGAAAACTTTAATAGCGTGCGTCACGATGAAATTAGAGTTTATTACTTTGTATAAAGTCTAGACATATTCATCGTAGACATAATACCGTAAGGCAGTTGCTCTCATATGGAATAATTGTAGATTCACTGACAAAACGTTAGAGAGCAAGCAAGCTGCGCATCAAGGGGAATGGTGTTAAAAACCTTAATCCAATAAAGAGCATCCAAGATGGAAACCTCACATATGAGATTGGAAATTTCATGGACTAGGTTCAACAGGACAACACAAGTTTTGGAAACTCTAGAGTGAGCATTGTCTCTCATTCCTACGATGCAACAGTGATTCCTATAATGTTTTAAGGGTACTTTATGCATTTAATGATTCATATAGCATGGATTTTATCATCCTAGCAAAGTATGGTAGGATACCTTTAATAGGAATGCACCTATATGCGTGGAGTTGGCCGACTCTATAAAAATTTTTAAAGGTTGAATTTTCTAAAGCACACATGAATCTCAGGAGATTCAACGTCGAAAGAATGAACGCAACCGAGAACCAATATTGATTTGAATATACTTTATGTGGAGTCTATTGTCTGGGGTTCACACCAACAACTGGAGGTTCAAGACCAAGTTCACCGACTTGTTAAGTGTGTTTGATAGGCTTTCACTGTAAGGTTTAAAGCAAAAGCTACATATCTTGATGTCATGTATTTCCACATGTACATTTGAAATTCCTCGAGTCTTAGTTCCGTTGAGCCATTATGTGGGGGATAGTTGTAATTAGTGATTTAATGGCTCAATTATTAACCACGTAACCGACGTACAATTGTTGTCTTCATAACCGACGTGCACCTATGTCGGCGTAACTGACGTGGATTAATATTGTGTAATCAACGTTAATTAATGTCGACATAAATGACGTGGATTTATGTCGGCATAACCGACGTGATTTTGTCGCGCAACAGACATTTTTCCGGTCTATAAATATACATGTTTACATAGTTCAGAATGACAAGTCACAACTCGAATCACACTCCTCTAATTCTCTTGTACTCGTCCTTCAAGTGTGCCAATTTCGAGAAGTGGTCTACAGAGTCGTATTCGTATAGTATTGATACAAACATGTTCGAGATGTTGTATCTTGGGAGGTATAGTTCGTGAAACTGCTGAGTACCGTTGGTCGGAACTAATCACCTTAAAGAGATTCGATTAGCCATACCTTACATCTTCTGCAATTCCTTTTTGAGTTTACATTAGCTAGCAATTTTATTTTCTTTGTAATCTTTATATGTAAATACTAATATAAAATTATTGGTTTTGCTATTGTTATTGAAGTTTTATCACCATCTTTATCTTATTATTTTTCTGATTATAACAAACAATGTTACATATTTCGCTCAATACATTAACGTGTGCACAATATTTTTTAACATTTTGGAGCACAAGAGAGGGACATTTCCATTTTCAATCGTCATAGGAAGGAAAACCGCACAATAGTTATAAGTTTGGTTTATTCAATTTTGGTTTTTTTTTTTCCAATTTTTATAAGTCTGCAAGTTATTCATCTGACCGACTTTTTATTAGGTAATTTACCAAACAAACGACGTCATGTAACGAAGCTCAAAGGATTTTCTTTAGAGTTTACACCATGAAAAACTCTAAATTGATATATTTGCGATAAATTTATCTCAATTTTTTTTACCATACGAAAACACAAACTGATATACATATGATAAATTTACCTCCAAATTATTTTTGTACCACAATAAACTTCAAATTGGTATATCTGTGATAAATTTACTCCAAACTATTTTTCTGATTATCAAAAACTCTAAACCGATACACTTATGATAAATTTATTCCGAATTATTTTTTAACCACCAAAAATTCTAAATTAGCACGCATTTGATAAATTTACCCTTTTTTAATTTCTGTTAAATTGATTTAATACCACGAAAAATCCAAATTAATACACATGTGACAAATAAAAGGTAAAAACCCTAAACTAGTAGTTATCGACAGATACGCATCATTTAACTCAGCAATTTGACGATAAAATTTAACGAAAACTAATAGATGATAAATTTTCTTAAATGTACCTGTTTGAAATTTTTGGGACTAAAAAGATAATTTGGGGTATATTTTTCGCAAGTACATCCGTCTGGAATTTTTCGAGATATTAACACTTTTCTTTTTATTGCATTTTATTATATGCCCTATTTGGTTCCGCATTCCAGTGACCAAATACCACAACATATGCGTACTTCTCCTAAACTAACTTCAAGTTAAAATGTGATCCTTAATGGAAATGGTAAGAATCAATGCTCTCGAGTCAATATGGTCGGCATGATCGTTTAGGCTACGTTTGGTAACGCTCCAGAAACGCTACAAGAAAATTGTTTCTGTTCTAAAGGTGTTCTCGGAGCACTTTTGAAACAGAAACGTGTATGGTTCAAAAATGTTCCAAAAATGTTCCGAGGATCACTTTTGAAGAAACAAAAAAAAAACTTACTTCGGGATTTTGGAACACTTTTTTGGAATACTTTTGAAATCACCATTCATCGCCACCGACGCGGCCCCCATCCGTCGGCCACTGTTGCCGTTGATTGTCGATTGGTCGCCGCCACCGATAGCCCACCGCAGGATGCCGCCGGTCGCTAGCCGCCGCCGCCGCCATCATTCAACGGCGGAGGGGGCAAAAAAAGTGTTTTTTTTTACTTACCGTACGCGTTTCTGTTCTCAGAAATTGTAGCCAAGAACAGAAACACAAAAATATGTTTTTGTTCAAAAACTGTGTCTAGAAACAGAAACGTTCCCAAATACATCCTTAGCAACAATAGATCGTTGATTAGGTCATCGATACGCACTTAAATTTCACTTCTCAATCGAAATTCGCTGAACTATCCAGGCCATGGAAATGCGTCCAACTTCCCAGGTATCACAACATAGTCACAATCGGCACATCGGTATTTCACTGCAAAATCAGCAAGATTCTAGATAAGGCGCATCAATTAAATACGAAGAAGAATTTAGCATTGAGGGATTGAAACAATGCCTCGGGTCAAAATTTATGAACAAATAATCCTGTCAAAATTAACCATAAATCTATTTCTTAGCTCATATACAATATATTGATCCTCTCCCTCTCTGCTAGGTTTGCCTCTTTTCCTTCCCCCTAAGTCGTCGCCGCTATAACATCTTGAGGGAGAGGGAATCTCTCCCTTCCCCTCTCTCTATCTCTCTATATCCTTATCTTCACGGCTTCTTCATTGATTTGCGAACAACACCATCGACTTACTCCATAAGAGTGGAGAGTTTTGTTCTGCGAGCTTAGAAGTTCGAAGCGCAATCGCCTCATAAGAATTTGCTTGCCAAATCTACTCAACCGTTCCAGCTTCGATGCATACTCCATATAGTCGAGCGCCCCGTGAGTCTACGAAACTCTTCTGCATCCACATTCAGTGTTCGATTTATCGGAAAGTGACTTTATAATCAACTCATATCTCCTCTGTAGGTCTTCTCTCCCGATCTAGAGTTAAATTTGGATTTGGATTCTCTTCTATTCCGATCTAGAAATTTATTCGGAATTTACAAAGAATTTTTTATATTCTTTTAACATGTTTGTATCGTTGTTATCTATGTACAATGATAGTATTAGGGGCGCCGTATGTAGGCGCACTACCTTTTGGCAAAACTGTAGTTATGAGAGAGAAAAATCTCGATGTGTGCTCACTACAGATGTTGATGCAAGATTCAATTATCAGCCTGGTTGTGCTTTGATGCTACAAAAAACTTGTCTGTGTGGAATGAACGAGTCTTTATAAGATGTATCGAGTTAATTTATCTTATATTTTTTTACTTTGATAGACGTGCATTTTTATCTTAAAGATATGTACTCTCTTTCATGTAAATTTGAAATCTTCTTTGTGACAAAAAAAAAAACCTCATATTCGATATTTTAAATTATTAAATGAGTTGATTATATTCGATAAATGTGTCATAACTATGGATGTTAAATGAGTCATAAATGGATTTACAATTTATAAATAGATGTTAAACCTCACTTGATCTCGCACTCAGCCGCTTACTCACTCCATACCCTTACCTCAATTTAGATTTGAGTTCCTCTAGATTTGGTTAAACATCAAAATATTCTAGGAATATGGATCAAGTTGAGTATGAGTTACATATGTGTCGAGTCGGATTTTGATCACAAAATTTATGTTAAATGAAAATTATTCAAAACAAGTTAAATTAATCTACCGGATGATCGTCGACCTCACCAAAATCAGAGTTGATCCCACTCGTTTTCGATTGGGATCGAAGTTTATCACTCGGCCTCTTTCAGCGTGCGACGCTGATATTTATGGCGATGAATCGAGCCTCGGATCCTGAGCTCCCCCCTGGGAAACTGTCCCCCCGCGCCCCCCACAAATTTTAAAAAAGAAATCCTCGAACGCAACACGACGCATCCAGCGTTTTGGCGTTTTCTTCTGCTAAACTTCAAACGCGATCGTGGCAAAACAGAGAAAATGTGAAGGCTTGTCGGATGCGTGATCCTACGGCGGACGGTGCACCCTCCATGTACGACAAAAAAAAAAAAAAAAAACGCAGCGAATCGGTCCGTAAATTACTTCCGCACGTTTTGGCATCCACGCGTCGGAGGCGGTCGGATCGTTGTCCTTCTCCTGTTGTGGACTTCGACCGAGCACCAGTTTACAGGCCCGCAAGGTCTTCTTCTACATGAAAATTTGGAGATGGCTCGAATGTTCACGTGGTCCGTATTTTCTGTCTAGGATCAGTTCATTATGTTCCACATACTGAATTTAGAGGGCGAAATTAACCCAAAAAAATAATTTAAATTTATTATATTTATGTCAATTCAGTTATAAATATTTTTTTTACTAATTGAATCATAAATTTTTTTTTTCAATTCAGTCCATCTGGTCAACTTTAGCTTTCCGACGCTAATGTCATAATTTTTAATAATGTTATAATATCTTCTCAAATTTTAGTATTTTTGTCTTCTCCTTCTTCTTCCAACTAGTTATCGGATCAGCGTCTAGCCAGAAACGACCTCATTGGTCACTGGCGAGTCCAAGCTCGCCTTGCAACGATGAGGTGACCTCGTCGACCCTCGCCTCTGGATGGTCTTCGATATGGCAACTAGCTGAAGGAAGAAAGAGAAGAAAAAAGAAAATAAATAAATAATATAAAAATATTTTAGACTATTATTAAAAATTGCCATGTCAACATCAGCAGGACAAAATCGGCCAAATGGACTGAGTAGACATAAATTCAAAAATTTTATGACTCAATTGGTTAAAAAAAATTATGGCTTAATTGATACAATTGCAATTGATTTAGGATTTTTTAGTAATTTGCCCGATTTATATAAAACTTTAATTTTCTTAATTTATGTTATATTAGAAAGGGACCACCAATTTTCTCCTTATAAGAAAACGTTATAGGGTTCCAAGTCGACCTTACATTTCATTAAATATCATGCAATATAGTGAGCGAAACTGACGCAAATATTCCTTGAAAATTGATGCAATTTACAATGTCGTCCATAAATTTTTAATTTACTCAATGTGGTCCATAAACTATTAATAAATATTCGATCTAGTGTTCAATGTCGTTTCTCTATTTATTTAAGTTGATGAAATGTGTTAATATGGCTCTTAATCCCTTAAGTTTGAACAGTGGATAACGACAACAACCAAAAAGGGTTCCATGTGGATTATCCAAGCAATATATCATATTAAATTGGGAAATATTAATAGCATCATCAATAAATGACAGACATGTTAAAGCCCTAATTTTTTTTTTGTCCTTCTCTAAAGTAGATGGATATAAAGATTGACATATTGTGACTTATCATCTTTAAAAATCCAACTCACTACTCAATAATCCACATCGTTAAATAACGTATGATTTGTTGTTAGCAAACAAAAGAACTACGTCGATTAATTACGAAGTGTTCAGGTTCATATGGAACAAATTAAAAGTTCTCAAACAAGATTGCACATTATATCAAAATTCAATGAACTATTTTTGTGATTTTCCCATATCGTGATAACCATAATATTCTATTGCTCCTTAAGGAAGATGATTGTACATTAGTATGCAGTGTATAATTATAGTCTAAGAACAATGCATTTTGCACACCCATTATGAGCATTCATGTGAGGAAAATCATTTTGGCCTCGTTGTACTCATTCCCAATTGTTTATGTGGTAGTAATCTCAACAATCAAAACAAGTTGTCCTTGCACAAAACCATAAAAGAAAAAAAAAATGGTGTTTTATCTAAATTAGGACGCGACTAAAGAGTGGACCGACCAGTTTGTTTATGTCAGTAGTGGGACAAGGATGATTATCATGTCACTGCATGTTTGTGCGGATCGAATCGAGTCATTTTCTAAGTCTCTCCAGCATATAATAATCATATTGTAGGTGAAGAACACTCGTTCACTGAACCTTCCTTCCGACAAAAATGGATTATGCTTTTATTCAGTACTAATCTTCAGATTAACACGAGCATCGTCCGGGGAGGAAACTTCGTGGAAGAGGATGATACATAACATGGAAAACGACAAATCCTTATGTCTATCATTGAAAACGACAAATTCTTATGTCTATCTAACATCCTTTTTTTTTTTTTTTGGTCTGATATGTAACATCCTATTTGCAAAGTGAAAATTGGCTAATTATTAGGTGGAAGTGCATTGATTACTGATCGCTTTTCCAAATCATTTAATGAGTTGATTTTGCTTAGAATTACTCCCTTCTTTTACTACGAGGAGACAAGGTAGGACTTGGACATATAAATTTTTTATTCAAAGTGTATTGAAAATTTTAAAACTTATCATGAAAGTGCAATTTAATTCTAAAAGTTTTTTAAAAAAATTACAATTATGTTCAAAGACTTGTCTTCTAAGTCCAGTTGAGTCGTGAAATTTTTTAAAAAGTGCAATTAAATCTCAAAATTTATCAAACTGGTCCAATTAAGTCATTCCATTGATTGCACTTTTAAAAAGTTCTTGAGCTTGATAATCTTTCGTAATAAGTTTTAGGGCTCAATTGCAATTTTTGTGGCAATTTTTATGACTTGATTCAATTGTCGAAAGTTTTTTTTAACTAAATTGCACGTTGATAACAACTTTTTGGACTTCTAGTGCACTGATTTTAGAATTTATAAACCGCGTTTTGGTACTTTACTATAGATACTAGGAAATTCCGTTATAAATAGAGTAGATATGTTTGCTTCATATGAAAAATTCCTCTCTTTAGGTCTAACTATTTGTTTTCCTAGATCCGGATAATTTTCCTTGACTACAACATTAAGACTATTTCTTACGCTCAACAGACATTGACTGGGAGAAGTGTAAAAAAAGTCCTAATCTTATTGCACTAGTGCCAATTCAGTCTTAAATCTTTTTTTGGTGTCAATTCAATCCTAAACCTTTTATTGGTACTAATTTATTCATAAACTTCTTGCATTTATGCTAATTCAACCCTAAATTTTTTGGTATTTATGCTAATTAAGTTAATCCGACTAATTTTGACTGAAAATGGCTAATTTGGACATCGGTTGTCCTACGTGGCACGACAAATATTGACTTGGATTTTTTTTAATATTATCCTATAATTTTAAATAATTTTTAAGCATTTTTTGGGTTTTCCAAAAAAATTAAAAATTATTTAAAAAATAAAAAAATTATTTAAAAAATATCCACGTTAGCTCAAGCCATGCCACGTAGAACAATTGATATTCTGCCAATAATTTTCGATCAAAATTGTTCTAATTGACTCAATTGGTATAAATGCACAATATTTAGGACTAAATTAGAACTAATGTAAAAGGTTTATGACTGAATTGGCACCAAAAAAAAGGTTTAGAACTAAATTGGCACTGAAAAAAGATTTAGTACTTAATTGGCACTAATGCGATAGTTTTAGGACTTTTTTGGCACTTTTTCCGACATTACCTTACTATGCTGTTGATCTAATTCAAGGTTAGTGACCCTAAACTAGCGGATAATCTCTCTCCCAAAGGAACAACTAACATAAAGAGCAAGCAACCTCAACTATGAACCCCTACGACCGTTCGAGATAAAATCTAAGACCTTTATTCTTAGCTTCTCCTCTATGCGGACTCAAGTGTTGAAGGGCCAATCCAGGTCGAAATTTCAATCAATGTCTGCAGTAACAATTATATGTACTTAAATTTTGTCTATCCTTGTGAAAATCCATACGCGGTGTCAACATCTGATCATCCATGCAATTGGAACTCGATCGTTCTAGAAATGTATTTCCACCTTCTTACATGACCGGATCTTGGCACGAGACGTCTTCCGCCGGTAGCGAGAATACTTCGTGTATTACATGGTATAGAGATCATATCAGAATTCCCATCAGAGAAACATAATCTGGGCAAAACGATCAAATTAAATCGTAAAGCGCACTGCATTAAACCTGTCCATGGGCCTTAAAACGCCACGTCCGCAAAAGGAACTGGGCCAACGAACATACTTCTTTTTTCTTCATTCTGAACCGGGCCAATCGCCCGGTCCAGTTCGGTCTGCTTCCTCTCCTCGTCAAATCACATTTTGTATGTTCCTTTTCCTCGCCTACTTTCACGATCATGCCTACATACAATATCGGCTTGTATTTGATTTTTGGTAATGGAGTTATCTTTTGGATAATCCCACCTAAAAGCTACATTTGGCAGTTGGGATATAAGTCTAGATAGGATAAAATTTATCATATCTTGTATTTGGTTCCTACTCATGATAGGATATAGCAGGATATAATAAGGATATAGCCTGGATATAAATCATATTTATCATTTGATTTTTTTCTTCATTATAATATATAGTTTGTATATGTACACACACATACACTTAGTATCTATATCATTAAATATTTTAAGTATAATAGTATAATTTATTATTTAATGAAAAATTTTATTAAGAAATGATGGAAGGGAGTCAAAATAATAATAATAAATATTTATAATTAAAAAATAATAAAAATGAAGTAGAAGAAACTAGATTTTAAGTAAATATATTCAAACTTAAAAGTGATTTCTCTAATTCTTGAAAAGAATGAGTAATGAAATTTCTAAAAAAATATCATCTCTGTCTCCGTCTCTATAACTCTAGTTCATGTGGAAGTTTCATAATTGTTTTGTAACTTTATAGTTTATTATAAAAATTTACGAAAATAGTGAGATAGTTGAAACTTAATCTTTTTCTTAGCTTTCTGGTTCACATCAAAAGTTTAAGAAAAGCAGAAAAAGAGTCAAATCTCTTTCTCCTTCATAACCTTATGTTTCATATTGAGGTTTAACGAATATCGCGAAAAAGGTAAAACTTTTGAGCAAAAGTTGAATGTTTATATTTTATTTCTTTTACTAGATTCAGTAGTGAATTACAAGAGATTTTTATATTTTTTCGCTTGTGATTTTTCAAATTCATTTTACATTGATATATCGTATATACCAAATAATAAATATGATATAATATGAACATATCCGGCTCTATTACTACGATTCATCAAACACAAGATAGGATATGGCAAAATCCTTGGATTTCATATACTATCCTATCAAATACTATCCTGACTAAAAATTCAGGAGACCAAACGCAGCCAAACTTTTTCCAGTGGGACACCTATTCCCACACCTTATTTTCGTCTCGCCGATACCTCAAACTTGTATTGATGACCCAAAAATACATTTCGTTAAGACTTCCGCCTGGCTCTTTGGATTTTTTAAGGCCATTATGGACGGAACTGTGACGAAGGTAATTTGGATCATTAGTACAATTTTGGGATATCGGTGAGATGAAAACAAAAATTTTGGGTGTTGGAGTCTTAACTCTAAGGAAAAGTTTAGGACTTTCGATGGAATTTTCTCGAAATTTTTGGAATTTTCCGTATAGAATGTGATTTTTTTTTTTTAAAAAGCCAATACTTTCTTTTCTTTTTAATTTATTTAAGTATTAGCTTCTAAGTATCGATGAAGTGATCTTAAAGAATTAGATAAGATGCCATCCCTCTTTATTCAAAGGGAAAAGTTGTGAGTTTTAAAGTCGAAAGTCTTCTACTTTTAAAGATATCCCATCTACATGTGAGATAAAAAGTCTCATCTACATGAAAAAAAAAAAAAAAAAACCTTTTTAAGCTTTTATGTATTAAAAGTGTGACGGAGGCCGCTTCTTCTTTTACCTTCATTTTTCTTTTTGAAATATAAGTGGAACGATAAAGAAGAGAAAAAAAGGAGAAAGGAGTCACATTGTACCATGTTCTCACACTGTAGTTCCTTTCTCATTTGTTGATTTTGTATTTTGGACCATAGTTCTGACATTATAGTTTTAAGGTTCCATAGTTTGAAGCAGAGATTCATAAATGGCTTTTTCTTTTTCCTTTTTTGGCCCCGTAGTTATTTATGGACTAAATATAACAAAAGTTGTGGATGATGGAGACCAAAACTGGTATCTCGATATGGCATCACGTCACGTCACTTGAATTTTCTCCGTGTACAATTTAAAAGAGAATTATTCTTTCGAGTCACCCCTTCGACCTGCAGGGTCGCCTCTAGAATCCTACATGCAATGCAGCTCTAGGCTATACTCGATTTGATTTTTCGGTGCTCATAAGTGGAGGAGAAATGCATGCCACACATCGTATGGAGAGAACTTGTGGAGTGACACTATTACTCGACTATAGACTCACCCTGAAAGATCATTGAAATACTCGTTCCGGAGATTCTGAACCGTATGAATTGTGAAAAAATCCTCAGAAACGTTTTGAGCATGACTTCGGTCGAAAACATGAAATTTGCTATAACGTGGAAGCCAACCTCACTTTAGATGCCTCCCCTGGGCTGTAGTTAACCCTCACACGTGATGTGTGGATCAATGCTGTGCCGTGATCATTCATTCCCAGCATTGATATGGAGCCATTAAAAACTGATAGATTATTCATGTCTAATCCATTGAAACATTGAGTTGGAAGGATATATTAATACTGTCGAATTGTTGAATTGGTGTGAAGCTACAGTATACGTACCTAGAAGCTTAATAATATAAAATCTTATAGAAAAAACACACATTATTTTTCTCCAAAATGAGAAAGTATAGCCAAAAATGACAATTTACAAAACCATATTTTGCGCTATGTTTCAATGCTCACAAACCCGAATGTTTTTTTTTTTTGGTTGTGAAATTTATGAAAAAGGTCCTAAACCTATTTATGCGGCATATTCATTCATAATCTTTGAATTTTGATAAACTAGCCTTTGATAATTTGTCAATAAAGTCATTTTGGCCAATTTTAACAAGTAGATGACGATCGTCTTACATAGCAACCAACGCTAACATGAGACATTTGCATTTTCCTCAATTTTTTTTGTTCTTTTCATTTTTCTTTCCCTTCTTTTTATTTCTTTTTTTCCCTATTACCATCGTCAAATGCCGGCCATCAGTGATGGTAGGCAGAGGTAGGTGGCCACCAGTAATGGCGGAACGCCCTCCCGGGTTTTGGCGATTGTCGGCCTTGCCTGTGGCTCGTGAGGGCATCCCATCCCTCACTAGCTATGGCCAAGGCCCGACAATGGTAGAGGAAAATAAGGAAAAAGAAAAAGAAAAAAGAGAAAGGGAAGCAAAGAAAAAATATAAATTTTCAAAAAAAAAATTTGTAACAATCATTCGTATCAGTGCCAGTCATGCGGCATCTAGCCAAAATTAGCTAGAATACCTACATTGGCAAATCATCAAAAGATTTAGAATTGAATTGGTCGTCGTACAATAGTTTGAGGACTTTTTTGGAAAATTTTCACATGTTTTTGGGATATAATGATACAAACGGTCTTCGAAATTTGGCCTAATATACGATGTGATCCTTGAACTTTAGCCCAAGATGCAATGTCATCTTTAAACTTTTAATCTGTTTAATATGGTCCCTAGAAGTTTGGTATATGTTCAAAAACTATATTGAAATGTTCGATGTTATCCTTCAATTAATTCAAGTTCAGGAACTATATGAAATTGTGTTTTAGGGTGAATTCCTTTTATTTTTCATTTTTTGACTTTTTATTTTATTTTTTGGTTGAAGGGCATTTTGTTTTACGTTATCCGTGCAACTTTTCGTCTTCCCATTGGCTTCCTATTCTTCCCTTCGTGGACAAGAAAGAATGATTCTTGTTCGACATTCATCAAATCTTACGTAAAGGAAAAAAGCTCTCTCTCTCTCTCTCTCTCTTTTCCCAATTCTATGCTCCCTTTAATTTTGGCATCAATTGGTGCATTTCGGGGCTGTTTCCTTGATTGCATGAACCGAGGGCTTCTGGTTCAAGCTCGCACTGAGGAAGCAAACCTTTTTTTCACTTGTTCACCATGTTATTAACTTCGCTATCATATATCTCTAATTATTTGAATTTATTCGAGAAATAGGACAACACCGGACGCAACTCTTGGGTTGAGATTGCCATCAACTTGTCAATTCTGATATGCACGGAGCATAAAATATTACGGCGTGATAATACAAATCTCAATAGAACAACTGCTATACAGTCAAACCTAAAAAAATTTCAAATGAGTTTTACGTGCTTCGAGAATAGGAAGATTTTTACCTACCCAAATCAATGAGGACAAATTGTTAACAAAGGTTATAAATCTGTTGCACTATGATCAATTCAATACTAAACCTTAAAATTATGACAATTGAGTCATAAATCTTTTGGCATATTGCAATTTAGGCCTACGGGTCAATTTTAGCCTAAAATTACCGATGTAGACGCCAAACGTAATAGAAACTGACGCGGATTATTCTAATAATATTTAGGGCTAATATCACTAAAAATCTCAAATTGGTACATCTGTGACAATTTTATCCCAAATTATTTTTTTGACCGTGAAAAACTCCAAACTGGTATATATGTGATAAATTTACCCCAAACTGGTACAACTGTGACAAATTTATCTTTCGTTAGTTTTCTTTAAATTTTACAGTTGAATTGCTAAATTGGATGACATGTGACAATTGTCAGGTGTACACATTATCCTATATTTGCCACTGGTGCGTCAATTTAAAAAATTTTCGTGGTATTAACTCAATTTAACGAAAATTAACAAATGATAAATTTGTAATATGTGTACTAGATTGGTATTGTTTTTGATTAAAAAAATAACTTTGGGTAAATTTGTCACAATTATACTGGTTTACGATTTTTGTGGTCAAAAAAATAGTTTAGGGTAAATTTGTCACAAGTATACCCGTTTAGGAATTTTTGTGGTCAAAAAATAGTTTGTGATAAATTTGTCATAGGTGTACCGGTTTGAAATTTTTCGCAGTATTAACCCTAATATTTATTAGATTTTTTTTCTTTTATTTACCTTTTTTTCTTTTTCTTTCTTTACCTTTTTTTTTTTGCCAAGCCCGGCGAATGCCGGCTAGCCCTCATTGGACTTGACATGAAGGAAAAAAAGAAAGAAAGGAAAAAAAATCAAATTCTATTTATATCCACGTCAGCGTCGCTTGTTCTACGTGACATCAATGGCGTCCAAACCAATGATTTCTGGTTAAAATTGATCACTCAATTGGCAAAATATCAAAATGTTTAGGACTCAATTGATGCATTTAAATTTCGACCAAAAAAATTGACTCATTTGAAAAGATTAGGATAGAATTTGTTATAATTTATTTTAGTATTCATCATCATGTGTGGGAATGCCCACTGTATTACTATGTACCATCTTCATTATTATAAATATGAGAGCATACAAACCTAGAGGGTTAGACAATTCATTCATATCATTCTCCTCTTTTCTTTTTCTTCAGACATGGTATCAAAGCCAACCCTAATCGTCCCAACCTAAATCCTATCAACACCCACTATCAGCGCAACCGCGTATCAGAGCCAACCCTAATCGCCCCAACCTAAACCCTATCCAACACCCACTATCAGCGCAACCGCATATTAGAGCCAACCCTAATCGCCCCGACCTAAATCCTATCCAACACCCACTATCAACGCAACCACCATCTAGCACTTGCTTTTCTCTCTAATCTACTTTCTCGACCAGCTTGTCGGCCATGTCCTAGGTTCTCGGCTAAGGATCTCGGCCAACTTGGCCGGCCACGTCCCTAGGATTTCAGTCTGCTTGGCCGGCCACGTCCTAGGTTTCTCGGCCACGTCCAAGGCTCTCGGCCATTTTGGTCGATCACGACCCAAGGCTCTCGGCCAACTTAGCCAGACATGTCCCAGGCCGTTCGGATTTGATTTACATGTCGACGTCTGATTAGATCTAATTAGATCCATGAAACGATGGAGCTTGTGACTTTTTTATTAATCTAGTGTATAGATTAAGTATTCGTCATGAGTAATACAAAACTCAAATAGCTGTTGCTAAATCTGGTGAGACTATATTAGCCATGAATAAATCTGGTGTGACTAAATCTGATATGATGCGATCACAAGCTCCAACCTTTATATATACTTCATCTAAACTTGTCGAACGTGTTTTGACGAGACAGTCTATGTACACACTTTGGAAGAAGAATGTCTTTAAGAATTTGCACGGATAGCAGCTATCTCATCATCTTACCCAGCTTCCTCCGAGCAAGAATGATCCAACTTATAATGAATGGTACACTGTTGATTGTCACATTTATAGTCAATTGTTGAATGCTATGGATATTTCTGTTCAGATTGTTGTTAGTAATACTGATACTATTAAGGAGTTATGGGATGCTTTGACAGATTTATACTCATCTCTTAATTATGATGTTGTTTGTGGGTTATTGAAGTCAGCTCTTGTTGGTCGGCTTCTGAATGGATATTATGAGAAATTTAAATACTTTGCTGATGAGTTTGATCGGTTAGTCCCCCTTACATCTAATCGGGCTACTTTTCAAGAACAACGAAATCAATTTCTAGTCACCTGCTATCTTAATGGAGTAGGAGCTCAGTTTGATACTACTCGATCACAAATTCTTTCAGATGCTCAAGTACCTTCTCTTGAAGAAGTTCATTGCCGTGTTCTTCGTACCGAAAGTCGTGAGGAAGTTAGATCTGCCACTTCAAAAGTTGGTGAACAGGCTGATGCTCTATATATGAACAGAAGAGGTGGCCGTGGTAGTGGAGGTCGTGACCGAGAAGGAGGTCGTGGTAGCATTGTTTATCGTGGTTGGGAGACTCGTACTTGCAATTACTATAGTATTGTTAGACATCTTCGCAACTATTGCCGAAAGTTACAAGCTGTACAGGCAGCTTCTGGTTCACGGATCACACTTGTTCATGTTGCATCTGAAATTGTGCCTATGGACCGAAAAGTTATCACAATGAGTCTAGAGGAGTATGTTTGATACTTAGAGTTTCAAACCTCAAGGAGTGGAACTACATCTGCCTCTGTTGTGAAATTACAACAGTCATCTGATTATTCATTTATCTCAGCATGTGCAGCTCTTTCTTCCGTTGATTGGATTATTAATTCTGGTGCAGGTGTTCATATGACGAGTAATAAAGGTATTCTTACTGCATATAAGTCCTCCTCTCCGTTTCGCCATATTACTATTGCGAACGGGTCATCCATGACAGTTTAGAGACACGGAGCTGCACGACCTTCCAACGAGATTTTCTTATCTTATGTTTTATATACTCCTGACATGCCATTTACTTTGTTATCTATTGGTCGTATCACACGGGATTTGAATTGCTCCGTTACTTTCTATCTTGATTATTGTGTTTTGCAGGATCTCTTGACGCAGAAGATTATCAGTAAGGGAAGCGTCAATTGTGGGATCTATCAGTTGGATGGTACTTCCATTCCAGCTGCACTAGTGAAAGAGACTGATATTTTAGACATTCACTATCGTCTAGAACATCCCTCTTTATCTATGTTGCAATCATTGTTTCCTCGTTTTCGTTCGGGGTTTACAATAAATTATGAGTCATATCAGCTTGCAAAGCATAGTCATGTTTCTTTACCATTAAGTGTATCTCAACGAGCAAATGCTCTATTTGCCTTGATCCATTCTGATGTGTGGGAACCTAGTCCTATTGTTTCAATTTTTGATTATCGTTACTATGTTCTCTTTGTCGATGATTTCACAAGAATGTCCTTTGTTTACTTAATAAAAGAATATTCTGAGTTATTTTCTGTATTTCGTGAGTTTTATTCTTCTGTCTATACTCAATTCCATCATAATATCCAAGCCTTACAATCTGATCATGGAGGGGAATATATGTCAGATCATTTCCATTAATTTTTTTGTTCTCATGGTATTCACCATCGTCTTTCATGTGCTCGCACATCTCAATAGAATGATGTTGCTGAGCGGAAGAATCGTCATCTTATGAATACTGCTCGTGCTCTTCTTATACATATGCATGTTCCACAGAAGTTTTGGGGGATGTTGTTCTTACAGCATGCTATCTCATTAATCGCATGCCTCTTTCTTTTCTTGGAGGGAATACGCCCCATGGGCTCATCTTTTCTAAACGCAGTACCTTTCCTCTTTCTCTTAAAATGTTTGGGTGTGCTTGTTTTATCCATGATAATCGTCCAAGTGTCTCAAAACTAAATCCCCGTGCACTGAAATGTGTTTTTCTTGGTTACTCACGAGTGTCAAAGGGTTATCGTTGCTATTCTCCTACCCTATGAAGAATGCTCATCTCTCGTCATGTTACCTTTATAAAGTCTCAACCTTTCTTTTTTGCATGTGCCTCTAGTTCATCTTATCAAATCCCGCAATTGTTCGAATCCACATCTTCTGACCCTATCCTTGTTTATTCTCCACCAATGGTCTCTCATCCAGTTATCTCTCCAGCGTCTTTACCAGAGAGTGCCCCCATTGACAATTCTCTTTCTATGCCAGTCTCTCCCGTGGAGGATCCTCCTGCTGAGATAGTCTCTCGTGTTGCTGGCCCACTTGAGACTGATACTACTGAGCAACCTATTGCTCTTCGTAAGAACTATCGTGCTTGTAGAGATCGCCCTCTTTATACATATTCCTATAAAGATTTATCAGTAAGTTTGTTGTCTTTTGTGGCCAATATAGATGATGTTTCTCTACCTGCTTCGGTTTCCAAGACTCTTCAACATGCCAGTTGGCGTTTAGCCATGAGGGAGGAAATGAGCGCCCTCCAACCCATTCAGACTAGGTCCTTAGTTAATCTTCATTCTGGTGCTCAGGTTATTGGCTGTCGTTGGGTGTTTGCCGTGAAGGTCAATCTTGATGGAACTATTACTCGTCTGAAAGCTCGGTTGGTTACTAAGTATTATGCTCAAACTCATGGTCTTGATTACTTTGAGACATTTTCTCCGATTACAAAAATGGCCTATATTCGCCTCTTCTTATCCCTTGCAACTGTGCATTCTTAGTCTCTCCATCAGTTGAATATCAAGAATGCTTTCCTTCATGGTGATCTTGCCGATGATGTTTACATGGAGTAGTCTCCAAGGTTTACTACTCATGGAGGAAAAATCTGTAAGCTTCGTCGCTCTTTGTATGGTTTGAAGCAGTCTCCTCGAGCATGATTTGATAAATTCAACTCAGCTGTTCGGAGTTTTGGTTTGCTTTAGTCTCAAAAGGATCATGCAGTATTCTATCGACGTGCTATTACTAAGGGTATCTTTATAGTTTTATATGTGGATGATATTATCTTAACAGGGAATGACGAGCATGGTATTGCTGAACTGAAAAGATATTTGTATACTCACTTTGAGACGAAAGATCTCGATGATTTGAGATACTTTTTTGGGATCAGGGTGGCCCGAAAGAAAGAAATTATCTCTTTGTCACAGCGTAAGTATGTTATGGATATCTTAACTGAATTTAACATGTAGTAATCTCACTCTGCAAAGTCTCCTATGGAACCAGGATTAAAGCTTCTTCTTGATTAGAGTAATTTGTTTGAACATCCTGAAAGATACCGGCGTGTCGTTGGTAAACTAAACTATCTCACTACGATGACTAGGCCTGATCTTGCATATTCGGTAGGTGTAGTTAGTCAGTTTATGGCAGCACCAAGATAACCACATTGAAATGTTCTTTTTGGGATTTTAAGATATCTTCGAGATAGTCTTGGCAAGAGAATTGTTTTTGCGGCCCATGCTCATGCTCGCATGGAGTGTTATACTGATACTGATTGGACTGGTTGCCCTATTGATAGGCGGTATACCTCTGGATATGCTTTCTATGTTAGTGGTAAATTAGTTTCCTAGAATAGTAAGAAACAAGATATTGTGCGAGGATTAGTGCTGAAGCAGAGTACCGAGCCATTGCTACAGCTACTACAGATACTATGTGGACTAGACATCTTTTGAATGAGATTGGAAATGGATCGAATGGTCCCACATCGTTATGGTGTGATAGTAGTTCAGTAATTTACATTGCTTCAAATCTCGTCTTTCATGAGAGAACAAAGTATATCAAGATTGATTATTATTTTATTCGACAATAGCTTACACGTGGTAGTCTCATTCTCTCACACATCCGCACTGGAGATCGGCTAGCATATATGTTTACTAAACATTTAGTTATTTTATGTAATAAGCTGGGCATGGTCAATATCTATGTCTCGGCTTGATGGAAGGTGTTATAAGTTATTTTATTATTCATCATCATGTGTGGGAATGCCCATTATTTTACTATGTACCCTCTTCATTATTATAAATATGAGAGCATGCTAATCTATAGGGTTAGCTAATTCATTCATATCATTCTCCTCTTTTCTTTTTCTTCGGACAGAATTGATCGAAGTGCAATAGGTTTAGGATCTTTTGATATTTTCCTAAATTAATCATTACATATGAAATATTATGATCTATTCTTCTTTTTAAACTCACCTTAGATTATCAATAGGGATAGACAACACCCGTCTCTCTAAATAACACTAACTATACCGCACTTATTTGAAGATCACTCTTAGCCAACACTACCTACAAAACAAGCCTATGCAAAACTTTTTCAAGTGACGGCTTAATGGTTTAGGTAGCAAGATCACTCTTGGACATTTTATTCAAGTCTTTCTCCTTTAGATATTTGGATATCTGCTCACAGGAATCTGGAGCAATTAAGGTCGTTGAGACTTTCTTTTCTTCTTTATTTAATGAGCTAAGGTTGTTGAGAGTTCGTTCCTATAAGATTGCGACGATCCAACACTATTTTGTGTAGTAGTTAACTCTGTCTTTCTAAAGGAGAAAGAACACAACCACCACTACCATTCTAAGGACACAATGCTGTAAGAAGATTGCATCTTTTCAAATTTCAACCTCAATTCATCCAACAACTTCAATATTTTTGTACCAATCCCAATGTTAGTAGTAAACTATATAACGAATAAATTTTTAAGAGAGTTGTTGCGACCTAATATTAGGCTAATGGATTATTAAGTTAATCAAATGAATTAACTAACCTAATACGGACTCTTTCAAGCCCTACCAATTCACAACTTATAAATGATTTTTTTTTTATTTTAGGAGCCGCTACTAATCATTTTTTGATAAGTTGATTAGAAACCTAAGTAAAACAGCGTGAGAAATATTTTACTTCTACGAACCAGAAATTGTGAATTCGGAGACTTAATTATACTAATTTAATTAAAACTAATGCCCTTTAAGTATCAATGTGACTTGAATTTTTTTTGGATTTTCTCTTATTAAATGCAATGGTAATGCAATCTAATTATATGAAATGTGACATGCAATGACATAAAAGTATGACATGGCAAGATAACATGAAGTATGCATGACGTGACAAGATGACATGGCAAAGCGTATGACATAATGACGTGGTGAATACGAATGACATAGAAAATGACACGCAACTATATGATATGCAATGCAAAGAATATTTTTTTGGTATTTTCAATGCATTTTCAGATTTATACATAAGATGCATGAATGAGCCGGTTTTTTGTTATCTTACTTCTTAAATTTTCGGCCATGCATAAAATATGACTTAAGAATATGCTAGGGGATTTACAAAAATATGGAATATGAGTGATATCCAAAAAATATGATAATGAATTATGCAACATATGGAAAAGATAATTCAAAATTAAGGCAAGATATGCATGAATTTGAAAATATGTCATCCTAATCTGTGTGAGATGTGCAAGATGACAAGATATGCATGGATGAGATTTTTATTCTTTCCCTTTTTTTTTTTGAATTTTTTGGCCAAATGAGGGATATCTCGAAAATTTCATTACCTTGATTTTATTTGCTTAAGTTTTATGATATAAGGTTTCTATCTTCCTAAAAATCCGATTAGATGGGATTTCTAAGAAACCACATCTCGCTAAATCTTCAGGAATCTTCAAACCAAATCAAGATAACATATCCTTAGAATATTCTCGGCAAGATGAGGAAAGAAAATCGACGAGAACACAATCATTATCCCCTTTTTTCCATTTTTTTTTAATTTCTGCCTTTCACATTCGAAATCTGACTTTCTGAAGATAACAAATCAGGCCTGATTTGTGACGAAAAGCTAGGCTTTGAGTTTAGATATAAAAATTGTTTATTAGAAATTCAATTTGACAAATTGGGGTAGTCAATCTGACCCAATTATAAAAGCTAGGCTTTGAATTTCTAAACTCAAAGCCTAGCTTTTCGTCACAAATCAGGACTACCCCAATTTGTGACGAAAAGCTAGGCTTTGAGTTTAGATATAAAAATTCGTTCTTTGAATTTCTAAAAAAAAAAATCAATTTTTCTTGATGTTGGCTTCAAAAGGAACATGCAGAGCAATCGCTAGAACAATCAGAGCATCGCCTTTTCTAAACTCCCAAGAATTTCATGCGCAGATCAAAGACATAAAGCGAAAACGAAGTAGTTTCACACAAAAAAAAATCATGCAGACCATACCCAATCAGCCATGGAACAGCAACGTATCTCTTGGCAAGCATAATCGAATCGACCCTCAAAGCGTAGACATGTTACCTTGATCCGCGAAAATGAAAATCGGGGCCGGCAGCACGAGGACTCGAATCGAACTGGAAAGCAGCGTCAATGGTGCACGGCAACAAGCAAAAGCAGGCGGGAACAGAGCAACGGCATTGGCAAGACGATGGGAAGGAAGCGGCGTCGGGCGTTGGCAGCTAGATGAAAACGGCAACGAGGCTACGACGACTAAGTGGTGGTCAATGACAGCAACAGTGCGAACAGATCGGAGCAGCTGCAGCGAAAGCGAAACAGTGGCGAGGCCGTGAGAGAGAGAGAAAGTCGGTGGTGGTCGGCCAAGAGATAGAGTGTTGAAATAGGGAGAATGAGAGAAATTTTTTTTTGTCATCCCTCCTTTAACCCTAAATATAATGATATATATATAGTAGATTAGGGTAGGGCATAATATTTAATCTCGATCGTTGAATTTAGGGATTTCAGACGAGATATCCACCATAGAATTAGAATTGAGGAATCCTATTTTGGCTAGGATACCTCTTGTTTTCGGCCACCATGTGGAGTAGAAGGGCTTGGCCGAAAATTCCATTTAACGGGCTTGTCTGCGCGAATTTATGGCCTAATTGGACTTTAATTAATTAAATGGGTAATTAATTAAAAGTCTTTTATTTAAAAGAATTAAAAATGAACCCAATTGAATTTGAATTGAGCCCATAGCCATGTGAAATTCGGCCATCCCTTCTTATATTCGAAAATTCCAAACTGATTTTGGATCCCATTGCCTATCAAATTAAGCTCGATCGACTCGCATTCGCCTGAATGCCAATGCATGACAGAAAACTAAATAAATATGTAATGCATGCGAATTTATCTTTTTGCGAGAATTATGATTAATTCTTATTTTATGAATGAATAAATGAATTTCTAAAAAATCAAAATTTATGTGTCAACAAGGGGCACTATAGTGACGATGTTATCCTATCATCATAGTTTCTAAAATTACAATTTGTCAACCGCCCACGAGATTGTCCAAGCGAAGACAGCTAAGTTTGGATACGAAAAACCTCTTGTACAAATTACGACGTCTTCCATTAGGTTTACCTCGAAGCATGCATCTGTTATCTCGCAATGTTGGAGCTCATTCCGCTGAACTGGGTTAAGCGTACATTTATAAAATTAGTCGAGGCAGGGTTCAGTCGAACATACATACTCTTACTCTGATAGTTTTTTTAATTTGTGTTTTTTTTTTCACATACATTACGTACGTTTATATGTTCATGTGTTGCTAGTAGTTATAGCTAGATTTATCAAAATGGATCATAGACCCATTTCTTAATTCACATATGATAAGTTGACTGGTTGTATCGGTTATTTATATTTAATAAATGTGTCATAAATGAATTTACAATTTACTTATACCTAAATCATCTGCATGACTTTTTTTTCATTCTCTTTCGCGTCCATTCACTCGACATTCTCACTTCAGTTTGGATATAAATTTTTCTAAATTAGATTAAATACGAAAGTATTTTAGGATTATGAATCGAGTTAGGGATGTGTTGAATAGTGATCGGGTCAGGTATGGTTTACTAGACTTGCATTATGATAAAGTAGTCATAAATCTGTTAAATAAATCTAATTGGGATGGTTCGCTCGTGACCCTATCCCATCCGCTCATTTAGCGAGCCTAGTCACAGCATACCAGCACTGGCATCGGACGATCATCACTTGTATAGACGCGATCCACGCGGCCCCTCGCTTATCATGACATTTCAGAATTTGTGCGAGCAGGAGGGGCCGACTGCACAGGACCCACTCTGCACCGACAAGTGCTTCTCCCCCGTCATTCCTTAAACCTAAGGAAAGTTCAAATGAGTCTTAACAAGCGGATCGTGTAGACGTTCTTCTCTTTACAGTTCCTCAAGAACAACGTGTCTTTTTTTTTTAAATAAACATTCACTTTGGCGTAATCATTCCCGATGACAATCGGCACGAGGAATCTTTGCTTCTTTATCGCTTCCGACGTGTTCTTCTGCAGTAAAATCTATAGTGCTTCATGGGTTTCGAGTTGGAACTTTATGAGGCTGTCTTCTTCAAAGATTGCTCATTTTCACACTTTTAGTTTACAGTAATCTATACAAGAACTTTTTTCTGACCCACAACTTTGCCCGAGAGAGATTCTGATTGGGGTTTGCCATCAAACTTCTCTTACCCTCTAGGTAATCATGAGCAGCCGCACTAAATTATCCTGACCATCATCAGATACTCCAGAATTGCATTTTTCCCACATGCATATTGCAGAAATTAAGTATATGGCTACTTTTGTGGATCCTTTTCCTAACAGCTTTTCCCAATTTGGCTCCTTACGCTTCGTGACCAGAAGGAGAAAGACCCCTGCATTGAATTCATCCTCCAAGCATACAACACATAAAAATGATAGAGACGATCAAGAATGGCTTCCTCACAGAGATACAGGCGAAGCTCAGCACAAGTAGAGAAATAAGAAGAACAGGACACTGCAGACTTGATAGACAGTTTAGTTCTACCCATCTGTGTTCTTTTTTAGGGGGTTATTCCCTTCCTAAATTAGTCAAATTGTACACACATCACACGCCAATGAGAGAAAAAGCAAACAAAGACATCAGAAAAAATTAAGAACACAACAAACCCAAAAGCACCAATCTAGTGATTGAAAAGTAAAAACACCACTTTACATACATATCATCACAAAAGGGACCTAATCAATCAGTCATGAACGTCAAGGCTATCTCTCATTGTAGGGTTTCTATGCTCTTAGCCAGCTCCTCCAGCTTCTTCATCCTCAACTTCTCACTTTCGCCCACCAGCTGAACAAAATGAAATTGCCCAAAAGGAAAACAAACATTTTCTCAGATAGACAAACATTGGAAAGAGCTCTGCTTTTCACATGCTCTACAGTGTCGATCCATAGAGATTTACGCGCAGGACTAACCTCCATTAATTTGTTCACGAGCTGTACTTTCTCCTTATTCTTTTCATTGAAGGCCTCAAGGGCTTCCTTGTACTCTCTCTCCTGGCACAAATCAGGAGAATCTTTTGGATTCAGACAAAGGATTGAATGCAAGAATGATGTGCAGTTTCACAGAAACAACGGTACATGGATGGGGCAGAGAGTGAATCACCTTCTTCTGGCAGGTGTGTCCCAGTGGTTTTAATTCCTTACTTACTGCATCAATCTTCTTTCGGACAAGTGCAACTTCCTTTCTCATTGGATCTGACAATGCCTCAAGTTCCTGGTTATATTGCCAAACCATTTTAGCCCCAGGAATGTTAGATTTATCTCAGCTCCAATAAAAAGACTGAAATTTTGCTTACTGTTTCTAGCCAGAACTATATTCATTAAACCCAGATTTAGAGGGACAAGTGGACTTGGAGTTCAGAGATGTGAAAGGATCTCCACAGGGTCTCAAAAGAAGCCCCATTCCTAAATCAATTTCTGTAATGTCTAAGTAGAACCATGTATATCTTGATGTTGATTCCACATAAAACTGGGAAATACATTGCCCAAAAGGGGAAAAAATGACACTAAACAGAGCACCCAAAAGGTGAAAAAAGAACAAAAAAAGAGAGAAGCTTCCTTGGTTTCAACAAACACACGCACACGCAACAAAAAAAAAGTATCATTATGCTGAATAAAAGTAATTTCCTAACCAAAAGGAGAGAGGGAAAAGAAAAAATAAGAGAAGAAATGAGAAATTTGTGGAAATCTACATTTCAGTTCATCCTAATCCAACAATTCACGAACAAAAAGCTAGATTTTTTTTTATTAAAAAACAAACCCAAGTCTTCATCCTTCCAAAAGTGTCTAGCTCGAATCTAAGATCGAGCTAATTCTGCAGAAAACCACAAAGCATAAAAATGGAAAACCCCTGAAACCTTGGAAAAAAAAAATCTTCTTTTTGTGCACTGACCTCCCGAATCATGGCGAGCCTCTTGGTCTCTTCCTCGACACGACCCAGATGCGACATGACCTTATCCCTGACCTCCAGCTTCTTCCTCTCGATCTCCTCCTCCTTGGCCCTGAAATTGGACAGAGCCGATCTCGACATCTCCTCGTCATCGCCGGAAATGGACAGGTTGCTGCTGAAGCTCAGGCTGCCCGACAGGTGGTGCGCCAGCTGTTGCCGGGGCTGCGACGGCGGCTGCTGCTCCGATGCCTCCATTGACATTATCTCTGCGAGCTTCTTGCTGCGCGGAACCCCTGCTTCTTCCCCTATTTTCTCTCTCTTAACTATTATAATCACCTTCTTCTGCCTTTTCTTTGTCACTAACTCTCTGTCTCTCTCTCTCTCTTGTGAAATGTGTAGCTCTGTGTGTGTGTTCTGGCCGGCCGCAAAATGGGTGTGGAAAAACCAGGCTGGCTCGGAATTTTTATAGAAAATGTGACTGTGAGCGAACCCACCTTATCTTGGAGGAAAAGAAGAATGAGGGGGGAGGAAAATATGGGGAGAAGTGGTAGTTGAAATGACAAATTTGCCACATGCTGTTGTGCGAATTCTCTGTCAAGTACTGGAGAGTTCTTGGTTAATATCGGGGGCTGCTTGGTCTCCATAATCGGGTTCAAGAACCCAAGATTGACTTTTTCTTTTTTTCTTTTTTTGTTTGCTTACTTTCCCAATTTGGGAGCTTTTCTTTCAATTTCAATTTGGTCCATTGGATGAGGGTAGTTTCTGTCAATATTGCGTAAATCACTTCTTTGCCTACACCTAGGGTAATTCTTCTATATCATATAAAATCACGGAACGGTATCAAAAGCCATAGTTATCATGCTTGAAAATCAATTTTTGCATGACATTTTTGTCCCTTGTTACGTCGCGCTCGACTCGCCACCTGAAAGTCGAGCCGGTGATTCTTTCGGAGGCATCACAATGAATAGCGTCGTGGACTCGTGTCATTAAGGTGAGGATGCTGTTTAATTTTGGTTTATTGGCTATCACTTTCTTGGCAGCTGAAGCAACGGCTTGACATATATAAAACACGGCGCACACAGTGTACCTTGTATGAAAAGCAATGGTTTGACATATACAGTACTCACAACTAATATTACCGGTTTTGCGACCTTCAAAAACCTTACCATTAAGCTCATATATGCCAAGTATCTTGATGGTGAACAGTGGATAATGATGGCAACGCGTTAACCTCGTAAGAAGGTCCATGTAAATTGCAGATAATTCCTAGTGTAGTAGTTACTATCCAACGCATATAAGAAGCAAGAGCTCTTGAGCATACTTTCAAGGACCACATTCACATGGTATCTGGCGAGTAGACTCGTCAAGCGAGTAGACTGAATTGGATTTGGGTTGGATCGAAAATAGTACCATGTAAATAGATTAATTTAATCTGTTTTAACCCATTTTCATATTATGCAAAATTAGTAACCTATGCCTCATCCAACATATATTCCTACAACACTTCCATATTTAACCAATTTAGAAAAACTCATATCTAAATTGAGGTGAGAGTGGAGAGCGATTGAAGGCGAAGAGAATGAAAAGAGAGTCATAGAGTGGATTGCGTCTAAATAATTTGTAAATTCATTTATGACATATTTACGATCTATTTATGACCCATTTAATCGTCATATAATATTTAAAATCATTATGACCCATTTATTAAATATGACTAACCCATATAATAACTCAATCCACCGTATATAGATTGATAAACGGGTTATGTCCCACTTTGATAGGTCTAATTGAGATTACTTAAAGTGAGTTTTTTTTTTTTACGTTCTGGTATGTTGACTCATTCGAAAACACAATGAGTGTCGGTCGCTAACTTACCAAAACATTATAAAAATAAAAAATGCAATCAAATTAGCTAGTCAAACATAAACGTTGATCGAATGAACTCGAGTTAAACAAGGATTTAGGTGATCGCGACATAATCGTAATATAAGTAGCGCAGTCATACCAAAGATTTAGAAGCAATTTTACTTCTTGGTACTTGCCATGTCAAAAGAGCAATGTCAACGAGCTTCTACGTCTTTGCAAACAAATATGAAATTGCAACCTTTTTTCCCTTCGAGAGAATAATTTAGAGTTCCGATGCAACCTCCCCAAATTTGCGATTTTCTTAAAGCTTGGCAGACGTGCGACTTCCACCAACTCCCGTCGCGAACGGCATCAACATGCGACGAGCAAGACGACCACTTTAATCTCCACGCATCGAAATTACAACGTGCAAACTGAATGCGCAAATTAAAACGTATCAATTAATGGAATTTTACTTCCATTAAAGATTAAATCCAACCAATGGCCACCCGTCATTTTTCTCCAATTCTGCCAAGTGTCGTACTCTTCCAAATAATTTAAAGTTTCAATTTCTTTGGCCTTGATATAATTTTATAATGTCAGTACTCTGTGTTAAAAGAAGATTGGATGTGAGTCGCTATCGACTTGGCGGAGAAAAGCATGCTCCTTCTATTTGGTATTTCATCAGTTCCCTTGTCGATTAGGGGGAGTTTGGTTCAACTCCCGCGATCTTTAGTATCTTAGGTTCTAATTCAGACTATTTTTCTATTTCTTAATGAAATTTTGTAAGTATAGGACATATATCGACTTGGAATCCAATCTAGCCTCAGGAAGTCAAATTAACAAAACCTACGTAAAAAATGTCTGTCTTTCAGGCATATGAATGTTTTGATTTTTTTCAGAAATATCTTTCAAATCACTCTTTTTTTTTTTTTGGCAAAACAAACGAGCTTGAGATTAAGAAAATAGAAGAGAAGCAATTGTACAACAATATGTGATTGTCTATTCGATTTGGAGGACAATATTTTAAAGATAATGTAATGTTAGGTTTCAATATAGGGTTACAAACTGATATACGTGTGATAAATTTAGCTCAAACAAACTTTTTGATATAAAAAACTCTAAACCGGTACACTTGTGATAAATTTACCCCAAACTAGTATACTTGTAATAAATTTACCATCCGTTTGTTTTCTTTAAATCTAATATTTAAATAGTTGTGTTGGATGACATGTGTCAGTTCACAGATGTATCAGTTTAAGATTTTTACTCTATATTTGTCACATGTGTATCAATTTAAAAATTTTTATGATATTAGGAGCGTAAATTTGTGAATTTGTGACAGATGTATCAGTTTGGGAGGGTAAATTTATCATATATATATCAGTTTGGGATTTTTAGTAATAAAAAAATTAGTGTGCGATAAATTTATTACAAGTGTATTAATTTGAGATTTTTCGTGTCAAAAAAATAATTTGTGATAAAATTATCACAAATGTACCAGTTAAGGTTATTCATGATATTAACCCTTTAATATATCACAATGCATTGTCACCTCAATAATAACAAAGTATAACAAAGTATTCAAGAAAGAGAGAGGAAAGGGGGAAAGTTAACCTTGATATCCTCTTCTTCTTTCTTTTTTCCCCCTCCCTCACGAGTTCATAATTTGTTCAATTTTCTCAACATTAAAATTCAATGGTTCATTTCGTAATACATGGCAATGGCAAAAGGATATATCTGTAAAATCGACACACGTTCTCTTGTCTGAAGAGAGGGTGCTTAACTTCCACGTTTGGTGCGTGGAGTGGACAGAAAGGGTCGCCTGACAGTCTCACCCCACTGCCCAAACACTACATAAAATCCAAAAGAGAGCCGTAGCAGCAAAGGCATTACAAAGTGATTCTAGGACTCTAGAGATCAGCTGGAAATTGAGATCTTATCTAACATTTCGACAAATTTGACCAAACTTTAACCAAGCTCACACATTCTCATGAGTCCTTTATATCAATCATTGGCCCCTTTTCACGTCACAAATTCTCCGTCTTAAACCTTATATTTTGAAATTTACATTGCAATTATTAAGTCAGATGGTTACTTCCAATGCATATTGTAATTGCACTTTGGAATGACATGATCAATTGATCATGGTTGTGGCTTCTTGCGGGATGTGGAGGGGACCATTTGACACGTTCGAAAGTTCAAGCACAACCCTGGCAAGAACTACCTAAACTTGAATGGTTTGCGATCATCAATCGAATCTAAGATGGCCCTGAGAACCTTTTTGGTGGGTCCACTAATTCTTGTTCTTGCGGTAAAAGCATAGATATCTTTAGCGTGGCATACCCTAAGCACTTGCTAAGGGCAATCTAATTCAGGGATTGTGACCCTATAAGTACTTGCCTTTTTCTCTTCCAATTAAGCACCTAAGTCTTCGGGATTACCGGATAGAAGCCTATTCTTGGTTCCCTTTGTTTTGGAAAAATATTCACCTAAAAGGGACCGCTTGAAATAATTAATTCATGAAAAAACTGAGATATATACGGTTAATTTGATACCTTCGACTTGGACAACAATTAAAAGAGAACCCAAACCTAATCCCGTTAGCATATTCATATAGGTTGACTTTCATATAAAAACTTAAGAAAGCGAGATTATGAATCAATTATGGTATATTAACTGTTCACAATTCACACGTACATTGTAACATCCATACCATTTTCCGATATGTGATATGAGCCGACTCACTGCGGTGGTGATTCCTTGATATGTTGCTCACATTCTGAGAGCGAGAGGTACTGGGACCGAGGCTCTGTGTGAGCGTGCTTGTGGAAAATAACCAACCGTTGCCCGTAGAGAATAGGCACATTGTCTGGGCCCACCCACGACTTTTCTTTTTTGTTTGTTTTTGCGTTTCTTTTCTTTCTTAAAGCGAAAAAAAAAAAAAAAAACTGTCACAGTAAGCACCCATCTGCAAAACCCCTTATCCATTTCTGTTGCAGTCATGTTCCGGACATGGGAGTCGTCGAGCATCAAACGTTTCGTGTGATGTCGTTCCCTATGAATATGGGTCATTGTGGCCTTATCACATTTAGATGTTCCGAATTCCATTATGACCACCTTACCCATACCCAGTATTTTCCTCCTCCTCCTTCTTCTTCTTTTTTTTTTTTTTTATACGTATCGAATTTCGACCTACAAACTTTATCTACTCTCTCGAGTTTCGCATGTTTCGGGCTTTCGTCATTCTATTAAACCTAGTCTAAGGGGATGACAATCAACTCTTCCAATGATCCCTATTTCGTTAGCAATTTTACTGCTCGTCAATATATCTTTCATCGAGCGTCGTTTTTTTATTTTTGTTAAAAAGAGACGGGTCCTGTTGCGACTCTAGATAGAAAAATATTATGCATAGATAAGAGAATCGATAACTTCATTTCAAACATAACCGGACTTATACAAATTGTGTCGGAATTTAATTGACGACGAAACCTCTTAACCAAGCGTACTCAAACTAAGCTGGAATTTAATCGACCACGAAGCCCAACAACGTAAAGATGCAATGTTGAAATTCCGTCGACAACTGGACATCTCAGATATACAACAAATATACACGTCAGAATTTAATTGACAACGTAGATGTGGAAACTACGGCTAAGAAACACCTTGGCATTTTGTTGACAATGCGAGTCTGGAAGTCATAACTGTTGGCAAGAATTGAAGGATAGCATGCTTGTTTATTTGCTTGCGAGGTGCCACCGAATAGCATGATGTGAACATTTAAAGCCTATAATCGACGATCATCGCTGAAGGTTATATAGACAGAGGTTACGAGCAGTTATCAAATGATTACATCAGCGGTTACATTGACTCTACAATCTCGACAATTTCATCGACTCCATATCTTGATGGTCGTTTTATTCCACTGCATTGATAGTTACTTCTTTGGTGTTTGAATTCGAAGTTATCGACTCCACTTTTTGTACTCCACTTTTTGTCCATTCCCTTGAGTTGCTGATTCTTCATATTGGCGATTATTCAATTATTGATTAGACTAACAACGTGTCGATAACAATCATAAAAGTTGATTATTTTTTTTGTGTGCAAACAATCCCACATTCCCTGTCAAGCAATTCAATCGCACCATGCGATGACTTGTGGTCCCAACGCAAAGGATTTAGAAAGAGAATTCGTCAGCAAAGCAAATAAGTGGATGATTGCATCTTGATCCCCACCTGTCTGAATCTGAAGCCTAATCCTGCGGGGAGCATTTTGGGGTTCAAGGAACTCACTTTCAGTTGTTGTTGGGTTTTTTTCTTTCTTTCTTTTTCTTTTTTCCCAACCAGAAGGATAGAGAATTAGGTGCAAAAATGGGCCTTTCAATGTTTTTGTCTGAAAACGTGTCCTCCCACCAAAACCTTAGCGGCCCAAAACCTTCCTCAATCCGTCTCATCTGCAATGAGGGAGGGTTTTGGCTGGATCTCCCTCCTTCGTTAATTGATTTTGTTCTCTGATCTCTCTCTCTATCTTTTGGCTTTTCTCTCTGTTGTGAGGGTAAGAACAATAGGAGTATCACAACTTTTGTACGGAGATCACTTGAGTGCCATAATTTTTTTTTTGGAACACCTGAGTATCAAATCGGAGCAAAATGGATCACTTGAGTGTCACTTCCGGCCAAACATCCTACGTAGACTTTCTACTTAATTTTTTATTGTGCAAGGAGGGAGGGTTTTGGCTAGATCTCTCCCTTCCCTCCCTCCTTCGTTAATTGATTTTGTTTTCTGCTCTCTCTCTCTTTTTTTTTTGGCTATTCTCTCCATTGTGGCACCGTTTTTTCTTCCGATCTAGTCTAGATCCGAAATTTTCTCTCTCCCATTTCAGGAAGTTTTCTTAGTGTATGTTTTCGTGATTTCGCTTCCCTCGGATTTTGCTAGCGTACAAATCCAGTTTCAAAGGAGACCAAGAAAGTTTTGTCAATGTTTCACTCTTATTATCATAGCTATGCTCGTTCAATCTTTTTATTCTGCATGGCGATGGTTTTGGGAATCCAACTTGCATTCTGCCGAAAGGCAAAGCCGTAGCAATAGATAAAGATCTTGGTGTGTGCTCATTTGTAAATATGAATTCGATGATCAGTCGTCGATTTTGATTTAAAGAAGTCATAAATTTTCTTTTTGAGTGTGTGACCTCTATGTTTGTTCTTATAATTCATTTTGTTATATGGAATTTGTTTTGTTTTGATGTTATAGCAATTATTTTTTTGCGGATATGAATGAAATGTTACTGTAGGAAATAGACTACAGGTTTGAGAATGAGTTTCACTTATCCTTCATTGTAGGATAGTTTTTCTAGAAGGACTAATTCAAAGTACTTTAAATTTTGAATTTAGAATTTTAAATTGGTATGTTATAATTATTAACTAAAAATATAACTACATTAATGGACTAATTTAAAATTAGTCTGTTACAGTATTAACTACAGAATATTACCACATTAATGGACTAATTGAAAATTAGAATTTTAAATTGTCCGTTACATATTAACTACATTCCTTAACTGACCCCGCTAATTGATCACATGGATATAAAGTGAACCTCAAGTTTGCGTTGTGACACTAAATGGCGGATGAAGTGAAAATCTACCTCGATATGCTTTGTTCTAGCATGGAAAAGTTTGCATTCACTATAAGATAAGTCGCCCCAAGGTTGTTGCACCAAAAGATAGGGGGTTTTGATTGAGAGATGCCCAATTCTTATAACAACGATTGTAGCCATACCACTTCTACCATAGCGTTTGCCAATCGGTACTCAGATTTGGTTGAGGAACGTGCAATAGTATGTTGCTACTTAGCTGACCAAGAAATCAAATTTTGGCCCATATAAATTGGATAACCTCTTATTGATCGTCTATTAGTGGGCAACCGCCCAGTCCGCATCACTGTATGCATGGATTTTTGTGGAGGATTGATAATTGATGAGCAACCCATGTGAAATGGTTTTCTTTAAGTAGCGTAGGATGCATTTCACCGCACTTCAATGGTCTTTTGTGAGTTCTTTCAAGAACCAACAGACTTTATTTACCGCATAGGAGATATCTGGCCGAGTGAGGGTGGCATATTGAAGAGCCCCTGTGATGCTCATGTATAAACCGGCATATTCTAGTGGTTCGCCCTGATTGATTAATTGGTATTTGTAGCCATGAGAGTGTGAATCGTTTTAAAACCGTCCATTCTAATTTTGTGGAGGAGATCTGTAACATACTTTTGTTGTGACTAGAGGAGTCCAGATGGATGTTTGAGCACCTAAATTTCTAAGAAATAATTAAGATCACCCAGGTCCCGTATGAAGAAGTCCTTGCTTAAGCATCCGATAGTGTCTTGAATAAATGTCGGGTTTGATCTTGTAATAACATTATCGTCATCATAGATGAACATATAAATGGAGAAATTGGACCGATGTAGCATGAATAGGGAAGTATCGATTTTTGACCCGCTAAATCCTAATGATTCTAAAAACATGCTCAACCGGCAGAACCAAGCTCGCGGTGCTTATTTCAATCCGTATAATGATTTTTATAGCTTGCATTTATGGTTTAGCTTTTCTTTGTCAATGAAGCCCTAAGGTTGGACCATGTAGACTTATTTAGTCAAGTTACCTTTTAAAAATGCATTGCCAACATCCAACTGTCGAAGTTTTCAATTTTTTGTCACAACTAATGAAATAACTATATGAACGGTGGCTTTTTTAACAATGGGGCCAAACATTTTCTTATAGTCAATATCCTAATGCTGATCGCAGCCCTTGGCCATTAGACAGGCTTTGCACCTATATATCGAACTATCTACACGTGTCTTCACTTGATAAACCCATTAATAGCCCATGACATTTGCTTTCGGATTCGGTGGAACCAAAACGTATGTTCCATTACGCAATAAAATATTAAATTCTTGGAGCATTGCCTCACCCCTTTTCATGTTTATTAACTTCGGTGAAGCACCATGACTCTTCTTTAGAACTTATTTCAGTCAAGTTCACATATAGTAATTAATGTTTATTGTTGGCCTTTGGGCTTTGACGCACCCGCATTAGATGGCTCTTTGGTGCTAGATAATCAATTATGGAGATATGACAATAGTATGCTATGAGGAGGTGTCTGAAAGAGTATCATTAGCATCTGTACCAGCAATAAATGGATTAGAAACCAATGTGTTAGACATTGAATTAGTATTAGCATTTGATAATGTCGTTGATTGTTTTCAAAAGTAGTTGTGTAGGTGCTAGAGGATGGAGTAGAAGGCAACAAATTACCATTAATACCATGGTCTCGTGGGAGGACACATCAACCGTGTTGAGAAAAATCCCTATATGATTTTAAAGTTGAAAAAACAATCCAAGTATTCTTAAGTTTCGATATAATGTCGTTGAATACTTATTTTGCAGATTATCCTTTGGTGCGAGGAAGTATAAGATTGAATCTGGCAAAAAAGTTTAGCTCAGATGTTGATTTCTGAGGGGACTCAGATGTTGTGTTGAGCTCAGACGGTAAATGGGGATAGCTCAGACGTTGGCATGATGCTCAAGCTCTGAGTGGAGTATTCACGTGCAGTAATGAAAACTTGAAAAGGACTTCAAAATGTACTTAATTGATACATTACAACAAATACAATCGAGCTGGCTCATTCTTGAGGATTCTCGGGGATAGAGATCAATCAAGGAGACATACACAATTTTCCAAATGAACGAAACCATCAATGGAGACCCAGGATCATAGTTGTATGGACGATTTGATCCGAACGTGGAAGACTTTTCTTTGGCAACCCCTAACCGTTACGAGATCTTCTTTTGGTATATGTCTTGTCCAAACAGGAAGTTTTCTAATGACCTCTTCTGGAAGTCTTGCAATGGTTAGATTTGAGGCAAAAGAGTATAAAATACATCTCAAGGTCAAAGGGAAATAAGATTGGCGTTAAGATGGAAAAGTGTTCATAATCAAGATCATTTCATATACACTTCTTAATTCATCCATTGTAGTTATGAGGGGGTGTACACAAAAGCATTGAGCGCTAGGTGAGGAATCATGCATTTCAAGGAGATCACTAAGCCGTAACCTCTCAAGCATTTTACTAGTGGAATCCAGCCGATTAGCTGATGGCCGAAGAAGTGGACGTAGGCTTAACCAAAGCCGAACCACTATAAACACTTTGTGCAGTCTTCTCTATCCTTACTCCGATTATATTATGTATCTTGTGATAGATGAACTGCATATGAATCGTTCATAGTGATATACTGTGTTTCAATAATCTAGAACGTCATAATAATGCCCGTGCAATTAGAATTTCTCGATAAATTTTAAAATTGCACTATAATCATCTATTCACCCCCTCTAGGTGATATTACTAGGCACGACAATTGGTATCAGAGCCTAATGCTCATAGTTTGTGAAGTGTTTTTACTTCTGAGCTAACGATCTTCATAGCTAGCAATTTCTCTCTTACGTGGAGCAAAAGTGGAATCAACAATAGACCACCATATTTTGAAGAGAAAGAGTACAGCAACTGATAAAACAAATTCAAGGCATATATTAGATGCCAAGATCCCCATATATGGGATGTTGTACAACGAGAAGTGAATCTGACTGTAGGTGTCACAAGCGAATTAAATGCAGGGGATAATAACTCAAGGCCAACTGTCACTCAGTCGGCTACTGAAATTGCCAAGAGAGATGTTGATGTAAATGATATTTATTCATTTCATAGTGCTTTATCTCCTACTGAATATAAGCATATTGTAGATTGTTCCTCATCGAAAGAGATTTGGGACAAAATCTACATCACATATGAAGGAACATACAAAGTCAAGAAGACTAAAGTCAATTTCCTTCTTTGCCAGTATGAAGCATTCAAAATAAAGTCCGAAAAACTGTGAAATAAATATTTGATAGATTGACTGAAATAATGAATGGTTTCTATCACGCCCTGAACCCGGTGGGCACGCGCACATCCCACCATGGCTTTTTTTAAAAAAAAAAATTATGATACTTCCCAGGATCCATCGGCCTTCAAGCTATCAAACTCAAAATCATACAGAATCGAGAACACTATATATAAAAATAACAAGATGACTTAAGACAGGAACGGGTACACTTCTCATCAATGTTAAACACCTCAGGGGTTACAATTCTAAATCCCCAAATTCAATAAACAATTCCTAAGGTTACAAAAGGTCAATATCTATTTTCTCCCAAAGATGCCTTCTTCGAATGTCAATCCATAGCAAACCCCGTTTATCTTCGCCGCGGACCTGAAAATGTTAATCCCACGACGGGGTGAGATATAAATCTCATCAAGCTCACCCTAAACCTAAATCAGGCCATTAATACCTCCAGACATCTTTAAAAAAAAAAACAGCCTACAATAGTTCATCTAGAGAAATATCTTAAGGCACTCAATGCAACACAAGAAAGTATCATGATCGACATAAACAAACATAATTTGTAATCATCCATGACATCAAGACCATATCAATTCCATATACAAAGTTTTACGAACAATTTCATCACGATTCACTTTTCTATGGCTCAGCTCGTGTAAACACGCATCATGCTCATCACAATCTCAATTCTAATGGTCAATCCCGCGTCAATACGCCTCAGGTTAAAAATAATTGGCAACCCGCATTCTGAAACATTAGGTTCTAAACCCATTCAATACTCATGTCGACACGTATTAAGATTATCCCGCGTTCTGACGCATCAGGATATCAATTATCTTTTCAATAGCTATGCCCGTGTCAAAACACATCGGGCTCATCATACTTTCAATTCAAATGTCTATGCCTACATAAAGACGCATCAGTCTAAAAAAAATTGGAAACCCGCATTCTGACGCATCAGGTTTCAAACCAATTCAATACTCATGTCGACACGTATTAAGATTATCCTGCGTTATAACACATCAGGATGTCAATTCTCTTTTCAATAGCTATGCCCGCATCAAAATGCATCAAGCTCATCATACTTTCAATTCTAATGTCTATGCCCGCGTAAAGACGTATCAAGCTAAAAATAATTGGCAACTCGCGTTCTGATACATCAGGTTCCAAAGCCATTTCATTACTTGTGCTGACATGAAACAAGGCTATCCCCGCATTCTGACGCATCAGGATACCAATCGACCTCGCGTTCTGACGCATCAAGGTTCAACTTGCCATTATAAGCCATATTCCTCAATTTGCCATGTTTTTCAATTCAATCGATTAAAACTCGTTTTCACGAGACATGCTTCTCATCAAACTAGGGCTCACAAGCCAATCAAGCAACTAGATTTCTTTAACATGAAAAGCAATCATAGCCAAATCACATAATGCATGGCTTAATTCACACAGCAAGGCACACATGCACACAAGTCATTCTCTTGTCACTTCAAGCCTAATTTCACACAATTGCCCCTCAAGGGCCAAATGCCACATGGCCATGCAAGGACTCATATCAATCAAATGTCCATATAACTATTTTAGCTATGGATATCACAAGTTCATCTCAAAATAAGAAATTTATCAATCGGCTCATACAATCACAATTGCCTTCACTCAATTCAAACATATTTCAATTCACAAATCTCATCAATTGTACCTCAAACTCATCCACTAGTACCCTAACGTCCAAATAAAGGTTTAGAGGTCGCTTAACTCTTCAATCAATCTAAGGATTTCAATCCAAAAGACCCACCAAGGTCAATCCACTCACGGCCAGAGTAGGGCAGTGAGCAGCTCTAAAGGAATTCCACAAATCATTCATTAAAATTCTTCCAAACTTCATTACACACACAACACCTGATTATCAAAAAATCACAGCTTCAATTCAATAATTTCTAAGCATGTCAAGTGTCATTCAATCAAGGCAAGTCATCATAAATTTCATTTCACCAAATATGCCCTTTCTTAGGTTCCATGATCAAGTTCATTCATGAGAAAACTGACATTATTATTCTAAATTTTTAAGAAATCCAATTTCATATTCTTGTCCCTCAATGTCTTATAGACGTGTGAACGAAAACGAAGCTCAATTTGGATATCAGACGATTTAGAATGACCTATTTTAAAATTTGTGCGCGCTGAAATTAGTTTACTCGGCATCTCAAGTCACCAACGTTTTTCACCTCAAAATAACTTTTCAAACACTTTCAATTCAACTAAAATCCACCAATTAGTAACCCAACATCCCAACAAAGAGTTAGAAAGCTTCTTACCAAACTAATTAAGCAAACAAACTCTTTCAAGAACAGCAACAACCTTCGGATCGTAATCTGACCGGTGCGGGGTAGGTTTGGTTCCAAGTATTTCACCGCAAGGCGACGTCCCCAAGAGCCTCCAAATGTCTTGGTTCTTAGCTAGCGCACACAGGGCAGATTCTATCTAAAAATTTGGAGTCAACTGAAGCTTCGAAGCCGGCGAAAACAAGCTCTTTCCCAAATTGGATCGAAATTCTGATCAACCTGACCTTTGTCCATTCAAAAGTACCTACAGGACCAACGGTTGGGTCAAATTAAGCTTATAATATGTTCTTAGAACCACAAGACAATAGTCTTTCAAATGGCAGTAGTTTTACCTCAATCCGATGTCGGACGATAAAGTTATGGCCGGAATAGTGAAGCAGTCGGAATAGGGCAGTAAGTTGGCTGAGAGGGAAAAGAGAGGAAAAGTGAGAGAGAGAGAGAGAGAGATGAGGAGGAGGGGGTTTCGGCCGAATGGATGAAGAGGAGGGAGAGAGAAGGCCTTCCACACATTTCACTTGGTCAAAACTTGAATGGTAGGTGCAATATTGATCCCAAATAATGCAAAGCTTCTAGTAATGACACATGGCACCATCCACATAATATACTAGCTCAAATGGCTCTTTTGCCCTCATCAAATTCGGCCACCAAGGGGATTACCAGATAACCATATTGTCCTTAGTCCAATCTTAAGGGTTAATCCTCGAGGGGCAAAATAGTAATTTTACTCTTTCCGTCTAAAATTTCAATTTTTCAATTTAAATTACCTTCGATGAGGCGACGTTAATTTCCTCTCAAATGTCGAAACCCTTTAATATCCGATCTCTAATTTCGAAACCCCATTCCATGTCAATAGCCTCGAAAAGGATCGAAATTCAGAATGTCACAGTTTCACATACCATGGGCAACTTGCGTTTGGATTGATGAGAGTCGACAAGCTGTTAAGAGCTCTCATAAAAACATGGAATAATGTCAAAACCTCCATTCGAGAGAATCAGAGGATATCTCTTTTATTTATGGACAATCTTATGAGGAAGAAAGAGTCAATGAAGAAACCACGTCAAAATGTAAGAAGTCCATTGCTTTAAAATATAATGTTAATTCTGATGTTTCAGATTTAGAAGATAAAGATAACGAGGAGTTAGCACTCATGAAAGGCAGGATCTTCAAAGACATGAAGGATCTCAGATGATATTATCGGTAACAATCATCTGAGACAAAAAATGAAGGCTAAGAATTCATTTGCTAAGAATGCAAGAAGAGAGACCATATTAAACCAAATTATCCTCTGTTAAAGAAGAAAGGCGTAGATGAAATATCCAAGAAAGCCTTGAAAGCAGAGACTTGGAGCGACACTGAATGTGAAAGTAATGAAGAGTACGCCAACATATGTCTCATGGCAGACTCAGATGATGACCTCAAGGTACTCATGAAAAGGAAAAATAAATGATACCTCGATAGTGGGTGTTCCAGACATATGAATGGAGATGCTACGAAATTCATCAATCTCAAAATGTTCGATGGTAGAAACGTTTCCTTGGAAGGAAATAACAAGGGAACAATTATTGATAAAGGAACTGTGAAGATTGGCAATATTTATATCAATGATATTTCACTGGTTAAAAGTACAAGTCAAGAAAATGAATCTTCGTACACTAGATGAAGACACGATAACATGTACCTTTTGGATACATCGTCTAAGGAAGAAAAATGTCTTCTATCTGTCAAAGACGATCCAAAACTTTGGCACAAGAAGCTGGGACACATAAGTCTCAAGCAAATATCAAAACTCTCCAAAAAGAAGCCAATGAGAGGACTCCTAAATGCCAAATTTGAAAGGACTAAGCACTATGAAGCTTGCACACTAGGATAACAAGTAAGAAATTCTTATAAATCTATAAATGAAGTGTCTACTGATTGTGCTCTGCAGTAATTACACATGAATGTCTTCGGACCTACTCGAACTTAGAGCATTGGAGGTAAAAAGTATTGTTTAGTCATTATGGATGATTATACCAGATTTACTTAGGTTTTCTTTCTTGCACATAAAAGTGATACTTTTTCATATTTTGAAATATTTTCCAAGTTTCGACCAAAAAAAATATTTTTCAAGAAAATTCAAAACAAAAAAGGTTACTCAATTTCAAGCATCAAAACAGATCTTGGAATGGAATTTAAAAATCAATACTTTGTTGAATTCTGTGATCAAAATAGCTTTCAACATAATTTCTCATCTCCATACACTCCACAACAGAATGGAGTTATTGAAAGAAAGAATAGATCTTTACAAGAAATGGCACAAACTCTTTTAATTGAAAGCGAAGCTCCATCCTATTTTTTGGGCTGAAGCTATTTCTACTGCTTGTTATATTATAAATCGTATTTTTGTAGACCATTACTTGAGAAAACCCTTATGAGCTTTATAAAGGAAAGAAGCTAAATATTTCATACTTTCACGTATTTGGTTGAAAATGCTACATTCTTAAAAACTCAAGTGATCGGCCAAGTAAGTTTGATGAAAGATCAGATGAAGGAGTATTCTTAGGATACTTTACAAGCAAAACCTATCGAGTCCTCAAAAAGAAATCTTAGACGGTTGAAGAATCTATGAACGTGAAATTCGAAGATGAATACACTGCTCAGAAGATGATTACTGAAAGTGAAATGACAGATGATCATAACCAATCATTTGAGAAGTAGAACTTATCATCTGAAGCTAAAGAAGCAAATGAATCTTCTCATAACATAGAAAATACTCAACCAATTACAACTTCTAAAGATTTAAATGCTGAAGAACCAATTGAGAATGAGCTTGAAAAGTCAAATAAAACTCAAAAATTAGAAAAATGCTATGAAATGAACCCCTATAAGACCATTTTGTGTGAACGCCTAGCATGGTTAGAAAAACATGATTAGGAGCAAAAAGCAATTAAACACCGCATGGTCACCTTAAGCAGCAATCAATCTCGCGGTAACCACAAGGGCTTTAATAGATATACTAGGATAAATTAATTCATGAATCCAAAAATATCTAGTTGCGTAAAATCGAGCAGTCCTTCCTAACCGCTCGATAGGGTTCCCGATCTGCCCTCCTCGAAAGATCTATGGCGACTCCCTTTTGCGTGTACACTCACACATGCCACCAGAACACACTAAGGTAGAACACGAATTTCTAACCTCGTGACTTAGTATGGGCTTGGGAGATCTCGAGCCAAAAGAGGCCCGTACTCGAGATCTTAACTTGGTGATCCATTAGCGTGCCTTTTCCCGATTTATATATTGAAAATCGAGGGCGGGTCGCAACAAAGCACTATTCATAAAGTTTTCAACCAAATGTTCTTATCACGAGTCGGGTTCAACTTGGCCCACATAATGCTAGGCCCATATCAGACTGGTTAAGAATCCATATATTTTACCTTATTAGACCAACTCCATAAACTATAAATTAACCACATAAAATAGTAATTACGTTTTCACCTAATATAATTTCACATTAGGAAAATCTTACATTCTCTCACTTCGGCCAATATTAATTGAAAATGTACGATAAGTTTGCATCTCTATACTAGTCTAGAGATTATTCTCGACAGTCAATTCGATTCTATAAAGTCTCAAACACCGAATCATGGCAGTAATGCATCAAAAGACATAGAGTCATTCATGATCACAAGTATTCTTAACTCTAATGATATGAATTCAGTATGGTAGTGTGACAATTGGATTACACCTTACAAAATAGTAATACCTTTATGTATATATTCCCTTTGTTAGTCACCATTCTCTTTCCTTTCTCTTGGTAAAAGAAAAAAAAAAAGGAAAGAGAATGGTGACTTTCCTTATTTGTCACAAAACCTAATGTGTCACGAGAGAATATCAATATGATTCCAATGAATCTATATATGTCTTATCTTTATAGTTAACTTTATTTTATGTGTAACAAGACATATCTTAATAATTGAATGCCCCTAGCCTTTACTCAAGGTTTACACATACCTTAAGATTTTCAACTGATATATTTATTCAATATCACCTCAATCGTAAATTATTTATTGCATGCAATAGATTGATACATATCAAGATATTACAAAATGTAACAAATATAGATGTAAACTTTATTAGAGAAAAATTAAAAATAGCTTCCACTGAACAACTGCATCAAATGATGCCACTAAGCCCATGTTAATAACATGTCATTCAAATACACATGGGTGAATACCTTTAGTCAATGGGTCTGTAACCATATCATTTGTATAAATATGCTTTACTTTAGTGTCAATATTCTCATTTGTTTCCCTTATGATCAAAAACTTGATCGCCAAATATTTAGACCCCTTGAGTCATTCGCTGTTGTCAATAAACAACACTACTGAGCTATTATTATAATACAATTGTGTGGTTTATTCATAAATCAAATACGGTCAACTCCCTAATGAATTTACGGAGCCAAATAACTTGTGTAGTAGCATAAAAGCATACTATAAATCCCGCTTGCATGGTAGAGGATAAAATTTTCTAATTATCACTTCTTCATTATATTGCACCACCTGTTAACATAAAGATGTCTCATGTTGTCGACTTCTTGTCGTCTTGATAACCAGTAAGGTCTTAATCCAAACACCCTACTTGCTTTAAGTCCTTAACTTTTTTGTGAATCAGCCGATAGTCTTTTGTCCACTTAAAGTACTTTAAAACTTTCTTGGCAGTAACTCATTGATCGTTTCTTAGATTTGACAGTTATCTGCCTAAAGTTACAAAAGTAATTTGTTTTTTAGTTTCTCAACATTCTTATAAGGACACTGTAACAGATTCAGTGTATCACCCTTATTAACAAGAGTAATTCCTGGCTTGCAATGCTGTATACTGAATCTATAATACGATCAACACACGTTTTCTAAGACAAACCCAACATACAGCGAGAGCGATCCTTATAGATCTCAATTCTTAGAACAAAAGACGCCTTACCAAGGTCCTTTATGACAAATTATTTTGGCAATATTCGCTTCACCTCGTGTAGTAATCCAATATCGCTGCTTGCAAACAAGATATTATCTGTATGAAGATAAAATTCCTCCCCCTAACCATGTTGTATATAAACTGGTTCACTTTATTCTTGACATAACCGAATGAAGTGACGACATTATGAAACTTAATATATCATTGTCTAGAAGTTTTGCTTAAGGTCTTATATAGATTTTTTGAGTCTACACATAAGCTTGCATGAATCATCGACTGCAAAGGCTTCACATTGCACCGTATAAATTTTCTCATCAATGTCTCCATTTAGAAAGGTAGTTTGAACATCAATATGGTGTAACTCCATATCAAAATGAGCTACAAAAGCCACAGTTACTCTAAGAGAAACTTTAGAAGAAACGGGAAAAAAAGTTACTTTATAGTCTTCTTCTTCTCTCTAAGTGAAACTTTTGGTTACCGGTTTGATTTTAAACTTCTCAATCTTTCTTTTGGAGTCCATGTTAGTCTTATATACCCATTTACAGCCGATGAGCTTATAGCCCTCGGCAATTCAATAGGCTCCCAAACACTATTATGTTTCATAGAGTGCATCTCGTCTTTTATTCGCATCCAATCACAAATCTGATTGAGGACAATAAACAATATCTACATAAGTCATTAGATCAATCACACAGCCGATATTCTTAGTCAAGTTCTCCCAGATAAACTATATTGTCTGGTAGTATAAATGGTCGCATCTGCTTGATAGATTTTTTAAGTGGAGCTACTTTCACATCATCTTGCACATGTGGGGTTTGAAAAACTTCGTTAAAATATGTCTCAACAATATGATCCTCAACCCCAATAGACTTAGTCTGTGATATGGAAGGCTCCATGATCATCCGAGGTTGAGAAAATGACACAATTCCTACCATACCTTTAATCTCAATTATCTGTGAGCAGATATCCTTTTCGGCCACATAAAAAAAAAATAGAAACTTCGCTGTCTATAATTCCACATGTACCTCTATTTGGATTATAAACTCAATAACCCTTTAATGACCTAGGAAAAGATACAAAGTAACAGTCAATAGTTATGGAGTCCTATTGACACTTGCTTTTTTTTTATCATTTTTTATTTTATTTTATTTTTAGAAAATTATTTTAAAATAGCTAAAAATTCGTAAAAAAAAATTTGAAAAATCAGCTTTGGAAGCCTTGGCCTGGCCTTAAGAATCAATTTTGAATAAAAAATATTTTTCATAATTTGTAATACTTTTTCCAAATTTATTTAATTAAGAAAATATCAAAAAAGTCAAAAAATATATCATTCTTGCTCAAAAAAACTACCCAAAAATAGGTAATATTTTTCTTTTAATTCCCTCTCTGAGCTGTTCACTTTAAATTTTGAAAATTCAATTTGGGTCACTATGTTCCTTCACAAACGTAAACCTGAATCAAGCATAAAAATTTCTTTAAGAGTCTTTTATTTTTCATTTTTCATTTTTAATAAGCTATGACATTGGTATCTAGAGCTTTGAAGTGCAATTGAATCCATTTTTCATTCAATTTGTTCAATTTCAACTCACATGGCTTAATTGCATAATTTTCTTTTGATTTAGTACCCGATTTCATTAAAAATGAAATTAAACTCTTTTTAGGATCACCCATGAAAATCTAGACCCTCTACCCTGTAGTTTTCCCTTGTGAGTCTATTGGTGGCCTTAGTTCAAGTCAATTTGATCATTTGAACCCCGAACCATCCAAAAATCATAATTGGATCTAACGCCGAATTTGGGGTTTTTAGTGAATTTCAAGCTATTAATTCACAAAAACACCTTGTTTGCATGAAATACATGCTGAGGAATCCAATTTTGGCATTTAAATGAAAAACACTTGTCATTTTCGAGTCCGATTCGAGGTTTTTAGCTAAACCGGATCAATCGAACGGATCAAACACGACCTGATTGACCCGAGCCAGCCCATCCAACAAAAACGCAGAAGAGCAGTAACGTAGCAGGGCAACAGAAGCTAGAAGGAGCCTCCTCCATCGTTTCTTTCATGTAGCAGGGTATTTAGGACTCAAAAAGAAGTCCAAATCCTCACCAAATCGTGGTACCCAGAAGATCATGTCTCCTCCAGACGTGTACCAACACCTCCTCTGCGTCTCCATCTGCCCCTTGACTATAAGAAAGACCACAAGAAAGTCAAAAAAGGCAAGAGACGTTGGAGACTAAAACTGAAGAGCAAGGTCCCTCGGTGGGTATGGCATGAAGGTCCTTGAGGATCCCAAGAGGCTCCAGATTATAAAGGAGATGGACCAAGAGCTGTGGGGAATTTTTCGGTTCAAAGAAAATAGAGGAGTTAAGAGTGGGAAAAAGAGAGCGTGAGAGACTGAGAAGAAAAGGGAGGAGCTTGGCCATGGAGCTCGAGTGAAAAGAAAAAAAGAACCAGAGAAAAATAAGAAGAAGAGATCGCAAATTAAAAAAACGAAGACCATTCTGGAGGAGTCCATTCGCACACAGGGAGGAGAAAAAAAAAGGCTCTGCAAGTGGAGGGTTCGCCATTTCTGAGGTGGGAGTCCGAGAGCTTTATATTCGCTTTCCGGTGAGCTCCGGAGATGCTAGGCCACGGCTCCGAACCCATTGGACTTGTCTCAATCCCGGGAACGCACAGAGACGTCTGGTTTTCTCTGATGTCCCTAGAAAAGGTGAGGGCAACCTCCACCCATGTCAAGTTTCGTTAATTTTAGCTCGGGGTAACGAGCACCATTCTTCGAGTTTTTTGTTCATTCACCTCATTTTCCATGTTCTCGCATGAAAACCTCCGAGTCGCTCCCAAACCCGAAAAGCTCTCTAGAGCTCGTGAGCTCCGTACTTTCGAAAACGAAGCCATTCGGTCGACAGGTAGGCATTCTTACCCTTCCTGGATGCTACTAGGTTGTTTAGATCAAATCTTAGACGTTTAAAATAAATAAATAAATAAATCGTTTGGTTCAAGTTTTGCGCTCTCGGCCTTTACTATTTAGGAGTTCCGGCGATGTCGCTTCGATCCAGTTTTCATCTGGAACGTTATTTTAGGTGGTTTAGTTCTTTTAGGCAAAAATAGCAGAAGATTTCGTTCATGGTGAGAGCTCTGCGTTTGGCACTTGGCGAGGGTTCAAGAGGAAAATAGACCCAAAGAAGAAGACGATGCAGAAAAATGGAAATAAGAGAAAAAGAAAATTAAAAAAAAAAAATTCAAAACATAAGAAAAACGGGTTGTGATTGGGTGTAGTTGAGTTTTGGGTTGGGTTGGATGAATTGGGCGTGACCCTTTGCTTGAGGAGGGGCCCATGTTGTTTTATTTGAGGAGAGTATAAGCTGGGCTTAGTTTGGGCGGATGGGCCTCTCTATTGGGCCTAGAATAGAACAAACATTTAGGCCGAATTCGAATTCAAGATTGGGCCTTTTATTATGAAATAAAAAAGACTTTGGAATAGGCTCGTTAAGGTGGTGCATGGTAACACTTCTTATTTTTTTCCATTTTCCTATTAGAATTCATTCTAGCAGGGAAATACGTTTGATAAAACCCAACTTGAAGTAGAAAGCTATTTGGCAAAAAAAATTAACTTATAGTAGGAATTTCTACTTATGGCAATATTTTTGACCGATTTTGAGAAGTAAAATTTTTTTACTTTTCCATTCAAGGAGTCATTCTCGCCCCTTGCCACCGCTGTAGCCGCCGCCCATCACCGATCAACTCCGCCGGTCCCCGGCCGCCCGCACCGATCGCGGTCTATCATCAGTCGCCGGTCGCCGCCACCAGCCGCCCGCACCAACCATAGGCTGCAGTCTCCGCCGCCGTCACCGATCGCAACCATCGAACCTTTTTTGTAAAAAGTTTCGAAAATTTTCTATTTTGATCATTGTCAAACGCATTTCTCTATAAAAAGATTAATTTTTAAAGTAAAAGCTGAAAATTCAACTTCTACTTCAAATCAAAAGCTGAAAAATCCATTTCCCTGCCAGAAGCACTTCTCGCCTGAGAAGTGTTATCACGCACGCCCTAAGTGTCTTTTTCCATAAACCAATCAGGGCCCTTATGGCCCGAATTGGGTTATGGTCCGATGGGCCGAGTCTATTGGCCTAGTTCGGATCACATTTTTTAAAATAAAAATAGTAAAAAATTAAATGTATAAAAATATTATAAAATAGAAAAATCATTAAAAATTCAGAAAAATAGAAAAAGAAATGGACAGAATTAAATGGTGAAGACCTATTTTTGGTGTTTTGCCCTCAATCTTTCGAAAAATGACGATTTTACCCTTTTGACAAATTGTTTCTAGAAAAATTTAGAAAAAAATCTTAAAAATTTTTCCAAAATAGAAAATGACCACAATCAACTGGCCATGAAATGTTTTGAGTAATTCAACATTCAATCCTTCGAAAAATGACGATTTTGCCCTTCTGGCGAATCGTTTCCAAATTTTCCTAAATTGCCCCTAGTCCTTAATCACACATTATCTAAGTCACTAGAACTATATTAGTGACCTCTTGATTGAATTGATGTGCATTGAAGTGGTTCATTCATGCATTTGATTGCACTTTCATTCATTGATTGTGATTGATAGGATTAGTCTTGCGATCCGCATGAAAACCCTAATTTTCGACTTAGCTCACTCGAAAATCGTGCCTACATGAAATTTTAGTGAGGAAAATCACTCATGTTAGGTACCGAATGAGTGTTGGTAACGACACAAATGTAACCAAGTTCCCGAACCTAAAATTTTTAGTTCCGCAAAACTGATCGATCTCTCGTAATCGATCAGTGAGGTTTTCAGTGCACCTTTCAAGAAAGACCGATGGCAACTCCAAATACATGCACACATTACACATGCCACCATAACCACACTAAGGGTGAAAGTGATTGACTCTTGACGTTGAAAATCCCTTAAAAAATCAAACTCTCGACGCGATTTGGTAAGGCTCGCGATCCACATTTTAGAGTGGGAGCTCGATCAGCAATCCTTTAGCCCAGCATCCCATCGAGGTGGAGATCTCGATGTTTGGAGGGTCACGAAGTCCAACTCACTTTATGTCCGATCATAAAACCTCACTTCTGTAAGATAACTCAAAAGCGTCAATGAAACAACTTTGGCAGAAATACAATTTATAAGGTAAAAGGCAGCTTTAAAAGTTTCACTCCATAGAGAATCATGTAGGTTCGTTGTACTAATCATACTCCTTATCATATTTTTAAGAGTGCGATTATGTCTTTCGGTCACACCATTTTGTTCAAGACTTCCAAGCATAATAAACTAAACTACTAACGCAAAATCCGTTAAGCATTTTGTAAATGGTCCTTAAGCTATTCAACATTACCATGTCTTCCATAATACTCTCCATGTCGATTCGATTTTACAATATTTATGACTTTTCCTAACTATTTTTGACCTCGGTCCAAACTTAGACTTTTTATTAATCAAGTACAGATAACCATATGGGGAATAGTCGATCAACAGAAGTGTTGAAATAAAAATTTCCATATAAGATTTTCGTTTGGGGTCTACTAATATCAATATGAATGACCTCTAATAGGTCAAAGTTTCGAACTGCATTTTTCTTCCTTATCCCAGTCATCTTACCTCTACAAAAGTCTTTACAAGTCTTCAGGTCACATTTAAGAGCTAGTAAGACATTAGGCTTTTATCAGCCTCCTACTCTCTCCCTGAATATGTGGCCAAGTCATTTATATAGATACAGTTCTTTTCGAAATCAACATTTATAATGGTAGAGGCATCGTATATGTCATTAGAAGTTAAGCACAATTTGTACGATCCATTAGACATATTGCAGCACCTAGCCTTATTTGACTTAAAAATCACGGAAATATTGTTGTCTTTTATTTCAAAAGAGCAACTGCACGTGTCCAAACTTGATCTGAAAACAAGGTTCCGTCTAAAGGAAGGTACAATAAATGCATTCTTTAATATCAAATCAAAACGATATCATGAAATTGAAATGACATCTCGCACAAACTCAGCATCAACTTTATTGTTGTTTCCCATAGTGAATTTTGATTCACATTGATTTAACTTCCTACGATTTATGAATCCCTATATGGTGAATACAACATAATTAGTTACTTCTCTATCTAACCACCATAAACTGGATAGGGTTTCTAATAGATTGAATTCCCAAATCAAAACCAAAGAATCATTACTTGTATACTCACTCTTAGACAACCAAATTTTGTATTTATTGCAGTATTCCTTTATGTGACCTATCTTCTTATAAAAGAAGTTGTGGTCATCATTCTTCTTAAAAGGATGCTATCTTTAGATCCAAATAATTAGAATGACCGGTGGTTTCAAGAATTCCTTTATAGGTATGATTTTTAGACATCTTACTCAAAGTGTCCACCATCCTTATGACATAATTTTTTACCCATCAAAACCATGAAACCTTATATTGAAGAGTCCTTTAGAAGTTTCACAATCTCAGTATTAGACGAGACATAGTTCCCTACCTCCAAGGCTTCTATCATCTACATAGCAATCCAATCAGCTAGCAAACCACTATCAAAGTGGTACTAGATGAATCACTTCAGAGATAAAAAGCAAATTCGATTACTCTTAACTCGGGCAAGAAAATATGTCTTTTTGTGTCTTATATTGTCGGAAGTAAATTCTACCAGATTATCCTTATTTAGAGCAATCTAAACTTTTGTCAGCTTTACCTCAAACATAAAATTCTCTACACATTTCTCAAAGTTTAAACCACTATGAACCTCAATATTAATGGAGTTACCGATTATAGAAAATGTGACTACTTTAACAAGTAATGTATGCAATTAGCATCATGTGAGTACTACGTAACTTGGACCTTATAAGTACATATCTTTGGGGTTATATACATCGTCATGTAATCACATTTGAGCATAATACATAACATGCACTTTATACATGATAACCACTATGAGAATATATTCTAACTTTCGTGAATCATAACATTTTGGTGTATAAACCCCTAGGATTAGTCACTCATCAACCATATGCTGGATATGTGACCCTTTGTGAACCAATATTATGTATCCTGAAACTGCATAAGTATACATTTGAAAAGTAACATACGTCATGACATAATCACCTTTGATCAGAATATATGACATACAATTGTAAACTCTCCATATGACAGCGTCCACAGGGATAAGTACACTATCAGTACCATAACTTTTATACGGCATTCAATTGAGTGCCATAACTTTCAAAACGTTCACTTAAACGTCAAATCTTTCAAAAATTGTTCACTGAAATACCATCGCTGATGTAGACGCCGAAAAAGCTAACATGACACTAGCAAATCTATTTTTTTAATATTTAATGTACATGTGAAAATTTTCATTAATTTTTTTTTGCATATTCTATTTTTTTGGATTTTTTAATTATTGAAAAAAAAAGCTATCCCCTTGAGAAATGAGTGCTCCTATCATGCAGACTAGCGACGCCCCCATCTTACTCCTCTACTCACGCTAACTGCCCCAACTAGATGCCACCGACCGCCTACCTCCGTCATCGCCTTGCACCAGCCGATCTCCAATGCACTAGCCGTCGTCCATGGCACGGCCGACTGTCATCCCGGGCCGCCAGCTCTACAGCCAACAAGACATTTTTTTTCTTTGTTTTATTCCCCTCGCGCGAGCTCCAACCACCACCATCTCCGACGGTTGCCAACGCATCGTCGCCACCTCTAGTTGTCGAATTACTGACCCACAGCTCGATCAGTCACCCAAGCCGCAAACCAGTGACCCATCTACAATCGCGATTTAGCTCATTTTGAGATAATCGCCAGACTGGTAAAAGACCTATGGATGGCAACAGATGCTTTGTCCCTCTAGTGAGGAAGAATATAGGGAAGTTGCCGCATCAAGCAAACTAGAACTGCCGCCTCTGTGGCAGGAGGTATGGTAACGAACCCTATCCGGCTAGGACCAGAGCATGCTTTAAGTGTGGCGAGATGGGCCATCAAATGAGAACTTGCCCAATCAAGCTTTAGTGACTAGACCCCAAGCGCAACGACCACCGGTAGGACCATCAACTGTAGTTCTCTAGAACGATCAGAACTGACCCCCAAGCTCAAGGAAGAGTTTATGTTGTCGTACGTAGGGAAGCGGATGAAGCGCCTAACATGGTCTCATGTATGATTTATTTATGTAACCAAGCCGCTTATACGTTATTTGACCCTAGCGCTTCACACTCTTTCGTGTCTGCTCAATTTGCTAATTTGGTCAATATGAAGTTGAAACCGTTGAGTGTAATATTGCATGTTGCCACCCCATTAAAGGTTAATGTGTTGGTTTCATTAGGCTGTGTGGACTGTAAGATAGTAATCGGTGGTAGCAAAGAAAGTATAGATTTAGTTGTGTTGTCTATGTATGACTTTGGCGTGATTATTAGGATGGACTGGTTGGGAAGCAAAGAGCAATAGTCGATTGTGGTAGCAGAGTAATCTGTTTTTATCCGGATAATCGCCTTAATTTTGAATTTGTAGGAAGTTGAGAAGGAACCTTGATTCCTTTAGTCTCATCGCTTGAAGCGACAAAACTGATGACCGAAGGATGTCAAGCTTTCTTAGTCGCAGTTATGGATACGACTACCGTGTAACCTAAGTTACAAAGTATATCGGTGGTGTGTGAATTTCCTGATGTCTTTCCCCAAGAATTGCCAAGATTGCCACCGGAACGAGAAATTGAATTCGTGATCGAATTAACTCTCGAAACAGAGCCAATCTCGAAGGCACCCTGTAGGATGTCCTCATCAAAACTGAAGGAATTAAAGGTGCAAATGCAAGAATTGTTAGATAAAGGATTTATTCGATCGAGCGCTTCGCCGTAGGGAGCGTCAGTGCTGTTTGTGAGGAAAAAAGACGAATCCTTGCGCTTGTACATTGATTATAGGCAGTTGAACCAAGTAACTGTAAAGAATAAATACCCGCTACCGAGGATTGATGATTTATTCAATCAATTGCAAGGAGCTTCAGTATTCTCTAAAATAGACCTGAGTACCAGTTATCATCAGTTGAGAATTAAGAAAGAGTACATACCGAAGACGGCTTTTAGGACAAGATATGGTCACTACGAGTTCACCATTATGCCTTTTGGATTGACCAATGCTCCAGCTGCATTTATGGATTTGATGCATCGGGTGTTCAAGGAATTCTTGGATTTGTTATAATCTTTATCTATGATATTCTGATTTACTCAAAGAGTAACGAAGAGCATGTAAGGCATTTGAGGATTGTTTTACAGATCTTGAGGGAGCACTCGCTTTACGCTAAGTCTAGCAAATGCGAGTTCTTACTGAATAAAGTAGCATTTCTTGGTCACGTGGTATCTGGAGAAGGAATTGTTGTAGACTACGGTGGAGAAGTTTTCATTCATAGTCATTCCATTGACGAGGTTGACTAAGAAGGAAACTAAGTTTGAGTGGACGGATAAATATGAGAGAAGTTTCCAAGAGCTTAAGTATTGATTGATGACCGCACCAGTATTAACGATCCCATCAGGACCCGAAGGTTACGGGATATATAATGACGCTTCATTAAAAGGACTGGGCTGTATGCTAATGCAACATGAAAGAGTGGTCGCCTACGCGTTGCGGCAACTGAGATCGCATGAGATGAATTATCTAACTCATGATTTGGAATTGGCTGCAATTATCTTCGCCCTAAAGATCTGGAGACATTACTTGTGTGGTGAAAAGTTTCAAATTTATACAGATCACCAGAGTCCGAAGTAACTCTTTTCCTAGAAAGAATTAAATATGAGGTAATGCCAATGTATGGAGCTTCTTAAAGATTATGATTGTGACATTTTGTATCACTCTGGGAAAACGAATAGAGCCACAAATGCACTCAGTCGGAAATCAAGCATTGCTTGCCTATTGGTTAAAAGATGGTTGTTACTCGAAGAATTAAAAGACTCTGAATTCAAGGTGGAAGTCTGTCAACTGTCCAGTTTGATAGCGACTTTGATAATAGAACTTGAAATCCGAGAAAGTATAAAAGCCTTGCGGCCTACGGACCTAGAAATTCAGAAGATCCTTAAAATGGACGCAACAAAAAGAAAACTAGAGTTCCAAGTGTCAGAGGACAGAGTTTTGAAATTTTGATGACGTCTATGCGTGCCCAAGGACAATGAGCTTAGGGAAAAGATCCTATCAGAGGCTCACCAAAACAATTACAGTATCCACCCAAGTAGCACGAAAATGTACTAGAACCTACGTCAACATTACTGGTGGAATGGGATGAAAGTAGATGTGGCAAAATATGTGGCAAGGTGCTTCACGTGCCAGCATGTAAAGGCACAACACCGTAAGCCCGGTGGATTGTTACAGCCATTGAAAATTCCTGAAAGGAAATGGGAACACGTGACGATGGATTTTGTGATGGGATTGCCAAGGAACCAAAGAGGTCACGATTTGATTTAGGTGGTCGTGGATAGATTGACCAAGTCTACACATTTCATTTCAGTACGAAAGGACTTTGCGATGGACAAGTATGCCGAACTGTATATGTGTCAGATAGTGATATTACATGGAGAACCCGTAACGATTACATCAGACCGACATCCTAAGTTCACTGCGAACTTCTGGAAGGGCTTTCAAGATGCCATAGGAACTCGACTACAGTTCAATACGGCATACCATTTGTAGACGGACAAACAATCGGAGAGAATGATCCAGACGCTTGAGGATATGTTACAAGCGTGCGTCACATATTTCAAAGATAGATGGGGGGATCAGTTGCATTTAGTAGAGTTTGCATATAATAACAGTTATTAGCAAAGCATCCAAATACCACCTTTTGAAGCGCTTTATGGAAGAGCCTGCAGAACCTCGATTTACTTGGACGAAGTTGGAGAGAGGAGTATTACAGGCCTAAAGTTGATAGAGCAATCGATGGAAGTCGTAAAGATAATACGTGATAGACTGAAGACAGCACAAAATCGTCAAAAGAGTTACGTTGATAAACGACGCAAACCCCTGGAGTTTCAAATTGGCGATCATGTTTCCTTAAAATTTCACTGATGCGAGGATTATCTCGGTTTGGAAAGAAAGGAAAATTGAGTCCAAGGTACGTAGGTCCTTTTGAGATTTTGGAACGGATTGGAATTTTGGCCCACAGACTGACCTTATTGCCTAGTTTGTCTCAAGTACACAACGTCTTCCATGTATCCATGCTAAGAAAGTGCGAGCTAGACACGACTTACATGCTGGATTATGAGACTATCGAAGTAGATGACAGGGTGTCATATGTGGAAAAGCTAATTAGGATTGAAGATCGAAATGAGCAAGTTTCGAGAAACAAGACGATTCCATTGGTCAAAGTAATTTAGGAATACCACGGGACCAAAGGCGCTACGTGGGAAAGCGAAGAAATGATGAGGAGTCGGTACCCCCATTTGTTTGAATAGCCACGTTTATTGTAAATTTCAAGGAAAATATTTTTGTAAGTGGGAAGAGTTGTGACATTCTGGTTTTCCTGTCATTTCGAGACTTATCAATAAGAATATATCTAACGATATATTTCAATCGTATCTCGCTCAGATCTGATCAATCTCGAGTTAACAGACCAAAAGGGAAAGGCTAACGCGAGGCAAGGTACGTGGACCTATGGAACTTAAATAGGAAATGGTACTTTGACCATAAAGATTGTCGATGGAGTATTTAGAACCATTAAAGGCCGATCTAAAAAAGATTATGGAATGCATTGCTAGCGTTATACGATTGGAGCGTGGGTGATGCCGCTTAACCAACGTATAATTCGTAAAATTTTCCTAAATCGAACAATGACGATCAAGATTGTTGGAGCTAGTAATAGACCCTCGCAATTACATGACAACCAAAGTCGCCATGAACTGACGAACCCTAAGTGTGACAAGAATCACAGAGTCGATAAGCGTAATGTCTGCAAAAGCCGTCCGTTAGTTCGGGATAGTCTGAAAATTCATCTGTTAGAAAAATGACCCGAGGACGAGTCACAAAATTGAAAAATGGAGAACAAAAAATTCTAACTTTTTAATTGAATTGGACGTTGCCTTATCGAAGGAAAATTGAATTGGAAAAACGATGTTCCGAAGTACGAGAGCAAAATTACTATTTTGTCCCTCAAAGTTTGGCTTTGTCTTAATAAATGAAGAAGGATAAATTGGTCAATTACAAATCCCCAAGGCTGCCGAAAATGAGAATTTATAATGGCCATTGGATTATCAAAATAATTGCTATAAGGACAAGTGTCATTAGATGGTGATTTAACTTTTTACCTACCATTTTTCTTAGTTGACCATCCGAATTTAGTTTATAGCTTCATCATCCTCTTGTTTCAGCTAAACACCTCAGCTTTCCCCTATTTATTTTCCCTTCTTTCTTCTTCTTCCTCTTCTCTTTAGGTGAACTAGCCTTGCTCGTCAACTTCGTGCTGCTCGACCGCCACTCCCGGCTGCCACCTGACCTCGCACCAACGCCAACGTCTTCCTCAGCCTCTTGTCTACAACTTTCAAGTGGTAGCTCGACCATTGGACACCGCAGGAGCTCCGGCCAACCATTTCCCTAAAACCGGACATATTTAAGTGAAGTTGAGGGTAAGTCTTCGTTCAGCCTTGTTAGGACTCCGATTCGCTTCAAATTTTCAGTGGTGAATTCTTGACATGTAGTACTAGTAATGGATGAGCTGAGATGTTGAATTTAATGGAGTTTGGACGATTGTTCATGGCTGTTTTGTGATGAATTGTTCGGGTCAGGTCTGACCGGCGGTGGACTGAAGAAAACTGGGGCTGTTCTTGGACTTTCGGGTGTCGACTCATCCTCAAATTCTCGGTGAGGCTCTATTAGACATAGAAATATAGATTAGCAAGTGGTTTATGTGAGTAATTAAGGTTTAAAGCTAAATTATGGACTGATTAGTCGGGTATAAGGCAAAACCGAAAAACCCTGTTTCGGTTTGTGCAATATGAGTTCTTGAGGGCTGATGGGGGTGTCGCTAAGTCTTAATTTCATCGTTGAGACATAGTAGGATGTCTATTGTTATGTTATTGAAGTGTATGCCCCATGGTTTGATGAATTGGCGAGAAAATTAATGAAATTGGTTGAATTTCCCTAATACATCCGCCCTGTTTTTGGACTACTAGAACCGAATCCTTGAAGTACTTGGGAGGAGATTTTTGCTGAATTAAGCCTAAGATAAGGAGTCCCTAAATCTTGGCTAGGAGAATAGGCCTTTACTGGCTGATTTGGGTTCGAATTAGATGAATTCTCGTGAGATTCTTATGTAATTGCTTGATAATGATCCTTGTGGCTTGGTGTGACATGTGTGTTCTTACTTGATGCACATACTTATGTCGAATGCCATGCGGTGTGTGATGAATTTTGTTGACTCACATGCTATAGACTCTTAGCTCGATGAATGAACTTATATTGGATCATGAAGTCTTGAAATTGATGGGATCTTGGCATGCTTGGAAACTCTTGACACCTTGATGAGTCGAGACATGGGGTTGTGATGGCTAATATCCTGATGCGTTGAGACGCGGGATGAGATTTTATATGTATCTACACAAGCCTAGAATGGCATTGAAAACCTGAGGCATTTAACGCGAGTTCATGTTTATGATAGTATGAGGCGTAATGACGCGGACCAAGTCTGAAGTGTTTTGACGCAGGCGAGAATTATGAAAAAATTCTAGAGGATGGAATGTACAACTTATCCTTGTGTTTCCATGCCTGACTTGAGTTGTAAGTTATGTTGACGTGCTCACGTGATTATCAACCATTTGTTTCTATATGGCATTTTATGACTAATGTTTGTCTTATATTGATGAGAGTATTCTTGTTCATTGTCTGCATTTATCTGGGTGTACTGTTAGCCTAACCTAGAATTAGGACTTAGCTTACTGAGATGTAAATCTCAGCTCGTCATGGGACCTCACTTTTTTGGCCGTACGTATGAAAGGATCTTCGTATACGATTTTGTGCTTGTGAATATTATTATATCCAATCAAGTTGTTTATTGTAATTACTTGGGTTTTGGTATAATCAAGGTTTGGGAAACACAATCGTTATTGAGCGATTGTAATTTCGATTCTCCGATTATGGTGTATTATTCTTACTAGCTCTTTTTGTGGATGTTGGTACCAACATTCGGACCAAATCACATTATATCTGGTATCCTTTATCATTCCTCGTTATTTCTTTGGATTTTTTGCATTAACTTATATGCAAGATCCCTGTTAGTTTCCATTATATTAATCCAACAATTGGTACCAAAGCTTGGATCAAATATTCTGAATTGTGATTTGAGGCTTTTGCTTGTCTGATTATTGTCTGGATATTCTATGATTGCAATTATGTCTTGAGTGAAAGATGAAATTGAAAAGTTTAAATGGAGGAACAACTTTGTGTTATGGAACCTCAGGAAGGAGGCGTTATTGACAACTCAAGGTTTAAGCATTAAAGGGCAAGAAAAATTTGCCTGAAACGATGAAAGATGCTGATAAGAATATGCTAGTAAGGAAATCTAGGATTCTAATCCCGTTGAATTTATCGGATGAAGTATTATTATAGAGGTAGGCGAGGAGAAGGATATTGATGTCGCGACCTAAAAGAAATTTTTTTTTTTTAGGTTAATGGATTATCGGGTTAATTTTAACTACTGACCTAATACAAACTCTCACAAGTCCTACCAAATTACTATTTTAATTAATTATAATGATTTAGAATTCGAAATCGTCATTAACCATTTATGGTAGGTTAGTTAGAAATCTAAATAAAAATAGCGGGATTACTATTCTTATTCCTGCAAACCAGAAATTAAAGATTTGGAGACTTTGTTATTTTAACTAATTCAAACTGATGCCCTTTCGGTACCTTAATTCGATGAGATGTCCTAAATCGACGATTCAAACTTGATTGAATTTACATTAAGCTCAAATGAGGTGTTTTTTCACTTGTTTAGAATGGATGTAATGCATGACATGCAAAAACTAACCTATGTGATATGCGAGAATGCAAAGACAAGCATGCAAAATATGTAGACTGCATCATGCACGCAAGACATGACGACAACACTAAAAAAATGCTAACTATCAATTTAAATATGTAAGCTATAGAAATAAACATGCAACATATATAACATGCAAAAATTCTAATTAACTTAGACATCATGCGGTTCTCTTCTTCTTTCCTTTTTTTTTTTTTTAAAGCAAATGAACTATGCTAAGTCAGTTAACCTAAGATGAATGACGCAAAAGATCAGACATGATGGAAACAAACATGTGACATGGACATGCACCGTATGGGACGTGGGAAAAAGGCATGTTGCAATGCACACACGCATGACTTTTGCTTGACATGCAAGGCAACATAATGGGATGCACGAAAATATGAATGCTGGGACAATATATGTTCATTTTCGGAAAAATGGATAATGTGCTTAGTTGATTATCGAAAATAGGATGCAATCAAAAGATAATGTAATATATGAAACAAGCAGATATTTTTTTTTTTTTTTTAGCAATTGAAATTTGCATGAGATCAGAGTTATGCGAGATGACATGCAAAGGATAACGCAAGATATGCAAAATAATGCATGTGCATAATTTTTTGTGTTTTTTATGTGAATTTTCGGAAATTGAAGATAAACATGAATAATTTGATTATCCTGATTTTATTCCTAATTATCCAATAAGATAAGGTTTCAAAGAACCAAATCTTCGTAAAGCTTTAATTAGATAAGATTTATAGAAAATCGTATTTTGCTAAATCTTTTAGGACTCTTAGATAATAGGATTAAAATCAAAATAATACCCATAAAGAGATAATTCAAAATTCCAGATAAGGTAGCATAGCATCCAAAATCAACATGAATATCCACTTCTTGAATTTTTCCGAAAAAAGATTAAAATACCAAAATTTAAAATCGGCTTATGAATTTAGCGAATCGAATGCAATAAATCAAATTAGACAACTTCCCATTTTTGCTATGCCGAAGGATAGTACCCGAATGGCGACGGGTAGACCAACATAATAAAACATTACATATTAGGAAAAGCAATTTTCATAATTTAGATTTGGGTCTTTTTATTCAAATGCAACTTATCCGACGAGATACGCAAATACCTTGAATTAGACAACAAATATTTAAAAAATTTCCCGAATAGGGTCATTACCTAATTTGCGGATAAGCTCCCTAATTTGAGCCGACGATGAGATGAGATCGGAGTCAATCGTGGACCGGCGAAATTGCGGATCGACGATGGACTTGCCGACATGGATCGAGGCTCTCGGCTCTGGCCTATGCAGATCTGGATCACCTAATCTTTCCTCAGAAGGTTAAGCACCTAACCTTGCAATCCGGGCTGTTCAGTTTTGGACGGACAGCCTAGATCTCCGGTTTTTATGGGTCAATTTTTTGAATTTTTTATATATTTTTTGTTAGTTATAATCTGGATCATCCATTCATAATACGGACAGCCTGATTGCAAGATTAGGGCTTAACCTTTTAAGGAAAGGTTAGATGATATCTTTCCATGGCTTGGTATTAAATTACCTATGACATAGAATAAGGAGGAGCAACGGAAAAAAGGAAGGACAAAGCTTTTCTTGGCTTTCCACGTATGAATACGTTTAAGAAGAATACAAGTCCAGCCATTTCCACACTTCACGTTTCGCAGTTTCCTAGCCAAAAAAAGTATTTTGCTTGCAGCAAATAAAATCATAGAACATAGAAAATAATTATTAAATATGGGCAAAATTTCAAAAAGAGAACAACCCCACTGCTGGATTAAAACCAAAATTAGTGCTGATGAGGTTGCCTTTTGTTGTTCAGCACGCCAATGTTCTGGGACTATGACTTCGATGGGAACTCCTTGGCGATGTCAACGCGACGTTGAGCTTTTGATAATTCATGAGCACATTAGGCTGATGTGGATTTTTCTTCATGCAATTACAAGTAAGGGAAGAACATATTTTGTCGTTGGGATTCCTCGCCTGATGATGGTTGCCGTCGAAGATAGTCGCAAAGAGGACTCAGTTTGGGTCGGCTTGGAGCAGCTACCACGTGAACATCAGCACTTCAGGGTTCTTGGTGCGGCAACGGTGTTGAGAATCAGCGTTGTCGGCGGAACTGCTTTGAATAGTCACAGACAAAGCGAAACAGCAAAGAGCGTTGGCACAATGTGGACAACGGCTGATCTCGCGCCTGGTTTGGCAGCGGTTGGCGTCGAGGGAAGGTATGGTACATCAACTTCAGAGTTGCTCATCATAGAGGTTGGCGCAAATACGGTTGATGAAAAAAGCAAATGCCTCAAAGCTGTGCGTCTATGATGTCTCTGCACGTTGGGATCTTGCTTTGGTCTCTCTCCACTGTACGGATTCTCCATCTTTGGTCGTGTCTTTTGGAATGAACTGCCCGCACATGGAATTCTCAATTTTCTTGTCCCTGTGAGGTCATAATGTGAGCTCCCTCAATCTCAATGGCCGTATATTTGATATTGTCTGGCCTCCCTTTTCTCGTCAGGCATTTTATAATGTTATATAGTGAATTTTATAATTTTATATAGTGAAAACTTACGTCAAACTTTAGCTTGCATGCACCTCGACTATTTCTCGGGAGGGACTGACACAGTAACCCAACCCACCACTATGACCCTCTACTTAAATGACAGGTGCTCATATGGGGAATCGAATCTGAAATCAGTGCGCCTAACCACATAATTACAAGTACGTCCTAACCAACTGAGTTATCCATAAATAGGTACTAATAAAATTTAATAAAAGGCTTTTTAAAAATTAAAATTTATTGGGCTGAATTAAATCTTAAAATAAGTCCAAACCCCCTTAGAATTTCGAAACTTGTCTCCATTCCTTAGTTGAATTCCTCCATGCCATGCTAATCCCGATTGCTCGTCAACTTAAGCTCAAACTTTGCCATTGGTACAAAATGATGGAAACGCAATAAATGAAAAGCTAAATTAAATATGTTATGCATGAAAGCTAATTAATTTTCTTTGGTAAGAGCTAAAACTAATACTCATTTTTTTTAATGAAAAATGAATAATTTAAAAAAAATCAAAATTTAGGTGTTATCAACCGCAGCTTTGTGGGAAAAACTTCATTCACTTTATGTAACGAAAGGTTTGAACAATCGCTTGTACATGTTGAAGAGTATATTTCAGTTCAAATATACTGAAAGTACGCCCATCAGAATCCACATAGATGAATTTAATAATCTCATGATGGATTTGAAGAATGTCGGTAAGACTTTTGATGATAAAGAACAGGGCATGATGTTGTTGGCTTCTCTACTAGAGTCATGGAAGTCATGGAAGCACTTTACTGATTCATTGTTATAGGGGCGTACTACGTTACCTCAGAAGAGGTAGGTCTGCCTTGTTTTCTAAAGAGTGATAGGGAAAGTTGCAAGATGATAGTCTGGCGCAGAATGTAGCGCACGGACTAGTGATGTGGGGTAGAGATCAACATAAAGGGTCCAGTAGCAACAGAGATAAAAACATATTTGAATCACATCAAAGAAAGTCCAAGGGACGCGTGAAGTATTTTGAACGTCACGAGTAAAGACATATCGAGAGAGATTGTCCTAAGCTAAGAAACATAAGTGATAAGTAGAAGGCCACAAGTAGTGTGGCAAACATTGTTGAGCAGAACACTAGTGTGATGCAGAGGCTGTTTTATATGTGACTACAGGTTCGTCAGGAGATGAATGGATGCTAGATTCGAGGTGTTCTTATCATATGACATCTCATAGGAACTAGTTTACTACTTACCGGATTGCATATGGTGGTAGAGTTTTGTTAGAGAATAACGTAGCTTACAAGGTTGTGAGAATAGTGACAGTTCATATTCAGATGCATGATGGTGTAGTTCATACATTGATAGACATGAGGAATGTACTGGAGCTCAAGAAGAATCTTTTTTCTCTAGGGACACTCGATAATATTGGATGCACGTATACCATTGAAGGTGAAGTGCTGAAGATTTCTCGAGATGCCATGACAATAATGAAAGGGAATAAAGTGAGTTCTCTTTATCATCTACTGGAAGAAATTATGACAGGAGATGCTGCAGTTTTACGGGTAAGTCAAATTCTGATTTAACTCAGTTATGGCATATGCATTTAGGGCACGTGAGTGAAGCAGGTATGACAATGCTAAGTGATAGAAGGTTATTAAAGGTTTAGAAGATAAGTAAGTTAGACCAATGCGAGCACTGTATCTTTAAGAAGCAGCATAGGATTAAGTTTACTATTGGTTTTCGTTCGACTAAATAACCTGTTGAGTATATTCATTCAGATGTCTCAAGCCCGTCTTTGGTTCCTTCGAAAGGAGGGCCCATTATATGCTGACATTTATCAATGATTATTTCAGGAAGGTATGGGTATACTTTCTGAAGCACAAATCTAATGTGTTTGATCGGTTCAAGAAATTTAAAGCATTGATTAATAAGCAATCAAATAAACAAATCAAATACCTGAGAACCGATAATGGCATGGAGTCCTATGGTAAAGATTTTACTGAGTTCTACGAAAGAGAAGGGATTGTGGACAGCGCACAGTACATGATACACCATAGCAGAATGACATGGCAGAATGGAAGAAAAAAAATTTACTCGAGCGAGCTCGGAGCATGGAATATAGCAAGGAATTTTGTGCCGAAGTAGCAATTAATCGATCTCTATCATCTGATAACAAATGGAATACTCTTGAGGAAGTATAGTCGGGGAAACCTGTTGATTACTCCAGATTACGAATATTTGGATGTCATGCGTATGCTCTTGCTAGTGATTGTAAGCTTGAGCCGAGGTCGAAGAAGTGCATATTTCTAAGTTATACACATGGAGTAAAAGTTTACCTATTGTGGTGCACCGATCTTAGAGCACCCGATTTTCTAATCAACAGAGATGTAATCTTCAACGAGACTGCAATGCTTCGACAGAGGAGTTGTCACGACCGCGTCCTTACGAGCGCGCGAACATCTCTTCATGATTCCTCCTTTTGCGATTATCCCCAGGAACAAACGGCAATCGGTACACTCACGAAACGAAATGCACATACAGAAGTAATAAATAAACTCCATACATAAAAGTTGACAAGATGAGTTAGAATGCAATTAACACGAGTACTTACCAATCTATTTTACAACACCGAACTTTTGAATTAAAAATAGCTAGGTTCAGGGATAGGCGACATCTAGTCAAAAATGTGTAATCCAACTAGTTACTACGACCATATCCTAAAATGGTGTCCAAGAGCTAGGTATTACAACTACGCCTAGTCGTCAACCTCTCCACCCTCGGATTTATGTGTGACAGGGTCATCCTCGGCAGAAGCATCCTTCTTCTCTAACTTCTCTAGCTCAGCTCTGGAGGTCTCCATAAGGTCGTTCTCGGCAACCGAGGGCTCTATGGCATCATCATTAGGAAGAATGATATCATCGGAATCCACCGCTCCTAGTACATCGTAGGGTATGACGCACTCCCTAAGCGATCCAAAAGTAGTATCTCCATCTTGGTACGTCCAACCAAAAAGGTGAGAGGTTCTCAGGAATCAACTCCCTTATCAATCTAGACAGTACTGGCCTTCCTATAATATGTCTAGCTCTCGCCTACTGGTATTTGGTGATCACAGTCTCGATATCCATCGGCATCCCGAATAGTGGCGACATGGTAATCGAGGTCGAGGATTGAAGTCTGAAAATGTGGTCCCACGACGGAATGAGAATAAATCTCAACAAGTCGAACCTAAACCTAATCTAGACCACTAGTACCTCCGAACAATCCTATACCTGCAGTTCTACTCACTAATACAACATGGCAAACAGGATAAATTACATATCAGTAACGACAATGAAACATGGCATGATATTTAGGCACTTCAATTCAATCCGATTCAGGCCACAATCTCATGATCAGGTCTAAGCTTCGTACTAAGGCAATTCACAATTCACATACACAAATAAGGGACATTTCTCAATTAATATCTCATTCCTCAATATTAAGGACCGTGTAACGACGCATCAGGCTGTATAACAGTTCTTAAGACTTGCGTAATTAACGCATCAAGTCGCATTTCTCAATGCCCGCGTAACACACATCAGACAAACATAATTGAGTAGACCCGCGTAATAACGCCTCAGGTCACAATCCCACGTTTAACGCATCAGGATAAGTTCAAACCCCGCGTACTACGCATCAAGGTCAAATATGTGAACAAATACTCGTAACTCAATCAATCAATGATCATTCAAATGAATTACACATTCCATCACCCAAGGAGCATAATTCAGCCTCTAGGCCACAACTCAGCCATTTATCACTTTATAAAACTTCATGATTGAGTTTAATGATTATTATTAGGGCAATAAGCCATTAGTCCTAAAAATCACGCATCGCCAAATACAATGAGTAATATTACTCAATTTCGTCGTTCAATACACGAATTAATCAATCGCAACCTAAATTAACAAGCCATGACAATCAATCCAATCATCGACTTCACAATTAGTAATTCAAGGTCGAATGACATTAGGGTCCAGTCGGCATTATAATGCAACAAAATCATCTTGACTAGTCATGGTCAAACTTATATCATCCTCGGCACAATTCACTTATCCAATCCCCAATTGCAATACAATGCCGAAACACATGGGGGTTCAATTAACAACTTCGACACTTCAATCAAGCAATCTTATACCACAACTTCATACTTGACAATCATCGAACTAATTAGTCACTAGGCATGCTCATGGATTATGATTGAACATTTCGACCTCCAATTGAATTTAAGCACTCAATTTGATCAATTTATGCTGGAACCATCCAATCTTGTGCACGGCCGTTCCTAGATCACGCATGCTATGCCTTGGAATAACATGATTTAAACATATTATCAAATTTTTTGGCCCAAGACAAGCCACCACAAAATCCAACCACTCAAGTTAGATTCAGTTCTCCAACAATACTTTCAAATCAGTCCACTAAACCATCATAATCCAACTATAACATGAACATTAGTAATCTAAAGTCCTACTAAAGGTTTAAGAACAACTTACCAAGCAAAAGATTCAGGAAAGATCACGAGGCAACTGGTGAGGCTCACGGGTCCAAATCTGGTCCGGAATGGTCCGATTTGATTCCTTGAAATTTCTTGAAAGAACGGCCAAGGAAATCTATCATTAACATCCTTATCTTCATTACTAAACTCCATAATATACTAGGCTAAGCTTTAGAGATCATTTACCTTGGATTAATAAAAAAAAAAACTCTCTAGGACAGGCCTTTAAAGTCCTCGGATCAGAATGGTGGTCGGCGGTTCCTGGGTGGTTCGGCTTGCACTGTGGTCTTCCATGGCTCAAAACGGAGAGAGAGAGAGAGAGGGAGGGAGGGAGGGAAATGGTTGTGGTTCTTGGGCGGCGAACAACGGCAGGGGAATGGCCGGCGTCGGTTCTCTTGGAGCCGAACTGAATGAGTAGGAAAGAGAGAGTTTGAGAGACAGAAAAAGAAGAGGAATGTGTTCCGGTGGTTTTGGCCAAAAATGAAGAATGAGAGGGAAGAGGAGAGTATTTTGTGTTCTCCAAAATTTAAAACAAAGGGGATCCCTACCTATTCTAACTAGACTAGCCTTTATTGATGAGGGATTTTGAGAAGCTTGTCCCTTACTCCAAGCCACTCAAATGGACCCCTACCTAATGATCAAATCATTTGTCTTTTCCCTCACAATTTCAAGAAGCCAAATGACCATTACACCATCATAATTTCCGCCAAAAATGGGGAACAAGCAAAAGACCATTTTGCCCTTACTCATTTCTAAAGGAATGAGCATTACGCTAGAGTAAAAGGGTAATTTCTAATTGTAGGTCCGAAATTTTACTTTTCTAATCCATATGGGGCGAACTGTAACCTTAATGGTTATCGATGAGGCGACGTCCAATTTATTGATAATGGAATCCTTGAATGTCCGGCCTCCAATCTCGAAGTCCAATTTGTGGCCAAATCTAGTCGTTTGTCATTTCGGTGCATCTCAGACTAACAGGCGGCTCTTAAGAATTACGCGTATCGACCCACGACTAATGTCACGTTTAAGAGTTACTCGAGTCATGGCGACTTTGGTTGTCATGGAATTGCAATGGTTTATCATTAGTTCCAAAAGTTACGATCGTTAGAAATCGATTTAGGTTAATTTGCAAATCATACTATGGTCATACGGATTCACTTGTTAACCAATTGCATAACTCTAGTAAATTGTTCTAAAACCATTCTTAGATTGGCCTCTATTGGCACAAAATACTCCCTCTGGAATCCTTATGATCCAAGTACCGATCTGTGGTCGAGTTTCTTTAGTCTACGTACATGAATCCTAGTTAACCATTCCTCTTTGGTTAGTTGACTCAAGAATGATCAATTCTAAGCGAGAATTATTAAAATACATCGATAGGCATTCATTCAATAATAACATCGAGATAGGGTCAAAATTCAGAATGTCACAATTCTTCCCTCCTTACAAAAATTTCGTCCTTGAAATTTACCATAAACCCCACTACCTCGAATAACTGGGGGTGCTGACGCCTCATCCCTTCTTCACTTTCGTCAATGGTTCCCTTTAACCACAAAATCTTAAACATGCTTACATACTTCGGACTCGACTTTCCTTTCTTTCTGAATCGAGACAAGCCTCACATGGGTGATACCTTGTGGAAGACAAGATCTCCCACTTGAAGTTCCAAAGATTCAAGTCATCTGTATATGTGACTCAATCATCAATGCCAAGGCCTGCGTAATAACGCATCAAGCTATCAGGCTTAACAAGGATTCCCGCAATACGCCTCAGATCTGTATACTTTCCGAAACTCACGTCTCAATGCTTCAGATTAATATCTTGCGTAATGACGCATCAAGATGGGTATTTCTTGTACTATCCAGGGAACATTATAGTGTTATTCCGACGAGTTTTCGACGTGATCTTTTCCTTTAAATCCTCCATCGTTGGATACGTATGCCCATCCATGAAACTTTGATATTTCCATCTTTGGGTACTTAAAAGTCTGGATTTTCTCCCTATTGTATTCATTTCCATGATCTTTTGGATATCAGGGTCCGTAGATTGTGATACTTTAGTCATTTCCTGACTTTTAGGTTCAACGCTTGTGCTGGCCGTCCGACTAGCCTTTTGGCAAACTCCCAATTTAGAAGTTGAATATCTTATTTCCTCAAGTGAAGTCCGTCCTTTATCCATCAATAGCGTAATGCTCGATTCACAACTATATGCGTTTGTTATCCTTATTCTTCCTCAAAGTGAGGTAGGACATCGTATTTTACTTCCTTAAACAACTTTATCCATCTACGTTGCTCCACACATTCAATTCTCCTTTGAGACAATAGGTACTTTAAATTCCGATGATCCTCATCGATCTGGAATCTTCCTCATCACATAAGTGATGTCTCCAGATTTCCAATGTAAAGACGATAACTATCAACTCCGAATTACAGGTTGGGATATTCATCTCATCATGCCTTATTGTCGCAATGCATAGGTAACAACCCTTCCTTGTGGTATCACTATGAATCTTAATCCTTTCGGCGACACATCGCTTTAATTCTTATAACTACATGTCCAACGAAACTGTCAGCGTGGTCGTTAACTTATACTTAGGCTCTTTAGAATTTCTCTTACACTCATTCGTCCACCTGAAACGTGTTTCCCTCTCAGCCAGTCTCTCTAACAAAGTAACTATCGCGGGAAACCTCCCACGAATCGTCAGTAATAATCCACAAGACTTAGAAAACATCAAATCCCGATAGCTCAACTCGATTCTAGTCAACTCCTCATTTATCTCAATCCTCGAAGATTCCACAAGGATTTCCATTTCCTGGAAACTATCTATCCAAGAAAGTCTATCTTGTTAAGTCAAAACTCATGCTTACTACAATTAGCATACTGCGAGTGTTCTCTTATTGTCCGTAAGGCAATTCTCAATTTCCATTCATGTCCCTCATGGTTACTCGAGTAAATCCAACATCATCTACGAAGATGATAATAAGCTGAGCCACGTACCCCCTTGAACATTCAACCTGGTTATCATCAGTTTCCCATTACCATGTGTCGAGTCGTTCCAATAGTTCTTTGTATCATCTACTTGAGAGTCCATAACTTGGCTCTCTGCTTTCTTGGATCTACAATTAGATTATCCGTCATTTTGCTCATTTTTGTCACACTTTCCCTAGGAAGCTGTAACATCCAACTACATAATCCATTATCAGCCAATGCGACTTTGTTCCAATACCTTCTATTCGACTGAACATCAACCTCATTCTGGGATTCAATATTGTCTATTATACGAGTTCTTAGAATTATTTTTCAGAGGTCGGTTGAGTCTTGCATTTTCCTCTTCCTTCTATACTAAGGCCTTCTATCACATGAAGGAAACTATACACTTCAGTGGCATTCCCTTATTTCGAACCCACTCCGTCTTGTGAGCTCCAGAGGATACCAAGCTTGGGGTCTGTGCTAATAGCAACACATCTATCCCTGGAACAAGATGTCACAAAGCTTGACATCTCCTTTTCCAACGACTTAGTCACTTCGAGTGACGAGGTTTAAAGGATCGGGGTTCCTCGGTCTCTCATCAATTCATGTCTAGGATGTCCAAACTGAGTCCTCCTATTGCTATAACCACTTAAGCAGTCCCCTTCTGCTTAAGTGGCACTGTTTAAGTGGCTAATCCACCTCAATAATATCTTCAAATCATATGTAGCTAAGACTGTCAAGTCTATCTACTTACTTTTCCACCAACGACCCTCTCATGGGTCGAGCATCTTAAAGAGATCGACACCTTATCTTCTAAGATAAACAATTTGCATAGTTGTTCTTGATGACTCCGGATCGTTCCCCTTCGATCCCTCTGACTCGACAAACCCAGGTGAATTGATATGTCGATTTCCATAACGTCTTCCTTAACAGTGAGTGACGAGCTGTCGACCTCTCACTATAGGCCTCATGCCCAAGAAATAATTCTTAATTACTGATACATTCCACGTCCCATGTGTGGAAATTCCTTCGCCTACACTTCCTCCAGCCTTTTAACCCTTCGAGATGAGATTCGTCATAATGCTTCAGCTTCAAGAACATCTACTAGCATAAGGCTTCGAGTCTTCATTCATTCTTGAACTTCCTTGCCTTATCTAAATGGTGGCCAACCATCCTTGGTGTGTGCTTAGACGATTTCGAGAACTCTACCTGACAATGGTGGGTCTTTTTTTGATTCTCATGAACTTCAAGAATTCCAATAACTCTTGCTCCTTAACAATCTTAGTAATGTATTTATCATTGATCAACTTGACGATGGCAATCTAATCAAGTGTTACGCTTTTAAGGAAAATTCTTCCTTTGGCACCCCTTTACCAATCATCAGCGGTACCTTGGGATGGTAATTGCCAAGGTTATTCTTTCCTCAGTGTATCCAAAACTTCTAAGGCCTTCTTCCAAATTCTCAATTCAGAGAGGAGTAGCCTCATAATCACCTTTTCTATCAACTTAGTCGAACTCGCTTTCATATATCATTTCACGAGCTATCCCACTTGTCGACTTCTATTCCCGTCCCCAATATCATTCCTTCGATTACTACCATTAGTTCTATTAACGACAGCAGCAGCAGCCTCAACTATTTGGGCAACAGTGGCATCTCATTCTTGAGTTTGCCTACTCATCAAATTTCCAATTTCCTTCAATACTCTCGTGGCACCTTCAATTTCCTTCCACAACTTGTGGCCTCGACCTAGATGCTTCTCTGACACCCTTGCCTCAGTTGTTCATCCTTACTAGGTTCTCACATCACATGAATCGTCACAATTCCACCAAGGAATTTAAAGACCTAAGCCATCTACTCAAGTCTAACAGTTCTAAATTGCTCGCCACGATAGCAATCATAAACTAGCAATCAATTATCAAGCAATTCAAAGCGATCCCCAACCAAGAGTCAATTATCAAACAAGCCTCTACAAGGCAAACATCAAGTGGACACTCAAGGCACCAATTCAGCAAGATACTTGCCCGTACCTTGAGTCCCGTCGTTCATACGAATTAGCATAATTGCAAAATACTATTTCACATGTCGAACAGGTCTCAACCCAACAACACTCCGTGCCAAGTAGGCCAATCATAATTCAACCAACTAGAGGTGACATCAAGAAGTTCTCATCCATACCTCAAGTCCAGATGCTTCTGCAACTTAGCATCATCACAATCAACTATCTAGCACATCATATAGGCATTGACCAAACAACACTTATAGCCTAGTACGAAGCTTTAAGACCTTTAATCGCCCACAGCGATGCAACCAAGAGTGTCAATCACACACGCCAAATCAATTGCCATGCGATACATGTCAAACTCTAACGAGTTCCTAAAGTCTCGCAATCTAGCCATTCTAAAGTCATCGCTCCTTATTCTTCCAAGTCTCAACCAATATAGATCAAGCCGACCTTGCTCCGATACCACTTAAACGGGGATGTCATGACCCGCGTTCTTACGAGCGCGCGAACATCTCTTCATGGTTCCTCCTTGGCGATTATCCCCAAGAACAAACGGCGATCGGAACACTCACGAAATGAAATGAAATGCACAAGCGGAAGCGATAAATAAACTCCATACATAAAACTTGACAAGATGACTTAGTATGCAATAAACACGAGTACTTACCAATCTATTTTACAACACCGAACTTCTGAAATAAAAACATAGATGGGTTTAGGTATAGGCGACATCTAGTCAAAAAGGTGTAATCCAATAAGTTACTGCCACCTTATTCTAAAATGGCATCCAAGAGCTAGGTATTACAACTACGCCTAGTCGTCAGCCTCTCCACCCTCGGATTTATGTGCGACAGGGTCGTCCTCGACAAAAGCATCCTTCTTCTCTAACTTCTCCAGCTCAGCTCTAGAGGTCTCCATAAGGTTGTTCTCGGCAGCCGAGGGCTCTACAGCGTCATCATCAGGAAGAATGATCTCATCGAAATCCACCGCTCTTAGTACATCGCCGGGTATGACGCACTCCCTAAGTGATCCAAAAGTAGTATTCTCATCTTGGTACGTCCACACCAATAAGGTAAGAGGTTCCCGTGAATCACCTCCCTTATCAATCCAGGCTGTACTGGCCTTCCTGTAATATGTTTGGCTCTCGCCTACTAGGTATTTGGTGATCACAGTCTCAATATCCATCGACATCCCGAATAGTGGTGGCGTGGTAGTCGAGGTCGAGGATTGGGGTCTGAAAATGTGGTCCCACGACGGGGTGAGAATAAATCTCAACCAGTCAAACCTAAACCTAACCTAGGCCAGTAGTACCTCTGAACAATCCTATACCTATGGTGCCACTCACTAATACAACATGGCAAACATGACAAATTACATATCAATAACGACAATGAAATATGGCATGATATTTAGGCACTTCAATTCAATCCAATTCAAGCCACAATCTCATGATCAGGTCTAAGTTTCGTACTAAGGCAATTCACAATTCACATATACAAATTTGGGACATTTCTCAATTAATATCTCATTCCTCAATATTAAGGCCCGTGTAACGACGCATCAGGCTATATAAAAGTTCTCAAGACCCGCGTAATTAACGTATCAAGTCGCATTTCTCAATGCCCGCGTAATACACATCAGACAAACATAATTGAGTAGACCCGCATAATAACGCCTCAGGTCACAATCCCGCGTTTAATGCATCAGGATAAGTTCAAACCCCGTGTACCACGCATCAAGGTCAAATATGTGCACAAATACTCGTAACTCAATCAATCAATGACCATTCAAATGAATTACACATTTCATCGCCCAATGAGCATAATTCGGCCTCTAGGCCACAACTCAGCCATTTATCACTATATAAGACTTCATGATTGAGTATAATGATTATAACTAGGGCAATAAACCATTAGTCGTAAAACTCACGCATCGCCAAATACAATGAGTATGATTATTCAATTTAGTCGTTCAATTCACGAATTAATCAATCGCGACCTAACTTAACAAGTCATGACAACCAATCCAATCATCGACTTCACAATTAGTAAGTCAAGGCCGAATGACATTAGGGTCCAATCGGCAGTTTAATGCAACAAACTCATCTTGACTAGTCATGGTCAAATTTGTATCATCCTCGGCACAATTCACTTATCCAATCCCCAATTTCAATACAACGACGAAACACATGGGAGTTCAATTAATAACTTCAACACTTCAATCAAGAAATCTTATGCCACAACTTCATACTTGACAATCATCAAACTAATTAGTCGCTAGGCATGCTCATGGATTATGATTGAACATTTCGGCCTCCAATTGAATATAATCACTCAATTTGATCAATTTATGCTAGAACCATCCAATCTTGTGCACAACCATTCCTAGATCACGCATGTTCAGCCTTGAAATAACATGATTTAAACATATTATCAAATATTTTGGCCCAAGACAAACCACCACAAAATCCAACCACTCAAGTCAGATTCGGTTCTCCAACAATACTCCTCAAATCAGTCCATTAAACCATCATAATTCAACTCTAACATGAACATTAGTAATCTAAAGTCCTAGTAAAGGATTAGGAACAACTTACCAAGTAAAAGATTCAAGAAAGATCACGAGGCAACCGGTGAGGCTCACGGGTCCAAATCTGGTCTGGAATGGTCCGATTTGATTCCTTGAAGTTTCTTGAAAGAACGGCCACGGAAATCTATCATTAACATCCTTAGCTTCATTACTAAACTCCATAATATACTATGGCTAAGCTTTAGAGATCATTTAGCTTGGATTAATCGATAAAACTCTATAGGACAGCCCTTTAAAGTCTTCGGATCAGAATGATGGCCGGCGGTTCCGGGTGGCTCGGCTTGCATGGTGTTCTTTCAAGGCTCAAAATGGAGAGATAGAGATAGATGATAATGAGGGAGATGTGGTGGTTCTTGGCGACGAACAACGGAAGGGGAGTGGCCGACGTCGGTTCTCTTGGAGCTAAACCGAATGAGAAGGAAAGAGAGAGTTTGAGATAAAGAAGAAGAAGAGAAATGTGTTCTGGTGGTTTTGGCCAAAAATGAATAATGAGAGGGAAGAGGATAGTGTCTTGTGCTCTCCAAAATTCAAAACAAATGGGACCCCTACCTATTCTCACTAAACTAGCCTTTATTGGTGAGGGGTTTTGGAAAGCTTGTCTCTTGCTCCAAGCCATTCAAGTAGACCCCTACCCAAAGATCGAATCCTTTATCTTTTTCCTCATAATTTTAAAAAGCCAAAAGACCATTACACCCTCATAAGTTCGGCCAAAATGGGGAAAAAACAAAAGACCATTTTATCCTTGCTCATTTCTAAAGCAATGAGCATTACCCTAGGGTAAATGGGTAATTTCTAATCATCGGTCTGAAATTCTACTTTTCTAATCCATATGGGGCGAACCGTAACCTTAATGGTTATCAATGAGGCGACGTCCAATTTATTGATAATGGAATCCTTGAATGTTCGACCTCCAATCTCGAAATCCGATTCGTGGCCAAATCCAATCGTTTATCATTCCGATGCATCTCAAATTAACGGGCGGCTCTTAAAAATTACGCGTATCGACCCATGACTAATGTCACGTTTAAGAGTTACTCGAGTCATGGCGACTTTGGTTGTCATGTAATTGCAAGGGTTTATCACTAATTCTAAATATTACGATCGTTAAAAATCGATTTAAATTAATTTACGAATCATACTATGGCCATGCAGATTCACCCGTGAATCAATTACATAATGTTAGCAAATTGTTCTAAAACCGTCCTTAGATCGACCTCTATTGGCACAAAATACTCTATCGGCAATCCTTATGGTCCAAGTACCTATCCATGGTCAAGTTTCTTTAGTCTACGTACTTGAATCCTAGTTAGTTATTTCTCTTTAGTTAGTTGACTCAAGAATAATCAATTCTGAGCGAGATTTATTGAAATTCATCGATAGGCATTCATTCAATAATAAACTTCGAGATAGAGTTGAAATTCAGAATGTCACAAGAGTCTTGAGACACTACCGGTAGAGCAGAAAGATCATGGTATTAGTAATGAGGTAGAGCTTAAAGTGGAGACTCCATAGACCTTAGAGGGAACAGATGTTGAGATTGCAAATAAGCCATAGTTCTTGAAGTCAGTGATTGTGAACAACCAATACATGGCAACACACTATGGCTGAAGATAGATAGCGAAGACAAATTAAACTACCGGGTCGTTATGGTTATACAGGCATTGCTTATGCTTTGACTGTATGTAACGAGATAGAGATAGATGAGTTTTCGTCTTACTCTGAGGCGATGGATAGTTTTGAGTCATTGCAGTGGCGAGGGGCTATAAGTAAGAGGTAGAATCACTCCATCGAAATCAGACATGGAAGTTAGTTAAAATACCTATGAGTCAAAAGATTGTTGGAAGTAAATGGGCCTACAAATGAAAAGAGGGCATTCCTGGTATCAAGGTAGCGAGATATAAGGCGAGACTTGTGGTGAAGGGGTATACATAGAGGGAGTTCATTGACTACAACGAGGCGCTCTCTTATGTGATAAGGCATACTTCTATTCGTGCTTTACTTGTTTTAGTTTTTGTACAAGATCTCGAGTTGGAGCAACTTGATGAAAAAGCGGTGTTTCTTCACAGTGAGTTGGAGGAGCAAATTTACATGAAGCAGCCAGAGAGATTTGCTATTCCGGGTAAGGAAGACCATGTTTGCTAGTTAAAGAAATCTTTATATGGGCTAAAACAATCTACTAGGCAATGGTATAAGCATTTTGGTACTTGCATGGCTAGTCAGGACCATTCATAGAGTCAAATGAATAGCTATGTTTATTTTAAGATATTGAATGATGGGTTTTTAATATATCTGTTGTTATACGTTGATGATATGTTAATAGCAGCAAAAAAAATTTCTTATATTAATGTGCTAAAAAGGTAGTTGAGTGCTAAATTTGATATGAAAGATTTAGGTGCTGCAAAGAAAATATGTGTGACAGGACTGTATAATTATTACGTTTGTCTCCAAAGAAATATATTAAGAAGATTGTTGCACGTTTTAATATGCAGTCAGCAAAATCTGTGAGTACTCCATTAGCAAAACACTTTAAACTTTCATTTAAGTTATCATCAAAAACTGAGGAGGAGGAGGAGCATATGTCCCGTGTTCCTTATTCTAATGTAATGGGTAGTATTATGTATGCAATGGTATGTACTAGGCCTAATATTTCACTAGTTGTCAGTGTAGTTAGTCGTTATATAAAGCTTTTTGGCAAAACTCACTGGGCAACTATGAAATGGATTTCAGATATTTGAAGGAGACATCAAACGTTAGTATAGCGTACCGAAAGGACAGTAATAGATGTGAAATCACTAGTTTTGTGGATTCTGATCATTCAGATAACTTGGATGAATGCGGGTTTTTAGCAGGGTACATATTTATACTTGTATGTGATGCATTTAGTTGGAAGGCATCCTTATAGGATTACGTTGCCTTGTCATCGACTGAGGTGGAGTACATGGCACTTATCTTTATAGTGAAAAAGGCAATATGATTGCAAGGTTTGCTCTTGGACTTTGCATTAGAAGAGAAAAATGTTCATATACATTGTGATAACCAAGGTACGATATGTTTGGCGTATAATCTGATTGATCATGATCAGACGAAATATATCAATATCAGGACCATTTCATCCGAGATATCTTAGCAAAGAGTAAGGTTATTGTGAAAAAGATTGTTACAGCAGAGAACTCGGCAGACATGATGACTAAGCCTTGTTCCTTTGCGAAAGCGCAAGCTCTAATTGAGCACTATTGGTGTCTGCTAAGAATAAGAGCCCTTTGGGCGATTGGAGAGCAGCATGGATGATGAGCACTATTGACTTGGCTTCAAATATCGAGTCAAGGTGGAGAATTAATAAATTATGTCTCGAGTTTGATCTGCGTACGACACTTTGCCAAATTAGTTTAGGATGAAGCGAAGTTTTGGACGAAGGGAGTCACTGATATTTGGCTGGTACTTGACTGTTCAAAGGACTTAGACATGTGGGTCTTTGATATACTCACACAAGAAAGAAAGAAAAATAAAATAACATCTTTTGCTACATGACAAAAGAGGGACCCGCTATATATATAAATTTGTTTCACTTGTGGGGCTAATATAGTCTTTGTGAGAGAAACAAGAAAAGTAAAAGTTTGGCTTTCTTATTTCTCATGCCTACTGCAGCCACACAAAAGAAGGAGACTTCTGGGTTGTACAGGGAGCCACACCATGAAGAAAAGAAATAGAAGAACCGCAATGACATTCTTTATTTTTTGGCCATAGGTACAAGAGGATCTCTAAATACAAACAATTTTGTGCTTGTGAGTTTTATTATATACAATTGAGTTGTTTTATTGTAAACATTTGGGTTTGGATATAATATAGGTTTGGGAGACACGAGCGTTATTGAGTGATTGTAATTTTGATTATCCGATTATAGTGGATTGTTCTTACTGAATCTCCCCGTAGATGTAGGTACCGATATTCGAACCGAATCACGTTATATCTTGTGTTCTTTATCGTTCATCGTAATTTCTCTAGATTTTTCACATTGACTTATTTGCAATATCCTGGTTCGTTTCTGTTATATTAATCCAGCAATATGTTGTGCATGTATCCCTCTATAAATCAATGCACACTAACCTCCTTTGAGAGTATGATCACACTTTAGCACCAGAGACATCCCACCATAATATGAGACTAATATTTCTCAAATCCAATTAAGTGTGCCACTTTAGCGGCCACTACCCAATGGAATTTTTGAACCTCTTTCATTTCAGGATATAAACTTTATGTCTCACATTTACGATATACATGTGATTTAACACTTGATTGTAGGGGCAATTTATCCTAAAATCACAAGCGATGCCTTTACTATTGCTCCATTCATTGATGCATATTAAAACACTATACACATCCTATATATGATCATATAATTATGAGATAGACTTAGTATTTTCAAAATCATATGAAAATACAAAAAAAGCACAAAAATACCCCTAAAAGTACACTTGTACTCCAAACATTTAAAATAGACATACCACAATGTAGAGAATTTTCATGCGAGGAAGCCAATACTAAGATCTCCCAAAACAGAGTTCGGACGTTCCCACACGCGACGTTTTAAGAAGCGGTACGTGTCCACCACGCGCGGCACGTGCCAGCTTTGAATCCAGCCAAACGACCAATCAAAATCATATGAAAAAACAAAAAAAGCACAAAAATACCCCTAAAAGTACACTTGTACTCCAAACATTTAAAATAGATATACCACAATGTAGAGAATTTTCATACGAGCAAGCCAATACTAAGATCTCCCAAAACAGAGTTCGGACGTTCCCATATGCGGCGTTTTAAGAAGCAGTACGTGTCCACCACGCGCGGCACGTGCCAGCTTTGAATCCAGCCAAACGACCAATCTGATCGGCTCTGTCCAACCACTCGTCGGGTGAACCGATCAATGGTCAACTCCTAAAGTGGGTCAAGTCAAAGCCGAACGGTTTGGTTAACGGGTCGACTCGGTCTGACCCAAAGGCGGTGGTGACATCATGCACGCCACATGGCGCGTTCGCGCAAGGCGGCGCCTACCACGTGGTGGGTTAGCGCAACACGTGCCACCTTCCGTGCACATGGTTCGCATGCTTCAACTGCCTAGTGGCGCATGGCGCGCCACCACTTGAAATGCTCATCGTGACAGGCCGATCCCAAATATATGATCAAAAATATTTTTCATACATTAAAATTTTCGAAAAAGGGCAAAAACCAATAGTTTCAAATCTATACTATGGAAGCTCTGATACCTCCACATGCAAGCCGTTATAAACCTTACTACGGTATTCCCAGGATCTATAAAGATAGAATCAAGAAATGCAATAATGGGTTAAAGGAATATTTGCACCTGATTTGAAATCAATCGTCACTTTTGGCAGAATAGCGCTAATCCGATGCTCAAGTCTTCTCTTTTATGACCCTCTGTATCCCTGGCTTAATGAGATAGCCCCTTAACTATGTCAATCTGTATGTGTTCCTTACGTGAGGTTGTTATGAGTTCGTTATGATTAGAGGAGGGACTAGAGAACTATTTATAGAGTTTTCAGCCAGTCCCCTCTCATCACGGGCCGAGCTCAACTCAGCCATATAATGCCAGGCTCATATCAGACTGGTTAATAATTCTTGTATCTTACCTTGTTAGGCCAATCTTGTGGAAGATAAATTAATCACGTAAAATCGTAATTACAATCTTAATTAATCTAACAACACATTAGAAAAACCTTACAGAACTTGGTACGCAGTCTTTGACTCTAATCGTGTCAATATAGCCTACCCATGCACCTAAGCTCAATCCCTTTGGTATCGCAACCGAATGATGGACTTGAAAATAAGGGGCTTACTCTAACACTTTAGTTATCAAACCCCTTTGAGTGAATGAATTTGGGAGAGCATTTGCCCAAAGCCTTATAAAGAACTTTAGTGCTATTTTTTTTTTAAGGAACCAAAGATGAGCTCAGGAAACCCTTGACGTCTTAAGCAATGGCCTATCCCTGGTGTCGAGTGTACCTAGGCAAGGTAAAGGCAAAATCTCACAATCCAGTAACATGAGGTCGCGCGACCTCAAGCAACCCAAATCTAGAGATGGAAGATTGAAGGACAATCAAGGTGAGAGCCACCATGGTCGTGTTATGCCAATTGAGTCAACGCCACCTCAAGCAACATATATATGGAGATTGAGCGTTGGTGGGCTGCCTAGGCAAAGGCAATCAAGTTCGCATGATCCTAAGTGAGCACCGTTGAGGTTGCAATCCGAGCCAGCCAATGCCGAGATCGTGCGACCTCAGTTGACCTAGATCTAGAGTACGAGTGTCGACGAACAGCGTGGGCAATGTGTCATTATGGTCATACAACCCTATGCAAGTGGCGCCATTGATCGCGCGACCCCAAGGCAGCCCTCCGTCATTACCCTCAATCTCCTCGGCTAATCTTAACCAAGATCTGTCTTAGCTTGGTAAAAATGGAAAACGAAAACATCAATGAGGGCAATATTGGAAGAAAAAAGTCATTAACCATTTAATGGGATTCCTAAAATGCTGAAATGCAAATACCATATATTGCCCGGATTTTTAGTTAGGATGGGATTGCATTGGTAAAGATAGGAAATCTAGGGATTTTGTCATATCATATCCGGTGTTTGATAAATCGCAGTAATAGAGCCGGATATGTTCATATCATATCATATTCATTATTTGGTATATACGATATATCAATATAAAATAAATTTGAAAAAGCACAAGCGAAAAATATAAGAATCTCTTGTAATTCATTGTTGAATCTAGTAAAAGAAAAAAAAATATAAACATTCAACTTTTGTTGAAAAATTTTACATTTTTCGCAATATTGATTAAAGCTCAATATAAAACACAAGGTTATGGAGAAGAAAGAGGTTTGACTCTCTTTCTGCTTTTCTTAAAATTTTGATGTGAACCATAAAGTTAAGAAGGAGCGTAAATTTCAACTATTTCACTATTTTCGTAAAGTTTTATAATAAACTATAAAGTTACAAAGTAATTATGAAACTTTCACGTGAACTAGAGTTAGAAAGACGGAGATAGATATGCTATTTTTTTTTTTAGAAATTTCATTATTCATTCTTTTTAAGAATTAGAGAAATCGTTTTCAAGTTTGAATATATTTACTTAAAATATAATTTCTTCTACTTCATTGTTATTATTTTTTAATTATAAATATTTTTTATTATTATTTTGACTCCCTTTCATCATTTCTTAATAAAATTTTTCATTAAATAACAAATTATACTATTATACTTAAAATATTTAATGATATAAATACTAAGTGTGTGTACATATACAAACTACATATTATAATGAAGTAAGAAATCAAATTATAAATATGATTTATAAAAAATAAAAATAAAAAATATTTTTTATTTTGATTTTTCTTTATAGCATTAGAATTCACATTTATTTAAAAATAATTACTATTTTAATTTTATTATATAATAATTTTGTTATTCGAAAAAATAATTTTTATACCATAAATAAAAGAAATCATATCCACCTTTATCCTACCTCCCCCTCTAGGATAATTATATCAAGGCTATATCCCATTATATCATGCTATATTATGTCATGAGTAGGAACCAAACACATGATATGATAAAATTTATCGTATCCTGACTTATATCTTGAATGTCAAATGTAGCCTATGAGAATACTATTAGGCTAAGGAACTTTAAAAGGATAATTGCTAAAAAAAATCATAACTTATTGTAATTGTGTCAAATTGGTTCAAAACTATTTTTTTTTGTCAATTAAGTCCAAAACCTTTTGCATATCTATCAATTCAGTTTATCTCTCCATATTTACAGGAAATTGATAACGTGGTGCGACCAATGCCAACATGGACTATTTTTATTGATAATTTGATATTTTTCTATTTTTTTTTATTTTGTGTTTCTCTTTTCTTTTTTCATCCTTTCTTTCTTTCTCTAGTCGGTCATTGAAGCCCTACGATCGGCCAAAGGCAAAGGTTGACTTGGCTCGATCTCATCCAGCGACGTTGAGGTCAACCCCCGCCTAGATATGCTCGGTTGTTGAATCTCGGAGATTGGATGGAGGAAGAAGGAAAGGAAGGTGGAAAGAAGAAAGTAAAAGAAAAGAAAAACAAAATAAATTCGAAAAAATGTTAAAGCATTGTTTAAAATTGTCAGTGATTTTCAATTAAAATCTTGATTGAATAGGCTGAATTAATAAAAATATAAAAATAAATAAATTATGAATCACTAAATAAGAAAAAAAGAATTTAAGAGTGAATTGACGTAAATCGCGAATTGATCGTGCGCGCAACCTAAGGGATAGTCCGAGTGTTCAAAGCGAAATGGACAAAACCTGGAGAAGTGGAGTCACGTGAAGCCTGAAGGCACGTGAGTGGGTGTTGGGGTTGGGGGGGGGGGGGGGGGGGGGGATTAGGCATCGCGTGCCGGCGTGCTCTCTCACCCGAAAGACGTCAAATAGGAAAAGGAAGGGGACCCACGTGAGTGAGCGACCTGTCCGCTTTCTGACCATCTTCTACTGACACTGATACTGACACCCTCCCACTGCATCTTGTCAGTTGACGTGTGCGGTGGTCACTCGGACATGTGACTCTCTCGACCGCCCCCCCTCTTCCTGTTTCTCTTTTTATACGTCTAATTTTTCTTCATTTTTTTTTGGTCTAAAATTTTTTCTTCATTAATCTGGTGAGGGAAAAAAGTCGAAGCAGCTGACGTGTACTTTTGCCGCAGGTGGGCCCCCCACCCACTTCCCCCCCCCCCGCAGCTCATCCGTACGAGCATCATTTGATCCGAGATCCATACGTCTCCCTCCAATGGGGGGTTTTGGTTCTTGATGCTTTTGAGGCTTTTTAGCCCCTTTTGCCTCGTAGGCCTTCCCCACTTTGTCCCTTTCGGCTTTTTTGCAAGTTGTACGTTTTCCTAAATTTTAAAAGAAACACGCATGTGGTTTTTTCTTCCTCCTCCTCTTCTTCTTTTTCATACATCACCAAAAAAAAAATTCTCAAATTAATATATTCATAATAAATTTATTTCAACTTAATTTTTGAATCACTGTAAATCGTAAACTGACCTCCTCTAAATTTTAAATTTTGTTAGCTTCTCCCAAATGTACCGAGAAATTGCTCGGCAATACGACACATGGCAATAATTCGATCGACGAGATAAGTTTTTGAAATTATGTGACTCTCTCTTTATTTCTTTGATTAGCCTTAATTTGAAAACACACTCTCTCTCTTTCTCTCTTTCTCTCTCCCTCCCTTAATTTGAAGCTATTGCACATCCTAATTTGGTGATTTCAACGAGTTCGCCAAACAAACCCGTAGAAGAGAAGATTACTAGAGATGAAAGTGTTCTCGAACGAGTTTCCATGCCTAACCACAAAATCAAAGATTACGCTAAATGGGAAGATGATTACAGGGTGTTCATGCTCTGAGGGAGAGAGAAACTAAGTCCTATTCATTGTCGAATTATGGCTAGTTTCAAAAAAAAAAACCAAAGAGAAATGTTCCCAAAAAAAAACAAAGACAAAAAGTTATTGATTTCACTCGAGCTTGTGATGTCAATTGAGTTATTGCCATGTATAATATAATTCAACAGTTTCACGGTAAAATTTAAAAGAAGCTAACTGAGGATAAATGTGCCATGACTCTATGATTTTTCGGAGGGGGGTTGGCGATTTAAAATTTAGTTTGAGATAAATTTATTTTAAATGTATTAATTTGATTTTTTGTCGTATTAATTTTTTTTATTTGTTTATAGGTTTATTGCTCAAGAAAAGTGGGTCAAATTAAAAAGTTTGGGTCGAGAGAATCTCGCGCATTGGTGGGAGTATCTCCTTTTACAGCCTGGGGGATTAAAAATTGGTGGTTTGCTTGTATGTGCTTTCCATGTGGATGAATAAAGAATGGGCATCTTATGCAATCCTAACTCAATAATTTTACGTACCATAAGAGTCATGAGATGTCTACTTTTTCGATTAAATTCCCGAAAAATTGCAAGAATCCATTCCTGCCACGCGTATTATGCGCTTACTAGTGATCCGGACTAATGGATGATTGCAAGAGAAAATTTAATGCATTGTAAGCTGTTCTTGTCTAAATTGATATTTGATTAGCGTTGCGAGAATCAAACATGAATAATATGTATTAAAGTCACACTCACAAGTTACAAGTGCCTTTGTTGAACCAGTAAATAAACTGTCGACGGGAATGTGAAATGTACAAATTAACTTTGAGAAATGCTATAATAAAGTGTGAAGTGTTTTTTTTTTCATAAAAAAAATTACGAAGTCCGATCTGCTAACATCGCACAATTTTACACATTGTTATCACGAGAAAGTACATAATGGATAAGGTAAATTTTGGGCTTTACGAATAATGGGTATATGTGCATTTGGTATTTGGGGAGATGGAACTTGTGTCGGATATTGGGGAGCTAGGGCTCTTCACTAGTGGGCACGACAGCAAAAGACAGAAATTGACTTTTGCAAAAGGAAAATTGCCACAGCACTGATAAAGTTTGATAATCTTATATTAAACTTTTGTCTAATAATTCTTACTTCCAGTTGAATAAAAATCGCAATTTTTGCATTAGATATTCCAATTATCAATATACGGAATTTTCATTTCTAATAACTTTTTTTTTCTTTTTTTGAAGTCTTTGAAGGGGCTGATTTACAAAGTGATTGTGGCATATTTTTTGTTCGACGTATTTTCAATGGATGTTTAAATATGTCTCACATATTTACGCACTATGATCTGCGACATCTCTTGGCATTTCAATTTCTTCAAATTTAAATGAGTTAGTCAGATCTCTAAAATAATTATTATCTCCGGCATTAAAAGGGTTGGTGTCTTTGACACGACCATTAAGGGCGGTCACAAAAAAAGTCCTGCCTTCGGATAGGTCCGGGACTTTTTTATTAACTCAAATTGACAGCTCACGAGCTCTACATTTTTTTAGGTAACATTCAAATGTTTATAATGTATAAGTACTAACAAGTAAAGTCAGGTATGACCTTTTTTTCATATATTTCTTTGAACTTAAACATTATTTGATTTATTTTAGGGGGGGAGACAAAAATCACTTTTTTAGCTTTTAATGAATCTTAAATAAACAAGCCAAATGAATCCATAAGGCTTCTTTATAAAGAAAACGAGAAAGATTAAAGAGTTTGCCAGATGGTATCTCTAGCTAGGGATAGAGAAAACAAACTTCTTAAAAAATGCTGAAATTAAATATTTTTTTCCATGTTTTTAAGGGATGAAATTATTCGATAGACATCATGCTTATTGCTTATTGACACTTACGGTGACACATACAGCTCACATTGCTTGCAAAAATAAAGAAGAAAAAATTCACATATTCAGACAAATCGGATAAGTGCTTACTTATTTTAATCGAAACACCCCAAACTACTACAATATAAATTTGAATAAAATTATAAATGCTAGCAAAAAGTAAAAAGTTGCCTTTAGTTTTTGGTTATTGCACACGAAAAATGCCCTAAGTTATCGCTAATATAAATATACATAGTGGGAGTCTAAATATCCAAATAATGATGGGAGAGAGGCAAAGCGTAAGGAAAAGTGAGCCCTGCAGGCAGAGAACCGAGTAGTCAAGTCATGCACTCTTCTTACACAAAACGACAGGCACTTCTAGTTAGCTATGTATCCCCTCCGCCTCCTCCTCCATATCCCCTTGCACGAGAAAATATGAAGCGGTTTACAATCTTCACGTCAGATGCTGACGTGGCATGCAATTTTTATCAATATCCGATCATAGCTTGACAAGTGGATATGACTTGGAATTAAAAGAATAAAAAAACAAAATTTTCTCTCTTCCTCCCCCTTCCTTCGCCGATTCCCTCCTTCCTCTTCTGCAATTTTGCTAGGGTTCACATCTAGCCGGAGTCCCACAGCCGCCCGCTAGCTCTTCCCCCGCTGCCGCCGCCACCGGCGAATTTGCCGGCACGATGATTAGGCTGACTTCCACCAGTGGCGTCGACGGTCGTGGACTGCATTCAAGCCCGTTGTCTACCTTGTTCCTTTGTTTTTCCTTCCTTGTTTAAAGGCGACGTCCATCGCTTGTGGCCATGATCGGGACTAGATCTGGAGTTTCAAGTCCACTCCAGATCTGCGCGGGCAACAACCACGAGCCACCGTGAAATAGAGGGGTGACACGGCCATGGATAGGGCCGACCATGAGCCGAGGTCGGGCAACGACAGAGGAAGACGGAGCCGATCGAAAGAACAATCGAAGGGAAGCTTGACACTCCATGAGTCGTTCCTCACGACGTGGTTCAGATCTGCGACCATGGCTCAAGCGACAACAGCGACGACAGTGGTTGACAGAGAGGGTTGAACACCCGGCATTGTTGCCTTGGATGCGCCGCCGGCAACTCCGCCATTGGCGACGGTAGAGAAGATGGAGACGTTAGGTTCAAGCAGCCGGAGATGGAGGAGGAAAAGTAAGAGGATATGGAAAACTGAGGTGGATTAAGATTTTCTATTTTGCTTAAATAAATCCACGTCAGTACATATGTGTCAACTCTTAATTGGTTCAAGGTAAAAAAAAATTGCATGCCACGTCAGCATCTGACATGGAGCTTATAAACCACCGAATATTTTTTCTGTTTGCACTGCTACATCATTCGTGTCAAAACCCAAAAAATTCAAATTAGTACAAATAAATCTATTCAAAATTAATTTTTAGGTCATTAAAAATTAAATTAATACCACGAAAAATCTCAAACTAATACATTTATAATAAATTCATCATATTTTTTTTTCATGAAAAATTTCAAACTAGAATAATATAATAAATTTACCTCAAATTATTTTTTTACTAATAAAAAAGCACAAATTGGTATACATGTGATAAATTTACTATAAATTAATTATTTTTATCACAAAAATATCAAATTGTTATACTTGTGATAAATTGTTACACTTACATGTTAATATCATGAAAAATCTCAAATTGATACACATGTGATAAACATAAGGTAAAAATATCAAACTGGTACATTCGAGAATTACCAAGTGTCATCCAATTTAAAAATTTCATGATTAGATTTAACAAAAATAACGGATGATAAATTTATCATAAGTGTGTCAATTTAGGGTAAATTTATTACAAATGTACCATTTTATAATTTTTTATGATAAATAAATAATTTCTGATAAATTTATCACGGATGTACCAATTTAAAATTTTCCGTGGTGTTAACCTATGAAAATTTCAAATTGATACTCTTGTAATGGTTTCACAAATAATATGATTTTTTTTATCATGTATTATTCAACTCAGTAATTTTACGGCAAGTTTGATGAAGGCAAAGGGGCAGATAAATACGTCACGAGCATAACAATTTGATAAATTTCTTGAAAAAAAACTATAACGATTTAAAAATTAATTTAAAGTTAATTTATTGTAAATGTATTAACTTAGGAATCCGAACTAAATTTAGAAACCCACCTGTTGGATGTGACTCTACACAAAGTTCCGCGTCTTCTGACACACTTTGATTGGAAATGTCTAATCCTCCCATTGGCTTCCACTTCTCCTGTCGCTCTGTTCAATTTGTTCATCGTGATTCGCTTCCTTTGTCCCGACCGGCCTTTCGGTAAACACGTTGATGAACGAGTCGGGGCTTCCATGTATTACTCTGCGTGCTTGTGCACTTACATCTGCAGCAATACCCCTCCCAACCCAGTGCTGCTCGTTCTGAGGATATAATATGATACTTTAGTCTGTGTAGCGTCCGTATATATATAGAAAGATTTTACATCTCCTGCGTAGTTAGCAGGGGAATAATTCCCGCAAACAGCTTCGATATCCCGATAATCGGGATTTTTTTGTTAATTTCGATCAACGAATCACTGGAATGGAGAGTTAGGATTTCACACTTAACAACACTCTGAATACGACATATTTTCTCTAATTAGAAAAGGGTGATGGAGGGTGATGAGGCGAGGCGAGTATTAGTCCCGCCCTTCTAACCAATAACTTTAGAAATATGTTGTTTACATGTTTACTTGATTTAACGTATATGTGTACTTTATAAAACTACCGATGAATTTAGTTTTCTTACATTTTTAGAAGGTCATTAGGAGTATAATTGATAGTGGTATGATAAATTTATTTAATGTGAGGTCAATTAAAAAGAGAATAAAGTAGAAAATTCCTCAAATTACGTGATAGGATGGTATAATTACCCGATTAAAAAATAACTAAAGGCTCCACCCCAAGCGGAGTGCGAGGTGAAGCGCAAGGCAAGTCTCCAGATGAATTGGGTGGGGACAAAGAGCACTGCCACGCTCATCCTGTGCCAATCTCCCTTCCTTTGTCTTGTGTTCGACCAACTCCACAAATGCGCACAAACCATCTTATCTACGTGAATTGAGTAAGTTTCCGACCATAGTGTATCCGCATGGTTGCCTATCACTCTACAATGGAAAATTTTTTGATCGAAACGGAGGATCTACAAGATTCAAGCAAAATATTTAGGCTGCATTTGGTAGTTAGGATAAAATTCAGGATGTGATAAAATTTATCATAATTAATATATACTATCTTAGGTTACCATACAATTTGTACATCTCTTGAAATAAGCAAAATATCAGTTTTTCACATATAACATTGCTCAGTATAATATGGAATATTTCTCAATGCATGCGCCTAATTATTTTAACGATGCAATTTACTTTTTTATTTGGCCTGATTTACTTTAGATGGCTATAATCTTTTAGAATTTCAACTCACGCAAATATTCAAAGTTCGCAAAATTCGTCTTAATTGAATATGTTTATGACTAAGATTAAATAAAGAATATTGTAAAACTTGCACATGATGGAATCACGTGATACGATCACTTTCGACCAATAGCTACTTGACTTGGATACTGTCCGGACCATGTGATTATCCTGCTTTTGTTGACTCAATATTCCCTTCTGTACTTTTTAGATTTTTTTTTCTTGGAAAAATTCCCACTATGAAGAATCTATCCTTTTCCTTATGAGCCCTTTAGAGAGTTACTGAATTAAACTCAAATGGAAAATTTTCAACATCTCCTCCTTTAAATTTGTGTAGCAAAAGGCAAATTCTAATAACTTGTTACATTTTGTACGTTAATTTTTTTATATTTAAGTATGGGGCAATTCAAAATCGCGTTCCTGCTCTCTCCTCCCCCCCCCCCCCCCAAAAAAAAAAAAAGGCTTCATGTACTTTTGAAAAGTGATGATGTTCATCGTCGTGCTGTCTGATGGCTAAAACCATTAAAATTTACTCATGCTAACATGGGTTGTGTAAGTGGTTTTTATTTGGGAACGTATCAGCACGACAATATTGTCATTATATCTGAATTCACAAATTTTTAATTAATTAGTGTTTTATGCAAAACACACGATAATGTTATGTAAATCTACGGTTATAAATAACTGACGGTACAATCATGAAAGTAATTTTCATTTCTTTTTTCATTTTTGAAAATGCTCTCTCTCCCCTTCCAAGTTTTCAGCATCTGCGAAGCTTTTTGACTAAAATGAATGGATTTCTTCTTCCTCTTCACTTACCTTACACATCTTCAACTTTTAAACCCCTAGCCGACCCTAACACAAGTTCAAAGTCTTCTTGTTCGCAGCAATGGCTGCTAAATTCGGAGTCCGGCGACCAAGAACTCGGAACCTATTTGGTTAGGAATGGTTTAGGGTTTTTGAAATCGGAACTCTTTGGAATCAAACTGGCTGGTTCTAAGCCTAATAATAATAATAATAAAACCCGAGAATCCAGTCATTAGCATTGTTTCTCATTGTAAAACTGATTTAAGGCTCAACTGGCACATTAGCTTCCCCTGACAGAGTGGATGAAGCGCTTCAAAGCTCCTTAGTCCTCGTAGGAGCAAATCTCTTTCTCAATTCCATATGCATTTTCCAAAAATTAGATGAAAGCCAATTAAAAGCAGTTCGTCCTTTGATAGAGTAGAACCGTCGGTTTAGAGCATTAATCTGAACCAAATCGGCTTAGGATTAATTTAACCTAGTCGGTTCACTTGAAAAGTCTCATCGGTCTACTAAACAGTAGTCTAAAACCTGTAACGATAATGGACTCGAGTCTATTTTATTTTTGGTCATTTTATGCCTTAACACTTGCTTTGAAAAAAAAATTGCAATAGATGAATTTCATTTACTCTGTGAGTCTTCGAGAGATGGGAAGTTTGTGCTATTATTCCCCTTTCTTGCTTTATATATCTTTCCATTCAAAAAATCGAAAATGAAAGAGAAGTTCGAGAGTGAAAAGAGTGTGTTTGCATATCATTTATAAATGAAATTACTCGGTACATCTCAGCCGAATTTACGGTCGCTCTTACCCTCGCCATAACGTCTCCATCGCACTGCATGTCAACAAGAGAGACCCGAAAAGTTCATGCAAAAGAACGCTAGACGAAATTTCTGTCAAAAAACAAAAATGAGGAGCTCATCTGAATGCACGCACGAGTTTTCCAGATTCAATGAAGCGAAGTCGAAAGTTATAGTACTGGGATGCATGGTCACGTTTAAGTGTCCCTTCCCTTTCGGGCCGAAAGCAGCGAGGCTCAAGCTTTGTTTCCTTGGCCGCGACCAAAAATGGAGCCAAAGAACACGAATGGGTTCTTCGTATTTGCCATGCACATATGCTCTCGTAGCAGTGCGGTTCAGGAATTCAAGATCCAGCAACAACCAACAACCGAAAGAAAAATAAAAAAAATTCAAATCTTTGGATGCCTTCGCCGATACATAAATGCGATGTCTGGACTCTTCCCCGTGATGGTAACCAGCTGAAAAAATATATGTAGAAAAGAACCAGAAAAAGAGAATGATAAAGCCTGAGTTGCCAGCTGAAATAGAACTGTGGCTGTGTCAGCTCGAGCCTCCTCCTCTGCCTCTGCCCCTGCCCCCAAACCCAATGCAAATCTAGAGAGAGAGAGAGAGAGACTCTCCAGGTTGTTGTTTCTTGTTCTGTCTCAAACTAATCTACTCGTTAAATTTTGTCGTCTTTATACCTCTCTCTCTCTCTCTCTCTCTTGGCTGGGTGTGTCTTCAATTTTTTTTTTTTGGTGTTTCTCTCAACTGTCTTGTCTGAGAGTGTCTTTTCTCAAGTGCCCTAGCTGTAGCTCTCCTTCTCCACTAGCCCTTCAAAAGAAAAGAAAGAAAAAAAAAAGAACAAAACTTTGCAGGCTTTTCATGTCAGAACCATCCCCCCTTCCCCCTCTCTGTCTCTCTCCTGTGTGTGTGGGAGGTTGCTGCTTGAGAAATAAAAGAAGCTACAGAAGCAGAAGTCACTGCAAAAGCCTCTTCACTTGCATCTTTTCCCCCTCTACAGTACTGTTCCCACTCCCACTCGCATACCGACTCACCCAACAGAACAAAGAGCTCTTGAGCTATTAAAACCCAACAAAAACAAACAAACAGAACCCAGTTAAAAGCAAACCCCGACCACTCTCTCTCTCTCTCTCCCCATGGACTTGCAACTGAAGCAATGGAGGAAGCAGCACGACGAGTCAGAGCCTCCAGCAGAAGCATCAGAGGCACCCTCTGCGAAGTTGCCAAGGCTCGTTCTTGACGAACCCCATCACCCGCAATCCCAATCGCAGACGCAACCAATGCAATCGCTCGCTGCTGCCTCCTCCTCCTCCACACTCCCTCTGTTTGTTCCCGATAAACTCAGTAGCAACATGTCAGAAGCAGCGTTCCCAGATCCTGCTCCTGCTGCCACCAGATCCTTCGCCAGTGAGCTTCTTGTCCCTCTCCTTGTCCCGCTCTCTCTCTCTCTCTCTCTCTCTCTCTCCCTAAACCCCAGATATAAGAAAATGGGAAAGCGCAAAAATAAAAAGAGGCGTAGGTGCAATAAAGTTTCTAGCTTTGATTCGATCTGTTCTTGATTCCTGCTTGGTCGAGTTTTATGTTGATCTGGTTTTGGGGTTCTAGCTTTCTTGGTGGGTCATTTGATTCCTTTTGTTCTCTTCAATCGCGAAACCAGACACAGTGAAGTTTGGGTCTTTTGGGCAGGGATGGGGAGCTATTTCAGCTTGGCTCAGTGGCAGGAGCTGGAACTTCAGGCCCTGATCTACAGGTACATGCTAGCTGGATCCGCCGTCCCAACCGAGCTGCTCCAGCCGATCAGGAAGAGCCTCGTTCAGGCCCCTTATTTCCTCCACCACCCTCTTGGCCATTTGCAACATTACCCTCAATACCAGCCTGCTTGTAAGTTTTTAACTTTATATTTTAATTTTTTTTAACACTCCAACTAGCCTGTTGTTTCTTGAAGAGTATGTTAGAGGCGCTGTTATTGTTATGTAGACTCAGATCTTTCAAACGAGTTAATTAAATTTCCCTTCAATGAACGTCTTGGATTCCTCGATCGTCAATTTCCTCTTACGTCCTTTTTCTTTTTTTGGTGTTTCTCGCCAGTGTTGCAGGCAGGGTATTGGGGCAGAGCCTCCATGGATCCAGAGCCCGGGAGGTGCCGCCGCACCGATGGCAAGAAGTGGCGGTGCTCGAGGGACGTGGTGCCCGGCCAGAAGTACTGCGAGCGCCACATGCACCGCGGACGTAACCGTTCAAGAAAGCCTGTGGAAATCCCCACGCCTGCGGCCGCCCATGGTGGCGCTGCCGGGGGCTTTAGTGCGAGCAGTCTCAAATCTGCTGATCCCGTGGTCGCCGCCGCCCCTCTAGCGGCAGTGGCCGGCGGCGGCCATTTCTCGCTCTCGGGGCCTTCGCCCTCCGTTGATCTCTTCCAAAGGTAAACTTCCCCACATACCTTGCGCTAAAAAATAATTAGAGAGTACGTACTAATTATTGGCTTGCTTGGCTTTAGAGAAGGAAAATAGTTATCACTAGCATATATCGCTTGGTACGAATTGGTGGGGCATTCTTCATGTCGTTATTAATGTTACAAAACAGAGCAACTCCTCTGGATTTGGTGGCATCTGAATGGGGTCTCTGCTCATGTCAGATGATATTTTGACTCGGTAGGTCCCAAATCTGGGAAACAGCTCTTGGATTCTGCATTGACCGACCCCAACAATTTCTTTTTTGAAGCATTGGACCCCATGAAGATTTGCTTGGTGTTGGATTGTTTTTCAAATCTTATTCCTTGCTCAATACCTTGCTTTTATCTCTGTTCTTTCATATGCCTCCGTGCTTCCCTGTTCTCAACAGTTATTCCGAGCCCAAGAGTGACAAGCAGCACCTCTTTAAATCCCAGAGCGAGGTGAACGGCGGCGGTGGCAGATCCGACGGGCATATATTGAGGCACTTCTTCGACGACTGGCCGAGATCCCTCCAGGATTCTGACAACTCCTCGAGCAACGCCAGCCCGATGAGCTCGTCCACCTGCCTCCTGTCCATCTCCATCCCCGGGAACCCTTCCTCCGACGTGTCGCTGAAGCTGTCCACGGGCCACGGCGGGGACGAGTCCAGCGCGAACGGTAGGGATGCCGCCGGAAGGGACCCGCCCCAGCTTGGGAATTGGGGCACCGGCTGGTCCCCGAACCAGGTGGCCTCGATGGGGGGTCCGTTGGCGGAGGCGCTGAGGTCGTCCACGAGCCATTCGTCGTCCCCCACGAGCGTCCTGCATCAGCAGGTCCCCCGCAGTTTGGCCTCGGCCTCGGAAGCCAGCTACGTTAGCACCTAATTTTTGGGGTCATAGGTTGGCGTTCAAATAGGTGGGGGAGGAGGTGACAAATAGACAAATGGTGTCCCAATCTTTCTTTGCTGGTTTTGTTTTGGTCCCTCTTCCCTGCTCACTTCTCTCAGATGATACTCTGTAAATTGGGTGTGTGCATTCTGTGGTCCTACGCCACATTATCTCGACTGATCTTTCCTTCAACCACCAAGTGTTTTATCGGGAAAAAAACAAAACAAAAAGATGAGATTTCTCTCAAGCTTGCCTTTCCTTCTCCAAAGATTTCACATGCTATGAACATTTCATTGAGCGGAAAACCCAAAAAATAAAGCAGTGATTTGCTTTTTTAAATATATCTTAACTATGAGGTGTTGAACAGGTAGTTGGGTTAGGTCGGAAATAGTTCGTTTCAAATTGATCTATTTTCATGCTATATAAATTTAGTAACTTATACCCAATCTGACCCACACTCTTAGCATTCTCAGCCAAACTTGTTTGTTATGCACTTTTAAAGATACACATATTACTAATTTTTTTTATATGGTTTTCTGAACTAATTCAGACTTATTTAAAACTCATTATCCATCAAGTATTTTTTTTTGTTGTGTCAAAAGCCATTTTATAAGTAATTTATTTTTGACCCACTTTTAAAATTTAAGGAATAAATTTATGACCCATCGCCATGAAATATGAATTTTTACACTCATTTTGTCACCTCTAATCTTTCCTTTTTCTTTCCTTTTTAATTATATCTGTCACAAGGCATTCGCTCCATTTGTGGAGAGACTGGTGCATTTGGGATTCACAAAATGTACCCCGGACGGCAAATGTTAATTCGGCCGAAACGACTCAGCTTCAGCAGAAACATTCGCATGGCTATCACACTAAGAGTTTGTATAGTGAACGTTTCTCTAATTCCTTATCTTTTTTCCCCGGGAACACAAAAAAATAAAAATAAAAAAAAATAAATAGAAATGTACTTGGTCAGTCAGTTAATTTTCTGTTCTCGAAAATACATTAGTCCCCAGGAACATATCCCGGGAACAAAATTATTACCAAACAAGCCCTTTCCACTCGATTCTCACAGAAAAATTTAAGAGAGAGAGAGAGGACTCCACTGTGGAGCTTCTGGATCGACATAACTCATGCCTGCGCCAAGATCCACTTGCAAACATTAGTCACAGGCTGGAAAAGATCAACTAGAGAATCGCAGAGCTTGCAATGATAAAACTATAATCACCGTCTCCGTCTACTGTACATAATTAATCTCTATCACATATACAAATCCCTTGCGTCTATCAAGCACTAGTCATCTTGCTATTGCACTAAACACTCCCACATAATTTACAAAAAGGTTGTTTCTCCGTGCATAACCTCGAAAAATGTCACTTCATTCAGCGGTCGTTTAGTTTCCTCTTTATCTGTTGTCTCTGCGATGGTGAACCTGTGATGCTATGACTACAACAGCTCCTGCAACTTTTTGTGCCCAGGTGCACTTCCCATGGGACTGGCCCCGTGTACACATTGGCAGTACGTCAGACTGAAGCATTTCAAGATTCGGCCGAGTCTTTGACAGGTAGTTGCTCATCCTCTGCGAGGGCAAAGACTACAGCAGTTCTGGAAGGTGCATACACCAGGAAGGACCTGGGTCGGTCGTCGTACCACCCTTCCTGCATTCAACAGAACAGAAATTCAGATTGCTTAATTCAGATTAATGAGCTCCTGCGGGGGGAAGAGAAAAAAAAAACAAAAAGAACAAGAAAGCTGTTGTGCAGAGGCTGAGTGAAAATCTTACAAAGGTGAAGTACTCCGCGGAGGGATCAATCCTAGTATACCCTCCAAACAAGGCATCATCTGAATTTAAGACGATCTGAATGAAGAAACAATAGAGTTTAGACACAATCAAGTGAACTCATCCAAAGGGGAAGGTCCAAACTACAGTTTAATAAGGGGGAAGAAAAAGGAGCAATGAAAAAAATAAACTGGTGATATTCCTTTTGCTTGATCTTTTAGCGTCCAGGAAGAAATCGGATATCTGAGAACACTATAATGTGAGGGCATGCTGATGACGGAAGTAGCCAAAGCTCAAAGCAGAGCGTAGAACAATCTGACGTGTCTATATAGAAAATTAAGACGAAATGCAAAATGCAGGGACATAAAATCACAGGTACAGGCAGGACAAGACTGCCTAATAGTACCAGTGAAATCACCAACATGCAATCAGAGATTCAGCATGTCAGCATGTGTTGGAACATAGAAGATCTACAAGGAAGTACCTTATACTTTCCAGGCTTCAAGCAGCCTATACGGTAGTCTGTGTAGCTATTATTCCAATGAAAATTAAAGACAAACACAAGGTTTCCCCTTTCAAAGACGATGACCCTGTCTCCTTCATCTTTCCTGGATATGTATTGGTGCTCAGAGGTCATGAACTGCAGCATATCAAAATCAGCGTTCGTTGTCTTTTCTAGATAGGTGTCCAGACAACAATAAAATATTGAAGGATCACAAACAAAAGCATAGAAAGTGGAAGTATATCACGAAAAGGGCATTGTCCTTACGAAAACAGAACCTCCTAAAACGGGCAAAACTGGTTTAAAGTTTTATACTTTTAGTAATTGGATGTATGGAGCTGTTTCCGTTACTAGTAGCCACCCCACTTGGTGCCTAACAGTAAAATTCTCTTTATCAAATGAAAAACAAACATGCCTGGGAAGACAAGCATAAAGCCAATGCTTGATACAAGATTGGCCTGCTCTTATCATTGAAAGATCAACATTCCAATTGAGCTCTTTCTGTTACTAGGTCGGCACCACCTTGGTGCCTAACAGTGATATTCTCTCATCAAATGGTAATTGCTCAGGCAGACAAATTGCATAAAGCCATTATTTAATCCAACATTGGCCTTCTCCGACTGTTGAAAGATTAACATCCTTCATGGAACTCTACAAAATAGGTTCAGGTGGGAATTTGATGTACAAGGTCACAGAGGTGAATATATCTTTCAGAGGAACCTGAGGAATGAAGCTAGAGTGGTATCTAATCATCTCTTCAACAATAACATAATCTACCTAGAAACTAGCGGCGTCTCCGCAAATAGAAATGCTCAAGTTCCTCCAAATCATATGCTATCCTCCATACCCCATAGGCTATTTCTCTACTCATTTCTCACATAATCCCAATGATATCCAAAAAGTAAATTGTGAGACTGCAGCACTTACTACATAATTTAGAATCTCACAAGAGTAATGGAATAATCTAAACTTTAAAAACTCACGCCATAAGCTTCTTCGACATGCTGCATAGCCTGATCAAATTCTTGCAGTCCCCGGTATTTTAGATAATCAGCATCTCCCTACACAAGTAGGAACATAAGTTTGCAAGAATAACAGCAAAAAAAGGAGTAACAACAACGGCCATACTCCTAGTAGATCAGAAATTACAATTTTCCAGTTCAAAGTGCTCCAATTGATAGTAGCTTGAAAGTTCCCAAATCTGTAGCAAGCTCAGACTTTCGATGGAAATGTGATAAGCAGTATGCATAACTGACTCCATGAAGCTAATACAGAATAGAGTGCAGTAAATAAACTAGCTTCTCCAGAACATTCATGATTTCCTTTTTCAGATTGCGTTTTGCCTTCTATAACGGTTTTCCTGTGCTTGCACAAAGTTAATCCTCTCTCTTGTGCTATGTTGCCCATTGAAGTCCACAAGGGCTTCATGCACAATTTTGTGATGGAACAGTGACAAGAAACAGAAGGGCAATGTAAAGTGATTGGGCATCCATGTCCATATCAAGCAGTTATATGGAGCTGCTACAGTTGGTTCGGATTCTAAGGAGTGAAGACAAGTTTAAAGATGCCAGAATATGTAGGTAGACAGGATCTAACAAGAGAGGTGAACTACAGGATCGTGGTAAAGAAGGTCCAATAGCTCGGCTTCAAAGCTTGGAGGCCTTGCACGCTCTCCATTCTAAAATAGAGGGAATAGTGGGGCCAGGGAAGAATTATAACCAGGGGAGGTGACTTGAGTTTGTATAAAGATGCTAGACATATGTTGGCAGACAGGACCAAACAAGAGAGGTGAACTAGAACACTGGCAACTTTAGAATCAACTCTGGACATCAAAAAAAGCTTGTCGAGCTACCTATATGACAAAGTAATGACACTGACATATGAAGTGTAGAAATTGCAGCGAGACTTTCCAACCACCAAAAACAAGAAAATCAGGCACCAATTACTCTTGGCTTACTTCTATTCTACAGTCTACAATATCAACCGAGGACTGGAGTTGAATAACAAGCTGTTCTACATGAAATTGCCGATGGATATACTCTTGATAAGCATGGTAATATTGGTTTGGAGTCTGATAAGAAACTTACTAGATCAAATCTTCGCCGGCATTTATCATAACTGAAACCATTCCCTTCCCTTGGAAAGTCGATCCATTCTACTCAAGAAAAAGAAACGAGCCCTTGTTATTGCAGAACCATCAAGAGGTGTAGCAGGCATTAATTAGAAAGAGCATCCTTGGACATAATTCTCAAAATATGACAGAAAGACAACTCACCAGGATGTCCAAATTCATTTCCCATGAAATTTAAATATCCCTCCCCCCCTAATCCCATAGTAATGAGCCTGATCATCTTGTGTAACGCTATTCCACGATCTATAACAGGAGTTGACGGTCTATCCAGTGCCATGAAATCATACATATCCTGGAAAGAAACCGCAAGAATGAAGAATCATCAGAAGATGTGCATGTTCGTTCATCAGTCCATCATGTACATTCAAGTTTCCAATATAATGAAAAACGATGTTCATGAGAAGCTATCTAATTAGCATCCAAAAGAAGTAATTTTAAGTACAAATCATTGGCATAATTATACAAACATATTCAGCACCCAATCCCTCTGAACTTGCAGCAGAAGCATAGGTGGCAACATTTAATGGGTAAATGTTTCTAAACAAAACATAACTTACATAAGATCAAGTTGAATCAGAACACTTGACGGAACAAGTATCAATCAATCACTTAGAAATTACATGAAAATAACAATGTAGGAATTTTAATGCCCAAGCAGAATAAGCAGACGTTGTACACCCATCACCAGTGCAAATGTAGGCTAACTTAGATAAAATTTTGTCTAACCTTGTCCATCAACCAGAAAGCAATGGTTTTATCACCAACCAGAGCTTGATCATGACTCTCTGCATAGGCAACACACTTTTCCAACCACCTTCTGTTGGTAAGCGTGTGAATAATGTTACCCATTCTCCAGTCTTCATCTCTCATTCTGTAAGAAGTTATTGATCAAAAGACTGAAGCAAAGACGAGAATTCTAATTCATGTTATGCATTTCTATCAGTAGCAATTTGTTAATCAGGCCATTCAAACAAGGAAAGAACATTCATCATCCAGTTGCAACATAAAATAGGGAATGTGGTGCTGGTAATAAAAAAATCATAAACAGGTAAAGGATGTCAGCGTTGTTCAGAACAAAACAGACGGAAAAACTGCACGTACATGATACCATGAATTGACTTTAACACACAAATATAGCAATGGAGTGGGCTGCAGCCAGGATCTGTGTTTGCCGCGCAACCCCAATCCGCCAAAGCCCACCCCCCACACCAGCAAAACACCCCGCCCCAATTTGCCTCATTAACATTTTTCACATAAATATATTAAATCAAACTTCTTTAAGAGATTATGTCGTATCAAAAAACAAATTTTTAGCTTAAACGACATTCTTGAAATGAATGATTAAGTAATATTGGTGACAAAAATCTAAGAAAAAGTTAAACTGGTTTGACAAAATTTTCTCAAAGTGGACGTGAAATTTAGAATTCAGGACATTCGTGAAATGAGTAAACCTTATGATAGTAACAAAGCATGATCACAAAACACTAGACGTTTAGAATATTGAAACAAGCAAAACAACAAAGAATAAAGTAGGGCAGGGCTAGGGACAAAGTCACCATTCCTCTCCTCACCCGACAACAACATCAACATCAATAACACTTTTATCCCAAATTAGTTAGGATCGGTGATCAATGAACTCCCAAGTTTATAAAAATAAAGCAAAATCAATCGAGAGAAAAGAGAAAAATATGTAAAAATAAATAAAGATAATACATATATCTATATATATCTATACACCATCCCTTTACAATATTAATAGCTTTTTTCCACTCCGTCCTAAGACAAACTGTATGTCAATCTATTTCCCACTCCCTTAAATCTTGTTTTACTACTTTCCCCCAAGTAAGTTTCGGCCAGCCTCTTTCTTTTTTTGTGTTATGCTCTCGATAACAAAATTTTGTTCGTACCGGGGCATCTAGGAGACTTCGGAAAATATGCTCAAACCATCTCAATCTGTATTCTCTCATCTTTTTTGCCACCGGTTCTATTCCAACTTTTTGTCGAATATCTTCATTCCTTATTTTGTCATCCTTGTATGACCACACATTTACCTTACCATCCTCATTTCCGCTACTTCCATTTTATGCTCATGTTTTCTCTGTGCTGGTCAACATTCAGCTCCGTATAGCATGGCAAGTCTTACTGCAGTACTATAAAATTTTCCTTTTAACTTAAGAGGAATTTTGCGATCACACAAAAATCCTAATGTACTACGCCATTTCATCCAACCTGCTCTAATTTTATGGCTTATATCCTCATCAATCTCTCCCTCCTTTTGCAATATTGATCCCAAATATCTAATAAGATTCATCTCATAAAAATAGCTTTTTTTTTATAATCGGCTCGCTACGCCTGACATAACCCTGCTCTTTTACCCGGGCTTGTGACAGGTTATGTAAACTACATAAGCGAAGTTTCCTCTCCTCACCCGACTGCAATAAAAAATAAAGAAATAGAAAAACCCCCTGTTTTGAATAGGGCGGGGGAGAGCCAAACGGGTAGATCCCACAAGGACATTTTTATTGACCCCTGTGGCAAAAATACGCCGCCAGTTAGAACAGCATGATCTATGTCCTGATCATTTTTTAGCCCCATAAAGAAAATGGCGAAATTCCCTTAAAAAGCCCCAACTTTAGGTCAAGTCCCGAATCTACCCCCAACTTCTTTTTTGTAGCCAAAAAAATCCGCAACTTTAGGTTCAGTCCCAAATCAACCCCAAACTTTTTTTTTTGTCATAACAAAAAAAAAAAAAACACGTAGACTTTAGTTCCAGTCCAAAATCTAACCCATCTTTTTTTTTTCTCTAAGAAAAAAATCATCAATTTTTACTCTAATCTCAAATTTGCTCCATTAGCCCTCCATCCAAATATCAACATTAGTCATCCATAGTTTTCAGATCCTAGAACGGTTTCATTTTGGAGAATTTCTTTATTCGGTGGAAATGTCACGTTGGTCCGTACCTATCGCCCATTACTTTGCTAACATGGATGTTTTTGTCGACATGGAAATGCCATGTTAAGTTGGGACTAGAGCACTGGGTAGATTGAAGATACATTGAAAATTTGTGGGTTAAAAAAAAAAAATCGGGATAGATTTAGCACTGTGCCTAAAGTTGGTTTTTTTTTTTTTTTTTTTTTGAGACAGAAGAAGTTCGAGGCAGAAGTGGGACTGAACCTAAAGATGGGGTTTTTTAGGGAATTAGGCCTAAAGAAAACACTCAGAATACATGCTCATGCCATTTTTTTCCACTCACTCACTTTATCTTGACCTTGAGATGTCTCAGACAGATTCTTAATGCATTGTAAGATACAAACCATCATGGAGAGAATGCGGAATATTTTGTTCTTATTCACCAATCATTCCACTAGGAACATTGATAATGAGAAAGTTTACCCGCATTTATTCCTCCCTCAGGTCAAATGAATCCAAATTTTTTTGGATCAGTATCATCCCCATTAAGAACTAGAGAATGGGACATGAATAAACGTTTGGCAGTCAACTGACCCTCTATAGTACAAAAAATACAGTAATTCCTTGGTTAATATCTTGACCTTGAGATGTATTGGACAGTCTCTTAATGTTTTGTAAGATACAAACCACCATGTTATTTTGTTCTTCTTCACCAATCGTTCTACTAGGATCACTGTTAATGAAAAAGTTTACCTTCATTTATTTCTCCCTCATGTCAGATGAATCCGAAAGTTTTGGATCGATATCATCCTCATTAAGGACTAAAGAATTGGACATGAATAAACGTTTGGCAGTCAACTCACCCTCTATGATACAAAAACTACAATGATTCCTTGGTTAATATTCTTCTGTGTTATGCAATATGTCCTGTTCTACTTCAGATACCTTCATTTGCTTCCTCGTATGTATATGTGAACTCTACGCCATGAAAAAGAAATTTTTCTGAGAGTTGCCTTTTAACTTTCATTATAGACCCTTACCTAGACATGGCCGGTTTGATGGAACCGGCGGAACCGGTGGTTCCACGAAAAGGCGGAACTGGCGGTTCCGAACCGCACTTAAAAAAATATATATATTTAAGGGGGAAAGAGCCACGGCTCTTTCCCTAGGCGGCACATGGGGGGAAGAGCCAAAATGGCTCCTCCCATGTAAGGCAGGCCCCACGTGGGGCCCGCCTGGCAAGAGGAAGAGCCTTTTTGGCTCTTCCTCTCTCGCTCCCCCACACATAATTTTTTTTTTTTTATAAAACGGTTCCGAAAAAAATGGAACCGGAACTGGCCCTTGAAGGCCGGTTCCGGGCCGGTCAACGGGCCGGTTCCGGGTCTACGGTTCCAAATGGCCATGTCTACCCTTACCCCCTACATATTTGTCAAGCAAATTCCACTATTGTCACGTCAAATTTTTTCCACTTTGCATGCACGGACTGACTAGATACTCATGCAAATGACTTTAGTGTCTACACGTGCATTATTGTGTGCACGTGCAATTATAGGTTCGAAAAGAAGACAGCAACATACTTGAGAATTTCGATCCATTTATCAGCTATTGCCATCTGCAAGCGATAATCGAATCCCACACCCCCATCCTGGACAGGAATGCAAAAAGTTGGCATTCCACTGACCTGTAAGGAAAGTCAACCAAAGATGAGTTTAAAATTCAGCAACTCCGTGCTTCATTGACCAACCAACTAACCAAAGCCAAGTAAAAGCTGAAAATAGTTTCTCTCAGTGACATTCCAGTATAGATCAGGTTATAGAGTTCCTAAGAAACTATGCAAAATCACCACTTTGAAGAGTTTTTCAATGTTAAACTTGGATGCAAAACTCTTAAAGTGCAACTAATATTCCATACATCTAACTTCACGCAATTATTAGTATTATTATTACTTTTTTTTGTATATCTTAACACCAGTAGGGTTTCAGTCTGTAAATTCAAAGAGGTCAAGTTTCATCATCTTTAATATCCATCTTGAGAAGGTTCTGAAGAGAATTTCTTCAGCTAATAATGTAATGCGTCACTCTCAATCCTCGAAACTCTTGAGAAGGTTTTACTCTTTAGGAATTAGGATTAACATCCCCAACGCTTAGCAACTGTATCTGAAGAACTGCCAACAACAACCATATATAATGTACTTATTCTTCCATATCAATGTCTTTGACAGTCAGTCATTCAAGCTGCCAGAGATTTGTTTCTGTCGAGTTAAGATGGTTTCTCACATTCTCACCATCTCAAGGGAAGACGCCTGCCTGAGGATGGTCCCAACATCGTACATAAGCATATCTTGAGGGAGGTAAAACCAGTACTTGGAAAAGATTCCACAGTTGAATTTAACAACAAAAATATCGTATGTGGTTTGCATATGATAAACTGTTGGAGACAATCCTTTTGTCAGGCAATTAGATCGCTGAGAAGATTTCACCAGCTGACTCCACTTATTATAAGTTTTGCACTTTCTTAATGAACTAAATTTCACTAGTGAGATGCATAAGCTAGGGGGGGTTTGCAACCATGCTAGAATGAGAGAAGATTTTGCACAGACCTAGAGCTATCAAATGGATGGTGAACATTATACCATTTTTTATGTTCTTCACTCTTTTAACCAGTTAATTCCTTGGGGCAATGCATGTAAAGTAGCGGGTTCCGCATTATGGATGCATAACAATATTATTGGAGCTACTAGGTACCACAACTAAATGGCAGTTTTGATCGAACAGCAACTAAAAGAAAAGAAGATACTATAAAGGGGAGTAGAATGTAACATATACAAATCGTCCGAGTCTTCAGTATGCATGGATCAGACAATAACGCCTATGCGAATCAGAATCCAAACAGTCAACAACAATGATTTCATGCTGCTTTGCTTGCTGAGCCGGAAAAGTGTCGGTTGAGAGGACAAAATTGTAGAGCAAGAGATAATACATACATCTTCTCCAATAGCAACAGCCTCCGGGAAAAGCCCATGAATGAGATCATTCACAAGCATCAGATAAACCACAGCATCCACATCAGTGGCAAATCCAAAGTACTCATTGTAATTTCCAGTAAATGCTACCTGGAAAATCCCAAATCATTAGGATATTGTGCTTCACTACAAGGAAGCAAGGGTGAACTGAATGGCAAAAAATAAACTGTTACATCACATCAAAGTGAAAATACAAGGGCGAATATGCAAGATACATTTTAGTAAATGGAAAATGATTTCAATGAAATCATATAAAGTGTTGGATTTACTACTTTAGAATATTAGCAAGTTGGGGGTATATGTGTAATTATTTAGGCTTAACTCTAAGTCTATAAGTACTCTTTCTTACTTCAGAAATAAAGAAATTACTCTTTTATCAGTAACATGGTATCAGAGCACTAAAATTAAAACCTAATCCCTAAAATTGACGTTTCCATTACTAAACCCTAGCCACCAAAGCCGGTCACCTACTGTAGACCTCATCGGAGACCTCCGTTCGGCGTCACCCAGGGCCGGCGGCCTCCGCCGGTGTTGCCCAAGGCTAGCGACCTCAGATCCGGCCTAACCGAGCCCCGACGACCTCAACCCAGCGTCGCCTAGGGTCGGCGATACCAGATCCGGCCTGACCTAGGCCCGGAGACACTCGGCAACACCAGATCCGGCCTAACCGAGTCCCGACGACCTCCATTTAGCGTCGCCAGGCTCCGGCAACCTCCCTCCAAGGGTCGTCCACCGCCATTTGACCTCCGACGACCTTCATCCAGCGTCGCCAAGGTTCGGTGACCTCCGTCCAAGGGTTGTCCACCTCTGGTCGACCTTTGGCGACCTCAATCCAGGTCGCCCAGCCCCTATAAGTCTAAGCACAACGCCGGTGAAACTCATCTAGTATTTCTAATGCTGAAAGTGGTGTAGAGGTGATATTTGTCTGTTGAAGTGATATTTGGGTGTCTAATGAATTTGTGCAGCGATTTGTGGTATTAATTGTTGCTGCTAATGGGTGTTGTTGATTATGGTTGTTGAATTGTGTAGCTGAATAGTGGTTGTTTGTTCTGATTGGCCGTCAGTAGGTGGTGTATTACTGATTTGACTGCGATATTATCTTTTCTTCGGCTTCATGTATTCTTCAGGATCGGAAGACTGGACACCGAATAAGTGGTGGGCGTGAGGTTGGTGGATTGTACATCCTGGATCTTGAGGTTATTGCTGCTGCTGCTGCTGCCATAGTTTAGAATAAAGCCATGGATGATATATATAGGTTACATTGTCACCTTGGTCACCAATCAGCAGACATACTCCGACGATTTCCTTTTATGTCTAGTTCGAGTCTTCAGGTTAATTGTGAAACTTGTCAGTTGGGTAAACACTATCGTGTGTCCTTTGCCCCTCGAGTTTCGAGTCATGCTTCACAACCATTCGAGTTAGTTCACTCCGATGTGTGGGGTCCTAGTCAAGAGTCTTTATTTGGTCTTCGTTATTTTGTCACTTTCATCGATGATTGCACTCGTACAACTTGGTTGTTTTTAATAAAAGATCGTACTGAAGTTTTTCATTTTTTTCGCCAGTTCTACAATGAAGTTCGTACACAGTATAATTATTCTGTTAAGTGTCTGCGTACAGACAATGCTCGTGAGTATTTTTCTTCTTCTACTTTTATTCCATTTCTCGAGTCTCACGGTATTTTACATTAGAGCTCCTGTGCTTACACTCCGCAATAAAATGGAGTTGCTGAATGTAAAAACCGTCATTTGTTGGATGTTGCATGTTGCCTACTTCTTCATACTCATATGCCTAAGTCCTACTAGAGCTATGCTCTTCTTACAACATGTCATCTCATTAATCGTCTTTCCTCCTCCGTGTTGAAAGGAGCTATTCCTTATACTCTTCTTCATCTTGATCATCCATTATCGTCTATTCGTCCTCGTATTTTTGCATGTGTTTGCTTTGTTCATTCTTTGTCACCTGGATTGAACAAGTTATCACCTCGTTCTGAAAAATGTATATTTGTGGTTACTCCCGTACTCAAAAGGGGTATGTCTAGTATAGTCCTACTCGTCATCGAGAGTATGTTTCTGCTGATGTGACTATCTTTGAGGATCAAGCATTTTTTGGTGATGTTCGTTCTCAGGCACCAGTTACCATGGATCTTCTGCCACCATCTGCACCTATGTTTCAGTCGGAGCCACTACCCGTTCCTTCTAATGATGCTTCACCAGATCCGAGATCTCCAGCATCGATTCCTCTTCAGGTTTACACACGTGGTCTTCGACCTATTTGGGGCCATACCTCTCCACCAGCGAACGTCCCACCATCACCACCTCCAGTCAAGGCTTCCGATCCTCTTCCACCGACTCCTATCAGCTCCCCTATTGCTCACCATACTCGGTCTCGGTATTCTCTTTCTCATATTGTTTGCTATCATAGTTTAAGCCCTCAAATGTCTCTTTTCGTGTCATCCCTTGCATCTGTGTCTGTGCCGAATAGTGTGCAGGAGGCTTTAGCCCATACAGGTTGGGCTCGTGCTATGGAGGAGGAGATGGCTGTATTACATCATAATAAAACTTGGGAGCTGGTTCCATTACCGACTACTAAACAATTGGTGGGTTGTTGCTGGGTATTTGTTGTCAGACACAATCTAGATGGTTCAGTTGAGCGCTTAAGAGCGCGTCTCGTGACAAAGGGCTATACAAAAACTTACGGTATTGACTATGATGAGACTTTCTTTCCAGTGACCAAAATTCCTTTTGTTCGCATCATTATTTCCTTGGCTGCTCGATCTCAGTGGACTCTTCATCAGCTTGATGTTAAGAATACCTTCCTCCATGGTGATCTTCATGAGGAGGTCTATATTGAGCAACCACCTGGGTTTGTTGCTAAGAGGGAGAAGGTATGTCGATTGCGAAAAGTGCTTTATGAACTTAAGCAATCTTCCCGTGCCTGGTTTGGTCATTTCAGTAACGCAGTTATTACTTTTGGGATGCATCGGTGTAGTGTGGATCACTCAGTATTTAGTATGTCATCTTCAAAAGGGTGTGTTATTCTTGTTGTCTATGTTGATGATATTATTGTCACGGGAAGCGATGTTAAAAGTATACAACTCAAGCAGTTTCTACAGAACGAATTTAACACTAAAGACTTAGGCCACCTTCGATATTTTCTTGGCATCGAGGTTGCCTATGCCAATAGTAGTATTGCTCTCTCCCAGAGAAAGTATACTCTTAACATTCTTAAGGAGGTTGGTTTGCATGATGCTAAGCCGGATGACACACCTAATGGACCCTGGAGTAAAACTTGATAATGAACATGGAGAACTTCTTCATGACCCCGAGAAATATCGACGATTAGTAGGCAAGTTGAATTATGTTATCATTACTCGTCCGGATATTTCATTTGCTATTAGTGTGGTGAGTCAATTTATGAGCTCTCCTCGTACTACTCATTGACAAGCTGCTCTACAAATTGTTCGGTATTTGAAGGGAGCTCTGGGTCAAGGACTTGTGTTCCATAATCAGGGTCATCTTCGTATAGCTGGTTATTCTACTCCTGAGTCTTTGGAGGTGATAATATATTCTGATGCAGATTGGGCTGGTTGTCCTATGGATCGCCGATCTACTTCGGGATACTGTGTCTTCCTTGGTGGTAATCTTGTGTCGTGGAAAATTATGAAGCAGTCTGTGATTTCTCAATCTAGTGCAGAGGCCGAGTATTGTGCTATGGCTAATGTTACAGGTGAACTTCAATGGGTTCGTATGCTATTAGCTGAGATTGGACTACCTATGACTGGATCATCTACTCTTTGTTGTGATAATCAGTCTGTTATTTATATTGCTAGCAATCCAGTGTTTCACGAACAAACGAAGCATATAGAGGTGGATTGTCATTTTATTCGGGAAAAGGTGAATTGTGGAGACATACAGTTGGTGCACACGCGTTCTGAAGAGCAACTAGCAGACATTTTCACAAAGCCTCTTCGATATGGACGAGTTACATATATTTGTAATAAGTTAGGACTTTTTGATATGTACGCTCCAACTTGAGGGGGAGTGTTGGATTTATTACTTTAGAGTATTAGCAAGTCGGAGGTATATGTGTAGTTATCTAGGCTTAACTCTAAGCCTATAAGTACTCTTTCTTACTTCAGAAATAAAGAAATTACTCTTTTATCAGTAACAGAAGGAAACATTAGCATCACGCTTGTTATAGTTGATTAACAGCTGAGGTTCAAATGCAGCCCACTTAAGAAAATTGGCCTGAACCTTCATAAGTTCGAGTTTCAGCCATGTTTAACCTTCTAAAGTGAATGTATCATCAAGAAATGGAGAAAATATTTTCCAGGCGACTTTTTCTCATTTATTTTTCCTAAGGTAGTGAGGCAGACAGTATACGACCAATGTTATCATCTTGTCATATTTTTGGTAAAACAGAGTCCTTCATAGACCCAAGATTGGAACCCCCTTATGGGCCGCCTCACAATGGAAAATCTAAAGCCATTCCCGATCATGCTAACTTGTAATTCACCTTTTTAATTCTAAGTTTGGCTAAGTAACTCTGGTGATTTAGACTCACAGTATTTTTGCAATAACCAAGTTTCCAGCTTGAGATGATCTGTCCCACGCCCACACCCACGCCCACACCCACACCCACACCCACAACAATGTCATACACATAAGCATTGCCTAGATGCAGAATAACGTAGGCAAATTGGTGCAAGTTGGAAATCACCGATCACATAAAAATTCGACCTTTGGCAATCACTTAAAAGTGGGGTTGTCTTAAGTTTCCATTCATCTCGTCGGTCCTTTTGGAGTGACTTATTTTATTTACTTTTGGCTCTTGCGTTTTTTCTGGTTGCATTAGAAATTTTCAAATACCAAAAATCTCTCAAATTGTTCAAGTGTTGACATGTAGAATTTGTTTACCTAGAACTCTATCAATATCTATCAATCGATAAGGTAAATTATGATAAAAACAGTTGGGCTATGCATAAAGCAAACATGAAAGAAGATACGTCATTTGGCATTGGTACTATCTTTTCTCAGCCAATATCGAACCGCTTGACATACTTTGTTTTCAAAATTCTGGAGGGCATAAGAACCAGAAATAACAGATTTAAAGGTAGATTTAATAGGAGATTGTTTGATATTTACATCAAAAGCATTTTGTGACTCCACTTTTACATTGTAAGACACAAGCTACTCATATTTCATCACAGTTAATGATACTTGGTCGAGCTTAAGTCGAGCTTTGAGCATGAGGTTTTGAGTAGAGTCAAGCTCGCTTGGATGTAAAGCGGCTCAACTCAAGTTGATGGCTCTGCTGTCAACACCACAACTTCTCCAAGGAACCACAGGAAATGCTCAATGAAAAAGAGAGTAGCCTTAAACTTCAAACTAGATTAAAAAGCTTTATGTTGGGCTGTAGAATGCAAGTAGCTTGCATATTCTTAAACATATATAACATCAATATGCAGTTTCAACTAGCCTTTCGTGCATAAAGCTTTTCTCCACCTAATGTTTGATTTTGGGTTGAAATTTTCACATAGTGCCTGCACGTAATTAACATGATTGCTCAACAGAGTGCCTAAATTGATTACTGTAAAATCAGGATGTTACCTGCAAACCATGGTGAGTATACATCATTGATGTCACGCCGTCAAACCTAAAACCATCAAATCTGTATTCCTCAAGCCACCATCTCGCATTCGAAAGGAGAAACCTCAATACCTAGATCAAAAAGGATTTAATGTAATTAAGCGCAAGATCTCTTCTACTAAAAAGATGTCTCCCATGAGGCACAGGAAAACGGGTGAGGGAAGAGGGGAGGAGAAAGGAGAAGAATAGACGCAACACATGCCGCAGTTAGTGAAATCCAGTTTGTACAAATTTAGTTACAAGTAATACTAATTCGCTACAAGGTCGCACAGGGGAGCATACCTCCCAGCTTCCATAATTGAAAAGGCGAGAATCCCACATCCAATGATAACCTCGTGACCCAGAGTGGAAATATTGACTATCTGTTCCATCAAACATGTTCAACCCATCTAACACATTATTTGATGCATGGCTGTAGGCAATAAAACGATCAATCAGAGATGGTATAAAAGAAGCAGTATTAGAGTATATCGCAAAGTAAAAAGAATCAATTTTATAAGATGAGAGAGAGAGAGAGAGAACTGGCAGATGATACGAAAGAGGATAATGTAGAGACTGATGTCACAAAGATAAGTGCATTCAGAAATGCCGACGTCATTACTGTAAAGCAGACTCACTTGCAATGCTAAGGGTGTCAACAATGCACAGATTTGTCTCGTACTCAACGATAAAGGTCAATTTATCACTCTCTTATCCAAAACCACAAGGATTAAACTACTGCAATCGCTATCAGCCCATTCATTTCATATGGATGAAAATCTGATGGACTTCAAAATTACTTAGAAATATAAGTGCAGATATGAAATTAAGTCCAGTCTAATCAAATTGCACAGTTATTGAGACAGATTCACCTAGTTATCACAGCCACACATTTTCTTTCAAAAACAGTTCTTGCATGCTTCATGTTTCGTCCTGTTTTAAATTTGACTTGCAAAAATTGATGAAGCTTCATAAATTATCTTGTTAGTGTACTAAACCACAATTCTGAAATTCTAAATGAACAATAACCCTACCCAACGCAATGAAACCGAAATTCACAAGATACCTGTGGACAATGTCCATGAGAACAAGAAGACCCAGCTCATGGGCTTTATCTATTAGAGATTTGAGATCATCAGGGGTTCCAAAACGGCTGCTAGGAGCAAAGAAGTTTGTGACATGATACCTACAACAGAAAGAGTTGGAATTACAGTAAACAAAACTGAAACATGATTGGAAACTTGCCAGTTATGTGCTGCACAGTAGATTTCATTCAGAAGTTAACCATAGAATAAGAATGTATATGGTAAATTCCAGGGGATAAGCAATTTACCCAAAACTTGCATAATATGAATGTTCTTGAATAGCCATGATCTGAACTGCATTGTAACCAAGTCTTTTAATACGAGGAAGAACTTCATCTCTGAAGTTGGCATAAGTGTTAATTACTGGCTCCTGCATCAAGCCACAGAACTGATCAATGGTGAAGAGCAGTGAAGGCAAAGAGAAAGGTCTCGATATGGAAAACAAGAACCCTAGAAGGATTGAGATCATTCTTAATTGCTAGATATGCGCGACATTGAATAGTATTCTTAAAGAAGAAACAGGAAAAGTCTTTGAAGTTTAAGAAAATAGGCATGCTTATGATAGAAACAAGGGTACTTTGGATTTTATTAATAAGAAACCAAACAAGACATCGTTTGCTTCAAAGAATATAGCCATTGGAAGCAATTACCATGCATAAGTTTACTCTTAAGTCCAATTGTACGAACTGGCATCAAGAATGCATCAATTAACTATTTTTGAATGCATAATGCCATGAGAAATGATGTTACATGGAAATTGTCACGACTCCACTACGCTAGTCATGAGGAGAAAAAAGTACAAATCAGCAACAAAAAAAGGGCAGTATAGGCTCAAGAAAGAGATTGAAAGAAGATATTCACCGTGCTGCTCATTCCGACATGTGATTCATAGATCCTAAGTGACTTTGGCCTCTTTGGTCCGGGGTTCTTGAAAACATACTTCATCTGTCAAGATAATTACGAACTTACTGTTACCTCTGCAGATAAACACAAACTAGTAATGACTTGACTTTGCAAGTACAGAATCACATCAACCCAATACACTGTTCTGAATCTTGCATTATTCTGTTTATGTCGAGAGATGCGTATCCAGCAAGATCGATTTTGCATTTGCTAGTCGCCTACAGATTCACAATGACTATCCCATTCACATGACCTTTCAGGTATTCCAGAAATAAAGATGTTCCCATCCCCCCAACAATAGACAACAAGGGAGGTGAAAGACAGAATATGCCATTTGTCAGAGGCTACAGAATGGGATCGAAGAAAGTATAACTGAAAAATAGATTCAGTGAGCAACACAAAGCATCCCTCAATCATCTTAGACCCGAAAACCTGAAGTGCTGTTGGGAATAGATCTTTATGAAAGATTACATGATTATCTCATCACAGCCTGCCTAAAGATTTTTAACATGAAGCAGACAACTTTCCACCAAAAAACTAAAGATGCAAAATCAAGTCCCTGAACTAGCTCTTTTAGCTGCGGAAATTCCCACGGCAGAATGATTTGACAATGAATAATCTGCAAAATGACAAGCAAAGACTAACCTAGTGAATAGAACTTCAGTTCAGGATAAATTTTGCATTATGTTCCAGCCAGAGACAACTAGGACGGACAGACAGACAGACTCAGGTCGTGTGTAGGCGAGCTATTGTACTTCTGCAACCTAAGTATGCTGTCCCTGCTGCTTATTTAACAACCAGTAGGTCAAGAGTGTTCCCTGGTTTTCAGAGATAGTAACATGGGATGATCCAAAGACTGGTTAACAAAAGAAAAGTAATCTGCATCAACCCCAGATACTTATCTATATGAAAGAAAATAATAATAGAGACCTGGAGGAGAAAAGACAAAAGACATTTACTTAGGCTCTGTTTGTTTTGCGGAAAACATTTTCCGTCGATTGGATCGATTAGGAAAATGAGTCAACAGAAAATGTTTTTCTAGTCTATTTGGAAAACGTTTTCCTGAATTTAAGCTTAGTTAGGAAAACATTGTCCATTAACTAGAAAAACATTTTCCTAAGCTTAAATTCAGGAATATGATTTCCTCTATAAAAACTTCATTTTCTGGGATTGGACAAAAAACTATGCCAGGGCCATGCCCATGCCCATGCCCGAATCCATCGAGGCTAAAATTTCTCTATTTTTTTTTCAAAATTTTAATTTTTTAATTTTCTTTTTCTTTTCTCTTCTTTTCTTCTTTTCTCTGTTCTCTTTTCTTTCTTTTCCTTTTTCCTTCATCTTTCGCTATTTATTCCGTTCCAACCCCAAAAGACCAAACATCGAACAAATTGAGACCTGTGGGAACCAAGTTCGTTATCCTAACCGTCTCCTCTGCTCCATCGCTGGGCCTTGGCGACGGCCAGTAGGCCACAGACATGAGTCGGCAAGCCAAAGGCTCACCTATGGCGGTTGCTGGCCAGTCATGGTGGAGGAAGGAAGGACAAAGAAAAAGAAAGAATAAAAATAAAAAATAAAAAATATTTAAAAATTACAAAATTGATCACGTCAATGTCGAGCAGTGCCACTTAGGATAGCCGGCATCCTCGTCAACAATTTTTTGGCCAATCGATGAGGTGGAAAATTGTAGTTTCCTTACCAAATGATGAAAAATATTTTCCAGTTCATTTTCATGTCTCAAACAAACACCAGAAAATAGTCATTTTCCCAGAACATGACTTTTTGCGAAACACATTTCAAAAATATTGCCTTTTCCTCGAAGCAAACGGAGCCTCACTAGAAAGCTTTTTGGTTAACACTGTAATTTGGTCTAAAAAGAGCTAATTCATCGCAATATACATTACACTTACAGGAGAGACATGCTAACATTGATTATTTTTCTGCAGAAAGAGAGGACAAAAGACGTGAGAAGTTACTAAATGATGCTAACTATGTCACGCAATGTAGTAGAATACTCATTCTAATAATTATTCCGCCAAACAGAAGACAATGACTACCACTAGATTACGATAAATTGGATCGGATTTTGCAGTTTTTTCTTCTAAGACTGGGAGAAGATGCCATTCATTCCTTTGCTTTGATATATATTACTTCAACAAATGAATTAATGCACTAACAAAAGTAAATAACATTCCCACCAACCAAAGAGAGCCCTCCTCATATGAGTAGTGATTATAAGACATACCTCATCTGGGGGATCATAGTATATCCCATCGTATGGAATTTCACCAGGAGCTTGTACAGAGAACTTGATCCAAGCAGGAATTGAATCTTTAAGGCCAGATGGTGTATCCATGCGAATCTATATCTCCATTAAACAAAAAATAATTACCAGAATGTACTTTGATGCAGAATCTCCATTTTGCATTGAGCTGAATATTTACTGTAAAACTACAAAAAAAAAAAATCAGCTTTAATTCATTATTATTCATTCTTGACCAAATAGGTTATTCAGGAGATGAAACATTACGAGAATGGCCTCATGCTTCCAAAAAGACAATCTAACGCAAAAAGTTGATTTTGTTCTTCTGTTCCTATTTAAATAAAGTGGTACTGATTTATCTCATGGAGTTGCTCACAGCCTTAAAGAATCACCATTCATTTATGATGCTTGAAAATCACCAATTCTATGTGGAAGAATACGGTTTCTTAACTTGTATTCTAAGCTATGCTCTCTTACTCAACCGGCATAGCAATCCTACATTAAACAATTCCTCCAGGACTGGCTCTATTTATTTCATATGAGTGGAATACGATCTTTAGATACCATACGAGCCCATTCGGATCATTCCGTCACAGCCTGATACTACCCTAAAAAATTTGTGTATATCGCATAACTCCTAAGGAAGAGTATTCCTTGAAGATCAACAATAATATCCTATAAACAAAGTCCACATCCTGACTTCTTATACTCCAAATTATACTGAGGACTGGGTAAAGCAAGAGATGTTGTTCACAGATTCATAAGATTAATTTAAATTAGCCATATCATCCACATAGAAATCCTTTTCACAGAACTGTTCTATCCTCATATCTCTTTTAAAGGTAGAAAATTCGATTATATGGCATTTGCTGCTGAGACTTGATTATTTCAGGATATACATTTCTAGGAAATAAGGTTATGCTACTCTCGAGAATCACCAACTTGATTAAGGCAGATAAAGAGTTCATGCAAAAGGAGACTACCTTTACTCGAGAACCATGAGGAATTGCTGGGGAACCATCTGCATTGTTAGGCAAAAAGATCTCCCAGACGCCAAATTCGTTCTGTTTGCAAATTGGTAATGCATTTAAGCATCAGTTTAGATGACTATTAACATAACATTGAAAAACAAATATACTATTACAAGATATTGTACCATCAAGAGTCTCACACGAGTATCTTAACAAAGCAAAATGACCTATATCACTCATTTATCAGATCATCTCTACTTCATGCAATACAACACAGTGAATCCATGAAATAAATCATTCATTACTAGCAAGAATATATTTTCATTGTCACAAGAAAACCCTTAAAACATTCTTGAAAAACCAAGATAGTATCTAAACAAAAGGAGATTTGAAGTATATAGATTCTCACAATAGAATCCAAAAGAAAATTTGTCGATTTTATGCACAAGTTATCAGATAAACATGGCTATGCATCCCCTAATACGTTAACAGCAAGAGATCTGCTGTGCTTCCTACATATCATCAAGTAAAAGGCTTCAGTTACTCAAAAGCTTTGCCTCAATCTTTTCTGCATTGAATACAACTATCCTCAATAACATGAACATGCTACACATAACATATCGCAAAAGGAGGCAGAGACACAAAACAGATGATGTGATACATGGAGTCATTCTCCTTGCAGCATGAGAACATCTGTAAAACTCTTAACATCCTCATTCTCACTTTAATTTGACAGAACAATCCTTATTCACCAGCATCAACTGAGAGAGAAAACACTTTACATCCACAACATATGATAATGCAATAAGAAAAGCAACAAGAGCATACCCGAGCCATAACATCTGCGTTTGGATTCCAATTGTTAAAATCTCCAATCAATGCTGCCCACTGAAAAATATACAGAATCAACGTACTTCAATAGAATTACAGCCAAAAAGGCTATAAATATTCCAGCAAAAGCATTTTGATGAGGAAAAAAAAATAAAAAATGCACAATCAAAGTGCATGTTAAAGATCAATAAGAGGGAGCATTCATTGAAACTGAAAACATCATGGATGAACACAATTAAAGTGCAGTCACAAATCAGGCAGAAGGAGCATTCCTTGAAAGCAGAAAAAACAATGGTTGACTTGAGGTTTGGTGTTGAAGGAATTCAAGCCATATAAAGGTCTACGTATTTCTACAAAGAAAAGGCAGTTGAAGTTGGTCTTTTTAGCATATTTCGGTTAGTCTTGAGGGGAGAGGGCATCTTGACGTCCTACAACAATAAGTATCGAGCTGCAATTTGGAACTTTTAACATTGATACAGACACAATGCATGGGTATGCCTTGATTGTGTTGTAGATGGTATGTAGTTTGCTATTCATTATAGTTCATTAAAGAACAGGGAAGAGAAGGGAAAAGCAGAAACACACCTTCGCTCCAGGTGCCCACTCCCTATATGTTATGCCATCAGCACTGAAAACGTTTTATAGACCATGTCAAATTACCGCCAGATCCTCTTGTAGCCAATCTAGTATGTGCATATAATTTAAGTACACATATATGATCACAGACAACATGAATGCTATGATTAATATAAATGCTTATAGCTATAACAAATTTATGAATATGAGTGCAATATATTACTCTTTAGTGCTCTATAACATGTATAGTTCAGAAGAAGCCACAAAGGGCCGTGAAGGGAAAAAAATAGACATTTGGTGAATCCAGGTACCAAAATGCCAGCGAGCTGGTTATGCAAAACATAATATACTAAAACAAAAAAACTGAGACCTGCGAGTGAAGCCAAACTTTTCGTATCCCCGAGAGAATGCCTCCAGTCCACCTTCATATTTGTCAATTGCTTCACGCATTTTTTTATATTGTCCAAAACTGAAATTTGTGAAATGCAAAATTTAGAACTGAGAGAAGAGTGCTTAGTATGAACTTAACGTGAATCAACATAACCAAATATTTATGTACTATGGAAATAATGAGTGAAGACTGCAATATCTGCAAGTAATTTGTTTCTTTCCTCAAGGACTCTCTTTTAACGTAAGAAATGAGCTTCATAAGAAGAAAAAAATCACGAACTCCTTATCTTGGAGACAAACACTGATTTTTCCAGAAGTAATTGTAATCACAACATTAAAACATTCCCATGAGCGCATAGTGTAAGCTGTTGCTCTCTCCGGTAAAGATCCATTCATCATGAGCATTGACTGCTAAAACACACAGAGCATTGAAGGAATAACATGTCCTAATAAACAAGTTATCCTACTCTCTATCCCAAGTCAAGTCAATCATGAAGATGCTGTGATAGATCTAACAGGAGCATATTCACTGAAAACAATTTTCATTTTTTTAATGAACATTGAAATTATTTTTGAATCTATAATCACTCTTCATACATCCTATCTACTGAAGTTTTTATTGGGTTTATCGCCTACCTCTTACTTCTTTTCTTCCTATATTTCTCTCTACTTTTACTTTCTTCCGTCTACATGACTTGTGCATGGAAAATCGTGTCCGTTACAAATTACAATTACAGACTTGAAATAAGAGAACCAATTCGGAAGGGTTATAGCTAGTTGGTAAGCGGTACAGAAAAGTCCAAAATTACCACTAATGGAAAAAAGTGGATGAAGAGGGTAATGAATATCCACAATTACCCTCACGTACCAAGTAATGGGAGATAAACTTACCGACTGCAACTTGAAACTTGATTTCATACTAAACTTTTTAATCATCATTTGGGCCGAGTACACCCCGTGGCACATGGGAATTACGAGTTATTTCAACTTCAATGCGACCAAAATTAAAATGCAAATGCATACTTTAGGATTAGGACATTGCGTGTTACATTATCACAGGTAGAGAGTCAGAGCATCTCACCGGTAGTCAAGATGCTCACGATAACCCATCAAAAGTGAGTCTATTTCATATATTCTTTGGCCAGAGCCAGGTGGAGGGATTGTCCTTTTCTTTACTTTCTCTTTCTCAACTACTGCAGTATCTTGCAAGGGAGCAGATTCCCCTTCGTCAGAAGCATTTCCATCGCCTATAACTGATGAAGAAACCGAATCTCGCTTCTCTTTCACCTCAATCTCCTCTTCAGCTTCCATGGTCAAATCATTGGAATCATGAATCAACTAAAGAATTGTACAGAGGGGAGTAAGGCCATTGAAACAACTCCAAATCAACTCCAAAATTTAATTTTAGTATGAGACACTCAAAGACTGAGATATGAGGTTATTTTTGGTTTTGGATGTCATAAAGAGTATAAGATAAAGTGGTCACTCGCCATGTTTGCAAGAGAAATAAGCATGATGGTTCAGCTGGCATCACAGATTACAATCTGTAAGTCCATAATTACATAATCCTTCATGAAAATTCATGCAGTCTCAATTGTGAGCCCATAAACATAGGGAAAAGCTATTTGCCTATCTGTAGTGATTTTGATCGTGAGCCTATAGACAGTGCAGTAGTTCCATTGTAAAGAACTTTCAAATCACATAATCTGACACATGGAATAGCAGCCTTTGGCTGTTATGAGAAGATGTGACTCCAGGTGGACATGTAGGTTAAAAGGGGTTAAGAAAAGCCTAAAAGGACGTAAAAAGGAGTGTAAAAGGAAAGATCTTGAGTTTGGGAGCTTGCTGAAAATTTCACACGGAACCTAGAACATGTACATATAAAGTTCCATAAAATCAACCTGGTGGGAAAGGCTTTTTCCTGCTGTACAATGACAACTGACATTGCATTGATGTCAAACACAAGTTAAATTTATATTACTCTAGCGAAAGAACATAATTAAGGATCAACCTTCATTACTAATCGTGACAGGTGAAAACTCTGAAAAAACAAATTATCAGTTTCCCCTAAACAGCAGAGTATGCTGTAGCTCCTGAAAAATGCAAAGTGCGCACATGCCACCTCTCCCCAAACAAAGAAAATAAAAAGAAGAAAAGAAAAGAAACCTGCCCAACCCCCAACACACAGTCACATACACAAAACCAGAGGGGAGACACAACCATAGATGGACAACAGACACACAGTCTTGCTCATTCAGTTACACGAGAGAATGAATACAGCCACATCTACGCAACTACGCCTGTCACATGCACCCACCTATGCCTGTAGACACAAACCTGCACCAAGACACATGTACAGCTTGCAGGAGCGAGAGCAAGTTCACTATCCATGACAAAAACTCAGTTCATTCAGAGAGAAAAAAATGGAACTTTCAGTAAGTAAGAAACTATTATTTGTCCGAAAGAATTTCCCTAACAAATGGAATGCAAACACGACGAATGAGTGGAGAAACTCATCTTTCCGACAACTTTTTTTGGCAAAATTTGTTTAGATTATGCATATCTTTCAAGAGGAATGTCATGGAAAGCACAAAGTTGCTCAAAAATAGGAGGAATCATGCTATTAGAGCCTTTCTCCACTCATTCGTCCTATTGCATTCAGCTTGATGGGGTAAATATTCCGGACAGCATAACTCATCTTTCCGACCACTTTTTTTTTTTGTTTTCATGGTCTCCTTCTATATCTCAATATGAACTCTCCAAATTTGGCCCTGTAGTAATGATGGTCATCTCATATAGTTCTTTATAAGTGCCAAATTACTACCGCATATTATCACCACGAAATAATGTAATACGTGACAGAAGAACAATGATATTCCGACAACGTCACTTAAACAAGGCTCCGATTGACTCAATACATTCAAAATGGACTAGCATGTTGATCCCGAACCTGGGAATCAGCAACTGCTCCTGAAGTTTCAATTTGATCTGTTGATGAAGTAGGGACATCACTGTAGCCACCAGGATCAAGGACTCTCTCGGATGCAGCTAAGGATAAGGATGAGGTGTCAGAATCATAAGAAGACTTTCCAGCAAATATCTTCCCTACAAATAGGCACCAGGTTAGCTTCATATGTAAGGTAAGGAAACTGGTCATCATTGACTATCTTTGGGAAACAGTAGTGGTAAGAGAATCAGCCTTCACAATAAGAAATCTAGCAATCTATGAATACAGACCACGTAAGGTCAAGAAACACCATCGGTAGGGAAATAGAGTCAAGAATCTTCATCATTATATATAACCACAATACAATCAATATCCACATATCATGAGGAAGCTCTAGGATGCAATCTTAGTTGTCTAGCTTGACTTTTTCCCATTATATTCTTCGGCCTAACTTTTTCCTTTTCTTTTCAGACCACCACTAATGTACTTAAAAGGGACCATGTTTGATCTTATTCATGGGGACTGCGTAAGCCTCCCATTCCAAATATGTGGAGACAAAGAGTCCATGTCCGCGGACTGTGGTCCAGTAAATCCATGGGGTTGAACTCTAAAATTGCATATAAAGAAATTTCAAGCGATGGTTCTCCAGGAAAGATGACTCGAACCAAGTTGAGAGACGTTGAAGATTCGAACAAAACCACCCAAGATCCAAACTACCCATATGCTAAGCTCTCTCACAATGACGATAAAATGTAAGAACAAGGTGATATTTTTCAAAGTGGCAACATAGGAAAATCAGAACAAAGGCCTGCCACTCAGCACTGAGGACAGCAAGAGACATTAACCAACCGATGATAAGAAAAATTACTTCCACAGCTGATGATCCAAAAATAGTCGAGGATTAAAAAAGAAAAAGAAAAAAGGCTTCGAGCTAGAGACAACGCACGGCCCCGCAAGACACGTATGCATTGCAAATTAAGCAGGCAAAAGCAGGGATGGTTAAGCATTCGGTCAGATGAACCATCTTTTCACTGCCCTCACACCACATTCAACTGAACACCGCATTGCCGCGAACGAAGCAGTCGCTCGCCCGCCAACAAGTCCAACATTCTCGATGGACTTGGGCGGATTGCAATAACATTACACCCAAAATCACTTCTAAAGCAAGCGAGTAACTTTATCGTTCCACCTTAGAAGAAACACAAGGAAAAGGCGATCCCGAATCAGCAAAGCCAAGAACCATCGAACTGAGCGCACAACTCAAACCGCGACACAGAGAGAGAGAGTGAGAGAGTGTACATGAGAGCGAGGCCTTGCTGTTGTTCAGCAAGAGCGAGACGGCGGAGCTCCTGCGATAGCCATTGAAGCCGGAGGGAGACGACCTGCAAACGGACGGTGCACAGGGGAATCGAATCCCGGAGAGCGTATACACCATGTCGACCCCCGCTCTAATCCTCTCGTGACAAGACGCGAGACGAAGCAGCCCAGAGCGCGGGTGCAGACGGAGAACAGATCAAGAAACCGAAGAGAGTAGAGAGAGCTTAGAGAAGACTCCAGCGAGGAAGCAAAAACAAAAAACGGAAAAAGAGACGATTTTAATTCGTGATTTTCTTTTCCTTTTTTCCCCCTGGTGGAGTGGCAGAGACAGAGAATGGCAAAGCGACAAGAAGGAGCAAGCGCAAGACCAGAAGAAGCAGAGAAGCAAAATACGTGTGCGGTTAGGCGGTGCATGGAGATTGGTGCGCTTAATTAATCTCATCACCAGTGTCGAACTAATCCGTACTTTTTTTAAAAATAATAATAATAAGGAGCACGGGGAAGACGGCGGTGATTGGGACCCACCTGCGGGGTCAAGGATCTCTCTGCACCGTTGATCTTTCCCGGTCTAGCGGATGAGGACGCGGGCGATGGTCGGGCGCCACGTGGCGAGGGGATCAGGGTTGGGAGTGGGGGGAAGTCCCGTGTGTGGTTGACATGCCGAGAGGGTATTTCCCATTTCCATCTTTTTTGCAATTTTCAATTTAGTTGGACTGTGACCAAAAAAATAAAAATTAAATTAAAAAATTAATTGTACTGGACCTTTTTGCCGAGTCCTTGGGTTTTCTTTTTTTCCCATCTTGTCGTATCCCATAAAACGCAAATGGAAAAGGCACCCTCACTTCTTTTTTTGGGGTGGCTGACTGGAATAATGATATTGGGCCGTCACGTCATCATCACATCAGCGTCAGCACCTGGTCACCTCATCGACACCCCACCACCATCGTACAATCCAAAAAATGTACGTTAGACGAAACTGTTAGAATTACCAACGGTCTATATTAATTAAAACTAATATATTAGTTGATCTACGAAATTATGACATATATTCTTAACATATAATATGAGCCGGGTTAATATAGGCCGAAGAGACACGACCCTCGATGAGAGGGTCTTCGCTGAAACAACTATAAAAGGCACAAGCAGAAATTTTCAGAACCCAATTCTTCGTTCTGTGGTGGTTTTTTCATCGGCCAGCGACAAATCAAAAGGAATAGAGGGGAAATTTTGGTCTTGTGAATCCTTGACTTCTGCATCAAGATGGATTACACATTAGGTATTCTCCTAATTCGATTACATATTGATGTGTGTTTCTATTTCTCGGTTATGGCGATTACAGGCGTTCTACAATTTTGTAGTCTAACATTTAGTATCAGAGTCGCCAAACTAAGGATAGAAACCCTTTTGTTTTGTTCTGTTTCAAATATTTTAGTTCGATGAAATTTATCTATGACTACATATTCGAATTCATCTTGTTAAAACGAGAAAAATGAGTGGTCGCACAATTCCGATGAGTGTCGGGAACAACCGCACGAGCCACCACGCTCCACGGCGTGCGGCGACCACGGCAAGATGTTACTGTTCATACAATTTTTGTGTACTTAAGTTCGATAAATGTTTGTTTTAAATTTATAGACAGGTAGTACTCGAGAATACGATCATTTTGAGTGGTCAAACTCCTCGGAGGCCGCCGGAAGGTGGCGCACATGCGACATGCGCCATGGGCGTGTCTGCGCGTGGTGGTCGCACGCCTGACGCATGATCCACCACGTCGGTTGACTATGGTCAACCGCTGACGTTGACGTCAGCGTACGGTTACCGGTCTTGACCCGGACTGGGTTCAGTTCGACTGGTTTCACCAAGTCAGACCGTTGACCAGTTCAACCGGTATACGGTTGGATCGAATTGATTAGACCGTTTTTCATTTTTCTAAGTTGCCGCATGTGCAACGTGGAACTCACGCTCCTGATCTTCAAACGGCGCGTGAGGGAGCCTTCAACCTCTGATCGGAGCGTGGTGAAGGTCGTTGTGTTCGTATCTTTCCCCTCTATATTGTGGTGTATTCATATTACATGTTTGAAGCTTTTATGGTCGAAAAATGCATAAGAAACCTTACATACGCATGTTGTTAAGGGTATTTTTGGCGTTGTTTCTTGTATTTCCATACGGTATTGGAAATACAGATGCTAGCTAATGTGTATATAGCCACACATAGTTTGTGTGGAGCTAATTCATTGATATATATATATCAATAAATTATTACAATGTAATTAGCAAGCATGTGATTTTAAAGATATATTACCCTATTTTAAGTGTAAAATCACGTGCATTTTGTTGCGCGAAACAAGTAATTGATCCGATAAAATAGACAGAATAAGTAAAGTAAATCGAACATCATATGTACGTGGTTCGAGACCTACGTTCACGGGGAGAGTAACAACGAATTCCACTATAGAACGAGCGATACACGAAGATTACAAACCACACTCGAGTTACGCAAATACACTCTTGGTACTTCCCAGCTCCAATTACATCCAAGAACGCACACAGTGTTTATCTCCCAATTCCTAGCGAAATAATCTTTCAATCTCGCAAAGGAATTAAAACACAAATCTAATATCAAGATTTAATCAGTTTCGACACTTGAACTGTTGATGTAATTTCGCGAACAAATGAAGACCCAATAACGAGCACTCGATGAACGGTGTTTCCAAGATCCTTGCTCAAGCACTTGAACGGCACTTCAAGGTTTCTTGATAATCCACGATCAATCACTCGTCAACATCGGCGCTTATTAGATTCACTATCAACAGCGGCTTATCTTCATGAGAAAAAACCAACGGCGCACAACTCATAAAGAGTTCTCGGCACACCTCTGGACCTCAAAACCACGAGCATATATATGTATATGTCAACCCAAAATAGAATCTTCTATGTTCTGACTCTTCCATGCCCAATTCACGAAGAAGCTCATTCTGCACCAAAGGAATCCATCCTTATATATTATTATTTCTTTCCTTTTATGCTGCTCGTGGGACCAACTTAAGATTTGATTTCCTCTTCTTCCTTTTTTTTTCCTTTCTTTATGACAAATTCACGTCAAACATGATTTCATATGCATGAAATCGTCCGCCGCCAAGGAATATATGCATATCACGAGGTTGACCGACTCCAAGTCCATAAACCAAATCGAAAACTTGATATTCTCTGCAACTTTAATATATAAATATTCATTTCGGGCTCCAACATCAAATATGAAATATTCAATTCGGAATATTCAAATTTTCGTTTCGGATTTAAACTCTAGTCATAATTCTAACAATCTTGACCCTTGGCTCGACATTTGAGCCATGTCACAATTACTTTTCTAGTAATCTGAACATCATCTGCTACTCTCCCAACAGCCTCAATGGACTCAACTGCCACAGACATCATCCAAGTCCAACTTGAACTTCGTCATAACCGTGGACCTCATCAGAACATTAACTAAACATACACCTTTAACTACTTCACAAGGACTTTCTGATACAAGCTCCTTAATCACAGATAAAGCAAAACCATCGTTGCATCCATAGCTATTAGGAAACCGAAAACATACATTGTCAATATTAGCAATTACAACAACTATTGGCTCTACAGGCTCTACCTCGCTACAAGCGCCATCCGCGTCGATTACTAGGCTAGTACCTGTTACCTCAGGAGTTTCTAGTTGCAACTCCACCTCAAACTGAACACCGTCCAGATCCGTATGAACACTGCCATAATCACTCATAGCCAGAAATACTAGAGACTCGTCAAAGGTAACTTCTCTGCTGCAAACATATGAATTTATATTCGGGCACCACAACTGATAGACTCGCTCACCTCGTTCATGGCCATGGAATATGCACATTGCCCTCACATCAAGCTTACCATCACTAACTCGATAATGACATGGGCAACTAAACATTCTAAAAATAGAATCATCAACAACATTACCTGACCACACTTCTTCGAGAGTCTAATATCCAATCGCAATCGATGGGGATCTATTCACCAGGTAGCTCGTCATACTAAGCACATATGCTGAAATTCTCCTAGCCATACCAACACTGGAGATCTTTTTACGGGTCGTCTCTAGTAACTCTCTGCTCATCAATTCTACAAAGTGTTGTGGTTTACTAGCACTAGTGCGGTGTTTCACTATGCTCTTTTTCATGCAGAATTCATTTACCAATTTTGAGTAGGACTTCATGCTACTGTTAGTTCGCACATGCTTGATCAACTTACCAGTCTCCATTCCGATCAAAGCTCTTGACCGCGTATGCCTGACAACAGCATCAAACTTGTGCTTCCGCACAAACACTCAGGCCTTCCTCGAGTAGCCATTAGACTCTTGAACAGATGTCGATGTCTCCGAAACAAAACTTATCAATGTCTCACCTTGAAATTCATACGGGTCACCATGCTTGATTCCCTTCATTATCATCAGGGCACCTCGGACAATCTTCAAAACTCCACCTTATGAAGAATACCTGCATCCAGCTGATTTAGGGCACCCAAGGAAATTATTTTTTTTTTCAATTTCGAAACATGTCATACTCCAATCAATATCCTCACAATGCCGTCATGCATTCTGATTTTAATATCACCAACACCTATAACATCGCATTCAACGTTGTTTCCCAACCGCACTTTACTACTATCCATGCATTGATAAGAAGTAAACTAATTCTTATTTGGTGCAGCATGAAAAGAACAACCAGAATCCATAATCCACCCGTCAAATGACGAATACTCAGTGACAGACAAGACACAATCGACACCGTCAGAATTTTCAGCTATAGCTGCAACATCATCTGTTGATTCAACTCTAATTCCTTTACCCGCTTCATTTTTCAGCTGAAAGCAATTTCTTCTAAGATGCCCCTTCTTACCACAGGTCCAACAGACATTACCGCCAATCCTAGACTTACTGCGTCTATTCATGTTTATATTATTTCTGCTAACACGAGCACTAACTCTTCCTCTTTCACCTACTAAAGCAGCAGATATAGATTCGCCAGATTCTCTTTTACGGATATCCTCACTTAGAATTAAATCTCGAATCCCATCAAACGTCAAACTTGTCGGCCTAGAGGAATTACTAACAATAGTAATAGTAGTATTCCAACTATCAGTCAATGAGGATAATATAATCAAAGCACATACCTCATTTTCAAAGTCAATCTCAACTGAACTCAATTGACTAACGGTCACATTAAATTCAATGATATGATTCGTAACCGACGCACCTTCGCTAATCTTCAAATTAAATAGACGTCGCATCAAATAAACCTTGTTGATCGCAGATGGCTTCTCGTACATGTCCGACAAGGCTTTCATCAAACCCTTAGTGGTCTTCTCCTTGACGATATTAAACGCGACGTTACGAGCCAATGTCAACCGAATAACACCCATCGCTCGTCTATCCAGCAATTCCCAATCGGCTTGCTTCATCGTTTCTGATTTCTTCCCAGACAAGGGCTCGTGTAGCTTCATCTGATATAAATAATCTTCAATATGCATCTTCCAAAAACCAAAGTCCTCCTCAAATCTCTCGATTTTCCCTTTAGCTTCTTCTGTTGCCATCGATTTTCTTCAACTCAAGCAAGCTTAGCTTTGATACCAATTGTTATGTGGAACCAAGCGATCGATACGATAAAATAGACAAAACAAGTAAAGTAAATCGAACACCAGATGTACGTGATTCGATCGTAGCTACTTACGTTCACAAGGAGAGTAGCAACGAATTTCACTATAGAACGAGCGATACGCGAAGATTACAAACCACACTCGAGTTACACAAACACACTCTTGGAACTTCCCAGCCCTAATTACATCCAAGGACGCACACAATGTTTAGCCCCAAATTCCTAACGAAATAATTTTTCAATCTCGCAAAGGAATTAAAATACAAATCTAACCTCAAGATTTAATCAGCTTCGCACTTGAACTCTTTGATGCAATTTTGCGAACAAACGAAGACCCAATAACAACCACTCGATGAACGATATTTCCAAGATCCTTACTCAAGCACTCGAACGACACTTCAAGGTTTCTTGATTATCCACGATCAAGCACTCGTCAATATGGACGCTTCTTAGATTCACTATCAACAGCGGCTTATCTTCATGAGAATAAACCAACGGCGCACAACTCATAAAGAGTTCTCGGCACACCTCCAGACCTCAAAACTACGAGCATATATATGTATATGTCAACCCAAACAGAATCTTCTATGGTCTGACTCTTTCACGCCCAATTCACGAAGAAGCTCATTCTGCACCAAAGGAATCCATACATATACATATATATATATATATATATATATATATATATATTTATTATGTCTTTCCTTTTATGCTGCTTGTGGGACCAACTTAAGATTTGATTTCCTCTTCTTCTTTTTTTTTTCCCTTTCTTTTTGACAAATTCACGTGAAACATGATTCCATATGCATGAAATCGTCCATCGCCAGGGAATATATGCATATCACGGGGTTGACCGACTCCGAGTCCATAAACCAAATCGGAAACTTGATATTCTCTGCAACTTTAATATCTAAATATTCATTTCGGGCTCCAACACCAAATAGAAAATATTCAATTCAGAATATTCAAATTTTCGTTTCGGACTTAAACTCGAGACATAATTCTACACATTTAATAGATGTGATACATAACATTTATATCCCAGTGTGAGGGATTTTTAAAAATTCAATTGGGTAGTGACCGCCAAAGTGGCACATTTAGTTGAGTTTGAGAAATATTGATCTCACATTGTTGTGGGATGTCTCTTGTTATGATATGTGATCATACTCCAAAAGGAGGTGAATGTGCATTAGTTCTTGGAGGGACACATATACAACATGAGCTTGACATGTATCAAATCCTAGTGATTTATACACCCAAAGGTGGTGAGTTTGCGAAGGTTGAAATATATTCTCGTGGTTGTTGCCATGTGGAGAGTATACAACTACATGTCATATTATTCTGCCCAAAGGTGATTATATGACGATGTATGTACCTCTTGAATTTTAGTACTCACATGATGCTAAATAAACACATTATTTATTTTACAGTCACCTTTTCCGTAAAAGGTAACTCTATTTCAATTGAGGTTCTCACTGGTTCGAATTTCAAGAAATGGAAATACGATTTTTTGTTTGGGATGTAGCTAGCAGATATTTACATTGCTCTTACTAAGGATAAACCAACAGATCTTATGAATACTAGTACTGATGATGAGAAATCAATTTTTGTTGCTCAGGAAAAGAGCAATAGGATTTTCTTGTTAACAGTGAAGCGATCCATCAAGGAACATTTAAAAAAGTGGTATGCCAACTGACTGCACTGCTAAGGATATGATGACAACATTAGAAGCAAGAAATTGTGTCTCATCAAATGCTGAGATTGGGTCACTTATGCAAGGACTTTTCAATATGAAGTATGATGGTTGTTAGGGATAACGTTTTGAGGATGTTGGATATGCAAACAAAATTTGGGGTTCTTCAAGTTATTATTCCTGATGCTTGCATTGTACATCATGCCTTGAACACTTTTCCACCTGATTTTGGGATTATAAAGACAAATTACAACTCCCAAAATGAGACGTGGACCATTGATGACCTGATTGTTAGAGTGGTGGCAGAGGAAGAAAAACTAAAGAAAGAAAAAATACATCTTACCTTATATGCCTCAAGTTCCAGTAACAAGAAGAGTAAGAAGGTCAGAAAGCGTACTCCTAAAGGTACTTTTGAATCCACTAGACAGTCCGATAGTTTAGGTCCTAAGAAAGCATCCTTCAAGAAGGATGGTGATCGTTGCTTCTTTTGTAAGAAGAGAGGTCATAAGAAGAAATATTGTGAAAAGTTTAAGAATTGGTTATCCAAGCGTGAGCTTACAGGTAATGATTCATTAGCATTTATTTATGAGTCCAATCTATCAGAAGCCCCATCCAGTTCATGATGGCTAGATAGCGGTGCAATTAATCATGTCCATTTACCATACATGGATCCATAAATTGGAGGATGCCAAATCAGGATGAGTCAACGCTCACTGTAGGAAACAACAAGAAAGCATATGTTGAGTTCGTGGGAGATATTATTTTGATTTTATACTCTGGTTTTGAATTGTTATTGAAAAATACTCCTTATGTACCATCCTTTAGACGGAATTTAGTTTCTATATCGTGTTTGGATATGTATGGATACTCATTTGAAATAAAGAACAATGCAATTTCTTTGTTTTTTAATTCAAATAAGGCTGGGCGCTATAACTTGTCCAATGAATTGTACAGATTGTGTTTATCTCCCAATGATATGTACGTTGCTTATATTGATGAAAAGGTTGTTACTAAAAGGTCGCTACCTAAGGAACAGTCTTATGCTTTATGGCATAAACGTCATGGTCATATGTCTAAAGAAAGATTTGAAACACCGATAAAGCCTAACATCCTACCTACTCTTGATGGTGACCTAGAAACTTGTATGGACTGTTGTAGGGGAAAGATGACTAATAGAAAGAAGAAAACTGCAGTTCGAAGTACTGACCATTTGGAGATCATTCACACTGATATTAGTGGATCTTATACGTCGACCTTATGTATAAATTTTTATTTCATTACATTTATTGATAACTATTCCCGATATGATTATGTATACTTGATTAAAGAAAAGTCTGAGTCTCTTGACAAGTTAAAAATGTTTTGGATTGAAGTCGAGAAGCAATTGGGAAAAGTCATAAAGGTTATGAGATCAAATAGAGGTGGTGAGTATTATGGCAAGCGTGACGATACTGGATAGCTTAAAGGGCTATCTGCCAAGTACTTAAAGGATTCTGGAATAGTGGCTCAGTTTACTATACCTAGGAGTTCCTGAACAAAATGGTGTGGCTGAAAGACGCAATCGTATCCTTGTGGAGATGTTGAGGAGCATGATGAGTAGGACTAATTTGCTTGTTTATCTTTAGAGTGAAACATTGAAAACAAATATGTATATTATGAACCGTGTACCTTCCAAAGCTGTTACATCGATTTCTTTTGAGTTATGCACTAGACGTAAACCTAGCCTGAATCATCTTAAAGTGTGGGGATGTCCATTAGCTGCAAATGAGTGTACAAAACTAAAAAAGACTCCACAGGAAAGATTGAGAAATTTAAAGCACGACAGGTAGCCAAGGGTTTCACTTAGAGAGAAGGAGTAGACTATGAAGCTACATTTTCACTAGTTTCTTCCAATGATTCTTTTAGAGTGATTATAGCATTAGTAACTCATTTTGATATGGAGTTACCCCATATGGATGTTAAGACTGATTTTTTGAATGGAGACCTTGATGAAGAAGTCTACATGGTTCAACCCGAAGGTTTTGTAACAGATGATGTGACATTCTGATTTTTCCAGTCATTTCGAGACTTATTAATGAAAATATATCTAATGATGTATTTCAGTCGTATCTCGCTCGGATCTGATTAATCTCGAGTTAACTGACCATAAGGGAAAGACTAACGCGAGACAAGGTACGTAGACATAGAAAACTTGAATAAGAAATGACACTTTGATCATAAGGATTGTTGAGGGGATATTTAGAGCCATAAAAGGCCGATCAAAAAACTTTCATTGCTAGCGTTATATGATTGGAATTAACTAATGTATAATTTGCAAAATTTTCCTAAATCGAACGATGACGATCGAGACCATTGGAACTAGTAATAGACCATCGCAATTACATGACAACCAAACTTGCCATGAACTGACGAGCCCTAAGTGTGATATGAATTACAAAGTTGATACGTGTAACGTCTGTAAAAGCCGCCCGTCGGTTCGGGATAGGTTGAAATCACATCTGATAGAGAAACAATTAAGACACGAGTCTCGAAATTAGAAAATGGAGAATCAAAGATTCCAACATTATAATTGGATTGGACGTCACCTCATCGAAGAAGATTTAAATTAGAAAAAAGACGTTCCGGACGTCGAGGGTAAAATTACTATTTTGCCCTTCAAGCCTTGGCCTTGTCTTAATAAATGGATAGGGGCATTTTGGATATTGACACCCCCCCTCTAGTTGCTGAAAATTTAGGAAAATAACAGCCCTTGGATGAAGACTTGATGGACATATGGACAAGTGTCATTATATGCTCAATTGACATTTAATAACTCACTTTTAACCTACCATTCCTTGTATTGACCAAGCTAAAGTGGTGTATAGCTTCTTCCTCTTCTTCTTTCAGCTGAGAACCACCTCCCCTTGGTCTTCATCTTCATCACTTCTTCTTCTTCTTCTTTCCGCTGAGCCAGCCACGTCGACCAGGTTCTACCCATCCCCTTCGCCGATCTCGAGCCCCACTTTCGGCTATTTCTAGCCGTCGAGCCGACCACCTTCACCTCCTTCATCTTCTTGCCGACACACTTCAACTTGAAGAGCGGCATTTGGCCACCGGAAGAGCCTCATTCGGCCTTTTCGCCGCGAGTCGACGGAATCCGTCGTAACTTGAGGTAAGTCGTGTTTGAACTCCGTAGGACCCCCGAATTGTTTCAATCTTTCAGTAAATTTTTGTAGACATCTAGGGCATCCATATACTGAGATGTGGTAAAAAGTTGTAACGATTTTGATAGAGTTTTGATGCCGAAATGACGTTGTGATTAAAGGGTAGAAACTGACCCGGCGAGTACCCTGAGGAACCAAACCTGTTCATGGACCATTTGGCGTCGCCTTGACTTCAAATTTTCGGTGAGGCTTTCCAACATGCATAACTAGGTGTTAGCTAGTATATTAGTGGATAAATTGAGGATTTAGATTGAATTAAAGGCTGATTGAGTGAGATATGCATAGAACCGAAAATGCCCTGTTTTGGTTCTGTGCATACCGAAACTTTAGGGGGCTGTTCGTGGTGGAATTGAGCTCAAATTTCATCGTAGAGTCATATTAGAATGTTGATTGGTATGTCAAGAGGATTATGCTTAATGAATAGATGATTGGACGAAGAAAATTGATGAATTGGATGGAAATTTCAATAGATGCAAGCTGCCCTGTGTTGGACCCATTGGAGCTGGTTAATTGAGGTGCTTGGAAAGGGAAATTTGTTGAGTTGAGCTTAAGGTAACAAGTTTCTAAACCTTGACTAGAAAAGTTTAACTCGATTGGATGAGTTGGTGGTGAATTTGGTGGATTTCTGTGAGATTATTGTACGTTTGTCCAAGGTTCGTTTTCGTGGATTGGTGATTGCTTGAATGCTTGCTAGATGCATATGCCATGAGTTGATTGCCACATTTGAATGATGAATTTGATTGTCTCACATGTCATAGATATTTTGCTCATTGCATGAGTTTGTACTTGATCATGAAGTCTTGAATTGAAATGAATGTTTGGCATGTTTGAGAAACTTGTGATACCTTGAGGCGTTGAGACATGATATTGTGTTGAATTGTACCCTGATGCATTGAGACGCGAGGCGAGATTTGATATGTGTTGACACAGGCCTGAAATGATATTGAAAACCTGATGCGAAAATTTAATGCGTTTACGCGGGTTTGTCAATTGGATGGTTTGAGGCGAGAATCATGAGGCGAAAATCTAATGCGTTTACGCGGACCGAGCCTGATGCGTTTTAATCGTAGGCGAGAATCATGAGGAAGTTGAAAGGGTGGAATCTATGGCTTGATTTAGTATCGCCATGCCTGACTTGATTGATATGATAAGATGCTAATACTTTGTGATTGACGAACGCTTGCATCTCTATGGCATATTGACTAATGAGAGCATTATATTGCTGAGTGTATATTCTTGTTCATGATTGCATTCATCTAGATATAAAGTCGGCCTGACTTAGAGTTAGGACCTATCTTACTGAGATGTGAATCTCACCCCGTCGTTGGACCATATTTTCAGACCCTAAGTCTTGAGGATTCTGCTGACTCATCTAGGTGACCCTAAGGAGATGACAACATATTTTAATGAGTTCTGGATGGTCGGGGAACTGTGTATGTTAGAAAATGTACAGTGATCTAGGTTGATGAGGGCGGTAAGGACTGGGTACCGCATAGGTTCGAAGCGTGGTTCCGTAGAGTAGGCGATGTCACCATTGGTCCGCTGAAGGTCACGGAGGTACCTCTCAAGATTGTTCCTAATTGGTGCCATCCCACTCAGGATTCAGTAGAGGTTGAGGGGTCTGTAGCTGGTTCGAGGAATATACCTAAGAAGACCCCTACTATGGAGGAAACAGTTGAGGTGATTAAGATCGATGCTTCAGAGGATGAGCTAGAGGAATAGGTGGAGGACGAGACGATGGAGGACACGATGGAGGTCCGCTCTAAGACTTTCTCAAATTATGAGCCTACCGAAGATGCCGAGAAGACTGACGACTCTAGCAGCTCGGCCTAGGAATTTTCTATTTTTGCTTGCCCGCTTTTGATGATCTCGTCGATCTATTTCTTTTGAGGATCTTATTGTAGTATTCTTTTGATTGGTCCTGACTCCCGAGCTAATAGTAGGAATAGATTACCTGCTCTTTATGTGATGTTCTCGTTACCCAAGTCCCCTTTTAATGTGACTATAGAGGAGTGTGTGTGTTAACGCTTCCGCATGTTATCGTTATTATGCATCTCTCGATATATAAATCTCGGGACACTCGAGAGTTTACTCGCAGGGAGTCGCCTGCTCGTGCCCGAGGTGCGGGGTGTGAATGCTTGGTATCAGAGCAAGGTCAGCTCGATCCAAATTGATTGAGGATTGGAGTAATAAGGATGGATGAGTTGGGACTGATTGGGTAGCGAGACCTTAAGAGACTCGTTATAGTTTGGCACTGAATACATGGCATATGACTTGGCGCATGTGATTGATATTTGGTCTTAACAAGATTGTGGTGATTTATGAAGATTAAGTTCCATGTTTAGTGCCGAAAGTCATTTCTAGATTTTGATCTGTTGAGTAAATAAGCATGGCTAGTTTTGTTGAACCGTTGAAGTGAACGAAATTGAGGAATGACCATGGACTATTTATTGAAGTGCCTTTGGAAATAGTTGTGTGGGAGGTTGCTATGTTATGACTGCTTCTTTCAGATCTAGTTTAGTATCGCTGGACTTTATTAGATGAATAAGTGACTAATTCCGTAGTGGAATTGTGGTGGTCCAGGCGTAGTAAAAGTATACTAGAATGAGTAATCCGCTTAGAAGACTTGGAAGACCCAGGAGGGGAGCCTCTAGTTTGAGGCCACCTGTGGCGGAAGACCCTAGAATGGACGAAGTGCTAAGGGCATTCGAAAGGATTGACGACCTCATTGACCGGCAGATCCAAGATATGGATGCTGCCATAACTCAAGCGGTGGGAGTCGCGATGCTGCCGTCAATGCTAATAACAGCAATAATGGAGGCAATGGAAACAACGGCGACTATGACCAAGGCAATGAAGTAGGGAATGCCCAGGAGGAAGTTGTTGTGGCTAGGTAGATGGGCGAACAATTTATCAAGTTGAAGCCAACCCAGTTCGATGAGACTAGAGACCCTAAATTGGCGCCAAGGTGGATTAAGAAACTTGAGAAGGCTTTTGGAGTCTTGAGATGTACGGACAAGGAAAAGGTACTACTGGTGGTATACTAACTTGAAGGGACCGCAAATGATTGGTGGACTGCCACCAATAGCCGAGTCTTTCTAGAAGGAACGATTTTGACTTGGAATGCCTTTACTATGACATTCAATGACATGCCTTTGCTCGAGAAACGAAGCAAGTAGAATTTTTACAACTGCATCAGAATCATCTGACAGTGGACCAATATGAAGCGAAGTTCTCTAGACTTTCAAGGTACGTGTCCCGATTAGTAGAGGATCCCCTAGAGAAGGTGCGAAGATTTCGGGATGGACTGAGGCCGAAACTTCACAGCCGTATGATAGCTCTGAACCTGAAGACTTATAACGAAATCTATGTACGGGGACAGATGATCAAGAGGGACCTAAAGGAGAGGAATGTCGCATTTGGATCGCGGTTTAATTCATTCATAGATAACCGCTAGGTCGGTAAAAGGCTTATGACTGGTAATAGATGCTTCGTCCCTACAGTAAGAAAGAATATAATGAAGCCACCAAACCTAGCGAATTGGAAATGCCACCTCTGTGGCAGAAGGCATGGTAATGGACATTGCCTGGCAAGGACTAGAGCGTGCTTCAAATGTAGTCAAATGGGCCATCAGATGAGGACTTGCCCGAACTAAGCCCCAGCGAGTTAACCTCAAGGACAATGACCATTGGCTAGACCGTCAACTGTTGCTCCCTAGGTTGATCAGAACTGACCCTCAGCTCAGGGAAGAGTCTATGTAGTGGTACGTAGGGAAGCGAAAGAAGCGCTTGGCGTGGTCATGGGTACAATTTATTTGTGTGACCAAGCTGCCTATGCTTTGTTTGATCTTGGCGTATCACATTCGTTTGTGTCTGCTCGCTTTGCTGATTTGGTTGATATGGAGTTGAAACCATTGAGTGTGATTTTGCATGTTGCTGTCCTATTGAAGGATAATGTGTTGGCTTCGTTGGGCTGTGCTGATTGTAAAATCGTAATTGGCGGTAGTAAAGAGAGTATAGACTTGGTAGTGTTGCCCATGTATGACTTTGATGTGATCATAAGAATGGATTGGTTGGGTAAGCAAAGGGTAGTAGTTGATTATGGTAGTAAGATAATCCGTTTTTATCCGGATGGCCGCCCAAATTTCGAGTTTGTGGGAAGCCGGGGAGGAACTTTGATTCCTTTAGTCTCGCCTCTTGAAGCGATAAAGCTGATAACTGGAGGATGTCAGGCGTACTTAGTCACAATTATGGACACGACTACCGAGGAACCTAAATTAGAAATTATTTCGATAGTGCGTGAGTTTCTTGACATTTTTCCCCAAGAGTTACCAGGGTTGCCACCTGAGCAAGAAATAGAATTCGTGATTGAGTTAGCTTTCGGAACGGAGTCGATCTCAAAGGCACCTTATAGGATGTCCTTATCAGAACTGAAGGAGTTAAATGTGCAAATGCAAGAATTATTGGATAAATGATTTATTTGACCGAGTGTTTCATCGCGGGGAGCGCCGGTGTTGTTTGTGAGGAAAAAGGATAGGTCCTTGCGTTTATGCATTGATTACAGACAGTTGAATTAAGTGACTGTAAAGAATAAGTACCCACTACCGAGGATTGATGACTTATTTGATCAGTTGCAAGGAGCTGCGGTATGCTCTAAAATTGACCTGAGGATCAGGTATCATTAGCTGAGAATTAAAAAGGAAGACATACCTAAGACCGCTTTTAGGACAAGGTATGGTCACTACGAATTCACTATGATACCATTTGGACGATCAATGCTCCAGCTGCATTCATGGACTTGATGCATCGGGCATTCAAGGAATTCTTCGATAGGTTCGTTATCGTCTTTATTGATGACATTCTAATTTACTCAAAGGGTAACGAAGAGCACGAATAGCACCTGATGATTGTTTTACAAACTCTGAGGGAACACTCGCTTTACGCTAAGTTTAGCAAATACGAGTTTTGGCTGAATAAAGTAGCATTTCTTGGCCATGTGGTATCTGGAGAAGGTATTGCTGTGGATCTTTCGAAGATTGAAGCAATTATGAATTGGCCTAGGCCTACTACGGTCACGGAAGTCCAAAGTTTCTTAAGATTGGGGGGTATTACAGACGATTCATGGAGAAGTTTTCATCTATAGCCATTCCACTGACGAGATTGACTAAGAAAGAAACGAAGTTCGAATGTACGGATGAGTGTGAAAGGAGTTTCCAAGAGGTCAAGCATCGGTTAACGATCGCACTGGTATTGACAATTCCATCAAGACCTGGAGGCTACAAAATATATAGCGATACTTCGCTAAAGGGACTAGGCTGTGTGCTACTGTAACATGGAAGGATGGTTGCCTACACGTCTCGACAACTGCAGCCGCATGAGATGAACTACCCAACTCATGATTTGGAACTGGCAGCAATCATCTTTACTCTGAAGATTTAGAGGCATTATTTGTGTGGATAGAAATTTCAGATTTATACGGACCACCAAAGCCTGAAGTATCTATTTTCCTAGAAGGAACTGAACATGAGGCAACGTCGATGGATGGAACCGCTTAAGGATTATGATTGCGACATATTATATCATTCTAGGAAAGTGAACCGAGTCGCAGATGCCCTCAGTCGAAAATCGAGTATTGCCTGTCTACTGGTAAAAAGGTGGTTGTTATTTGAAAAATTGAGGGATTCTGAATTCAGATTGAAAGTCTGTCAGCTATCCAGTTTGGTAGCCAGACTGAAAATAGAACCCGAGATCTAAGAAAGGATAAGAGCTTTGCAGTCGACGTACCTAGAAATTCATAAGATCCTCGAAATGGATGAGACAAAAAGGAAGCCAGAGTTTCAAGTGGTAGAGGATGAAATTTTGAAATTTTGAGGGCATCTATGCGTACCAAAGGACGAAGAGCTTGGAGAAAGGATTTTATCGAAGGCTCACAGAAGCAATTATAGTATCTACCTAAGTAGCACGAAAATGTACCAGAACTTACGTCAGCATTATTAGTGGAATGGGATGAAGGCAGACGTAGCGAAATATGTAGCAAAGTGCTTGACGTGTCAACAGGTGAAGGCGCAACACTGTAAGCCTGGTAGATTGCTACAGCCGTTAGAGATTCCTGAATGGAAATGGAAGCATGTGACTATGGATTTCGTAATGGGATTACCAAGGAACTAGAGAGGTCACGATTCTATTTGGGTAGTCGTGGACAAATTGACTAAGTCTGCGCATTTCGTTCCGGTACGAAAGGACTTTGTGATGGATAGATATGCCAAATTGTATGTGCAGCAGATAGTAAGACTACATGGAGTACCCGTGACGATTACATCGGACAGAGATCTCAAGTTCACATTGAACTTTTGTAAGAGTCTTCAAGATGCCATGGGAACTCGACCACAATTTAGTATGTCGTACCATCCGCAAACGGACGGATAATCGGAGAGGACGATTCAGACGCTCGAGGATATGTTACGAGCATGTGTGATAGACATCAAAGGTGGATGGGAGGATCAGCTGCATTTGGTAGAGTTCGCATATAACAACAGTTATCAGCAGAGTATTCGAATGGCACCTTTTGAAGTGCTTTACGGAAGAGCTTGTAGGATCCCGATTTACTGGGACGAAGTTGGAGAAAGAAGTATTACAGGCTTAGAGTTGGTAGAGCAATTGATGGAGGCCGTAAAGATAATACGGGATAGACTGAAGACAGCACAGAGTCGTTAGAAAAATTACGCGGATAAATGACACAAACCTTTGGAGTTTCAAGTTGGTGACCATATCTTTCTTAAAGTTTCACCAATAAGAGGATTATCTTGATTTGGAAAGAAAGGAAAACTGAGTTCAAGATACGTAGATCCATTTGAAATTTTGGAACGGATTGAGACCTTAGCCTACAGGCTTGCCTTACCGCCTAATCTATCCTAAGTGCATAACGTCTTCCATGTGTCAATGCTACGGAAGTACGAGCCAGACCCGACGCATGTATTGGATTATGAGACTATCGAAGTGGACGACAGAGTATCCTATGTGGAAAAACCAATCAAGATTGAAGATCGAAAGGAGTAAGTTTCGAGGAACAAGACGATTCCACTAGTTAAAGTCATTTGGGAGCACCATGGAACTGAAGGCGCTACATGGGAAAACGAGGAAACGATGAGGCGCCAATACCCCCATTTGTTTGAATAACTGGGTTTATTGTAAATTCGAGGACGAAACTTTTGTAAGGGGGAAAGAGTTGGGATATTCTGATTTTTCCTGTCATTTCAAGACGTATTAATGAGAATATATCTAACGACGTATTTCAGTTGTATCTCGCTCGGATCTGATCAATATCGAGTTAACTAACCAAAAGGGAAATACTAACGCGAGACAAGGTACGTGGACTTAGGGAACTCGAATAGGAAATGACACTTTCACCATAAGGGTTGTCGATGGGACATTTAGAGCCATAAAAGGGCGATCTAAGAACGATTAAGGAATTCATTGCTAGCGTTATACGATTGGAACGCGGGTGGTGCCGCTTAACCAATATATAATTTGTAAAATTTTTCTAAATCAAACGATGACGATCCATATCATCTGAACTAGTAATAGACCCTCGCAATTACATGAACACCAAAGTCACCATAAACTGACAAACCCTAAGTGTGATATAAATCACAGAGTCGATACGCGTAACGTCTGCAAAATACACCCGTCAGTTCGAGATAGGCTGAAATCACATTTGACAGAGAAATAATTCAGAGACTTGAAATTAGAAAATGGAGAATCAAGGATTCCAACATTATAATTGGGTTGTACGTTGCCTCATCGAAGAAGATTTGAATCAGAAAAATGACGTTTCGGACGTCGAGGGTAAAATTACCGTTTTGCCCCTCAAGCCTTGGTGTTGTCTTAATAAATGGATGAGGGCATTTTGGTCATTGACACCCCTTCTAGCTGTCGAAAATTTGGAAAAATGACAACCCTTGGATGAAGACTTGATGGACATATGGATAAGTGTTATTAGATGCTCAATTGGCATTTAATAACTCACTTTTTACCATACCTTGTGTTGACCAAGCTAAAATGGTGTATAGCTTTTTCCTCTTCTTCTTTCAGCCGAGAATCACCTCCCCTTGGTCTTCATCTTCATCACTTCTTCTTCTTCTTCTTTTCGCCAAACCATCCACGCTGACTAGGTTCTGCCCGTCCCCTTCGCTGATCTCGAGCCCCACTTCCAGCGACTTCTAGCCATCGTGTCAGCCACCCTCACCTCCTTCATCTTCTTATCGATGCACTCCAACTTGAAGCGCGGCATTTGGCCACCGGAAGAGCCCTGTTCGGCCATTTCCCTGCGAGTCGACGGAATCCATCGCAGCTGGAGGTAAGTCGCTGTTTGAACTTCGTAGGACCTCGAATTGTTTCAATATTTCAACCAATTTTTGTAGACATCTAAGGCATCGCTATACTGAGTTGTGGTAAAAAGTTGGGACGATTTTGACAGAGTTTTGATGTCGAAACGACGTTGTAATTGAAGGGCAGAAACTGACCCGACGAGGACCCTAAGGAACCGAACCTGTTCGTGGACCATTTGACGTCGCCTTGATTTCAAATTGTTGGTGAGGCTTTCCAACATGCAGAACTAGGTGTTAGCAAGTAGATTGGTGAATAAAATGAGGATTTAAATTGAATTATGGGCTGATTGAGTGAGATATGTATAGAACCGAAAATGCCCTGTTTCGGTTCTGTGTATACCAAAACTTTAAGGGGCTGTTCGTGGTAGAATTGAGCTCAAATTTTATCGTAGAGGCGTATTAGAATGTTGATTGATATGTCAAGAGGGTTTATGCTTAATGAGTAGATAATTGGACGAAGAAAATTGATGAATTGAATGGAAATTTCAATAGGTGCAAGTTTCCCTGTGCTGGACCCATTGGAGCCGGTTACTTGAGGTGCTTGGAAAGAGAAATTTGTTGAGTTGAGCTTAAAGTAAGAAGTTTTTAAACCTTGGCTAGGAAGATTGGACTCGACTGAATGAGTTGGTGGTGAATTTGGTGGACTTCCGTGAAATTATTGTACGTTTGTCCAAGGTTCGATTTCGTGGATTGGTGATTATTTGAATGCTTGCTAGATGCATATGCCATGAGTTGATTGCCACGTTTGAATGATGAATTTGATTGTCTCGCATGCCATGGATATTTTGCTCGTTGCATGAGCTTGTATTTGATCATAAAGTCTTGAATTGAAATGAATGTTTGGCATGCTTGAGAAACTTGTGATACCATGAGGCGTTGAGACGCGGGGTTGTGTTGAACTGTACCCTGATGCGTTGAGACACGAGGTTAAAATGGCCAATGTCTTGATGCGTTGAGACGCGGGACGAGATTTGATATGTGTCGACACAAGCCTGTAATGATATTGAAAACTCGATGCGTTTACGCTGGTTTGCAATTGAATGGTCTGAGGCGTAATTACGCGGACCGAGCTTGAGACGTTTTAAACGCGAGCGAAAACTATGAGGAAGTTGGAAGGGTGGAATCTGTGTCTTGATTTAGTATCGTTATGCCTGACTTGATTGATATGATATGATGCTAATACTGTGTGATTGACAAACGCTTACATCTCTGTGGCATATTCACTGATGAGTGCATTATATTGCTAAGTGCATATTCTTGTTCATGATTGAATTCATCTGAGTGTACAAAGTAGATCTATCTTAGGGTTAGGACCTATCTTAGGGTTAGGACCTATCTTAGTGAGATGTGATCTTACCTCGTCGTGGGATCGTATTTTTAGAACCTAAGCCTTGAGGATGCTGCCGACTCGTCTAGGTGACCCCAAGGAGATGACAACATATTTTGATAAGTTCCCGGACGGTCGAGGAACTATGTATGTTAGAAAATGTACAATGGTCTGAGTTGATCAGGGCGGTAAGGACTGGGTACAGCATAGGTTTGAAGCGTGGTTTCATAGAGTAGGCGATATCAATACTGGTCCGCTGAACGTCACGGAGGTACCTCGCATGGTTGTTCCTAATTGGTGCCATCCCACTCGAGATTCAGTAAAGGTTGAGGGGTCTGTAGCTAGCTCGAGAAATATACCTGAGAAGACCCCTACTATGGAGGACATAGTTGAGGTGATTGAGATCGATGCTTTAGAGGATGAGCTAGAGGAACATGTGGAGGACGAGATGATGGAGGACACGGTAGAGGTGCGCTTTGAGATTTTTTTGGATTACGAGCCTACCGAAGATGCCGAGGAGACTGACGACTCTAGCAGCTTGACCTAGGGGTTTTCTGGTTTTGCTTGCTCGTTTTTGATGACCTTGTCGTTCTGTTTCTTTTGAGGATCTTGTTGTAGTAGTCTTTTGCTTGGCCCCGACTCCCGAGCTAATAGCAAGAATAGATTACCTACTCTTTTGTATAAACTCATGGGATGTTTATATGATGTTCTCGTTACCCAAGTCCCCTTTTGATGTGACTATGGAGGAGTGTGTGTGTTAACGCTTCCGCATGCTATCGTTATTATGCATCTCTCGATATATGAATCGTGGGACACTCGAGAGTTTACTCGCAGTAAGTCGCGTGCCTGTGCCCGGGGTGTGGGGCGTGACAGATGATAAGCTTGTGTGTAAACTAAAAGGGTCTATTTATGGTCTCAAGCAAGCTTCTGGACAATGGTACTTGAAGTTTCATAGCGTAGTCACTTCATTCGGTTTTATTGAGAACAAAGTGGATTAGTGTATATTCTATAAGGTCAGTGGGAGGAAATTTATTTTTCTCATACTTTATGTAGATGATATTCTACTTGCGAGTTGTGATCCTAGATTATTGCATAAGACAAATCGAATGTTGTCAAAGAATTTTGACATGAATGATCTTGGTGAACCATCTTTTTTCATTTGAATTGAAATCCATAAGGATCGTTCTTGCGGTATGTTGAGTCTATCACATAAGGCATATCTTGATCGTATTCTTCAAAGATTCAATATGCATAATTGCAAGCCAGGAATTGCTTCTGTCACTAAAGGTGATAAACTAAGTTTGTCACAGTGTCACCGTCTAGATGTTGAGAAGGCTCAAATGAACAATGTACCTTATGCTACTCCACTTGAAAGTATCATGTATGCCCAAGTTTGCACCGGACCTGATATTGCTTTCGAAACAGGGCTTCTAGGCAAATATCAGTCAAATCCATGACATGATCACTGGGTTGCTGTCAAGAAGGTTTTAAGGTACTTAAAGAGAACAAGTGATTATATGTTCATCTACAGACATGTTCAGGGCCTATAATTAGTTGGCTATTTAGATGCTGATTTTGCTGGCTGTCAAGATGACATGAGGTCGATAACTGGATATATCTTCATGTTAGCAGGAGGTGCAATATCGTGGAAAAGCGAAAAGCAGAAATCTATTTCTTCCTCTACCATGCAAGCGGAGATTGTAGCATGCTTTACGCTGCTGCTCAGGCAGTTTGGCTTCGAAATCTTATTAGAGAGTTGACCATATTTGATTTTGTAGATAGACCTATACAATTATATTGTGATACAACTCTGCAATGTTGTTCATCAACAACAATAGAAGTTTTAAGGGGTCAAAGCATTTAGCGGTCAAGTGTTTAACTATAAAAGAGACAGTTCAGAATAGTGACATTGCAATATATCAAGTTTTGCAATATATCAAGTTTTTTTTCCCAAAATAATATTAAAAAATAAATATTTATAAAATTAATTTTTTTAAAAAAATATTTACTTATTTTGGTCTCCCCCGACATTTAAATTGCCAGGGGAGACCTAGGGCCCCATCCGCGGGTGGGGCCCCTCCCCTCTCACGGCAATTGAATTACCATGGGAGGGTTGGGGGTGCAGGCCCACCCCCCACCCCTCTTTACTTTATTTTTTTAATAATATAAAAAATATTTATAATATTAGATTAAAAAATAAATTCTTTAAAATTTTGAGCCTTGCACCTTTAATTTGTTTGCTTTGTTCGGTATTTGGACTGCCGAGTAAAGCATTTTAATTTTTTAAAGTTATGTAAATATTTTTTTGATGCCACCTCATCGTTTCATGATCCTGTCATAAAAAATATTTACGTGCTTCAACTCTAAGAAAAACAAGCGAGTGAGCGAGGTGACAACGTTTGCTCGCGGGGCCGCAGAGCGATCATATTTACGTAAAAAAAATATTTACGCGCCTCGACTTCGAAAAAAATGAGCGAGGCGACGATGTTTGCTCGCGAGGTCGCATAATGATCATATTTACATAAAAAGAATTATTTACTTGTCTCGACTCTGAAAAAGCGAACAAATGAGCGAGGCGATGAAGTTTGCTCGCAGGACTGTGAAGCGATCATATTTATATAAAAAAATATTTGCGCACCTCGACTTTGATAAAAACGAGCGAGACGACGGTGTTTGCTCGCGGAGCGATCATATTTACGTAAAAAATATATTTATTTGTCTCGACTCGAAAAAAAGCGAACGAACCAGCGAAGCGACAACATTTGCTCGCGGGTCCTCTAAGCGATCATATTTAAGTAAAAAAATATTTGCATGCCTCGACTCCGAGAAAAACGAGCAAGGCGACGGTGTTTGCTCGCGGAGCGATTATATTTACGTGAAAAAAATATTTACACGCCCCGATTTACTCGTTTTTCTCGGAGTTGAGGCGCGCAAATATTTTTTTACATAAATATGATCGCTTCGCGGTCCCGCGAGCAAACGTCGTCGCTTCACTATTTCGTTCGCTTTTTTCCGAGTCGAGACAAATAAATATTTTTTTTACGTAAATAAGCTTGCTCCGCGAGCAAATACCGTCGCCTCACTCATTTTTATCGAAGTCGAGGCGCGCAAATATTTTTTTACGTAAATATGATCGCTTTGCGGTCCCACGAGCAAACGTCGTTGCTTTGCTCGTTCGTTCACTTTTTACGGAGTCGAGATAAATAAATATTATTTTTTACGTAAATATGATCGCTCCGTGAGCAAATACCGCCACCTCACTCGTTTTTATCGAAGTTGAGGTGCGCAAATATTTTTTTACGTAAATATGATCGCTTTGCGGTCCCGCGAGCAAACGTCGTCGCTTCGTTCGTTCGTCCGTTTTTTTCGGAATCGAGACAAATAAATGTTTTTTTTATGTTAATATGATCGCTCCACGAGCAAACACCGTTGCCTCGCTCGTTTTTATTGAAGTCAAGGCGCGCAAATATTTTTTTACGTAAACATGATCCCTTCGAGGTCCCACGAGCAAATGTCATCGCTCCGCTCGTTTGTTTGCTTTTTCAGAGTGGAGACAAGTAAATATTTTTTTTACGTGAATATGATCGCTTCGCGGCCTCGCGAGCAAACATCGTGGCCTCACTCGTTTTTCTCGAAGTCAATATGCGTAATTTTTTTTACGTAAATATGATCGCTCTGCGGCCTCGCGAGCAAACACCGTCGCCTCGCTCATTCACTTGCTTTTCTTAGAGTCGAAGCACGTAAATATTTTTTTTTTATGACTGGATAGTGAAGCGACGAGGAGGAGTCGAAAAAATATTTACATAAATTTAAAAAATTAAAATACTTTGCTCTGCAGTCCAACTACCGAACAAAGCAAACAAATTAAAGGTGCAAGACTCTAAAATTTTAAATAATTTATTTTTAAATTTAAAATTATAAATATTTTTTATTTTTATATTATTAAAATAAAAAATAAAGGTGGGGAGGGGTGGGGGTGAGACCCCCACGTGGAGGCTTGCACCCCTTATCCTCCCACGGCAATTCAATTGCTGTGGGAGGGGGGCCCCACTCGCGCCCCCCCCCGTGGGAGAGGGAAGAGGGGCTTGGGGCCCGTGGAGGGGCCCCCAGGTCTCTCCTGCAATTTAAATGTCGAGGGAGAATATTTATTTTTTAAAATTAATTTTGTAAATATTTATTTTTAAATATTATTTTGGAAAAAAAAAACTCCAATATAAAACATTTATACTGATGATATGGTTGATGATCAACTAACTAAAGGCCTTCGCCCTTGTGTATTTGAAAAATACGTCATTAGCATAGGCTTAGGAGCATCATTGAATGTTGTTGTCTAGTGGGAGCTATTTAATTTTTGCTCTAATAAAATTGACATATGTATTTGTTACAATTATGTAATATATGATGTGTATCAACTCTTCTGCATTCAATAAAGTATTGTGAATGTATTGTTATATACATCTTAGAAAATCTCAAGGGAATGTGTAAACCTTGGATAAAGGCTTAGGGCGATAAGTTATTAGCGTTATGAATATGTCTTGTTATACATAAAGTATAGTTAACTATAAATATAAAACATATGTAGGTTCACTGGAACTATTAGGATTTTCTCTAGTGGCATGTGAGGATTTGTGACATATAAGGAGTGAGAATGTGATTGACAAATGTGATGACACATAAAGAAGCACTTTTCTGTGAGGAGTTATCTATTTGTTACACTACCATATTAAATCTATATCAGTACAGTTAAAGACATTTGTGATCATGTAAGGCTCTGTGTCTGTTGATGCATTTACCGCCATGATTCAGTGTTAGAAACTTTATGGGATCGGATTGATTATTAAGAATAATCATAAGACCAACATAAAGTTATGTACATATAGTACAGTTTTCATTAATATGGCCTAAGTGGGAGAATGTTAGAATTACCTAATGTGGCCCATATTAATTAAAATTAATATATGAGTCGGTCTACTAAAGTATGACATATGCTCTTAATATATAATATCGGTTGGCTTAGCGTAGGCCAAAGAGACATGACCCTTGATGAGAGGGTCTTCGCCGAAACAACTATAAAAGGTACAAGTCCCCCCTCTAGCCATTTGATCAGAAATTTTCAGAACACACTCCTTCGTTCTGTGGTGGTTCTCTTGTCGGCCAACGACAAATCAAAAGGAATAGAGGGGAAGATTGGTCTTGTGAATCCTCGACGTTCCACATCAAGATAGATTCCAAACCAGGCATGCTCCTAATCCGATTACATATTGATGTGTGTTTCTATTTCTCAATTATGGTGATTCCGGACGTTCTACAATTTCGTTGTCCATCAGAAATTTGTTCGAGTCTAGAGTTCTATTCTCTCTCTTCAACCAAATAAAAAAGAAGAAGAAAGTTTAGAGTTTGCAATAATATACGAGAGACAGTTGGTTGTTGTACTTGAATTGAATTAACTTTCGTTTTCGGAGACAATTCAAATTCTTTTTATTTTTTGCGAAACAAATGCCGAATAATTTTTGAAACCCTAGATCAGTAGTAGAACGACTGAACTCACTGTCCAAAGTATGTGAAAAATTTCAACCCCAAAAGTTTAAGTTTATAGGTGGAAGTAGACCACATAAATATAAATAGCATTTAGGATATTGTTAGGGGATGTGGGGGCAAATTCCATAGGTTGGATGGTGTCCACTTTCCTCATTTGTGCTTAGCGCAAATTTTGGTGTATTTTGAGCTAAAACGTGCATAAATTCAGACCATAAAACGTCGATCTTTCAAGTGAACACCTTTGAAACTACCAAGGCAGCAGGCCTTCAGGTAAAGAGGTCACCAGTTCGATTTAAGAGGCGTGAACCTCCAAGCGACTCGTGTTATGAAGCCCAACTGCAGTATGCCTTGTGGATAGATTTCTTGGAAGCCAGCATTCAATCAAACAAGATATATCTGGAATCCGAATTAAATAAAGAGGTTTTTTTTTTTGTTTTTTTTTGCAACATTACAACTAGTAAACTATGACTTTTTAACGTAGCAAAGAAAGATACATTTATGGCTAGAGAGCTCTTGCTTAAGTTTGATCAAACCTCGTAAAAATTGGGAACAAATCCGAATCCTTGGCTTTAGACTACGAGAACGAGACAGGACATAGAGAGAGAGAGAGAGAGAGACAAAGCGAATGGAACAAGCATGCCAGCCTCCGACTTACGGGTCACGGGCAAAATAGCCGTGCATCAATTCAAACATTCCGTAGCAAATGTCATTATCTCAAGGCAAATCTTCGAGAAGGACGCTAGTTAGCGCTAGTCGCTTTTCTTCCCCCTATTTCTTTTACGGATAAAAGAAAGTAAACGTCTTGAACTTTTCACGATGAAGATATTTTTGTTCTATGGATCCCTTCAATTATTTTAAGGAGAAATTTTTTTTTTTATTGTTCACAAGAAATTATTTCCGCCGCCACTTAAACTCTTTCCTGACGACCAAAACATGGTCCCACACCGCGCGCTCCTCGGCATCCAGGAATATACTTGTACAGGTGAAAGAATCCCAAAAGGCACATTGGACCTCCTGGTCCTGGAACCAGAGAATGGAATGGCGGAGCCCTCATCCTGAAAAATCAAAGATAGAGATATTTCCCGCCCCCACCTCCACCCCCCCCCCCCCCCCCCCCCCCCCCCCCCACAAACTGGGACATTTCTCTAGTCCGACCCGACAATAGATCCGATCCACGAATTAGACCTGCTCTTTTCATTGGCACTAACGATGCAAACCATATCCTAAATGGGCCACTCCGTTTTACACGCGGATAACGAAAACATATTGTATAAACGTTTAGACATTTTTCTACGCGGCTTAACATAATTTTTTTTTAGCACTGTTTAATTACAAAGATAGACACGTTATCGCGTTGGGCTTGACGCGTACTATGTAGCACCGGTACGACATGACACGCTGATACGGCAATTTTAAAAAAATAGATAATTCCGACACGTCGAGACACAACATATATTTAATGTGTGTATGTATATATGTGTGTGTGTGTGATCATTTCTATAAACTCCAAACATCAATATGTCTAAATGTCATAGCTATTTCATATTTGACATTCAAACGCGATTGCTTTGCGGAAACGGTGACCCTAAATAGTAGCTTCAATTATAAAATCATAGCATATTTAAAAAAATATATTTTTTTTTAACCAGCCGGATGTGTCGGGACGTGTCCAGATAGGTCGGCCGTGCCGAACACGCCTCTCTTTTTTTATTGGCCATTCGGACATGCAGTCCCCCATGTCCGGTCGTGTTCGTCCGGCGTGTCCAACACGCAAAAATTCTCTCGGTAGTCGTGTCTGTCACACATAGGACGCGTCAATTCTAATGCATTTAATATGTTTACACATGGTTAAACATATTTGGTAGAGTCGTACTTAAAGAATTGCGTTAAACTCAAACACGAACCCAAATACCATACCATACCATACCATACAATTTCGCCAATAAGACACGAATTCGCCCGTCTCCACAATTTTGTAAAAGGACACCCTCGGAGCTAATCACTTGGAAGTAATTCCTTTTGGCCCAGATAATCGATATTATTGTCGATTTCATTGCTCCGTCGGAAGAACGTTGGTATCGCGTATGATCTTTAGCGAAGGGAGCGCAACGGTTGCCATGGGTTTATCCGGAGACCCACTTGCCTTCGTCGATTATCAGTCTAAGACCTTGAATGTGAAGCTCGCCATGATGACCACTCACCACCACTGTAACATCCCCGTCCTTACTCCCACATGACTTACGGAGGAGACCTTGGGCTAGTATATAAGCCTTGGCCCCTTCGTAAAATTGTGAGACACGTTTTTCCGGCATTGTGTGGGCGACGCTCAGGGGAACAGTGGCGAACAAAACCGTGAGGATTGTGTGTCCAAAGCGGACAATATCTTGTAAGTGGCGCAGCGGTGTTGGTGGGCCCATGCTATTATAATTGATATCAGAACTGACTCCCGATAGCATGGTGCAAAACCGTGAGGATTATGTGTCCAAAGTGGACAATATCTTGCAAGTGGCGCAGCGGTGTGTGGTGGGCCCATGCTATTATAATTGATATCAGAACCGACTCCCGACAGCGTGGTGGGCCAAACCTCGAGGGTGTATCTTGCAAGTGGCGCAGTGGTGCGTGCGATGCTCGGAGGAACAAAACCGTGAGGACTGTGTGTCCAAAGTGGACAATATCTTGCAAGTGGCGCAGCGGTGTGTGGCGGGCCCATGCTATTATAATTGATATCAGAACTGACTCTCGACAGCGTGGTGGGCCAAACCTCGAGGGTGTATCTTGCAAGTGGCACAGTGGTGGGTCCCCATGCTATTATAATTGATATCAGAACTGACTCCCGACAGCGTGGTGGCCCAAACCTCGAGGGTGTATCTTGCAAGTGGCGCAGTGGTGCGTGGTGGACTCATGCTATTATAATTGATATCAGAGCTGACTCCTGATAGTGTGTGGAACCAAACCCTGAGGGTGGGCAGTCGTGGCCGAGATGGTAGAGGAGTATGCGTCGGCGGACGATTGTGACCCAAAAGCGGGCGAGGGAGCTGACTCCCGACAGCGTGTGGGGCCAAACCCTGAGGGTGGGCAGTCGTGATCGAGAAGTCAGGGGAGGATGCGCCGGCAGTCGATTGTGACCCAAAAGCGGGGGAGGAAGGATGCATGGGAGTATGCGCCAGCGGGCGATTGTGACCCAAAAGCGGGCGAGGGAGCTGACTTCCGATAGCGTGTGAGGCCAAACCCTGAGGGTGGGCAGTTGTGGCTGAAAAGGCAGGGGAGGATGCACCGGTCGTCGATTGTGACCCAAAAGCGGGGGAGAAAGGATGCGTAGGCGGGCGCCTGTGGCCCAAAAGCGAGTGAGGCTCCCGACAAAGTGTGGGGCCAAATCCTGAGGGTGGGCAGTCGTGGCCGGGATGGCAAGGGAGGCTGCGTCGACGGGCGACTATGACCCAAAAGTGGGCAAAGTATGGGCACAATAAAGACGTTGTGTCTGAAGTAGGGAGATTGTAACAGATGAGACCTTGGGCTAGTATATAAGCTTTGGAATACTTTATTCTATGGATAAATGATCTAATTAATCGAGAAAGCACCGTAAAGATCAATTAGTCCGTTGTGCTCGAAGGAGAGAGATTGTAACATTCTCATCCTCAGTCTCACGTGGGTTAGGGAGGAGACCTTGGGCTAGTATATAAGCCTTGGAATACTTTATTCTATGGATAAATGATCTAATTAATCGAGAAAGCACCGTAAAGATCAATTAGTCCTTTGTGCCCGAAGGAGGGAGATTGTAACATTCTCATCCTCAGTCTCACGTGGGTCAGGGAGGAGACCTTGGGCTAGTATATAAGCCTCGGAAGTGGGGGAGACTGTAACATCCCATCCTTAGTCCCACATGGCTTGGGAGGAGACCTTGGGCTAGTATATGAGCCTTAGCCCTTGGTAAGCTTGCTAGAGCGATGCTCGGAGGAACAAAATCGTCAGGAACTAACCACCGTCGGAGTTGCAATTAGCTCCTGAACGAGATCACAAAACCAAATTTCCCAAGGCTTTTTTTGCTAGAATTCTACTGCTTTCCACCCAGAAAATCTATGATAGATTGCCTTGACACAAGCTCAGGAATGTCCCGGACATTTCTCCTTCCGGCGATCCTTGGCCTTCAGCGATTGCAGCTGCTCTCCGACGTCTTTTCCTCTCTCTAACCCAGAATGGGCGGCAATCAATCTACACCGCTTGATTCCCTCCGGAATAGCTACGCTGACATTTATCCTGTCCGAAGAAAGCGCACCTCAATTTCGGTTCTTGATGCTAATGTTAAGTACAGTAAGAAGAACCCAGTGATTATATCCTTGCAATTCTGCAGAAGCGGCGCAAACGAAATCGATCTGTCCTGACCTCTTCATGGACCAAAACCATACCAGCTGGCACGGATCCCACGAGGAGTCCAAGCTAAAACAACTGAAATCGAAGTGATTCTAAACGATGCACTAAACACAACAGAGACAACCCAGCTACATACTGGATCAAGTGAACTGCACAAAATTAAAGATTTTCAGCATGAATCAAGCATAACTGAAACTCCACAATCTAATCACCACCTGCAGATCCATGAGGCACGCCGTACGATTCGAAAGTCGGGGCGGCGTTAAAGATCAAGCCCTTGAACTCCATCCCTTTGGCCTTGTTGAACCTGTCCTTCATCTTCCCCGCCCACCTCCTCCCCTCCAAGTGCATGTTCTCGGACCCCTCGCCTCTGTGCCAGCCCTCGCTCTCCTCGCGCAACTTGTACGCCTTCCACCCTTCCCTGAATGCCTCGGCATCACCACGGACGGTCCCGACGAAGGCGGGCATAGCCGAAGTCATGGTTGCCGGCGAGGAAGACGTGGGTCTGTCGGGGTAGGCAGAGGGGAGGAAGAGGAGGAAGTCGATGACAATGCGGTTGTCAGGAGCGTGGACGCAGTAGTCGCCTAGGAAGACGATGAGGGCGGTGCGTAAGTCGCAGGGCGGGAAGGAGGACTTGAGGTTGACCAGAGGGCGAGGAGCTTCGTGAAGTAGCCCTGGACATCGCCGATGCATATGACGGTTCGCCGCTAGCCCGTGACCGAGTTCGGATCGGGATTGTTCACCTTTTTTCAGGTTGCCGTCAATTAGCCGATCGATGTCTCAAATGCCAAACTTTAATGGCTCAATTAGTACAACTGCTTCACCATGATCTTCAACTTTAGATAGTAGAAGCGATGCACGGTCCAACTTCGACACCGATATAAAAAATATTCAATTCGAGCTCCAGCGCGATAGTTTTCGTCGTAGTCTTTGCATGAGATCTCTTAATAGACACAACATTTGCGGTCATGCCGTGCGGCGTCCGCCATTGTTATTGTTAAACGCACGCAACTGCCGCCTGGTTGTCTGATTCCGTCACGGGTAGAAGACGGTGCGAAGAAGCCAGCGATTCATGGAAGAAAGCATGCCATGAATTAGACAAGTAGCGGCAGGGAAATTCCATATCATCCTTTATTTTGCCTCAGAATGGAACAAAAAGCCGTCTCAACTACGAGTACCGCCAGAGGAACCGAAGCCAAAGTCAGTAGCCATCATATACTAAAACTACTGAACCGAGAAGGAACAGTCAAATGGTACTACTATTTGCTAAAAGGGATTGCACGGCAACACCCCATAAGACGTCGGATCCTAGATTTATCACTGAGAGCACCACCTTGTTCTACTTGGATATTGGTTTTTCCTACTGAAAGTCCAAGTGGCACCTCCTCGGCTACCAAGCTGACTGAAGGACCTGAATGTGCACGAACATCGCAGAAAATTCTGGAATTTTGTCTTCCGAAGTCAGTCCATCTTCGAAATAAGAAGAATCTCTGGAAGCATCGATGCTATTCACTAGAATAGAGATTAATGCAATAAAAGATTTAAGCTGTCCTAAGAATGACTGATTACAAAATAGATGTAAAAGATTACAGTCAAAGAAGATACCATCTCACGCTTATCTTCAAGAAGAGATTTATTTGTTTATATATTCCTTGCTATATACCTAATCATCCTCAATATTTATGCGAACCATTTATTGTTAATTCCATTACTCTGTCGGAAGAACGTCAATGTCACGTATGATCTTCAGTAAAGGGAGCACAACAGCTGCCACAGGTTTATCCGGATACCCACCGCCTTCGTCAATTATCAGTCTAAGACCTTGAATGTGAAGCTTTCCATGATGACCACTCACCACAATTGTCGGAGGTTCGATTAGTTCCTAAAGAAGATTACAAACCAAGCATCAGACAAAATGATACACCACTTTTATCAACCTCAAACAACCTTCAGCCAGTCTAATCTGCAATCTGAAAAAAATGCAACTTCAGGAACAAAATTTCCAAATGATAAGCCTTGCTAGAACTCTACTTCTTTAACCCAGAATGATCTGCTAGAATGCTTTATCATATGTAATAAAATTCATCACCTCTGGAATGTCCCAGACATTTTCCCTTCCTGTGATAGCCTCTATCTTTGACATCCGAGTGTCCTTGGCTTTCAGGGATCCCAGCTGCTCTCCAACATTTTTTCCTTTCTCTAGCCCAGCATGGACAGCAATTAATCTACAGTGCTTAGTTCCTTCCGGAGTTGTTACACAAACATCATCCTGTTCAAAGAAAGAGCGCTTAAATTTTGGTTTTCGACACTAATATTTTGTACAGTAAGAAACTCGTGACAAAACCCAGTGATTAATCCTAGGAGTTCTACAGAAGCAGAGAAAACAGAATAGATCGATCCTGACCTCTTCATGGACCAAAACCATATCAGCAAGAAACTTTTTATGTTCTTCTGGAACCACCTTAACCAAATCTGTCAAGAAAACCAATTTAGTCTTTAGTATTCCAACAATCAAATGAAAAAAAAAAAAGGCCTAATTACCATGAAGCAACACCGATCACCCTTGCTAGTCCCCAACTGCGAAACCAGGACATAGAGCGCAATTAAAGCATCTGAAACTGGTCTACCTTAAAATTGCGCTAAACACAACATCCATGACCAGCTGCGTACTAACTACTAACTGATATGAAATACTAAGAACTGAATTGAGCGACACCTAATTTTCACATTCACGATATGACAACCCCAACCAACTTTCTCTTTCAGCATTTGAACGGCAACAAGCATTTCTTTACAAATCAAACAGTGAGCACCATTAGGTCTATGTCCCAAACAGCAGCAGTCAAGAAGCACTAAACACTCCAGCAATCCAGCTAAAACATCACGAACCAATCTATTTTAACGATTTAATAAAGACAACCAGCTGCATACCGAATCAGATGAACCGGACAAGATATCCTTTTCAGCATGAATCAAGCGTGACCAATAGCCCACATCGAAAATACCAATCCCAATCCCCGTCTCGACACCCTAAGCTCATACCTGCAGATCCATGAGCCACGCCATACGATTCGAAAGTTGGGGCGGCGTCAAAGATGGAGCCCTTGTACTCCGTCCCTTTGGCCTCGTTGAACCTGGCCTTGATCTTCCCGGCCCACCTCCTCGCCTGCAAGTGCATCTTCTCGTACCCCTCGCCTCTGTACCATCCCTCGCTCTCCTCGTACGGCTCGTACACCTTCCACCCCTCCCTGAACGTCTCGGCGTCGCCGGGGACGGCGCCGACGAAGGCAGCGAAGGCGAAGTCGTGGTTGCCAGCGAGGAAGACGTGGGTCTGGTTGGGATAGGCGGAGGGAAGGGAGAGGAAAAAGTCGATGACGCGGCGGGTATCCGGGCCGCGGTCGCAGTAGTCGCCCAGGAAGATGACGAGGGCGGTCCGGAAATCGTGGGGCGGGATGGAAGACTCGAGGTTGGCCCAGAGGGCGCGAAGCTTGGTGAAGTAGCCGTGGACGTCGCCGACGCAGATGACTGTTCGTGGCGAGGCTGCAACCGGTTTCGGGTCGGGAGTGCTCATTGTGTTCGGGCGTTGGTTGGTGATCGAGGACTCGATTGAGTGCAGGCAGCAGCAGATTGCAAAGAACTCAATTTGGCGACGAAGAGAGAGAGGGAGAAAATGCGTACGGGGGCTGTTAGAGAATTCGTTGGGACGCATTTTTGTCTTTTTTTTTTAGGCAAAAGTTAGTCTACGAAAATTATTCCAATGGCCAAAGTTTCAATCATGTTACTTTAGTGACAACTTTTTTAAAAAACGATAATTTAAGTGTCGATTTCTTTTAAAAATAACAAATTCAGTACTAACTTCGATTTAAGTTGACTAGCTCGCCAAACATCCGACATGTGTTATTTTTATTATTATTCAAGCCGACATGGCACATCAAAGTTGACACTAAAATGATCGTTTCTAAAAAAAATCAGCACTGAATTGGTTGTTTCAAAAAAATAGTTGGCACTTAAGCGATCCGTTTGAAATTTTTGACACTAAAATGATCCTTTTATCTCCGACTTGGCACTAAATTGATCCGTTTGAAACTTTTGTGTCACGCTCCGCTCACCTTACTAGTGCGCTCATTTGCCTCAGGATACCCTTCCTTACGGCGACAAATAAATGAGACTCGCATGCGGAAGAGTAAAAGAAAAATAAATACATAACCCCATGCAAAAAAATTCAAAACAAAACAAAGAATGAGACTCGGGACAAAGGAAAGGTTAATTTACATTTCAAGAGGACTTGTTTATACAAACGAGGCTAGGGACTAGCTAATGCTACTAGTTAAGGGCGAGAAAGACAAAAGGGCGAACAAAAGACAACCACAAAGCCCCACAAAAGAATATCGTCTCCACAAAAAGACAACTCCATAGTCGTGAGACCTCGAGCACACTACGCGATACTAATGTCATCGGCTCGACTCATGTCCTCAACGGGATCATAGTCCGAGAAAGTTTCTGATCGGACTTCTATGGTGTCCTCTTCCGTCTCATCCTCCGAATCAGAAATTTCAATCATCTCGATGTTCTCCTCTTTAGCCGGGGTCTCCTCCGGAATGTTCCTTGAGCCTACTACGGAACCCTCTACCTCTATCTCATCTCAAGAAGGATGGCACCAAGATTGAACTACGCGTTTTGGAACCTCGTGAGCCTTTAAAGGACCAGTGGTACTTCTCCAACTCTCTTGAACCAGGCCTCGAAACTATGTGGCTTCAAGTCTTCCTCCTCCCCATCAACCCACACTATCGTACTCTTCCTGACATAAACCGCACCTTGTCTATTTGGAAATTCGTCAAAATAGGCCGTCATCACCTTCGGATCGCCAAAACGGATCGGCAACATTTTCAGGGTTGGAGATCTGGAAAAAAAAGAGATACCATAATGGGGTGAGACTTATGTCTTAGCAAGTTAGCCTAATCCTAAATTAGACCCTTAGCCCTCCCAGACAGTACAGTCATAACAACAACAAACATCCAGTGGCATAAAGGCATGTATCGTTTATATGAAAGCATCATAACGTACAACTTGCGCAAAAATTGACATCTAAGACCAGATATAAAGAATGTGACTCAAGCTTCCGTATTAGCGCAGAATCATAGCAATACCATAGGAATTTATAATAAATTCAATTCTCAATCCACAATTCAATAGACTATCATGACAAATAAACCTGCGTTAAGATGCGTCAAGTTTACTAACCAATTTTCAACTCATGTCAACATGTACAATTTCTTATCCCGCGTTAGGACGCATCAGGATATCATTCAATCACAACCCCGCGTTAAAACGCCTCAGGGTATTCTTAGGATGCAATCCCGCGTTAAGACACCTCAGGATACCATTCAAATCACAACCTTGCGTTAAGACGCCTCAGGGTGTACTCACGATAAAATCCCGCGTTAAGACGCCTCAGGATATGCTCACCATGCGATCTCGCGTTAAGACGCCTCAGGATACCATAGGTCTCGATAAATAGCTCAAGTCAAGAAATGCCTCAATAATCATTTAATCACATTCTCATCATGAGAATTTCATAAAGTTGATCACAAACCAAATACTTGTCAAAATAATTGTATTTCATCACAAAAGTAACTCGAGAATCGAGTAACCTATAGCCACATAATCAAGCAAAACTTGCCGACAAGCATATCAACAATTCAGTCAAAGACACTACTCTTTATAGTAGCAAGCGAGTGCACACAACTCATTCCTCAACAATTCCATTCAATTTCCGCTCAACTAAGCATAACAGAATCGACAACTCATTGATCCTGCAATAAAATCATCCAGTTGTGTCCTAAAGTTCTAATATAGATTTAGGGGCCGCTTACCTTCGTTCCAATTAGCAAATTTTCACAAAAATTCCTTGTCAAGCTCAGCTTCCAAACAAGGTCGTCGATGTCCAAAATAGGGCGGTAAAACGATTTATGAACCATCCATCGTTACAATCAATTTATCCAATTTAGCCTCAATTCCATCAATCGTGGACCTCATTAACAACTCAAGGGATACTCTAGCATGTTTTAACGACACATTTAGAGCATGACGACACCAAGAACAGCCCCTAACAGAACTGGTGTGCTCAGAATTGAAATAGAGTAAAAACCGGTTCTGCTCCTTCTTGCTTTAACAGTCCACACATCACCCATTACTCTAATTTTTTTTTTACCATCAATTCACTTGGAGCAACCTTAATCAACATGTTATATAGTCCCACGATGAATTTTGAAGTTAAAAAGCACTCCTAAGGCCTCCAAAATGACCGACTCTTCTCAGTTCACCGACAGTCAGAATCTGTCCAGAAATTGAACTCAAATCCAACTATCAAAACCCAATTGAAACTTAATCCAATCAACAGCTCCAACTTAGTGAACATAGTTTTACATGTCATATAACTCCCATAAAAAATTTGGAGCCATTTGAAGTCTCTAAGTGGGCGAACCATAGCCTTCTCTCAATTATCTCATAATTTGTCCAGTTTTCTGCCAAAAATTTCCATAAATCAACCAGACCTCCAAAAATCATGAAACCAATTGGAGATTGTCAGGGACAGGTTAAACTAACCCGTGATATGATAAAAGGTCACTGGAGGTGGCGCTCGTACGAACCGAACCCAACGGAAGAAACTGGTCGGTAGGAGCAATTTTCTGTTCTTGGAGAGCAAAAACCGGTTCTGCTCCTTTTTGCTCTAACAGTCCACACATCACCCTTAACTCCAATTTTTTTCCATTAATTCACTTGGAGCAACCTTAATCAACATGTTATATAGTCCCATGATAAATTTTGAAGTTAAAAAGCACTCCTAAGGCCTCCAAACTGACCAACTCTTCTCAGTTCACCGGCGGTAAGAATCTGTCCGGAAATTGAACTCAAATCCAACAATCAAAACCTAATTGAAACTTAATCCAATCAACGGCTCCAACTCAGTGAACATAGTACTACATGTCATATAATTCTCATAAAAAATTTAGAGCCATTTGAAGTCTCTAAATGGGTGAACCATAGCCATCTCTCAGTTAGCTCAGAATCAGTCCAGTTTTCTTCCAAACATTTCCATAAATCAACCATACCTCCAAAAATCATGAAATCAATTGGAGATTGTCAAGGACAGGTTAAACTAACCCGTGATGGTCGGAGGCCGGCCAAAAGGTCACCAGTGGTGGCGCTCATACGGACCGAACCGGGTGGCAGAAACTGGTCGACAGGAGCAGTTTTCTGTTCTTGGAGAGTAAAATTCGATTCTGCTCCTTTTTGCTCTAACAGTCCACACATCACCCTTAACTCCAATTTTTTTTTCCATTAATTCACTTGGAGCAACCTTAATCAACATGTTATATAGTACTACGATGAATTTTGAAGTTAAAAAGCACTCCTAAGGCCTCCAAATTGACTGACTCTTCTCAGTTCATCGGCGGTTAGAATCTGTCCAAAAATTGAACTCAAATCCAACTATCAAAACCTAATTGAAACTTAATCCAATCAATGGCTCCAACTCAGTGAATATAGTACTACATGTCATATAATTCTCATAAAAAATTTGGAGCCATTTGAAGTCTCTAAATGGGCAAACCATAGCCATCTCTCAGTTAGCTCAGAATTTGTCCAGTTTTCTTCCAAAAATTTTCATAAATCAACCAGACCTCCAAAAATCATGAAACCAATTAGAGATTGTCAAGGACAGGTTAAACTAACCCGAAATGGTTGGAGGTCAGCCAAAAGTTCACAGGAGGTGGAGCTTTTACGGACTGAACCGGGCGGTAGAAACTGGTCGGCAGGAGTAGTTTTCTGTTCTTGTAGAGCAAAAATCGGTTCTACTCCTATTTGCTCTAACAGTCCACACATCGCCCTTAATTCCAAATTGTTTTCCTTTAATTCACTTGGAGCAACCTTAATCAACATGTTATATAGTCCCACGATGAATTTTGAAGTTAAAAAGCACTCCTAAGGCCTCCAAACTGACTGACTTTTCTCAGTTCACCGGCGGTCAGAATCTGTCCGGAAATTGAACTCAAATCCAACTATCAAAACCTAATTGAAACTTAATCCAATCAACGGCTCCGACTTAGTGAACATATTTCTACATGTCGTATAATTCTCATAAAAAATTTGGAGCCATTTGAAGTCTCTAAGTGGGCGAACCATAGCCCTCTCTCAGTTAGCTCGTAATCTGTCCAGTTTATTTCCAAAAATTTCCATAAATCAACCAGACCTCCAAAAATCATGAAACCAAATGGAGATTGTCAAGGACAGGTAAACTAACCCGTGATGGTTGGAGGCCGGCCAAAAGGTCACCGGAGGTGGTGCTCGTACGGACCGAACCGAGCAACAGAAACTGGTCGGCAGGAGCAATTTTCTGTTCTTAGGGAGCAAAAATCGGTTCTGCTCCTTTTTGCTCTAACAGTCCATACATCACCCTTAACTCCAATTTTTTTTTTCCATTAATTCACTTGGAGCATCCTTAATCAACATGTTATATAGTCCCACGATGAATTATGAAGTTAAAAAGCACTCTTAAGGCCTCCAAACTAATTGACTCTTCTCAGTTCACCGGCGGTCAGAATCTGTCTGGAAATTGAACTGAAATCCAACTATCAAAACATAATTGAAACTTAATCCAATCAATGGCTCCAAATCAGTGAACATAGTACTACATGCCATATAATTCTCATAAAAAATTTGGAGCCATTTGAAGTCTCTAAGTGGACGAACCATAGCCCTCTCTCAGTTAGCTCAGAATTTGTCCAGTTTTCTTCCAAAAATTTCCATAAATCAACAAGACCTCCAAAAATCATGAAACCAATTGGAGATTGTCAAGGACAGGTTAAACTAACCCGTGATGGTCGGAGGCCGGCCAAAAGGTCACCAGAGGTGGCGCTCTTATGGACCGAACCAGGCTGCAGAAACTGGTCGGCAGGAGCAGTTTTCTGTTCTTGGAGAGCAAAAATCGGTTTTGCTCCTTTTTGCTCTAATAGTCCACACATCACCCTTAACTCCAATTTTTTTTCCATTAATTCACTTGGAGCAACCTTAATCAACATGTTATATAGTCCCACGATGAATTTGGAAGTTAAAAAGCACTCCTAAGGCCTCCAAACTGACCGACTCTTCTCAGTTTACCGGCCATCAAAATCTGTCCAGAAATTGTACTCAAATCCAACTATCAAAACCTAATTTAAACTTAATCCAATTAACGGCTCCAACTCAGTGAACATAGTGCTACATGTCATATAATTCTCATAAAAAATTTGGAGCCATTTGAAGTCTCTAAGTAGGCGAACCATAGCCCTCTCTCAGTTAGCTCAGAATCTGTCCAGTTTTCTTCCAAAAATTTCCATAAATCAACCAGACCTCCAAAAATCATGAAACCAATTGGAGATTGTCAAGGACAGGTTAAACTAACTCGTGATGGTCGGAGGCCGGCCAAAAGGTCACCGGAGGTGGCGTTCTTATGGATCGAACCGAGCGGCAAAAACTGATCGGCAGGAGCAGTTTTCTGTTCTTGGAGAGCAAAATTCGGTTCTGCTCCTTTTTGCTCTAACAGTCCAGACATCACCCTTAACTCCAATTTTTTTTCTCATTAATTCACTTGGAGCAACCTTAATCAACATGTTATATAGTCTCACGGTGAATTTTGAAGTTAAAAAGCACTCCTATGGCCTCCAAACTGACCGACTCTTCTCAGTTTACCGGCGGTCAGAATCTATCCGGAAATTGAACTCAAATCCAACTATCAAAACCTAATTGAAACTTAATCCAATCAACGGCTCCAACTCAGTGAACATAGTACTACATGTCATATAATTCTCATAAAAAATTTGGAGCCATTTGAAGTCTCTAAGTGGGCGAACCATAGCCCTCTCTCAGTTAGCTCAGAATCCGTCCAGTTTTCTTCCAAAAATTTCCATAAATCAACCAGACCTCCAAAAATCATGAAACCAAATGGAGATTGTCAAGGACAGGTTAAACTAACCCGTGATGGTTGGAGGCCGGCCAAAAGGTCACCGGAGGTGGTGCTCGTACGGACCGAACCGAGCGACAGAAACTGGTCGGCAGGAGCAATTTTCTGTTCTTAGGGAGCAAAAATCGATTATGCTCCTTTTTGCTCTAACAGTCCACACATCACCCTTAACTCCAATTTTTTTTTTCCATTAATTCACTTGGAGCATCCTTAATCAACATGTTATATAGTCCCACGATGAATTTTGAAGTTAAAAAGCACTCTTAAGGCCTCCAAACTAATTGACTCTTCTCAGTTCACCGGCGGTCAGAATCTGTCTGGAAATTGAACTGAAATCCAACTATCAAAACATAATTGAAACTTAATCCAATCAATGGCTCCAACTCAGTGAACATAGTACTACATGCCATATAATTCTCATAAAAAATTTGGAGCCATTTGAAGTCTCTAAGTGGACGAACCATAGCCCTCTCTCAGTTAGCTCAGAATTTGTCCAGTTTTCTTCCAAAAATTTCCATAAATCAACAAGACCTCCAAAAATCATGAAACCAATTGGAGATTGTCAAGGACAGGTTAAACTAACCCGTGATGGTCGGAGGCCGGCCAAAAGGTCACCGGAGGTGGCGCTCTTATGGACCGAACCAGGCTGCAGAAACTGGTCGGCAGGAGCAGTTTTCTGTTCTTGGAGAGCAAAAATCGATTTTGCTCCTTTTTGCTCTAATAGTCCACACATCACCCTTAACTCCAATTTGTTTTCCATTAATTCACTTGGAGCAACCTTAATCAACATGTTATATAGTCCCACGATGAATTTGGAAGTTAAAAAGCACTCCTAAGGCCTCCAAACTGACCGACTCTTCTCAGTTTACCGACCGTCAAAATCTGTCCAGAAATTGTACTCAAATCCAACTATCAAAACCTAATTTAAACTTAATCCAATTAACGGCTCCAACTCAGTGAACATAGTGCTACATGTCATATAATTCTCATAAAAAATTTGGAGCCATTTGAAGTCTCTAAGTAGGCGAACCATAGCCCTCTCTCAGTTAGCTCAGAATCTGTCCAGTTTTCTTCCAAAAATTTCCATAAATCAACCAGACCTCCAAAAATCATGAAACCAATTGGAGATTGTCAAGGACAGGTTAAACTAACTCGTGATGGTCGGAGGCCGGCCAAAAGGTCACCGGAGGTGGCGTTCTTATGGATCGAACCGAGCGGCAAAAACTGATCGGCAGGAGCAGTTTTCTGTTCTTGGAGAGCAAAAACCGGTTCTGCTCCTTTTTGCTCTAACAGTCCACACATCACCCTTAACTCCAATTTTTTTTTCTCATTAATTCACTTGGAGCAACCTTAATCAACATGTTATATAGTCTCACGGTGAATTTTGAAGTTAAAAAGCACTCCTATGGCCTCCAAACTGACCGACTCTTCTCAGTTTACCAGCGGTCAGAATCTATCCGGAAATTGAACTCAAATCCAACTATCAAAACCTAATTGAAACTTAATCCAATCAACGGCTCCAACTCAGTGAACATAGTACTACATGTCATATAATTCTCATAAAAAATTTGGAGCCATTTGAAGTCTCTAAGTGGGCGAACCATAGCCCTCTCTCAGTTAGCTCAGAATCCGTCCAGTTTTCTTCCAAAAATTTCCATAAATCAACCAGACCTCCAAAAATCATGAAACCAATTGGAGATTGTCAAGGACAGGTTAAACTAACCCGTGATAGTCGAAGGCCGGCCAAAAGGTCACCGGAAGTGGCACTCGTACGGACCGAACCGGGCGGCAAAAACTGGTTGGCAAGAGCAGTTTTCTGTTCTTGGAGAGCAAAAACCGGTTCTGCTCCTTTTTGCTCTAAGAATCTACACATCACCCTTAACTCCAATTTTTTTCCATTAATTCACTTGGAGCAACCTTAATCAACATGTTATATAGTCCTACGATGAATTTTGAAGTTAAAAAGCACTCCTAAGGTCTCCAAACTGACCGACTCTTCTCAGTTCGCCGGCGGTCAGAATCTGTCCGGAAATTGAACTCAAATCCAACTATCAAAACCTAATTGAAACTTAATCCAATCAATGGCTCCAGCTCAGTGAAGATAGTACTACATGTCATATAAGTGCCATAAAAAATTTGGAGCCCTTTAAAGTCTCTAAGTGGGCGAACCATAGCCCTCTCTCAGTTAGCTCAGAATCTGTTCAGTTTTCTTCCAAAAATTTTCATAAATCAACCAGACCTCCAAAAATCATGAAACCAATTAGAGATTGTCAAGGACAAGTTAAACTAACTCGTGATTGTCGGAGGCCGGCCAAAAGGTCACCGGAGGTGGCGCTCATACGGACCGAACCGGGCGGCAGAAACTGGTCGGCATGAGTAGTTTTTTGTTTTTGGAGAAATTTCACAAAATGAAGGGGAAGGAGGGGAGATGGCTCACGAAAATTCTTGAGGAAGCAGATGATATGATCCTAATCACTGTTGATTAGGCTTCTAGAAGGTTTGACTAAGTGGATGATTAATGACCATCATCCATGCATTGACACTTGTCATTGAGTCAATTATATCAAGACTCCATTGACTCCATTGACTCCACAGATTTTCAGCAGCCTTGGGCAGGAAGGAAATTTGTCAAATGACTAAAATGCCCTTCTCAATTCATTAAGGCAAGGTTAACTCTCTAAAGGCAAAATGGTCTTTTCACACCTTTCGTCGAAAATTTCGTTTTCCTGATATTTTTCACTCTCGATAATGCGACGTCCAATCCATATCAAATGTTGGAATCCCTCATTTCATTTTCAAATTTTGAGGTCCTATCTCATGATCGATTTTCCGTCGATCGAAATTCTAGTTTGTCTCGAATTAATGGGTGATTCTTGCGGACGTTACGCGTATTGACTCTGTGATTCTCATCACACTTAGGACAACTCAAAGTACGGCAATTTTGATTGTCATGTAATCGCGCAGGTTTATCGCTAGCCCCGACGGCAACGATCGTCACAATTCGATTTAGGAAAATTTTGCAAATTATACTTTGGTTAAGCGGTATCACTCGCGTTTCAACTATACAACATTAGCAATGATTTCCTTAATCGTGTTTAGATCGGCTTCGGCTCTAAATATTCCCTCGGTGATCCTTATGGTCAAAGTGTCATTTTCCAATCGAGTTTCCTAGGTCCACGTATCTCATTGCGCGTTAGACTTTTCCCTTCGGTTAATTACTCGAGATTGATCAGATCCGAGCGAGACATAACTGAAATACCTCGATAGATATCTTACATTCAAAGGTCTCGAAATGACAGGAATTCATGATGTCACAACTCTTCCCCCTTACAAAAATTTCGTCCTCGAAATTTATTACAATCTAGTTATTCAAACAAATAGGGGTATTGACGTCTCATTGCTTCTTCGTTCTCCCACGTAGCGCTTTCAGTTCCTGATGCTCCCATATTACTTTGACCAGCGAAATAGTCTTAGCCCTCAAAACTTGTTCCTTTCGGTCTTCGATCTTGATTGGGTTTTCCACGTACGACACTTTATCGTCCACTTCTATAGTTTCATAATCCAAAATATGTGTCGGGTCTGGTTCGTACTTTCTCAACATAGATACATGAAACACATTATGTACCTGTGACAATCTTGGCGGTAAGGTAAGCCTGTAAGTCAATATTCCAATCCGTTCTAGAATTTCAAATGGGCCTACATATCTCAGACTCAATTTTCCTTTTTTTTCGAATCGAGATATGCCCCGCATTGGAGATATCTTAAGAAAAACACGATCCCCAACTTGAAACTCTAATGGCTTGCGTCGCTTATTGGCATAACTTTTCTGGCGACTTTGTGTAGTTTTCAATCTTTCTCTAATTATTTTTACTGCTTCAACTGACTGTTCTACCAACTCTGGGCCTGTGATACTCCTTTCTCCCACTTCGTCCTAGCACAAGGAGTTCTACAAACTCTGCCATAAAGTGCTTCAAAAGGAGCCATCCAATACTTTGTTGATAGCTGCTATTATATGAAAACTCCACTAGATGCAAGTAATCTTCCCATCCACCTTTAAAATCTATCACGCATGCTCGTAACATGTCATCGAGCATCTAAATTGTCCTCTCCGACTACCCATCTATTTGTGGATGATACGCCGTATTGAACTGCAATCTAGTTCCCAAAGCATCCTGAAGACTCTTCCAGAAGTTCCCTGTAAATTTAGTATCTTGATCCGACATAATTATTATAGGCACTCCATGAATTCGTACAATCTGGCACATATACAAATCAGCGTATTTATTCATTGAAAAATCATTTCTCACAGGAATAAAGTGCGCGGACTTGGTTAATCTGTCCACGACTACCCAGATCGAATCATGTCCTCTCTGACTCCGTGGTAAACCCATAACAAAATCCATGGTTACGTGTTCCCATTTTCACTTAGGAATTTCCAAGGGTTGTAACAATCCTCCAAACTTACAGTGTTGAGCTTTCACTTGCTGGCAATCCAACGCTTAGCCACGAAGTTTGCCACATCCACTTTCATTCTATTCCACCAATAATGTTGGTGTAAATTCTGATACATTTTCGTACTACCCGGGTGGATACTATAATTACTCCGATGAGCCTCGAACAGAATTTTTTCTTTAAGTGCTTCATCATTAGGCACACAAAGACGTCCACGAAATCTTAAAATTCCGTCCTCGGATACATGAAATTCGGCTCTCTTTTTTGGCGTATCCATATTCAAAATTTTTTGAATCTCTAGATTTGTAGACTGTAGGACTTTTATGCTTTCTTGTATCTCTGGTTCAATTCTCAAGGTCGCTATTAAACTCGACAGCTGGCTCACTTCCAACTTAAACTCAGAATCTCTCAATTCTTCAAGCACTGACCATCCTCTAACCATTAAGTGTGCAATACTTGATTTCTGACTAAGTGCATCGGCTACTCTGTTCGCCTTTCCAGGATGGTATAGAATATCGCAATCATAATCCTTAAGCAATTCCATCCATCGACGCTGCCTCATATTCAATTCATTCTGAGAAAATAAATACTTTAAACTCTGATTATCCGTATAAATTTGGAACCTTTCGCCACATAAGTAATGCCTCCAAATTTTTAAGGCGAAAACAATCGCAGCCAACTCCAAATCATGTGTCGTATAATTCATTTCATGGGGTCTCAATTGCCGCGAAGCATACGCTACTACCCTTCCGTGTTGCATAAGTACACATCTCAATCCGTTTAATGAAGCATCGCTGTATATTTTGAAACCTCCGGGTCCAAAAGGGATGGTAAGTACAGGTGCCGTTGTCAAACGCTGCTTGAGCTCTCGAAAACTACTTTCACATTTATCTGTCAAATCAAACTTCGTATGCTTCTTAGTCAACTGCATCAATGGCATAACTATAGATGAGGACTTTTCTACGAAGCGTTTATAATAACCGGCCAATCCCAAAAAACTCCGAACTTCAATAACTGTAGTTGGTCTAGGCTAATTTGTCACCGCCTCAATCTCGGTAGGGTCTATGGAGATTCCTTCTCCGATCATCACATGGCCAAGAAATGCCACTTTACTCAACCAAAATTCGCACTTACTAAATTTGGCATAAAGTAAGTATTCCCTCATAGTTTGCAGGACAACTCTCAAGTGTTTTTCATGCTCTTCCTTACTCCTTGAGTAAATCAAAATGTCATCGATAAAGACAATGACAAAATGATCAAGGTATTCCTTAAATACCAGATGCATCATGTCCATAAATGCTGCTGGAGCATTAGTCAACCCAAAAGGTATCACTGTAAATTCATAATACCCATATCTCGTCCTAAAAGCCGTCTTCGGGATATCCTCTTTCTTAATTCTCAGCTGATGGTACCTCGTTCTCAAGTCTATTTTAGAGAATAACGAAGCTCTCTGCAACTGGTCAAATAAATCATTAATTCTTGGCAGCAGATATTTGTTCTTAATGGTCACCTGATTCAATTTCCTATAATCAATACACAAGCGCAAGGACCTATCTTTTTTCCTTACAAACAACACCGGTGCTCCCCACGGCGACGCACTTGGCCTAATGAATTCTTTATCTAATGACTCTTTAGCTCCTTTAACTCCGATAACGCCATTCTATAAGGTGCCTTCGAAATTGGCTCCGTCCCAGGAGATAATTCAATTACACACTCAATTTCTCGTTCGGGCGGTAATTTAGGCAATTCTTGGGGAAAGACATCCGAAAATTCACATGCCATCGCTATATTTTCCAATTTCGGCTCCCCAACTGTCGTATCAACTACCGCAGCCAAATAAGTTTGGCATCCCTCATCTAACAATTTTGTCGCTTCCAGCGACGAAATCAAAGGAATAGAAATTCCTCCCTAACTCCTTTTAAACTCAAAGCTAGGGCGACCATTCGGAAAAAAGCGAACTATTCTATCGCCACAATCCACCATAGCCCTTTGTTTACTCAGCCAATCCATCCCAACGATTACATCAAAGTCAAACATAGGTAACATAGCCAAATCTATCTTTTCCTCTCTACCACCAAAGGCTATCTTGCGATCCGTACAGCCTAACGAAAATATCACATTATCCTTTAGTGGAGTGATAACATGCAATCTCATATTCAATGGTCTCAAATCTAAATCAATCATATCGGCAAATTGAGCAAACACAAAAGAATGTGAAGCTCCAAGATCAAATAAGGCATAAGCAGCTTGATTGTTCAGATAAATCATACCTGTGACCACACCATACGTGTTCTCTGCTTCTCCTCATGCCACTGCATACACTCGTTCTTGAGCCGGTGATCGATTCAATTCGTTCTGTGGAGTAGCAGCCGGGGGTCCTATCTGCAGTCGTGGTCCTTAAGATCTAGGTCCTGGAACTTGGTTGGGACAGTTTCTCTTCTGATGACCCAACTGGCCGTACTTAAAGCATGCTTCCGTTCTAGTCGGGCAAGGTCTACCCCCATGCTTCCTCCCATAAAGACGACAGTTTAAGTTGGACTGGTGTGGCGGCTTCCCAATACTCTTTCTTGCGGGCCGAACAAAATGCCTATTATTGGTCATTGGTCTCTTACCAAACTGGCGATTGTCTCAAAATGGGCTGAACTGCGACCCGGATACGGCATTTCTCTCTCTCAGGTCTCTCTCAATCATCTGTCCTCGTTCATATACTTCCTTGTACGTTCTTAAATTCAAAGCTATCATTTGACTGTGAAGTTCGGGTCGTAACCCGTCTCGAAATCTCCATGCCTTCTCTAGCGAATCTTCAACATACCGTGGTGCATATTTCGACAGCCTAGCGAATTCAGCCTCATACTGATCCACTTCCTTTCTAGTACAGTCTCCGAGAAATACTTGTCGTTGAAGACAACAGTAAAAGCAGGCCAATTCAGGGCAGTACCCTCAGGAAATACCCCATCCTTCGTAGCATTCTACCCGTCATTCGCGGTACCTTCCAGTTGGTAAACTGCCAACAATTCTTTTTCCTCCTCATTACATCTTAGAACCCCAAAGATTTTCTCGAGCTTTTCTATTCACCTAGGTGCCAACTCTGGATCACCCGTACCATTGGACTAGAGGGGCTTTAACTTCACAAACTGTTCAACTAGCTGCCCCATTTGTCTAGTCACAAGCTCATCGCCTAATGCATTACCTACCTCCACACCTTGACCACTAACCTCATTAACTCGAGCATTCCCAGCTTCAACGCCCTGGCCAGTACTGATGTTAACTCCACTACCCATATCATTGCCACTCGTCGCATTGATAGTAGCCAAGGCAGCTCTCATAGCCTGGGTAATAGCAGCATTTCTATCCTGATCTTGCCTATCTATTAAGTTCCCAATTCATTCCAATGCTCTCAATACATCACCCATTCCAAGGTTCTCCGCTATAGGTGGCCTCGAACTAGAAGCTCCACCTCTAGGTCTCTCACGTCTGCCAGGTCGGTTGCTCATCCTTATACTACTTGTACCACTTTAATTCCATCACGGAATTTATGACTTAGTTCATTTATAGAAGTCCAGTGATTTTATGCTACGCAACAAGCAGCACTTACACTAAAGCAACCATTCACCCAGTCATTCTCAAGAGCAGCGTAATTAGAAACGTACAATCATGCTTCAGTTGCAAACACAATACTCAATATTTCATTAAACAAGCACTCACAATCAATACACACGCTAAGTACAAAGCTTGGTCACTATTTGGTCATCATAATTATACCACTTTCACGATGCCAATCACATGCGCCACTTCATATGCCACGCCTTTCTTACTTAACTCTAACGAATCCCCTTACAGTCTCGCTACCCACTCATCCCGAACCTCATTCCTTCTTATTACTCCAATCCTCAATCGACTTAGATCGAGTTAACCTTGCTCTGATACCACTTCAAACTAGGATGTCACGCTCCGCTCACCTTACGAGTGCTCTCATCCACTACAGCCGTAAATTCTGCCCTAGGATACTCTTCCTTACGACGATAAATAAATGAGACTCGTATGCGGAAGAGTAAAAGAAAAATAAATACATAACCCCATGCAAGAAAATTAAAAAAAACAAAGAATGAGACTCGGGACAAAGGAAAAGGTAATTTACATTTCAAGAGAACGCGTTTATACAAACGAGGCTAGGGATTAACTAATGCTACTAGTTAAGGTCGAGGAAGACAAAAGGGCGAACAAAAGACAACCACTAAGCCCCACATAAGAAGACCGTCTCCACAAAAAGATAACTCCACAGTCGTGAGACCTCGAGCCCACTAAGCGGTACTAGTGTCATCGGCTCGACTCATGCCCTCAGCGGGATCATAGTCCGAGAAAGTTTCTAATCGGACTTCTATGGTGTCCTCTTCTGTCTCATCCTCCGAATTAGAAATTCAATCACCTTGACGTTCTCCTCTCTAGCCGGGGTCTCCTTCGGAATGTTCCTCAAGCCTACTACGGAACCCTCTACCTCGATTTCATCTCGAGAAGGATGGCACCACGATGGAACTACGTGTTTTGGAACATCGTGAGCCTTTAAAGGACCAGTGGTACTTCTCCAACTCTCTTGAACCAGGCCTCGAAATGATGTGGCTTCAAGTCTTCCTCCCCCTCATCAACCCACACTACCGTACTCTTCCTAACATAAATCGCACCTCGTCTACCTGGGAATTCGTCTAAATAGGCCGTCATCTCCTTTGGACCACCAAGACGGATCGACAACATTTTCAGGGCTGTAGATTTGGAAAAAAAAAGAGATCCCACGAAGGGATGAGACTTACGTCTCAGCAAGCTAGCCTAATCCTAAATTAGACCCTCAGCCTCCCAGACAGTACAGTCACACAACAACAAACATCCAGTGGCATAAAGGCATGTATCGTTTATATGAAAGCATCATAATGTACAACTTGTGCAGAAATTGACATCTAAGACCAGATATAAAGAATGTGATCCAAGCTTCCGTACTAGCTCAGAATCATAGCAATACCATAGGAATTTATAATAAATTCAATTCTAAATCCACAATTCAATAGACTATCATGACAAATAAATCCGCGTTAAGACGCGTTAGGTTTACTAACCAATTTCCAACTCATGTCAACATGTATAATTCCTTATCCCTCGTTAGGACGCATCAGGATATCATTCAATCACAACCCCGCAATAAGACGCCTCAGGATATTCTTAGGATGTAATCCCGCGTTATGCGCCTCAAGACACCATTCAAACCACAACCCCGCATTAAGATGCCTCAGGGTGTACTTACGATAAAATTCCGTGTTAAGACGCCTTAGGATATGCTCACAATGCGATCCCGCATTAAGACGCCTTAGGATACCATAGGTCTCGAAAAATACCACAAGTCAAGAAATGCCTCAACAATCATTTAATCACATTCTCATAATGAGAATTTCATAAAGTCGATCACAAACCAAATCTTTGTCAAAATGATCATATTTTATCACAAAAGTAACTCGAGAGTCGAGTAACCTATAGCCATATAATTAAGCAAAACTTGCCAACAAGCATATCACCAATTTAGTCAAAGGGACTACTCTTTTTAGTAGCAAGCGAGTGCACACGACTCATTCCTCAACAATTCCATTCAATTTCCGCTCAACCAAGCATAACAGAATCGTCAACTCATCGATCCTGCAATAAAATCATCCAGTTGTGTTCCAAAGTTCTAATATAGATTTAGGGGCCGCTTACCTTTGTTCCAATTAGCAAATTTTCACCAAAATTCCTTGTCGAGCTCAGCTTCCAAACAAGGTCGTCACTGTCCAAAATAGGGGGTAAAACGATTTAGGAACCATCCATCGTTACAATCAATTTATCCAATTTAGCCACAATTCCATCAATCGTGGACCTCATTAATAACTCAAGGGATACTCTAGCATGTCTTAACGACACATTTAGAGCATGGCGATACCATGAACAGCCCCTAACAGAACCGGTGTGCTCAGAATTGAAATAGAGCAAAAATCGATTCTGCTCCTTCTTGCTCTAACAGTCCACACATCACCCTTAACTCTAATTTTTTTTTCATCAATTTACTTGGAGCAACCTTAATCAACATGTTATATAGTCCCATGATGAATTTTGAAGTTAAAAAGCACTCCTAAGGCCTCCAAACTGACCGACTTTTCTCAGATCACCGGCGGTCAGAATCTGTCCGGAAATTGAACTCCAATCCAACTATCAAAACCTAATTGAAACTTAACCCAATTAATGGCCCAACTTAGTGAACATAGTACTATATGTCATATAACTCCAATAAAAAATTTGGAACCATTTGAAGTCCCTAAGTAGGCGAACCATAGCCCTATCTCAGTTAGCTCATAATCTGTTCAGTTTTCTTCCAAAAATTCCCATAAATCAACTAGACCTCCAAAAATCATGAAACCAATTGGAGATTTCAAGGACAGGTTAAACTAACCTTTGATTGTCGAAGGCCGACCAAAAGGTCACCGGAGGTGGCGCTCGTACGGACCGAAGTGGGCGGCAGAAACTGGTCGGTAGAAGTAGTTTTATGTTCTTGGAGAAATTTCACAAAATGAAGGGGAAGGAGAGGGAGATGGGTCACGAAAATTCTAGGGGAAGCAGATGATATGCTCTTTATGACTTTTGATTAGGCTATGACTTTTGATTAGGCTTCTAGAGGGTTTGAGTAAGTGGATGATTAATGACCATCATCCATGCATTGACACTTGTCATTGACTGAATTATATCAAGACTCCATTGACTCCATTGACTCCACAAATTTTTTAGCAGCCTTGGGGAGGAAGGAAATTTGTCAAATGACTAAAGTGCCATTCTCAATTCATTAAGGCAAGGTTAATTCTCCAAAGGCAAAATGGTTTTTTCACACTTTTCGTCCAAAATTTTGTTTTCCTGATATTTTTCACCCTCGATAAGGCGGCGTGCAATCCATATCAAATGTTGAAATCCCTCATTTCCATTTTTAAATTTCGAGATCCTATCTCATGATTGATTTTCCGTCGATCGAAATTTCAGTTTGTCTTAAATTAACGGGTGGCTCTTGCGGACGTTACGCGTATTGACTCTGTGATTCTCATCACACTTAGGACAACTCAAATACGGCAATTTTGATTGTCATGTAATCGCGAGGGTCTATCATTAGCCCCGACGGCAACGATTGTTACAATTCGATTTAGGAAAATTTTGCAAATTATACTTTAGTTGAGCGATATCGCCCGTGTTTCAACCGTACAACACTAGCAATGATTTCCTTAATCGTTTTGAGATTGGCCTCGGCTCTAAATGTTCTCTCGACGATTCTTATGGTCAAAGTGCCGTTTTCTAATCGAGTTTCATAGGTCCACGTAACTCATCGCGCGTTAGGTTTTCCCCTTCGGTTAATTACTCGAGATTGATCAGATCCGAGCGTGATATAACTGAAATACCTCGATAGATATTTTACATTCAAAGGTCTCAAAATGACATGAATTCAGGATGTCACATTTTGACACTAAAATAATCTCTGTACATAACTTTTAACACTAAAAGCATACTTTTTCTTAATTCGAAAATTATAAGTTCGATATGCCATACAAAATTCTTAGGTCTAATAACAAAAAAAAAAATACCTTCAACTTAGCATTCATGATAATTATCTCTAACTTTTATTTTTGTCTCAATTTTTTCCTCAAACTTTTACTTTTATCCCAATTCTATCAATCCATACTAAAAAACTCCTCAACTTTAGCATATGTCTGAACTATATTCAAAACCCTTTTTAATTTATAAAAAATCTTCAAATTTTACTTTTGTCTCATTTCTACCACATTAGCCTTTCATCTATAATCACTATCAATTAATCACATGTATCCAACAAAAAAAAAAATCCTACGTGGCATTTTTACGTAGATAATGAAGTATACTTCAGCAAAGATGAGATGAAAAAATCTTCCGAACTTCTCTTTTATTGTTTACTTCCCTATATATTGTTGAGAAATGCAAAGTCACTCAAGACGACACGTTCTGTTTTCTCTTTATCACTAAATAGCTTAAAGAGTGGCTAGACTAGATATGGCCAACCGAACCGTGGACCCGGAACTGGCCCGTTGACCAGGCCCACGCTTTCGAACCGGAACCAGAACCGGAACCGGCCCTTGAACCAGCCTTCAAGGGCCGGTTCCGATTCCATATTTTTTGGAATCGAATTTTTTTATGTTATAATTTATAATAATTTATAAAATGAAAATTTAGCAACTGGATTTTATTACATTATAATTTATAATAATTTATAAAATTACATTAAAATAATTCAAACTCCATTCCTCTCCTTTTTCTTTAAATTTTATTACAATGTACAATTTGATCATAATTCATTATTAATAATTTATTAATTTTATTTCATTATTTATTATTTAAAAAATAAAATTAAAAGTTCGGAACCGAAATCGAAAACCAGCCTGGAACCAAAACCAGAATCGGTGGTTCCGTCTAGGCTAGACATTGAGATATTTGGATGAATGATGAAAAATCTTGTCGTCCCTGAAACATGTTTTGAAATTTCGAAGATTCGTTGGTGAGTTCGGTGAGAAAATTTGAACCACATAGGATTAACCAGCGGTGATAATGGACGGAGGATTGATGATGGTAGAATTTGGACAAAAGAAAAAGTTGATGTTTTTTGAGACAAAAAATATTTTGGACATAATTGAGACAAATGTTAAAGTTGAGATTTTGTTTGGGGTATTATAATGCAAGAATCGAGACAAAAGTAAAAGTTGGATGTTTTTAATGATACAAAAAAAGTTTCGGATATAATTATCACAAATCCAAAAATTGTTTTTTTTTTGGTATTTGACCCAAATTTTAATATCACGAAAAATTTCAAACTGATATATCTATAATAAGTTTATTTCAAATTATTTTTTTGATAATAAAAAATCTCAAACTAGTACACATGTAACAAATTTACTTCAAATCATTTTTATCAAAAAAATTCCAAACTTGTACACCAATGATAAATTTACCCCAAACTAAATTTTCGACCATAAAAAATCTCAAACTAGTATATATGTGATAAATTTACTCTTCATTAGTTTCCGTCAAATCGGATTATGTGACATTCTGATTTTTTCTGTCATTTCAATACTCATCAACGAGAATATATCTAACGATGCATTTCAATCGTATCTCACTTGGATCTGATCAATCTCGAGTTAATTGACTAAAAGGGAAAGGTTAACGCGAGACAAGGTACATGGACCTAGGGAACTCAAATAGAAAATGACACTTTGACCATAAGAATTGTCGATGGAGTATTTAGAGCCATTAAAGGCCGATCTAAGAATGATTAAGGAATATATTACTAGTGTTATACGATTGGAGTGTGGGTAATGCCGCTTAATCAATGTATAATTTGCAAAATTTTCCTAAATCGAACGATGACGATCGAGACCGTCAAAACTAGTAATAGACCATCGCAATTATATGACAACCAAAGTCGTCACGAACTGACGAGCCCTAAGTGTGATTAGAATCACAGAGCCGATACGCGTATCGTTTGCAAAAATCGCCCGTCAGTTCGGGATAGCCTGAAATTACATTTGACAAAGAAATGGTTCAAAGACGAGTCTCGAAATTGAAAAATGGAAAATCAAGAATTCCAACATTATAATTAGATTGGACGTCGCCTCATCGACGAAAATTTGAAGAGGAAAAACGGCGTTCCGGACGACGAGGATGAAATTACCGTTTTGCCCCTCAAGGTTTAGCCTTGACTTCATAAATGAATTAGGGCATTTTGGTCATTGACCATACCCCCAAGGCTGTCGAAAATTGAGAGAATTAGTGGCCATTAGATCATAAAAAAATTACTACTTGGACAAGTGCCAAAGGACGGCTTAGTTGGCATTAATTATACCACTTTTAACCTACCATTCTTCCTTGGTTGACTCTCACCCCCCTCCTCTCTTGCTCAGCCGAACACTCCCTTCTCCATAGCCACCTTCATCTTCTTCTTCTCCTTCTTCTTCAACTGAGAACGCCACTACCTGACCAGCCACTGACTGCCACTTCGCCGCCGTCGAGTGCCACCTTCGGCGACCGCCGCTGCTTGAGCCTAACACCAACATCAAGCCCTACCTCTTGCCAACCAGCTCCAAGTAGAATCACGGCATTTGGCCACCTGAGGCCAGCCAATCTCCCGGAAGTCGACGAATTTCGTCGCAGTAGGAGGTAAGCCTTCGTTTGACCTCCATAGGACCTCGATTTGCTTCAAGCTTCCGATCAAATTTTGTAGACATCTAGGGAATTTGTATACTAAGCTGAGGTAAAATTTTGGGTGAATTTGATGGAGTTTTGATGCCGAATTGGTGCTGTGTTTGAAGGACAGAAGCTGACCGGCGAACGCCAAAGGAAATCGAACTTGTTTTGGGACTTTCGAGCGTCGCCTTGCCACAAAATTCCGGTGAGGCTCTATAACACCTAGGACTATATGTTAGTAAGTGATTTAAGTGATAAATTAAGGATTTAGATAGATTTGTGGACTGATTAGCCGGGTACTAAACAGAACTGAAATTACCCTGTTTCAGTTCTGTGCAAATCGAAACCTTATGGGGGTGTCTAGGGGTGTCGCCGAGCTCTAAATTCTTCGTTGAGACATACTAGGATGTCAATTGATATGTCATTGAGGTTTGTGCTCCGTGAATTGATGAATTGAGCGAGAAAAATTGATAAATCAATTGGATTTCCCTAGGGTCATACGGCTGCTCTGTTTTGGACTCTTTGGATCGAACACTTGAAGTGTTTGGAAGGAAAATTTGGTTGAATTGAGCTTAAGGTAAGGAGTCCCTAAACCTTGGCTAGGCGGATAGGCATCGACTGGATGAATTGATTGTGAATTTGGCAAATTTCGTGATATTATTGTGTGATTGTCCAATGTTTGTTATTGTGAGTTGACGATTGTTTGAATGCTTGCTAAATGCATATGCCATGAGTTGATTGACACATTTGAGTGATGAATTTGATTGTCTCGCATGCCGTAGACATTTAGCTCGTTGCATGGGCTTGTACTCAATCATGAAGTCTTGAAATGAAATGAAATTTGGCATACTTGGGAAACTCATGGTACCATGATGCGTTGTGACGCGAGATTATGATGGCTGATACCCTGATGCGTTGAGACGCGTGACGAGATTGATTATGTGTCGACATAAGCCTGGAATGGCACTTGAAAACCTGATGCATTTACGCAGGTTTGTCAATTTGATGGTTTGAGGCGTAATGACGTGGACTGAGCCTGAGGCGTTTTATACGCGGGCGTGAATCATGAGGAAGTCCTGAAGGGTGGAATGTATGGATTGCTTTTGTATTCCATGCCTGACTTGATTAATAAGTTATGATGACATGACTGCTTGATTGCCTATCGCTTGTATCCGTGTGTCATTTTGACTGATGAGTGCCTTATATTATTAAGTGCGTATTCTTACTCATTAGTTACATTCATCTGGGTGTACTGTTAGCCTGACCTAGGGTTATAACTTGTTTTACTGAGATGTGAATCTCACCCCGTCGTGGGACCATATTTGTCAGACCCTAAGCCTTGAGGATGCTATCGACTTAATTAGGCGATTCGAAGGAAATGACAGTTTATTTTGATGAGTTCCTCGATGATCGGGGTACCGTGCATGTTAGGAAGTGTACAGTTGTCTGGGTCGACGAGGGTAGTAAAGACTGGAAACCACATAGGTTCGAGGCCTGGTACCGTTGGGTAGGCATGTCACCACGAGTCCGTTGAAGTCTACTGAGGTGCCTCGAGGAGCCATTCCTAGCTGGTGTCATCTCACTCGGAATTTTGTAGAGGTTGAGATGTCCGTTACTAGTTCGAGGAATGTGCCTGAGAGGACCCCAACCCTGGAGGACATAGTTGAGGTGATAGAGATTGATGCCTCGGGGGATGATCTGGAGGACGAGACGATGGATGACACAGTAGATGTACGTTCTGAGACTTTTTCAGACTGCGAGCCAAATGAGGATGCTGACGAGACTGACGATTTCAGTGGTTTGATCTAGGGATTTCTTGCTTTTACTTGGCTGCTTTTGATGACCTCGTCGATTTGTTTCTTTTTGGGGACTTCGACATGGTTTGTCTTTTGATTGAGTCCCGCTAGCCCCGATCTAATTGCAGGGTTAGCTCACCTGTACTTTTGTACGAACTCTTGAAGTAATGTATATATATTTATGATGTTCTCGTTATCCAGGTCCCAAATTGAGAGAATTAGTGGCCATTGGATCATCAAATAATTACTACTTGGACATGTGTCAAAGGACAGCTTAGTTGGCATTAATTATATCACTTTTAACCTACCATTCTTCCTTGGTTGACTCTCAAAATTGATGTATACACCCCCTTCCTCTCTTGCTCAGCCAAACACTCCCTTCTCCATAGCCACCTTCATCTTCTTCTTCTCCTTCTTCTTTAACCAGGAACTGCACCGCCCGACCAGCCACTGACCGCCACTTCGCCGCCATCGAGCACCACCTCCGACGACCGTCGCTGCTCGAGTTGAATACCAACATCAAGCCCTACCTCTTGTCGATCAGCTTCGAGTGGAATTACAGTATTTGGCCACCTAAGGAGCTCCGGCTAGTCAATCTCCCGGAAATCGATGGATTTCGTCGCAGTAGGAGGTAAGCCTTCGTTTGACCTCCATAGTACCCCGATTTGCTTCAAACTTCATGAAAAATTTTATAGACATCTAGGGAACTCATATACTGAGCTGAGGTAAAATTTTGGGTGAATTTGATGGAGTTTTGATGCCGAATTGGTGCTGTGTTTGAAGGACAGAAACTGACCGGCGAATACCAAAGGAAATCGAACATGTTTTGGGGCTTTCGGGCGTCGCCTTGCCACAAAATTTTCGGTAAAGCCCTATAACATCTAGGAATATATGTTAGTAAGTGATTTGAGTGATAAATTAAGGATTTAGATAGATTTGTGGATTGATTAGCCAGGTACTACACAGAACCGAAAATACCCTGTTTCGGTTCTGTGCAAATCGAAATCTTAGGGGCTGTCTAGGGGTGTCGCCGAGCTCTAAATTCTTCTTTGAGACATACAAGGATGTCAATTGATATGTCAATGAGGTTTGTGCTCGGTGGATTGGTGAATTGAGCGAGAAAAATAGACAAATCAATTGGATTTCCCTAGGTTCATACGACTGCCGTGTTTTGGACTCTTTAGGCCGAACACTTGAAGTGCTTGGAAGGGAAATTTTGTTGAATTGAGCTTAAGGTAAGGAGTCCCTAAACCTCGACTATGCTGGTAGGCCTCGATTAGATGAATTGATTGTGAATTTGGCGAATTTTTGTGAGATTATTATGTGATTGTCCAATGTTCATTATTGTGAGTTGACGATTGCTTGAATGCTTGCTAAATGCATATGCCATGAGTTGGTTGCCACATTTAGTGATGAATTTGATATCTCGTATGTTGTAGACATTTAGCTCGTTGCATGGGCTTGTACTTGATCATGAAGTCTTGAAATGAAATGAAATTTGGCATGCTCGGGAAACTCCTGGTACCCTGATGCGTTGTGACGCGAGATTGTGATGGCTGGTACCCTGATGCGTTGAGATGCGGGTTGTGAGAATTAATGTCCTGATGTGTTGAGACGCGGGACAAGATTGATTATGTGTTGATACAAGCCTGGAATGGCACTTGAAAACCTGACGCGTTTATACGGGTTTGTCAATTTGATGGTCTGATGCATAATGACGCGGACCGAGCTTGAGGCCTTTTATACGCGGACATGAATCATGAGGAAGTCCTGAAGTGTGGAATGTATGGCTTTATTTTATATTCAATGCCTGGCTTGATTAATAAGTTATGATAATATGACTGCTTGATTGAGCGCGTATTCGTGCTCATTAGTTGCATTCATCTGGCTGTATTGTCAGCCTGACCTAATGTTAGGACTTGTCTTACTGAGATGTGAATCTCACCCCGTCGTAGGGCCATATTTTTCAAATCCTAAGCCTTGAGGATGCTACCGACTCGATTAGGCGATCTGAAGGAAATGACAGCTTATTTTGATGAGTTCCCGGACGGTCGGGGTATTGTGTATGTTAGGAAGTGTACAGTGGTCTAGGTCGACAAGGGTGGTAAAGACTGGAAATCACATAAGTTTAAGGCCTGGTTCTGTAAGGTAGGCGATGTCACCACCGGTCCGTTGAAGCCTACTGAGGTGCCTCGTGGAGCCATCCCTAGCTGGTGTCATCCCACTTGAAATTCTGTAGAGGTAGAGGTGTCCGTTGCTGGTTCGAGGAATGTGCTTGAGAGGACCCCAACCGTGGAAGACACAGTTGAGGTGATAGAGATTGATGCCTCGGGGGATGAGCTGGAGGACGAGACGATGGATGACACAGTAGATGTATGCTCTGAGACTTTCTCGGACTACGAGCCAGATGAGGATGCTAACGAGACTGACGATTCTAGTGGTTTGACTTAGGGGTTTATTACTTTTACTTGGCTGCTTTTTGATGACCTCGTCGGTTTGTTTCTTTTTGGGGACTTCGATACGGTTTGTCTTTTGATTGAGTCCTGCTAGCCCCGATTTGTCTGCAGGGTTATCTTATGACATTTTGATTTTCAATCAACTTCAGACTCTGTAATGAGAAGTTTATATATATCAAGCGATGTATTTCAGTCATATTCCGCCTAAATCTAATCAATTTGAGTAGACTGACCAAAGGGGAAAGGCTAACGCGAGACGAGGTACGTGAACCTAAGCGACTCGGATAGAAAATGACGCTTTAACCATAAGGATCATAGATGGGATATTTAGAACAACCAAAAGATCGATCTAAGAACGATTAAGGATTACCATGCGAGCGTCATACGATTGAAGCACGGGTGATGCCGCTTAACCAACGTACGATTTACAAATTATTCAAAATCGGATAATGACGATCGAGACCATAGGGACTAGTGATAGACCTTCACAATTACATGATAGCCAAAGCCGCCACGAATTGACGAGCCCTAAACGTGATGAGAATCACGAGGTCGATACGCGTAATGTCTGCAAAAGCCGCCGTTAGTTCGGGATAGGCTGGAATCACGTCTGATAGAGAAAACTATCAGAAACGAGTCCTGAAAAGTTTGAAATGGAAAATCAAGAATTCCAACATCATTTGGATTGGACATCGCCCTATCGAATAATCCTGAAACGAGAAAAACGACGTTCGAAACGTCGGCGGTAAAATGATTATTTTGCCCCCTCAAGCTTAGGACTTTACCTTTATAATCGAAGGAGGGAAAAATGGACATTATACCCTCCCTTGAGCTGTCGAAAATGAAGACAAAAAAATGGCCATTGGATCTCAATGGAAAAGCAACATGCCAAGTGTCACAAGATCAAGGGTTCATGGTCATGTCACATTTTCCACACCTAACATTCAACCTCATTGACCAAAAATTGAATTTAGCAGTCTCTCTTCTCTCTCTCCACAACCCATTTGGCCATTTCACTCCAAGAACAAACGAGCATCACCATCTTTTTCCTCTTGTTTGCTGCCGCTCGCCTGATCAAATCGAAAACTATCGTTCGGTAGTTTCGTTGGCCACCTCCGGCCACCTGCCGACTGCCGGCCGACCACCACAGTGAACCTCCACGTCTTGCCGAACTCCTCCAGCAAGAATCAAGGCATTTGAAGCACCGAGGAGTTCTGAGCAGAAGTTTTTCCGAGAGCTGACGGAATCGGAACAAGCCTGAGGTAGGTCTGGTTCTTGTCCCTTTTTATGGCCAAAATCTTTGAGTATTGAGTTCAAACTTCGTGGAGACTCAGTAGACATATAAAGGATTCTGTGGTTAAAATTGGGGATTTATTTGATAAGTTTTTGACCACGAACCAGCCTTGAACATTTTGCTCAGAAACTGCCGATATTCTGGTCCTAAGCGATTTGACGACTTTGGACGAAGTTCCGGCGAGCAACCGACTCAAAATTCATGGTAAGCCTCCCAAACCCTTAGGTAGACATTATATGAGGTAGGATAATGTATATTTGATGTATTTGAAGTAGATTGGGACCGGTTGGACCCGGCATGAACATAATCGAATGGAACCGGTTCAATGCCGGGCCAAACCGATTCTGTTGGAGGCTGTGGATGATGGTTTTGTGCTGCAAATTGTTGTTTATGATGTGAAGAGATGATGAGGGGTATATTATGGATGAATGGAAATGATGAATTGAGGAATTAAGTGTGAAAATTTGACGAATCGGTTCATTATTCTAGGTTGCGCGATAAATTGGCCTTTGGACTTGGGTTGGCTAAAACCTAGGATGTTCAAGAATGGAAGCTAAGGCAAGGGATTTTCTAAACCTAGGTTAGGGGGATTGGACTCGATTGGGTAAGTCGAGGGTCGATGGGAATGACTTATGAACGATTGCCAAATGGGATGGTTTGATATGTCCTAAGACGTCAAGGAATGATTGTGTGACATTGCCTATGCCTGAGTTGTTTGCAATGGTTGTATACCATTTGAATTGATTTGCATGCCACGTAATTTATGGAATGCATTTGAATGCGTGTTTGCCAGTGAGTGTGAAACTGAATTGAAAATCAAGGCATACGATGTGATGTGGCTGAGCATGGTATAGCGGGGCCCTGAGAAGTGTGAGATGCGGGGCGGGAGGTTGAGACCTTGATGGGACGAGGTCGCAAGGTGAAGTATGTTAGGTGGCGCCCTGATGCGACAGAGTTGCGGGGTTGAAATAGCCATGGTCTTGATGCGAATTATTCGCGGGACGGAGTATGAGTTACTGAGCTTTGCCTGGAGATTCATCGGGACCTAATGCGTTTACACGGGTCACCAATGACGGTTTGATGCGTTTACGCGGACCGGGCCTGAGGCGACTAGTTCGCGGGCTAGAGAATGAGGCAGGCGGAGGTTGATGGACGTGGTGAAGTGGCAGCTGAGAGTGCATGTGCATTTGAGTGTGACACGAGATCATAAATGCATGCCTATCTTCTATATGTTGTTTTTTATTGAACTATGATTGTTAAGCTTATGTGTTCATGAGTGTGGATCTGTGGAGGGATGCGACTATCTAAGTGGACTATCAACCTGACCTAGGGTTAGGATTTTCTTACTGAGATGTGTATCTCACCCTTTTTGGGAAACCTTTACTTTACAGATCCTAGACCATAGCTATGTGGCCAATACGTTTTGGGGACCCAAAGGAGATGATGGCGTACTATGATGAGTTCCCGGATAGGCAGGGGAACGTATATGTGAGGAAGTGTACCGTCGTATGGGTGGACGAGGGTAAGCCTGAGTGGAAGCCTCATAGGTTCTAGGCGTGGCTCAAGAAGGAGGGGGACTCACAGATAGGGCCGCTGAAGCCCCGCGAGGTACCACAAGGTCATACTTGATTGGTGCCAGACTGTAGCGGAGAAGGAGTTGCTTGAGGGGTTAGTCGTAGGGTCTAGGCACGGACCAAAGCGGATGCCAACCGTGGAGTTCACCTAAGAACATGAGCAGGAGGAGGTCATAGTTTTGGAGGCATCCGAGGGGGACGTAGCTGAGCCGTCGTAGGAGGCGACTATAAAGGACTCTATGGAGGTCCCGTCCGAGACGTTTTGTGAGTATGAATCGACCGAGGATGCAGAGGATACGGACAACTCCAGCAGCTCATCCTAGAATACTTCAGTTGGGGGATCGATCTTGACTGGTGACCTGACCCCGCTCTTGAGGGATTTTGTGGATGTTTCCTTTGATATGCTTACCCTGTCGCCTTTTTGTTTAGCAGGTTAGTATTCGGGTTATATGAACAATACGCCTTGATGTATGAATGATATACGCTATTCAGGTCCCACTTAATCTATATATATATATATATTGTACGGGGATTTATTGGAGTATCGTTTCCGTATGCATGATGTATTTATTATATCTCTCGATTCCTATTGGTGGATCTTGGGACCGCCGAGAGATTATTGTTGGTTTGTTTGCAGGGATGCTTGCGTGCTCGCGCCCAGGGCGCGGGGCGTGACATCCCCGCTTGTTTGGTATCGGAGCAAGGACAGCTCGATCCAAAGTTAGTTGAGGATTAGAGTAATAAGGAGGATTAAGTTGGGACAATGATAGATAGTGAGATCTTAAGAGACTGGTTGAGGTAAGGCATTGGATGCCTAGCATGTGACTTGACACCTATGAATGGTGTTTGACCTTGGTAAGATTGTGGCAAGGCATAAGGAATTTGATTTTCTACTTAGGATTGAAGGTCATTTCTAGACCTTGGCCTGCTCGATGAATGAAAGTGATTGGTTTCATTGAATCATTGGAGTGGATGGAAATGAGGAATGGCTATAGGCCATCGGTTGAAATGTTTTTGAAATTGATGTATAGAGTACAGTTGTTGTTTAACTGTTTCTGTTAAGGGGCAGTTAGTAACTCTGGATTGGATGAATGAGTAAGTTACTAACTCATTGTTGAACTTGTAGTGGATTAGGTTCAACAGAAAGAAGCAAGGATGAGTAACCCATCTAGAAGACCTAGAAGACCAAGAGGCGGAGTCTCTAGCTCAAGGCCGTCCGTAGCTGAAGATCCAAAAGTGAACGGTCTACTGAGGGCAATGGAAGGACTCAGAGACATTATAGAGAGGCAGGCCCAAGATCGGGACTTTGCCATAGCCCAAGCAGTAGGAGTTGCCCTAGCAGCTGTGAATACCAACACTAGCAATGCTGGTGGAAGTGGAAGTCAAGGTGAACCGAATCAGAGTAACGAAATGGTGAACCCTCAAGAGGAAATTATTGTGGCCAGGCAGATGGGCCAACTAGTGGAGCAACTCATGAAACTGAAGCCGACGCAGTTTGACGGGATTGGAGATCCCGAGCTAGTGCCTAGATGGATAGAGAAGTTGGAGAAGGCTTTTGGAGTGCTGAAATATACGGATGAGGAGAAGGTATTACTGGCTGTGTACCAACTAGAGGGTACAACAAATGACTGGTGGGCTGCCACCAAGGATGGAGTTTTCCCTAAAGGAGTGGCCATGAACTGGAATACTTTTAAGAGGGCATTTAACGATAAATATTTTTTAGAAACGACCAAAGAAAAGAAGCAGGTGGAGTTCCTGCAACTGCGTTAGATCCAACTGACGATAGACTAGTACGAGGCTGAGTTCGCGAGACTTTCGAGATATGTGCCTCGATCTGTAGAGGACCCTCTGGAGAAGGCAAAGAGGTTCAGGGATGGTTTGAGGCCAGAACTCCGTAGCCAGATGATCTCTCTAAACTTGAGGACTTACTAGGAGATATATGAGCGAGGCCAAATGATTGAACGAGATTTGAGGGAAAGAAATACCGCAACCAGATCGGGGCTCCCATTGTTCAGAGACAATTGCCAAATAGGCAAGAGGCTGATGGCGAATCATAGACGTTTCGTGCCGCCCGCAAGGAAGAAAATAGTGATACTGCCAAACCTGGCGAACTGGAGCTACAGACTGTGTGGTAGAAGGCATGGAAATGGGCCATGCCCAGGAAGAACGAGAGCCTGTTTCAAGTCTGGTCAACTGGGCCACCATATGAGGATGTGTCCAAACCAAGGACTGACAAGTCGACCGCAAGGACAAAGGCTGCAAGCGGGACCGTCGATTGCCGCGCCTCAGATTGAACGGAGCAGACCATCGGCACAAGGCAAAGTATACACTGTAGCTCGCAGCGAGGCGGAATATGTGCCAGGAGTGGTCACAAGTACGGTCTACTTGTGCAACCAGACTACTTATGCATTGTTTGACCTTGGTGCCACATATTCTTTCGTGTCTGCACAGTTTGCTGAATTAGTAGACATAAAATGAGAACCATCGAGCATGAACTTGCATGTTACCACACCCTTAAAGGATAATACAATAGTTTCGTTGGGCTATGTTGAATGTGAGATAGTGATTGGGGGAAATAAAGAAAGCATTGACCTAGCGGTACTGCCCATGTTTGACTTTGACGTAATAATATGAATGGACTGGTTCGGTAAGCAGGGGGCCGTAATAGACTGTGGTAGTAGAACAATCCGATTTTATCCGAGAGGTCGCCCTAACATTGAATTGGTGGGAAATCGAGAGGAATCTCGATTCCCTTAGTTTCATCTTTGGAGGTGACCAAGTTTATGTCTGAAGGATGTCGGGCATACTAAGTAGTAGTAATGGATACGACTGCCGAGGAACCAAAGTTAGAGAATATCCTGGTAGTGCGTAAGTTTCTGGATGTGTTTTCCCAGGAATTGCCAGGGTTACCACCAGAACGGGAAGTAGAGTTTGTAATTGAATGAGCCCCTAGGACGGAGCCGATATCGAAAGCACCGTACAGGATGTTCTTGTCAGAATTAAAAGAGTTAAAGGTGCAGATGCTAGAGTTGTTAGATAATGGATTCATCTGACCAAGTGCTTCGTCGTGGGAGCACCGGTGCTGTTTGTAAGAAGGAAGGATGGATCTTTGCGGCTATGCATTGACTACCGGCAGCTGAATCAGGAGATAGTGAAGAACAAGTATCCGCTACCGAGAATTGATGATCTATTCGATCAGTTGCAAGAAGTAGTAGTATTTTTGAAGATTAACTTGAGGACTGAGTATCACTAGCTGAGGATCAAGAAGGAAGACATACCTAAGACTGCATTCAGGACGAGGTATGGTCATTACGAGTTTACGGTGATGCCATTTGGATTGACTAACGCTCCAGCTGCTTTCATGGACCTAATGCATCGAGTATTTAAGGAGTTTCTAGATAGATTCGTCATAGTCTTCATTGACGATATCTTGATTTACTCGAGGAGCGATGCAGAACATGAAGAGCATTTAAGAATCGTACTGAGGACCCTGAGGGAACATTCACTGTATGCGAAGTTAAGCAAGTGTGAATTTTGGCTGAATAGGGTATCATTTCTTGATCATGTGGTGTTTGGAGAAGAAATTGTAGTGGACCTTATAAAGATTAAAGCAGTAACCAATTGGTCGAGGCCTACTATGGTCACGGAGGTCAGAAGCTTCTTGGGACTGGCAGGATACTATAGACGATTTGTGGAGAAATTCTCATTCATAGCCGTTCCATCGACACGGTTGACGAAAAAGGAAACAAAATTTGAATGGATTGATAAATGTGAGCAAAGTTTCCAAGAGCTTAACCATAGATTGACGATCGCGCCAGTGCTGACCATTCCGTCGGGACCGGGATGATATGAGATTTACAGCGATGCTTCGCTGAAAGGATTGGACAGTGTATTGATGCAGCATGGAAGGGTAGTAGCTTATGCATCCAGACAGTTGAGGCCACACGAAATGAATTACCCGACCCACGACTTAAAGTTAGCGACAATTGTATTTGCCTTGAAGATTTGGAGGCACTACCTTTGTGGCTAGAAGTTTCAGATATATACAGACAATCAGAGTGTAAAATATTTGTTTTCCTAGAAAGAGCTGAACATGAGGCAATGCAGGTGGATGGAGCTGTTGAAAGATTATGATTGTGAGATACTATATCATCCTGGGAAAGCAAATAGAGTAGCAGAAGCATTAAGTCGAAAGTCAAGTATTGCATGCTTGCTAGTGAGAAGTTGGTTGACGATAGAGGACTTGAGAGATTCTGAATTTAGATTAGAGGTCGATCAGTTATCCAGTCTAATAGCGACTCTGAGGGTGGAACTTGAGATTCAAGAAGGGATTAAGGCATTACAGTCTACGGACCTAGAGATTTAGAAAATTGTCGAGATGGATGCGACGAAAAGGAAGCCAGAATTCCAAGTGTCCGAGGACGGAGTCTTGAGCTTTCGAGGATGTTTATGTGTACCAAAGGATGAAGGGCTCCGAGAAAGAATTTTGTCAGAGGCTCATAGGAGCAACTATAGTGTCCACCCTGGAAGAACAAAGATGTACTAGAATTTGCGACAACATTATTGGTGGAACGGAATAAAGGTAGACGTGGCAAGATACATGGCTAAGTGTTTGACTTGCAAGCAAGTGAAGGCGCAACACTGTAAACCTAGAGGACTGCTACAGCTATTGGAAATTCTGGAATGAAAGTAGGAGCACATAACCATGGATTTCGTAATGGGACTTCCGAGGAGTCAGAGAGGTCACGACTTGATATGGGTAGTCATGGACCGATTGACCAAATCCTCCCATTCATTCATGTACGAAAGGACTTCGCCATGGATAAGTACGTAGAGCTGTACATGAGGCAAATAGTAAGATTACATGGAGTACTGGTGACGATCACCTTGGATAGGGATCCGAAATTCACGGTAAATTTTTGGAAGAGCCTGCAAGAATCTATAGGGACCTGACTACAGTTCAGTATGGCATATCATCCCCAGACAGATGGACAGTCAAAAAGGACAATCCAGACACTAGAGGACATGTTGAGAGCGTGCGTCATAGATTTCAAAGGTGGATGGGAAGAACAGTTACATCTGGTAGAGTTTGCGTACAATAATAGCTACCAGCAGAGTATACAGATGGCACCGTTTGAGGCACTCTATGGCAGAACACCGATGTGCTGGGATGAGGTAGAAGAAAGAAGTATCACAGGCCCCGAATTGGTAGAGCAATTGGTGAAAGCAATGAAGGTCATCCGGGATAGACTGAGGACGGCGTAGAGTCGCCAGAAGAGCTATGTAAACAAGCGGCGCAAGCCCTTGGAGTTTCAAGTGGGCGATCACGTCTTCCTCAAGGTGTCGCCGATGAGAGTACTTTCGCGATTCGGAAGGAAAGGGAAGCTGAGCCCAAGATACGTAGACCCATTCGAGATATTGGAGCGGATTGGAACATTGGCCTACCTGCTTGCTCTGCCGCCAAATCTATCCCAGGTACATAACGTATTCTATGTGTCAATGCTAAGAAAGTATGAGCCTGACCCGACACATGTACTGGACCACGAAACCATAGAGGTGGACGACAAAGTGTCTTACATAGAGATGCCAATAAGGATCGAGGACCGGAAGAAGCAAATCCTCAGGAATAAAAAGATTTTGCTGGTCAAAGTAGTATGGGAGCACCACAGGACGGAAGGAGCCACGTGGGAGAATGAAGAGACATTGAGGCGATAGTACCCCCATTTATTTGAGTAATTGAGTGTAATGTAAATTTCGAGGATGAAATTTTTGTAAGGGGGGAAGAGTTGTGACATTTTGATTTCCAATCAACTTCAGACTCTGTAATGAGAAGTTTATATATATATATATATATATATATATATATATCAAACGATGTATTTTAGTCGTATTTCGCTCAAATCTGATCAATTTGAGTAGAATGACTAAAGGGGAAAGGCTAACGCGAGACGAGGTACGTAGACCTAGGCGACTCAGATAAAAAATGGTGCTTTGACCATAAGGATTGTGGAGGGGATATTTAGAACCACCAAAAAGCCGATCTAAGAACGATTAAGGATTACCATGCGAGCGTCGTACTATTGAAGCGCAGATGATTCCGTTTAACCAACGTACAATTTGCAAAATTATCCTAAATCGGACAGTGACGATTGAGACCATAGGGACTAGTGATAGACCCTCACAATTACATGACAACCAAAGGCTCCATGAATTGGCGAGCCCTAAACGTGATGAGAATTATGGGATCGATACGCGTAATATCTGCAAAAGCCGCCCCTCAGTTCGGGATAGGCTGGAATCACGTTTGATAGAGAAAACTATCAGAAACGAGTCCTGAAAAGTTTGAAATAGAAAATCAAGAATTCCAATATCATTTGGATTGGCCGTTGCCCTATCGAATAATCTTGGAACGAGAAAAACGACATTCAGAACTTCGGGGGTAAAATGACCGTTTTGCCCCTCAAGCTTAGGACTTTGCCTTTATAATCAAAGGAGGGAAAAATGGACATTATACCCTCCCTTGAGCTGTCGAAAATGAAGACAAAAAAATGGCCATTGGATCTCATTGGAAAAGCAACATGCCAAGTGTCACAAGATCAAGGGGTCATGGTCATATCACCTTTTCCACACCTAACATTCAACCTCATTGACCAAAAATTGAATATAATAATCTCTCTTCTCTCTCTCCACAACCCACTCGGCCATTTCACCCCAAGAACAACCAGAGCATCACCATCTTCTTCCTCTTGTTTGTTGCCGCTAGCCCGATCAGATCGGAAACCGCCGTTCGGCCGTTTCGCCGGCCACCTCCGGCCACCTGCCGACTACCGGCCGACCACCACAGCGAAGCTCCACATCTTACCGAACTCCTCCAATAAGAATCAAGGCGTTTGGAGCACCGAGGAGTTCTGAGCAGAAGTTTTTCCGAGAGCCGACGGAATCGGAACAAACCTGAGGTAGGTCCGGTTCTTGCCCCTTTTCATGGCCTAAATCTTTGAGTATTAAGCTCAAACTTCGTGGAGACTTAGTAGACATATAAAGGATTCTGGGGTAAAAATTAAGGATTTATTTCATAAGTTTTTGACCACGAACCAGCCTTGAACATTTTGCTCAGAAACTACCGGTATTCTGGTCCTAGGCGATCCGGTGACTTCGGACGAATTTCCGGCGAGCAACTGACTCAAAATTCACGGTGAGCCTCCCAAACCCTTAGGTAGACATTATAAGAGGTAGGATGGTGTATATTTGATGGATTTAGAGTAGATTAGGACCGGTTGGACCCGGCATGAACATAACCGAATGGAACCGGTTCAATGCTGGGCCAAACCGATTCTGTTGGAGGCTGTGGATGATGGTTTTGTGTTGCAAATTGTTGTTTATGATGTGAAGAGATGATGTGGGGTATGTTATGGATGAATGGGAATGATGAATTGAGGAATTAAGTGCGAAAATTTGACGAATCGGTTAATTATTCTAGGTTACGCGACAAATTGACCTTTGGACTTGGGTTGGCTGAAACCTAGGAGGTTCAAGAAGGGAAGATTGTATTGCCAAGCTAAGGCAAGAGATTTCCTAAACCGAGGTTAGGGGGATTAGACTCGATTGGGTAAGTCGAGGGTCGATGGGAATGACTTATGAATGATTGCCAAATGGGATGGTTTGATATATCCTAAGTCGTCAAGGAATGATTGTGTGACATTGCCTATGCCTGAGTTGTTTGCCATGGTTGCATACCATTTGAATTGATTTGCATGCCACGTAATTTATGAAATGCATTTGAATGCGCGCTTGCTAGTGAGTGTGAAACTGAATTGAAAATCAAGGCATACGATGTGATGTGGCATGAGCATGGCATAGTGGGGCCCTGAGACCTGTGGAATGTGGGGCGGGAGGTTGAGTCCCTAATGCGACGAGGTCACGGGGTGAAGTATGTTAGGTGGCGTCTTTATGCAATAGAGTCGCGGGGTTAAGATAGCCACGGTGCTGTTGCGAATTATTTGCGGGACAGTGTATGAGTTAATGAGCATTGCCTGGAGATTTATCGAGACCTAATGCGTTTACGCGGGTCACCGATGATGGTCTGATGCGTTTACGCAGACCGGGCCTGAGGTGACTAGTTCGCGGGCTAGAGAATGAGGCAGGCAGTGGTTGATGGATGTGGTGAAGTGGCAGCTGAGAGTGCATGTGCATTTGAGTATGACACGAGATCATAAATGCATGCCTATCTTCTGTATGTTGTTGTTTATTGAACTATGATTGTTAAGCTTATGTGTTCACGAGTGTGGATCTGTGGAGGGATGCGACTACCTAAGTGAACTGTCAACCTAACCTATGGTTGGGCTTTTCTTACTGAGATATGTATCTCACCCCTTTTGGGGAACCTTTACTTTACAGATCCTAGGTCATAACTATGTGGTTAATACATTTTGGGGACCCAAAGGAGATGATCGCGTACTATGATGAGTTCCCGGATAGGCAGAGGAACGTATATGTGAGGAAGTGTACTGTCGTATGGGTGGACGAGGGTAAGCCTAAGTGGAAGCCTCATAGGTTCGAGGCGTGGTTCAAGAATTAGGGGGATTCACAGATAGGGCCGCTGAAGCCCCACGAGGTACCACAGGGTTTCGTACCCTATTGGTGCTAGACTGTAGCGGAGCAGGAGTTGCTTGAGGGATCAGTTGTAGGGTCTAGGAACGGACCAGAGCGGACACCGACCGTGAAGTTCACCGAAGAATAGGAGCAGGATGAGGTCATAGTTTTGGAGGCGTTTTGGAGGCGTTCGAGGGGGACCTAGCTGAGCTGTTGTAGGAGGCGACTTTGGAGGACTCTGTAGAGGTCCCGTCCGAGACGTTTTCTGAGTATGAGCCGACCGAGGACGCAGAGGACACGGACGACTCCAGCAGCTCATCCTAGGATACTTCAGTTGGGCGATCGATCTTGACTGGTAACCGACCCCCGCTCTTGAGGGATTTTGTGGATGTTTCCTTTGATATGATTACCCTGTTGCCTTTTTGTTTAGTAGGTTTAGTATTCGAGTTATATGAACAATATGCCTTGATGTATGAATGATATATGCTATCCAGGTCCCACTTAATCTATATATATGTATATTTTATGGGAATTTATTGGAGTATCGTTTCCGTATGCGTGATGTATTTATTATATGTCTCGACTCCTATTGGTGGATCTTGGGACCGTCGAGAGATTATTGTTGGTTTGCTTGCAGGGATGCTCGCGTGCTCGTGCCAGGGACGCGGGGCGTGACATATCTCACCTGCACTTTTGTACGAACTCTTGAAGTAATGTATATATATTTATGATGTTCTTGTTATTCGGATCCCAATTTGTTTATGTACGGAGGAATGTATGCTATCGCTTTTGCATGCTTTTTTTTTTATTTGCCTCTCTCAATAAGTGAATATTGGGACTCGAGAGTTTACATTGAAGGGAGTCGTGCGCTCGTGCCTAGGGTGCGGGGCGTGACATCCCCGCTTGATTGGTATCAGAGCAAGGTCAGCTCGATCCAAGTTGATTGATGATTGAAGTAATAAGGATGGTTGAGTTGGGACTGATTGGGTAGCGAGACCTTAAGAGACTTGTTGAAGTTAGGCACAAAATACATAGCATATGACTTGGCACATATGATTGACATGTGGTATTGGCATGATTGTGGTGGTTTATGATGATTAAGCTCCATGTTTACGCTGAAAGTTATTCTTGAATTTTGGTCTGTTGAACGAATGATTATCGCTGGTTAGGAAGAACCGCTGAAGTGAATAGAATTAAGTAATAGCTACGGATTGTTTATTGAAGTGCCTCTAGAAATAGTTGTGGGGAACGTTGTTTTGTAGTGATTGCTTCTTTTAAGAGATAATTTAGTATCGCTGGACTTGACTAGATGAGTAAGCTACTAATTCCGTGGTGGAATTATAGTGGTCCAGGTGTAGTAAGATAACACAAGAATGATTAATCCGCCCAGAAGACTTGGAAGGCCTAGGAGTAGAGCCTCTAGCTCGAGATCGCATGTGGCGGAATACCCAAGGATGGATGGAGTGCTGAGGGCACTCGAAAGGATCGGCGACCTCATCGACAGGCAGACCCATGATTGGGATGCTGCCATAGCTCAAGCAATGGGAACTGCGATAGCTGCTATCAACGCCAATAACAACAATAATGGAGGCAACAGAAACAACGACGACCATGACCAAGGCAATGAAGTAGGTAATGCCAAGGAGAAAGTTGTTGTGGTTAGGCAAATGGGCTAACTGGTCGAACAATTTATTAAGCTGAAGTCAACCCAGTTCGATGGGACTGGAGACCTTGAATTGGCACTAAGATGGTTAGAGAAGCTTGAAAAGATCTTTGGGGTACTAAGGTGTACAGATGAAGAAAAGATATTATTGGCAGTGTACCAGCTAGAAGATATTACTAATGACTAGTGGAGTGCCACCAAGAATGGAGTGTTTTCGGAAGGAACTGCCTTGACCTGGAATGCGTTTACTATGGCATTTAATGATAAGTATTTCTCTGAGACAGCTCGTGAAAGGAAGTAGGTGGAATACCTACAGTTGCGTCAGAATCATCTAACAGTAGACCAATATGAAGCTGAGTTCTCCAGATTGTCGAGGTATGCGCCCAGATTAGTTGAGGACCCTCTGGAAAAGGCATAGAGGTTTCGGGATGAGTTGAGGCCCGAGCTTCGTAGCCAGATGATAGCTCTGAATTTGAAGACTTATAATGAAATATATGAACGAGGATAGATGATTGAGAGGAACCTAAAGGAGAGGACGACTGCATGTGGATTGCGATTTAGTTCATTTAGAGACAATCGCCAAATCGGCAAAAGATCGATGGTCAATAACCGATGCTTCATCCCTCCAGTAAGAAAGAATATAGTGAAGCCGCCGAACCCAGCAAACTGGAATTATTGCCTCTACGGCAGAAGGCGTGATAATGGACCTTGTCCGGCTAAGATCGGAGCGTGTTTCAAATGTGGTCAGATGGGCCACCAAATGAGGACGCGCCCCAATTAAGCTCCAGTGACCAGACCTCAAAGGCAAGAACCACAAGCAGGACCGTCAATTGTCACTCCCCAGAACGATTAGAACCGACCCACAACTCAGGGAAGGGTCTATGCTGTGCCACGCAGGGAAGTGGAAGAAGCGCTTGGCGTGGTCACAAGTACGGTTTATTTGTGTGACCAAGCTGCGTATGCCTTATTTGATCCTAGCTTATTGCACTCATTTGTGTCTACACAATTTGCTAATCTAGTTAATATGGAGTTAAAACCGTTGAGTGTGATACTGCATATTGCTACCCCGTTGAAGGATAATGTGTTGGTTTCATTGGGCTGTGCTAACTGTAAAATAGTCATTGATGGTAGCAAAGAGAGTATAGACTTGGTTGTGTTACCCATGTATAATTTCGATCTGATCATAGGAATGGATTGATTGGGTAAGCAAAGGGCAGCAATCGATTAGGGTAATAGGATAATCCGTTTTTATCCGGAAGGTTGCCCTAATTTTGAATTTGTAGGATGTCGAGGAGGTACCTCGATTCCTTTAGTCTCATCGTTGGAAGCAACAAAGCTAATGACCGAAGGATGTCAAGCTTACCTAGTCATAGTTATGGATATGATTGTCGTGGAACCTAAATTAAAAAAATATTCCGGTAGTGCGTGAGTTTTGTGATGCCTTTCTCCAAGAATTACCAAGGTTGCCACTAGAGAGAGAAATTGAATTCGTGATTGAGTTAGCTCCCGGAACCGAGCCAATCTCGAAAACACCCTATAGGATGACTTTATTGGAACTAAAGGAATTAAATGTGCAAATGCAAGAATTACTGAATAAAGAATTTATTCGACCGAGTGCTTCACCGTGGGGAGCACCGGTGTTGTTTGTGAGGAAAAAGGATGGGTCCTTGCGCTTATGCATCGACTATAGACAGTTGAATCAAGTGACTATAAAGAATAAATATCCTTTGCCGAGGATAGATAATTTATTGGATCAGCTACAGGGAGCTTCGGTATTCTCTGAGATAGACCTGAGAATCGGGTATCATCAATTGAGAATTAAAAAAGAAAACATACCTAAGACAGCTTTTAGGACAAGGTATGGTCACTATAAGTTCACCGTGATGCCTTTTGGATTGACTAATACTCCAGTTGTGTTTATGAATTTGATGCACCAGGTGTTCAAGGAATTTTTAGACAGATTTGTTATAGTTTTCATTGATAATATTTTGATTTACTTGAAGAGTAACGAAAAGTATGAAGAGCAACGAAAAGTATGAAGAGCATTTGAGGATTGTCTTGCAGACCTTGAGAGAGAACTCGCTGTATGCTAAGTTTAGCAAATGCGAGTTTTGGCTAAATAAAGTGGCATTTCTTGGCATGTAGTATTTGGATAAGGAATTGTTGTGGACCTTGCAAAAATTGAAGTCGTTATGAATTGGCCTAGATCTGCTATGGTCACGGAAGTCCGGAGTTTCTTAAGATTGGCAGGATATTACCGACACTTTGTGGAGAAGTTTTCATCCATGGCTATTTCATTGACGAGATTGACTAAGAAGGAAACTAAGTTCAAGTGGACGGACAAATGTGAAATGAGTTTCAAGAGCTTAAGAATCGGTTGACGACCGCACCAGCATTGACGATCCCATCAGGACCCAGGGGCTATGAAATATATAGCTACGTTTCGTTGAAAAGACTGGGTTGTGTCTTAATGCAATATGGAATAGTGGTTGCCTATGCGTCACGACAATTGTGATCGCATGAGATGAACTACCCGACTCATGATTTGGAGTTGGCTGCAATCATCTTTGCTCTGAAGATCTGGAGGCATTATTTGTGTAGTGAGATGTTTCAGATTTATACGGATCATCGGAGCTTGAAGTAACTCTTTTCCCAGAAAGAATTGAACATGAGGCAACGCCAATGGATGGAGTTGCTTAAGGATTATGATTGCGACATTTCATATCATCTTGGAAAGGCGAATAGAGTCGTAGATGCTCTTAGTTGGAAATCAAGTATTGTTTGTTTGTTGGTTAAAGGATGGTCATTACTTGAAGACCTAAGGGACTCGGAGTTCAAATTAAAAGTCTATCAGCTGTCTAGTTTGGTAGCTACCTTGAGAGTGGAACCTGAGATCCAAGAAAGGATAAAAGCCTTACAGCCTACGGACCTAGAAATTTAGAATATTCTCGAGATGGACGTAACAAAAATGAAACCAGAGTTCCAAGTGTTAGAGGATGGAATTTTGAAATTTTGAGGACGTCTATGTGTGCCTAAGGACGAAGAACTTAGAGAAAAGATTTTATCGAAAGCTCACATAAGCAATTACAATATCTATCCCGGGAGCACGAAAATGTATCAGAACCTGCGTCAACACTACTGGTGAAATAGGATGAAGGTAGACGTAGCGAAATACGTGGCAAAGTGTGTGACGTGTCAGTAGGTAAAGACACAACATTGTAAATCCGGTGGATTGCTACAACCTTTAGAGATTCTCGAATGGAAATTGGAGCACGTGACTATGGATTTTGCGATGAGATTGCCAAGGAGCTAAAGAGGTCACGATTCTATCTGGGTAGTTTTGGACAGATTCACCAAGTCTGTGCATTTCATTCCGGTACGAAAGGATTTCATGATGGACAAGTACGCCGAGCTATATATGCGTCAAATAGTACGACTGCATGGAGTACCTGTAACAATTACATCAGACAGAGATCCCAAATTCACGGCGAACTTTTGGAAGAGTCTTCAAGATGCCATGGGGACTCTACTACAGTTCAGTACGGCATTTCATCCGTAGACTGACGGACAATCGGAGAGGACAATTCAGACGCTCGAGGACATGTTACGAGCGTGTGTTATAGACTTTAAAGGTGGATGGGAGGATCAGCTACATTTAGTAGAGTTCGCTTATAATAACAGTTATCAGTAGAGCATTCAAATGGCACCTTTTGAAGCACTTTGTGGAAGAGCCTACAGGACCCCAATTTGCTGGGACGAAATTGGAGAGAGAAGTATTACCGGCCCAGAGCTGGTAGAACAATCGCTGGAAGCTGTAAAGATAATACGAGATAGACTGAAGACGGTACAGAGTCGTCAGAAAAGTTATGCGGACAAACGACGTAAACCTCTGGAGTTTCAAGTGAGTGATCATGTTTTCCTTAAAGTATTACTGATGCAAGGACTATCTCGGTTTGGAAAGAAAGGAAAATTGAGTCCAAGGTACGTAGGTCCATTTGAGATTTTGGAACAGATTGGAACCTTGGCATATAGACTTGCCTTACCGCCTAGTTTATCTTAAGTGCACAACGTCTTCAATGTGTCAATGTTAAGAAAGTACGAGCCGGACCTGACATACATATTAGATTACGAGACTATCGAGTAGATGACAGAGTGTCATATGTGGAGAAACCAGTTAGAATTGAAGATCGGAAAGAGAAAGTTCTGAGGAACAAGATGATTCCACTAGTCAAAGTCATTTGGGAGCACCATGGAATCGAAGGCGCTGCGTAGGAAAATGAGGAAACGATGAGGCGTTAATACCCCAATTTGTTTGAATAGCTAGGTTTATTGTAAATTTCGAGGACGAAATTTTTGTAAGGGGGAAAAGTTGTGACATTCTAATTTTTCTTATCATTTTGAGACTCATCAACGAGAATATATCTAACGATGTATTTCAGTCGTTTCTCGCTCGGATCTGATCAATCTCGAGTTAACTGACCAAAAGAGAGAGGCTAACGCGAGACAAGGTACGTGGACCTAGGGAACTCAAATAGGAAATGACACTTTGACCATAAGGATTGCCGATGGAGTATTTAGAGTCATTAAAGGCCGATCTAAGAACGAAAAAGGAATACATTGCTAGCGTTATACGATTGGAGCGCGGGTGATGCCGCTTAACCAATGTATAATTTGTAAAATTTTCCTAAATCGAATGATGACGATCGAGACCATCGGAACTAGTAATAGACCATCGCAATTACATGACAACCAAAGTGCCATGAACTGACGAGCCCTAAGTGTGATGAGAATCACAGAGTCGATACACGTAACTTCTACAAAAGCCACCCGTTAGTTCGGGATAGCCTGAAATTACATTTTACAAAGAAATGGTTCAGAGACGAGTCTCGAAATTGAAAATTGGAAAATCATGAATTCCAACATTATAATTAAATTGGACGTCGCCTCATTGAAGAAAATTTGAATTGGAAAAACGGCGTTCCGGACGACGAGGATGAAATTACCATTTTGCTCCTCAAGGTTTAGCCTTGACTTCATAAATGAATGAGGGCATTTTGGTCATTGACCATACCCTTAAGGCTGCCGAAAATTGAGAGAATTAGTGGCCATTGGATTATCAAATAATTACTACTTGGACAAGTATCAAAGGACGGCTTAGTTGGCATTAATTATATCATTTTTAACCTACCATTCTTCCTTGTTTGACTCTCAAAATTGATGTATACACCCTCCTCCTCTCTTGATCAGCCGAACACTCCCTTCTCCATAGCCACCTTCATCATCTTCTTCTCCTTCTTCTTCAACTGAGAATGCCACTGCCCAACCAGCTACTGACTGCCACTTCGCCGCTGTCGAGCGCCACCTCCAGCGACCGCCGCTGCTCGGGCTAAATACCAACATCAAGTCCTACCTCTTGCCGACCAGCTCCGAGTAGAATCACAGCATTTTGCCACCTGAGGAGCTCCGGCCAGCCAATCTCCCAAAAGTCGACGGATTTCGTCACAACAGGAGGTAAGCCTTCGTTTGACCTCTATAGGACCCCGATTTGCTTCAAACTTTATATCAAATTTTGTAGACATCTAGGGAACTTGTATACTGAGCTGAGGTAAAATTTTGGTTGAATTTGATAGAGTTTTGATGTCGAATTGGTGCTGTGTTTGAAGGATAGAAACTGACCAGCGAACACCAAAGGAAACCGAACCTGTTTTGGGACTTTCGGGCGTCGCCTTGCCACAAAATTTTCGGTGAGGCTCTATAACATCTAAGAATATATGTTAGCAAGTGATTTGAGTGATAAATTAAGGATTTAGCTAGATTTGTGGACTGATTAGCCAGGTACTAAACAGAACCGAAAATACCCTGTTTCGGTTTTGTGCAAATCGAAATCTTAGGGGCTGTCTAGGGGTGTCGCCGAGCTCTAAATTCTTCTTTGAGACATACAAGGATGTCAATTGATATGTCAGTGAGGTTTGTGCTCGGTGGATTGGTGAATTGAGCGAGAAAAATTGACAAATCAATTGGATTTCCCTAGGGTCATACGATTGCCTTGTTTTGGACTCTTTAGGCCGAACACTTGAAGTGCTTGGAAGGAAAATTTTGTTGAATTGAGCTTAAGGTAAGGAGTCTCCAAAACCTTCACTATGCGGGTAGGCCTCGACTAGATGAATTGGTTGTGAATTTGGCGAATTTTCGTGAGATTATTACGTGATTGTCCAATGTTCGTTATTGTGAGTTGACGATTGATTGAATGCTTGCTAAATGCATATGCCATGAGTTGGTTGCCACATTTGAGTGATGAATTTGATTATCTCGTATGCCGTAGACATTTAGCTTGTTGCATGGGCTTGTACTAGATCATGAAGTCTTGAAATGAAATGAAATTTAGCATGCTTAGGAAACTCGTGGTACCTTGATGCGCTGTGACACGAGATTGTGATGACTGGTACTCTGATGCGTTGAGATGCGGGGTTGTGAGAATTAATGTCCTAATGCGTTGAGACGCGGGACAAGATTGATTATGTGTTGACACAAGCCTGGAATGGTACTTGAAAACCTGACGCGTTTACGCGGGTTTGTCAATTTGATAGTCTGAGGTATAATGACACGGACCGAGCCTGAGGCGTTTTATATGCAAACATGAATCATGAGGAAGTTCTGAAGGGTGGAATGCACGGCTTGATTTTGTATTCCATGCCTGACTTGATTGATAAGTTATGATGACATGATTGCTTGATTGCCTATCTCTTGTATCTGTGTGGCATTTTGATTGATGAGTGCCTTATATTGTTGAGCGCGTATTCTTGCTCATTAGTTGCATTCATCTGGCTGTACTGTCGGCCTGACCTAAGTTTAGGACTTGTCTTACTAAGATGTGAATCTCACCCAGTCGTGGGATTATATTTTTTAAACCCTAAGTCTTGAGGATGTTACTGACTCGATTAGGTGATTCGAAGGAAATGACAGCTTATTTTGATGAGTTCCCGGACAGTCGAGGTACCGTGTATTTTAGAAAGTGTACAGTGGTCTAGGTCGATGAGGGTGGTAAAGACTGAAAACCACATAAGTTCAAGGCCTGGTTCCGTAGGGTAGGCGATGTCACCACGGGTCCGTTGAAGTCTACTGAGGTGCCTCGAGGAGCCATCCCTAGCTGGTGTCATTCCACTCGGGATTCTGTAGAGGTAGAGGTGCCCGTTGCTAGTTCGAGAAATGTGCCTGAGAGGACCCCAACCCTGGATGACACAGTTGAGGCGATAGAGATTGATGCCTCGGGAGATGAGCTGGAGGACGAGACGATGGATGACACAGTAGATGTATGCTCTGAGACTTTCTCGGATTACAAGCCAGATGAGGATGCTGACGAGACTGACGATTCCAGTAGTTCGACCTAGGGGTTTCTTGCTTTTACTTGGCTGCTTTTTGATGACCTCGTCTGTCTATTTCTTTTTGGGGACTTCGATATGGTTTGTCTTTTGATTGAGTCCCACTACCCCCAATCCGTCTGCGGGGTTAGCTCACCTGCACTTTTGTATAACCTCTTGAAGTAATGTATATATATTTATGGTGTTCTCGTTATCCAGGTCCCAATTTGTTTATGTACGGAGGAGTGTATGTTATCGCTTTCGCATGACTCTTTATATATTTGCATCTCTCGGTAAGTGAATCTTGGGACTCAAGAGTTTATGTCGAAGGGAGTCGCGCGCTCGTGCCTAGTGTGCAGGGCGTGACATATTAATACCACGAAAAATCTCAAAGCGATACATTTGTGACAACTAGAAAGTAAAAATCCCAAATTTGTATACCCTTTAATTGCCACATGTCATCCAAATTGACAATTTGATGGTAAAATTTAAAGAAAGAATAAAAAAGGGTAAACTTATCATATATGTACTAGTTCGAGGTAAATTTGTCAAATATTTATCGATTCAAAATTTTTTATGATAAAAAAAATAATTTGGGGGTAAATTTATCACATATGTATTAGTTTGGGATATTTTGTAGTAAAATATAATTTTAGGTAAATTTATCGTAAATCTGTCAATTTGGGTTTTTTGTTGTATTAATAAAAAGAAGAAGGAGAGGATATCTTATAATTTGACTAATATTCAAAGGGGGTAATGATAAGGAATATCACATGTAATTGTTTTCTACATGGAGCACTATGTTCGCATTGATATTGGCTTAATAATTACTGACGTTTTAGAATTTGATTAGTAATCAAAGAGTTGGTCTCAAAAATACAAACTGATATATTTATGATAAATTTATCTCAATTTGTTTTGCATAAAAAAAATTCCAAACTAATACACATGTGATAAATTTACTCCAAAATAATTTTTTTGGCCACAAAAACATCTCAAACTGGTATATCTATGATAAATTTATTATGAGCCAAATTTTTGACTATAAAAAATTTCAAACTAATATACATATGACAAACAGAGGGTAAAAACCCCAAACTAATACACCCATAAACTACTACGTGTCATTCAAATTAATAATTTGATGGTAAAATTTAACGAAAAACTAAAGTAGAGTAAATTTTGTTATATAATCATAGATATACCGGTCTAAAGTTTTTTATGATAAAAAAATAATTTAGGGTAAATTTATCACATATGTACTAATTTAGGATTTTTTGTGGTAAAAAAATAATTTTAGATACGTTTATTTGAGATGTACTAGTTTGGAGTTTTTTTGTTGTATTAACAAAAAGAGAATAATAAGAGGAGGATATCTTAGAAATTGACAAATATTCAAAGGAATAATGGTAAGGGATATCGCCACGTCACATGTAACTTTTTTTACGTGGAGTACCATGTTCGCATTTATTTTGGCACAATAATTACGTGCATTTTAGAATTTGACTAATAATCAAAGGGGTAAGATGATTTTAACTTGTTAATCAACATCGTATTGCAATTTAATATCAGAGCCAGCGTTCCTAAGAAAAATTAAGTGCGTCGTGTGCACATTGTACCCTGGTGCAGTGCACACAAGTCTCATATGAGGAAGCACTTATTCGAGTCCATTGCACTATGATCGTGTTTTGACACTGACCGCAAGGACTCGAGTATTTTTCATTGAGGTGGCTTTTCTTTTGATGCTAGTAGCATAGAGCGCATTGCTTAGTAACTATTTTTCCAAGCCAAAATCTCTTGATGCTGCAACGCTGATTGTATAGACCGTATCGCTCAATTACTATTTTACGAGCTAGCAACATCGGCCACTAGTTGGTTCCCCATTAATTTTCAACCTTTCATGCGTCGTTTCGAGAAGTCAATACTACCACCAGACTCATCGCCATCAGATCAGCTAGATTCGAATTTTTTGCCACAAGCAATCGTCAAACGTCGTCTCATCCTCCTCGTCTAGACGCTATTCAAACTTGTATTCAAACTCAAGTTGTCATTTTCTGTGCACCTTGAGTTTGAGGGGATGAAAGTGATATTTCCTTTGATTTTTCATATCTCTTGGATTATACACATGTCATTTGATTTCAGTAAATAAGAATGTAACAAAACATATAAATAGGTTCACGTACTCTTCTCTACATATCCATCAAAATATACAAAAATTTCTCAATTCTCTCTCGTTAATACGACATTGGTGTCATTATGGTTGCGGTGGCTACTAGAACACGAGAGTGCGTCATCTTAGCGAAATAATCATTGCTAGGGGTATTTTTGGAATATTTTGCGATTTTATATATTTCCTTGGGTGTTGATATATAGAGAGAGAGTGTGAGAGTGAGGATAGTTTGAGATTCTATATATTGATTGTACTTAATATTTTGTTACTTTATACAGTGATCACTTGTTAATGAACAAAATATGACATTTTTCTGTCATCTCATTCTCAATTTATAAGATCCCAAACAAATGTTGGTAAGATAAGCGGAATGTCGGTAAGTGAAATCAAACAAGAATCATTAATTTTGTGTAAGAGTTAGTAGCTTTATTAGTTGGTAAGCTGCACAAACAAAAATGTTGGTAATATACAATGATAATTTGGAAATAATCTAATATATCTTGATCATTGACTCAAATAAAATCTTATAATTTGATAAAAGAGATGTTTATTTAAACTCCACAAATTAATCTCGATCGATTATATTATATTAGTCGTTAATTACGAAACTTGTTAGAAATTTCGTGTGGAAGTTAGTCACTTACAATCCGTTAGTAAGCTCTACAAATTATTTGTCTATAAACTATTGGGACTGTACTTCGGAAATAATCTAATAAATTATAGTACTTGGACTCAAAGAACTAATTCACATAATTTTTGGCTACTTGAACATATCGCCAGATTGCGCATGTACAAAATACTAAATTATTGACAAGTGATAATTAACTGGTATACTTATAATAAATTTATCTCGAACTAATTTTTTGACAATCAAAATACATATATGAAAAAATTTTCC